>CM073124.1:28724838-30029838 GCA_037039145.1 Fundulus diaphanus
ATAATGTCTGCGCTCTAGCTACGTATATACTATTTGGGACAATCCAGTCCATGCATTGCTCTGTTTCCGCTTCACGGTGAACACATGAAGAGACAGAGAGACCACAAACAGCATTAAGGCAACAGTTTTGTCTGCTGTGTCAGGTCATCAGCTCCTCTTTACCTGGTATATTTTCTTCATTCAACTGCCCCAATTGCATTTTGGTGGGTTTTGCAATTGCTCAAAGCCCCATTTAAAACACATGTAATCACACAAGGAACATTAATTGGGTTTTGAAGGAAGATGGTTACTATTTTTTGCTCATTTCTGTCCTAGGATCGCTGTACCCTTAATTCAGCTTTGTTTCAGTAGAGCTGCTGAACAGAAGTTTGAAAGAAGTTATACAGGGACTTGCATTGCAACCTTTAACTTTTAGACATTTTATCGAATCTCGACAGATTAGCACATATTTGTGAACTGGAAGAAAAAGGATACCTGGTTTTAAAAATGGTTAAGAAAAACTAAAATATTTGGTAAGTTTCTGTATTTAGCTCCGTTGATTCTGATTACACTACATTGAATCCAGCCAGCTACCTTCAGAAGACACCTAATTGGTCCTACTGTGTAACTGAGGCTTCTCACTCAAGCTTATTGTACTAAGAGGTTTATTAGGCAACATTAATATACAAATAGTATTGTGAAAACAAATTAATGCAATGGGCTGAGTAGGGATATTATTTTGGAGAAGTTTAAAGCAAAACTAAGTTATAACAAACTATCCTAAGCTCAGAACATCTCACAGGGTACTGTTCAACCCATCATCAAAAAATGGAAAGAGTATGGCAAACCTATTATATGGCCTCAACCAAAACTGACACAAGGGGCAAGGACAGCAACATTCAGAGAAGCAGCCAACGGCTCTTGGCAACTTTGGAGAAGTCGCAGAAAGGTCACTGGGTCAGAGGCTCACCTTCCAGCATAACAAGGATCCTAAATGCAGCCTACAGGGTTATGATGGAGAGATTCAGACCACATTCCTGTATGGAATGCCCCAGTCAAACTTCAGACAATTCAAATATAGGCTCTGTGGCAAGACTGGAAAATGGCTGTTCATAGACGCTCAGTATCAACTCTAACGGTGCTTGAGCTTTTTTGCAAGGAAAAATGGGCATCACTTGGAGATACACTCCCCAAAATACAACCATTACAGCACGTTTGTTGTGACAAAATGTTGACTCAGGAGAGCTGAGTACAAATGCATGGCACATCTTCAAATCTTTATACATAAAAAAACAGCCACGCATTAATTTTCTTCAAAATCCATAATTTCATAAATTGTTAAAAATAGTAAAAGTGAAACCCTATAAAGGAAATCTGATGGCTCAACATGTTTACAGTCCCTCGAGAGGGTTGCTGAAAAAAAAAAAATCATGTTTTTGAATAATTCAGAAGCTGATTAACACAGCCCTTGAGTTTACTGTTATGTTTAATGGCCTTGACTCATTAAATCATCTATGAACCTGACATATATGCTATCGCCAGCACACCACTTGTTTCTTTTCTTCTAATTTTATGGTCATTTTTCTTCCTTGTTTTATTAAATGTGTAATTAATGCATTTCATGTCCCCCTCAGAAATAGCATTACATAGAGTACAAAAACCGAATACTCTTCCACTACCATGGAAACAAGGAGACACGCTGGTAGTGAGATAATAAAATAACATTAGCTATCTGCATCATATCTGTCTTTTTTATTTCGTCTGCATTAGCTATTAAATAGCAACCCTTAATTTTCATATAAAGCTAAAACAAACATATTTAATATAGTATAACTATATACAAAGTCCTATGTAACCACCAGAGTTCTTTTTAAACACACTTTTGAGCATTTTGGGTGATTTTAATTAAAGACAAAAGCTGTTTCTTAAAAACAGCTTAATATCTTAATATCATAAATGCATACTTCTAATATTTAAACATAAATTACTTAAATATGAATTCAGGATAAAGAAGGTTTATTTCAGATTTTCATTTTGTTTACATCTTTCTGGATAGTTTGCATGTTCTCCCTATGAATGCTATGTTTTCTCGGGGTACTCCGGCTTCCTCTCACATTCTAACATATGACTGTTGGGTTAATTCATCTCTCCAAATTTCCCTTAGGTATGGGTTTGTGCATGTAGTTTGTGCAAGCCTTTTGTCCAATGACTCCTAGAGATAGATACCAGACCCCCCGCCACTCCCATGCTCTCACTTCCCTGCAAGAATAAGTGTCTACAGCCAATAGACGGATGAATGGATAGATTTTGTCTATGTAATTTTTTTTCTGTACTTACAATAAAGTGGAATAGCTGGTAGGGGAATACTTGGATATAAAACCTAAGCATGGAAACTACATTGTAGAGGCTTTAAAGAAATGATGCGGTATTTAAGGAATACATTCGACTGCTAAGAAATGCTGAGGTAATCAATATCCATCTGGTGTCTTTATGGCAAATATAATATTCTACTTGCAGCTGGCGAGAAACGTAAGGGGAGGTGGAGGGAAACATATTCTCTGTAATGGCTGTGGGGGTGACAACATACTTATGTGGCACTCATTTTCTTTTAGTAATTACTGTGTTAATACAGTATATATATTAACTAATCTAAATTTCTGGTGTCAAGGGGTTGCTTAGAAAACTTGAGTCAGATTCCTCTAATAACTAGAGAGAGTTAAGTGCCATTTCCAGCTAAGACTAGACATTTTACATTACTTGCATCAATGTTCTTATAATAAACTGACATTTAAAAAAAAGATTATGTTGTTAATTGTACTTTTGAAATCATCTCGAACTATGAAACAAACTCTGGAACAGTGTAGATAGACACCTTAAATTCCAACATTGCGCATGTTGTTTTGAAACAAATACACAATTGGGGCTGTCCATAATCTGCAACAGGTGTGCAAAACTCTACCTTTAATTTTTTCTGTTGTGGATTTTGCTTGACACTTTATCTATGTATTTTTAAGAGGGTGTACTTGTCTACCAACCACAGTCTACCAACCCTAGTCCCCCCTCTCGTTGTAATATTTGAGTTCTTCCACATGTTGAGTGAAACTGAACACTAAAACTGAGAAGATATCTGTGTCCTTTTGCTACTGGGAGGATGTCATCCACCTACAGTGGTAGTTTGTATCTTTTGAGGTAGAGCTGTGTGTTTGAATCAGGTAGGATTCTTCATAGGGGTGTCAGACTAACAGCTGCCCAGACCGATGTATAGAGACAAGAACACTTTCACAATCGGACACACCTTATTCAAAAATCGAATTGTACAACTTTGAGAAAATGCTGTAATAAATAAAAACTGTTGCATAGTTTCCGTGCAATTGGCTTGAAGCAAGTGCATGTCACAGATGTTGTGTACTGATTCGGTTCAGGATACACTTGACTGATTAGCCCAAAGCAGTGTTTTCAAAAGTCGGGCTTGGGCCCATATTGTGGGTTATGATAGAACAGTGAAGGGGTCTTTAGATAATGTCCTGGTATTTATTAAAGTTTTAAAGGGTTTGTTATACTATTTGCATTCCTGATCAAACTGGCTGTTTATCAGCTGGTCATATGATTTTTAGTCCTAAAAAACGTAACATTTTGCTGTTATTTTTTAGGTGAGAAGCGTAAAGGTTGTCACAGTTATTTTTTTTGATTGAAACAGTTTGTGATTTGAAAAATGACTTTTTGCTCTGTTAACTATATTGTGGAAATCAACCACTTATCATTCTAAATGGGATATGCATTATTGTTAGTATTTTTAGAACATAACATTTCTCATAAATTACATGAGTAAAAATGTGTGTAAAGTGTGTTTGCTTGTCTGTGGGGCAGCAGAAAGCGGGGCTCACACAGGATAAAACTCATGCAAGAACCGCCCATGGTTGAAACCATTATAAACCTTTTTTTTAATTGGAAGAACTTGCTCTTAAATTGACCCTGTTCTTCTTATGGATTACAATGAATCCCTTTGGAGAAATTGTATCCTTAAATAATTTAAGTACCTTCTCCGCTGACAACTTTATGTGGTAATTGCTGTTTGGTCTTTTAGAGTTGACATTTTTGGGATATATCAGATTTTTTTCAACATCATATTGTGAGAAATGAATGCATCCTTGAAGCCTCAGCGAGTGATTAACCTGCGATGATGGGAAAGCAAGTGCCAGCAGAAAGCTGCTGCAGGTGGTGCCTTCTCTTTCCTGCCAACTCCTCAACTGTGACTGACCTTTATATGGTGTTACAACCTGACTCAGTGATCATGACTGAAAAGGGAAAGGACGCAAGAAAATTATTTAGAAATATTTAATTTATCAAAATTAACAAAAATCAAGAGTTGTTTAGTTTGTGGAGTCAGCAAAATCAGTCAAGTCAGTATGAATGTGTAACAATGTTGAACATAATGTTGAGTGTTAAATTAAAAACAAAAAAAACCCCACAAAAGACAAAATTCTGGAGGACAATCATGGCACAAATAGGGGACGGACCAGCCCATCCCTCAGTCCTGCACAGCACCAAGGCCTTTATATTGGGATAAAGGACCAACTCAGGTGTTTCCAATTACTTCACCTGCTGCACTCCAGGCAATGGATCCGTTCCTGCAGCAGCTCAAACAAATAGTAACCTGACAGGGCTGTCACAATGGAAATCTGGTATAACTTTGTTTTGCACTAGGAAAACTTGCTTTTCACTTTAAAATGTGTGAAAGGTGCCAGCCACATGACTCTACAGCGGAGTCCTTGAGAGTTAGCAGGCCTGTAACACAATCTTGTTTTCTTGTCTGTCAGTGAGATTAAGGGGGGAAAAAATCACCTCTCTGTATTTGATTAAACTTAGAAGAGATTTGGAACATGAGCAAAATAAGAATCCATTATATTTAATTGCAACCAGATCACTTTCTTTAAAACTGAAAACTGGGGTATTGGCCTTAGTGGAGGGTGTAATCTCTAAGTGCCCTTCTAGTTTTATTTTATCCCATTAATGTCTGCCGGGAGCCCACAAGAACCCTTGGCTTCACCCTTCCTGCTGCCTTGATTGATGGTGAAGTGCATGCTCTGTTGGCCCAGTTTTGAGTTCATATATGTAGCTGAACAACTTTCATGTAGATGAGAGAAGAGCTTCATTTCAGTACATCTTCCCTTTTAGAGGAGTTCAAACTTGACATGTCAGTTCATATAAGAGAGCCATTTGCAATTGGAACAGTAGTTCTAAGGGTGACAGTATTTATAAAAAAATAAAAATAAAACAGCAGCAGATCATAGCTCATTTTTTGTGTATTTGATCTCTTAGTGGCATTTAAAGATAGACTGGATTGACTGGCTCAAATATGTAATCAGTTGTAGTCCAGCAAAACGGAGCCATGTGCAGGGACAGGTAGGGGTCTCTGAGGATTTAGACCCTCATTTGACCTTGATTTCCAGTTTAAACAGGCTGCAGAGGTGTCACTTTATTATCCCTCTGGCTTATTGGGGCTTAGGTTGAAGATTTCAGAAAATCTACGCAAGGGATAAGAGAAACCAGAGAGTGTGATAAAACTGCTGTCAAACCTTGTAAATTTTGAGCACAGCAGTTATGTTTACACTTCTCTTTGTTGGATGGAATTCAGAGCAGCTAAGTGGGATTTTTTTTTGTCCTCCTAAACTTAGAGCAGCATAGTTGGGAGATTGTAGGGTAGATATTGTGTGACATTTAATAATGAAAGCCTTTCAGCCCTGCTGCTTGTGCAACAGTCGATAACGTGAAGTCCTTGATGGTGTTTTCAATATGCGAACTGTATTAAAACAAGGAGGAGTAGTGGTTTGTTTGAGAGTGATAGGCGTTTATGTGCAAAAAAATGGAAATCAATTTTCTGCAACATTTTCACATTTATTTTGTTTTCCACAATCTTTATTTCATCATCACCATACTCTTAAAAATGTGTTTATTTTAAAAAAATATATAAATGTAACATCCTCTGCAATAAATTCTAGTGAGCCTAAATATAAATTTTGAAAAACAAGAAAAACAAATCCCAGCCAAAAATAGCTGTGTTATATATAAATAAATTAAGCTAAAATTTAAAAAATATTATGGTTTAAGAAGTCTTCTATATTTATCCAGACATTTGTTAGTTATTTCCAATGTTTTACTCAAGAAAGATTTGCACTACAGATCTGTAGGAAAAACGTGCAATTATTTTAACAGTCAACAACACATTTTCAGGATTAATGGGTGTAAATTTGACCCACTGGGATTGATCTTGGGACACTTTGTTTTATTTATATAAATTATTATTTCATGTTTCCTGCACTTTCCTGATCACATTTTCTAGAATTATTATTTATTTATTTTTTTCAAAAGAAATGTCACATTGTCACATTTAGTTTTATTCTTGATCCTTCAGCCCCTCTCACTTCGAGAATTTCAACATTTCTTGCATAAATAAATACAGTACATAGCTTGTGTTTGTATTTTTTAAAATCGTTAATTAACTGTCTCTAGCTTTTATTCCTTGTAAAACCATTTTCCAGATGCATAAGACTACTCAATCATAATTCAAGACCATTAAACTAAATGCTTCTTTTACAGATTCCCTCTAAAAGTGATGCATTTGTATTTAATCTAGGCACATTACTAAACAACAGCTATATTCAAATTGTAATCTAGTCCATCTCTATGAAACAGTTGAAACTAAATGTTTTAAAAGGATAATATTCCAGTTGAACTATTTTTGGATTTCTAGTTGTTTACATTTCATATCAATTTTTATACTTCATTGCATTTAAACCGCTAGACATCAGGCTGGAAAGAATAAAATAAAAAAATCTAATTATTTCAGCGTGTAGCTGAATACGCTTACTTCTTTTTTATTTGTGCATTTTTAATTTAGCTATGAAGGGAGCTGTTGTATTGTTTTTATCTCAGTAGGATGATTTGTGTGTTTATACTTTTGCTTACTTTTGTATTGCTGTGTTTCTATGGTATTTTCACTGTGCAAGGTAAAAATGAAGACTGCATTTGTGGAAAACATTTTCATAGTGTAATGGATGTTTCAATACTGTTTTGGGTTCCATTATCCTTGATTTGAAACTATTTGAGCTGCTATGTGCAATTCACTACACAAATAGAATTGCCTTGCCTGCCTACATTACTTAGAAGCATGAAATAATATATGTCACCGGAGAGCCTCCATAGCAGTCACAGAGGCTGAATAGCATGGTTCTGCAGTGTGATCCTGACTTTTCAAGAGGCATAGAGAAATGATCTAAAAGCAGTCTGAACCAACTTCATACAATAGAGTCATCTATTTTTGGCATAGTATAAAATGCTTCTCATTCTGTCGATGTTAAATTGAATAATGGCGCTAAAGAGAAGTTTAAGTTCTTGAGGAGTGAAAAGTCTAATTGATTGATGTGGCTGTGTAAGAGACAGAGCGGAGAAAAAATTGAACCCACACAGAGAAACTCAATTTTTCTTTTTGAGGGAGAAAAAGGAGAGGGAAAAAATTTTCATTACTGTTGGAAAGTGATTTAGAACTGCACATAGTTTCAAAAATAAAATTTTTCAATGTGTATACACTGAATTTACTGGAGATACAGCACCTTATTATTTTATTTTGCTTCAAACTTTTTCTTGTGTTCTCATATGCATTTGTAATCAGGCATTCTTCTCTGATATCCCTATATATCCAGCTACATATAATTGAAACTGTAAAAATACAACTGTTTAGGGCTGCATAAGTTTGTTAAAGAACATGAGTGAACAAAAAGCATCAGAAAGACTAAAAACACACAAAGCAGGTAAGTGATAAAGTTGTGGAGAAATTTAAGGTAATCTTAAATGCAAAGAGTATAATATAAACATAACTGCAAACCTTCCAACGCAAACCCATAGTGAGCATTAATTGGATAACAATTCAAGAGCCTCATGGTATCTATGGATGAGCTGCAGAGATCCATAACTCAGGTTGGTATTATTTATACACTTATGTAAAGGATCAACATTAAAGTCATGTTAAATGAAATACGTAAGAACTCCTTTTGTGCATCTTGCCAGATGTCACATTACACATTTTGAAGAATGTATTCTGGCCAAATTAGAGAAAATTGTAACTTTTACCTGCAAATCATTATGGGTGGCATAAAACTAATACTGCATTCCAACATGAACACACTGTCCTCACTGTGTGATCAGACTGAGCTTGAGTTATTTTTCAAATAAAAATGGATTAAAATTCCAACCTCTGGATGTGCAAAGCTGGCAGAGACATACTCCTAAAGATTTTCAGCCATAAATGCAGCATAAGATGCTTATTCAGAGTGGACCTAGGATGACTGATGACACACTTTTCAAATTTATATGTATGTGAATAAAAAAAACAGTAATTTGAGATTAAACCTAATGAAGTGTGAAATAGTTCCTGAGCTATGAATACCTATGCAAAAACATACAATGTCTTGCCTATTTTAAGAGACTGGATTTGTTTCAAAACTAAAACAATATGGTTTCATTGATGCTGTTGCTGGTGAGGCATTTTGTTGCATAAATACAAGACACACCGGGATGAATAGGTGACGCATCAATAGATATATTAAAGCAAAGTAGATCTAGAATAAGAGCGGCATTTGTGAGGAAGTGAATGTGATATTGGAGCTGAATTAAGAGCAAATTGTGTGTTTCAGTGGGTGAGACAGAAATATTTTAGAAGATACAACAGAGCAGAGATATGAAAAATTGGCAATGGCATACAAAGATTAAAAAAAGAGTTCTCACATATATATATTCTTCTGGATGGTGTTTTAACATCAACCTAGTTCATACATATGAGCAGATGCCGGTTCAGTGGCGCAGTGCCTCAGCACCGAGGGAGAACGTGTAAGAGAGGCTGCTGAAAAAGAGTGTGAGGTGAGGAGAAGAGGGGGATGGGGGGGGGGGAGCTAGGCGAAAGACAGCGAGTGGTGTGCTGAATGCCAAGCACCCCAGTATTAGAAGGGTGCTGTGTTGAGCAGACAGAAGGACATATCAGTTGCTCAGCCAAACCCAATGCATCGTGTAAGTGTCCAGACGCTACCCCCTGGAACTTCTGCTCTACTATTTTCTCCACTTTTCCTCAACCTGTGACAGCGTCTGGTTATGTTAGATTGATTTCATAATCTGTAACATATATCTCAGATGTATTTGAGTGTATGACTTAAATGAAGCATAGAATAACCTTCCCACCATATTTTTGTGCTTCCATACAATCCTGTGCATAGTTCCAAAAATATCTATACATATAAACCAAACCATGGATGCATCTAGACTGCAACTGTCCTCATGGAGCACGAGGAGGTCTGACTGGATTGGACTCAAATTATTCAGTTAATCATCAGAGATGTTTAGATGGTGGGTCAGCACCTGAAAATCATAGTTGACCACCTCAAGACTACAATGATGAGCAGTCAGAGTGATACAATGGTCATCAAGACAGGAGTTGGTACAAACGGCAGTGTGGGCAAGTCCCAAGTCCTTCTGGAATAATAAATCAGTATCTCCGTAAACCTTGTCAGCAGATGGAAGCATGAAGTGCACTAAGATTTTCCGGCAGATGGCTGATAAAACATAGTGGACCGCAGTGGAATGTCTCTACAAGATTCTCACAGTTAGGAAACACGTTAGATTAGTCTAGCCTCTCTTAACTTGCCCTTAGGTCGGAGTGTGTGCATGCAAGGTTGTTTGTTCTGTGAGTTTCTGTGTTGTCCACTGGTAGACTCAATACATGTACAAGATGTACCCCACCACTTACCCACTAACCACTAATAGCTGCCTGATATACATCAGAAGGGTTAAGCAAATATGGGAAATGGATACATGGTTAGATGGAGCTAGCATCATGTCATTGCCAGATGTTTTGCCATTTAAAACTGTTATAAATGTTTGTTCTTGACAAGTACTCGTTATTAAAGTGTATTTGAGTATGGGAATATGGTTAAAGTAATTAATGTTGCAGGTAATTCCTTTTAAATCCATGGCTGATCAGTTTTATTTGCATCAGACTACATTGAATTTGACTTACCTTTTGGCCCTGACTGTTTCTTAAAAACTGCTTGTATGGAAATAGGATTAAACAGAATCCAGAGCAACTGAATAAAGTAATGGTATTTTTTTCAATATCATTAGTCACACTTTTTAGGTTTAATTTTATATTCCTCAATTTAGAGTTTCAAATTAGTTTTGAATAGAAAGTGGTTTGTGTATTTTTGTTTGTGTGTGTCCTAGTCAACTTACTTAGAAATCCTTCACTATGATTTGGGTCAGTGAAATTTCTTTCCTTTCCATTGTTTTGCCAATCGTATAAGAAGACCGCATGCTCGAATAGCTGGCTTTGCTTTTCCGAGCATGCAGTACAGAGACGGCTACAAAATAATACTGGCCCAAAAGGGGATTGGACGAGTTGATTTGATTAGCCATGAATAGGAGAAGCATTGGCCTGTGTCCATTTTAACACTCTGCTGAAGCTAAGAAATACTCTGAATCAAACACAATAATTAAAGTAATACATTAGCATATTTTGTGGCGACCTATTAGTACGTTCAATTTATTATGAGGGAATGTGCGTGTGTGTGTAAAAAGCCATTTGTAGAGAAAGCAATGGTGCTAGTGGGCTACAGGTTGCTGTGCATACTATCAGGTATTATGGGTAAACCAAATCTATTCAGGTATCAGCTTCTCTAGTTACTTCAAGAATATTTGACTAATAAACAAAAAATATGACATGTACATTGAATAGCTCAACTGCATGTACGCAGATAATCTTCTGCTATTGCGTTATGATAGAAGTATATTTTTGTTTAACCGAGTGAATTTACCGTTAACAATATTTGAAAAATGCATTATGTATCCTTTCCGCTGCCACAGAAGCTGAATTTTTATTTTTGATAATAGAATATGAAGACAATGTTAGACTTACAGCCAGCTTTCATTAATATAACATGATGCGTGGAAATGCATTGCAGTGAAAAGGCTGGTTTGGGAGAAGCCTCTCGGGATTTTTTTTTCTGTTTGGTGTGGAAAAATTAACAACACTGGTTTGCAAAAGCTTTATCATTCACCCAATATTCAGTTGGCTGATAGCTGAAACATCTCTGTCCAGACCATCTGAAGGTATATCCAAAGATGTGGGATTGGGGTTGGTGCTAACAGATCTCTTCAGTCTCCTTTCTGGTGAGTATAAAAGCCAGATGATCAACTTAAATGCTGTGTCTGGCTCTTTTAGTAATTCACATGAGGCCCCTATTGCTGTCCAACTGAGGGCTTCTGCTACTCCAAGGTTGTAGTTTTGTCTGTACAGACGTTTTGCAAGTTCCAGTTGTTATGTTACTGTGGCTGATTTAGTATATAGCAAAACAGATGGATGGTGACACATGAAGGATGCCTCTTCTTGCAGCCTCTTTAAATAAATGTGGGAATACCATAACTTATGCTTCAGGGCTGCCAAGTCCCATGCACAGAGTGTGTGATACTCACACATTTGACACTTTCCTCAAACTCCCACACCAGTCATCCATTTCCTCATGCAGTGTAAAACAGATTCATAACTGATAACTTTGCAGCACAACGAAGGACACTCAAAAGAAACAGACAGGGAAGGCATCACTGTACGCTGTGTTTTAATCATTTTTCCCATTGCAGTCAGTCTGGTCCTGTTACAGACCACCTTCAGTTGAGCTTTACACTGTGATTAGTTAAGGTTAAATTTTCAAAAAGGAAGAATGTTAAAGAGGTCAAAACTAATCCCTGTCTCTACACAAATACAGATCACCATTTACATCAATCTGTTATCTATATATTTTCTTTGTATGATGTAGATACAATAGGATCAGGAAAGCCAAAATATTAATCACATGACAAATTTAAATGTTGCATTGATGTACTTTGTTCTGAGTTTAGGAAAAGTCAGAACGACTTAGATAAAGGATATTAACCATATGCAATGCATACATTTGGATACTCTTGTAATATCTTGGTTTTCTGATGTATTATTTACAATGACTACATATGTTATTAGTAGAAAACATGAAAAACATTTGTCAGTTCTTGCTACATTTACATTTTGTACTGAAACAAAGTTTAGACAAGTAAGGTTGACCTTAAAGAAAATCAAACTCTGCTATTGCACAGATAAAATGTGATTTATTCATCACAAAACAATTTCCTACAGAGATTTTTAAATTTGGATCCCAATGGTTCAAATCTCAGTTTGTAGAATTGGGTTGTTTCTCTTGTGAGTGTCGAGCTAGAGACACTATTTAGAAGAGGGTTTATATTAGAGTCGGTTTTGACCACAATACAGCTCAAACAACAAAAGTTCTGTGTTCACACAAAACACTGTTTGAGGTGAAACATGAGTAGCAAAATGGTGGGAACAGCTGGCTCCTATGATTTTTAATTTTGTCTTTTGCTAATTTTATTTATTCGCACAATACAGAGCTGAACAAATGTTGTAATTTGCATAACTGTGGCTGCATTGTTACAAATGACAAAATTTGTTCAGCTCTGTATTGTAGGAAATTCTAATGTATTAACGAAATTCTAATGTTCCTTGATTTTTTTTCTTCTTCAAGTATTTCAGCCTTCAGCTAGTAATTTGTGCAGTCTAGAAAAAACTGCAGTCTATGCCTCCTCTGTATTATTTGTCCCATCAACTAACAATTAAGACACCGCCATTGCTATTCCCTTTGTTTATTTTATCCCCTGGTGTTAAAAGCCCTTCAAAATATCATGTTTTATTGTTTTCCACTACTTTTATGTCCTGTAAATCTATCACATAGGGTATTCCTCAAAGACGTAAATTACTCAATTTAGACGCATGCGTCGTGGCCATCTTGTGGCTGTGCAAGCAGAGCGGTAACACTTAAAAAGCTTACCGTATTTTTCGGAATATAAGACACACTTAAAATCCTTAAATTTTCTCAAAAAAATGATGATGTGCCTTATAATCCGATGCACCTTAAATATGATTACCGTTGTGCTTACTGACCAATTTTAAGTAGTTCAATGCGCTCAGAAATCTGTTAAAATGTGTAGATATGACTTTAGTAAACAACAAAGCTGCTTTGCTCAATGGATATTTGGAGCATTAAGGTACACTGTATCACTACCTGATCGGACTCCTGAGCAGTCTACAAGACTGCCTGACTGCAATGTCTAAACTAGAAGTGCATTCATGCCCGCGCCCAGATTACGCACTAGGAACAATAAACCAAGTAAGCTAACTCAATATAAAAGTTCAGTTTATTTCGGCCTTATGTTAGAAGCAGTGCAGTGTAGTCCAACTTCTCTGTCCTCCCGGCAGAGAAGGATAACTCTCTCTCTAAGGAGAGAGCGGTATTAAGGAGGAAACACACCGGACACGTTAGGGTGAGTAAGCGCAGCAAAATAGCATACGCGCGTCCTACGCTTAAGTTAACTTGTCATTTTAATCAGTCAATAAATGTACACCAGAAGCATAACGTTACATGACGCCTAAATTAGATTGAAGTTCTTATTTCGGACACGTGTACTCTCCTGTTTGGCAGGGAATAAACGTGAAAACCACATCCTGTGTCAAAGTTCATTTCCGGAAGTATCCCAAAAGAAGAGTCATCGAAAATAAAGTGCCTTGGATGATGTAAATGTGACAAGCTAAAGAAGCTAACAAACTAAAATATGCAATTTCTAATCATATATGGTCAAGACACTGACTTCTAGGTCATCAAAACATAGGATATATTACTGATAATTTAATACCTCACCCATATATTACTAAAACACACTCGTAAACCGCACCGCTTACGTTTTGCCGCCAGTGTATTTCCTCCTTAAGGTGACCAGATTTGATCTCTCTAATGAAAGCAGGGGCCGTCTCTGATTTTGTTAAGCACAGAATCTCTGCCTGGGGGTTGGTTTGTTTTGACTAAACTGCAACACCGACAGGGCAGGGAAGGTGAATTCGGCAAAGCTCTACTACGTCAGGACAGCGACAAGACCGCAGTTTTGTTGCGCTTAACTTTTTTACTCCATCATGATACACTGAAATCAGGACATTTCTGGCGACAGCTTTTGCCGGGGACAGGTCATCCAAAACAGGGTCTGTCCCTGGAAATCGAGGGCAACTGGTCACCCTACCGGAGGGGTGGAGTGATATTACACACATGGGAAGAATATGTAATGCGCCTTATAATCTGGTGCGTCTTATATGTGGACAAAGACACACATAGACACGTAAATTCATGGTGCGCCTTATAATCTGGTGCACCTTTTGACTTGTATTTAACTTGTATCATACAAGCCATGTGACTTGTATGAGTCAAATAGTGAACAGATCTGTCCTGAATATGACTTCAACAGACATATTATGGCAACAACAAAACACCACTGCTGCTTTGGTATCTGGTGGAGTGACCTGATAATCATGACCATACGAAGGGAGTTTTTTTTTCCATTGATTTTCCAAAACTCCAAAGGATTGCAGAGAAATGTCAGTGTTGCATATGAGCTTGTAACCAAGAGGAGTATGTTTTTACTAATACTGCTTTCTTTACGCTTACTTTGAGGCATCTACATTTAACGTTTAAGCTGTTCTATGCTGAATTTCTCAATTGAAGCATGTTGAAATGAAGCTCCTGGGATGTCATAATCTTCCAAAATGATTAGTATTACATTTGTTGCCATTGTAATTTGCACTCTGCTTGTCCGACCAGCCGGGACACCGGGCTGTCTCCAGGGAAATGTGACATCATTTTAGACATGTCCTATTGCTTATATTAGATGAGGAAAAACAAAGTTTCAACAAAGTTTCAACAATTTATTTATCAGAATTCGTTTAAATCAGAATTAGTATTAGCCTCCCAGGGTCAAAGACATACTTCATTCATTAAAACTGGCATTTAGATGGTTTAAAAACACTAGAAATCCATACCTTAATGACATACCTTAACGATTTGATAGAAATATCTCAGCTATAATGGTAATCTTTAAAAGAGCATTTTGTGTCCAAGGATTTCAGGTGGAGCACAAAGTAAATTAAATCCAAAGGGTGAACATTAAAATTTAAAAATCACAGCATGATATTTGTGTTAATTGATAGGAACATTTTAAGCTGTAAGTTATTTTAAAAATTGGAAAGCTCAAGTCTTAAGGGCGTGCTTGCTAGTTAGCATTACTCACAGATGAGTAAATAACAAAAAGTTATTTGCTAATAATCCTATATTCCCATTATGTTTTTCTCATTCCATGTGTTGTTTTAATATTTTCTAAAACAGCTGTATTTGTACATGTAAGATGTGGGTTTAACTTCAGAAACATAAGTGCCTCTGGAAGAAGACAGATTAGGGTGACTTTCATTGGAAATCTTTTATCCTTGTCCATGTGCTGCAATGAATGAAAATTTCTGTAATAACAAGAGAACTGAACAAATAAGAGCATTGTGGTGGTGACTGAGAGTTGTCCAATCAAAAATAGAGCAGAACATCTCTCTGTCATCTTACATAGCATAATGGATTTCCATAATACATTTTTTATCCAGTGTTCATAAAATAATTAAAAGTGCATAGCCACGTTATTTGACTATTTTATTTATACTTCAGTAGCTCACTGTGGTTGCATACAAAGTTTTTATGACGGATTATCATGTTCTGCTGGTATATTATTATTTTTGACGTTTTATTCTTAGTTTTGGCTCAATTTGTTAGTAAATAAAGCCTTACGTGTTTACTTTTAATAACATAGGAAGTACAACACTGTGCATTTGCACCAGGGGATAAAACAAGGAAGCAGCCATCGACTAGAAACAATGCAGAATGGTCCAAAATCCAGTGGGGGGAAAAAATGGGGGAAAAAATGATTCCAAGAAGGAAAAGACTGGAATGTCGCTGAGAATACAGTATGAAGGTGATGCTAAACCTGCCGAGGCTCAGATGTGACTGCAGAGTTGATTGACGTGAGTAAATGTTCTGATATGAGGCTCTTAAAGTTGCTAGAGATCATTGGTCTTCAATCATGCCGAGCTGCCGCTTTATTGTGAGGCATTGCAGAGGGTCAGGCATTATTTAATACTGTTTTATTATTTAAGCAAACTGGCATTATGGTAGTCATGGCATCATGGCGCCACATCTGTTTATATCTGGTCATTGTGGTGCTATTTTATCCACAAAAAGGACCATCAAAACATTATCAGGATGGAGACTTTGTGTATATAACTTTATTTTATCATGAACAAACGGTTTTTGGTCCTTTTTAAAAGCATATAACATGGCAATATACCTTTAAAGAAACCAGTTTAAAGTATTTCTGTTTAAATTGCGAACAACATTTCAGTAGTTCTTCCTTGTAACAGTGTGAAGCAGTACGAAAACACTGTGCGTCCTTGATTGTGCATCAGTCTTTCTGCCTGGATCCATGTGTTTTGTCTGTAACTGTACCCCCCTCCCCCTCAGTAATTGCCTTGGTCTTAGGTGACAGAGCAGACCTGACAAGCAAACCCAGATAGTGAGTGGTGGCTGATAGAAGAGGAGTGTCAGCTCTCTCCTCTACATCTCCCCATCTATTACTTCTGTCTGACGAAGGCAAGACCACATGATGGATGAATGCCTCACTTTAACTCTGTCTGCTTCTCACTCCATTTACTCAGATCACTCTCACTCACTCATTTTTCACCACTTGGTTTCTCTTCATGTTCACATTACTCAGTACATTTTTATGTCATTTATCTCTCTTTGACCAGATTACATTCATTTTCCATCTGTTTTCTTCCGTTTGTGATCCCCTCTCCCCTCTTAGGTGCTGGGCTGTGCATTGCCACATTAGTTTGTGTATACGCTAGGTTTTAAATGACAGGCTAGATGTGTACAAAAACAAATTTGAATTGCTGGAGTGCAGTGATCTATCACTCTGTGTTTTTAACATTTATCAAACTCTACACTTGATACAGAATGCGTGGTGGCCTATAAGCAAATTAAACCACAGAGTGTTTCTCACACAAATTATTGATAGCAAAGCTAATATGTGAAAGTTTTGCAGGAAGTAGTCAAAAGAACCACCAATAAAACTTTTCATAATGGCTTCTCACGGTATATGAAATGGTGGATACTAGCTATAAAGATACCATCTGTAAAAAGTATATTTTACAGATTTCTTCTGTTTTGTCTTGTGTCACACTACATTTCAGACCATAAAACAAGGATAACCTTAATAGATACAAAAAAGAGGGTTCAGATGATGATTTCATTTAACAAAATACAATCCAAACCAGAATGAGCCGATGTGAAATAGTAACAACAACAACAACCTGACTTGAATTATTCTAACTACACACTCGCTACACAACGAGAAGAAGGCTAAAATAGATAAAAAAAATAACGCATCAGGAAATAAAGAGAACTTTAAGAACACAAGAAATGTATATAATTATTAATATCACTCAAAAATGATAGTTATTCTCAAGGCTTTTGGTCTCCAACAAAGCATAGTGTACGCCATTGTCCACAATTGCCAGTCTACCAAAATTACTTCAAGGTCACATAACCTTATTCAGGAGGTCACATAATATCTAAATGGCTAAAAAATGAACAAACATTTTGGACTTGCCTCATAAAAATTGGAACTTAAGGAGGCAAATGTTTTTTTGTGCCAGTGTATATATGACACATGTGTTATCAAGCAGACAGGCAGGGAACCCAATATTCAAGCCAGACATGGTGTTGCACTTAGGGCTAGGCGATATGGCTTAAAAATAAAATCTCAGATTTTATTATACCAAATCCGATTAATTAATTTTTTTCCTCCTTTTTGTTTCACAAAAAATAAATCAAAGATATGATTTTTAAAAACATGCTTTTATGTAAAGCATTTCATCTGCAACTAAATACAAGCTGTGAAACATGCTTGTAAAGCAAAATGGCAGGCCCTGCCATTGTAAAAAATTAAAATATAACACAGTGTTTGCTGCTAATGGTATTCCACAATTAGATAAGAACAGGCTTCACTTCACTTTACTTGTGTAACTTTAAACTAACTTAAAATAAAGTAAATTAGTGAATTAAAGTGTCTCCTATTATGGTAAAATTAAGTTTACTTTTCACAATATATTTTCCTAAATATATATTCTGCATAGCATGCTATTCTCTTCATGAAAGCCCAATGAGTGCATTGGCAAAATAAAATCCAGATTTTCCAAAAAGTAAATCTTAAAAAATTGTAAATTTGAATAACTCAATTAAATCGATTTATCACCCATCCCTAGTTGCACTTAAAAAGGTTTATTAACAAAAACCAGCAGAAAGGTAACCTCTGAATGAGCAAGTTAGAGATCTTGATGAAGAAGAAAGCTGGCTTATTCACTGCAGAGGAAACAAACATGATGGCGATGCCTGGTCCTAGTCGAACTGACAAGCTTGAGTCATACATGAGTGATCAGAGAAGAGATGGACAGACAGATCCAAGAGCTAGGCACGGCTCCTACTCATGAAAAGAGTCCAGTTTGTGGTCTAGAAGAACAGGAACTATGAGAGATGTCCAACAAGGGCTTGACAAGACAGGAAAATCCATAAAACATGGTCGTTGTCAAGAATGTGGTAACAGGCATGAAACCAGTGAATGCTTTCGATGATCTGGCAATGATCTGCTGTCTGCAATGAGCTTCAAAAAAGCATGGAACAAATGTGTGGAATGATGTTGATCACAGAGCAGCAGAGATGCAGGCTCACAGGTACTGTTCATATCGCTTAATTATAATAGAGCATGGGAAGAGTGGCGGGATGAAAGCCGCAGTCTGGCCAGATCATGTTGAAATGTTTGTCAAAAAGAAAATGTTCTGTAGGGTGTGAGCTGAGAAAGGATCATGTGAAGTTCTCATGGAGGAAAGGGGTGAAACACAGCTTCTATTGTAGATCTAAGTGGGCTGGTTTAAGATATAAAATATTGTTATTGGAGCTTTTATTGGAACTGTAGCAGGTGTACGGTTTAAACCAGCTATTTACATAAACTGTATTAAAAACACAACCTTATGTTCTCATCGGTTATACTAAACAGGTCAAATGTTTCCTGTTTTAGGTCAGCTAAGCTTCCCCTGATGTCAGACATTTACATACTTACCATGACTTGAATATACCTCAAACATAAGGCCTCCTTTTCCAATATATTTGATGTCTGTTCAACTATTATTTGCAGGTATGAACAATATGACAATTTTGAGGCATTAAACTGTACTCTATGTCCCAGAGAGGATTTTTTTAAGAAATGTCCACTATATAAACCCCAAAATTTAAACCAATGACAATGTCAGTATACTGGATGAAGCTGTTAGTCATTGTACATAGTAAAATTAGTGCAGTATTAACATGGGTGAAAAGCCACTAAGTTAGGAAGAAGACATTGCTCCACATGCAACATAAAAAGCCAGATTACTGGTTACAAATACAATAAGGAACAAGGACTTTTAAGGACATGTCCTGTAGTCTAATGAAACTAAATGTATTTGGGCCATAAACGCCATCATTACATTTGTAGGAAGCAGATAAAAGCTTGCAAGCCTGGGCTCACCATGCAAACGGTGAAATCTGGGGGTGGCAGCATCATGTTTTGTAGGTGTTTTACTGCATTAAGAGGAAAGAACGTTGTTTGGAAATACCGACGCAACATCTCAAGACATCAGCCAGGAAGTTCGAGCTTGGGCACAAATGGGTCTTCCAAGAGAACAATGACACTAAGCACACAACCAAATTAATTACAAAGTAACATATAGACAACTAAGTCAACGTGTTGCCATCACAAAGCTGGGTCCCATAGGAAATTGTGTGGCAAAGCAGGAAACGTGTGTGAGTAAAGCTGGTAACAGACCTAGTTCAGTTAAACTAGTTCTGTCAGGATGAACAGGACAAAATGTGAGCAAACTATTCAAAGGCTTGTGAAAGGATACCCAACATATTTTACTCTTGTAAAACAGTTTAAAGGCAATTCAACTGAATATTAAGTAGATGTATTGGATGTGTGTGCTTGAAAAATGTTTTGAGAGTAACGTTCTGCTGTTTTAATGATAAATGATTAAAAAAATAAATAATTATTTCTTGGCGTGTCTGCTTGTTGTGTGTAATCTGTGCATTCTGAGCCGGTGTTTCACCAAGATTTCATTACATTAACACATAATGACTATAAAGATTCTCGATTCTTGGGATGTAGGTGCGCTCGCCTCCAACAGCAGAGCGGCCAGGTCACTTAACAGCTCCAGTCTCCTCCGTGTCTGCCACGGGTCCTGGGGGGAGGGGGCGGGTCTGTAGCTTCCTGCCCCCGCTATTGAACATTCTTAAGGAGAAACCTTATACACTCAACCACGCTCACACATACACTCAAAGGTGTTTGGGTTCAGGTGCTTACAGATATGCAGATATACTCTATATGGAGCTGTGGTTGCCACAAAATACATAGAGTATTAATTAGTGTTCTGTACATTCTAGTGATGCTTTTTTATATATATGTTTGTTTGTTGCCATGGTATTTCTTTTTGATTCTCTCCTCTCCCTATTAACTTGTTATTCAACCTCTCACTCCTATCTTTTTCCTCTTTCTTTTTCGTTTCCACTTCTGTATCCATTACATTTGAATTAATCCCAAAGCATGCTCTAAGAAAGTTATTTATATCTATCTATCTATCTATCTATCTATCTATCTATCTATCTATCTATCTATCTATCTATCTATCTATCTATCGATCGATCGATCGATCGATCGATCGATCGATCGATCGATCGATCGATCGAGAGAGAGAGAGAGAGAGAGAGAGAGAGAGAGAGAGAGAGAGAGAGAAAGAGAGAGAGAGCTCCTTCAGGGGCTCTGTACAAAGCACAGTTATGTTGTATTCAATTATTATGGGGCTACATTGCTTTGCAATATTTTGGGTCAATCAGCTGGTGTGAGGAGTTGGTAGAGGTAAATCCAGCTGTTTAGTGATTAATCTCGATGTAAGTCTGACTGTACAGCTTCTTTCCAGAGTAAACTCTGTCAAAGGGATGTTGGGGAAGAGCTGACAAAGTTGGCTTTTTCAGGTTTTATGATTAATATTTAATCTTTTAAATGTTACGTCTGTTATTTTTGTTTTCTTTTATTTTGCCTGTAGCACTTTGAGAACCTTAAAGTGCACTATAAACATTCATATTTGTTATTCATGTTATTTCACACATCCATTTTCTATGTCTGGTGTGGGTGGGTGTCTGTGGGGTGGAGCTGGTGTCAAACTCTAGCACTCAATAGGCAAGAGGCGGTTACACCGTGGAGAGATCTATTAATGCCATACTACCAGGACACATGAAACACATGAGAGATTATGTGACGGCTGTTTCTGACAGTCTTTGGATTCAGAGATTGAAACATTGCTTAGAATGGAACGTGCCATTTACTTATTCAAATTGGGTGGACTGAATTGGTTTTGCGCATCTTGTTCATTGACGATGGAATCATTGTAGATCACCCGCAACACGGCCACTTATTGCTCCGTTTCTTTTGGGGTTGTTTTTTGCCCACACCATTTAGCACTACTTTTTTGGAATCTTAGAAGATCAGACCAAAAGGGATTATGAAAATAACAATCAAAGGCTTTTTTGGAACTAGATTTCTGCATAGGACAAATATGCAGGGGAATAACTGTTGGTCGATAGATGAATAAACAATTCCTGGAGAAAAAATCCATAAGGGTTATGTTAGTGTTGCAACCTGGGCTGCCTTTGGTAGAGAAAGTAGTAAACAGCATTCTCCTGCGAAAGGGAAAACATGTAAAATATGCTTGAAAAGCGTGGCATTACATTGGCCAATATATACCACCAGTAAGATACTCACCACATAGTGCTCCACACATCTTCTCTTTAAGAAAACCCCCAGAAATATCACTATATTGTAATTTATTGCAAATACAACAAAATACCGAGTTGCACAAACAATACAGTAGCTACCTACATGTTACTTAAAGGTATGTAGCAATCTTTATTTAGTACCAAAAGGTTAACGCTACATTTTGAACTGCTGAACCACCTACGGTACCTTTGTCAGAAAATCAAAGAATAAACTCAACCAACAACAGGATGAGACTTTAGGAAATGTAATATTTTGTAAAATGGATCCATTCCAGAACATAGTAAAGAAATGAAAATAATTTTTGTTTAGAATGCCATGCATTTAAGTAGTGGAGTTTGCTAATGGTTTTTTAATTTGCTGTTAGAATGAACAGATGCAGAAAGAGATGCATTAACCTCCCAGTTTGAAGGTTGATAACAACCAATTACATGCTAGATGCAATTATTCTCTCATGTCTAGTGAGTTTGTGTGTCTTACTCATCTTCATACTATAGCAATACAATTCTGGCAATATACTATTGCCGGAATTTGTCAAAGATTTTTATATAGTTCCAAAAAACATAAATGTTTATGAAATTAAATCTTAGAGTCTCTGCTCTAAAACTTTGAAACTCCCTGTAAACAATGTTTTGGTAAATAAAGATAACTCACATCCTGTCTAGAATTTTCCAGGTATTAACACAATAGTGTAACTCTTTGGTAAGTAAAAACTACAAGTTTGAAGTTAAAAAAAAGGGTTTGCAGTTTTTGGCAGCATGACTCACAAGACTGCTTAAATTTCAGTTGTTAACGGCATAGTATGCAAGTTAGTTGTATTGTTCTCTATAAAACACTCAGGTATGTATAAATGTGTGATTTGTCCTATCCCTCTCTGTGTTGCTACGTGATAGACTGGTGACCTGTCCAGGGTAAATCCTAGCTCAGCCCAACCAACAACCCTGAATCGACAAATGATGGTTATTTACAAACCTAACCAAATCGGATTTTCAAATACATTATCACAATTATAAACATTTAAGCTCTTTATGTTACTGTTTGAGCTTCAAGATATGATAAAAACATTAAAAACATGATATATTTATACATTATTGATAGAAAAGCCTTTTTTTATGTTTTTCTATTTTGGTTCCCCTTGTACAATTTTATTAACGTTTTACTCTTTGAAGATCATTTGTAAATATTTTTGTGTAAAGGTATATAACTACGTTATATGCTTAAAAAAGACCAAAAACCATTTGATCCTGATAAAAAAAGGTTATATAAACTAAGCCTCCATCCTGATAATGGTTTGATGGTCCTTTTTGTGGATAAATATAGCCCCAGCACATGGCACGACTAGCAGATAAAAAGAGATGTGGCACCATCTAGTGACATTATCGCAGAACTATATACCGGTTTGCGTAATTAATTAATCAAAATGAAATAATGCCGGACCAAGCCTGACCCTCTGAAATGCCTTGCAGTAAAGCGGCAGCTCATGTAATGATTTGCTAATGTTGAACCCAAATGTGAGCCAGACACAGAGCTGTATTTTGAAAAGGGGTTTATTAACAAAATCCAGGAGGCAAAAAGGCGGACTCAAAAAAACTGAAAGGCAAAGAACAGATCGGGCACGGACTGGCAGACGGGCAGTTAGTACAAAAATTAATCAGAGGCTGGAATGTGCTTACCGCAAGCAGACGAGAGGGATTAACACAAGACGTTCCAGCAACACACAAACAACTAAGGTAGACTTAAATAGGAGTAGACTTAAAGAAACAGGTGAGCAGGGCGGGACCAATTAACCAAAACAGGTGATAAAGAGAAAACTTAAGATAGAAAGTAAGACAAAGAGTAATGAACACGAGTTGACAAAATTAATAACAAAGACCAACTGACTTAAAACAGACTAAGCACAAATCCAAAACAATACAACACAGAAATAAATCATAAGACAGAAAAGTTGGCTAACTGAAAATAACCTAAACCACAACAGAACGTTACAGCTCAGCGTGATCGAAGACCAAGTGTGATTAATTAAATAAACCGATCTAACAGCAACTTTAAGAGCCTCATATCAGAACAGTTACTCACGTTAGTCAACTCTGCGGTCACATCTGAGCTCATTTAAGTCGCCTTAAGTTGCTTCCTTGTTTTAACCCCTGCTGCTTATGCGCAGTACGTACCTCCGTTAAAATTGCAAATAAACATGAAAGGCTTTATTTACTAACAAACTGAGGAAAAGCAAAGCATAAAACACCTAAATAACAATACCGCAGCAGTATGTGATAAGCTTTCATAAAAACTTTGTATGCAACCAGAGTGAGCTGCTGACGTATAAATTTAAAAAAGTCAAATAAAATGGCTATGCACCTTATGCTTAGCAGTTATCACTTTCAAGTTATTGTAATCATAAACATGAAAAATTTTAGTTTTTTTTCATAGTTTCTGTTTTTCTTAAAGCCCTTTTGATTTATATTCTTCACATATTACTACTTTAACACTGAATGCAACAGTGCCCGGTAGACTTAATGTCTAACAATTTCCATTAAAAATGTTATGTATCCTTTTTACATGGTCATATATGTTGAGGTGAGTAACATGTGGTATTCCCATCCTATTCCGAAGTGTGATTCTTACATTTTTGTCAAAGAATTTTAAGAAGTAAATCCTAACTTTGTTATTGCTTTTGGAACACTTTTAGTAGCAAGAACTCCAGCCACTTCAGTGGTTTAAAACATATGTTTCCTGAATCAGGTTTTGAATCGCAAATGACGCTGAGCTGAAATGATCCTCCTGAGCTCGATGAGTTTCATGATAGCTGGATACATAATTACAGTTTATAGGGCAAGTCTGCTGCAGATAATGAGACTCTCAAGAACTTAGCAGATAGTTTATAAAACTCAGCCATAATCTATACTTGAATGCTCTGAACCAAAAAACTGCAGAAATCATTAGTTATTATTGTTTGTATCTGTGGGCTGATTCTAATCTCTGCTACCACATGGTATAAGGGGTTTTGTGTTGCATTTTAATTGTCTGTACATTCTGGCTCACTGCTGGTCATGATATTGACTGCACAGTCATTTGGTTCTGTGCTTAGCTGGTAACAATTCCCTTATGAAACAATTAGTCTTTCTGGGAAGCTTGGTAGTGTTCAAAATGTATTTCTCTCAATTTCTGAAAGGAAGGGAACTATGTAAGTGCTCTGAGAGTTTACAACAAATGAACATCCTTCTCTGAGGAAATCAAAACCCATTCTTCATTTTTAACCAATTAATGCTTTATCAAGCGTCTCACTTGGGACACATTTTCAGCCCCTCTAGGAAGAGTATAATATGTTATTTCAGTAGAAAAAAATCTTTGGGTTTAGAGTTTTTACCAAAACAACTTTCTAATTGGGCTCTGTGTGCAGAACCTGCCCAGTCTGTACTTTCTGCACATCAGAAGGTTCCACACAATGAGTTTGACCTCAAACTCCTACACACGATTTTTTACATTTGTGTGTTTTTTGTTCACAGGTTTGATTGAAAGTCCTAAAGCAGAGAGAGAGAGAGCAATGTTGCAATGATTACTATGTGCATTTCAATCTGAAAAACTCACAGAGAGAGAAAAGACGATTAGAAGAATTTATTGATGCAACAATTTAAACTTTGGCACTCAGACCTCGGCAGGAAACAAACGCTGAATTATACTTTAATGTACATAAGCAGATGTATGAGAACAGGGATATTTCCCCCAGGCCTGAAACTGGTGGTGGAGTTGAGATAGATGAAGTTGGTTAATCCACAGAGGCTGTTTGCAAAGTGATTTGCTTGAGCTAAATGTCCAACTTGGAAAAAGAAAGTTTTGCATGAACTGTCCATGATGAGCAAGCATGAAGCGACTGTGGAGAGGAAAAACTCCCCTTGGGAAGAAACCTCTGGCAGAACCAGGCTCAACATGGCGGTCTTCTGCCGGACCGTTTTAAAGAGTGACAGGGAATTCCATAAGAGTCCAGGAGGAATTACACTCTGGTAGGGACGAGGTTGAAGGAGCATCGAGGAAAAGCCAGATGGAGCTTGCTACGATGGTGGAGAAGGGGATGGAGGTGGGTTGAAATGGTCGTCTGAATCGAAAACCGACATAGTGCGACGTTGCTTGCGCTTGGTGTGTAGCAGGCTGAGAGATGATTTGAAGTTGCTTTTAAGATGAACGCTGGATGCTGATTGGGCTTCGTGGAGGAGCGGCCCGAAGCAGATTGGCTGCATTGGAGGCGGACCAGGCTCCGATTGGATGGAAGTAAGCAAAGAATTTCTTCAGTTGAATTTCCGCTTTTAGCTTCATTTGTCACATACATAAAGTATTCAGCAGCATGAAAATATGCTTATATTACAAATGGTTTCCCAATATAGCTTAATAGATCCATTATCAGTTAACTGAGAGTTTCAAACACTACATAACATCTTATCATCACCATCTATTATTTACATTGATAACTAAGTTTAAGAAGAGGTGTTGACCTGGGGGGGTGGGGGGAGTAAATTGGCTGGGTACAAGCAACTTCTCCTGAATACCGATAGCACAAAGCTGCATGATTAAAAAGCACCTCAACAAAAAAGTTGTGCATATTGGGGACTTTGAAGGTGACATTTCTTAAAATGTTGAATTTTGAGCTGTGAAAAAAGTCTGACGCATTTTATCTTTTCAAATAATCCGTTTTTTGTGAATTGTGAACTTTCACTAGATTATTGACAGATGGGAATGTATAATGCATTTTCTTTCTCTCTGTGCTTTATGGGGCTGTTGAGGTTTGGGTTTATGGTGCTAATATTCTTTGATGACTGGCTGATTTTATTCCGACCCGATGAGGATACTTTGCAGGTTGTATGGCTAAAAAAGCATATTTAAGAAAATCTGAAAAAACAACAACATTGCATCGCTTAATATTGAATAATAATCAGAGCCCAGAATTATGACCCATAAGTAAACAGTATTCCACATCTCTGCTATGTGTATTTCTAAGTCACTTATTGCCCATATACATAGGATTGCATTATGCTTTAAACACCATTTAGTTAAAATGACAAAAACACAAAGCAGCTTGGTTTAGTATTTTTGTAAGGAAAATTATAAACAAATTTTAATATTCCTGTTAAGAAATTAAAATCAATCTTTTATGTCCCTTAAAAACTATATCAACCAGTTACTTTCAGATATCAGCTTATTTGCAAACACGGTAAACCTGTCTTTAATTATTTTTTAGTAAAAACACAGCTGCCCTATAAAGATCTCAGAGGTTTATTAGAGAACATTTTTGAACAAATTGTGGAGACGTTTAAATCAGCGTTAGCTTGTAAAGCAAGAACACAGAATGTCTCACAGAGTTCTGTACAGTACTGTTCAGTTGAAAATGTATGTCTAAAATTGTGCCATATAACAATAAGAGTGAAATGATGGCAAAGGGTGAAATGGCTTTGCTTGTCCTGTCCAAAATTAACTGATGTCCCAAAACACGTGAATTTTCCCTACTCACCAAGAACTGTCCATCAGTTTAAACTGTCAGGTTCAGGAAGGTTAGCACTAATCAGAGCAGCAAAGAGGCCCACGGTAGCTCTGGTCAATCCACAGCTCTCATGGGTGAATTTGTTGATCGGCACTTCACAAATCTGGCCTTTATGAAATAGCGGAGAAAGCCATTGCTGGAACAAAGTCATGAGACGCTCTGTTAAAAGTTTTTATGAAGATTTTTATTCATAAAAAAACTTGAATAAAAATGTTCCCTCCCCTTCATAATTATTCACCATTTGTGTTGGTCTGTTGCATTAAATCTTGTCACAGTGCATTGGAGTTTATGGATAAGTAAAAATGTTCATTGGGCATTAATTTTTAGCTATACGCCAAGTTTTAACATTTCACCTTCATTAGAACTAGCTTCTTTTTTAAAAACATACTTAATGTCTCTTTCCAAACTCTAGATTACTTTGCACATAAGATAGGCCTGTTTTCCGAACGGATTATTAGCTGGCTCACTGCACTTGAAGGGTGTTCATGAACTGAAACATCTGGCTGAAGCTTCTCCAGCAGGCCAGCTGAGAAAGATACTACTTTGGAGAACTGGGAGCTATTTGTTATTAATGTGCCAAATATTCGATAAATAAGGTCATAGTCGAACAGAAATTACGCTGTAACAGCCCTGGGGGTGGATAGTAAAGACAACATGGCTGCCGTAATACATATTTCTTTCCCAACAAACCTTCTTCTATGTGATTTATTCTAATATCCCTGGTCCAATTCAGGGCAAGTTTAAAATCATTTATGTTATAGTTGCTCACAAGACATTAATAAATTACATTTAGTATTTCCACTATTTACAAGTGGTGCTCTCTGTGTGAATCTGTATGCATCTGTGACAGCTGCAGAAGTCCTTGTCCCAGCTGTTGTGCTTTGCAGCCAACTCATTGAGCTGGCAGCTGTTATAATCAACTTGCTATGCACTCTCCATTTCATTTTACAGTTATCCAGTGGAAATGTTGAGCTGTTTTGATCAGTCGTATCTCAAGTCCAACTGTAAAATTTGTTATGGCTTCTGGTTCTGCGCATTGCCGGTCCAAGGTGGTTTCCGTCTGGAGACCTGGGACAGTTCTGAGACATAATTGTGTTTATAGCCTGAAGAATTATGATTTTAATTGGCTCTTTCCCCTGAGGACAGTTAGTCACGAACAGAGCATGTTATATAACAAATAAATAGGTCAAAATTTTAGAAAACAAAGTGCTGTTTGAAGAAGTTGTATTGAGCTAATCTTTAAGACATTTGTAAGATCATGAACAAAGAATCCTTTTTGCCAGCTTGTATATTATCTGTTTGCAAACCAATCAAAATCCTATATTAGTTAATTTTATTCACTGGCAGTCTCTCAGGTTATTGTGTAAGAACAGCTGACGCTTGTTTCGATGAAAACCAACAAAGGGTATGGATGTTGGAACACATGTTTTTGCTGATCTCTGAAAAGAGTTTGATTTTACCAGGTGGTTTCATTTGTTTTTATCATATTGGTGCAAGCCACCCCTGGTGGGAGACAAATTGTTCAGACAATTATCTGCTACATATATTTCTAAATGCCTACATATTGTTTTCAGATGCTTCTGCTTAACAAACCATTGTGCACATTCCCCTATGAAAGAAGAAGTGCCTTATCAAAATTTTTAGAAAGAAAATATAGTAAAAGAAAATCATCACAATCCAGTGGAAGTTGTTTTCTATATGCTATCCAAACCTGAGGGCCTAAAACAGAAACGAACTCCCTCTTGATTTGTGTGTTAGGTTTTGTATGAAAGCATATTATGATCACTTGGAGGAGAAAAATTTTGTCTCTTTTTTGTTTCTTTTCTGTTCCATTGCACAGTAAAGTTAAAATATCAAAAACAAAATAAACAATATTAAGAAGAAAGTCAAATTTCAAGTCAGGCCATTTGTATAAAATTATATTTTGCGATTAAAGTAAAAAAATAGACGACAAGGTTTAAATAATATGTTAAAGATAAGGCAGCATGCTCAAACTGCTGTGTTCTTTCTAAACAGGTTTGTTATGCGCCGTGATAGCCTCCCTGCTGACTAAGAATGTGCGTTCAGAGGATGTTTGTCTGCCAAAGGAAAAATATTTTCTTTCTTTTTATTAAATCCTATTTTAAAATACATAATTAAGGGCTTATTTATAAAAGGCAAGACTGTTGCAGAATTTCTTTGGTTGAATGGTTACGCTATAACCTTTATTGATGATATGTTGATATGACTTAAATCCCATCTCTTCACCTTTAATCTCATATGCAACAAAAAAATAAATCCTCAAATTTTGTGTAATAGGTTGTCATAATTTTGTGATATCCTCCAAGAGGTGATTAAGTTTTCCAAAGATATATCCATGTAACCTGATGAATAATCCATAAACGCTCTCTAATCTTTCTTTGGTTGCCAGTTACAAGCTTCAGTGACAAGATTTTTTTACTTTGAAACCAGTAATCAACATTTAGCAGACATTCCATTCTCTTAAATTATTTGGGGGTCCCTTGCATCAAAATGTTATAAGAAGAGGTCTTATGTAGTTATGACATAAATTAAGTTAAACTAGTACTTATAAGCCATTGTAAAGTAAGAGTGATTTCAATATGAAAAGGGTTGAAGTGTACATGCAGTCTGGGAAAAGTAATTCCCTTTTTCTTTTGCTTTGTCCCTTCTTTCATCAATCAGAAGTTGCTGCTGCTCTAAAGAAAACTCATTTAAAACAAGCTTTGAAACTCTTTTGCACACAAAAACTGTTTTATGAGCATCAAAATATGATCTGCCTCAGGAACTCGTCCATAAATTAAATCAAGTCTGCACTAAATGAGCGTGTTGATGTGTAACAGGGGAAATGTATAAAACATTTTTTTTCACTTCAGGTGTTATATTTTAGCCTGAAACCATTTGAGTGTTCTCTAATTTAGTACTGCTGACAGAGCCATAAACAGACTAATTTCCCTGTATGACAAGAAGTTAGTTCAAATTCTCCTAGCTTCTCATAATTTTAGATGTGTGTGGTTGTTTTCTGCCAACACATACATATACAGTAGATATAGTTGGCATTGTGAGCTGTAAGAGCACTCACTTGATGGATTGGCAATCAGAGCGGTGTGTAATTTACCAATTGATCCCCATCAACCTCCATTATCAAGTAGAGCAGGACACAGTCCTTGTCTTCCATATAGGAGATGTATTCACTGTATCTGTCTTTCTCTTTCACTCACAGACACTTCAGCTCACTCAGTCTCAAAGTCTGCCTTCGTTTTTCTCCTCGACACATGAACATCCACACACTAGCTCCTCCTGTTACATAGATGTTACGTCAATAGTAGAGTTAGGAACCCTTTTTACACCTTAAAGGAAAATCAATTAGAGCCAGTGATTGGCACACCAATTTGTGCGAGCATGCAATGTTTTTCACTCACCCGGAGCCGAGAGAGTGTGTTTGTCTCCTTGTCTGCTTGAGTGTCCCTAATGTCTGCCAGATACGAGGGAAGAAATTACCTTTCAAGTTCAGGGCTGCGGCTTCTAATCAACCTAATAAACCAGTGAAATACCTGGAACTGTGTGATCAAAGATGAGCTAATGGCTCAACTCTTTGATATGAAATTTTTATTTTCTCTTCTAGGATGTTGCGTTTTTATTTTATGAAGTCACATGAAGTACTTTCTTACGTCATGTGGAACATGCATTCAGCAATATTCAAGCAGCCTTATGCTGCAGCGCAGTTATTTACCCACATTTAAGCTGAATGCTTTTGTTAGTTATCAATAACACAAAAGTCGTATTGCCAGCATTTAGCAACTGAAGTATGTGTGTGTCTGTCCCTAGCTTCGTGCAGAGACTAGAGTTGGCTTTAGGCTGCTGACATACTGACATTCTGAGTCCTCAGGGTTTTGCAACTATAGCTGGATTGGAAGTGCTATTACCCCAGCTCTGTTAGAGGCAGGTTAACACGACAAAACCAAACTTCAGAGCAGACAGTGTGCTGCAGGAATTTAGAGCAGCGTCAGCATCAAATAATCGTTATGCTGCGGGCTTTTGCCAGCGTCGACTTAAGATGTGTAATCATTCACTCAGCGCACAATAAAGAAAGTCACCTTCTGATGCCACTGTCTGCTGCTGCAAAATTATAATGGCCATTGTTCTTAATTTTGCTATTTTACAAGAATGAGGCTTATCTTCAGCTGTTCCCAATTAAAACCAAATCACTCATGATTATTTTAAAGTTGCACAAAATTATAGTAATGTGTCCACTCATAAAATAATTCATAGATATTCTGTGTGTGAATTAATTATAAGCATTTTCATTTTTTTCAGATAACGTGTAGTTAATACACGTGCAGTACATGAGCATTTTGCTGTAGTTTATGCATACTGAAATTTAGGTAATACATTCTTTCATTAAGTCTTAACACCAAAATGCTTTTAAAGAATGTTATTGCTATCTTATGCCTACAATGTGTAGAGATTTTTGTAAAATGTACAGTAGCTTACTGGCAATTTGATGCCAGTAAGTAACTGAGTACCGAGAGAAAACTCAACCATCCACAGGGAGAACATCAGACCCCAGAACAGTATTCAAGCCCAGCACCTTCTTGCTCCAAGGCAACTGTGCCATTGTGCAGCATCTCCAGTCACCAAGTTCAGAAAAAAAACTAAAAGATAATTTTCTTCCTTGTTAAAAGAGCTCCAAGGACAAAATCAACTCTGACCAAGAATAGGACAGAGGCTTGTCTTGCGTTAACCAGACCACATCTTGATGATCCCCAAGGCTTTGGGTAAAACCCTCTGTGGGACAGAAGTGGATCCTTTTGAAAATTGAGCTTCCTGTTACATCTGATGTAAAACTAATACAGTATTGTAGAAAAAGAACACATATTGACAATCCAGCATGGTTGCAGTGTGATGGTCAGAGGCTGCTTTGCTGCTAGGCGACCAATACGAATTGTTTAACTTGATGGAACATGAATTTTACTCACCATCAGAAAATTTTGAGGCAGATTGTATGGCCAGAAGGTTGTGACCTAGGGCTCAAGCACACTTGGGTGTTCCTCCAAGGCTTACTGCCAGTTATTGCAAATGCTTCATGGTAGCTTTAATTACCAAACGCTTACACAGCCAGATCTTAGGTTTAGGATGTAATTACTTTTTCCACACAAGACCAGGCTGGCTTGGATAGATTTTTTCTTAATCAATATTTAAAACAGTTTTTCTTTGTATTTACTCAGATAATACCATTTCTAAACGATTTTTAGCATTTAGGTGTGGATAGCAACTAAAAACAAAGACATTTGTAAGGCTGAAGTATTTCTTTAACAACACTATTTATTTAGTAAAAATGGATCCAATCTGCTATCATCAAGGTTCATTCTGAATTTAAGAATGTAACAATGTAAAAGTGCAAAAACATTTCAAACCTATTACATATCGGAGCTTGTGAAAGTATTAAATAAAAAACAACTTTGGAAAAAAAATGCCAAGAATTCAGAAAGATGAGAGTGCCGAAAACATGGTCACTTAAAATCATAATGCTTTCGTGTTAAAGACAAATAAGAGACTGAGCTCTTTCATATACCATGTATGACGTTGTAGAAATCTGTCATATTTTCACCCAGAGGAGTGTATATATTATTAATCATTTTCTGTCAAATAAAAAAGTACACAAAAAACAGTGTGTAATAGATAGATAGATAGATAGATAGATAGATAGATAGATAGATAGATAGATAGATAGATAGATAGATAGATAGATAGATAGATAGATGAGAAAGCTAATTAGGGTATCCATAAAAAGTTAATTGAATTGTTTGATAATACTTACATACTTTATTTGAGTATTTTTTTTTGGTGTGTGTGCAAGGACAAAACTTGTTTAACCAAATAATTGGGTTGCTGCAAGGTAAAGTTCTAAATGCCAGGAGGTAGAACAAAAAAGGCTATTTTTAAGTTAAAATCTAACCAAAGTTACAACTGTACATAAGTGGTGGACTATATAAATAAACCGCAATGACAAAATCCTTAAGGAGATGGCCATTTTCTTTGTGCTTACTTCTGTATAGGCATGTACAGTAGGGAATTAAAATTTTGTATAAAGATTATCGTTGCCCCTTCAAAGCCATTTTAAAATGACAGACAAGAAGGATCTTTAAACCAAATATCCCGAAATCAATTCTGCCATGAAAAAAATCTCTTTTCTGGTATTTAGAATGGTATTCTTCCAATTCACAATTACAAACATTTCAGTAGTCTTGAACATAATTCTTGTGAGGACAAATAAGGGACTTTGAGTTGTGTTACATTTTTTACTTGTAACACTGATAGTCTATATAACTTAAACTGAAATACTTTTAACTAGAAGTGATGGTTTTATTGCTGTTTAAAAGGTGAGTAAGATTTTGATATATTTAAGTATGAAATTGACTTGCTAATTTTTGCTTGATAGACTCAAGAGTTACTCCACACATGACATAAATAATAAACAATAAGCAAATTTGTATGCACCAACTTTGTTTTAACTTGCATTTTACTAAAATATGTATTTTATATTCATTTATTTTTAATTTGTATATGCATAATAGAAGGAAGCACTGCACTCTGTAGCAAATCCAGGCCTTTATAATTCACCATGCACCTTTTCTTTTGCTTTCTTCCTTCTCATTCTCCATATTTTGTTCTTCTCTAATAATACTTCCTTCCTCTACTATTTGGCTTCAGCTCACCACAGTGACTCAGCCTTTACCCATCCAGCAACCCAAATCCCAATCCTACTCCTTTGCCTCATAAACACACACTCAAGGACATGCAGCACCAGTGTGTTGGTGCCAGAGGCCTGATGAGTGTAATGACAGATTAACTAATGCCTAACGGCCAGAGCTGGCCTCTCCCAGGGCAGCTCATAAACAGCTTATTTCTCTTCTTATCTCTCCCCCTCATATTTTTCTTTATTGTTCTTTACTTTTGCTTTGTTCTTTGTCTTTTCCTATATCTATTCATTCTCCCTTGGCTTTATTTGGCTTCTCTCCTCAAGCTGTTTTTGATGTGTATTTGAGTGAAGGTGCTGAACATTTAATTAATGATGGCTAACCTTAGGCTAACCATGCATTTTAGGATGCTGTGGGGCACATGATATTTAAAAATGGTTAACTGATTTAACAGTTGCCAGATAGTGACAAATTATACTAATCATGCATTATAGTTCGCTGCAGTGTGCGATTATAACCATGTGTTTCACTTTACCAAGTCTAACCTTTGGAAAATGAGCATCTGCTTCATCATATGCACTTATGCAAATGAGCACTGTTAAAAATCTATTTTTTAATCAAACTACCAGAGGCCCAGCCCTAACCTCTTATCGTGAAGCACTGTTAACAATCCAACATACTGGAGAGCAGCTTGTGGTCTCCCATTGCAGCAGTCTAAGAGGCTAAGTGTTGAGGGGCTGGCACAATATTGACAGTCTGCGCACAGTGCTACATCTCTTGACACCCATTTATGCCCTGCTAATAAAGAAAACAGTCTTAATAGCTAACAATGAATTAGATTTAAGTTTGAAGAAAATATTGTAACTTTATTTATTATTGCTATCTGTAATGCTAGAAGTTCCTTTGAATAATCACACATGAACCCAGTTGCAGTAAATAGTAAACTCTCCAAGTTAGCATTCCTCCCATGAGTGCTGTAATCTAATCCTGATTCAGAAGTGATGCAACAACAAACAGAAACAGCACCAAGACTTTCTTTAGAGTAAAGGGTTTGCCCTAGTTTAGGATGACTATACTGATGCAATGATTGTACAAGAAGCCTTAAGTGCTTTGCCAGTGCTGTTGTCAGGGAAATACAAATACTTAACTATAACTATTTTAACACTTTTAATGTAAGGGTAACAAAAGATTGTTACAGAATCTGTTTATTTGTTTGCATCCTGCTCAACACGCTGCATCTAACTTGAGCTGCTCCCAAACTGTTTGTTAATTCAATGTGTCTATCAGTGTATCTAAAAAGGTATATTACATGGGTATTAATGTGAAGAAAAATCAGTATATTTTTTCATACTTTAATGATCTTGAGATAAGCGTTTATCACTCTATAGAGTTTGCAAGTGTGCAAGTGGTCAAATAAGGATCACATAACTTAATCAAAAGGTAGGTCAGAATATGTCTGATGGAGCCACTCTTACCATTCAGCATCCCAAGGTAGGGAAGTCTTCATCAGTGCAGACTAGGCATCTGAATAGCGTACCATGGGAAATATTTATTGGGTTATTGCTGTGACATTTCAGTTATGCTTGTGCTGATTCTGTTGCGATAGTCCATATGTGTAATGTCATTTTTCAAAAAGTCCATAGCAGTCTAGCCAGTGGCAGACTTATTCATTTTGAGGCCCCAGGCATATTTTTGTGAAGGGGCCCTCCTCCAAGTCTGCCTTGAGTGTGAAAGGTTCTGTGAACCAGACAGTAGCACAACATTTTACTGTAGTCCCTTCCCTGACCTTTACAGCTAAAGATTCAGAGATGTGAGCCTACAGCATTCAATAATAAGTTGGCTTATTTATCTGAAGTGAGCTTTCAATCACTGAAAAGGTGCACCAGCGTTCACAATACAAAATGTTTGAAGCACCTAAGTCAGCAACGTTGCTGCACTGTGTAGGAGGCGTGACTTTAAGTTCCTTTAAGTAAGGAAGAGGAGCTAAAGCTATTAAAACATCCCTCTATTGCTCGTTGTTTAAAAAAAGTTATGGACTATACTTTTAATATTTTCATATAGAATAATATTCATACTACATTCAAACTACATTTTGTCTCAGCCATATGCACTTTGAAGTAAATTATTGTGAATCAAACAAAAAAAAGGTTTACAAGAATTTCACTAAGTTTGTATTTTTTAAAAGTAGTTGAATTAAAGGGTGAAAAGACATAGACTTTAGGCTTGAAAAAAAAATATTGCCCTGAAAGAGATAGTGACAGCTTTTGGGATGTTTAGGATAACCTTGATTTCTGCTCACCCCGCTCGATAAAATTTGTTCTTAAACTCAGAGGAACAGACAGAACCTGCAATAAAGTTCTTTTTTTTAAATCTTAATCTAATGGTATGATCTGAAAAACAAATTAGAATAAATTATATTGTAATTATGATGATTTATTCAAAAAATTTATTAAATCTGATTTACTAAATATGATCCTTCTTTTATGAACCTGTTGTGTTTTACTGGATCTTTCCAGCCCTTCATTCTACATTTGAAGAAACTATTTTTATTAGGCCAACCAAAAATAATAAAAAACAGTTGTTCATCACTGAGCATTTTAGCAATTAGCGTCATTTGACTATTAAAATATTTCTGTGGAGAAAAAGGTTTTAACTTGTGGAGTTTAAAATATAATATTGAGCCTCATCCTGGAGCTTTTTTTGGACTCTCATCTTTTGTCCTGCTATCGGTATTTCAGTTATTAAGAACTGTATTCATAAAATGGTGGTTATGTATTAACTTAGAGTAAAACTGTGTGCTTGCTTATACTATTACATAAATAAAAATAATCAGAAAAATAAAACAGTTAACTAATAAATTTTTACATTTGTGATTAATTGCCAATATGCATGTTTACAATCAGTACACTGGTGAAGATTCTCAGTCATCCAGGTCATGGTCATTCCAAAAAAAGTAAAAAACAAGGCAACTGGAGTTGTTATCCGTAGTAGAAGACGTTTCGCTTCCTCTCCAGGAAGCTTTCTCAATTCAAAAAGTCTGGAGTAATGTGGAGTAACCAGCTTTATACCAATGCCAAACAAAGGCCTTGTAATGGCTTAGATAACATGCAAATTCAACCGAAACAGGTCCACCCCTTAGTAATGGGCGGTCGTTAAAGCCATTAAGACAGCAGATTGGACCGAAACTGGTCCACTCCTCTGTAACGAGGAGTCGTTAGGGTTGTTATTGGCCTGTCTTAAAGGAACAATGTTTTGATCACCCGAATGAGGGTGAGAGTTAAGGTAAAGATTAGGATAGGTGAAGATAGGATAAATTCCGGCCAATCTTTACCTTAACTCTCACCCTCATTCGGGTGATCAAAACATTGTTCCTTTAAGACAGGCCAATAACAACCCTAACGACTCCTCGTTACAGAGGAGTGGACCAGTTTCGGTCCAATCTGCTGTCTTAATGGCTTTAACGACCGCCCATTACTAAGGGGTGGACCTGTTTCGGTTGAATTTGCATGTTATCTAAGCCATTACAAGGCCTTTGTTTGGCATTGGTATAAAGCTGGTTACTCCACATTACTCCAGACTTTTTGAATTGAGAAAGCTTCCTGGAGAGGAAGCGAAACGTCTTCTACTACGGATAACAATTCCAGTTGCCTTGTTTTTTACTTTTTTTTTGGAAAGGTACAATCAGTACAAAAATATGAAAGAGGGAGGCTTATTTTTACACTCTATACTACGTCCTACTGACACCAGTAACACTTTTTTCTGTCTACATGTAGACTCGGACTGGCTGGAGGAATGAGAAGCAATGTGCTGATCCGAAGGACCTTTTGATGTGTTTAGCTAGAAATAAATGCTTTGATTTTCACTGAACCAAGGACTATGGCGCTAAATTGAACAAACTTTATGGCTCAAATTTAGCTCTATAATATGGATGTAAGGACCGAAGATTTTTCACATCATGATGATAATCCTGCTAGAAGATCCCAGAGAAGGTACCTACTGTTTTCATAGCCAAAGCTTTCAAGTCTACCTGTAGCTCAGGTGAAAGACCCCTTGCTCTCTGTTCCTCATGAGTACCCTGCTGATGCTCATTAGAGTAAACCTCCACCTCACCGCTTAATGGGTGAATATAGGTGAAAAGCTGTAACATACAATCAGCCCATTCTGAGTTAGCAGGTTTTACCGCTAAATTCAGCCTAGGTTATGCCCCTGTGCTTCCTGTCCCTGTGTGCAACATGCACCAGTTGGTGCACCCTCTCTGTCGCTTCGCACCTGCTCTGAAATAATTTAGGTCCCCTATTGTAGCCCTGTTCAACTAATGAACGAGGCATCCTGACGGATCTGGATTGAACAGTCATTCCGGCTTCTCAGGATCGGACAATCCGCCAGTCCGTCCCTTTCTGCCCGTGTAGTTGTGCACTCGGGGTTCATATTGTGCAAATTACCATTTTTCTGTGTTTTTTTCTTTTGACTCATTGTCAGTTTACGGTGGAGCTGGGGGTGATTATATGGAATACAATAGACAGAAATCTGACTATTTTTAAGGAAAAAAAATAAATCTATTGACATGTTTGGGTTTAATTTATCTTTTTTGCAGACATCTAAATGTCTTCTTTCATGAGATCCAGGGCTGTTCAGAAAACATCCAGGTTTCAACCAATTTTGGTTTTGTACAAATATAGGTCTTTTCTTGGGGTTTCCACTTTTCAGCTCCAGCTTTGACAGCTCCGTTTGGTCTTCCTCCTTTCAGTTCCCTCCTGCTGCTTGCTCAAGTGGCACACTGCATTTCCATTTCATTTTATGTAATGATATGGAATAGTCCATTTTAGTCAATAGAAAAGGGGGAAGAAGAATTCAATGATGTATTGTGTCATGTTTTTGGTTATTAATTTGATTGTAAATTGTAATTATTTTATTTCAAACATACATAAATGATGCAGGGACACTGTTACGGGTGGGGAACCAGCTGGGCCCACAACCGCTGGGGGGGCAGACTTAACATAGAGGCCTAGTTTTCGCCTTTATGTTAAGTCTGCATCTGGCTTAGCTGTTAATCACGGTTTGCTACAGTACCAAATGCACAGAAAGACAATGCTGGAAATTTAACTCATTCCTAAATTATTGAAATGCAGTGTAGAAAGACAAAGTCTTAATGGGGGTAGCAACAAACCTAAAAATAGGGAAGTTTAATAAGTAGTTAGAAACTTAAACTTTGAGCAGGGCTTTGAACCAGTTCAAGGAACGAAAACGAAAACCGGGAACTTTGTGTATTTTACAGGGAACAGGAACGAAACCGGAAACGTTATTATTTTTTATGTTCTGGAACTGGAACACTTATTTAAAAATAATGGTAACCGGTTAATACCGGTTTTATTTCGTTCCTCAAAGTTTTCGTTGCCTAATTAACTAAAAAAAAAAAAAAAAAAATTTCCTGCGCACGTTACCATGACGGCTGAGGTTCACTTCCTCTGTGACATCACATCACACATTCGCTGACTGAATGGAGCGAGAGCGGTGTCTCCACTAGAGCTACACATCTTAAATAAGAGGTAAATTATGATCAGTGACGGACTGGACGGTCTGGCATTCGGCATGATCGTCGGGTGTGCGCCGCCCTTTTCACCCTGTTCATTGTAGGCCTACATTATCTCTCGGCCCACTAATAAGCCAAATGCAGGGTTTCCCGCAGCACTGTCTTGGCGAGGCAGCCGCCTCGCCAAACTCACGCTACCGCCTCGCCAACATTCCAAAAAAAAAAAAAAAACACAAAAAAAACCAAACAAACAAAGAAACAAACTCGATTTGCTGCATATTTATTTGACGTTAACACGCAGTTTTTTGTTGCTGCTTTCGCGCGTGCATATACTGAATGGCAGGGAAAAAACACATGGATACGCCCCCCCCCCCCCTCGGTCCGCACAAAACTTGTCATCTCCCCCCCCCCCAACGCACCTCCTCCCCTAAGCAAATTCCTGCGGGAAACACTGAAATGCCTCTTGGTTCAGTTTTCATGCATATTAAAGTTAGAGTTCAACACCAATGGGGCTACAAACCTGCGTGTTATTTCCGTGCATGTGAAGTTATATCTGTGTGTTGCGGGCACGTGCGTGCGCGTGCGTGCGCGTCCCCATGTGGGCCGCTGGTTGGTGAAAATGCCAGGGCCGTTTTTTAATCCCAGTCCGTCACTGATTACGATCCATCGTTAAGTAAAACACTCATTCCAAACAGCTGACAGGAACGAAATTAACCGTTCCGGGAACAGTATTTTTTTGTTCTAACCGGTTCGGGAACGTCAATTTATTGGTGGAACTCATAACCGGAAACGTTATAATTCCGTTTCTGTTCGGAACGAACCGATTGGGGAAAAAAATCGGTTCAAAGCCCTGACTTTGAGGTACATCTACACAATGCTTTTAAGTTCAGTCTTTTTTGATTGACAAAGCAGTGTCACTGAGCCATTTAGACCATTCTCCTGTAAGTATTTCACATTTAAAAGAGTTAACGTGACAATCTGTCTGTTGTAGATTGACACCTGGAGGGTTTAGGTCCTTAAATGGTGGAGATTAATTGCCAGTGTTAGTCAACTAAATGAGCTACTCCTCAGGTAAGACAAACTTTGCCAGGCCCTTAATTGGCCATAATCATTTGCTAAGTACAGCATGGAATCAAGTGAGAAAAAAGGTCTGTGAGCTGGGCTCGACTGTTGGAAGGATGCTTTTGTGCAATGATGTGTTTTAACTTAAATGCTTGTGAAATCAAGTTTAACCCCCCCCTAAAGAAAAGAAAAAAAGATGTACACATAAGAATTTCAGTTAGGATTTATTTACTTAACTAAAAAAAGCAATATGCCCAAATAATGTTTAGACTTAATCTTCACCAAAACAATCCATCCATTTTCTGTCACGCTTGTCCCTCATGGGGTCATGAGGGGTGCTGGTGCCTCTCTCCAGCATTCAATGGGTGAGAGGCAGGGTACACCCTGGACAGGTCGCCAGTCTGTCACAGGGCAACACAGAGACAGAGAACCATTCTTGCACACAGTCACACCTAAGGACAATTTAGAGAGACCAATTACCCTAACAGTCATGTTTTTTGGAGGAAGCCAGAGCACCACGAGAGAACCCACACATGCACAAGGAGAACATGCAAACTCAATACAGAAAGACCCAGGGTCAGACTTGAACCCAGGACCCTCATGCTGCAAGGCAACAGCTCTACCCACTGCCCCACAATATTTTCCATTTTCAATGACCGGAATGACATCTTTCATCAATAAATTCCAAGTCGGCCTCACAACACAGAACAAGCTTGACAAAGGTAGTAAACGATGACCTTAAGGAAAATTAGTGTCAGATTTTTCAAGACCTTAGAACAACCGCTAAAACAGTAATAAATGACTTGGAGTCCAGCAAAGGAAATGGACCACAGGGTTATGTTTGGAGAAAGAACAGACAGGCCTTTAACCAATAATTACAATCCACATAGAGTAAAGAAGAGGTGTCCCCAGTGTCCTGGAACTGGAAATCTTATCAAGCTGAAGATTTTGAAAGAATACCTAAAGCAGTCAGCAGTGAAACCTGCTCTGGGTCATTGTCTTATCTTCCCACATGAAAATAACCCAATGGTAAATGGCTTGTACTTGTATAGCGCTTTAACTAGTCTTGACGACCTCCAAAGCGCTTTACACTACAGTCATTCACACACACAATCACACCCTGGCAGTGGTGAGCTATGTTAGTAGCTACAGCTACTAATGGCAGGCTGACAGAGGCGAGGCTGCCATACAATGGCGCCACCGGGCCCTCTGACCACCACCAGGAGACAATGTGGGTGAAGTGTCTTGCCCAAGGACACAACGACAGAGACAGTCAGAGCAGGGGATTGAACCGGCAACCCGCCAATTGCAAGACGAACCCCCTAACCTCTGTGCCGCTGTCGCCCACCCAAGACGTATATTAGTACTGGTAAGGCTTCAAAAGACCTAGATGAATTATATAGTTTGACCACCAAAAAGCCCTGACTTGAATCACCTTGGAAATCTATGGGATGAACTAAAGATGAAGGTCCATTGCAGAATAGCATCATATCTGAACGAGTTTTAGAAAGTTGTTGAATAAAAATATGTTGAGATTCCTCATGAGACATGTCAAATACCCGTTGAAAACTACAACTAACAACTACAGCCATTATATGAACAAATGACAGCATCAGAGAGACTTGCAATGTTAATTTAAAGTCTATATTGAAAAAAACGTAATTAATTTCAAGGCAGGTTCATCACAGCTAAGGTATTTTATGTTATTTGTACTGGAAATTAAGAAGTATTAATTTGTTTTCATAGGTGTATACTTAAAACTTAACTTCACTTAAAATGATGTTTCATACTGCTCCATAAAAATGCAGACAATATCACAAGATTGTATGCCCAATCATAAGGCCTACTGTATGTGTTTGCATCTTTTGACTATTTACTCCAGTAAGACATTTGATTCAAGAGCATGTATCTACTTGTATCTATCGTTGTAGAGGAGTATTGTGTCAACAGGTAAAGCCATTTTAACCAAAGACATTCCAGCATGTTATTTTTACAAAGTGTAGCTGCACTTTCATTATTTTGTTTTCTGTAAATTCAAACAATTCTCAACTGAAACAAACCTCTGTTTGTCTGATATACTAAAGGTTCAAAATTCAGAAATTATGTTGTTACTGTATAATGCATCTGGTTCTGTCAATATTTCTATAATACATTGAACAGTTCCTGTGATCTTATAATAGTTGTCTTGTAGCTGTCAAGAATAATTGCATTATACTGAATCACTGATATAAAAAGTTTTCATCACAATTGAATCACAATGGAAATACAGCTAAGAATCAAAACACCAGACCCAAAATGGGTATTGTCTCTATTATTTTACCTAGAAAAGAGCTATTTCTTACTATATACACTCCCAAAAATAAACTAAGAACAAATCAAACACATATGAAATGACTTTAATAGTGTGTGTCTCTGGAGCACTCACCTACCAATCAGAGTATTGGCAGTTTGAGCTACCCTCCACATGCTGAACTGTCCTTGGGCAAGAAACTGAACCTCCACATAGCCTCTGATATACTCAGCTGAGTACAGATCAGAGAAAAAAAGTGTGGCCTCTATAAAACATGAAGAACAGGCTTGTTGACTTTGTAGGAGACAAAAAAAAATGCATCAGAAAAGTTTTCTAAAACCTGTACGCTTATGTGTGCATGTGTTTGCATGTTCTTGTACTTGCAGCTAAGTTATAAAATATTTTGTGCATTTTACTAGTAAACTGAGGACATTGATGTGAGGACCATTTTCTTACACCTTTTTGGTTAGGGTCATGGTTAGGCCATAGAAAGGGTTGAAAATTAGTTGAAGTCGGTAGAAGTCAAGGCGAGGTCCTTCCTCTGTAACTAAATCACAGTTGTACAGTTGCACTTTGGGATTTGTACAAATATAAAGTGCATTACAAATCAATTGTATTATTAGTATTATTATTATTAGTTGTGTGCATGCGTGTGAGAGAGAGATTGTTGTGTTTGTCATCGATACAAGGACAGATGAAACCACAGCATTCTGCAGGTTAGTTGTTAGCCACATACTGCATTTTGATTATCCTCTGAATGTAAGTGTGACCTGCACTTGCAATGCCTTGTAGAAGTGTTAATATTGTACTACTTACTATATTTTGCCACATAAAAATATTGTAATGTGACAGACCCAACTTATTGTTAAGGTGTCATGTGACCAACATGGTATTTTGCTAAATTATGAAGTAGAAGGAAAACCACTTATTTTTTTATTTACATGTTTTGACAAAAAAAATCTTTCAGATTTCTCTCAGATTTTTTTTGCATGCATCGATTCTCAAATCTTTACGTGGTCTATCAAATAAAATACTAATTAAATAGATTGAGGTTTGTGCTTGTAATATGTCAATATGTGGAAAAGTTCAAGGACTGGTAATGCTTTTGAAAGACACTGAAATTTCTAAATAAATGTGGGTTCCATCATCCCAGACATGGCTGTCTGGAGTATGTTGTGTAGGTCTTACTGTAGGTCTTGCTATGCCACTTGACGAACCCCCAAAGTGAGGTGCCCAGGGTGCATCCTGATCAGATGCCCAACCACTTCACTTGGCTCCTTTCGCTGCAGAGAAGCAGTGGCTATTCTTTTAGCCTGGATAACAGAGCTCCTCACCCTATCTCTAAAGCTGAGCCCAACCACACTCCAGTGGCAGGTCTTTTTTCTTTTTTTGGCTCAGCTCTTTCTTCACCACCACAGACAGAAGCATTACTTCAGATGCATCTGTCTGTCCATCTCTCGCTGCATCCTACCACTCATGAACATCCGATTTCTTCCGCTTATCCGGGGTCGGGTCACGGGGGTAGCAGCTTCAGTAGGGAGGCCCAGACGTCCCTTTCCCCAGCCACTTGGGCCAGCTCCTCCAGGGGACTCCCAAGGCGTTCCCAGGCCAGCCAAGAGACATAGTCCCTCCAGCGTGTCCTGGGTCTTCCCCTGGGCCTCCTCCCGGTGGGACGTGCCCTCAACTGGCTCCTCTCGACGTGGAGGAGCAGCGGCTCTACTCTGAGTCCTCCCCGGATGACTGAGCTCATCAGCCTATCTCTAAGGGAGAGCCCAGACACTCTACGGAGAAAAACTCATTTCGGCCGCTTCTATCCGGCATCTCGTTCTTTCGGTCACGACCCAAAGCTCGTGACCATAGATGAGGGTAGGAACGTAGATCGACCGGTAAATCGAGAGCTTCGCCTTTTGGCTCAGCTCTCTCTTCACCACAACAGATCATTACAGCGCCCGCTTCACAGCAGACGCCGCACCAATCCGCCTGTCGATCTCCCGCTCCATCTTCCCCTCATTCGTGAACAAGACCCCAAGATACTTGAACTCCTCCACTAGGGGCAGCACATCCTCCCCAACCCGGAGGAGGCACTCTACCCTTTTCTGGTTCAAGACCATGGTCTCGGTTTGGAGGCCCTAACTCATGAACATGACACTAGGATACTTAAACTCCTCTTCTTGGGGCCGAGACTGACGCCCAACCCAGAGGGGGCAATGAATCTCTCTCTGGCCAAGGACCATAGCCTAAGACTTAAAGGAGTTGAGTCTTATCCCAGCCACTTCACACTCAGTACCAAACCACTCCAGTGTGCATTGGAGGTCGTGGCTCAAAGAAGCCAACAGAACTACATATTCCACAAAAAGCATTAATGCTATCGTGAGGTTCCCAAACCAGAAATACACCTTGAGATCCTGTCCATGAACACTACAAACAGGACAAGGGGCAGTCCTGGTGGAGTCCAACGCACGCTGGGAACAGGCCAGACTTTGTGCCGAGAATGTGGACGCAGCTGTTATTTTGGGTATGTAAGGAGTGTATGGCTCTCAAAAGCCATCCAGTTACCACATACCCCCACAAAATACCACGGGTAGTATAATCGTTAGCCTTCTTCAGATCCACAAAACACATGTAGACCGGAGAAGCATACTGCCATGATTTCAGCAATTCTGCAAGGGTAAAGATATGGTCCACTGTTTCAAGGTCAGGATGAAAGCTGCGATGCTCCTCCTGGATCTGAGGTTCAACAGTCAGTTGGAGCCTGCTATCCAACAACCCAGAGTAACCTTTCCCAGGAGGCTGAGCAGTGTTATCCCTCGATAATTGGAATGCGCTTAGTAGGATGGGCCTCCATGTCCTTTAAAAACAGCAGGGCACCAACGCCAGGTTGCTTAAGTGCAAGCCATCAGAATTGAGAAAGACCCCTGGATACGTGTCGAAATGTTTTCAGAAAGAACTGAGCGCGAAGGTCTGGTTGCCTTCGATTTAAGCCTGTTTGTTGCTACAGTATACTGTGGTAATAGCTATTCCTGAGGTGACTGAGGAAATAATCAACCACTATAGTGTTTTCGAGAACTGCTTTGTTTAGCAAATTCTTGGCATTTGTAAAAAAAAAATACAATAAGGAACAATGCTGCGTAATGTATTCTTTATTTTAGAATGTGTAACAAGTGTCAAAATTGAAATGACACTGTAGCATAGGTTACACCCAATTTTCCTTTAGAAATAATGTCATCTTCAACACTACATGATATGCATTAAAAGCAAGTAAAACATTCATAGAAACAAAGAATCATTTTGATTATTATGCTCCAGTAATGGGTTCAGAGGAGTCAATTTAGGAACAGATTATGCAACCACAAAATTAAATATGACTACTTTATTTAATAGTATCTTAATCTTTCTAAGTACCTTTGGCAGCCTGACAGGTGGCTTTATATTAGCATTGCTCATTAGATTTGCAGAAATGATTTAATATGGAATGGTTCAAACTAGATGTAATATGTCAGTGAACACAATTTTTTTTCTCAGATTGGCTCAGTTAAGAAACCATTAACATCAGATATATAGGGTTTATAGAATTTTGTCCTGTCAAAGCTCAGTTAATAAATTTCTGGTCTGAAGGTGTTTGAGGGTTCTGCTCCTCAGTCAATTCACTGCAGAGTTTTTGAACGGTGCTTTTTAAACCAGTGAATCAATATCTCAGATAGACAAACGTCACGAATGGAGACATTGATGCTAGTGACTGTGCAACTCACTTTTTTTTTTGCTTTTCTTTCACTACCTTTTCTTTGCGCTTTTTTCCCTGAGAGACTATAAATAGCTATTCTGTGTCACCATCTGGCTACACAAAGGCTGCTCACCTCTGTATTTGCTAGTCAGTATGACTGCTGGGAACCATGTCATCCTGTTGGCTCAGACACCATGTTACTGTGGCCCATGTAAAGCAGCTATAGTGTCAAGCCAGCTGGCTCTGGGCACAAAGTTTAGAATCACGATAACATACCTCTGTTGCCCTGCCCTGCCTTTCCTAGCCTTCCTTTGCTCTGGTGCCCTGCAGCAACCTTACATTTTTCAGTGTCCAGGTTTAACTGGTTGCAGGAGGCAGCTATTTAACAAAGCTGTCTTGCTCCATTTACGGAGAAGATCAGACTTTATGTCCTCAAAGAAAAAGTTTGTAATGGCTGAGCCTGAAGACATATCTAAATTTACCAGTTTCTGCTCTATTTATTCATAACTCTATAGGGTTTAATGTTGTCCTGGGAGGCCTGCTGAAGAGAAAGAGCAGAAACACTTATAACACATGAAGTTACAGGATTTTTACCACTTTAAATTTGGAACCAAAATAGGTTGCAGATCAATTCCTTGTGGCTTTTAAAAAGACATGGGAAGAAATAGGCTCTAATGAGTCCTGTATTTAAAAGAAGAACTGGTACTTCTAATTAGAAACAGTGCCAGAGGCAGGATTTATTCGAAAATGCAACTTTAATAACATGACAATTGACAAAAATGTGGTGGTCTCCTCGTATTGTCAGGGATATTGAAGTACCAAGAGACATTTTCACAGTTTGACTCGCTACAAATCAAGTTTATATGTATTGGATGACAAAAAATCAATTGTTTTTTATTTAAAAAAAATTCAATTTATTTTGAAAAAGTGTGAAATGCACATGTTCAGCCTATTTAAAATGTATTCCCTTTTTTGAAATCCAGTACAACCAACTGGCTTGAAAAGTCACCTAATTAGTAGTGAGAGCCCACTTGTGAGTAGTTTAATTTGAGTATAAATACAGTTATTCTGTGAAGGCTTCAGAGGTTTGTTGGACAACATTATTGAACAAACATCATTATGAAGACCAAGGAACACAGCAGACAGGCCTGGGAGAAAATTGTAGAGGTTTAAGCAGTGTTAGGCTATGAAATAAAATTCCAAGCTTTGAACAGATCATTAATCTATCATCTAAAAATAAAACGACCATGGCACAACTGCATTATTAACGCAGGGCGTTAATAAGAGAAGCAACCAATAGCCCTCAAGTAGAGGTGGGCGATACCGGGAATTTTTAATCGATCCGATACCAAGTAAATACAGGGGCAGTATCGCCGATATCGATCCGATACCGATACTTTTAACATTTGATTTCTATTTTATTATTACAATTAAATAATAATAATAATGTTATGTTCAGTGTTTTTTTCCTAATCCACCTCTTTCAATCCTTATGTATTTTGTCTGTATTGTGTGCACCTGCCTGTTGCTTTAATCCTATAATTTCCCCGTCGTGGGACAAATAAAGGATTAGCTAATGTTATCTTAAATAACACTTTTCAATAGAATATATGTACCGGGTTCTTTCAAGGTCTTAATTACATTTTCTGTGTGGGCTCCAGTAGCATATGATAGATAATATCTACTTTAAAAATTAACATGAACTGCTGATGAAGATGAACACTCTGATCTACCTGGATGTTCTCCGGAGGACTGAAACGCCTCAGTCAGTGACGTCAGTCTGTGGGTCTGGTCTGTCGGGGCAATCAGAGAAGTTTCCTCTGTCGCTCGACGTTTTCTTGCTCATGGTTTTTCACCTGCTTAGATAAATTTGTTGTGTTTCCACTGAATTTAACCGGCTTTTTACAAAACATACAGCTGGATTTCATTTACGGTATCAAAATAGAGCCAAACGGGGCTTATTTCTCTCTTCATGTTTTTCCGCTCTGGCGGTCTCTCTCTCTTTCTCTCTCCGTGTCTGAACAGGAGCCGCGCGCTGCGCCCGGCGGTTGTTTATGTGTGTTGAGTTGAGAAAGCACAGTGGGCGGGCCAGGCTGAGCCTGCGTGTTGATTGGCTGGCACCGCTGAGCCATGTACGAGAGGGGAGGGGGAGCAGCAGCCAGCAGAGTGCGGGCCCGTGACACAGAAGGGGAGACTGGTGAATCTGCGGCAGCCAGCGTGCGCGGGAGAGAATAAAAAGGATCGATCCTGTTAAAATAATATTGTTCAATATCAACACCCGCGTTGGTATCGATAGTATCGATCCTAAAATCGATCCGCCCACCTCTACCCTCAAGGTAAATCTGGAGGGGCTGCAAAGATTCACAGCTCAGGTTGGGTAATCTGTTGACAGGGGAGCTAGCCATGCACTATAATTCTGGCCTTTCTGGCAAGAAGAAAACCACTGTTGTAACAATGCCACAAGAAAACCAGTTGGCAGTTGCTACAATCTGTGCAGGGCAAGCATAAAACAAGTGGTATTCTGTTTAGATGAGACCAAGATGGAACATTTTGGCCTATAAATGACACACTGCGGGTGGTGGAAAATTGATACTGCTCATCACCCAGACTACCACCCCATGGGGCTGGCAGAATGGTCCTGTGGAGGGAAAGCTTTTCTTGAAGCTTGTGAATTTTAATGGCAATACAGAAATAGCTAAATACAAGGCAGGGTAAATCTTGACTCATAGGACCTCAATACATTTTTCACTATTTAATTTATTTTGTAATGCCGCATATACATTGAAGGTTTGGGGTTTAATGTGACAAAATGGGAAAAAGTTCAAGTGGTGCAAATACTTCAAAAAGTCTCAATGGAAGACAATCCGACAGACTCTAATTTAGTCTGCATACTCTGTATTACAGTGAAAATCAGACTAAAAGCAACACGTCGAGGTTGTCCATCTCTATCTCTCTGGTTTCTTTGCCTGTTTTAACTTAAAAGTCTGCTTGTTTTTACATCTTTGGCAGCAGTCTTTTAGTTACACTTTTTTTTAAAAGGTGGATAATGTCAAGGACACCAACAAGAAAAATCAATCCCCCTTCCATTTTCATCTCATATTGCCCACTTTTCTTATGATTCAAATCTTTTCTGTAAGAATCCAATAAAAGGGAAAAAGAACTGAGTAACAGGGATTAGTCATAACTTCTATGCAAGTTTCATTGACTCCAGCCTAAAAGAAATTGCGGCACACACCTGATAAATTCTGCATTTAACAAAATGGGATCAGTCAGCAAGGTCGGATAAGCTGTTGAATTAATGAGCCAATGATTGAATAGGTAGATCAATGGGGGAAAAATACCAGAGTGTGCCTGGTTTAATCCCAAAGGACAATCACACCATCTTTGATTTCTTTTCCTTCCCTCCTATTCAGTCCATTCCCTCATCCACTTCACCTGCTATGGCTATTTTGTGTAAATGGGCTTTTGTGTGTATGAGAGCATTATAGAGTAATCCTGTGTTCATCACATTCTTTGACACACTAACCTTCGTCCTACGACTAATCCAGATCAAGCTTCCATGTGATTGTACCAGAAACGGTATTACATTTTAAAGCTCTATACAAGCTATAGATGCTGATTTTTTAATGTAAAGCAAATGGTTCTAATTTTAGTTTTGCAAGATTTGTCACCCTATCTGGATATAAATATTGATATTTTCCTCATGCTTTAGATATGCCATCAAATTTATAGTGTAAATACACAACATCATGTAAACACCAGTAAATATGTAGTAGTTAATCTAAAATCCAGAAGATGTACTAATTTGATATGTCTTTCATAGTAGGCTTATTTTGCTTTTCTTTTGTGACCCCACCTTGAATCACAAAACAAAAAACATCCCAACAGACATCAACATTTTGACATTTTTGTAAGTGTCTAATGAATTAAGTTATTTTAGATGCAAACAAAATTGTATAAAAAACAAAACATCAATTTCTTGTAACATCAGCATGCATGGATGTCAGTCAAGCTCACAAGTATTAGTAACTTTGGTTTGTAAAGTAAAAACAAACTATCATAAATCAGCTTGTGGATATCTGATATAAAATTTTAAAATCAATCAATTACCTTTCTGGTTTTTTAACATGTATTCATCCCTTAGTAGGCAGTACCTAAAGTTGGAGACCTCAACTGCCCTACCTGTAGCTAAGGTAAGTCCTTGATTGCAGTTATTTAAGTCCCAACATAACATTTTTATATAATCACAAAGTAATTTCTAAAACCAACTAAAATAGTTCTTTGTCCTGCAAGAATGTGTAATGGAGTTTGTCAATCACATTTTATACTTAATAGAGCTAAGTCTAACAAAAATAAAGGCATGAGTATGAAAGTCTCGTAAAATAATGTAAACATTCTTCTAGTTTCTGCTTTACAGTTTTACTCAAAATTTGACTTACCTTTTATGCTGACTTTTTTACTTTAATTTAACTTAAATGTTATGCATCTCTCCTACACAATAGAAATATATGGATGGCTGGAAGGGTAGAAAATATAGCCTCAATGGCCATTATATGAGCTATATATATTGCTTGTTAACACAAAGAGTAAATCAACCAATCACTTTGTGGCAACACAATGCATAGACGACATGCAGAAGTTTAAACCAAGAATCAAATAGGGAGGAAAAGGGATGTAATTGACTTTGATCATAGAATGTTCTGATGGTTACCTCCATCAGGATAATGGACTAAATTACAAACCTGTAATCATCTCAAACTGGTTTCTTGAACATGACAATGTGTTCACTGGCCTCCAGTGGCCTCCGCTGTCACTAGATTTTAACACTTTTGGGGTGAAATGGATCAAGAGATTTGCAACTTGGATGTGCAGCTGGCACATGAGGAAAAACTGTGTAACGCTATCATGTTAATATGGACCAGAACCTTGGCAGAACGTTTCAGACTTTATTCAAACTTTTCCACGAAGATTTAAGGTAGTTCTGAAGCCAAAATGGAGTGTAACTCAGCAACAGCAAGGTGTACCTAATTAAGTCAGAATCAGAATCAAGTTTATCGCCAAGTAGGTTTGCACTTACAAGGAATTTGACTTGGTGTTGATGGTGCAGACAAAATAAAATAAAATATATATATATATATATATATATATATATATATACAGAAGCTATATACACACAGTAGACTGTGCGTCAATGTAACGCAGAAGCTTGTAAGTCCTGAACGGGGGAGAAAGGCAGTGTCCAGTGTCACGGGCGGCTCTTGGCCTTGTTCATAAGGCCGGTAGCAGATGGGAAAAAACTGTTCTTGTGGCGTGAGGTTCTGGTCCTGATGGACCGCATCCTCCTGCCAGAGGGAAGTGACTGAAATAGTCTATGACTGGGGTGCGAGGGATCAGCCACAACCTTCCCTGCACGCCTCAGAGTCCTGGAGGCATAAAGGTCCTGGAGGGATGGAAGATTGCAGCCAATCACCTTCTCTGCAGACCTGATGACACGCTGCAGTCTGCCCTTGTCCTTAGCGGTGGCACCAGCGTACCAGATGGTGATGGAAGAGGTGAGGATGAACTCAATGATGGAGGAGTAGAAGTGCACCATCATTGTCCTTGGCAGATTGAATTTCTTCAGCTGCTGCAGGAAGTACATCCTCTGCTGGGCTTTCTTGGTGAGGGAGTTGATGTTCTGGCCCCCTGCCTACCTTTGACCAGCCTGTGTGAGTTTGTAGTAAAAGAGTAAATCCTATTGCATTTGTGTTGGTGCACAAAATTCAAAATTGGAAGACCATTATACTGTAGTTGTTGAACAGCATTCAAGAAATTACCAAAGCATAGACATCTATTTTCTGAAATCATCCATAAAGCTGTGTGCTTTGTGTGCGGAGAACATAAATTGGTGTTTAAAGATACAATTTAAACCGCCATTATGAGAGTAAAACTTGGAGGAAAGTATACAAATTTGACTGATGCAAAGTGGGCACAGAGATCAGAAGCTTTGAAAGCTAAACTGTGAGAGCAACATGGATTTTCTTTTTACAAAGCTCAACTCTTCCAGAGATGCTTTGCAATATCCCACATAATTTCAAGATGTGGTGAGCCATTCTCTGATGGGGAGTTTATCAAAGACTGCTTGGTGGAGTCTGCAGTGCTAATTTGCCCTGAGATAAAAGACATGTTTGAAAATGTGTCTCTCTTGAGGCGCACCGTAACGAGGTGGATTGAGAATGTTGCGGGTAATTTGGGTCACAATTTTGACTTGTCATCCTTGGTTCTGGACAGGAGTTGTGATGTCCATGATACAGTCATGTTACTTATCTTTCACAGAGTAAAATGCATCCATAGAAATAATGGGACTAAAATAGGACAAACTGGTATGTGTTGCAACCAATGGCTGCCCAAATCTTTGAAGCAAATGCAAGATAAAGTGACTGAAATTAACCCTGAACAAAAACTAATATGTTTGCATTGAATCATTTATCAACAGATGTTGTACAAGTCAGTGCTTGAAATTAGCCATGTTGTTGATGTTCTTACTAAAATGTTTAATAGATAAGAGATATAGTGTAAGAGAATAATAGAACAGAATCACAGACAGTTTGTTTTACTTTTGGAGGAGCATGGCAGTGCGCATTGACAGGCTACTCAGATCCCTGTGAAATAGCTCAGACTGGGCAAGGTGCTTAAAAGAGTATTTGACCTCAGACCATAGATTAAAGAGTTTTGAGAAAAGAAAGATAAGGAAATCCCAGAGGTTTCAGATGCACAGTGGATGGCTGATGTGGCTTTTGCTGTTGATGTGACTGCAAGGCTCCCATATACTTGTGTGGACACGAGTCTGTGGACATCTGCACATACTCAAGGCAGGCTCTGAGCAGACAGGAACGGCAGAGCTCAATTTTTAAGACCACGTACACGGAGTCACACTACAAAACTGCTCGGCAGCAAGAAGTCTTCACATCAAACTGTTTTACATGTGACACCGAGCTTGATACACTGAGCTGCTCCAAGCAGGCGGTCGCAAGGACGAGTGGCATCGCAGTACCTCTGTGTTCTCACTGAGAGGTGTGTGGTGGGTGCCTGCCGGAAAAGAAACATCTCTAGGTGCTCAACTAGCTAATCAAACATGTTACCATCCCTTCCCCTGCTTCGTCCCACTGGCAGAAAGCGTGGAAGATGTAGGAATTTGTCACAAGAAATCTATGCAATAGGTACGCTCGACTATGAAGGACGACATCTGTAAAGAGTCCGCACAGCTCACAGTATGCGCACAATACGCCCGAGTATGTGGGAGTATGTTTATCACCTAATCACCTCCACAGATACCCATCCATGTTAGAGCACTGCATGGCGAGTTTTCAAAAAGATTTAAAGAATTCAAAACAGTTAAGAGTTAAATGCACATCATTATTTTTCTGTTTGACTTATAGGGTGGAAAATGCACCCAGTGAAGTCCATTTGCACTCAGTGATCTGCTGTCTAATAGTCTACTGTCAGAGCATCTTAACTCTGTATCACTGTCAGAGATTTATTTAAAGAGGAACATTGTCCACTCTTGAGTCATGTTAAACAGATGTTGGTTATCTTATGATCTAGCTACATCTGTGAATAAACAACATCAGTAGTGAATTTTGACAAATCCAGATACAGACCCTCACTAAGTGATGATCACTTGAGTGCTGTCATTTGCATATCTACCTCAGACATTTAACCTGACTTGTGTGCACTTGTTCAAGCCCAAAACAGGCTACATTTCTCTCACTGAACACTAAGAGGGCAAAAAACACCAGATGCAGTTATTGCCATTTCTGCATAAAATGAATGTGATGTTGCGCTTTAAAAACTACTTGACCTTATGATGCTATTTCGTGAATGCATTTTCTTAATTGTTTCTATAAATGTTAAACAGTGTCATAATTTTGTACTCCACACTTGCTTTATGTATGTATACTTTTTGTTTGTTTTTTCTTTCAAAACAAAATCACATGCATGGTACACAAAGACAAAACAGCAAAAAAAAAAAAATACGACCCATTCTCCCACAATTTAAAAACAAACAAAAGCGAATTCCTATCCTTTGTGCTCCCAATTGCCTGGGAACTCCCTAAAAGCAACAGATCCAACCTCAACAGTTTGCAAATAAATAACAAGGGAAGACCACACATTGAGAAACAAATCCTAATTTTATAATAATTCTGAACACTTCCCTTTACCACAAAGTAATAGTGGGCGGTTTATCCTAGATCCAGTCTTTAAGGATACATTTCTGAGCCGGCAAAAATTATTTATCACATAGTTTATAGTGAGTTAATGTTATTTCTTTCGAAGGCAAACCAAGAAGAAAATAAATCCAAGGTCGTTTTGACCTGGTTCTATAATGTTGCTTAGTACTGTAGTGGTTGACAGTTTTTCATATTTGCTTTACTGTTGATAATTAGTGTAAGTCAATGCTGCTATTTTACATTAAGTTATGATGATTAAACATCACAAAACCTGAAATTCTAAACAAATTTCCCTGGTCAAGACTGTGTTTCCACACTGTAAATTAGTAAACCTACACAAACATTTATTTGATATACAATTTTTTGTGGTAGTTTTCTTTCAAGAGTTTTCCGTCTGTCACATTTTTATTTCTTGTATTGATATTACTCTGTACTCTCCTGTGTACTCTCAAGGAAGGAAATTTAGACTGAGCCCGGAGAAAGATCTAATTTTGCCAGTTCTGCTCTATTTCTCTGTGTCTCTGTGGTGCTTAATGCTGTCCTGAGAGCCCAACTCTGGAGAAAACAGCAACAGAATATTCACTATATGCTGGCATGATTTTTTTGTATGTTTTGTTTCAGTTAGGCCGCCTGACCCAAAATAGGTTGTACACTTATCCCTTGTGGTTCTCAACATAACAAGAAAAGCAATATGCTTTAATGAACCTTGTTTTCTCAGCAAGAATCTAAAGCCCTTAATTGGATTTTTTGCTGGAAGCACTCTCTGATGTCTTCCTTAGAAATGCTATTTCTTAAAAAGTGGCATAATTTTATACCAGATGGAAAATATATTTAGAAAGTACACTGTGCCTTTTTGATTACTTTTTTGCACTAAGAATAGTCTATTTGAGACTTGTCTAACTAGTCAAAGAGCATGTAAGTTTCAAACATCTCTTTTGAGATTGAGTAATATCAATAAGGTAAGGTATCCTATTGAGTAATTTTTTTGAGATCAAAGATTAAGGTTCAGATTTATGCAAAGTTTGTTTTACCTAAACAATTAAATGTGAAGAAATGTTACCTTAGATGTAAAAGTGTGATGCCGGTTGTCTGGTAGAGGTGTTAGTTTGGAATCTCAAAGGGTACGAAGGGATTACAATTTTCTTTCCATTTATGCACTCAAGTCTCATTCCTCAGTCTCTAAACCAATTTTACTAAACTCAGAACAAATTGTATCAAATCTATGTTAAATAAATCTTTGTGTTTAATTACTTTTCTTGCTGTTCCAAGTTAATCTGTTCCATTTGTGTGATTAACTGTTCCAAGTTAATCACACAAAAACTCTCACGTTTTAATTATTGGTCAGCTGGTTGGTGCATAACAAATGTTTTCCTTGCTATAACAAGCTATATGATTTTTTCCCATTGATTTAGATATAATATGAGATAAACGCTCTACCAATGCTGTCTAATATTTTTTCCTCTGTTTAGTCTAATTTGTTCCCGGTTTTATTGTCACATTGTTGCACTGGAACACAAAGGATTCAGAAAACATCCTCTCACTCCAGTCTGTAAAAGAAGCCATAGTGAATTAGCATTTCCTCAAGAAAAAGTTATGTTTTCTGTTGTATTCCCAGTGGCAGATTGTTAAAAAAGGTAAATAAGGCTCACTGCCAGGGTGCCATTTCATTGGTAGTGGCACAGCCTGCACGAAACACCTCAAAGGAGGTCAGCAAACCTGAATGAATCAATGCCTAAAACGTTATATCTTAAATTAGTTTATCTCTGCCCAGACAGGCCTCTTACTCTTTAGATGACTCTCCGTAGTGTCCTTTACGTTCAGAGACCAGTGGGTTCAAGGGGTCGATCGGGCTGAATGGCAAACAGCTCGCCAGCTGGTTGGCCCATGGAGCCGTGGTCTCGGTAGCTTCTCTTCTTCAGCAATAGAGGGAAACCTCTATTTTAAAGACAGAGCTGTCTCTTCTTGGGAAATCTATGCTCAGATTCTACGACAGTATCCGCAAACAGTGATTCTCAGTTTTTAGCCATATTAATTACCAGATACACATACAGCTGTTTAAAGGATTTTTTGTTTAAAGGTTAAAAGTATTTAACTCAGCCAGCATATTTAAAGATGTTAAATTATGAATAAGTGCTCCCTTAAATGGTGAGCCATTGGGATAATAATGATAAAAGTATTTTTTAGATAGCAGTGTTGTCAGCAGTATCTACAGCACCACGATGAATCAGTCTGGTGGCTGGACCCAACATATTCAACATCAATACTCCTTAATTTTGAATGTCCCCCGATGTGGGATTTTATCATTGGGATATGTTCTGGCACACTCACTTTATATTTAGATTTGACTACTTGATTTGATACTGATGCATTGCTACCAGTACATTTTTGCAATCTGTTAAATCACATGGTTCTTCTGGGAGAAAACTTCAAAGCAAGAGCAGTACATAATAATGGTTAAGTACATTAAAGTGACTATGATAATTGTAGACTGCAAGAATGTTCATTAACTGTAACAGGCCAAGTTAATATTTACATAGATAATTCCTGCTTAGTTTACAGCTTTGGTATGATGTGAAATTTTAAATCCTGGAAAACATGCAAGTTGCTGAATTTAGTCATACAGCTTAGGGTTATTGCTTAAGGGTTCTAACAAACTGTGCTTGAATGTGCTTGAAGAGTATTATCTGCAAACACTTACTGTTCTCGAAATTGCATACCTAAACTGAATTTCATGATAATCTCAGAAGAACTGATTGTCTGCTTTTAACCACCAGCAACATTAACATTCAGTCAAATAACAGCTGTACTTTGTGACCCCAGTCTATATAAGTTATACTTATTATTTCATTTGTTCATGTAACTGTCTTAGAAAGCTGCAACTGTGTACATAACTGGAGTGCTGCACTTGATAACATATTTCATGTTGAAAATGTATTCCACTAGGAAGTTTATATGAAATATTATTTCAAACCTCACCTAAACAAATCTACAGAAACATTAATTATCACAATCAATTAATTAACACTCTAGACTTACCTGGATATAAGGAGCAGATACTTAATTTTTAGTGGCTTTCCTTTACGCTACTTTTTTAAATAGGGACAATGTCTAGGTCGAATATAAATGTCACCATCTTATCCAACATACTGGATGTTAGCTTCAAGCTTATTCACATCTGTGGTTCCAAAGTAGTCACATAGAAGCTTAAGAATAGGTTTCATTGACAATAAGAATATTGTATAAAATATCAAAAACAAAAGACAAAAAACAAAACAAAAAAAGAAGATATCACACCGATTGAAACACACTTACACACACACACACTACTTACTGTAAGGACATCCATATCAGTGTCTACATCATTGTCTTTAACAGACAAAAGGTTGCCATGCTTAGTTTGAAATTTTTTTTGTGTTAGAGTTCTTAAATTGAATGGAAAATTCTGAGTAGACTTATTATTGAGATGGTTAGAAAACAAGTTTGATACTGTTTTGCCTTTGGAACATTCTTTGTGCCACATATTCAATGAGGTGTTCAAAACATTTTCTGAAATTTGGTCCATATTGGTCCATGCATTGGTGAACACCATGAACAAGGACAGGAACACTACTCGGGTAGACTGAAATAGTTTAAATAATGCTCAGTTGGTACTGAAGGGTCCATAGTGTACCAGAAAATTTTCCACCACACCATTACAACACTTCCATCATCCCATTCAGAATAGAAAAGAATAGAATAAGATATATTTTATTGTTTCATAATGGTAAAATTCAGGTGTGCTGGCAGCGACGTGGAATGCAAATGGAGCATGTAGATTCTCACAAATGTTAAGTTTATATCAAAATAAAAGAATAGGAGACTGTCCACGAAGGGCAAATTTACAACATCAGAAAAAGGAACTGTATTGCTATTAAAATAGAATACCCAGATTAAAGTACTGTGCAACAGAGTAGGGTGATGTAAAAATTACAAAATGTGGCTGTGTTCATGCATAAAAACAACAACAGACCATTTGCAAGAATGTAAAAACTGTACAAAAACAGCAGGAATGTACACACCTATTGAGTATTTTGGAGCAGTGATGGTTGTAAAGTCTACCAGCTGCCAGGAGGAAGCATCTACAATAATGATCATGGTTGCACATAGGATACCTAGGCCTGTCACTGAAAGAGCTTTTCAGCTCTGCAGCAGCTTCATGCACAGGGTGGGAGACATTGCCCAAGAGTGATGTTATTTTTGCTAGAGTCCTTCTGTCTCCCACCACCTGCACTGGGTCAAGGGGACATCTTAGTACACTGCTGGCTTTTTGATGAGGTTATCTAACCAATTCCTCTCAGCTGTAGATAAACGGCTGCTCATACAAACTACAACATTGAAAATGGCTGATGCCACCACAGAGACAACAGCGGTCTTCCGATCCCCCTGCACATACGTTGTTTGTCAAATTAAGGCATTACTTTCTGAATGTCATAGCTGAAATCAGTAATTATGGGGACAGGCAACCTTTCTGTTCTTTACTGAAAGGAGTGAAACACAATGAGTTGTTCTGCTGTTTGTTCAGATATAGTTTTCCAAATACATTGGGTTGTGTTTTATTGTTTTTAGCCACTTTTACATTTCTTTCTTCTTCAACCAAACCATTTCATTATCTCTAAGCCATGATCATCAAAATTACGAGAAATAAAGCCTTGACAAGAAATCTTGACATTTTACACCATGTTCTATGTTTTTTAGGTGTTTCTGTAGATCGCAGGGTCTCTCAATGTTTTTTCTCAGGGTTGACTACAACAACATATTGTAACACGCATAAGAGTTTTACACATACATATACACACACTGAAAAACACCAACATATTTCAAAGAAATCATTTAGATAGCTACCAAATTGTACAGACAAAGCTAAATAGAGAGCCATTGTAAGTCAAAATAGCTCAGACACTAATACATTGATTGGAAGAGAATTTCTCAGAACTTCTATAATAAAAGGCTCAAACAATATAAGCAATCTCCTTGTCAGCTGTAAAAGACACATTGTAAGTCTTGTGCGCATTTAACAGTTTTATTTTTCTTTAAATAGCTGCTAGAGTGAATTATTTGCTAAACTAAGATACGTAGGTTGTGAACCCAACCCATTTAATCCAAATTAAACACATGAACTTGGCAGCCCCTGTTCCATCAGCAGTTAGGTCATCATTTTTTATGTTGGAGGCTTCATGAATTACACAGCATCATCCCTAACTGTAGAAGATTTGCACAGCACTTCCAGCAACCTGGATTATTTGCCTTTCAACTCTTCTACCAGTCTCTAGGACTTTGGATTCCAAACAAAATGCAATTTAATCTGAGAAGGGGACTTTGAGCCTCTAAGCAAAGGTTCAATATTTTTCCTTCTTAGCCCAGGAATGATTCCCTGAAGTTGTCTCTTATTCAGTAGTGGCTTAACACAACGAATCCAATCTTTGTAGCCCATGTCCTAAATACTATGTCTATAACTAGTGGCTCTTGAAGTTTTTACTTTAGCTACAGTCCATCTCTTGTGAATCTACCCCAGACTCTTGAATGGGCTTTGCTTCATATTTATACTGAGTTGCACTCTGTCACTACAGTTATCTCTGCTGCATCCTTCCTCTTAACTTTCCATTGATGTGCCTGAATTGAGCCCTCTGTGAACAATCACCTTCTTTGGCAATGACCTTTTGTGGTTTACCCTATAAATACTCGGAATATCTAGTCTCTGTGCAATGAATCCATATAAAATTAGAACTTTACTTTTTTAATTGAATTACTGCAATAAATGAACCTTTTAATGCTATTTTAATTTGTTTTACACTTTTTACACTTGGGTACTACACTACCCTTCATGCAGCACTGACCTTCCATCATTTAGAAACCTCAGCTACTTGTCAAACAGAAAAAATATTGCTCCACAAATGCAACCCTAAACAAAGTTTTAATTTGAAATTAAATACTGTATTTTCAATCCTACTGAATGAAGAGGTGATGCAATATTGTGGCATACACCCCTTTTTAATAATCATTGACATCCTATTTGTTTTTTTTTATTTTAAAACTAAGGCTAGGTTGTAATACGATATTGTCCTTGACTTAATTGTTGCTGTTCAAAGTGTTGCTCAGATGTTTCTGTGAGGAAGATATTCACAGGCCTCTGAATTGCCAGTTGTATTAGTTAAACTATGCATTTGAGTCAGGAGAAAGTGTGGAATTTGCCAAAGATAAATAGAAAAAAGTAATCTTGCCGTAGCCTCACTTGCTGGTACGTGGTTGCTAGGCAGCAATGACATTTCCATTTCCTCCAGTCTGTGTTGGAGAGAGAGAGAGAGGGAGAGAGAGAGAGAGAGGAGAGGAGAGAGAGAGAGAGAGAGAGAGAGAGAGAGAGAGAGAGAGAGAGAGAGAGAGAGAGAGAGAGAGAGAGAGAGAGAGAGAGAGAGAGAGAGAGAGAGAGAGAGAGTTGGTGGATATGTAAATATCATCATATACACACACATCCAGAACAAAATAACTACTTTGTGTGCCATTAGCCGCACCTGTTAGAACTAACCTGAAAATGTATTTCTCATGCACAATACCTTATTTATGTTGTTGTGCCTCGTTGTATATTTTGAATACCTGACTTAGTCTTCACTATATCCCTGCTTATGTTTCTCCTTCCTATAATTCTTTTTTCACCGACTGCATGCAAAAAGTAATCAACTTAATCCCATATTCCCTACATCATATTCTATCTCTAGAAGGTTCTTTAGCAGTACTTACACAGCTGTGAAATGTTCTGGAACAACTGCTATAACAAAGACAACATGAAGAATATCTCTTTATATGTGTATGGAAACAGGTCATTTCCTAACGAGACTTGTCCATGTTTAACAGCTATACTGTGAAGCCCATGTGGAAGATTCTTATTTCTATTGTGGAGCAAAGCTGGCAGAGAGAGTATGAGACAGGGATAAACCATGCCTGGGCCTCTTGTAGCTGTTATGGAGACACTAAAGTAGCTTGTCTGCATTTTTTTAAAGTAGTAAGACATTCCTGCATTGAGAAATGCATGGTTTGGCAGATGCTGTCACTGCTCAGTGTTAAGTTAAAACACACATAAAACCCCATGAGAATCTGCCCATAGTCTCACCGGATAAGCAGTGAAACATCAATTGGTGTGAAGTTTTTCAGCAGTGGGTGTCTCATTAATATGACATATGCTGTGGTGTGCAGGTACTAATGGTTATCCTAGTTTTTCAACAGTCAAAATGCCGGTGGCAATATTTGAAGCACCTTAGCAGGTAAATATTTAAAAATAATTAATGTGTAGTTTTGGAGGATACATGAACTAGTTTCATCAAAAGAAAAAAAAGCATCCTGATTTCACATACAAAGCACAGACAACATATTGAATTAAAAAAGAATAGCTGAAAAAGGTGTTCTAACCAGAAAAATCTATTTCTATACCAATGTGTGATAATCAATACCATACAGAATCATTGAATTTCAGCTTAAGTATTCCAAGAACTTATTACTGTTTTCTATTATATCTTCATAGGTTCCTTCATCTATGTTATGTCCTGAAGCAGGCAAAAAACCAAAAGACAGCAAAGAAAATAGAAACGTAGGTTTGCACTACAAAGACGAGGAAAATAAAGAAATGTTCATACCAAGAGCAGTAGATTCAAATTATTCAATAATTCAAATAATAAAAAACATCTCTTTCATCTGGTGTTTTCCACAGGGTCTTAAAAATAGCAATTCTTAAACCATTCTTGAAAAAGAGCAGTTTGGACAAGTTGCTACTGCAGAACTACAGGCCCATCTCAAACCTCCCCTTCATCAGTGAGATTATTGAAAACCCTGTTTCAACAGTTAAAAAACATTTTAATGGTGACCAGCTCCTTTGATGTTTTCCAGTCAGGTTTCCGTGCTCACCACTGTACTGAAACACCCTGATCAAGGTGTTCAAAGACATCTGTATTAATACAGACTGTGGAAGAACCACAGTGATGGTATTATTGGACCTCAACGCAGTATTTGATACTATTGATCACACAAATTCATTAGAGTGTAAGGAAACCTGGGCTGGTCTTTCTGGCACATCACTTGACTGGTTTATATCTTACTTGAAGAACAGGGACTTTCATGTGTCTGTAAGTAACTTTAAATCAGAGAATTCAAAAATTACATGTATGGTTCCACAAGGTTCCATCTTGGGACCCCTCCTATATAATATATATAATATATAATAGTGTAATGGCTAGATGCATAGAACAAATTAATTTATGGAAGTGCCATAATTTTCTTCAGCTGAATAAAAACAAAACTGAAGTAGTGATTTTTGGTCTAAATTTAGAACAGCGCAAAATGCATTCATTGCGGCCATCTTGTGGTCGTACAGAGCAGTAATGCTTGAAGAGTTTACAAACAGTGCACAGATGTGTGCTGAATATCGCCTATTATGGCAACAACTAAACACTGCAGCGTTGGCATCTGTCGGAGTGATTTCAATATGATGACCATGACCATATGGAGTTTTTTTACATTGATTTTCCAAAACCCCAAAGGATTGCTGAGAAATGTCAGTGTTGGATACAAGGTTGTAACCGAGGGGACTTCACTATGGAATCCGACCAAAGACACCTATGTGCTGTTTACATTTCCTCAGTGGTAAGGAGCCAGCATTTGAATGTCCAGGGGTCCGTTCTTCGTATGTCGCTAACTCAGTAAGCAGGATTTCATTGTTGACGATTTGGCATGATCTTGGATCGTTTGGTTCTTCGAAAGACATCCTGCACTTGTTGTCATAGCAACATGTGCGCCAGCTTAAGCCTGCTCGAGAGAGGCTTATTTAATGTAAACAAGATTAGATCACTGCTGTATAAGCGGAGGAGATAGGGAAGTCTGCCGTAGCCATGTCCATTTTTACGACTGCAACCTGTTGCAGAAGGTGCAAGAATAATTTGCAGAGTTTTTCGAATTAATCGCGTATTGCGCAATAGACAAGGCAAGGCAAGGCAAGGCAAATTTATTTATATAGCACAATTCAGTACAGAGACAATGCAAAGTGCTTTACATGATTAAAATATAGGAATAAAAGCAAGTAGTGATAGAATGTAGAAACAAAAAAAAAAATAATTTGAAAACAGTAAAACAGTTTAACTTGAACATTCAAAGACAATTTTAAACAAATGTGTTTTTAATCTCGATTTAAAGGAACTCAGGCTTTCAGAACTTTTACAGTTTTCTGGAAGTTTGTTCCAGATAAGTGGAGCATAGGAACTAAATGCTGCTTCTCCGTGTTTGGTTCGTGTTCTAGGTATGCAGAGTAGGCTGGAGCCAGAAGACCTGAGTGGTCTGGAGGGTTTATACGCTGATAACAAGTCTGTGATGTATTTAGGTGCTAAGCCATTTAGGGATTTATAGACTAATAGAAGTATTTTAAAGTCTATCCTCTGAGAGGAGGGAGGGAGCCAGTGTAAGGACTTTAGAACTGGGGTGATGTGCTCTACTTTCTTAGTCTTAGTGAGGACGCGGGCAGCAGCGTTCTGGATCAGCTGCAGCTGTCTGATCCACTTTTTAGGCAGACCTGTGAAAACCCCATTGCAGTAATCAATTCTACTAAAAATAAACGCATGGGTTAGTTTTTCCAGATCCTGCTGAGACATTAGTCCTTTAATCCTGGAAATGTTCCTCAGGTGATAAAAAGCCGACCTTGTAATTGTCTTTAGATGCTTTTGAAGGTTCAGGTCTGAGTCCATCACTACACCCAGGTTTCGGGCCTGATTAGTGGTTTTTAGCTGAAGCGACTGAAGCTGTGTGCTAACTTTTGATCTCTCCTCTATTGGTCCAAAAATTACTACTTCTGTTTTGTTTTTATTCAATTGAAGAAAATTTTGGCACATCCACGTATTGATTTCTTCTAGGCATTTACTCAGTGCTTGAACTGGTTTATAGTCACCTGGTAACATGGTGATGTAGAGCTGTGTGTCATCTGCATAGTTATGGTAGCTGATGTTGTTATTTTTTATTATCTGAGCTAGGGGGAGCATGTAGATATTGAAGAGGAGGGGACCCAGGATGGACCCTTGGGGAACCCCACATGTGATTTTTGTCGTCTGGGATGTAAAGTTACATGTAAAGACAGGATCCTTGAGCGCAGCGCGACAGTAGAGAGATTTTCTTGGTGGCTGTTATAAACAGACAAACACATCATTTAACAATGGCTTTTAAAGAGGAAAAAGTGGTGTTGGAGCCATAAATCTAAAATATTTAAGTTATTTGTATGATGGTTTGCTTTTTATTTTTATCCTATCCAGTAAGAAGATTTGTTCGGGCCATTTTATTGTGAAGTTTAGTTTACTTTGAAAGGCTTGCTTCCTGTCCAGCCGTATATTGTATTAGAAAAAACTATGGATGGATTATCTAGCCACGGAGCAATACAGTTTTGCCGTGTAAACTGTGGATGACTTGGAAAAGGAAAATGTTCATCTTTTTATGGATAAAGATTTTTTTTTGTTAAAATTCCCAGTTTGCACATGTCCTTTACTTCCCGTGTCTAAGGAATGACACTGAAATTTGGATCTCTTGACATAACAAGTGCTTTTTTTAAAATAAAGTATAATAATTAAAGGCTACCATTTTGTAGAATATTCTTGTATTTCACTTTTACTTGTCCCCATGTTCTAGTGGGTCCCGTGGAGGCTCTGACATAAAAGAACAAAGTAAATATGAGATTATTAAAATGCAAAAATTCATACTGTAGAAAGTGATAGAAACATCTACCCTGGACAGTATTTACGCATTAATTTGTCTGCTGCTTTTTGCCAGCCCTCTGTCATGGCTTTAACAGATGTTGAGGTGTTTTAATTAATGACTCAAATTCGGCATAACCTTCTATTAAAAGCTCTTGTTCTGCTTGGGAGAAAAACTGTGGGCGTTCTCTGGCCATGCTGAACAGCCAATAGCAGCGTTGCTGATCAATGTTTCTACTATCGATACATTTCCCCTTTTAAACAAACGCATGAACGCGCAGTTGTCTCAGATAACTCAATCCAGCCATACTAATCGTAAACAGCAGGTGTGTTCGAAGAACCCAATTAGCCGGATCATGATTAGCCGGATGAAATCATCTTGGATGTGTCATTTGATCTTGGATGTTTTAAGCAACGTGCGAAGAACGGACCCCAGATCTAAGACCAGCAACTGCAGCGTCTGTGCAGGTAGGCTACATTTGTTTGGCTTTTTCTTAGCAGAATGAAGACATAATCATACAATCCATGAGGGGTGTTTATGTGAGCTTCAGTGTTGCATAGTTCACTTATTGTAAGCAACTTCGAACCATTTCTTTTTCTAACGTCGCTGGCAACTTTTGTGAGTCTGCAGTTACGGTTTCTTGGGTTTGTTGTTGATAGTGAAGTCACTTTTTTGGGATTTGCTTTTTTCTCACAGAACACCTTTTTTCTGGTTATCGTGCCGCACAACAAGAGTTTTAGTGGACAACTATTTTACAAGCAGGAAAAGTCTGGGTGTGTATAAATATCAGCTAAATACAGTCTGTATTAAAGTGTGGTGGTTTTCTTAGTGGCTTTTGGCTTGTTTTAATGGAGCAAGTTGATTGTCTCTCTCACAGTGATTGTGTGTGTGTGTGTGTGTGTGTGTGTGTGTGTGTGTGTGTGTGTGTGTGTGTGTGTGTGTGTGTGTGTGTGTGTGTGTGTGTGTGTGTGTGTGTGTGTGTGTGAGATAGGATTTGAGTGTCTGATTACAGTGGGATGATTGACTTTCCACTTTAGAAAAGAAGCTGTTTTTGTAATGGTTGTGCGTGGAGAACCCGCTATTCGAACAGACAGAGATGTTCATATTTCTAGAAGTTTTATTGGCAGAAATGAAAGCACGATAAAATCATAGCATACAGGACAGGTAAGGATTGTACCGGCTGATAAATGTAGATGGCAGGAATTAATTTACCACATCAGGATGGCAGGAACTGACTTGACCGGACAATGCAGTCAGAGACAGGCTTGACCAGAGAATGCAGGCCAATGGCTCACCAGAGCGGGTAGAGCCAGCAGCAGCACACACAGGTACGTAAAGCAAACTAGACGAGCACATAGTCACGGGTAATCCTTGCTTAGTGAGGGCAGGTAATTTGCAGAAAACCCTGGAGTCTGGCAGGCTGCGCACACAAAGACTGGGAGCAACATCAGGAAGTTCAGACAAGACGTTCTGCCAGGGAGTTGCTGAGAGAAGCAGGTAAATGTAGGTAGTGAACAAGGTGAAATTAATTGAATGTAATTAGTGGCAGCAGGTGGAGCTGATTGTTGTGCTGAGTGGTGGTTGGGAGATTACAAAGATGAATGTAGCATGGAATGAGAATAATCAGTCCAAAACAAAACAAAAACCTAAATCAAGACAGTTTTTAAGTCTATTTTTTTGCAATAAGCCATATAATAATTTAAAACATAGACCTGTAATGTTACATATATTTTTTTCTTAGTATTAACTGTAATCCTACATGAATTCAGTGGGTTTCTTCCTAACATTTGATCCATTGTGAGAGAGGAGAGAATAGCCTCCCCTACCTTTCTACTAACACTGCTTTCTTTCCACTAATTTTGAGGTCTCTACATTTCAACCAACGTTTAAGATGTTCTATGCTGAGTTTCTCAACATAGAATTGTAGCAGGTTGAAAGGAAGCTCCTGAGATGTTGTCATCTTCCAAAATGATTGGTTTTGTGGTTGTTGCCATTCTAGTTTGCACTCTTCAAACTAGACACTTGCAAATGTGATTTTGTGGCAAATGTGATGTAATTTAAGGAATTCCCATTGACTTTAAAATACTTCTGTTAATCTATAAAGCACTCAATGGATTAGCATCTAAATACATTACAGATTTGTTGTCAATGTATCAACCTCCCAGATCACCCGGGTCTTTGGATTCAAGAACCAGCATTTAGTTCCTATGCTCCACTTATCTGGAAGATACTTCCAGAAGACTTTAAAAGTGCTGAAAGCCTGAGTTCCTTAAAATCAAGATTAAGTTAAATTCTATCAAATTTTATTTATATAGCAACAATTCACAATACATGTCATCTCAAGGCACCATACAAAGTCACATTCAATCAAGAGATTGGTCAAAAAGTTTTGTATCTAAGGAAAACCATCAGATTGCATTGAGTGTTGACAAGCAGCATTAATTCCTCCAGAAAGAGCGTAGAGCCACAGTGGACATTGTCGATGGCTTTGCAGAAATCCCTAATACTGAGCATGCGTTAAGCAACAGTGAAAAGGAAAACTCCTCTTTAACAGGAAGGAAAACCTCCAGCAGAACCAACTTTATCAAAAAGGAAGGTTTTAAGATTAGTCTTAAAAGTAGACAGGGTGTCTGCTTCACGGACCAAAACTGGGAGTTGGTTCCACAGTAGAGGAGCCTGATAGCTAAAGGATCTGCCTCCCATTCTACTTTTAGAGACTCTAGGAACCACCAGCAGACCTGCAGTCTGAGAGCGAAGTGCTCTGTTAGTAACAAACGGGGTAATCGGATCTCTGATATATGATGGAGCTTGATTATTAAGGGCTTTACACGTAAGTAGGAGAATTTTATATTATATTCTTGATTTAACAGGAAGCCAATGAAGGGAAGCTAAAATTGGAGAAATAGGATTTCGCTTGTTGATTCTAATCAGAACTCTTGCTGCAGCATTTTGGATCAGCTGAAGGCCTTGAACTACATTTTGTGGACTTCCTGATAGTAAAGAATAGTCCAGCCTTCAAGTAACAAATACATGGACAGGTTCCTATGAATAATTACCTTCCTTTTCAAGGGGGCTACGTTGTCTAGTGCAAAACGCAACGAGAAAGTAACACCATCAACAAGAGAATCAATTTGTGAAGGGGAAGAAATAACATTGCTGCCCTCTGCTGGGTATTTCTGTGATACAGCATTATTCGATAAAGATTTGCAGTAATGAAACCTTGTTTTGGGGGTGGAGAACTCACTAAAATTGAACTCAAAGGTCATTAAAATGGACAGGTAGGACAGGGTTGTGAGGAAATACTTTTATATGTTGTTGCAATCAGTGCCATGTGTCAGCACAAAGTCCAAAGCATGAAGGCAGGAATGTGTCGGTTTATGCACGTTTTGAGCAAAACCAATTTAATCTAGTATAGTATTAAAGGCTACATTAAGATTATCACATTCAGTGTCTATATGAATGTTAAAATCTCCCACTATAATAACCTTGTCATTGTTTAACACTATATCAGATAAGAAGTCTGAGAACTGATCTAAAAACTGAGAGTAAGGGCCTGGTGGATGCTACAAAATAACAATCAGAAGAGATTTTTATTGCTTTGCATTTTGGATGAGGGAAACTAAGAGTAAAATGTTCAAAAGAATTGAAGTTATTCATTGGTCTAAGACTAATTAATAAATCAGATTGAAAGATGGTTGCAACTCCTCCTCGTCCTGTAGTTGAAATAATTAGAGGGAGTTGACTCATTCATATTAACAGTCTTCTTGCAGCCAGGTTTCTGTGAGGCAAAATAAATCAATCTGATTATCAGAAATAAATTCATTAACTAACAGAGTATTTGGAGGGAGATATGTCATATTTAATAAACCACATTTAATTGTTTTATTTTTTTGGTTCAAGTTGAGTTGTATTGATTTTTATGTCTATTTAGTTGGGCAGCGGCTGAAGCTAAGTCTCCCCAGTGACATTCAGGGTCCAATGGAGTAAAAAAAGTCAAAAATGTGCCTAAAGACTACATGGTAGAATCAGAAGTATGAAGTGAGTGGGATCCGGAAGGACAGCTTGATCATAGGCATGTGCTACATTCTTCTAGTGAAGCTTCTTACTGACAGGTGAAAAGAAGCAGCTGGTGATGTGTATCAGAGTCGACAGGGGCCTGTCAACAATATCCCTGGGCACAGAGATAAACTTAGCGGAGCTATAGACTATAGCGCCGACAGAAGGGTCAGTTCATTGTAGAATGGGGGAAATGTTTGGCTATAAAATATTTTTAAAATTACCTTTTATTATTTTTAACTAATCTGAAAGAGAAAATAAAACAAGTGATGAGCCTTGTTAAAAAACAAAAAAGTATTTTGTTGTAAAAATTTTTTTATTTAAAGATCCTTCATACTAAAATAAGTAATGTCTGTACTTTTTTTTAGAATTGATTAATTGTTTTTTGCTGTGGTGATCTGGATAGGTCCATAGCAAATAGCATATTAGAATGCAACTATTTATTAGATTGTGAATACAATTATGTCAGCTGATCAAGACCAAGAGAATGTCATTATTCCTAAACAATCAGCCTGGGTTATGAGGAAATTAATGACTTGTTAAGACAGAGAATTTCATCATATCAGTAAATGTTGGGAAAAGCAAACTTTGATCACTTTTTTAAAACAATATAACTCTATAACATAATGGTTCCCCATAAATCAGTCATAAAAAGTCTTCTCACCTTCCCAAATTAATGGATGCCTCATAACTTGAACGAAGTAAAGTATGAAAACAAGTAAACTCTCAAACCACATCTCAAATCCTGGTTTTAGTTTTGGAATAAAAGTAAACCTAGGCTCTAAATACAACTGGATTGTTACATCACTGTCATGAATGAGAAGAACCCAGTAGATTGTCACACAGGTTTCTACTAACATGGATATTTCTAGTTGTTGTCTACATGCTTCTGAATAAAGTTGCGTAATCAATATTGTGTATCGTTATTCCAACTTTGGACCGAGGGTTAGTTTTGTGTTTGTGACGTCAATGTTTTCAGATATTTGCCTATTGTCTATGCAACACACAACAAATTAAAAGTACACACAGTAATATTGGCTTAAAATTATTTTGTGGAAACATGTTTACCAGGTTTAGTACCATATATATATATATATATATATATATATATATATATATATATATATATATATATATATATATATATATATATATATAAAGAAAATAAGTGTTTGGCCCCCTAAAAAATATGGGTCCTGGGCTACTGCTCCCAAAGGTAAGGTCCATTACTATCCATTTTCTTTTCTTATAACATTTCCTTTAAAATTGATTTTATATAGCTTATAATATTAAGGAGCCATTTTGCCTGTAGGAATAGCCACTATTTATTTCATTATGATCTTAGGTCTAAATGAACGTATGAATTAGACAGCACAACAAAACAAAACAAAATTTGAATTTAGATTTTTTAATGTTTGGATAAAGCTGACATTTTGTCCCATGAGCTGCTTGAGCTTCAAAGGCTTTTACATCAATGAGTTAATCAGAAACCACATGAGCTCATGCAGCAAGACCCTGTAAGCTTTGCTCTTATCTCACTTTAACCTAATGCATAGTGACAATGTTTCTCCGTATATGTACATATATTTATTCTTCAATGCCTACATACTGGCATATTAAATTTAGCATGTGCTTTGTCTTTGATTCTGTCCAACCTCTTTTTCCCCTGTATTTAGATTTATAGGTGATTTATCCAAAATAGTAAGCCTGTAATACTCTCTAGCTCAGACTTTGTGCAGAGCATCTTACTCAACCACTTGCACAGCCACACAACATTACCAAGTGCCATACTGCTGTCCAGTTGTAAAGGGTTTTTCTAGTTATTGAGACAGTTGCAGACACACACACACAAACACACACAATGTGCACTGATGAGTGATGAATTAAAGTGGGCTTTCAAGCTACCATTTGTTTGTCTATCTCTGGTGCTTCTTTTTTCTCGCCAGACATTTGTGTAAGACCGCTTTTGTGGTTAGTCATAATGTTGTTGAAACTTATGCATAACCCATTTATACAGACGGCAACAGAGCACATGCATGTATGCACAGACGAGCACAATCTTGCTCTGTTTCAGCTCACAAAAAACACATTATCAACTGTTACAGTGCAAAATAAATTCTTTAGAGTAGCTAGTTATGATGAAAAACGAATTTACCAGAATGAGGTTGAGTTTACGTGCAGCTGAATATATTGGCCAACAGCACTCACAGGAGAGTTCATGTTGTCAAAAGTGATTACTTGGCAATGACACAAACTAAAGAAATTCACAGCTTTTGCCCATCTACGTTGAAGAAATCCTAGCAGCAAGGGTCTCATGCCTAATCCATTTACTAAAAAACACAGCCCTCTATCAATGTAGGACTAATTAATAAAAGTCTGAGGATTTGTTAAGGTAGCAGGGCTGAAGTACTCCACTGTCATATTGTGAGTTGCTCCATCGTAAACAGATGAAATGTTCCTAGAACATATTAAATCTAATATGTAATTTATATTTTATGGACTGCGACAGACTGGCGACCTGTCCAGGGTGTACCCCACCTCTCGCCCATTGAAATGCTGGAGATAGGCACCAGCCCCCCTCGCGACCCCATGAGGGATAAAGCGAGTAAGAAAATGGATGGATGGATGGATATTTTATGGAAGTATGGCTCTGCCCACTGTGAGTACTTGAGTGTAACATACCACTGACAACATTCAACATTCTGAGCAAGACCCATAAGCCCAGATTGCTCCACAGTGGCAGCCCGCTGCTCCCCAAGGGGATGGGTTAAATGCAGAGAACAAATTTCATTGAAATGTATGGTGTTGCAATGCCAATAAACATGATATGTATATATCAATAGATGTGTGACAGGAAAAAAAAGGGTTAGAAAGTTCAAAAGAAGAACATTTTTCCTTCCTTTTGCATTCTAGCCTATCATGTAGGTTAATATTATAGTCATTACATCCTCCCAACCAATCACAGACACTGACCCAGAAACACTCTGTCACCAAGCTCCACCTCCCTCAAAGAGTTCAGAGAGCTCATGTTCTTTTTCAAAAACTTGCAGTTTCTGTAAAAAGTTGGTTGGATAAAGGGTTGAGTTTGATTCAGTGTTTTTGTTCTTTAGGTCATCACTTTAGGTAAAGCATGTTTAGAAACATTTAGCACAGCTACTCAAAGCTCCAAATCCTTCTATGATGCAGTTGCAAAAGGCCAACAGCAAAATCTGGCAAGGGTCATGAAGGAGATAGATTGGATTGAAATTGTTTCATGTAATAATATCACAGCAAACGGAGTTACTTTCAGCTCCAAAATGAAATATATTTTTGCTTCATTTACAAGGAGGAAAATAAATAAAACTAATAAAGGTAAATTACCATGGCTTAACGAGGAATGCAGAAAACTGATGAAGACCAGAGACCAATTACTTAAAAATCACTTAAAGGAGAAGTCCGGTCAAAATCAGAATTCAAACTGCTGAAAGTACTTTAAATATAAAACTACTATATACTGTGCAAAAAAATATAAGTTTTTTTAATTAATAATAATTCTCATTTAATCATGTTTATGTGGAGGAATCCATCTTGGTCAAGAATAGTACTGTCACCTCCCATTTTTTTACGTCACTCGGCGGACCCGCTGTTGAGCAAGTTTCAACGCTCTGTTTGTCACGGCGCACTATTTTCCAAGATCAAACTCAGTCGGGTCCTACAGTATATATCTATACACGCGTGTGTGTGTGTTTGTGTGTGTGTGTGTGTTTGCGCGCTCCGCGCAGCACGGCTTTGCATCTAACAGACGGGGTTTCAGTTTCAGTTTGCAGCAGAGCGCGCGCACACACACACAGACACACAGCGGAGGAGAGATCGCTGAAGTGACTTAAGTTAGCTGATTATTATAGTATAAGTATTAAAATATAAGAGCATTCCAGCACATGCTGGGCTGAGCACGGCTTTGCACCGGCGCTGCAGCCGGCAAGAGCACAGTTGGTAGCACTGCTGCCTTGCAGGGTTCAACCTGGCGTCTTTCTGAATGGAGGTTAGGTTGTTTGGTGACTCTAAATTTCCCTTAGGTGAGAATGTGTGAATGCATGGATGTTTGTCCTGTTTGTCCCTGTATTACCCTGTGATGGACTGTCAACTTGTCCAGGGTGTACTCTCTCACCCAGTGACTGCTAGAGATAGGCGAAACGAATGGAATGGCAAGATGAATACCATTGATGTATTGAAAAAGCCATACAAATTCCATAAAGTTTGCCACAAGCAATGTAAGGGACTAAAACATGCAGAAGAAGGTGAGATTGAAAACATCCTGGTTGTGACAGCATCATGCTGTTGAGAAGCTGGTAAAAGTTTATGAATGGAGTTAATCACAGAATGGAATGAAGTTAATTAGAAGAAACCCTTTTAGAGGTGCAAAATACTTAAAAAAATAGCGGAGGTTCACATTCATACAGAAAAATGACCTGAATTATACAACCAAAGCTAAAAAAGTAGTGGCTTAGATAAAACTTATGTATGTCTTAAAATTGACAAGTCAGAGTCCAGACCTAATTGGATTTGAGAATCTGTGGCAAGACTTGATAGCTGCTGTTTAGTGAGGCTTCCCATCTAATTTGACTGAGTTTGAAGTATTTTGCAAAGCAGAGTGGGCAAAAGTACACTTTCCAGTTGCAAAACCAATGGAGATATACCCAAAACTTGGAGCAGTAACTGATGTGAAAGAGTGACTAAATGGCACTTTTTTCTTTGCAAAGAATTTTGAAAACCTTACATAACTTCTGATGCACCACTGTGGATCTATCACACTGAATCTCAGTGAAAAGAAAGTTTGGGATGTTTTGCAATACACCTTGAATTGCCTTTTATGTATTTTTTTTTTACAGTTTTATTTTTCAGTTAGATGAAAACTAATATAAGACAGAGTTGATAATGTGACTTGTTAAAGCAGGGTGAAATGAAAATGTTTTTCATTTTGTGTGAAACTCAGACGTGTGAATGTGTGTCCATTTTTATCATTACCATCTTTGAGACAAATGTCTGCACAGCCACCATAGGGCCAAAAATAAATAAGTAAATGAAGAAAAATAAAGCCTCTGGGTTTTTACATTTTTTATTTTGTTACCGTTCATCTTTCTGCATATATACTGCAGGAAAGCATCAGTTGAGCCACCAAGAGTGAATATGTTGTTTTTAGTTCTGTCCACAATTAATGTAAACCAGTGCTACACAATATATCAAACTGCAATCATTTCTGCTGCAACAATTTCCCAACATCACAATTGCAATGGATGCATTTTTTTTGTTGGACCAGTATATTTCAAACACCATTCATTAAAACTATCCTGGCAATTATATATTTTGACAATTGGAGGGACCCAAACTGTTCTTGGTGCTCACATCAGATATAAATCTTCTGTGGTTGAGATGTTAAAGCTCACAGAGAATGGTGAGGTCATTGTAATAATGGAAAGGAAAGCGAGTCAGGGAACCATTGGCTAATTCTAATCAGTATTACATTCAATTTAAGCAATAGAGTAAAAAAGGTTTTTATAGTTGGCCTAATATTAACCAAAGGCCAAGGAAAAAGTGATCTATTCTTATGGAGTTTCTGCATTCTCCATTTCTCTGTTTTTCTTTTTGATTAATTACATTATGTTGTGAAGTTTAAATGAAAGTTGATCATAATTTAAGAAATATCCAAATGAAAGAAAAAAAAACATTTCCTCCAGAGCTCCAGGCTCAACATGAAGCAACTTAAACTCTTTACGTCTGGAAGACTCCAGAAAGATGTCAAGTCACTTTGTAGCTAACGAGATCCACATGGGTTTAGCAGCTCTTTAATGAATAACAAAGAAACAGGGGTGAAATGTTAGCTCTCTGAGTACCATGATGTCTTTTTTTATGCATTTTCCTTTTTCCATAGATGCTTAAAAATGATGGGTTTCAGGAAATTTGTAGTAGATGTTTTACAGCAGACATAAAACTGACTTCTTTAGGCCAGCATGTAGACATGTTCTGATTACCACAGACATGGTTAACAGAATGATTTCTCATTTTTTTATTTTCCTGTTAACTGCAACATTAGTGTCTACCTTCTGAATACAATTTTGAGGAACATCCTGGATTATGGATGTGTGTGATAGAAAGTGTATGTGCATGAGATTTTAATTTGTGCCTCTACTTAAACAACCCAGAAAATGCATTTGTTGCTTAGTGGTGGCTTATTTAACAAGAGAGCAGTGATGCAAAGGAGTTGCCATTAGCAGGAATAAGGCTGGGACTCGGTATGTGGGAGAGGTCTGTGGTGACTCTTAATCATTCTTTCCCATATTCCCCACAGGAAATATGTTTATAGCTGCTTTTGATATTCAGTCTTTTTATGTGAAGGGGAAGAAGTGCTTCGACTAGCCAGGTGCAGTCATTTTTCTCAGTTGAGTAATAATTACTGCTAGATTCTCAGTGATCCAGGTGATTTTGGAGTAAATTATTCTAAACCTAATCCATTTATATACACATAGATGTTTCCGAAGCTTTACATCCGTGTTACAAACTAATCTTTCTGTCCTACTTTTACAAATATGCATTAATAGAGTTATGATCTGATGGATTACTGAATCGTAAAATTGTGAGATTGAAAAATGTTCTTGCCGCATTAATGGGTACAAATTCTGATTGTCAAAGACACAAGAAATCACTGACACCCATTTTACATTTAAGGTTTTATTATAACTGAAGACATCAGCTACAATCACTTATCTTTTCTCCACCTTATATTTTAGCATTTATTTCCTTACCAATTAGTGTTATTGTACGAAAGCTGCATTCGCAGAAATGTCACTGGGTTTAACGTATCAGAAGTATTTCGTAATTGATTTAATGAGAACAATATTCTATTGCATGATCTGGGAAATTATCATTTTCAGAACATATTTTTCTACTTTTATACATTGTCACTTGTACTTATTACTATTTCCTAGTTGTCATGGTCCTTTCCATTTAACAAATGTGTTATGACTACATAATTTTGCATAGGATGAATATGATGTACTACATTTATTCCTAATCAGTCTTCAGCTGATCCAAAATGCTGCGGCAAGAGTTCTGATGAAAATCAACAAGAGGGATCATATTTCTCCAATTTTAGCTTCCCTTCATTGGCTTCCTGTTAAATCAAGAATAGAATTTAAAATTCTTCTTCTAACGTATAAAGCCCTTAATAATCAAGCTCCATCATATATCAGAGCTCTGATTACTCCGTATGTTCCTAACAGAGCACTTCGCTCTCAGACTGCTGGTCTGCTGGTGGTTCCTAGAGTCTCTAAAAGTAGAATGGGAGGCAGATCCTTTAGCTATCAGGCTCCTCTCCTGTGGAACCAACTCCCAGTTTTGGTCCGTGAGGCAGACACCCTATCTATTTTTAAGACTAATCTTAAAACATTCCTTTTTGACAAAGCTTATAGTTAGAGTGGCTCATGTTACCCTGAGCTACCTCTATAGTTATGCTGCTATAGGCTTAGGCTACTGGAGGACATCAGGGTCTAATTTTCTCACTCTACTGATTTCTACTGTTCTTCATTCTACGGTTCTCCAGTTTTGCATTGTATTACATTGAAATGACTGTCATCATTTCAGCTTTTAACTTTTTGCTCTCTCTCTTTTTCTTCATAGTAGGTACACCTGGTCTGGCGTTCTGTTAACTTTGACATCATCCAGAGAAGACGGCTCACCCGTTACTACCATCTAATGTAGAACAGATTACTAGATCAATGTGTGCTTCTGTGCTTTTTTGTCTCTCTTGTTGTGTCTCTGCTCTGTCTTCTGTAACCCCAGTCGGTCGAGGCAGATGACCGTTCATACTGAGCCCGGTTCTGCCGGAGGTTTTTTTTTCCCGTTAATGGGTGGTTTTTCTTCCCACTGTCGCTTCATGCTTGCTCAGTATGAGGGATTGCAGCAAAGCCATGTACAATGCAGACGACTCTCCCTGTGGCTCTACGGTTCCCCAGGAGTGAATGCTGCTTGTCAAGACTTTGATGCAATCAACTGGTTTCCTTATATAGGACATTTTGACCAATCTGTATAATCTGACCCAATCTGTATAATATGATTGAACTTGATTTTGTAAAGTGCCTTGAGATGACATGTTTCATGATTTGGCGCTATATAAATAAAATTGAATTGAATTGAATTGAATTGAATTAATTGTGTCTTAACTCAAACTACAACTTATTCTTCCTCCAGATAGTCAAGGTGTATCTACTGTTTTTTTCTAAACCGGAATTTTCAGTAACTTTTAAAAAAAAAATAACTGCTGAAAAAATATTTTTAGTATAACATATTTTTCGAGTGAGCAGAAGTGGAATCGGACATTGTCTGGATAAAGTTGCTTATCAAAGTAATGGATGGGGAGCGCTACCTACACTAAACAACAGCATGGATAATGAACTGTTCTTTGAAGAAGAAACTGTGTTCATGTAGAAGCTGAGACATATGAAGATTTAAAACGGTCCATAAATTCTAACCCTATCAAGTCATGTTTATAAGTTAGCTTTATACATGAAAGACAATTAAACAGAGAGCCATGACCTTGTGGGCTCTGTGGTATCCTAGAGACAAGATGACAGTCTTTGAGTTAGAAATGTGGCAAATGAAAAAGATGCTCTGTATTTCTTTGTTAGAGAGAACCAAGGCCTAATAAGAAAAAAAGTCCATGTCTATGTGCACACTAACATCTAAAAGCCTTTTATCTTGATAAAGATGTTAAATTGACTTGAAATTGATACTGGTCGATTTTTTTAATTTTGAAAAACACTGGGGCAGTGCTTTTCTCCTCGTATAAAAAATAAATCCCATAAATAAAATATCAGTTGTAACACAATTATGTTAGGACACTGGATTAGCCATCTGTCCATCTGTTGGTTTCCATCATTAACAAGATGTGCTAAACTCGCAAAATTAACTGATAAAAGCCCTGAGCATTTAATTTTGCTTAACTTTGTATGAATAAAAGCTCTGTGGTTCTCATATTGCAGATGTCATAGCAGCATCTATCTGGCAGCCTAAGATACTGACTGAATTGACCCACTTAGCCTTGCAAGACGGATTAACATGTGACCAAAATCTTTAAAATCTTTTAAGCTTTGGAGATTTTGAGCATATAAATGAAATACAGATGAAGAGCCATAAAAAATATTGTCAACTATTTGAAATAAAATATGCAGTCCTGTGCCAACTAAACGTTCTGAACTAAATGCATGGCCTCAGAAGGAATGAATTCATGTTCATTCATATATTTTTTGTTAACGCCAGTTTGAGAACCCTGCTGCCTTTGCTAATCATGAATCCTGAAGTCACGTTATAGTTAGCATATTGAATGCTGTCACACGACATTTCATATGTTTTTGCCAGTCATGTCCATCCATTCATTCATCCATTTTTCAACACTTCTATCCCTTGTGGGGTCGCGAGGGGTGCTGGTGCCTATCTTCAGCTGTCAATGGGCGAGAGGCGGGGTACATCGCCAGTCTATCGCAGGGCAACACAGAGACAAACAGGACAAACAACCATTCTCAAACACACTCACACCATAAGAGAATTTAGAGAGGCCAATTAACCTAACAATCATGTTTTTGGACTGTGGGAGGAAGCCGGAGTACCCGGAGAGAACACGCATGCACAGGGAGAACATGCAAACTCCATGCAGAAAGATCTAGGGCAAGGGTAAGACTTGAACCCAGGGCCTTCTTGCTGCATGGCCCCCAGCCATGTCCATCTTTTTCAATGACTCTTACTCTCTTTGTTCATATAGACTGTAGTTTAACTTTAAAGAATTTCTAGTTAAGGTGCTCTCAATTGCATATTTCCTAATTGAATCTTCAGAATACAACATTAGTCTTAATGAATGAACAAGAACCTGTTATGCATCGCTACAACTTTCAAAGCTCTAAAAGGTGAGTTTTCTTGATTTATAAAGATCCTGATTTTATTCAAACACATCAGCTGACAAAATTGTCATATTATCAGGACAACTGTTATTTAAGGATTTGTATTTATTGAAGGATAACTGGTATTTAAAGGTGCCTAGTGTAAGATTTGAAGTTAAACATTATTTATTTTATTTCCCATACATGCCCTTACAATTGCCCAACATGTAAAATGAGTTGTTCTCTTTTTACTACAGTTGCCTCTATAGGCTCCATTAGTCAGTTTATAGGTGTGCGCATGGGTGGACGTGCTGCACGCTCTCGCTCACCTGGCTACGTTGTTGAGTCTCCACCATAATTGATGCATTAATGAGAGAGCACAGGCAAGCTTCAATATTTAAGAGTGTATGCATGTGGGGGCACATGGGTGGGAAAATGTGAATGTGACCGTGTACCTAGTTTTCTGTTTGTCTTTATGTCAGGTTGGGTTTGGACTTCCCCCTCTCCTGTGTCTCAGGTCTCCACTAGGTGGGGTGCCCATCCCGCCTTCCATCTCCCCTCCGTCGGCTGGTGCGTTGGTGGTCCGGGGCTAGGTGCTCGGTGGTGTGCTGGCTTACTCCTGGTGGCTGCTTCAGGGGTCGGGGCGCTGCTGGGCCTTGGGTCTCTAGGCCCACTGTTGGATCTGCTCCGGTGTAGCTGGCTACCAGCGGAGCCCACGGGCTCATCATTGCAGCCCCTAGGGGCTTCAGCACTGTGGCTGTTGGGGGCTTCCTGGAGCTCCTTTCTGCTCTTCCCTGGGATGGGGGAGGCAGCTATCCCTGTCTTTGTCCCTCTTGGGCACCTTTGCTCTGGGGGCTCTTTTGGGTGTCTGTATTTCTGGTTTCCCCGGAGTTTGCCTAGGCGCTCTGGGGGGTGGGTCTTTGGTTCCTCACAACCACTTTTAAGAATTTTTTCTTATGGACAAACCTTACATATACACGTGCACTCTCGCAAACACCTACAGGTGCTTATAGATTTACTTTTATACAGAAACCCCCTATTATTAGCTTAGATGCCACTTTATACATCTCATATTAAATGATACTGTGTATTTTTCAGTGATCAAGGCATGTCATCAAGGCATTGGTTGTTTGTACCTGTAATACTTTATCAGTTTGTTTTCCTTTTCTTTTCATAGGTCTCTTTGCATGTGTAAAACCAGACTCCGAGGATATTATCTTGTTCTCTCCTTTTCCGCTCCTCTGTTTTTTTCACATTTTCTCCCTTTTAGCATTTCATCTCATCTTTTACTCTCTTGTTTTTTTTTCTTCTACCTTTCCGTTTTTGTGTCCATTGAACATGAAATAATCCCAGAATAAAATCTAATAAAGCGTTATGCATATATAAATCAAGGAGAGAACTATAGCGAAAGCAGTGATGCTCCACTTGTGAAAGTCATCTGAACATAGCAGCCGGAAACAACTACACTACTAGCATTCCAATAATAGATAAAATTTAAAATAGGGTCATACAAATCGGCTGTCCAAAAGAAACATATTTAGGAGCCATGTATAAATGTCCAGAGTACCAAACCTACTTGTTGAATGATTACATTGGATTTACAATGCATGATTGTATTTGCTCTTGGTTTTACTTCACCCTGCTGTGCATAACAAAGATTTTTTTGAAGGGCCGGATAAAAACATTTATATCAGAGTACAATGACTATGAAGGAAAAACAGATCTCATATGTCACACCAGAGATAAGCTCACACATGTTTTCTTAAGCTGTCTGAAATGAGTTCATGGCTCTTAGTCTCTTATCTCTTTCATCCCTCAGAATACAAACTGACCCCATTTTAGCATTCTGAAAGGCCCAGTGCCAGCTTTAGCTACAATTAGTCAGTAGTGGACCCAGGTGCAGGGATATTTGATGCACTTAACCCCACCCGGCTCACATAAGGAGGTTGGCTGATTTTTTCTTTTCTTTTTTTGTTATGGATAAGGTTCTCTATGGATTCCAAAAAGGACCATGTGAACAGGGACATCTAAACGTCTTTGTCTTATTTTTGTGATATCTCAACCTACAGTGCACACCCATATGTACACTCTTATTGTATTTTATAGTATAAACTAAGTTGAACCAACTAAAAACTTTATTTCAGCATCTCCATTTACACCCAAAATGTTGCTAAATTTATTCTGTTTTCCAGAATATGTAGCTGGATGACATGATGTATGTAAATGTTATTCATTTTCCTCAACAACACCCCATACATTTTTGTATCTCACCAGGTTTAAATTGAACTTAGCTTGCTCGGTGTGCTTGGTCCTTGCGTTCAGAGATCAGAAAGCTTGTGTGTGTGTGTGTGTGTGTGTGTGTGTGCGCCTGTGTCTGTGAGAGATACAGAGCTTCTGTACAGAGGTGGTGACAGCTTGTCTTAGAGGAATTTAAAGATTTACTGGATCAGATGACAGATACTGTACAACTGCCACAAATCTCTGTATGTACACACACACACACACACACACAAAAGATTTCACCCACCTGACGCTGACAGGTGTTTACTTTCACACTAATGCAAATACACACCTGGGAGAACACAACTTTCATCCATTCCAACACTCTAAGACAACACTTTCCCCCTCTTTTCACCCTTTTCTTCATTTCTCTTCAACCTCACCTGTTTAACTTATTTCTTTCCTCTGTTTTTGCTCTACATATTATATTTCCCTTTATCCTTTCTCAGTTCAGTTCATGTCATGAATTTATTTTTTGTTGCCATATTTCCAAAGCACTGATGGATCTCTTAAAGAAGTTTTATCATTTTGCAAGCATCTTATAATATATTTAAGTTGGAAACCATTGCCGGCAGGAAGAGCTATAGTACTTTGGCACAGACAGAGAGGCATGAGATGGAAAAAAAGAGAGAGAAGTAGTGAGAGGCAGCATAGATGGCACAGAAAGAAAAAAAGCAGCACTCCGGGGATGAGGCGCTCTGATGGACGAGAAAGTCAACGCACTCAGCTGAGAGACGGAACATGCAGAAAGAGTGAGAAATGGAAAACAGCAAGAGTGAAAGAGCTCTTTCTGAGGTAAAGAGGATCCTGAGGTAAAAAGTGGGAAGTAATCGAGAATATGTAGATGAACTTTGATAGGACCAATGGTTTTCCTTTTTAATTCAAATAAAGTATACCCACCAATCTCCAATGCAGGATTTTGCAAAACTAAATTTTTTTTTTAAAAGTCCATTAGAACATTAGAATAATCTTAAGTGACTGTGATCTACTAAAAAAGCATTTTTCAAGTTGGTTTTTGGCTTTAATGAACAGTATGCTGGACAAGCACATTTAACATATTCTGAAGTGGCTTCTGAAGCATTTTCTGTCATGAAGTGTTGTGGTTTAGGACCCAAAGTGTGACAGGAGGAATGCAGAGTTATAAAGAATATGCTTCCTTTAATGAATAACTACAGTACACATTGATAGAGTGACCAACAGAGAATCCAGCAATGGCGAAACAGAAACCAGGAACTTAAATACACTGGGAAATAATCAATAGAATGAATAACAATCAACAGAATATGAGAGGGGGGACCTGAGGATGGCACAAAACAGAAGTAAACTATACACAAACCATAAACAACAGACTATCATGACATTTTCATCCAGTAAGATTAACTTTTTCCCGAAGATATGCAACCTGAATGTTGATTAAAGTGACGATAATCAGACAAGAGCGTTACAGCTGCAACAAATTCAGTCCTAAATCTTTGAGCCAAAGTAGACTGACAATTCACAAACCATAGCAAAAATGCAAACCTGATTGCCGAGCCTGAAGAAAATGATACTCTTCAGAACTTAAGTTGATGTGATTCAATTCATGTTCTTTTTTGTACCTATTTAATTTAATTGCTTTTTGAGCACATTTTCCACTTATAGATTTACATCAAATGCTGGTATTACCTCAGCTACTTATGTGACATGCCAATAGACAAGTCACAGATCACATACAATGACAAAATGTTTCATATACTCACAGCATGGTTGTTGGTGCTAGACATTTTCTTTCCAGAAACTGCTGAAAAGTGGGAGAAGAGGAGAGTAGCATTATGGATATACAGACAGACAATGTTTATAAACTCTGGGATGATATCATATCAATATGGCCAAAAGCTCCAAGGAAAGATTTCAACACCTTATTAAATCTCTGAATTTGCTGTAGTGAAGTCAAAAAATGTCCAGCCTGGTAATCACAAGGTGTACCTAATTAACTGGCCTGTGATTTTACATTAGATGATTTAGAGTGCTCAAACACAGCAGAGGACTTAATTTGACTCGTGCATAATTGAATTAGGTATTGCTTTCTACATCCTCCCTTATCCACTTGTTACAATGGACCTCACTCTGTTGTAATTAATAATGTACCTTGGATCATGTTTCATGTGCGGGCATGATGGGAGTAACTTATTCAACTGGACCTATCATAAGTTTGTTTAGTCATTTATAGCAGTTTTCGCTGATGATGCAGCATTTTTTGAGGTCCAGGCAGGATTTAAACTTTGTTCTGGAAAACTTAATTTCGATTTCCATGTGTAATTTTTGTTAGTATTTTTTTATTTTATTTTTTTTGTCAAACTATCCCTGTCTCTATGCAGCGTTCTCACAGATGGCTCAGGGGTTTTTCCTCCAGCCGTAAAGAAAATTCACAAACCCTGCTGAAGGAAAAGGTGAATAAAAAGAATGATAAAGATACAAATAGTTGTTCTCTGAGCACATTGAAATTATTTGGTAACACTCTGTCCTGTTAATTAATGTCTTCTTTACATCTATAACAAATTTATTTGTATAGAATAAGGACAACTTAAATGTTTTACATGATTAAAACATAGGAAAATAAAAACCGAATAAAAGCAAGTTGGAACAAAATGCAGAAAAATTTTGACAAAATAAAACATGGGAAAATGGAAACTAAAAGTAAATAATTTTAAAAACAATTGGACTACAAACTTAAACTAATGAAAGGCAATCCTAAACAAATGTATTTTAAGTCTTCATTTAAAAGAACTTCAGCACTTTTACAATTTTCTGGTAGTTTAATCCAGATCAGTGGAGCATAGAAACTAAACGCTGCTTCTCCATGTTTGGTTCTGGTTCTGGGTATGCTTAGTAAGCTTGAACCAGAAGACCTTAGTGGTCTGGCGGGTTGATACACTGATAACAACTCTGTGATGTATTTAGGTGCTAAGCAATTCAGCAATTTATATATTACCAGAGGTATTTTAAAGTCTGTACTCTGAGACACAGAGTGCCAGTGTAAGGACTTCAGAACTGGGGTTATGTGTTCTACTTTCATATTGTTAGTTAGGACATGGGCTGCAGCGTTATGGATCAGCTGCAGCTGTCTGATCGACTTTTTTTGGCAGACCTGTAAAAACTGTTGCAGTAATCAATTCGCTTAAGATAAATGCATGTATTCGTTTTTCCAGATCCTGCTGAGACATTAGTTCTTTAATCCTGGAGCTGTTCTACGGGTGATAGAAGGCCGGCTTTGTAATTGTGTTTAGATGCCTTTGGAGGTTCAGGTGTGGGTCCATTACTACACCCAGATTTCGGGCCTGATCAGTGGTTATTAGCTGCAGCAAATTAAGTTGTGCACCAACTCTTGTTCACGCCTCCATCGGTTAAAAAATTATTACTTCAGTTTTGTTATTATTCAATTCACAAACATTTTGGCACATCCATGTATTGATTTCTTCTAAGCATTTACTCAACGCTTGAATGGGTTTATAGTCACCTGATGACATGGTGATGTAGAGCTGTGTCATCTGCCCAGTTATGTTAACTGATGTTGTTGGGTTTTTATGATCTGAGCTAGGGGGAGCATGTAGATATTGAATAGGAGGGGACCCAAGATGGTCCCCCAGTTACCTACTGACACAAAAAAGTCCCTGTCCTTTAAGTAGGATTTAAACCAGTTGAGTGTTGTACCAGAGAGGCCGATCCAGTTTTCCAGGCGCTCTAACAGAATGGAGTGATCGACAGTTCTGAATGCTGCACCGAGGTCCAATAATACCAGCACTGTGGTTCTTCCACAATCTGTAATTATATGGATGTCATTAAACACCTTGAAAAAGGCAGTCTCTGTACTGTGGTGAGCACGGAAACCAGACTGGAAAATGTCAAAGTGTTTGGTCATTGTTAAGAAGGTGTTTAACTGTTGAAACACAGCTTTTTCAATAATCTTACTGATAAAGGGGAGGTTTGAGATGGGCATGTAGTTGTGCAGTAGTGATTTGTCTTCTTTTTCAACAGTGGTTCGATAATTGCTGTTTTTAGAGACTGGGGGGAAACACCTGACAGAAGGGACATGTTAATTATCTGAGTCAACTCAGATGCTATGACAGGCAAAACATTCTTAAAGAACGCTGTGGGTAGAACATCAAGGCAGCAGGAGGAGGAACTTAGCTGGTGAACGATTTCCTCTAAGCTTTTGTAGTTTATTTGGCTGAATTGGGACATTTTGTCAAGATAAGTCATAGTTTGAGACAAATGTGGTTCTGAACTTGACATGGATGTACAGATTGATCCTCTAATCTTTTGGATTTTCTCAGTAAAGAAGTTTGTAAAGAAAATTTGTTGCAGGCCCTGGTGGAGTGGAGTTCAGAAGTAACAGACACAGGAGAATTTGTTGACCATGGCAAATAAGGCACAAAGATTATTAATGTTTTGTTGATGATCTCAGAGATCAGTCTAGTCCTGGAGTCTAGTCCTTCTCCATCAGCGTTCAGCTTTTCGACTCTCCCTTTTTTCACTTCTGATTGCTGGAGCACTTCTCCACGGAGATGTTTTCTTCCCGGAAACAACTTTCACTTTAATTGTAGCAATGCAGTCCATGATAGTTGAAACTTTTGACTGAAAGTTATCTACTAGTTAATACTACTGAGTAGCAGCACAATGTTGAAGTAGAAGAGTAAACTTGGATAAAAGTTTCTGTGACATTGTCCTTAAAGATAAGTTTTCTTATGATGTCTCTTGGGCTAAATGAGTCATTGGAAATGATAACAGAAAAGTTATTAGATAGGGCAACATCAGTTACATTGGCCGTAGAAAATTTTAGACCTTTAGTGATGATCACGTCTAAAATATGTCCCTGTTTGTGCGTTGGCTGTTTAATATGTTGAGTTAAACCAACGTTTCTAAGTGTGTCACACACTCCTCATGAAAGAGTGTAGAGCAACAGTGGACAGTCGTCTGCATTGTAAATGGCTTTGCAGAAATCCCTCATACTGAGCATGCATGAAGTGACAGTGGAGAGGAAAAGTCCCCTTTAACAGGGAGGAAACCCTCCAGCAAAACCAGGCTCAGTGTGAACGGTCATCTGCCTCGACTGACTGGGGGTTAGAGAACACAGAGCAGAGACACAAAAAGCACAGAAGCACACATTATTCTAGGAATCCTTTCTATGTTATATGGTAATGGCTGATTATCTGCCTCCCCTGGATGATATCACTGCTAACAGAATGACAGACCAGGAGTACCTACTATGAAGAGAAAAATGACAGAGAGCAAAAAGTTAAAAGTTCAAATAGCAACAAACATTGCAAATTGGACAAGAGTAAGAGAACTTAGCAGAGTGAGAAAATAGACCCTGATGTCCTCCAGCAGCCTAAGCCTATAACAGCATAACTACAGAGATAGGTCAGGGTAACCTAAGGACATTTTTTAAGCCTAGTCTTAAAAGTGTTGTTCATTTTCATCAGAACTCTTGCTTTAGCATTTTGGATCAACTGAAGGCTTCAAACTGCATTTTGTGGACTTCCTGATAGTAAAGATTTACAAGTAACAATGAGTAACAAATGCACGGACTAGTTTTTTACCAAATATTTCTAACTTTGACAATATTCCAGAGGTGATAAAACATCAGAGATCTAATGTTTAATAAATCCAGTTTATATGACTTAGTGTTTAATATTGTGTCTGTGGCAGGTTGCATCTTACACTTTATGACTTTTAAGTACTATTGTTTATTCCTGTTTGTTATCCTTTTAGCTTTCTTATTTGTGCCATGTATCATCACATATATAGCACAGCTACAAGCTGATTCTGGAAACAGTCACATCTGATAAGGTTGATGCTAGGGTCAGGTTTGTATCACAGAGAGGTCATCTGAAAGTCCTGACCATAGGAATGTTCCTTGATATGTGGGGAGGTAGGAGGAGGATCAGGGCCTCTGGGGACTTTGGAAGATGCTGATTTAGTCACAAATCTAGGGTTATCAGAATGGCTATGCGGAGAGGATGTTAACTGCAGGGCAATCTTAAAAACCTCTTTCATGTTGTTTGTGAAATCCAGAAAGGAAACATCTGGGCTTGGTGGAGAAAAAGGGGAGGTGTATGCAGTCTGGACCGGTGTCTGTGGGGATGGAAGTTTTGGGTTCTCTGTGGGAGTTAAAGGGGAGACCTCTTTTTGTCCTCTTGAGATCTGGGTTGAATCCTTCTGTAATTCTGATGTAGTCCTTTTTCTGTGTCATCTTTCTGGCTATCTTGACTTGTTCGGGCTGTACTGGGCTTATCATTTGTTTTTGTATTTGCTGAGCTTTGTTTTGGGACAAAGCTGATGGGGCATGGTTCACAGAATAGAAAATGTTTGAAATCAGGCGTTTTGCACCTGACCTATTTAGAGAGAAACCATTTCTGTTGAACAGATGTCTCCTCTCCCAAAATATGTTGAAGTTGTCTATGAAGGGTACAAAAGTTTGTTTGTATGCTCTATTCAGCCATTTGATAAGCATCAGAACTTTTGAAAAAATCTACAGTAGAATGGGAAAGTTTGCTTTTTGTAAAGGTAAATTTTTTTCAGTCAAATAATGATTTTCAATAAAATATCAAAACAATGTTAGTCTCCAAGTAACATTTTGTTTTGTAGAGGGTGAGCAATATTTAACAACAGTTTGATTGATTTTGCAGCAGCGCTTGGCCAGGATGTTGGAGTTCTTTTTATTAGGATGTGTTTTAATTCTTCTTGTTTTGAAATACACATCTACAATTCTTCCCTGCAGTGTTTCTTATTGCTTATGTGAATCATTGTCATATAGCACTGCTCTCCCATTATGGCTCCTGAACAGTGCTTAGCTGTAATAACGCCTTTCATAAATCCCTCACCAGTCACAGTGTAAAAACCATTAAACGTGACAGCAATATGTAAACAGAGATTGACTCTTAGTCTAGCTCCTGAGAAACTAATGATGGTACTACTGAGTAATTGGTGAAAAAATAGCTTTGTGGTATATTTGAATTTACATCCTAAATGTTTCAAAGCTTGAAGAACTGATTGTATAACTGCATTCTTAAATCATAAGTATTTCTCCTGAACTGAAACTAGGGAAAAAGATTGCTTATTAAGAAAACCAGCTAACAAGCAAAAAAGAGGGAAAAGGAAAGCAGTTAGGAGTTACAAACAGACGGTGTGAAAATGATCCCACAGGACATGTGATGAGCATTGTGCAGTTATAGCAGTAATCGATATCCAGCGGAAACTGATCAGCAAGACTGGGATTTGAGGAATATAAATGAGCAGGTGGAAGGCTTGAAAGCAGGGAGGAGGAGGTGATTTTCATATGGATGCTGTTACAGCAGATTTATCCTCTTTTATTGACAGTTTCCACGCTACAGCCAGTTACATCAAATTTTACTATCCTCCTCCTTTTCGCCTCTATTTTTTTCAAAGTGTTGAATTCCCCCCTCTAGTTTGTAGAGAAGTATGATAGCATTCATTTTACTAAGTCTGGGATGCTGTGTTGCTTTAAATGGGTGCCCACCAGTACTTAGTTGTTCTACACAGTGGTTGAAAATGGTAGACACAGAAGCTTGGTGGGTCTTTATCCTGAGGCTATACTGAAGTGCTCCACAAACTGCTCCTATTGAAACTGTGAATAATATACAAACGTATTAGTAATTACAAAACTGCATGAAGTAAAAGTGTACCAGAATGGTTGGGGTTTTTTGTTGTTGCATTTTGTTGTGAAAAAATTAACAAGTAAAAAAAGTCATGACTATGTTGACATCATTGGAACTGTGCAGCTTTAAAACAGCACCATGTAACTTTTAGCCCCTAGGGGCGCTAGACCGGCAACTTCTAGATTTAGCAACCCTGAAGGCTGCAAGCAACACTGCACAGTCCATTCATCCATCTATCTTCTTATTCGCTTTATCCCTCATGGGGTCACGAGGGGTGCTGGTGCCTATCTCCAGCATTTCAATGGGCGAGAGGCGGGATACATCCTGGACAGGTCGCCAGTCTGTCGCAGGGCCACTGCACAGTCACAAAGTTAAACTTTCTCCCTCCGTGTTTTGGAATCTGATAGCACTTTGGACCAGCAGATTGAGAAGTCATGCAGTTACTTGTAAAGACAAGGCCACATCCACCCCTCCAGATTAAATCCTACATCAGACACCCAAAAATATGTATTATTGGGTAAGTGTCATGTAGGATTTGTTGCCTAACAACAATTTCTATCCTAGTAGTTTAGCATTTGCTCCTACAAAACTGACACATATAGACTGAAATATTCTGTATACAATAGGCAAAAATATAACTTACTAGTCTAATAATAACAATTCCAAAAGAGAATGGGTCTTGAATCCTGATTACTCTTTCATTAAAAGCCAACAAGCAAATTATTTTCCAAGGTCCACTCTTGTTTTTGCTCTGGAGCGATCCATGTCTCGCTTTCTCTTTTTGGCCTTCTCAGACACAGTTTTCTCTTGTGTTTAAGGGGAGCTTAGTCGGCTGTAAAGCCCATGACCTATTCAACGATGGATCCGACCATATCAAGTTACATAGCCAAATTTTAGAGAAAGGCAGCCAGCACGAGGCATCAATTTGCACAAAGTGCTGTATATTGACCTGAAAAATCATTTAATATATTTCAAATTAGGCTAATACCAGAAACTTGCATTGTGCTGTTTTAAATTGTGAACAATGTGTTAAAATTGTAGTCTCATTCTGTTGTTCAAACCGTCCTCTGCATTAACCATAAAATGCTTTATTTTAAGTTTGCATGTGATGTAGGAAAGACAGTGAAATGTGTCAACTTAACTGTATTGCTGTGTCAGACCATAACACATCAAAACAGGTAGAGAGAGAAATAACTGAAGAAACAATAACTATAAATAACTACAAGAGCAAAATCTCTACATTGACCCGTGATTGAACTGCAGTATGATGCAGGCATGAAACTCACATGAAAGAGGAAGAGAGAAAGAAGAACAAACAAACAAACAAATGACACATTCAAAATCGGAATTTAAAATTAAAGCAGTGTTTCCTTGAACTGAGGAAGTCACTCATGTTGCATGCTGACTAGGGTCGTGAATGGTTTTTTGAGTGCAAGTGGAAGGAATGTGTAATGTGGGTAATGCTCTTCTGAATATGTCTGTCTGTGTGTGTGTGTGTGTGTGTGTGTGTGTGTGTGTGTGTGTGTGTGTGTGTGTGTGTGTGTGTGTGTGTAAGGATGTGTCTGCTTAATGCATTGCAAATGTAATGCTAGTATTCTGCTCTACAGTATCCTCAAAAATGTCCCTCCTCTTTGGGATGTTACCTTGTAAGTTTCGGTTGCTTTGGTGCCTCCATTTTTCCATTTTATATGTTTTCCAGTTTTGCTCTTTTATAGACATTCTTATACAGATTATGGGTTCTCTTCATACCAATGTGTTCAAGAGACTTGTGACTTGACCTGGACTTTAACACCGATGACTTCATACTTGAATTGGAGTTGAACCTGTTTGCTTGAAATTACTTGATATTTTACCCAAAATCTAAATCTTAAGACATCTATGATTTAAAAAGTGTGCACCATTAATTAATTTCACTCAATCAGTATGTGTAAATGGAGACAGTCTCTCTCTTTCCCATTTATGTACATATGTTAAGATGCAGCCCAGCCAATCAAATTAACCTTTTTTTTTAAAAGAAAAAAAGCTAAGGAAAAAATGCTCCCAAGAGTAATTTTGTTTCGGTCTGAATATGAAGTTCTGCTGTGGCATTTTTCACTGAATAATCTGGAAAAATATAGTTCAAAGGAGGACTACTCTTGAAGCTAAATTTAATTTTACTGTTTTGCAAGGTCAGTTGCACTGGTTTCATCACGTTTTGAGATAAATACTGATTTAAAAAGAACACATGCTCTATTATTTACATTTAACATGTATTTCAACATTGTTAAAGACTCAAAACGGCTTGAAATTAGAAGTTTCAGACTTGGGAATTGACTTTAGAAATACCTGTTGTGACTTGAGACCCAACTTGGACTTGGCTGTCTGTACTTGAAACTTGATTTGGGACTTGAGGAAAAAGACTTGAGACTTACTTGGGACTTGCAAAACCGTGACTTGGTCCCACCACTGGGCTGTAGTATGGAGATTGAACTATTACGCTTCATTAAACTAATCTAACAAGTGGAGGTAAATCATAGTTTTTGGGCTGACTTGGATCTTTGTCTTGAGAATTTTCCCAAAATAATCTCCCTGAATGTTTAAAAGGAAGGTTTATAAGTAATGTAAAGGAATAATTGTGTTCAATACGAAGGTTGTTGTTTATCTTACATATCAGTATAAAGAATAATGTTTCCTTACTTTTCTGTTTTAAGGTTTACGTCGTATTGCTTAAAATACTATCCCCTACAAGGACAGAGAGAAAGAGAGAAAAATAATAGTGAAATAACACAACTCAGATAGCCTGTCATGTGTCAACAACAAAAAAAAGTTATATAAAAAGTCTGGAATTAAATACAGATAGAAACAAATGACTCTTTAAAATTAGAAAATTAACCTGTAACAATAATAGCTCAAATCTGACCAACACGTTATGCCTTGTTGGCTATCTCAAAATATTTCATCCACTTCTGGTGCATCTTAACCATTTCCCCAGTGTAATAACACACTTTGTGAACTCTGAGGCCCTTTTTATCTTTTTTGGTGCCCATGTGACCGACAAGATGTATGACACCTATGTCATACATAGAAACCCAGATGCCGGCTTTGCACACAGTGCACGCCGCCATGCAATCGTCCCAATCGAGATTGTATGAGGGAAATTTATTTTGCGGTCTGTCAGTAAAGCCACTTGAGCTTTGACATCTTGTTAACAGCAGCAGCAGTGGTACCAACACTGCCCTGCTGTTCTGTCACAAGGAAGCAGCTCCTTGATGACATCACTCGAAAGGCAGCATGCCTTTTGACTATTTGTCCTATGAAAAATTCTGAAAACAGACGTTTTCATGAATCTATGAATTCCCCACTTTCTGTCCAGAATTCCCCTAGACAGAAAGTACTTTCACTTTAATATGCAACAGCAAAATGTAGCCATTAATGGGTGATGAGGCTTATTAGGATTGGGCATTTTAGGCTCAGAATTTGATGAGATTTGAGACATTTATTGTTATAAATAACAAAAAATCATCATGGTCTTTTTGGCATCTGTCGCTGCAGATAGTGTATTATGGTGATCAGTCAGTGCTTTGTAATTGTTTACCATGAACAATTAGAGCAATTAGATTCCTAACAAAGCAACAGCCTCGCCTCACTGGTTTACGAGTCTGCTTTCAAAAGCAAGTTTAATAGACAAACTGTACACTGAAATTAGATATTTTATATAAAGATCTCATTTTAGGATGTTCTCCAACATGAGCAACATTTATTTGTGAAAATAAATACATGCAAAAAAACAGCACTTAATTGGGAGTAGGTAAAAAAAGGGAATAAAAATCCTGATTTGGACTGATATGTTCACAAAAGGCATATGATATAACCACTGAAATGGTAAAAGAATGTTGTTTTCTTTTGCCCTGTAAGCATCACTCAGATGAGTACTCTCACCTTTATTTTTGCTGTCTCTGCAATGCACCAGTTTTCTGGAGTCTGAAATCTGTCCTGCTTAGGGACACTGGCAGTATTTTTGCAGGGAGAACATTCAGCAGCGGATTTTTTAATAAGGTATACAATCAAAATGTGTTTACTTCCTTTTCTATTTAAATTATGTATCATCAAAGATATTTGCTCGCATACTGTATTTTTCAGTCTTTTGCTGAGTGTAGTGGCAGGAACAAGGAGTTGGGAGTCAGATGATAGATTAGCAATATTGCAAGATGGATAACACTGTAGGTCCAACAAAATGGTCTGGTCATGGATTGCAGTCATTTTCTTGGAATAAGGGAAGAAGTGTTAGTCGATATGCCATTTGCAACTGTTGTTGCAGATTAAATTCATATTACTTGATATTTTCTCTGAATAGATGAGATGGCCCTTGTGTGTGGGTGACAGAGAGTGGGAGGAAGAGAGCAGCAGAGGACAGACAAGAGAAAATTACCAGAAAGACAAGAGGGGGAAAACTTAGATTACGGAGATTGTTTTTACTTAATGTGTTCTATATTATTTTGATTCAATTTGATTAGTGTATCCAACTGCAAAGTAATCAATTCTGTAAGTTGTCTAATTGTCACATGATACTGCAGCGATCAATATGAGACATTTTACCACAAGGTTTGGGCCAACCTGGTTAATCCTACTTGAGTTTCTCAAAGGAACTGTTCAGCATTTTTCAGAATCTGCTGGATGAAGACAAGGGAAGAATCCCACAGGAGGGTTTTAAATTAGGAATTTTCTTAAAGTCTGTTTTTAGGAGTTCCATGAGATAAAAATAAATTAACCAAACATCATTTTGTGTCAACCTTAGGGCTGTGCCCAAATGACAAAACATCATTTGTCTAAACTTTAAAGAAAAATCTTGACTAAGGAAACTTTAATTAATACACTATTGTATAAAATCACGACACGATACAGTGAACTAAAATAAACAGGTTTTATTAAGTACAGTGAAATGAACAGCATTTACTTTGGTAATCAGATGGCATAAAGATGGTGATGGAGGTGGAAGAGAAGGGCTGAACTGAATAATTGAATCTTATTAATGGATTTTTGCCCTGTCCACCAACCTGTCCTCGTTTTTATCTGCAGGGTTTTTCAATAAAAACTTGTCCAATGTCATTTGATCCATCCTCCTTCAACAGATGTCTCTGAAGTGCATTTAGCAATTGTCGTTAAATAGCCCCAAAGCATGCTCAGTTGCAACTTCTTCTGGGTGCTTCTTTGGAAAAAAAATTAACAGAAAGTTTCCCCCCACATTCCCATTGTTTCCTTCATATCTCTTATCAAGAAAATAATTTCTCCGCATCAACTATTTCTTGCAAAACCTCTTGTGCTGGTTTGTCTGTAGCTGCGTTGCTGCAGCCTCGACCATAGTGGCCTCTAGTGATGGGATGTCTGAAACTGGCTTGCTGAAGTCAAAGCAAAAAGACAAAATCATCTGGGAGTAGGCTCGTATCTCAAAAAACTCGTTAGTTGGGGCTCTCGTGAGTGAAGAGACTGCTGTATTCCAAATCATCGATGTCCTTCTCCTCAGCAGCTGAGCCAGTTTTCAGTTAATTACAGCTTCACAGTTTTATATAATGAGGCCTTTTTGCAAGGTACTGATGAGTAATTTTATGTCCGCTTGTGTTTGTCGTTCACTGAGTCTCAGTCACTTTTACCCACTCATTAAAAGACAAAATTTAGCCTAATCAAGAGCAGCAGAAGAAAAAGCAAGCACACACATAAGGATTAGCGGAAAACATCCATATGTCCAATCACTTAGTAATGTATTTTCCACTTCAAAATTCATTGAAATATTGAGCAATATTTAAACTCTTGAAAAAGTTGTAGTCATAGGTAAAGCTCCCAAATTTAAGACAGAAATAATTTTAGATATATAAACATTATTTCAGTGCTGCAAATACCTTGACAAATTTTCTTATAAAAATATTATTCAAAAGATATTTGCAATACACATAATGAAATAGTTTAAGATTTTTGATTTTGAGGTTCTTTTAAATATTATAAGCAGTGGACAAAGCCATGGACAAAATGGTTGCTACCCCTCTCTTAATAAAAGAAAAACCCACAACGGTCTCTGAAATAACATGAAACTGGCAAAAGTAATAATAAATGAAAAATTACTAAAAAATAACCAATGAAAACCAGACATTGCTTTTGAATTGTGGTGAAACATAATCATAAAAAAATAAACCAATTAAAAAGGCCTGGGCAAAATTATGGTACCTGTAACTTAATATTTCGTTGTGCAAGCTTTTTTGGCAATAACTTCAGTCAAATAATTTATGTAACTGTCAATGAGACCTCTACACTTGTCAACAGGTATTTTGGCGCGCTCCTTGTGAGCAAGCCGCTCCGGTTGTCTCTGGTTTGAAGGGTGTCTTCTCCTGATGCCATGTTTAAGCTCCTTCTATTGATGTTCAATAGGCTTTAGATTAGGGCTCATTGGAGGCCATTTCATAATAGTTGTATAGCCATTCTTTGGTGGTTCTAGCTGTGTGTTTTGGGTCATCATGCTGTTGGAAGGCCCATGATCTACAACTAAGACCAAGCATTCTGACAGTAGGCAGTATATCTCTCTTCAGAATCCCTTGATTGTCTTGTGATTTCATTGAACCCTGCACAGATCTGAAACATCCATTGCCAGATGCAGCGGAGCAGCCCCAGAACATACCTCCTCCATGTTTCACAGTAGGGACAGTGTTCTTTGCTAGGTATGCTTTATTTTTACATCTGTGAACACAGATCTGATGGGTCTGGCCAAAAAGCTCCAGTTTTGTCTTATCTGTCCAAAAGGAAATTCTCCCAGAAGCTTTGTGGCTTGTCAATATGCATTGTGGCAAACTCCATTCTTGCTTTTTTTATTATTTGCTTTCAATGGTGGTGTCTCACATTAAGTCCTCTTTGGCTCAAACACTGACAAATGGTAATGGCAATCCGACACTGATGTACATTGACCTTGGAGGTCACCTTTGATTTATTTGGAGTTTGTTCTGGGCTTCTTGGCTACCATTTGTATGATATTTCTCTTCAATTTGTCCTGCATTTTCGTTTGATTGGTTACAGTCCTATGGACAATGTGTAATAGTTGTCAGAGGAACATGAAGGTGCTTGAAGATGGTCTTATGGCCTTTACCTTTACCATGTTGTCTGTGATTTTCCTTCTAATCTCCTGAGACAACTCTCTCCTTCACTTCCTGTGATTCGTGTTCAGTATGGCACACACCATGTCACCAAACAGCAAAGTGACTACTTGTAACCCTTTAAATAGGCAGACCAAGTGGTTACAAGCATGCAGACATCTGTAATGCTAATTAGAGGACACACCTCAGTTTAACATGTCCCTATGGTCAAATTATTTTAAATCCTTTCTAGGGGTACCATCATTTTGTCCAGGCCTCTTTCACTATTTTTTTTAATGATTCTGTTGAACCACAATTCAAAAGCAACGTCTGATTATTATTGGTTAATTTTGAGTGCATTTTTAATTGCTATTAGCTTTGTCGGCTTAGAGCTATTTAAGTGACCATCATGGGGTTGTCTTTCATTAACAGAGGAGTACCAATTTTGTTCATGACTGTATCTTACCAGTATTGACGCACAATATTACAAAGACTTTCTCTCCCATCATCAGGATGCCCCAATCACTCTCCTTGAGGTTTAGCATCTCAGTCAATGAGCAAATCAAAAGCATTGAAAGTCCATCCAGCTGGCCAAATACATTTTTTCCATACACATCATTAATGTATTATCGACCAATAAAACATGGATGTTGTGATGACTTGAAATTTGGTTTATTGTAAAGTCTTTTTGTGTTTTCTATATTATATTATTTCCATATTATTCACTATACTATTGTGGTGCAACAGTGGTGCAGGAGCTAGGGAGTTTGTCCAGTAACTGGTGGGCTGTCGGTTTGAACACTCACTTTGAACATCTCAGTCATTGTATCTTTGGGCAAGACACTTTACCTGTATTGCCTGCTAGCAGTGGTGCTGATTGTATGGTTCACTTCTGTCATTCTGCCCCAGGACAGCTGTGACTACTATGTAGTTTACTGCTATCTGCATGTGAATGAGTGAGTGCAGTGTAAAGTGCTTTGGGGTCCTCAGGACTTGATAAAGTACTATTCAAGTACATGCCATTTACCTTAAACCATGATGCACAGGGCATAAACTAAGTGCAAACAAGGTCAACTCCATTTCAAATTTCTGTTTAATTATGGTCTTATTTGAAAGTTATTTTGACTCTAAAGACGTTACAACTTCTGTTCCCTTCTCTCTGACTCGGCAAGGTAGTCACACAGTGCACCACCCCCAACCTCCATTTCTGGTGTAAATAATCATTGGCTTCTGTCTAAATAACTGTGTGATAAAAACATTCTGATAGTTTGAAATTTATTAAAACAGCGCTAGCGCAAACTGCTATGAAAGTTTTGAGATTGGACTAGTCCTGGCCCCTCTCAGATTAGCTGTTAGCTTTAGTCTGTAGGAACTACTAATCGGGATTTATAACAAATTAAGATTTCAGGAGAATTATCTACTGTAAATATTTGAATAGACTGTTGACAAATCAGCTCATTATTTCCAGCTTGGAGGGTGTACTGAAAATTGTATTTCTGAATGATACAACTAACTCAAAATTAGAATGAATACGGTTCAGTTTGTTGGTAGGTCTACACAGCAGCTTGTGGACACCAAGAACTATGTTGAGACCTTCAGTGTTTCCCTTTGCAGAGCTTTACTACCACATTGAAGAAAATATCTTTTCAGATGATTGGCTTTCCCCTTCAAAGTTGTAAAATATATTTTACTCATCACTAGAACCTAATTATGTTCAAGCAGAAGCTGAATGGATGAATTTAAGGTCTTTCAGTGGGAGTGATTGAACATATCACACACATGGCACGGTACGTGCATCACAGTCCCAGAGTGCTGGAAAGAGGGTTGCATCGTGACTGTATCATGCAAAGCCCCTCTATTATTGAACCACCATGGTGATGCTGCCTGTCTGCAGAGCAGAGTAGACCACGACTCTCCTCTAGCAAATCAGCTTCATCCCTTACATGCAGCCGTATTCATTCTCTAAAACACACACACACACATCCACATGTACAGGAGTAGCTGTGGAGGCTCAGCGGGAGATCTGACAGCTTGGTTGTCTTACTAATGATTTTTCTCTCGCTTCCTAGGCTGTGTTCGCTTTCTCTCCTTGTTTCACTCAGCCAGGTGTGGCCTCCACCAACAGTGGTGTTCAGAGTAAATCAGCTGTTTGCCATTCTGAGGTTGAGGCTTAGCCTGTTAAGCCGTTTACACAAAGCTTTAAAACACAGCCATTGACTATTCAGTCGACTAGATCTGTGAATGGCTGTGCATCATCAGCAGAGTAAATAACTTAACAGCATGAGTGGAAAAAAATGTTCCAATGCAATTGTATTCCATAAAAAAATGCAGGAGATTTAGCTGAAATGATAGAGGACACTATGTTTATTTTTCTTCCTTTTGGTGCGCTTCACAGCTCTAATAAGGCTCCGCAGTCTATTTACTGCTTGTTTTAAATTAAGTGTTGAGCATTTGCCGATGTCCTCGATGCTAGAAATTGCCTGTTTGCAACTAAATCATGACTAATGCCAGTGTTTTTCCATGTGTTTATATGCTTAGTTAGGTTCAGTGCCCTCATTAGAATACTTACCACAAGGTTTCAAAGCCTGTGACATTAGCCCGCCTAATCACAGGTCCCTTGCTATTACAACGAATTGAAAATGTAAGCTGACTGCGTAGCTTCAGACGTTCTCATGTGGAAAAGAGCTCCCCTAAGCTAAACTCCTCACACAGCTTTGACATGTTTGAATCTTAAATGTGCCTGATATAAATTGTACCCAACATCCTGACAGACAAAATATTAATGGACTCTATAACAAAATATTTTTTTGGCAGATTTTGCTATGCTTATGAAAATAACTACAGGGCTTAAAACGACAACGAAGAACAGTCAAGGGATTATACAAAGTCTTGAAAAATGTCTTTGAAAATATTTTTACTAAAGATAGGTCCTAATAGTGATTTTAAATGTATCCAAAAATGTTGACAGGTATTACAAGTATCTACATTTCTCTCACAGGGACTGTTACAAAGAGTCTGAAAAATATCTTTAATTAGAAGGCAAATGACAGTTTTCCAATTATGCAATGCAATCAAGCTGTCTTTCTGTGGAGAAGTATTGATCGTGGAAGTACTTGGCCTGAGGAAAGTTGCTCAAGATTAGATTAGCTCCTGTGATTATTACATTGATGTTTCAAGGATCTTATTTGTGTTGCTGATGTAATTTCTACTAATAAGAACATTGACTAAAGTGGAGGCTCAAGGTTATTGATTTGGGTCATAATAACCAGTGGACAATAAGATCTAGTGTAAAATTAAGACAACAAAGGACATACAGTGACCTGTAAGTGTTAATAACAGTTTTATCTATGACAAAGAGCAACAGCAAATGCTTGTTTTACCGATTTTAACTTAATGTATATATTTTTATGACCTTTCTTTTCAGCGTACTGAAATTCTTGGTTTGAAATAGAATTCTAATGGATCAGTCTTTGAAGACTGATTAAAAATAAGGTAAACAGCTATGTATTTAATAAAAAAAACATACAATCTTTTTATAGATTCTCTGGAGAAATCAAGGACTTCAATGGCAGTTGCAAGGAGTTTGACAGGTTCTGTGGCTGATACTCTACTATTTTACAAATAATGTAAAATAAGGTCTCTTTTACACTGACCTCAGCAATGTGACTCTCATTGGTTCCCGTTTGTGTCATGCTGTTAAGATCTAAGATAGCTGTGTTCAATTTGAATCTTCCTTACGTTTTTTTTGCCAATAAAAAAGCATAATTATTACGAGCCACTGTGTGCTGCCAGTTTTAGAACAAATTCAGATTGGTTGGAGGAAGCATCGGATCACTTTATTAGGACAGCTTGCTTCACCACAGGCCAGCTGGCATCCAGTCAACACAGTCACACACACACACACACACACACACACACACACACACACACACACACACACACACACACACACACACACACACACACACACACACACACACACACACACACACAACATACACAAACACACACATAAGTAATCTGTAACACACAGGCCCTCTCTCTCTCTCCGTGTTTCTGTCTCATAAACATATCTGAGGCTGCCAACACCGAGGAGCCACTGGTTGCAAGATTAAATTGTCACAATTTGTCAGTAATACAATAAAACGTGAGGTGTGGGGTGTTGGACGAGGGGAGCAGAAAAAAAGAGTAAAAAAAAACACAATGAATACAGGGGACAAAAGAGACAACCTGGAAGCAGTAGAGAAAGACGAAGGGTGAAAGAAGCTAGAGATGCAACATCAAAATGGGTAAAAAGAAGAAAAAGCACACACAGGATATAATGAGGCTGAATGTGTGTGTTTATGACAGCCCAAGGATATTAAGCACTGCACAAAAATTACCATGTTTAAGTTTCCTTGAATGGGTGTTCTGGCTTCAGCAAAACAGTTTACCCATCTCCTACTGCTAAGAACAATTGGTTTTGGAATTTTATATTTTAATTTAGGTATTCTTGGGTACCTCTACAACACTAAACAAACAAAACTCTTGGGTAAACTTAGAGTAACCTGTTGAACAGCTGGGCTGAGAATAATTTGGTAGCTCTAAAGGTTTGTGCTGGTGCCACTTTTGAAAGCCTGTATGAGGGACAGTTAGGCTTGTACCAATGTTTTCTTAAATAAAATAATGTTTAATGCTTCAAGCAGACAATACAAAGTAAAGAAAAATGTGCTTGTCTTCTTAATAATTGCTGATCACAGCTGAAAACAATAAATACAAGAAACAGCTACAAAGATTTTTGACACAGTGCTCAATGCTAGAGCACGGTTTAGGGCCCTAACCGTTTCTTTTTTCATTTTTGTTTTTTAGTAGTTTTAGCCATTAAATGTTTTATTTTGGTTGTCTTATTCCTTCTGCGAACTCAGTTCCAATTTGTTCTTATCCACTTTTTCATATCTTATCCTGAGTTTATTTGTCCCCTTTTGTCTTTGCATTTTGAATCAGTCTATTGTTTGGTCTTATTCTGCGTAGTAATTGTTGTTTGATTTCTTGTATTTATGTACTAGTTTTTGTCCTTAAATCTTCTCTCCTTAGACTCCCCCTAAACTATCGCTGTACCCTGGTTTCTGTCTCAGCTGTTTTCATTCAGTCATTAGTGTTACATGGTCCCAGTCAGACCAGACAGTTACTGCAATAAAAAAGTTTATTGTATTGTTTTAAGGCATACCATAAATTTAAAAAGAGATAATTAATGAAGCAAAAAACTTCCAACTTAGTTTCTATTAAGAAAAGTTGGACATTATTTTTTATATCTTTTTTACATCTGTGGTTGTTTTGGTTTTTTACAGCTTTAACAGTTTCCTGTTATCATGACACCACCTTGAATGGCCCAGCTGGCCTTGGCACCACCTAACCCCTGTGTCTAAACATGCCAGCTCCTGCCATTGTAAGCCTGTTATCTGATGCCACAACCGAACAGACTAGTTAAATTTCCATCCACCAACCACTCCACTCTTGATGACTCACACTTGAACTATTCTTGTTGAAAGTGGTCACTCGACTGTCTGTGGCTGGTCGCTTGTTGAGTCAACCCGCCCTCATGTTTCTAAATGTTAATAGGCAAATACAGTTATAAAAGAGTGCGACTATGGGTCTTCATAATAGCAGCAGGCTCACATTTTGACTTTGTAATAACAGTTTTTTATTTTTATTTTGTTTTATGTATTTGTTTTATTTTCATGGTGCTATATTATTTTGGAGAAGAAGGACTACGTAAAGAAAAAATGGTGATTAAAGTAATGTGGTTAAAATATACAGTGCACAAAAAAGTGATGGTGAGTTATTTTATGTTAACCCATATGTTGTAACTGTCAGAAAGAAACCTCGGATCTTCAAATATTGATTTTTTTCTAGAAAAAAAGGAAAAATACAAAAACACAAAAACAAAAGGAATAAAGGGTCTGGCTTCTAAATGTAAATGTGTGCATTTTACGCAGTTACATGTTCTATTTAATATCTCTCTGCATATTCATTAACTGAACCATAGACAAATGAGAAGTATGATAAAAAGAGTTACTATTCACAAGAAAACAAAAAAAATACTACAATCTGAGAGGTCTTGGCCTGACATCAACAATGTGTTATTTAATAACTGGTAAAGAAACAACTTGATGCTGTGTTCATTAATGTGCATAACCTAGTCCAAATCTTCAAAAACAAATTATTAACCAACAAAAACTTCACAAAAAACACAATCAGGTCTTTCGAAGAACTTAGGGAAATACTCAACAAAAATCTATAAACTGATACCGCAAGTGTTATTAAAATAGTGATGCCAATAACTCAGAAATCACAATGATCTTCTTAAATATATATTGAAATAAAATTTAAAAAATGCTGGGCACCCATCATCTTGGAAATTTTATTTTAATTTTCTAATGTGCCATTGGATTATGAAAACTGAGTTGGGGATTGTGACACCATGTCATCTTTTTGTCACCATGAGGAGCCAAGTTGGGAATTTTTACATTATGGGAACAGCTGTGCTTTTTACTGTCAGTCTCCATCTTCCATGCAAACAAACTCTTTATAAGACATGGAAGCCCTAAAAAAACATACTATGTAAGATAGCACAGTGACAGACAGAAACAAGCCAAGCTGCAGAGAACACTTCAAACACAGGGATATATCCAGTCTTTATGTAATGGACAGATAGACAAAGATGCAGTGAGAGACACACAGAGCCAAAGTCACACACTGACAGACACTGTGAAACACAATTAGTTGCTCCTGTGAGGCAGAGGTCTGCCGAGGAATGTATAAATAAGTTATGGATCGTGTTACTGTAAAGCACACTATGCGTTTCCTTGTACACTAAAGGCATAATGGCACAACTAAGTAGCATCCACTTGAGTTGACCTTAAAGCCAGGAAGCTGCAATACCCTTGAAACAATAAATAACTAAATATTTTATAAAAAGAACAGAACTTTTATGGCATAAGTAAACTTACAGTATCTAGTCTAAACTGACCTACAGTTCCTTGCAAATGTATTTGGATCTTACATATTGTAGGAATATGTAAGATTATGTAAAACATAAGTATAAATGGATAATGAGAGGGAATATACACGTTTACACTCCTTCCCACTCCCTTGAATATTTAAATACTAAGTTTATGCACTATGTTCCTGCATTATGTTACATGCTATAAGTCTTCTTGTACATAATAAAGAAAAAAAATATACATATTCTTACCTTCTTAACTCTTCTATATTTTGTCATGTTACAGTCACAAATTTCAATTTATATTTATTTTATGTGATAGAGAAACACAAAGTAGAACATTGCTGTGAAGTAAATGCCAAATGATTGAGGCCCCTTTATAGATATAAAGGCCTAAGTATGTATATTCATTCCCTTATAATCAGATACCCCTAAATAACATCCACAGCAACCAACTGCCTTCTAAAGTCATCTTATTGGTAAATAGATTTCACATCTGCATAATTTAAACCCCATATAAAAATACCTTTTGAAATAAGGGTTTAGATTGAAACGATCAAGGTGACTGTGGCTTGATGGGTTGAGTAGTCGTCTGGCAATCAGAAGGTTGTGAGTTTGATTTATAAAAATTTATAAATACTAAACATCTTACAGTATTTTTACTGTATTGTTTTTACATCTAAAATTGATATTTCACGAATAAAGTCCATTGCTACTATTGATCATGGATCCCTTTAAAACATTTGTTTTTTACCCTTTAAGACATGCATTTCAGAAACACTGTCCTGTTTTGGATCAAAACAAATAAACGTGTTACCTACCCCGGACATAAATCCAACTGAGAATATTTTGGCAATACTAAATACTGATGTTTAGAGGTGCTTTCCATCCAATCTGACTGAGTTTGAGCTAATTTGCAAAGTGTAGATTGCAACAAATTCAATCCCTGGATGTGTAGAAAAGGTACAGCCATACCGTCCACAGGACTGATTGCTGCAGTTGTGACAAAAGGGGTTCAATAAATGTGGAGGGGACGCAGAATTCATAAAGATGCATGCTTCAGTTTTTTATCTGTGAAAGAAATTGAAACAGTCTTCTATTTCTTCCACTATGCAATTATTTTTCTTGCTGATCTTCTATAATATAAAATGTGGCTATTAATTCACCAAATTTTAAGAGATTGAAGGATTATGAATAATTTTCCTCTTTATATTGAAGCAATTGTTTTTTTTCCATGAGTTAAAAAATCAGACAATAGGTCAGGAAGATCCTGAACCCTTTAACCATATTAATGAGCATTGTTTACTCTTTCAATACAAAGGAACTGAAAAACAAAAAGTGAAAAATGCAGCAGTAATAACCTTACAAAAACCTTCATACATTTTTATTTAACCTCTCTGTGGTGTTAATATGGCTTCTTATGCAATGTTTGTGGGTCTGGCAGACCCGCTGCATTTTATTGTTTAAAAGTCAACACAAGCCAACACTTTTTTCATTTGCATACAAAACATATGTTCACTTCCCTACAATTACATCTATATAAACAACATATATGTTTTTTGTTGTTTTTCCTCTCCTTTTAAGTGTCACTCTTCCATTTCAGACACGTGGTCTTCACAGTCTGAGACGTCCTCCTCTGCGGTACATTGTCATCAGAGTAATTTGCTAAGCCATTTCTATTAACATTCCTTATATCATCTTGATTTGATAAACACCTTCCCCAAAGACACGGAATTAATGGCAACTGTGGTCCATTGCTTCCCATAAGAGGGAGGGTAAAAAGAGCAGGATTCTGAGTTATACACACAAACAAAAGCCCCATCAATAAAGTCAGAAGGAAGGTACAGGCATCAGCTTTGGGTACAGTGGACCCAAACATCCTGGGTGTATTTGGTGGGGTGGGAATCATAAATTGTTTTCTGATTTATGTTCTTCATAGAAATCCAGCCAAGGCCAACGAGTTTGAGTTTGAAAAATAATTACTTCTGTAAGTTTAGCTTTAATTAAAAGAGAAAACTGGTGCCACAGATCTGAACACCATGCAAGGGCAACATTTGTTGTAAAATCTGATTTCAAAAAACATTTTTCTAGAACATATGAACTTAATACCAGACTATGTTAAATAGTACTGGTTTCTGCTGGTCACACCTTGAAGCACTTTTCATTTTATGCCCTTATTCTTGAGAGTTTATCTGTCTGTACGCATTGCATCTCAGAGGATAGCTCTGAGTAGACTGTAAAGTAATTTAAACTTCTCTTCTTGGATATTTAGTCGAGCCTCGAGGGTAGCGAACAGAACACAGTAGGTGGTAGTCTAACACTGAACAGAGAGAGCTCTTAAGAAGTTTCTCATGGCTTTTTCATTTAACTTGTACAGCTTTTGAAAACAGAAGGGGCAAAGCTTTAAAGTAGTGTATGGAGTCAGGGTGCACAATGGTACATGCTGGTATGTAATGGTTTAGCAAGGCAAACTAAGGAAATGTTTAGCAATTAGACAGCTGAACAAAATGTTATTTTTACACAGAAACTCCCAAGCAGCAGTTTCATTTGTCTTGTAAGAACAAAGCACTTATTACTAAATAAACAATTCAGAAGCTATTAAACAATTCTGTGCTTGTTCTAATTTCTAGCAAACTGAGATATAGAGCTCAAAATAATAGAGCAGAATTTAACATTAATATTTGCAACTCAATATTTACAATCAAAACTGAAACAGAACTCAACAGAACTGGGAGAACAAAAACAATCATGTCATAAAACACCCACCAAAGTTACATGGATAAAACTTTATTAGTGTCCATTTATGTGATTTTAGAGAGTTCACGGTTCGGATTTAGTAAATGCCATTTCCTTTGTAAAACTAATGTCTTAAAGTGGATTGGAAAGAAAAGACTTGTTGAAGTTATTTGTATGGAGTCTCTCAAATCCTGATATGTGTTTTTTGACACACTACCTGTGATCGTAGGTCTGCTGAAACCATAATGTTACACAGCTGTGTTTGACACTGCCAATGCCTGTTCGTTTTTAATTGTATGTGTACATCTTGCAACACCACCGAGCCTAGGACTGTATTTCATAGGTTTTTATGGAGCAAATCTATTTTCCCTAACCATCTATGTATTTTCTACCCTCCACAACATTTGAAAGTAAAAGAAGGACAGTGTTGGCTGTTGCAGCTTTTTTTTAATCGTTCTGTAATGTGAAGTCTAGGAGCACAGTGCAGAAAGCTCCTGAAAAACGTCTTTATATTTGTTGACGTTCAAAGCAAAGCACCCCATTTATGAAACAGAACAACTCTATATGTAAGTTGTGTACATATTTAACTAAAATAGTTAGGTATCATACAAGCCAAATTATCAGTCAGTCATATAAAAACAGAGCATAAACATGGTAGCATTAGCCTAGCAGTTTAGCAACTGCTCCACATAAAGACATCATCTAAATTAGTTGTATACTGTATGTTGTATCTTGAGAAAGTAACGCAGTGTTTCAGCAAATTCCTTGCCAAAACCTGAAATTGCCCCTATTAACATCTTCTTTTGAAGCAAAATATTGAGAATGCAGAACTCTCAAACCTCACACAATGAATGTGAGACACATTTTCCTGACTTTACATGCACACACGGCACACAAGACATTCCTCATGCAGAAAAATAACAAAGCCCACTGTCCAGAGCTCAGCCGAAGCCCCACCTTCTGCAGAGCTGTTACGACCTTTTTCATAGCTAGGTGGTGCTTTTAGCATTAAAAGAGTAGTAGAAGAATCGATTGCGCTGCAAATCCTCATCAAGAATCCATAATATCCAACTCTGCTTATTTTATCTGTTGTGCATTTATTCATCCAACTGCCTCTCTTCACCATGATGTAATAAATTGGCAAATAATGTTTCTGTCGGCATCCAAAACTGCTCCCAATAAGTACTAAGATTACCAACCACTAAGATGTGCTTTCAGCTTTTCGTTCTTGCAATAAGAAGGTGCTTTTATATCCACTGTGAAATTAGATTTCTGAGTGATATAATTAAGTAGATTTAAATGTAAAATATGTGTATATAAAGTAGTAAGCCTGTGTATTTCATGTAATATTGTGTATCCTATGTCCTATTTTTTATATGCTGGAGATTGAAAAGTATTTAAATCAAGTATATTTTCTAGAGCCCTGTGATGGATTGGTGACCTATTGAGGGTGTACCCTGCCTCTTTTCCAATGACTGCTAAAGACAGGCACCATTACCACCTTCCCTCCTCCAAACCCCCAACCCCATGTCCCCCTGCAAGGACAATTGGTTATAGACAATCATATTGTGTAGTTATTTTTTTCTGTTGAATTAATGGAGGTCTTTTAGAAAACCCCACCTAACACATGTAACAGCCTCTGAGGTGTTGCACAAGCATTCATGTGCGAATGCTGTCATACACAATTTTGTAGATAAATCCCTATTATGTGTGCTTATCAAAACCTTGAATGAAAGCCTTGGTGAATGCATCTAATAAAAAGGGGGATCCACATGTTGTGCTGGAAAGCATTCAGTGAATTAATTAAAACTTGAAAGGGGCACAGAGAAAGAGTGTGCCAGGGGAAGAAACGGCAACAGAGACTGGGTTTCTGTAGAATAGAGACATAGAAGGGGTTCCTTAGAGGATGGGATGTGTCTGTGAGAGGACTACAACAAAGAAGTATAATAACATTGAACCAGACACGTTGTGTATGCATATGAAGGACAACCAATCAATAAATCTCCCAATTCATGTATTTAGAAACAACACAGCATGGTTTTTCTAAAGTACTCCGGCGTTTCAGTTTACCTATTACAGTATACTTTCAAATATGATGAAACATTGCCTTTAAATTAAAAAAAAGCTTTTGTTCAAGTAAGTTTCAAGAGCAGGTTATATAAGCACACCAGCTTACAAAGGAGGAGGTAAGGAGAGAGACTGTGAAACACCAGACATGAAATGAAATAGTGGAAGTCTAAATATGCCTATTAAATTGCACAGTAATGAGGTCTGGGGGAAGTCAAGTGTTTAGGAAAAGACCACAGGATACATGGTCTGTCTCAGTGACCATGGCTCACTGCAGCAGCAGTGTGTCTGGGTGTGTGTGCAAAGACTGGGGAACTGTTTTATTAGGGAGGGTTGATTGGATCATTTTGAATGTTTAGATCTGTCAGCCCCCTTATTATCACTGCAAAGACATAGATGCATATGTCAGCATGAGAAGGATAAACAGATAATGAGGGAGCAGTGACCATTGCACTGTGGGTGAAGACATTGATGAGAGAGATCTGGGGAGGGGATGAGGGAAATGGAGACACTGGAAAAGGTAGGTGGAGGGATAAATTAACCTCCCTTTTTCTATCCTAGCTGATGGAGGGGGATTAATGAAGTAGCAGAGGCAGAGGAGTAAGGCACTTGAAGTGCTTTGAAATAGAATTACCTTTAATTACTTTTCATTAGTTATTTAATGTTAAGTATTTATAGTTTGCAGTCAATGTGGTACAACATTTACTGTCCAATTAAAGCCCCTCTAAGTAAGATTTCTACCTTGATATATCCTCTTCAAAGTCCCTGTGATGGCAATCTAAGTGTTTATGAGATGATTGAGGGAACTGTCATCTCCACCTAGTGTTTCTGGCCGAAAAGCCGCACTTGCAACTTTCTGTGCGCCTTTCCGGAGGCAGTCTTCTGGCTGCGTTCTCATTCTCGCGGTAAGACGAACAGCTTTACGACAGCCCAATGTAAGGCCACTAGCATTAGTAACAGTACCAAGTCTGCTTATTATAAGCAATGTCTGGCTTGTTCACAGGTTACGATTTATTGGGCTTGTTTTTGACCGTGAAGTCTCTAAGCAACTAGTTCAAGAGCTATAAATAGACCAGCTCCTGCCGTGCTACAGACAGCGAGCTAATTACTCCGGCCACTATCCGTCCACATTCTCCCATCTCGCTCTCTCACCTCCTCCTTGTCCTCCCTCTCCTAAATAAACAAGAGCTAAAAATAGACTAACCCGAGCTGCATTACGCTAGGCTCACAGTGACAGCGGTTCGGATAGAGAGCGGTCTCTATCCGTCGCTCCCTCTCTCTCCATCTCGCTTGCTGCTTTAAGAGTGGCCGTGTGCTGTTGCTAACAAAGAACATGCATGCACATTGGAACAAACCTGTGACCATTCCCTGCCATTCGGACCGAACAACAGGGATTGGTCAGAGTTTTTACAGGCCTGCAGCTTTCACAGAGATCAAATTATTAACCTCTTTTTTCTGAATACATAATGTATTTACTACTGTCAGGATGGAAGGATCATATCACCCATCATGACAAAAAGTGTTTCTGAACAGGATTACCAGCAATAGCTTTAAGCCATCATAATTAATTGCCATTTTAAAAACAAAGGATGGTTTTATTTTTACATTGTGATAGACATACTCATGAGTGGTTCTGAGTTGGGCTATCCCAATCAAGGTTTGTCCCCTATACCAACAAAAGTCATTTGAAAAGTAGTCATTGACCAAAACTGATCCCAGTCCAGTAAGGCCTTATAGTATTGGTATAGTATAGTAGTGCATATACTTATGCATTTGTGTACATATTAAGGTTATTAGTAATTCTTTGCAAATAAGTAATAACAGTACATAACATGGAAAACACACATTAATATCTACAAAAAGATTGTGTAAATTATTGTATCTTGTTTAGGTTTGAAAAGCTGCTGTAGATATTTGCAGATTTACAGTATGATGGAACACAAATAGTAATATTTGTGTTCCATAATACTGTATATCCAGTTTGTCACAAGTTAACCGAAACATAAAGCCTCACGCAGATGATTTTTTTTACAATTAAATGGGAACCTAATATTATAGAATATGCTCATGCTGTAAGGAATAAGAATTTAACCTCGGACTATTAAGAAAACCAACATTGTACAAATACATTTTATACAGTTAGAAAATGTTTGCCTTGACATGTGAGAAAAGTGCTGAAAAACTCCAGAGAGGTCTTGAATTTTGAAATGTAGCTATATAATTCCAAACCTGTCATTCTTGATGCAAGTATTTCTGAGATATCCACTTCTTTAACAACCTAGTAATGCAATCAAAAAACTTGCTAGATTCTGTAAATATGCTCTCAAAAAAGTTTTACATAATCAGCAGAAGAATGCATCATACTGTTTATGTGTACCATCTGGTTCTACAACATAAGGGAAGTCTATTTTTGTTTTGATTAAATGATCAGTAATGCCTTTTGTGTGGGATATGATATTAAAAAAACATTTTAGAAAACTGGGCAATGTATTATTTTTGTTTTGTTGTTAAAAGCATTTATTTAAAAATTATTATTTTAATCAGTATTTTTTCTCACAATTATCTTTGTATCATGGTGCAAAGGATTGTGTATGACCTATGAGAGATTCATGACTGAAGAGTTTACAGGGCACAAGAGAAACTGACAGTAATTTTCTGTTTACATTGGAATTACAATAAAAGCTAAATTTGTGACAGGTAATTTGTCAAAAAAACATGGCCTATACTCATAAACAGTTCACATTTTTTGTAAACAAGAGCAGGATAAAATACAATATATTTGAGAATGCAGAAGACAATAAAAGAGTGATGGATCTTGTGAGAAAAGGAAAGACAGGCCATGTTATTGTGTGGGAGGTGAAGAGAAAGCATAGAGAGGTCAGTGTTAACCGCTATGGTCTGGCTTTCTCTCTGAGACCTATCACAACAAATAACTCACTCTGATGGCATTCCCCCTCACACAGTGCCTCCCTGGTGTGGTGAGCAGAGTAAATAGAGAGAAATACCAGGGACTGTAAGTGGTTTGGAGGTAAAGAGAATGAAGAAATTGTTTCAAATGAGTGGAACTGGTGCAAGATCAGGATCATTGCAGATATGGCCATCATTGTCAGCTGCCTTCCACTTAATGTCAGAAAGCTGTTACTAAAACAGATGATGAGCAAAATGTTAACTATTGAATGGTGTTTCTATTAGCTTCAATAATAAAGGCTTGTTTTGTGTAGATATTACCATATGCTGATTTATTAGGAGGTAAATGTTGTTAGTAACAGCAAACCACAATTTATTTCTAGAATTCACTAGATACATTTATTGAGTCAAAAACAGAGTGCAAATTTAGTTGTACTACAAAGATACTTCCAAAACAGTCAAGAGCATGAGGCAGCCTGGTGACCTGCTGTGCATGGTGTCGGCAAGCTAAAACACTGGGAAAGAGAGGAGAGCAGACTGAGGTATAGATAAACTGGACAATGTGCCACAGGTGAGTGAATTCAGCAATCAGTTCATGGTCAGACAGCCATGCTTAGGGAGTAAGAAAGACACACAGTGGACAAATAAAAAGGAAACTACAGGGAAAAAAAGGGAAAAAACCTGCAAAGGGATGGGACAGCCTTTTTCTAAACCATTGTAAAAATATATATCCCCCTGGTATTTAGGATCTAATAAAAACAATACTAAGAGTGCTACATCTGTATTTTTGAAGGTAAGTCAACTTGATAATAACAGTGTAAAATGAGGAGAAAGAGGGAAGCAAAGTGAGTAAACCAGAATCAGCTGTCAGTCACCATCTGTCATGTGGAAGGTGATGTGAGACTAGACAGCAATTATATTCTACATCACCGACCACCTGCACTCACAAGCAAACACATAAGAGACACTCCATCGTCAATGTGTTCACAGGCATAACTCTGTTGGGAATTTTACTTGGGGCTTTGTTTGATAATTACCTGCAAATTAATATTATATTCGGTGAACATAATAGTCACAAGTGATTGAGACTTATAAATCTAAATTTAAGTCCTGTATTTAATTGTCATTACAAGTTCAAATGTACTTTGGGGATCACTGTTTGGATTATTAGTTAGTTTGGCTTCTCTCGTTCTGGCCGACTTACAGGCAGTCGGCTTGATTGACACATAACTCCCCACAGACCACAGACAGACAGATGTGGATGGAATTTATAAAGCCAAGTCTATTTACCAACTCCCCCCTCCTTCCTTTACTCTCTCTACCCCAGATTTATCAGTTTGCCTTCACAGTTTTTCTTTCCCTTATCCACTCTTGGAGGCAAATTATAATTCAGTTTTAATATTTTTCCCCCAACTCTTCCTGCTCCTGCAACACAGTGGCTGATGGCCAGGTTTCATTGAATGAATAAAATATTTGATGTTAGTTATGAAAATAAATTACTCGTACTTTTGCAAAACCTTTTGCATGATAATTTGAATTATACCAGCTGTAAAAACACAGTTGTTAATATCCTTATCAAGTTTTTTTAACCAATGTATATTTTTAAAGTATGCATCCTTTTGTTTAATAAAATGAATATTTTTTAGTCAGCAGCATATTATTCCATTCATGCTGGTGCCTTCAGTAATGGCTATTTAAAACATACCACCCAACAGACCATATTGTATCTAAGCTTTAAACAGAAGTATCGTATTTTAACACCAAACAAAAGCAGATCCTGACATGGAACAGAAATAGGATCCAGTTAAAGGATGCATATCAGCAAGAGTGACATTACCAACAGTGTCTAACCAGATTGCAGTGTTTACTGTATGTATAGCGTGTTGAGAAGACTCCTCAAGTAAACTCACTTATTGTACAATTATGCGTTATCTTATTTAACGCGTAGTATATTGGTGTGGGAATTTGGTGATATGTGGTTATTTATCATTGAGTGGCGTGTTTAGACAGATTCATTCTTTCCTCTTGTCTAATCTCTAATCCCTTGCACAGCTGGGGCACTAGGTGCATGTGTGTTGCTGCGTGCTTTTTTTAAACCTCATGTCTGTGTGCATTTTGTTTAACCTATTTAGAAATTTGTCCAGTATAATTTATGAAGGTGAGGACACAGTAGTTGTCACTGTCACAAAAGCCAATCATTAATCAGACTAAACATCAATTCTAAGTTTAAAGGGTAAGGATGAAGCTTAGAGTCCCAGTTTAAATTATACCCACACTGGTAATAAATATAACCTCATTCGGATTGTTTTGGCTCTACAGAATAAATGGAGGGGAGTTGTTGTCTTGTTGAGGACAGCTGTTCGTGTTTATATGCATGTTTGTGTGCAACCCTAACTGCATAAGAGACTTGACTTTACCAAGCAAATACTTGATAGTATGCTTTTAATTTTCCTCTTCTGGCAACAGGAGACATTGCAACTGAACAATAAAATAGGACTAACGATGCAATTAACTGAAATTTTATATTTACTTAACATAAATAATTATCTTTTACAAAAACAATAGTTATGAAAGGCAGTCCAGGACTATTGCAGGCCCAAAAAGACTTTTGGGCCTGCTAGGATTTGATGGCTTTGCAGTTTTAGTTTTTGCCGATCACAGATCAGTGTATTTAAATTATTTAAGAAAATAGATGCACAATAACTAATTATAAATATCTTTATTAGCGTAAACAGTTTAACGGATGTAGAAATTATATTATTCACTGTATCATATCAAACATCATTAATAAAGGCAAGTTGAGCTGTTAAAGAGTCTGGCTGCAGTCATTTTAGATAGATAGATAGATAGATGTATACTTTATTGTCCCCATGGGGAAATTTGTCTTGGACATTGTATGCTAAACAAAGCTGCTTCAACGATTAAATAGACTACAAACAATAAAAAACATCTGAATGGAATAAACAAGTAAACAGATATTGCTCAATAAAAGCTGTTCCATAAAAGAGCGTTGACACATTCACACATACAATACAGCAAATGAACCAGCAAACCAGACCAGCAGATAAGACCAGAGGAGCATCAGAAGCATGACAGAATACTATATACCTGCTTTATTTAACAATCTAATTGAGGAAGGGACAAATGAGTTTTTCAATCAAATCAGCAGAGTGATTGCAATAAAACTGGCACAAATGGGCTTTAAATCATTGTCTGTGTGATAATTACTTTCAAAGAAAAGTTAGCAGCCATCATTATTTGGCTGCTATGAACACTGCACCAGAAAGAACGGTCTTCCGGATCCCAGAGACCTCCAAGATGGTTCTTTTTCAGCAAAGAAGGCTTTAGGATCTTCATGTTCGGGAAAGTCAAGGAAGTGTCTAAACTAGGGGTGTCAAACATACGGCCCGCGGGCCGATTCCGGCCCGCCGAACAATTTAGTCCGGCCCGGTGACTAAATACATTATCATTATTCAACAAATATATATATATATATATTTTTTTTTTTTTTTTTTTTTTTTTTTTTTTTTTTCCAGTGTCCTGTCTGGCAATGTGGCAATAAGAATTGTTGTCTTAATGCCAAAAAGAGCTCATGAGATTTGACTTTCACAAGTGGAGCAGTACTGCTTTTGCCATAGTGCTACGCTTGATTTATGAATGTGAATTGTTTTATTATGATTCATGCGGGGAATATCTCAAATGATATGGACACTACAATGTGAAAGTAGGAGAGGAAAGGAAGAACAAGAAGAAAAAAAGAAAAGGTAAATGAAAGAGGAGATAAAAGGAAGAGAATGATAAAACAATTATTGAAAAAAACATGTACTTCGTTTAATTGAAAATCTGCAGTTCCTATATTGTCCACGAGGGGCTCTGTGTTTTAATCAGCAGATTAAACACAGCGCCCCACATCTGAAGCACTGAGCTTCAGATGTGGAAAATTGATTTTAAATCATTTCTTAATTTGTATCTGTTTGATGTATTTTGTCATGCAGGACAGTGTTTTTAAGTTCCAAAAAATGTGAATAAATCTTTTTCAACATTGTACAATCACTGTGATCAGTTCTTATGCATAATGCACTTAAGTAAATGTTTAACTGAGTAAAAGTATTGTTGAAATTGCACATACTTTTCTTAAAAACGCTGAGGTTATTCATAATATATTGTGTAAAAGTGAAATTCATTTAATATAAAAATCAACAACAAGTCCACTTTTATTAGTTCTATTTAATCTTGCAATGAGTTTACTCGTGTGGCCCTCTTGAGATCAGATTAAGCTGAATGCGGCCCCTAAACCAAAATGAGTTTGACACCCCTGGTCTAGACTATTTATTCTTGATGAGTCTGAGTTTCTTCAACATTGGTAGCAACCTGGTTGGAATGGATCTGCACTCTATGAAATTGAAGGGCCCTGAGGGAAAAAAAGTAAAGTCATGGTAAAAAAAAATATGGGTGGTTTGGTTTTGTAATGTTTTTTGTTTTTTTTTACAAACTTTTCTATCGTGGCTTTATCTTTGTAGGATAAATTAGATGATGGAATATGTTTTGTGTTGTATTTAGAAAAAGAAAAACTGGTACAGACCAGGTGTCTCACTTATAAAGCTTGTTTACGCATACAATACACTTTCCATGCAAAAGTTGGGATCTATAAAAAAATAAATAATTAACGGGAAAATGTGCGGTCCTCAGAGCAACCATGCGTATGCTCATTTTGGAGACGGGGGAAATTGGCAACGCAGATGGCAAAGTGGTGAATTGCAGCCAAACTGCATGATGATTCCTCTCAAAGGTTCAATTTCACTCCATATCAGACTTTAATCATAGATCGCTTTGATCATAAGCATTCAAAATCCTGTGTTATTGATGCTTGCGCTGGTGACACTTAAGGACCTTTCAAATAAATAAATAAAAAGAAATCCCATAACCCTTCTTAAATCTTAAATCAAATTCTGCACATTTCATCTGGGTTTTCTACCCTAATGTTCATCTCTCCTATGATCACCAGGGTGACGGGTACCACAGATTAACAGATTATTGTGACAAGGCGTGAGGTAATTACTGTAAGCAGCCAAATACAGTGGTGCTGGATGCATTGGCACTGCTAAAGGGTCCAGACTGCGCTGACTAACAACCTAAATTTAAGGTACTAGGTAATTTTAGGCTTTCACCTTTATTAAATGTTCTCTTCATAGTACTTCATATAAACATAAAAAAGGGCTAAAAATGTTGAAGCCAGAAAAGGCAACATGAGTTTTATTGCCTGTGCAAATTCTCAGTTATCCGGATCATCGCAACAGCAAATAGGCTTAGATTGGAGGCAACTGGACTTTCGCTCAGTTTTTCTGAAAATGTTTCAACACCTATCCAGGAGTCTTGGAAAGGGGTAAAACATGTTTGCTGTCATTGTTGAAACGTCGGCCTTTGTGCTTTTATATATGTTTTGGTGTGTGTTGTGAGGAACAGAAAATAAATACTTGGAAGGGAAGGTGGCACCAATGGGAGGTGCAGGAGACTGAAAACTCAATATATATGGAAAACATTGTTTACCAATGTGCTCTTTTAGAATGTGCATTTCAATTCACTATAGAAATGAAGTTATTCAACCTCAGGCTGTATAGAGGAGTTGTTCCTTTTTGATATTACTGCACTTTTTTACACCCCACTGCACTGTAGTTTGTCCAAACTCCAAACCACTGTAAAACATTAAGAAATTAATTCACCTGACTACTTGAACAGATTGATTGATGTAACCAAAATAATGCAAAATTTAAATAATTACTTCAATAAATTTGTGTCATAAGGAATTTTGTAAAAGTATATTAATCATCAGAGTTGACATATGTACCGCAACCCTGGCTGCAGTGTCAGTTTATCATTGGAATAGATGGAGCATCGAGGGATGCAAACATGATAAGACCTGCATGACTATTGCGTGGTAAAGCTGTTGAATTTCTATTTAGCTGTTTTAATGTAGATGTTCTGAATAACTTGGTCCATACTTTTCATCTCAGCCTGTTTGCATACTGTGCTTTTAAAAAATACTTTTCAGTGACAATAATGAGCATCACAGCCAGATTAATATTTGGCGTTAGATCTTACATGGACTGTGTGCATCTCAACTAGTGCCACAGATGGCATCTATATGTACCACACTGTGTATGTGTTAATTGTATTGTTCTTTACCACATTAAGCACATGTGTGTGAACAAGATGTCAAACTGAAAAAAAAAAACACTGATCAAATGAGCTGCAATCTGTCCAGATCAGGTTGAGCCCCACTTAACATCCCCTACACAACCTGCCTTTGCCACACTTACACATATACTTACACATCCCCACTCCGCACTTTGTTCACAACACTTTATCTAACACTGTAGGAGAGACTTACATTGCATGTGCGACTTTTCACCAGAATGCATACACTCAGTGCTTTTGGCCATAAAGTTTTTGTTCATGAAAATAATCACACATTTTTTGTTCTCCCTACTTGAGCTTTACTTCAGTTATTTACATTTGCCGACACTATATTTTATCCTGTTCATGTGTACATTTTTCATAGCCTCAATTTTTCTTGAGGTTTACCAGATTTAACAGCACAAGAGGTTCTAACCACAAATCAATACGTTAATTTGTCTCACTTTGAAAACTTTGTTTAGATGCCTAGATTTATAAGATGCAGCCTTATGTCCTCTCTTTTCTTCATTGCATAGGCTTACTTAGTTTTTGTGGTATATATGAAAACACGATACTAGCTCGTGCCTCATAAAAGCATTCCCACTCCTTCATATATTTCTCATATTTTGTTATATTGTATTATAACCGTACGCTTTTCGGTTTTTATGGGATTTTTATGTCACAGACTTATACAACGTAGTGACTAATGAAGTGAAAGGAAAATACTTTTTTTCGTAATAGCAACCTTAAAAGTATGGGTGTATTTGTGATTGAGTAAATTGTTTGAGATATGTCTCTTCCAGCTTTGCACATTCAGAGTATAAAAAGTTTGGTCCTTCTTCTTGCAAGCCAGTTTAGCTCAGTCAAATTGAATGAAGATTGTCTGTGAATGTCATTTTTCAACTCTGGCCACAGATTCTAAATTTCATTTGGGTACCAACCTTGACTCTGTGGTTCTAACTCATGTTTATGCTTTAATCTAAACAATTTTGTTGTAGCTCTGCCCTTATATTCAGAGTCACCAGAAGGAGAACCTCTATCTTAGTCACAGGTAAATCTCAGGTTCTGACAGGTTAATATTCCAGGATTGCTTTGTATTCAGCTTCATCCATGTTTATACTCTGCTGCCTGCTAAAACAATGAATAAAAAATTATCACAGTATGATATTGGTACCATTCTTCATTCTGGAAAAGTTGTGTTCCCGATGATTTGCAATAGTGGTCTAATCTGATCAAAGCATCTTGTTCTACATGCTTACTGTGTCCCCTACATGGCCTTTGGCAACATTTAGACAGTACTTATTGTGCTTTTGTTTCAAACATGAATTTTATTTAAGGGGAAAACATTAAATTGGATTGAACATATTGGTACACTATATGTTTCATAGTTATTCATAAAAAAAAATGTTTGTCTTTACATTTCATTTGTAAGCTATGCATTATTTTTGTGTTGTGTCCATAAAATTCCAATAAAATACATCAATGTTTTGCAGTGAATGTGAAAACTGGGGAAAAGGTTTAAGGAGTCTGAATACTTTTGCAGAGTACTGTACAGTCCATACGTCATTAAAAGAGAAATAATTTTATCAGGGAGACTAAAGTTGCTCATCAAATCTAGTGTTTACAATCATTAAAGTAATTGCCTCATTTCTCTTGAGAAAATCCACCTCTACTTAATTCTCACTATTTTAATGTTTAACAGTATGTAGGGTTAGTTAAGTGGTAGTAACTATGGCAACATGTTCTCTTCATATTTGTTTCTGTACATATATATATATATATATATATATATATATATATATATATATATATATATATATATATATACAGTTTTTGAGTAACTATAGGACTTGTTTGTGAAACATGTGGACCACAGTTAATACAAACACCAAACTTAGTCAGTTAAGGGTGTAAGTGACCCATGTAAGTGCAGCATTTGATACTGTCGATCACTCCATTATGTTAGAGCGCCTGGAGAACTGGGTCGGCCTCTCTGGTACAGCTCTCCACTGGTTTAAGTCCTACTTAAAGGACAGGGACTTTTTTGTGTCAGTAGGTAACTTTACATCCCAGACGACAAAAATCACATGTGGGGTTCCCCAAGGGTCCATCCTGGGTCCCCTCCTCCTTCAATATCTACATGCTCCCTCTTGCTCAGATAATAAAAAATAACAACATCAGCTACCATAACTATGCAGACGACACACAGCTTTACATCACCATGTCACCAGGTGACTATAAACCAGTTCAAGCACTGAGTAAATGCCTAGAAGAAATCAATATGTGGATGTGCCAAAATTTTCTTCAGTTGAATAAAAACAAAACAGAAGTAATAATTTTTGGACCAATAGAGGAGAGATCTGCCAGAAAACTGTAAAAGTTCTGAAAGCCTGAGTTCCTTTAAATCGAGATTAAAAACACATTTGTTTAAAATTGCCTTTGAATGTTCAAGTTAAACTGCTTTACTGTTTTCAAATGTTTTTTTTTGTTTCTACATTCTATCCCTACTTGCTTTTATTCCTATATCTTAATCATCTAAAGCACTTTGCATTGTCTCTGTACTGAATTGTGCTATATAAATAAATTTGCCTTGCCTTGCCTTGCCTTACATGCCATAGCAAAAGAAAAACAAAGGAGAACCCATTCTGAGACTTTGTCTTTATATTACCAGTCACAGTTAGAATACATGGGTTTAAGGCACCATAGTCTGGTTTGTTGACTTCAGATAAATCAGACTCATCTTCCATAAATATATCACTATGGCTTCCTGGTTCTCAAAGGTTTTAATGAGACACACATTGATACATTTTTAAAGCGGAGGTCTAATAGACAAAACGATTTACCTGAGTGTAGTCAAGATAACACGGAAAGATGGAAAAGATTGCTCACCACGTTTTCCATTCCTCTGTGGGCTTCAATAAATTAGACCAGCATCTTTACCCGACTCTCAGTATAATTACCTTGGACCAGTCACGCCGATTTTCTCAGTCACTAAAACGGGTCAAGTGATGTGACTGTGATAAGTAATGAAGAACAAAAGCTTTTCTGCGCTGCAGTATCTATAATGCAGTGTGCTGGTGTTGCATTGGTTGGATACGCAACAGCTGGGCTTTTAATAAGGAACCGAAATGAATCCGATAATTGTGACAGAATAACTAAACACATCTGAAGAAGAAGGGTTATAGTGGTGAGGTTGTATGGTGAACTTAACTGATAATGAATTGCATAAGTCTAAGAGAATAACAAAACATAGCACCTTTTGGGTGATGCTGCAAACAAATCTTTACTCTTTTTCCACATTGCACACACCTCTTTGATGGCTGTGGAAGTGAGCCTCTAAAGAGAAACAGGGAAACCATCCCAACACCGTGGTGTATCTTTTATCCACAACACATGGAGGGCATACTGCTAAAATGTAACCAGGCTAACATGAAGTATGCAGCAACCTGTCTTGCACACCTTGTTAAACATATCCTACACAATTGAATTCATTGAAAATTTTAATACAAAAATAGCAGCGTTTCTATTTTGAGGTTTCACTGTAATTCTTGTTACATGAATTTTTGTTTGTTTCAGCTATTGTTAAACTGATCCCAGCATTCTCTTATTAATATTGTTTAGTCTTTCCTACACACTTAACACTTCGCCACAACTGTTCTTGATTCATTAACAGGTTTCACTTGTTGCTGCTGCTCTAATCTCCTTCTTTGTATGCTATTTTTAGCCCTGGTATGGGCTCACTTGTTGTCAGACATTTATGTTTGTCTATAATTTTAAATTCCTTGCTGCCTGTGATCTTCACCGTAAGATTTTGAGTCCTGTCATTATTCAAATATTGCTGTATATCTAGTCCACCTTAGAAATACAGCAGCTAATTTGTAAAATCGATTTATTTAAATAAAATTGTATAGTAGGAGTTATAACATTTGATTTCAGGTAGATGTGAAGGTAAAAAATATATACTTGAAGAAAGAGTGCACTTGCGCCAGTTTACTGAAACATGCTTCAATGCATTTGGTACTTTGGGAGAAAAGATTTACTTCAGGTACTGCTGCTCATGTAAAAACTTGTTCATGTAAAACTAATTGTATATTCTTTTAGGCTCGATTATAAACGTTAGAGTGATGGCATACTGGTTAGAGCAGAGTGCTTCCGTCCTGGGAAGACAGGAAGTTCCCTGGTTCAAATCTCACAGACTGTCACTGTGGGTCTCTGAGCTACACCAGCAGAAGGTTCCCCAGGCGGTGCACAGCAACAGCCCACTGCTCCCTAAAGATATGGGTTAAATGCAGAGGACACATTTTATTGGAATTTACAAAAGTTGTAACGACAAACATGAATATTAGTAATATCTGAGGATTGTATTTCATCATGTGGACAAGCATATCAAGCTATCTAACTCACCCATATAAAATATGAGATATTGTGTTTACATACAGTATATATATATATATATATATATATATATATATATATATATATATATATATATATATATATTGTGTTTACATACAGTATATATATATATATATATATATATATATGTGTGTGTGTGTGTGTGTGTGTGTGTGTGTGTGTGTGTGTGTGCATACTCCACAACCTCCCTGACAGGTCAACAGACCACCATATAACATCGCTTGTGCAGAGAAGCAGCTGCCAGAAATAGCAGGGGACCATGCAGAATATCAATTCCTTTTTGAAATCATGCAGTAGGACGCAGCATGATGTTTTAGATGAGGCAAAAACACTGTCTTTAAAAGTCACGTTCAAAGCACAGGGGTTGTTAAAATAAATGTACTCTGAACAGATAAACTGATTACATTGACAAATGCCCCAGATCAAAGTTTTCAAGCTGTCATTTATCAGTATTACCCCTGGCTTTTGTTTAAAAAGTGCACGCCTTTGTGATGGTCTATCAGCTCCAGTTTCTTCATGACCACAAAAAGGACAAAGCGGACATGGAAAATCAAGGAGTGTTTGTCTATTAATATTTGTTTTTGTTTCTGACCACAGATTCATCTCTTTGTTTCTGTGTGATTGTGCCTACCTGTTTGTTATGACTAGGAAAGTGCATACAACAGTCAGGGCAGGATCCTGAAAAGGGGTGTGCGATACAAAAAAAAATCACAGTGATTTTTTTGTAAATATTAGAGATGCACTGATCAGAGCTTTGTTTTCCATTTCCGATATGGGTTTTAGGCGTTTCTGATTTCTATTTAACTAAACTATTCCAAAAAACTAGTTTTATCCGCCCAGCCTTTTTCGGTCACTATTTATTTATATTAAGAGCATGGGCTGTCTTACACTGTGTGTGTGAGAGAGAACAATCAGTCCAAAGCAGGGTTTTATTAATATAAAATAATAATGTCTCACTGATGTTGTGTCAGTCATCTGTGTTGTATCAGAGTCTTCATCCACAGCAGTGGTCTCAAACTCAAATCATGGGCCAGTGTCCTGCAACTATTAGATGTGTGGCACAGACCCGAATCAAATGGCTAAACCACCTCACCAGCATGCAGTCAAGCTCTATAGAGCTCTACAAGTAAGCTCATAATGGTGTCAGGTGTGTTGAAGCAGAGGTGCATCTAAAACTCATTTGGAATAAAAAAAACATCTAGACTAAGAATATAATAAGACCACAGATCGCAGAAAGCTTAGAATCTTTGCATCTAATGTAAGAACAATGTTATACTGGATGAAAGACCATTACAACCTTTATCAATTATCAATGGTAACACTGGAAAATATGTCAGTGAAACAATCTTCATTGCTGTCTTTGGTTTGTGCCAGACTGTAACTGTCAGGACCTACTGTATTTCAGGTTTTACTGCAAATCCTATGTCATTCACTCTCTCACAGTGTGGTATAAGCTCAGAAGCCATTTTAAACTAATTGAACTGTCCCTCATTGCACCAGCTCTAACTAACTGATGAAGATTTTGGTCTATGGACAAAGCTTGGAATAACATCAATGGAAAGATTGTATCTGTGACAATGTGTTTGGCTCATTTGAACAGCTGGTGACTAAGTTCAGGAGTCCATTTTTGTGGATATCTCCAGCTCAGAAGCTTCATTGTCTCTAATACTGATAGGATATTTTCCATCTTGTCCATGTCCATCTCTTTTGGATGATATCCTTGATCCTAAACCAATTGCCAAAAGTTTTGTTTATGAGTTGCTCAGAAACTATAAGATGGCCAAATTGTAATCACTCTGGAAAAAGTGAGAAACATATCTAGGCGAACAGATAACAGATGTGATTTGGTGTTGGATAATTGACAATATATCTTCGTCATCTAACGGCCTCAAGCAAGTGATGATTAAGTTCAAGGTGATTCATCGTCTTCAAAACTAGACAGAGTAAAATTAAGGATGGTTTAGATTCTACATGCGACTAATGTAGGCAGGAACCTGCTTCTTTAATGCACATGTTTTGGGCATCTCCATGATTGGATGGATTTAGGAAAAGTATATTTAAAACCTTGTCCAAGATATGTGGCATTCCAATTCCACCCTGCCGTTTTGTGGCTATCTTTGGAGTTACACTTTGTAGTACTGGTCTCAATAAACTACACACTAATTGCTTCCTGCCGTCTGTTGGGCCGAAGAATGATTTTATTGAAGTGGAAAGAGTCACTCCCACTTGTATATGGGCACTGGGTTAAGGATGTTATGTACTTCATTGAACAACAAAAAAATCAAATATCAGTTGAAAGGGTCAATAGAGAAGTTTTATGAGATATGGAAACCCATCTTTTAACAAATTTTGAAAGAATAGATGGACACAGTAATTGTGTCCTTCTTACATGGCTGATTTGAGTATGTTTTGTGGGAGGAAATATTAACCAATACTGCTGCAATTGTTGTTGAACATGGTATCTGTTCAATAAAAAAGCCTTTAAGAAAAAAAAAAAAAAAAGACCTCAAATTGAGGCTATAGATGCACTTTGTGAAGCCATATTTACTGCAGGGAGCAAGGTTCTCACTAGCCTACTGCATATGCCGTCACCCAATGTGCCCAAATATATTTTTGAAGCAATTAACAAGCACAGTTGGGTTACAGACTACTGATCTCTTTTGTTTAAATGTTTTGATCTCTGTTTAAAGATATTTTTTAGATATTTTTGATCTTTCATTAAACTTGACACTATTAGTTTTATTTACCTGTTTTGCCCTTGTTTTTTTTCCATTTGAAACACAGCTTACAAACTGATTATGATCCAGCAGCGCAAAATGTGGTTACTGAAAACTTTGTCTTTAAATAGTATTTGTATAGTGACAAATTATTGATTCTTCTTTGTCTCTCTCATAAGAAATGAAGAAGTTTAAAAAACAAATTTTCTGGTGGAACTGACATGTAGTTTTTTTGTAATGAAACTTAAGGGAGAATGAAAGCCACCCTGGAATGGAGTTCTATAATTTTATGTATCTTATTGAAGCTAGAAGTGCCTGCCACCAGGGACCTAACTGCAGCAGCATATCATACTGCCAAGTGTCCTCTTGGGTATTGTTTTGATATAACAGAGTTGAGCTGAAAAGCACACACAAATTGAGAAGGAGACAGTTAGGGGGTAGATGCCTCTCATGAAAGATAATTAGTACTTTTTACAACAAAAAAAAACAGCCTCTGTTGTGAAGCAAGCTTTGACAAGAGTGTTCCTTTTTAGAGGAACATTGTTGGTATTTCTCAAAAATACACTTTTTCGTAAATTTTGTGTAAATAATTTTTTTTTATATTTAGTTAGTGAAAAGAAATCTAAAAGGACATTAATATCTGCACTCTTACTCTTTACTTGAGAAACTGTAATTGATCTAAACTGGATCGAAATATTGTCAATTATTAAATTATCTCTGTTTCATTTAATTAGTGTGAAGACATGACTTCCTTCCCTTTGCTGATATTTTTCCAGCCCTGCTTTTTTTCTTTATGATGTGCAATTATCTATCCACTCTTCACATAAAGATAATAAACTCCATTAGCCATGGGCAGTCTGTTACTTATGCGCTGACTGCCACATTGAATGTGAGGATGTCCGCTGTGCTTTTGCTGTGTCACCTTTCTATAACATGAATTGGGTGATGAGACAGCTTTAGATCCCTGACAGCAGTAATAATAATTATCTAATAATCAGTAGCTCGTTAGCCCAGCCGGCTTGGAAACTGAATGCCATAATGCCCTCATCCCGTTTGATGTGTGATTCCTGATGTGCCCTCCACTAAAACTCAAAAAGTACAGACTGTCAGTTTCCTTTTAACAGTGCTTTGATCAATATTGGATGAATGGTTTAAAAGAGGGACACATTTCTTTGCATCAATGCCCACAATTTCTAAGGTGCTCAAAAGTATTTCCAGTGTTGATGTTAAAATATTCATATTATGTTCCGACTTCTAGGTTTTTTCTTTCCATGAACATAATTGGAGTCTTGAAGTCTTATTTTGGAAAGCTCATAGTAATGTAGATTCCCTTTGAGATAACAAAAACAAAAAGGGGAAACAGAACATAAAGGGAAACAAAAAAAAGGAACATAAAAAAGCATGTCTAAGTGTATCATCATTAGTTACTTCAATACTATTGTTCCTGACATAGGTTTAGGATGGCTGGAGAAGCTCTTAACAAATTTGGACTTCATGCAAAGGAGGTCTGATAGGGGCGAAGATAAATACTTACTCCGAGAAAGTTTTACAAAGCTACTGGGATCTCTAGTTTTTATTACCTCTAACCATGTTCATGTCTCTCTGTCTCTCTCAAAGGTGTTTGGGTCCGTTTCCCCTGGCCTCCCCTCTTTTCTGTCCATCTTCCTGTCACTGCCTCTACAGTTTATCTTCATGTTGAGTTCTAGCCCAACACAGCACATAAGATAGAGGTAAGATATTTTCAAATACTGGACTTTTTTTGTCTCTTGTACTTTATGAATTTAATAGTTCTGCTGCAAATCTGACTCTGTTGAAAATCTGTTGTTACAGTATATTCACATTACATCTTCAGATTCAAAAAGGTTTATTGCTAATCAACTGTTTAATTGCCCCCTTTCCCAAATTTGAGTATATAATATTACATTGTAATTAAATAGATACACTCACATGTATAATTCTCTCTTTCACTAATAAATGTTAAAAATGAAACTTTCATTAAAACCTCAACATTATTTACATTCCTGCAATTACCTCTGGAATATAGTGACCTATATGGAAATTATCCATTAGGACAGGGTCACTAATAAATGTCCACAGACACTTGTTGGTTTTCTGTTTTGGTTGGTTTGATTTAACTTTTTTTTTTTAAATGCAAGTGTTTATTTTTGTATTAAAAAGGCATAAAAATGTGCCTTTAACAAAATATGATTTAGGCTAAAATAACAGACTGCACATGATGAGCTATTTGAAAACCAAAGCCAAAAGAGTCAAACCTTGGAAAAGAGCCTGACTTCCCATCACTGGCTGTCATACTCATTTTCTTATACTTGATTTTGTGACTGCTGGTTCTATGTATTTAGTATGTTGTCTAATGTGATAAGCTGACACATTTAGCAAAGAACCGCAAAGTAAGAACAAAAGGACACATTTCAAAGCATGTTTAAGTTATAAATCAGTAGTCAAAGCATACTAGGCATAACACTGAAAATGAAAATACTACAGGACAACTGCAAACCTACTAAAGCATTGTTAGTAGTGGCACTGGATTGTAATTAAGGACACCAGAACAAAGGTGGCTGAATAAAAACAAAGAACCTTTGTTCAGAGATTTACTTAAAATCAACATTGAAATCCATTCATCATGTTTCTTCATCTTATACACTATTTTATGTTGGTGCATCACATTAAATCTCAATCAAATCAACTGTATTTTTAAGGTGATGAAATGTGAAAATGTAATGGGAGAAAATACTTATCAAAGCCACTTTGTATCAGATGCTTTGCACACTGAAATATTGATCTGTGATGTTTTCACTTCGTAAATTACAAAGAAAATTGGTGCAGTATCTAAAATTAAGTACACAACATGAAATCAGCTCACTGGGAGTGTGGTGTCTGGAGTTCTTGACCCTATGCTTTGACGAATGCAGCTTGGGGAAAAAGGAGGAAACATTTAACTCTGATAGCGTACAAAATAGTGGTTACTTCCAGCAATCCCAGTTAATGCTGATATTAGTTCAACCACAAATCTGTGTCATTGTGTTATCACGAAATGAACATTAAAAAAGAAAATAAAAGTATGTATTATCATTAAAACGGTGTCCCTAAAATATAAAAATGGCGCCACAATACATAGCTGCACAGAACCACAAAAAGCAACCTGTCATTACTGTGACTGTGCAGCTAGAACAATAACTTGCTTTATTATGTGTAGTAGTTGTGTGCAGCTTTTTACAGAATCTGCTCAAACTGGGCTAGCAAACTAGGGGCTGTATAAGCACAAGTACAGGCTTGCTTACTTTGTATCTAACAAAATTAGCAGTGCAGTGCTCAACCTGGAGCGTTCTCCTGGAGGGTTGTACAAATAAAATGAGGCATGATGGCGCAGAGCTCACTTTAAAGCCACAAACGAATCAAGTGAAAATGTAACTGCATTTAAATAAGGAAACAACAATCCTGGGTGAGATGCCTCAGGGCATCTCACCCAGGATTAACAAGGCATGGCTTAGAATCCAGAAAATGTCCCTTTCTAGTAACTATGCAGGGCAAACTGCATAAACACATTATCCCAGGTTAATTATATACACGAAGCACTGGCCAGCGGCTATGACACTAAGTCAGTGAAAATTGAGACCTTTATAATTCTTCGGTGCTGCTGCAAAAATGAGAAGAAAGCAGGATCAGAAAGATTAATCTGTTCTGATAAGAAAAGTGAATAAGATAATTATAGAACTTTAATTGTCCTAAATAAGCTCACTTTGCACTCTGAGCTGCACTAATTGACCTGTCTGTTGGAAGTGTTAACAGTATGCCGTCATTGGGCTGCAACCATATTGTAGCTATGAAGCCAGTTTTGATCTTTAGCTGAAGCCATAATGTGGACAGACAGATAGATAGATGGATAAGTGGATAGATAGATAGATGGATGGATGGATGGATGGATGGATGGATGGACGGCTGTGTTGTATTTTGAGCCGGTGTCAAGACAGAAGGCATTATTGTAATTCTGCTCCAGACACTTACTGCAGTCACTCTATTATGGACTCAGCACAGGCTCTCACCCCATTTGGGAAATAGAAAAATTATTTCATTTTAGTGGCAGAACAATTTGTACCACCATCTTGTTTTCGTCTTGCTTGAAGCCCTCCCTGCCTTATCTAAATCTGGTTTTGTTTCTGCCAGAAGTCAAATGAATTATATGTGATGAGCAGTTTACAAGAGTCAGTAAAAAGGGCTAAATCATACAAAATACTTTATACATTGGTATGTATATTTGACCCAAGAAGAAGAAAAAATATCTTTGTTCTGAATCACAGTATCTATTTTGCTGATTAGAGTAATAGTATAGTAAAATTATAAGATCATTTTATATGTATATATATGTGAAGAGAGCTTGTAGACATGCCAACAAGCAATAATTTACACATTTCACTAAAGCTCTATAGACCTATGTGGGACAACACTTCGCCTAATTAGCTGAATGCCAAACCTCTTAATTACACATAACTACTGTACTTGAAAGAAAGAAGTTATTAATTTGGAATTTACCAAAAATATCACCAAAAAACGTTTACATAATAAGATTTTGATAATTCAATATGAACTAAATTTATAAAGTTCATGTTGCATCTAAAGTTCACAACCATATGAAAGAAAAGCAAATATACTATTTTATCATTTTTTACAGTATGTTTTGTCTTTGTGGAGTTTCCATGTTGTCTTGTGTACGCATTAGTCTGGTTTCCTCCAGCATTCCATGAACATGCAAGGCTGTTATAAACTGGAACTAAGAATGAATTTGCACTCTGATGCACTGTGAAGGTCATGTCCTTCTTCTTGCTCCTTGGTTATGAGGATGTGCTTCAGCTCCCCCAAATACCCTCAAGAGGACAACGTTGGTACAGATCGTTTTTCTCTAGTAAGCCTGAGAATAGTTTAATATGCTTGTCTATTTACTTGTAAGTATAGCGCGGGTGTGGGTGTGCCACTGATAATGCTCATCAAACAAATGAGATGGTTGACATGTCTTTTTTATTATAAACATTATAGTTTACATTAAGGCGGGTGTATGTTATCAGTAAAAGACATGTGCAGACACACACTAGTTTAATGATGTCTTATTTTAATTGATTTCCCAGAGCTCATTGCACACAGCTGACTTGGCACATTTGCACAATAATTTTTGTGTCTTAGTATATTTCTATACTGCTGACATGCAATCTGATTTTTCATCAGTTCTTTTTGCTGCATTTCTTCATTGCTATTTCCCCCCTTGTTTACTGGCATTTAGAGTGTAGAGCAAACGAAGAATTTCATTATACATGTTCCTTGACTGGGTATATGACAATAAACGTGAAACTGTAGCTGAAATAAATACATTTCATCTAAAGGTGTGATGGCTGAAATGCAGTTCATTGCTCAGGTGAAATTCCACACCCAAACAACTCCCGTGAAATGTGATTATAGAAATAAGATGTTGTTTCAGCAAACCAGATATTAATTGCATACACGCTGTGTGCATACAAGGCCTGAAACATTATCATCATGTTACTCCAGACGGTAACTGAGAGAAGACACAGCATTAAATGCATCTATCCAGTGTTTGTTTGTAAATTCATCAATCAATCATTTGTTCACTTGTTCATTCAGTCTTTCCCTTTCCATCTCTAGTTTTTATATCCCGTATTTAAATTATTCACAGTCGAAACATCTGCTATACATCAATAATAAGTGCTTGCATTTAGAATTCGCTGAAGTAGCTTGAAAACTCTGGAAATGTTTGTCTGGAATTTTAACATGTTGTAGCTCTGTGGTGCAGGTGGGATACTAGAGATGTTACAATCCAGATTATTACTCATTGGTAAATGAGCCACTGACTAAATTCAAGCGGAGATAGGTTGTTGGTGTAGCCTCCTGTCTGTGATTTAATGGTAGTCCCAAACTGTTTTTTTACAAGGCTTAAGTCTTCTTGCAAAACTTAACTAAACACAATATTTTGCTAAACTAAGATTCCTGTTTTTTCTAAAATCATAAGTTTTTCACCACTAATCTGTTGTCCATATTGACAGAGAGAATGTATTAGAGGCTGCAGCTTCATGTCTTTGCTGCTATGTGTTGCAATTGTTGCTATGAGTTGCAAATGTTGCTATCTGTTGCAATGTGCTTTCAGTTAACCGTGTAAGAGAACACTTGCTGAAAAACATTTTCACGAGCTTCATAACCTTAGCTCTTTCCCAAACACTCAGTAGTTAGTCACATGTTAGTCACATGGCAATTATCAGCAAATCCTATCAAAACTGATAGTAAACATGCTGACGGTAGCAGCATATCAAACTGCTTAACATAAAAGCATCATCAGCGGGAGCAAGATGTGTGAATTGAAGGCTGTGGCTGTATGTGTCAAGTGAGTAAATTTTGAAAAACAAAACTTTAAGCAATGCCTGGTTAGGGAGGGGTAGCATTCACCTGTGAACTGATACGTTACCAATATCCTGTACCTGGGAATTGATACTGGTACTCAACGGTACCTATTTTCAGTACTTTTGTGTGTTTTTATGTGGTAATAAATGTTAAATAGTTTAATAATAAAATCTCAAAATTATTCTATTTAACATATTTATTTCTCAATATATAAACTTGTGTGGATCTACAAATAAACCTTAATTAAATAATTTATGAATTTTATTATGTTGCTTGACACCACACCACATAATTATTTTTTTACCAAAAGGACAGTTATCAGAGGCCCACAGTGAACAAGGTAAATAAGCGACTGAAGCTGTGTGTGAATCAAATTCAGGGAAATATTTTAGTACAACAGTTTCAGAGAAAAAAACAAAACACTACATTATATTTTATCCCACTTAGTAATCCAGGGTGAACTACATTTGCAATGTGGGAACGGAGTGGATCCCCTCTCTGCTCTCTTTGCTCTGACTGCAGGCAGGGGTTTGAGGACGAAGCAGCTGCAGCTGCCTGTGAGACAGTGTTTGGAGAAGTCTGAAGGGGCTCACAGCAGCAATCGCTCATGCCTCAAGAGATTGACCGCAGAACAATTGGTGCTTTCATAGGAAGTTACTAATTACACAGAAAAAAGTTGCTATATTTATAACTAGTCACTTATTTGAAAAAAAGTTGCTACAGGGCTCTGAAAAATTGCTAAATATAGCAACAAAGTCACTAAATTGGCATCAGTGGGCAGTTACTTCCTCAGATTAGAAGTAGTCCTGCTGCTTGCCTTGCACTTTGCATCACAAATATTGCAGCAAGCATAATCTGCATCACATTTTGGAAAGCGGACCCAGTGCTATCAAGAGTTTTCGATCAGCCACGCTTGCTTTGTTGACTTAATCAACGGCTATCGACGTCATCATGTTTTGTGCGTGCCATGCTATGTTCATGTTCTGTCAGGATTTGGGTTTTGTTAGGATTGTGTGTTCTGTTTAGTCTTAGGTTTAGGTTCTGTATTAGTTTTGGTTTATGGAATAGGTTAGATTTTATTGTAGTTTGATTTTATTTATGTTTCCAGTTCAGTTCTGTCTTCTCCCAGCAATCTGCCAGCTCACTCAATCTGTTTATCTGTCACTCCCCAATCACCAGATACCAGCCAATCAGATCTGCTCACCTGTCAACCTCCAGTCACTAACCAATCAGTTCAATTCATTTCAGTTACCACCTTTCCTTTGATTATTACCACCTGTCACTTGTAATTAGTCTTCACTCCTGTTCACCTGCTCACTCCCCTATATAGTCCTGCTACAAACCTCTGCAAACTGCCAGATCATTAACAAGCCTTCGGTGAGTTTTGTCCAGCGTTCTCCTTTTGACTGACCTGTAGATATTACCCTAATTGCCTTTTTGACTTCTGAGCCAGCCTGATCCCTGAACCTGATTTTCCTGCCCTGTATGACTGCTTACCTGTTTTTCCGACCTGGACCTGCCTTGAGATATTCTGAGTTTGCCTTATCCTGGTCTGTACTTCTGCCTGTTTTGGACTGCTTTTCGTGTACCGGATTTTGGACTGCCATTCTGACCATTGAGCCTGCCTGTCCCTGTATGTTCATTAAATCTTGTTTTCTTGTACCTCACTTGTTTTGGTCTGAATACTGGGTTTGCCTGATTCACGTTCTTAACATGTTCAGCATGGAAACTTGCCGAACCTTCCACTCTTCCATTGCCCACTCTTCAAATTAGCCGCTCAAGTGTCACAATGATGTGTTTAGGTACCAAAACATGGTACTGTATGAAAATATGAAAATTCAATAGCTTTCTTCATGTTGGACCAATATATTGTAGTTGACCTGCTAAGAAATTTGGTTTGGACTACCAACCCTTCCCTGTTGGGAAAAACAGGAGAGGATTCTTATGTGCAGTTGTTTTTCAGGAGCTGAGCTTGGCCTCTTAGATGCAGTCAAAGGAACTGTCATGCTCACAATGTAGTGGAAACAGTTTGTAGGTGGCTTTGGAGGTGGCTCAACTTAGATAGATTGACATCAAATCCATTTGGCGAAAGGAAGCACATTCAGCAGATCTTTCCAAGCTGATTGGGCAATGCGACACCTAGTGTGATTCTAGCCAATCACAGTATCATATGAAAATGTAAGCAGCAGGTGCCACAGGTTTACGCTGGTCAAGGATTTTCTTTCTGCTCTTCTTTGAAAGAAGAAATCTCATATTCTGACAAAACAGATGTAATTGCAGCAGCTATGTGCATTTTGTCCTGTGCTGCCATGTTTATTTTTGTTTGGCTGTGGACTTTGCAGCTTTTGCTTTCATTATAACTGTATGCCCCATCTTAAACCGTAATACTGCAATGTGATTGGCCCAAACCGTTTTTGGTTTGGGCCTGATCAGTTGAGAAGCGGGCCAAGATGGATTCCAAGATGGAGTCCTGACCTCAACCCGATAGAAAAGCTTTGAGATGATTTAGAGCAGAAAGAGCCAGGCCTTCTTGTCCAATATCACTTCAGGACTTTGCAAATTGCTTCTGGAAGAATGGTTGAAAATTCCCATAAACACACTTTTGTAGAAATCCTTCCCGGAAGAGTTGAAGCTAATATAGCTGCAAAGGGTGGACCAACGTCATATTGAACACTATGGATTAAGAATGGGTTGTTACTGAAGTTCATATATGAGTCAAAGCAGGTGACAGTGTATAATAAAATCAATCTTGGTGATATTATTTAAAAGACAACATTTGAAAAATGTAAAATTAGAAACAGAATTCCACCAAAATATGGGTGTGACTGTACTACTCTTCAGGGAAGAAAAAGTTGTTGTTTTTTATCCTGCTGCATCACTACACTTGGATTCCATGGAAAAGCTTTTTGTCCTTGTAAATACCCAAATGTATAATTATTCAACACTGTCAAAGTTGCCATAGGCATAGTTAAATAACTTATTGGTTTTCCCACCGTAGGTTCTTCAATGTGTATAAAGATTCTCAATATGCATTTGAAGCTGAGAAACATGGCAGCTGTATAATTATTAAGCTACCTCTAAAAACCATAATACTCAGATTTCCTCTTATCAGTAATAAAACCATTGTTTACCATATGAAGACCACACAATAATAATACTATCATCCAGCTCTCTGTGTGTCTGTCTACTGGCAGGGATCAGTTGAAAGCAGAATCCTAAACATGTGTGACTATCAGTAAGGAAGAAAAATTTGATGCGTGTGTGACATTGGTAAGTGATATCTGCACACTAAGCATCAACATGGAAAATGCTGTTTTGTTATGATTACTAAATAGAACACACTTCCCTTTTCACTTTCCATTTTATCATCTTCTTCTTGTCTTCCTATGCATTGATGCTCATAGGTCATTTCCTTTATTTTTTTCCTGTTTCTCTTGTCCTCTTTTTCCTGCATTTCATCTCCTCTGCCCATGTCTTGTCCTCTCATTCCCCTTTTGTTCATCTCTTTTTCCTTTTTTTTCTGCAAATGATTATTCCCAAATCACTATAATCACAAAATGGGAACTGTGTGCTACTGCTGTCTGAAAATGAGACACATCTGTCAAAGAAAAACCTTTAAAAAAAATGTTAACCAGAAGCTGAAAAGGGGAGGTAAAGCAACAAAAAGAGATGATATGATAGTAAGTTGGGTAAATGCATAAAGTAATCAAAGCAGGCAAGAATATAAATGAAGAAGAGTAATGAATGAGAAATTACAAACAAAAAGCAACACGTAACAAAAAACTGAGAAATCCAATGTATAGAAAACCTCATTAGCCACATTCATTGGTGTTTGAGAGGTAAAGAAATTGACTGACGAAAGCTAGACTGAAAAAAAATGAATTACTAGATTTCCGTGTCTTTAGTTGTAGATCACAGTGAGGACAGCCTGCTAATGGATGGTTAAAACAAGATAGTCACAGATACAGAGGTGAAAGCATAAATGGATGTAGTTGTTTTCATTCACCAGTTTTTTTTTCTGGTCTGGATAAAATATTGATGGAAACATATTACAATTGGGTCTTACCAAGGTCAGCTTGGGCTGTGTTTGTTCCAGCTTATCAAACAGATGATCATAATTCTTTTTAATGCCTTAGTGGATTGCAACACAGTGTTGTTTATAGTGGTTATAGTGTTTATGTATCACTTTTTACAATGCTGTCATTATATTATATAGGTCCATAGCATAATGTTTTACATACCTTCCAAAAAAAAAAATTAATGGACTGTGGGTAGCAATGGCCACCAATATTTAGACATTAAGGCATGATAGGAGACAAAAGGAACAGCTAAGCACCACAAAGTTTCTTCTTACTTTCCTGCCAAAAGAATTGGCTTTTTGAAGGCCTTAACATACACAAAAACTCACCAAACTGCACAAAATTTGCCCCCGATATACATGTTCTAATGGAATTGAAAATGGTCAGGGCCAAACAGCACCCCTAAATTGAAACAGGTATATCATAGATAAGAAATTTGGTACACAGGTAGAATTCCTCAAACAAACAAAAATTGTCATATCCTAAAGCCAACAGGTAGTTGGTCATTTCAGGTCAAAGGTTAGTTTTTGGCCATTTTTGATATTTCATACATGTCAAACTATACCTAACTCCTATCGGTTTTGAACTATGGTCTTCAAATTTGGTCACCATACCCTTAAGGCATGGGGAACAAAACATTAACAAAATTGTGAGTTTTTAAGCATGTCTAGTGGTCATTGCCAGGCCCCCACCTTTGCCTTCTCACCAAAAAAATTCAAAACGTTCTAACTTTCACATAGAAAGTCTGAATCATACCAAACTTGGTATGATTGATCCTTCTCGGGTGACCAAAGATCCTATCCTAATGGTGCTGACATCATCAAAGTCACATCCCCTGAGAACAGGAAGTCACTTTTTTTGCTTGGAATGGTCTTTCTCGGACCTTTTCCCTAATCCAGTTGAAACAGTCAAAAGCAAGATTAACAAATTGGCCTCACTTGTTTTCAAACACAGAGGCTTCATCTGAAAACATCAAATTATGGCTCCTAGTTCCTGTTCCTAACTCCTGTTCCTTGATCTTTCATGAGGTCAACAGTAAGAACTCTATTGTGGATAGAAAAGGAGCTTTGGACTGCTTTGCTGATTTCAGACAGCCTTTAACTCATACATCATTACACAGTGGAAACGCACATGGATGATTCTAGTCAAATTTGGGTCTACTTTCTTCTGAAAATGAACTACAAAGTGCGTGTTCTCTTCTCTCTGGACATTTTTGTTAATTTCCGAGAGGTTGGCTGTGCTTCCATGTCATGTTCCGCAAAAGATTGTGGGATTAGTTAAACAGTAGCTCCTTAGCACTGGTGAGGGACATAAAAAGGTTTCTATGCTAAAGGTACTGTGAGAGGAAGCATACCGGCTCCTTTTCCTACCTCCTTCCTTATTGACTGCACTATTCAGACATCGCTCATCATGGCGACTGCTGACACACCTCCGCTTTGGCTAAAGAGTCCTTACCTAAAAGACGTTTTTGGATGCAGACTTTTTGATGGAGAGTGTAACCATGACAGCGAGTCAAAGTCTGACGTCATTCCATGACCATAAGTTTGGCTCTAATTTCTACATTATTCATCTCATCTGCATGATATTTAGCGTGATCGATCTTAGCCAAGCCACCAAAGGATATTTAGTCAAATATCTGTTGGGCGTAGAAACACTAAAACATTTAACACCAAGCCACATTTATCAAGTATAATGATATTTGGTACACTTAAGTAACTTCTGGAAACTTACAAAAAAGTCTTATGGAGCCCTGGTTCAAACTCCACAGAAAGTTGTCCATTTTGTATGAAAGCCGCCATCTTGTCTCTCACACAAGTATCTCATTGATCTCATCCTACAGCTTTTCCCTCACATACTTTAAAATTACTTAGTGAAGTCTTAAGGCATTGGGAATCAAAAGTTTTATGCTAAATGAAAGCATGTGGGTGTGGCCAAGTCTGAGTTCTACTTTATTACACAAAACTGTAATAACTTCAAGGCACAAGCTCGTAGTAGTACCAAACTTTCTGTGTGTCATCTCATCCCAGCATTGGCTACATTCATATGCTCATTTGATGACATCACTTAAGCCTAGCCCACTTAGAGGATATTCACTAGTGAAACAGGTAACGTCATGTTCTGATACAGGTTTCAATCAGAATGTGATCACACAGTGTAGATATGGCGTTGTAGCAAATTACTGTATAATTCCGTTTGATGGTTGGCTCTATTTCATATATCCTCCACCAGAGCATTTGTGGTGGACAGGTGAGATCCTTAACACACTGGAATATTTAGTTTTTTTGGGAGGGATCCATTATTTTACAAATATTTCCAGAAGAAGTCTGCTTGCCTAGGTGCTGGATTTGGATATGTGCCTATACACAGAAAATAGACAGGGTTGGAATACTGGGACCAATGACCATAAAGACTAAGAAAGACAACAAAATTAAGTAAGCAAATAAATTTGCAAATGAATAGCCATGACAATATGTAGCATTTTAAGTTTGTTGTATTACAGGCTGCAGTTGTTAAACATTTAGCATCAGAGAAAATGTCAAGCTCAGTCTTCTAACATGTTAGATGTATTAAATAATCAACAAATATAAAAATAGTTCCATCTAGCACTGTTAATAGTTTGTAATTTTAAACAGTTTTTAACTATAAATATACAAGCAGTGTGTGCATCAACTTGAGTTTTTAAGTATATCTGTGGTTAGGTGTACAGTGTATCAGAGTGTCATAAGATCCCACAGCACAAGAAAGTAGTGATGCAGTGTACTAGCTGCCACAAACACCTCATTGTCCAATATAAAAACAGGAGGAAGACAGAGCATTATAAGATACAGCAGAAGGACACAAATGGGTGGGCGGTGTGGCACAGAGCATGACGACAAAAGGGGAACAAGATTCAGAATGAAAAAAGACCAGGGAACAGAGTATGATGGAGCAAGAAAGAGAAATAAATAGGATCAAAGATTCATCGAAAGAGCTTTTTATACATGTCCTCTTACTCAGATCTCCGAAACGTCACATCTGTGCCTGTTTGTGTGTTACAAGTGTATTTCAGATCACATCAGTGTAGGCTTCCAAGATCGGAGATACCACTTGGCCAGGGCAGCTACTGTGTATTAGCACCTGTGGACTTATGTGGATGAACATTTGAGCCACTTTTCGACCTTGCTCTTTCCAGCTCAAGGGAAAAACGGACTATATAAGAAATACACAGAGACTAAAACTGACGACGACTTTGTAAATAGAATTTTCATTGAGTGATAACACCATCCAGTTCTAATTTGAAATGACAAAATAACATTGATTGATGCTTCTCATTTGTTCTATTTTCCCTGTTTTCACAGAACCTCACATTACCTTTTTTCAGATTATAGTTCTGTGAAAATAGTACAGATTCCCTTTGACTTTCAGATCATGCAGGTCAGTTTGAGGGGGCATTTTTGTCCTTTATCCCAGTTTATTTGCTATGTTTTATTTAGCTGCTAATGTATTTGCTATGTTATGTACCACAACATCCCACTTGTTCTTTCATAAACCTTTATTTCATGATAACTACAGCTCCCCTGCTACGTCCCAAGGTGAATCATGCATGACAAAAGTAAGCCAACTGTAACACCACATTCACTGAAAAACGAAATCTGGCATCTGTTGGTTCTACTTAAGCATCTTTATTTACTTTAACACTACTGCTTCATGTCTTAAAGAGAACATAATAATATTGTGACTATAATGACTGTCTATCACTGAAGATAAAAACCAGCATATCATGTTGATTGAATATTATTGTTTCATCTACTTAGAAAACCTAATAAAATTGTGTAGGTACTACATAACAAATTAATGCAATGAGAAAAATCAATTTTTCTGAATAAATCTGTTACCCTGGTCACACAGAATGCATTGCTGTTTCACGTGAGTTGTTTGCTTGCTGCACACAAATGTATTCTCCTCACCCGTCTGCTAGCCACAAAGCTTAACATCACAACATATAACCCTAAGTATAACCCTAACCCTACGTATATATATATATATATATATATATATATATATATATATATATATATATATATATATATATATATATAATCAGAATTCACTTCCTTTCCTTGGATCCTTGCTGGCACAGAGGTTGTCAAGTTACCCTCAGACTAAAGATTGATCTTCTGACGTCTGTATGTGAAACAGATTTTCAATTATAAGGATCTAAGAATTGTATCCAAGATGTAGGATGTAAGGTTCCCTAGAAATTGCAATTAGTGCAATTATTTTACAATTAGTGCCCATGGTACACACCAGAAGTATAACAAAATTGCTGGAAGTTATTCCCAAAATAGCTGGGAGTCGATTCCAACCAACAGAAGTTGGTCCCAACTGGAAATCGATCACAACCAAAAGTTATCCTAGCCAGAAGTCGCTCCCAACAGGAAGTTATTGAAGTTGGATTAAATCCACTGACCTTCGGTTTAGGTTTCTCATCCACCAATGTTAGAGTTGTGCTTAAAAACAGTGCAGTGTATGAGTGCTTTTACCCTTCTTTTGTCAGACAACTTCATCTTTCATTAGGGCAGAGAGGGGTGATTTGTGCCAGTGGGTAAGTTGTGCCACCCCCTGTTTCTAGGTAACATAAAATAAATTGATCATATGACCACACATTTTGAAGAGTCAGCCATTTCACTCATCTTGCAAAGAAGAGACCCTCACTGCACTGCATGAAAGGTTAGCACAATTAAGATTCAGTATACTGTATGTTTTTGACAGGGAAACAACAGTTTATATATAAACAGACTACTTTCCAATTTTATCTGCATTTAAAACAAATGTTAGAGAAACCTTTTTATTCAGAGTTTGCTTAATTCAATTTATCTTCAGAGGACCCTCGAAACCTTTACTCAACATAATGCTGTCTTTAAAATACCGAAAGATTTGGAATGCAAAACAAAAAAACTGTTGGACTCTGCCAGCATACTGAAGATTAGCCGTCAATGGATTTGGTGACAGGATAATGTTCTAAAATAGTCTCAAAACCCAAATCCTATAGAAAGTCTCTGGCATGAGCAGTAAATAGCATTGTCATGGTTTAAGTTGTATCTGGCTTCTTTCTTGTTATTTTGCAGTTCACTCAGCTCTCCCTCGCTCTGCTATTAGTCACACCTGTCAGGACACTAATTAGTCTTTATTCCCGTCACCTGTCAAGCTCCCTTTATAAACTCACCTTAGTTGTGTTCTCGTCGCCGGTCCATAGCGTTCACTCCCGCTCAGTCTCTGCCAGAATTCTTGTCAGCGCTTGTCAGTGGTTTAAATCTTATCTGTCGGACAGATTCCAGTTTGTTCATGTTAATAATAAATCTTCCTCAAACTCTAGGGTCACCTGTGGAGTACCACAGGGTTCAGTCCTTGGACCAATTCTCTTTACTATATATATGGTTCCGATCGGCAAAATTATCAGACAGCATGGGATTAATTTCCACTGTTATGCTGATGACACTCAGCTATATTTATCCATAAATCCTGATGAATCCAATCAATTACTTCGACTGCAGTCATGTCTTGATGACATCAAAAGCTGGATGACTTTAAATTTCCTGCATCTAAATTCTGACAAGACAGAAGTTGTAATCTTTGGGCCAGAGTCCTCAAAAAATAAACTTCTTAACCAATCACTTAATCTGGATGGCATTATCTTAGCCTCTGGTAATAAAGTAAAAAACCTTGGTGTTATTTTTGACCAAGACATGTCATTTAAATCCCATATTAAACAGGTTTCCAGAGTTTCCTTTTTTCACCTCCGGAATATTGCCAAAATTAGAAACATTCTGTCCAGGAGTGATGCTGAAAAACTAGTCCATGCATTTGTTACTTCAAGGCTGGACTATTGTAATTCTTTACTATCAGGAAGTCCACAAAATGCAGTTCAAAGTCTTCAGCTGATCCAAAATGCTGCAGCAAGAGTTCTGATGAAAATCAACAAGCGGGATCATATTTCTCCAATTTTAGCTTCCCTTCATTGGCTTCCTGTTAAATCAAGAATAGAATTTAAAATTCTTCTTCTAACGTATAAAGCTCTTAATAATCAAGCTCCATCATATATCAGAGCTCTGGTTACCCCGTATGTTCCTAACAGAGCACTTCGCTCTCAGGCTGCAGGTCTGCTGGTGGTTCCTAGAGTCTCTAAAAGTAGAATGGGAGGCAGATCCTTTAGCTATCAGGCTCCTCTCCTGTGGAACCAACTTCCGGTTTTGGTCCGTGAAGCAGACACCCTGTCTACTTTTAAGACTAATCTTAAAACCTTCCTTTTTGACAAAGCTTATAACTAGAGTGGTTCATGTTACTCTGAGCTACCTTTATAGTTTTGCTGCTATAGGCTTAGGCTACTGGAGGACATCAGGGCCTATTTTTCTCACTCTACTGATTTCTACTGTTCTCCAGTCTACTGTTCTCCAGATTTCAATTCAATTCAATTCAATTTTATTTATATAGCGCCAAATCATGAAACATGTCATCTCAAGGCACTTTACAAAATCAAGTTCAATCATATTATACAGATTGGGTCAGATTATACAGATTGGTCAAAATGTCCTATATAAGGAAACCAGTTGATTGCATCAAAGATTTGCATTGCATTACATTGAAATGACTGTTGTCATTTCAGCTTTTAACTTTTTGTTCTCTCTCTTTTTTCTTCATAGTAGGTACACCTGGTCTGACGTTCTGTTGACTGTGAAATCATCCATGGAGGACAGATCACCGACTATTACCATCTAATGTAGAACAGATTACTAGATCAATGTGTGCTTCTGTGCTTTTTTGTCTGTCTTGTTGTGTCTCTGCTGATGCAGATGACTGTTCATACTGAGCCCGGTTCTGCTAGAGGTTTTTCCTTCCCGCTAACGGGTGTTTTTTCTTTCCACTGTCGCTTCATGCTTGCTCAGTATGAGGGATTGCAGCAATGCCATGTACAATGCAGACGACTCTCCCTGTGGCTCTACGCTTCTCCAGGAGTGAATGCTGCTTGTCGGGACTTTGATGCAATCAACTGGTTTTCTTATATAGGAACATTTTTGACCAATCTGTATAATCTGACCCAATCTGTATAATATGATTGAACTTAACTTTGTAAAGTGCCTTGAGATGACATGTTTCATGAATTGACGCTATATAAATAAAATTGAATTGAATTGAATTTTTTGTTACAGTCAGCCTGAAGACTTCCTTCAACTTGGGTTTTTGTTTCAGTCAGCCAATAGACTTTCCGTCAACTTTGTTTTGTTCCAGTCTCAGTCTAGATCCAGCTCAGTTCTGTTCCCACTCCTGTTCTCATCTCCTGGTGAGCTGTTCCGGTCTCAAGTCCACGGTTCAGAGGATCGGCTCTCCAGTGCACGACTCAGATGTTCTGCTCTCCAGTGCACGGCTCAGATGTTCTGCTCTCCAGTGCACGGCTCAGATGTTCTGCTCTCCAGTGCACGGCTCAGATGTTCTGCTCACCAGTGCACGGCTCAGATGTTCTGCTCTCCAGTGCACGGCTCAGATGTTCTGCTCTCCAGTGCACGGCTCAGATGTTCTGCTCTCAAGTACTCATCTCAGATGTCCTGGTCTCAAGTCCTCGGCTCTGATGTTCTGGTCTCAAGTCCTCGGCTCTGATGTTCTGGTCTCAAGTCCTCGGCTCAGATGCTCCGTCCTGGTCTCAAGTCTTCGGCTCCAGAGTTCCTCCCGGTCAGTCTCTCTCCATGCCTCCTGCCGGCCAGCTTCTGCACTCTACACCTCCGTCTGTTGAAATACCATCATCATCCATCTTCCACTCTATTCAATAAACTCACTCCTAAGAACTAGCTCTGTGTGTGCGTGCTGTGTCCGGGTTCATCCTCGAAAAATATCATAACAAGCATAATACAGGAATGAAGGAGGCTAGATGATCTACAGAAGATTGTACAAAAGTCAGTGCCTGCCACTCTTGCCCTTGTATTTGCTTAACCTAAATGGAGTTTGCCTGTTCTTCCCATGCATTAAGGGAACTTCACTGGTTACTCAGGTCTTCTTTCAATGTCTAAAAACATGACTCTTAAGTTAATTGTGTAGGTGTATGTGTTTCTTTGTGTTTCCCTTGTGTCGAGCAGATTGCTGCCCCCTCGCCCCCTTGGATAAATACGCTAAATGTCATGAAAAGATGCACTTATTTTAGGCTTTGCACACGTTACAAATGGAGTCAATAAATGTAGCTGGCACTGTATTTGAGCCAAACAATAACACCAAAAGTGTTTGCCCATCTATCCCATTGTCACAGATACAGATTTAGACAACAGTGGGATGTTTCTAAATTGCTGTTCTAAATTCTTTGTTCTAAATTTTATTTGAGCAAGGCCTTGTGCTGTGATTGATTCAGAGTTCAGTCATCCACATATCCATATTTTTGTCATTTTTGTACATTGCCGGCTCCATCGTATCTATTTTAAACAAAAATGTGAACGTCACCTACACAAACAATGCAGTGTAAGAGTAGTTCAGCTTTGTGCAAAAAGGTTTTAAGCACCGTACTTATTCAAATTCTCCGCAGGAAGTACAGTCGTTTCTGTGCCCTCTTTACCAGTGACGTGGTGTTCACAGACCTGGGGTCCGTTCTTCGTACGTCGCTAACGCAGTTAGCAGGATTTCATTGTTGACGATTTGGCATGATCTTGGATCGTTTGGTTCTTCGAAAGACATCCTGCACTTGTTGTCATAGCAACATGTGCGCCAGCTTAAGCCTGCTCGAGAGCAGGCTTATTTCATGTAAACAAGATTAGATCACGGCTGTATAAGCGGAGGAGATAGGAAAGTCTGCCGTAGCCATGTCCATTTTTACGACTGCAACCTGTTGCGGAAGGTGAAGAATAGTTTGCAGAGTTTTTCGAATTAATCGCGTATTGCGCAATAGACAGGATCCTTTAGCGCAGCGCGACAGTAGAGAGATTTTCTTGGTGGCTGTTATAAACAGACAAACACATCATTTAACAGTGGCTTTTAAAGAGGAAAAAGTGGTGTTGGAGCCATAAATCTAAAATATTTAAGTTATTTGTATGACGGTTTGCTTTTTATTTTTATCCTATTCAATAAGAAGATTTGTTCGGGCCATTTTATTGTGAAGTTTAGTTTACTTTGAAAGGCTTGCTTCCTGTCGAGCCGTATATTGTATTAGAAAAAACTATGGATGGATTATCTAGCCACGGAGCAATACAGTTTTACCATGTAAACTGTGGATGACTTGGAAAAGGAAAATGTTCATTTTTTATGGATAAAGATTTTTTTTGTTAAAATTCCCAGTTTGCACATGTCCTTTACTTCCCGTGTCTAAGGAATGACACTGAAATTTGGATCTCTTGACATAAAAAGTGCCTTTTTAAAATAAAGTATAATAATTAAAGGCTACCATTTTGTAGAATATTCTTGTATTTCACTTTTACTTGTTCCCATGTTCTAGTGGGTCCCGTGGAGGCTCTGACATAAATGAACAAAGTAAATATGAGATTATTAAAATGCAAAAATTCATACTGTAAAAAGTGATAGAAACATCTACCATGGACAGTATTTACACATTTAATTTGTCTGCTGCTTTTTGCTAGCCCTCTCTCCTGGCTTTAACAGATTTTGAGGTGTTTTAATTAATGACTCAGCATAACCTTCCAAGCTCTTGTTCTGCTTGGGAGAAAAACTGTGGGCGTTCTTTGGCCATGCTGAACAGCCAATAGCAGCGTTGCTGATCATTGTTTCTACTATCGACACATTTCCCCTTTTAAACAAACGCAGGAACGCGCAGTTGTCTCAGATAACTCAATCCAGTCATACTAATCGTAAACAACAGGTGTGTTGGAAGAACCCAATTAGCCGGATCATGATTAGCCGGATGAAATCATCTTGGATGTGTCATTTGATCTTGGATGTTTTAAGCAACGTACGAAGAACGGACCCCAGGTGAGGTTGTCCGTGATGTGCACCCCCAGGAACTTGGTGCTGCTGACCACCTCTACAGCTGAGCTGTTGATGAGCAGTGGAGCGTGGTGAGGCAGGTTCTTCCTGAAGTCGACGATTATCTCCTTCGTCTTCTCCACGTTCAGGACCAGGCTGTTGTCTCTGCACCAGCCCATCAGCTGCTCCACCTCCTCTCTGTAGTCCTGATCGTTGTCGTCTCTGATCAGGCCCAACACCGTTGTGTCGTCTGCAAACTTCACGATGTGATTGGTGGTGAACCTGGGGACGCAGTCGTGTGTCATCAGGGTGAACAGTAGGGGGCTCAGGACGCAGCCCTGAGGGGAGCCCGTGCTGAGGGTGATGACATCAGAGGTGTTCTGTCCGACCCGGACTGACTGAGGTCTGTTGGTGAGGAAGTCCAGCAGCCAGTTGCGAAGGGGTGTGCTGAAGCCCAGACGTTCCAGTTTTCCTACCAGGTGCTGTGGGATGATGGTGTTGAACGCTGAACTGAAGTCCAGGAACAGCATCCGCACGTGCCTGTTCTTCTCCTCCAGGTGTTCCAGGCTCAGGTAAAGAGCAGAGGAGATGGCGTCCTCAGTGGAGCGGTTCCGTCGGTAGGCAAACTGGAACGGGTCGAGTGTTGGGGGGGAGACTGGAGACGATGTGTTGTTTCACCAGCCTTTCAAAGCACTTCATCATGATGGGAGTCAGTGCAACAGGCCGGTAGTCATTGAAACAGGTGACTTGAGGTTTCTTTGGCACCGGAATGATGGAGGCCGACTTAAAGCATGCCGGCACTGTGGCTTGGTCCAGCGAGGTGTTAAAAATGTCTGTGAGGACACCAGCCAGCTGACCTGCACACTCCTTGAGCACCCGCCCAGGTATGTTGTCGGGACCTGGGGCCTTCCGCGTGTTGACTCTCCTCAGAGTCTTCCACACGTCGGCTGTGTCAAGGCGGAGGACCTCCTCTTCCTGATGGGGAACAGCTTTCTCTGCTGGAGTGCTGTTCAGTGCCTCAAACCTCCCAAAGAAGTTATTTAGTCCATTGAGGAAGTCAGCATCAACTTCACCCACCGGGGGGGAGGGCGTGTTGTATTCGGTGATCGCCCGTATGCCTTTCCACATGCTCCTGGTGTTGCTTTCATCATGGAAAAGCTCCTGGATTTTCTGACTGTGTTTTCGCTTGGCTAGCCTGATGGCACGGTTCAAGTTGGCTCTCGCTGTCCTCAGTGCCTCCTTGTCACCAGACTTGAAAGCTGAGTTCCGTGCTTTTAGCGCTTGACGGACCTCCACAGTACTCCAGGGTCGTTGGTTGGCTCGGGTGATGATGGTCTGGGTGGTGCTGACGTCCTCAATGCATTTGTTGATGTAGGCTGACACAGTCATGGCGTACTCATCAGTGTTGATCTTGTCCTCATAAGTTGCTGCAGCTTTGAACATGTCCCAGTCAGAGCACTCAAAACAGTCCTGGAGCGCCTCCATTGCTCCCTCAGTCCACACCCTCACCTGCCTCACTGTAGGTTTAGCTCTGATCAGCAGGGGCCTGTATGCTGGGAATGGCATCACAGAAAGGTGGTCTGAAGAGCCCAGATGGGGGCGGGGGGCTGCCTTGAATGCGCCTTTAATATTTGTGTAAACCAAGTGTAGAGTGTTCTCTCCCCGAGTTGCAAAATCCATGTGTTGGTAGAAATGAGGGAGAACAGTTTTCATATTTGCCTGGTTAAAATCCCCAGCAATGATGAAAACCCCCTCTGTATGTGCAGATTGCAGCCCGGAGATAGTCCGATATAAAACACTCATAGCCTCTTTTGTGTTTGCGCTGGGAGGAACATAAACCGCTGTGATGTAAACAACAGTAAACTCTTTTGGTAAGTAAAAGGGTCTGCAGCTAATAGTCATCAGCTCGATGTCCGGAGAGCAAAAATTTGTAACTAATCTAGCATTTTTACACCAGTTGTTATTAGTGTAAACGCAGAGTCCTCCTCCTTGGGTCTTACCGCTGAGCTCTTTGTTCCTGTCGGCGCGGAAAGTAGTTAGCCCCTAACGGCGTTGTCCAGGATTGATGATGTAGGCCAGGTCTCTGTCAGGATCAGAGCGCAGCAATCTCTAAACTCCCTCTTTGCAGAGAGCTCGAGTCGTAGATGGTCAATTTTGTTGTCCAGTGAGCGTTAGATATAGGTCTGTAATTTATTAAGTCATCTTGATCAAGAGATGGTTTTGTTAAGTAAAGGTTTAATAACAGCTACTTTAAAAGCCTGTGGTACATATCCATTTACTAAGGAAAGATTAATCATATCTAAAATTGGGGCCTTAACCAAAGGGAATATTTCCTTAAATAACTTGGTTGGGATTGGGTCTAACATACGAGTTGAATATTTTGATGAAGCTGACATTTTACATAACTGTTAAAGCTCTACTGTGTCTAAACAGCTCAAACACCGATCAGGTTTTAACAATTCCTCCAACTCTGCCTCATTTACTGAGGATGAGGTAGTCATGTTTGGGAGAATGCCAATGATTTTGTTTTTAATAGAATCAATTTTATTAATGAAGAATCCCATAAAGTCATTACTGCTGAGACCTAAGGAATTGATGGATCAACAGAGCTATGACTCTGGGTAAGTTTGGTAACTGTATTAAAGAGAAACCTAGGATTAGTTTTATTCCCCTCTATTAATGTTGAACAATGTGCTGCTCTAACTCTGCAAAGGGTCTTTTTATATGAAAGTAGACTGTTTTTCCAGATTAGGTAGGATTTCTCTAGATGTGTAGAGCGCCATTTTCTCCAATTTCCTAATGTGCTAGAAAGAACACATGTCTAAATTAAACCAGGGAGCCAGTTTCATGTGAATTATCATCTTCTTTTTCAAGGGGGCTACAGTGTCTAATGCAAAATGCAACAAGGGACACCGCCAACAAAGGCATCAAGCACCCTATTACCCATTTATCCCTATTTACCCTAAGATAGTATCTTAGGCTATTATCAGTCACTGCATGAAAAGTGTGATTTTCGTCACTATGCGGCACTGTAGATTGTCGTGGAAGTTCAGGTTAACGGCTGTTCACGGTAATTTGCAGGCAACACCGAAAACTGCCGTGAATTGTCAGAAATTGACGTGGGCCTTGCTTGGCGTGGTCCCCCCATGACCCCCCCTCCTCCTAATTCTAGGGGAGGCTTTAACATGTAAATGAAAATGCTGTGAGCTATACAAATGCAAATCAGGGTTGCAGGGGGAGTTTACCCATGTCTCGCATTCAACTCCCCTTCAACTCCTCTTGGACGCTATCTACAACTTTCAGCCAGTCCGCAGACTGACGAGAAGAAACTGCTGATTGCTATCAGTGGACTGTCTCATATGAGTCAGTCGGTACTGAAGCAATGCCAAGAGCGTGGAAATGTTCAAGTCAGAAGTTTTGGTTGGGTCATTCAGGTTAAAGTAAATGAAATGGGGTTTAATGAACTAAAAATAAGTCCCACTTTAATGGAGAGGTATAGTGAGGATTTAACTATATATACAGATGCATCTAAACTAACTGATAAAAGAATGGGTGTTGCTTATGTCATTCCAAAATTAAACATTAAAGTTGGAAAAAGAATGAGTGATGATTTAGCAGTTTACACAGCGGAATTGATTGCTGTGTGGCTAGCTTTGCTTTGGGTGGAGGTCAATAGGCCAAGGAAGGCAGTAATTGCTTCAGATTCCAGCTCAGCTTTAATCAGTATTAAAACATTTCAGTCAAAATCAAGGCAAGACATTGTGTATGATATACTGCAAGCTGCAAATAATCTAATAAAGTCAGGAATTAATATAACTCTGGTATTGTACCAGCTCATATAGGAGTAATAGGAAACGAGTTAGCAGATAAAAGTGCTAAGCAAGCAGCTAGACATTCTAATATAGATGTTGAAGTGCACTACAGCAAAGAAGAAATTAAAAGTATGGTCAAAAACATAGTTAAGGGTAAATGGCAAACATTATGGGACGGTGGGCAGACTGGAAGACAGTTCTATAACATTCAGAATAAAGTGGGAAAGAGCAGAAATACAAACAGAAGCAAGGAGGAGGAGGATGTATTTTCTAGAATGAGGTATGGACACACACGTCTAAATAAAACTTTGTTAATAATGAAGAAGCATGCTGATGGCAACTGAATTCTGTGGTAGTCCAGAGACTATAGAGCATGTTATTGTACACTGTAATAAATATCAGGAAGAAAGACAAAGACTAGTCTTACAATTACAAGGAGAACAGATGAGGCTAAACTTAGAAGAAATTCTGCAAAAAAAACACAGGGGAAATGAGTGTAAACTACGTAATTGGCTTCCTGAGGAATACAGGACTAATAAAAATTATTTAGTATGATCTTTTTGTTTGTTTTGTTTTGATTGGTTTGTTTCGTTATGTTTGTTTGTGTGTTTGTTTTATTTGTTTGCAACCTATTAGGGAAGGTTAGACTCCAGTACCACACTCCAGTCCAGTTGGTGGCGGTAATGCACCATTAAAGTTAGTTGCCAACCGCCATAAAAACCGAAAGAAGAAGAAGAAGAAGAAGAAGTGGACCGTCTCGTCAGCTAATAGTGCCGATATGAATGAGCGGTTCACTTAACTGCAGAATTCGGTAAACTCCAGGTTGCTGTCCATAGAGGACAAGTTGGCGGCTCTGCAGTCGAACAACTGTGCGGGAGAGACTAACTCCAAGAAGAGAAGACGGGTGCAGAATCCCAAGCTTAGGTAAGAATATGTTCGGTGACTGCTAGCTAAGCTAAAAGTAGCCTAGCCAAAACCAAATCTAAGATTAGCCTAGTAGCCTTGCAAAAGAACAAGCTTTATTAAAGTGTATTTTCATTTACAGGAAGCAGTATGCCGTCTTCACAACTCGGAGACAAATTGCAGGCGCTATGAACCGGAGCGAGGCGGTGACCTCCTATTTGCTCGGAGCTATGTCTGCAATTCCAGATTGACACGATGTTGATAAAGACGACATTATCTGTAAGTGACTTGTTTTCACTGCTTCTCCTTCCTTGTTTAATGTTATTGTGACTTGCGTTTGATTTTTATTCATACCACTCTCATTTAATTATTTTCCAGCCTGGCGAAGAAGATGGCGTTGTTGGCGTGGTCTCTGGATGGATTGGACGGACGCCGCCATTTCGTAGGCCGGTGTTGTGCGCAATTCTGTTTCCCCCGTGTCGGGAACGCGCTTTGCAGCCGTTTTCCCGGCGCTTCTAGTTGATTTCTCGGTAAAACAAATCCTATAATCATGTCAAGGTTGTAACATTCAGTTTAATCGGCAGCTGTTTACAAAATTGTAAAATAAAAATAAACGGTCTTTCAGACATCTCCCGAAAACTTTGGGAAATAGGGCTTGGGATTCGCGTTGCATTGTGGGACGTGGCGGCCATGTTGACAGCTACGCGAACGTTAACTTAACGCTGACATAACGTTGTTGAACGAAGAGAAGTAGAAGTAGAATAGATAGAAAAAAGATGTTTAAATCCCGAAAAGGATCTGTAATTTACCGGGACACATTAAACAGAGAAGCCAGGGACCGGTATGTTGACAAAATCAGCATTATTAATAATTTGGATCCATATGAAGTCCCGAACAATGAGTGGAGCACCGACGACTTGTTGCCACCGTTTTGCATATCGGACATCTTCGGCTACCTTGTTTGTGGTGTGAGCGCCTATACTTCAGAACAGTTCCAAAGCTACAAGTACTTGGAGTCTCATGTGCAGTTGAGCTGCAGATCATAAATCCAGCAAACATTGGGAACACAGTAATTCGTACAAAGGTAAGCTGTGCTCAGACGGGCTCTGGCACCTGCTAGGTTAGTAGCTGCTAACCGTTAGTGCTAACAACCACTCACACATGTAATGTACTTTTAACTAGCTGCTATGTGTTTCAAAAGTGTAGTTAGTAACGAAGAGGAGGAAATGCTATATCAACCGTCTCTGGGCGCGCATTCATGCATGTTTGTGGTGTCGCGGTTGAAGGAAAGAAACAATGTAGGCTATAAAATAAAACCGTGCATCTTTAACTTACCAGAATGAAAATGCAGGGAACACACTCTCATTGACATCGGGATACTGTGGAAAGTTATATTCGGTCGTCTTACAGCCGCGATCCAAGCGAGCCGACGACTCTTCGTTATCTCTGACACTTGTTCTCCGTGGTTGCGTCTCCAGGCAGGAAAGCGGTGGAAAATTAACCAATTTTCTATGTTTTTCCCATGGCGATCATGTGTTGCGCTGTTACAGCCCACAATACAGCAACGGTTTACCATGGTTGAAATCAAGTTAAGGTGAAATTAATCAAATTAAAACACGGGTGAGAGGGAGTACAGTACGCGGTGGTCATAGGCAGTAGTCTGAGTAGCGGCGGCGGAGGCAGTCAACATGGCGGCCACGCGAATGATTACGTCATGACGCCCAAGCCCTATAAAGAGCAAATGTTTCTAAATTCTCAAAAATTATGTGTGATAGGATGTAGTATACTAGAAATTTCCTTAATCCAGTAAACTGTCATATTTTATATTACAAAGGGATGTACTGGGAAGTCTACACTCTTGTGTTTTCAGGAAGTCTTAGGCTGTTTCTCAATTCACGAGAACGCGCTCGCATTCTCGTGAATTGAGAAACAGCCATAATGTTTGTGTCCTGCTATCAGCCATCCCATCCTCCTCTTTCAGCAATGTAAAATCATAAATACACAGTAGGTGCTGGAATAGTGTTTTATGGCTTACTTTTATTTGTCAGGTTAAAGTGACAAAAGTTGGAAAAAGACCGTTTATCTTGCCATTTATAACACAATACAGCGTAAGAAGACATAGTTTGTTTATTTTTATTCTACAATTTTGTAAACAACTGCCGATTAAACTGACTGTTACAACCATGACATGATTATATGAGTTGTTTTACCGAGAAATCAATTAGAAGCGCCGGGAAAACCTGCTGCAAAGCGCATTCCCGACACAGGGGAAACAGATTTTCACGGGGGAACAGAATTGCGCACAACACCGGATCTCTCTGAACTCTGTGTGAAGCTGCAGTCCCGGTTAGAGGCGACGCCGAAGTACAGAGCCACACACAGTAGGCGTCTGCACATCGGACCTGCCTCAGAAAGAACGCTGCCAGCAGTTACCTACAACCCCGAGGAGGCAAACGGACAGTTCACGGAGTTGTAATTTTTGGATCCTCGCGTTGTATATAGGTGTTTGTTTTAATAAAGCTCTTTCTTTGCATAAACATCTTCCTGGCAAATGTTCATTTCCTGTATAAATTCATTCATGTCCTTGATGGTAGCCTAATAATAGTGTAGTAGCCTACATAGGATAACATGAATATACAGCATAATATGAATGAATAAATAAATAAATATATATATAATAAATATATATAAATAAATATATATATATGTAAATAAGTTATTGGGGATCTGCCAACCAATCAGGAGTGATTTTACTTGTTTGAAAGAAGTGGTTCCATCCAATACTCAGTAAGAACGTTCAAGCCTGGCCTGGCCACGTGTGGTTTTGCTGCCAATCAGGAGCGATTTTACTTATTTAAAAATAGTGGTTTCAGCCAATACTGAGTAGGTTATTCAAGCCAGACCTGGCCAGCCGCGCGGGTTCGCTGCATTCATATGCTAATTAGGGCCATTAGTACAGCTGATCGCTCTCCACATACGTCAGAGTCCGGTTCCGACAATTTTTGGCACTGAAAACGGCGACAAGCGCGGGTTGCAAATTGTCGTTAACTGCCGAAAATGAGGGAGATCTGCGGTAGTTTACGGGGACGAAAATCTCACTTTTCATGCAGTGAGTGTCACAATTTTGGACATTGCTCGGTCATGTTTGTAATAGCCGAAATCTTAAAGTCCTACTACTTCATTTAAGCTAACATTTAAAGTGTTAGTTTCCTATTCTTAGACAAACTTCCTTTCATGTATAGTCAATGATTTATTTTTGTATTTTCACAGTGGTATAGAAATTGTTGGAATCTCATACTCCATTTCTATTTTAAAGCACCTAATTAATCTTATTCACCTTGTTTTTTTCAATAATTTCTCTAATGTATTGCTTCTCCATGAGGATGTAAACAGGCAGCTGCACAATTCCCACAGAGGTGAGTATTGGCACGATGTGAAAGCAAACAAGCTTTCCAGCCATGTGTGGAAGTACTTGCGGGAGAGTTCTGATGTGCTTTTGGGTGAGAAGGGGGAGTTTGCCAACTGATGAGAAAGGTTAAAATTAGATAAAGCTTAAGTTCATATGATAAAATTGTGCTTTATTAGCTTTCTTGGTAATAAAGGCTTGATGCAGTTAGTATCTGTGGAAAAACAACTTCTTCATAATTATTACAACACCAGTGAAGTTTCTCTTCCTCCTATTGCGTTCATTGGAACACTCTCATGCTCACCCCCTCTGACGGCAACCATCCAGATTCATTACTTGTGAAATCTCCGGACCAATCTTGCACTTTTTTGCTGCCCCCCCTACATACACTCTCACACAAAAACTTGCAGGCTTTCTATGTCCTCACTGTTACCATCCTTCTGCAATTGGTCGTTGCTAAGCTACAGGCCCCCATCAAATTTTTTCTCTTGCAGCCAATAGAAGCTTTTCCTTCAGCGGTGGTTTTTACTGATGCTGAAAACGGTGAGAGCACGTTGTTATTGCTTTGGTCTCATTGCTACTCAATACTTCCCACAGTTTTAGCCTGTCCCTAGTTTCGAGGCTTGCACTCCTTTTAAAGGATTATTATTATTTTAGCTTTAACTAAGTTCTTGCAGTTCATTCACTCATTCCATTCATTGAATTGAACCAAATAGGTAGCTTATTTTTTTGGAAATGAAAGAACGATGCACTTCTTCGGACAATAGAAATTTATTTCAGAACCATCTTTTAATATTACACACAAATGAAGCTGCAAATCTTAATCATACAATGGCTCGGCATTGACCTGGCTCACAAAAACATGGGGTTGCCTTTACTCATGTTGACTAACATACGCAGTGTACTATAAGATAACCTCTGATTTGTGTTGCAGAAGGTGAACGAGTGTGAGTGAGGGGGGCAGGTGGATGCTGCTGCTTTCAAGGTCGTTAACAACCTCGTGCTCTCAATAGGGCAGACTCTGCAGAAATACACAGAACACACAAAAATTACCACTGTGTGCTGATAAAAGCAAGACACAGACAAACAGTTAAGTATCTAACAACAAATGACTGCGCCTAAAAAATAATTAAATATATATTTATATTTACTATGTGTGTCAGAATATGCCTCTGAATACAATAACTGCTTGTTTTGTTATTTTTAAGGTAAAACGTTGAGTAAGCATGTGTGCATATGCACATGTGTGCATGCTTCATAACACACTCAATGCTTTCCAGTGCCTCTCTAACAGAGCTGACAGGATAATCCATCTTCATTGCATGGTGCAGGGGTACTCTGAGGTTGCAAGCTGGAAAGTGTGCAATGAGCCAAAACTATATGTTCACACAGGCAAACCAGCACTTACATATATGTTAAAGCCAATGATGATTTGCATTTACTGACTTTGGGGATTATTCCAGTTTTATTTAAGGATTAAGACAAACCCTGAATGGATGGTTTTACAAAAGATTGTTGTGAAGTCAAGTCTGGCAAACAACACTTACAGCCACAACATCTGGTTTAATCAGAAAACAGTGCTCCTTTTAAAAGCTGTTCATCCTTTCTGCTTCTTACTTCACGTTCCCCTTTCCTGTAATATTTCAGGAGTTCTATTGGTGTTTATTTTTGAAATTTATTTTAAACATAATCCTTTTCAAACAAATTTTTATTGATTTGCAGAGTACAGATACTGCCTTTCCATTCTCCATACACTTCTTTTTCAGGATATGTTCCCTATATTATTTTCATGTAACTGAAGTTCAACTCAAGTGGAAATGGGTCTGACTGAGAGTGAGATCAAATGCTACATGGTAAAGTTTATCAGCAGAGGTCCTAACAGTAAATTGGATTCTTCAGAGACAGGTCACCTATACAGGTCTTTATTGATTGACAAGTTTGTAGGTACTCTTCCTTGGGCAGTTACCAAAGTGTGATGGTACTTTGCTTGCTCGGAGAAAACAATAATTTCTTACTTTTAAGCAATTTCCTAATTGCCAGATTTTTTTTTTTTTTTTACAAATGAGTCTTAAATAAGGTTTCTACAGTCTGTGTGTGGAAGTGTGTTACGCCATTTGAATTATCTCTAGGCCTGAAAGAGTATGGACAAATTCTCTCTCCCGTTCCCTGTCCTTTTGTCTAAATTTGTGTGCACATCTGTCCATGCATTATTTCATCAAGTCTAAGATTGTCTTTGTTTGTCCATCAATCCATCTATAGCCACTGACACACATGGTTGTTAAATATTTAGATCCTGACCATTTGTGTTTATTTTTTAATGGGCAAAAAATAGGCAGAGAACTTTAAATATTTCATTTTGCAAAAGAATTTACCTTTGACATACAAATTGTGTAGAAACCCTGCTACAGAACCACATTTTAAAAGTGAAATAACAGTCTAACTGACAGCATTTTGGAAAGCTAGTTTCTGACAAGGGTTTGTATTCATAGGTTTATTGATATAACCTCCATGGAGCAAACACCTGCATCTTGACAAATTTTTCATAATTCATCCAACCATAAACTATCATTTATTCTCTATCTATCTTAATTTTTGCCCTACTCATGTTTCAGCCATTTGTTTTGCTGATTACTTCATACTCGCATATGATTACCTCTTTCAAAAATCCTGTAATTCATACTGTTTTCATCTTGGTGTGTTTGAAAGCTGCCTAAATAAACCACATTCTGGACATTTACAATCTTCTGTACAGTGTTCTTTGTTTTTCCCCAACCCAATATCAGCATCATTTATGCATTAAAATGAACAAGGTTTAAAGTGCTTTTATCGTGTCTTAATCGTTCTTACCAGAGAGGCTGAACCTAATCAGAAGAACCGCTCTTTGATCATAGCCACATTTAAACTCAGTGCTTCTTGAAATAGGTTAAACGCCATAGCACTGCAGCCTGCTATATTTTCAATAAACATTTCATCTCCACACCTACAAGACACCTCCACGTTTCCATTGATTTGATGAGAAACAGCGGAGAAAAATAGATTGGAGCACAACAGACTGTTTTCACAGATAGGGTCGATATGACCTGTGAAGGACAATTTATTCTCCTTGGAAAAAAAGCAGTGAGTAATTACTGCCGCCCTCTGAACTCAAAACCCTCTTCTGCAATGCCAATTGCACGTGTGTTTAAATTGCTTAGAATGTCCCCAGATTTTTTTCCTTCCAACCAAACAAATACTTTCATGTACAGGAATACAAATCGGAGCTTTTTTAACACAAAACACAAAGGAGCCGTTCTGTCACTATATCTGGCCTGAACAAATTGAAGAAAAAGGATACCCTGCCTGGGAGCAGCTAAGCGATTTAGAAATTCAAAGCGGGCATCATACTGTCAAACATAACAAAGTCTGTCAGTGTATGTTTTTGGCTTTTTATTTACAAAAACAAAAACATCTCATTCGTGGAGACATCTTCACTGTTCTTGTGACAGCTTATACAGTCACTTGTAGAACGGGAAGAACAGCTGAGAGCTCCTTATTGTCATTAATGTCGACCTATTCAGGGCGTATTTGTCTGACTTTCAGTCATAACAACTTCACCATGAAATGTCTCAAGGGGAAAACAAGCTCTAAAAGGTGGTAATATGTTACATTACACTTGTTTGTGTACATATATAAAAGCTGTCCAAATTCTTTGTTTTATTAAGTCAACTTGGAATATAGTTGAACTTACTTTTTCAAGTTATCCAATGTAAATCAGGCAGGCCCCTGGACTGATTTTGGGGGGCCCCACAACTGTATTTCAAAAAAGACTTGGGCAACCAGCACATATTGCTGACACAGATGGAAACTTTCTATTTTTAATTAGATGCAGAATTATTACAAACAGGTTAAGGTTTTTCAATTGAAAATGTATGCATCTTTTAATAACCTTTACTTTTTATATTGTCTTTAATTTCATAATAATTAGGACCATATCTCGCCGAGGACTTTAATTCAAATGCAGAATTTTGTGCATTAAAATCTGTTTTGCATTCATTTATTAAAATTAGCTAAATACAGCACGTGTTTTTAAAGAGGTACCGGCCCAAATCCTGTTCTTATATCGCTACACCAAAAATATTTTATTTTTTTCTCCAACCAAACCTAAAGCTATTTGCAAACTGGGTGATTATATTTTAATAAAGCAAATGAGCAAAACCCATTTTTAACTTTGGATTTACAGTGATTTACACATCAATTTCCTTTAGATAATCTGACTAATTTGTCCAGCTAAAATGATCATACTTTGTAGAGCAGGTAAAAATAATTTATTTTTATTTATTTATTTATTTTTTATATTAATCTTTTTTTTTGTCCCTTGAGTACTTTTGGCTTGACAGTTTCGACCCACGTGCGGAAATGTTTGGATACCCCTGTTGCAAATGAATGTGCTTTGTGTGGTCTGAGAAATATAGGACTGAATTGATTTCATAAAGATGTATAAATGCATCTGATGAATCATTTTATATTCTAGAGAACTGCATATTTGAAGCTATGATAAAAGGGAAATTATGGACCACTGAGTATAGATTTTTTCCATATGCAGACATGTGCTGTCTTTGGCTACTCTGGTCTTCTCCTACCATTCAAAATCAAGCAGCATAGTTTTAACTTGAGCTTCTGAATTGCTCTTAGGTATCAGGGTGTGCATGCATGATTGTGTGTCATGTGTATCTCCTATATTGCCCTTTTATGGACTTTTGACATGTCCCATGGATTGATGAAAGCAGACCACACTTGGCAAGTGAATGTACTGTGTCAAGTTAATACAGAATAAAACTATCCTTTATTGTTCCAATTGTGTTATTATTGAATTGAGGTGTACCAGCAGTAAAGTAAAAAGAAAATGGAGATACACACAAAGGTAAAAAAATAAATAAATAAAAATAAAGAAGAAGAGACTGTACATCCATCCATCCATCCATTTTCTGTATGATGGTAATAAAGTCTAGCTGTTGCTGGGAGCAAAGATTGGTGATAATGCTCCTTTTTGCACTGAGGATGCAGTGTGTCATTGGAGGAGCTCTCTAGTTCTGCATCAGCCTCACACATGGGGTGGAAGTCATTGTCCAAGAGTGATGTTTTGTTAAGAGTGATGAGAACCCCCTGCACTCCAAAAGCTCTCATTCTCCTTCACAGGTAGAGTCTACTCTGATCCTTCCTTTGTAGAACATCATTGTTGTGACTTCAGTCCAGTTTATTGTTCAGGTAAACACCCAGGTACTTATAAGAGTCCACTATCTCAATATCAGTCCCCTGGATGATCACTGGTGTTGGTATGGTGGGTCTGCGCTTGCTGAAATTTACCACCAGCCCCTTGGTTTTCCCCATGTTGATCGGGAGATGGTCAAGTTGGCAATAGTCCAAAAAGTCCTATGTAAACTGTCTGTCAACCTCTTGAGATCTATACTTGTGGGAGTGTGTGTGAATAGGTTAGAAAGAGTTGAAGATAAAAAAAAAAACATGTTCTGATAATACTGAAGAAAACCCAGCCACCAGTAAAGGTCAGGAGTTATCCAATTTATATTTTAATGAAAAATTTCAATGCTGATGAAAGAAAGATGGGAAAAGTACACACTACAACTTCCAGTGGTAAAAAGTGAGATATATTGATCTAATATGAAGATGAAATGAGAGGAGGCTTTAGTTTCGCTTTTTCATCTTCGTCTTTGTCTTCTGAGCTGGAGATGAGCACATCTATGGACAGCTGTGCTAATGTACATTTGTGGGCAAAAGTTTGATTCTCACAAATGTTACTGCTTCATCTTTTTATGGATTGCTAAAAAGTTGCTTCTGGCATTAATTGGAAAGTTAATGGAAGTTATTGAAAATTTAATTATTACGGGTATTTAAAAAAATACTTAAAGACTGATTTGCCATGTCAATAAAATGCTATTTCTGGGCTCAATAAATAAACAAAGTTAGTATTGCTAATTTAGCTAATACTAGATAAACAAAGATAATTGTTCTCTGTGAGTTAAAGGATGTTTCCTGACTTAAAATAATATAAAAGGTTCCTGTAAGAAACTAGTATAAACTTCTCCTTCCCTCCATCCCACAAGGAGGCAACAGCAAGCTCACTTTTAAATTATTACACTCAAAAACTTATAAATATGCCATGGTTGTTTGTTGGTGTCTTGTGTATGTATTTTGAACTTCTATTGTGATTGTGATAAGTTTTGTCAGATTATATGAGATTGTTGCTATTACTGTTTCCAACCCATAAAGATATTTTCAGTTAAGTAAGTCATTGTAAATGTTTGATAAGGCTTTAATATGAGATTATGTTACATTTATAACGTTTTTATTGAAAACCATCACATAAACTCTTTTCTCCTCTACAACTGATGAAAAAGGAAACAAGTAATAACCTTAAGTATCCTACAATTCCTGCAAGTTGCCTTGATTGCTCTACACCGGTAAACATTGCGAGAACTGATTAAATGTAGCAGTAATTGCAGTGTCAAGAGAACCCCTGAGGTTTCAGGGGTTTTACACCTACGGAAAACTGAGGTTATGATTACAAGTGAAGTAGCGCTAGGGCATTAAAATGAACAATTTGTGAAGTTTTAAATAGCCATTTAGGTTTCCGTATTATATTAAAGCGTACTCAAGATATTTCATGCACACTTCAGTGTAACCAATATCGATTATTTACAAAACGTGAGCATAATTGATGAATTGTTAGTTCTGTAGCTTTCTCTTTTAGTGTTATAAGGAACTGTCCAGGTTTTACACATGTCAGTAATTGATTGCTTGGAAGCGCTCCAGCTCACTCTGTGGCCCTGATCAGGAGTTATCCAACTCCACAATACAGATAAAAATGAAATCAACTGGGCGACATGGTTCTCAAGGTCTGGAGTCATGGATGTTTTAGATGCTTTTGTCTTTGAAAACATCAGACTGAAATGTAAATACCAAACTAACGCCTACAAAACTGGGAAACAGGCGGTGAGAAGTCAGCTGTGTTGGGGAAGATGAAAAACACAAACTCTTGACGACCATAGTTGTTAACCTCTAAATATAGAGGGAACAGTATAGAACAGTATAGAAGTATAGAATGACAAAAAATTTTGTGTGAGTACGCAAGCAGTGCACGCTTGGATTATTTTTGCCCACTTTTTAGTGATTTGACCGGCCTAGAAAGGCTTGGAAAAGGGAAACGCCTCCCGGTCATTTATTTAGCACCCTCCGCCCACCCCACCCGCAATAAAATCATTTTAATTGGTGTGATTTTCAGATTCCATTCCCGGCTGAAGAGCGGAGCCTGCTTTAAATGTTCCCCAGACCGAACCTGTGACAGAGCAGCCAACTTTTTCGAAGGAGACTGCTGCCACGTAGTTAATATCTAAAGCTTTATATTACCGCAACCACGGCGGGAGCGAATGAGGATAAAACATTAATAAATAAGCTTTTGAAACATTGTGAAAATATTTTATTGCTTTGATTTCCGGGCTTAATCACTGGCTAAACCAGGGGAGTGGAGCGAATTTCAATAGTTTCCCCAGATCAAGGGTCTGTGGAGCATCCAGAGCCCCTGAGAACACCGCTGTTTTGCAGCGGGCTGCTCTGTCAGCAGAGGGAGGGTGAGGCTTGACTTTATTTGAGCTCCTTTCAGCAGCCACCTCTACGAAATTACCTCACTGCTCCCCCCAGGTGCTTTATACAGAAAAATGGGCTGGCAGTAGGGAAAGGCAGACAGCCGCTTCCTTGTACCGCATTAGTTGGATGGATGGACACTTCAGAGACAAAACTTAACAGCTTTCAGTGTGAAATAAGAGAAGACCTCAATAAATCCACAGATTTGATATAACGTGTCCGGTTATAGAAAACTGAATTGTCTTTTTTATTTTTATTTTACTCTTTAGGCGTGGTTCATAGTTTGAATTTCATAAAATTATATTTCGGTTTGACCCACTCTGTTCATAGTGGTCCTTAATATTAATGTCATTGCTCTTCAGTCTTTCTGGACTTCCTTGGAGAAAACCTTCTAATTTCTCGTCGCCCCGCAGACAATCAGTGAAAAGAAGGGCGTTCACTCAAAACTCCTCTCGTGTCAGCTCGCATTGGCCTTACTATTCAGCAGAGCCGCAAAAACCCGAGCCTGACCTTGAAAAAAACTGCTACTGAAACAAGCAAAAGTGAGCGGAGGCGTGCGGTACGTGGCCATTACGAGCCAGTGGAACTGGGCCTTAAGTCTCTCAGTCTTTGTCAGTCGCTGTTGGATTCTACTGTTGCTGTCTCCTCAGTTCCTGTGTGTTCTCCTCGTCTATTGTAAGTTTGTCCATTATTAAATCCACCATCAAAAACGTTTGTTGTTGTCCTGTTGACATGTGGGTCCTCAACAACCTCCAAACATAAAAATAATTGTGAAAAGGAAGGAAATAGATTTTAATGTTTTCAAAAAAAGCAAATACAGAAATATCAAATAATGTGACATGCTGTGTGTTTGTGTGTCAAAACTTTGAGGAACCAAATTTAGCTGAAAACCCAGCCAAATCCAGTGCAACCAGATGACCTTTCTGAAGCCTTTCTAATTATTGCAGTCCACCTGTGTTCACAACAAGACAAGTAGGGGGCACAGCAAACATGCAAAAAGCATCTCTGGTCAGAAGAGGCCAAAAAGTACATGTTTAGCCTACATGTCGAACACTACATGTGGCAGAAAACAATACACCTCCCTCCATTGCCACAGTGAAACATGGAAGTGGTAGCACATCATGCTGTGGGGATGCATTTTGTTTTAAGCAACAACAGTAAGGGTTAGTCAGAGTTGGGAAGATAGATGGATGTGAATGCAAGGCAATCCTGGAAGAAGACCTGATACAATAGAGCCTGAAAAAGAGTTCGGCCTGGGGCATAAGGTCATCTTGCAACAATGCAAAGGACCTGTTTAGATGAAAACACAACATTACATGTCAAAATTACAGACCTTTATCCAGTTCAGACTTTAAAATGATGTTATTTCTCCATCCAATTTAACTAAGCTTAAGCATAGAACGCTGGTTGCTATAATTGCCATGCAGGGGGGATTAAACAAAGTACAGACTCAGGGAGAATGAATGCAGAATGCCACACATGAAAGATTGTTATACTTTATACAAATATGTTTAAAAAGTGTCCTTTATACTTTTATTCAATATTATTCACTGGTTTGTTTGGGTCTATCACCTAAAATAACAATATACTGCATTGAAGTCTGTGGTTGTAAAGTGACAGGTAAAAAAGAAGAAGAAAAAATCAGGGGATCGTACTTTTGCAAAGACCCCTTGATTCAAAGAGAGCAATAGAAAGTAGTATACTAGTACAACATAATTGTTGTTTTAAATTAGTTTAAAGCAGGATTTTATTGCAATTCAAATGATTGAGAATACTACTCACTCTGGTCTGCTGAGAAAAAAAACACGATCAATCTTTAAATCCATACACTTGGTTAATAAACATACGCTTGAATTTATTAGTCATGCTCATAATAAACAATCCATCCACACAACTGAGATTTATGTTGTAAACTGTGCGGCACACTTCAAATAAACAACCTCATAAAAGAAGGCGGTGTATTGGTGTGCATGCTGCTGCAGATGGCCACAGGTGGGGTTTTCTGCTTCTGGATGGAGAGAATCAACCTGTGCTGTTTACACCATTTACACATCACTGTGTGGTAGGGAAGTTTGGCTTTATTTCTTGTTCTTGTTACCATATAAATACCACATCCTGCTTACATCAGCACGCAGTGAAAAGCACTATAGAAATTATTCAGCATTAAAACACTGAGATGTTTATAAATGAATGCCTATTCAATGAGATGGCTGTCCGGCAAATTCAAATGAGCAAAATGTATGAGCTGAATGCACCATGAAAAATGTCAATGACTGCACTCTTTTGTCTTTTCTACTCCGTAGTCAACTCTGCAATCTTATGCACTGCTAAAAAACCTTTGATGTTCATTGTTTGGGTGCTTCAGAAAAAGTAGGTTAGAAACAACATTTGGGATCTCAATTCATTATTTTGGCTTTGCTTTTCAGACTAAAATTTGCCAAGAGAGTCGGAAATGTGCAGTCACCATTGCAGCTGCTTCAAATCAGTTTGGAGAAAAATATAAAGCTGTATCCTGCATCAAATGTCTTGAAATAGACATCCTTTTTATGCATTTATCATTCAAAGCATTGGCAGCTACTTTAATAGTCAAATTTAAATGGTAAAAAATGGCAGTTCAGATCTATGTCTTGTGTCATTGGTTCACAATGGCTAAACACCCTAACACAGTGAACATAGACTGCTGAAGGATCAGCACAGACCATCACCATGTGAAACCAACTTGTCTAAAGTTGAATATTCTGATGTTGGAGAGCCAGAATAGGTGCTTTTTAATTTTCTATTTAGATACAATGTTACAGTGCAGAGTCATTCATATGCAATCTGAATAGAGGGTCAAAAAAGTGAGAAATGCATTTAATAGGGGCTTGTCTCCTTAACTATGTTTATTTCCAAGACACAGCCACCTATGGAGATAGTCTGCAAATACCCTCTCTAACATAGCGAGTATTCCTGATCAATGTGTGCTTATGTTTTCTGTTTGTGTCATCTATGCTCTGTCATCTCTAAACCCCAGTCAGTCGTAGAGGATGGCCGTTCACTTTGAGCCTAGTTCTGCTGGAGGGTTTCTTCCTGTTAAAGGGGAGTTTTCCTCTCCACTTTCACTTTATGCATCATCAGTACGAGGGGAACGCTGCAAAGTCAGCAACAATGGAGATGGCTGTCCACTGTGACTCTACGCTCTTTCTCGAGGAGTGAATGCTGCTTGTCAAGACTCAATCTGCTGGGTTTCCTTAGATAGGAAACATTTTGACCAATTTGTCTGTATGATTTGATTAAATTAACTTTGTAAAGTGCCTTGAGATGACATTTGTTGGAATTGGCGCTATATAAATAACTTTTTATAGAATTAACAAAAACAACCCTCAGATGAAAAAGACATAAGTAGGGTAGCTCAGTAGATATCATTGGTAACAAAAGTAGCACTGTGAAAATGGTACAAACAATAAAAAATATCATATTCTGTAAGATACATTATTTGTAAATATAGTTTCATGTGGAGAAGGAAAAAACAGGTAGGAAGGTAAAACAAGGACAAGAAGATGCATTGATGATACAAATAGAGAAACAAGAGTTTCTACATGGAGCAACAGAACCTGCAAAGAACGCTGTGGAGGGACGAGATAAGAATATGAATAAGTACGGTGCTTAAACCTTTTTGCACAAAGCTGAAGTACTCTTACACTGTATTGTTTGTGTAGGTGACGTTCACATTTTAGTTTAAAATAGGTACGATGGAGCCGGAAATGTATGAAAATGAGAAAAATATGGATATGTGGATGACTGAACTCTGAATCTGATGTTGCTGCAGGGAATTGAGATGGGGTAGGTTTAGTGGAGAGAGTAATCACAAATAATGGGAAGATATATTTAATCTAACACATCTCCAGAAAACACAGAGCAGGTGAAAATGGAAGGGCTGTCAAAATAGCCCATGTGTCTAGTTAATGCAAGTTATTTATTCAGAATCCCTACTGCATTTTGGGAAAGTGGAAAGCATGAAGTATCAAATTACTGCGTGAAATCCATTTTTACTAGGATGATGAAGCTGCACACACTTTAGTTTGTTTCCTAGATGTTGCACTGGGAAATCATATATAGTACAAGTTGTAGCAGCACTGCCTATTTTTAATATCGTGAGGCTGCAGACCGTTGTTGTTCCCTAATGGGAATGCTCTGTTGAAGATTTTATGAGTACTGTAAGAGGCACAGGTTGGAATGGAAATACACTGGCCCCCCTGCTGGATGAAAGTTCAATGCCATTGATTCACTTGTAAGCCATACTGGTGAGGCTAATGTACTGTTGTCCACAGAAACACACATATCACACAACGGGATTTGGTTCATATAAAGTGATCAGAAATCTAGCTGTGCCTGCAGCAGCTGCATGTATAATTGATCAAAGGTAGAGGGTGGTTTTTTGTGACTTATTAAGTTATATAATGATATAGCTGAATGGCTGCATATGGCTAAAACTCCAAAGGGAATTTGACCCTAATAAAATGTAATAAAATTAAGAAAAATAGGTCTAAACCGGGCATGTTGACAGATTCTAAAATTGTTGTGTCGCTGTACATTATCGCATTTTTATTATATCTAAAAATGTGTTTTATGTGGGAGCAAACATAAAGCCAGAAAACTCATTTTGGAAAACATTTAAGTATGTGGTTTAGGATGTTATGTATTTAGCATTGTTACCATTAAGCTTCTTGTATAAGTCAATAAACTGCAAAGCACTGTCATACTCATTAAATTAGAATATGTATTTCTAAGCGTGTTTGTTAGATTAAAACTACCTTTTCAAAAAAAAAAAACAACCTTTGAACCGATATTTAAAATTATTTTCATTAAGCCCCCATTTATGCGTGAAAAACGTTGATTTTTTTTGGTCTGATGCAATATTCTAATCTTTGTATTAACTGCCAGTGGAAAACATAATAATTAACAGAAATAAAGGCTTTAAAACATCATCAATTTGTGTTAATCTATATGGTGCATTTCCCTTAGTGAACTGATTACTGAAATAAATGAATTTTTCAATAATATTCTAATTTATTGAATATGATTGTATATACATAATTCTCTTGGTCTGACTCAGTTTTCTGGCCTGCATGTAAAGAGAACTCAGAGACCAGATACCATTAGAAGTTTTATTGCAACAGAAATTGGTGGACTAAAGTTTCTATGGTGTCTGGAAGACGAAGGGCCGAGATTACTACAGAAAAGTGATTGGTGGTCTGAGGAGAAAAAGGTTCAGTCCAGCTGGGAGATGATGTGTTAGGCATGGCCCAGAGCGGGAGTCACCATCATTTTTGAAACTGAGAGCTACTTCATTGGTACCGTTTCATACGAAGCGCTACCTGTACTGACCATTCAACTCAGGGGCGTCAAGCTCCAGTTCTCGAGGGCCGGTGTCCTGAAACTTTTAGAGGTTTCCCTGGTCCCACACACCTGAATCAAATGGCACAATTAGCTCCTCAGTATGCAGTCAGGTTCTTCAGAGTCCTGCTAATTACCTGATTATTTGACTCAGGCGTGTCGGACCAGGGACACATCTAAAAGTTGCAGGACACCGGCCCTTGAGGACTGGACTTTGACACCTGTGAACTAAAGAGTCAGAGCTCACATTAACTTCATGTAATATAAACATGTTTTTAATATATATTTTTTTTAATTTATGTAAATACAAGTATGATTAAAAATGAAATGTGACAGTATAAAAAAAGTATTTTAAATGCAGCTCACTGGAGGGTTTTGCTATTTTTTTCAAAAGGCTTGAGGTCACCACATATGATCCTGGGGACTACCTGGTGCCCACGGGCACCATGTTGGCGACCCCTGGCCCAGAGGATGAGGGCTCCAGAATGGTGGTCAGACAGAAGTATGCTTATGGTAATAGTGTAACAGGGGTATAATTAGCAACGTATTCATTCAATGCCCAGGGCAGGTTCAGATGCAACAGTGCATACAGACAGCTCTCAAACTATTCAAAGTTTTTTACAATGTGCAGGTAACACAATCTGACTACCTGAAATGGTCCAAAGATATGTTCAACAAATGTTTTGACAGATGAAAACCCAACTGGATATGCTTGGTGTATGGTGTGAGGCCCCAGTCAATAAAAAATGTACAATAAACAAAGCAGAAGGTTTACTAACTGGTTGAGATAAAGGCAACCAGGGAACACACAGCACCATCAAGAGAATGAGAGCGCTGATAAACAGAAGATCTGAGAAAAAATTATGAGAAAAGTGGGGCTTCTGCACTGCTAAGTGGAAACAGGTGCACAAACTGGGTAGAAGAGGAAAGTGAGCTGAGTGGAGATGAGTGGCAAGATAAACAGAGAGTGTAAAACGGGCTCCCTGGAGGGTGAACAAGGTTAAACAAATGAATAAATATAAACATAAAGATCGAGGCCCAAACAGAAGCCCAGAAATTCCCCAACGTGTTAGATTGAGCCTTCAAATTTAAAACTGATTTCTTTGTTGATTTTCAGCCAAAATGCCTAAAACGGTACGTGTTTCTATCTTGTTCTTTTACATGTCACAATCTTCAGCGTCTTTGTCACACTGCATTACAAGAAGAAAGAGTGTGAGACCAGTTTAATGTAATATATGTGATTGTTTTCTAAGAGCTCATTGCTGCCTTTGCCAGAGGCAGAGACAGATTGCGAGGTATTGAGTCTGTTTAAATGAGATCATAAAATCAAGACTGAAAAAAGCAATATCTGCAGCAAAAGTGGAAATGGCTATAGTTAAGTTTGCAATAGTTTGTTGTATTTATGTGAACTTTGTCTTCAGATTTCAACATTCTTGTCTAGGCATGGCCTGGTTACTGTTATCTAGGTGCACTGAGGTTTTAAAAAGTCACAGTTTGAAAACCCCTAAAATGCACCGTTACTTGCTGTTTTAAGTCCTTTTGATGAAATGTCTGATAAAGTGCTGGAGTAATCAGAGATTCTGGCTCTCTGGACTGTAGAGTAGCAGAGCATATTATTGAACACTGCTGATAAGTTGGCTGAAAAAGGATACTATGTTTTTCAAATATGAAGCCTCACTGAATTTTTATTTACACAGGACAGGAATAGGATGTTGTATTCTCTTCTATTTCTCGTACACTTCTCTTACTGGCTTCTATGTTTGCAGGCTGCTGCTCTTTTGACAAAATAAAATACCAAATGCTGCGCTCTGTTTTGGAAACCATGGGAACTCTCATATGATTGGCCTAGGAACCAGGAAGTAAATACTACACTCTGAGCCAAAGTAGTTCTGGACTGTACCTCCAGGTTTTAAAGGAAAAAACTTGACTAAGACATTGTTGATGGAGAAGACTGATCCTTTATAGAGAAGGTTACTTACATCCTGGGTGACAAATGAGAATGATTTTGGTTGAATGTGCAGTGAATTTCTTATTTATTGCTCCTTTAACATGGGAATCTCATATCGGGCCTTAGCTTGCTTGGATTTTGAAAAGTGTAATTGCTTAAAGTCTTCGGTTTAGAAAGGTGATTTATTTGTTTAGATTCAATTCCTGGTTCAGTCTGTGTCTGAATTTAGTTTTCCCCATTTCCCTACCTGTAATTGTGCCAAGTTGTGATCATGTACCTTAACCTTGTCCCCTAAACCCTACTTTACCTCTTGTTTCTTATCAGCTGAAAGCTTGAACCAGAGTTTGTCGGTACCACACCTGAATGCTTCCACCATTGTACTGTCACTTTTTCCTCATTTTGTCCACACACCCGTTTATATTAGCTTTGAAGATGTTTTTTTGACAACATGCTTACTAGTGATCTTGGTTTTGTCTTCATCAGATTAGATCTTATTCTTAATTACCAGGCTGTATGTTTGTTATTTCTTTATTTAGGAAATCTGACACTGTAGGCCACGCAGTTTGAACACAAAGCAAAAAAGCTTATTTTTTACTTCTTACATTGAAAGATAAAAATATTTTCAGCATTTTTCTCTAAAAAGAGAAAATCCCTGAAAATGTGTTAAAATTATCGTCTGAGTTCCAAGTACTTACTCTGGCATACTAAAACGATCAAATTAGAAATAATAGCTATTGAGCTGATGCAATGATGAATCATTTGACATTTAACAGATATTGTACAAGCGTGTACTAACTTTGGCGGTTTATCAAGCCTGACTCTGCCATACTGGCATTACTGTAATGACATCAATGGAATGTCTCTAAAGAACAGAGGGAAATAATGATCAAACTTTTAATTGCAGCTGAGCTGAAATGCATTTGATGCTTCATATATATATATATATATATATATATATATATAAACTAAAACTTGAATATGTATCATTAGGACATATTCCAACACAAAGTAAAAAGAGACATGGTTTTTAAAATGTTTTTAAAAATGCTCTAAACATAAAAACCTGGGGATAAGCTACTGATACCCTTGATGAAGCAAGTATAATTTAATCAGTATAAATCCAGCTGTTCTATGAAAGCCTTCAAAGGTATTAGAGAACATTAAACAAAAAACATCTTGACCAAGGAACACAGCAGACAGCTCAGGGATGGAGAAGTTCAAAGTAGAGTTGGGTTGTAAACTAATATCCCAAGGTTTGAATAATTACCATAGCACCATTCAATTCTTTATTTGAAAATGGAAAGGGTATGTCCAATACATTGCCGTCCACCTAAACTGACAGGCCAAGCAGGGTAGCACTAATCTATAGAAGGCAAGATTGTAGAATTGTTGCAAAAAAGCCACAAGTCTTGTCTAAAGTTTCTCACGACATGTAACAAACATAATAAACATGTGGATGAAGGTGCTCTGGTCAGATAAGACCAACATTTGACTACTTGTCAAACGCCATGAAGCGCAAAGTGCAAATTTATGCAAAAAAAGAAAAGAGCAAACATTTCACTCTCTCAATGTGCAAAGCTGCAGAGACATACCCCAAGATACTAGAAGAGCAACAAAAGATGGTTCCACAAAGTATTGAGGATCGAGTTCTGAATACAAATGCATGCCAAATTCTTCATATTTTCTACTTTAAAAAATCTAATCAAAATTCTAATGTTCCTTCCAAATTACTCACAACTTTGTGTTGGTCTTTTACAAATAGAAAATATATTGAGGTTTGTGGTTGTTATGTGAGAAAAAGTGAAATAATTCAGGGTTTATAGTTTTGCAATGCATTGTCACTGAAACATCTACATCTCAGTTTATGCTTATATATCAATGCAATATGTGAAGCTATTTTGAAGAAAATTTTGCTACAAAGAAATATGACATTAAAACTGCATGTTTACACTAAAATTGTAATGATTTCTCAGAAGATGAGACTCAAACTGGCTAGAATATGTTGTTATTGATCTGTTATAGTGTTGAGGGAAAACAACACATTTTCATGCCTGCCAGATGTATAATAGCAGATGTGGCTCAGCAGAATAGTGCGGTAAAACAATGTTTGTGAAATAACGGCAAAGAGTATGTTCTATTATTATTGATTCCCTTTTTTCTTAAATTTTGCTTGTAGTTTGATTGCAGAACTTCCTCCCAAACTATAAATGTAGAGGTCCAGCAGGAAAAGTCCTGCAGTCAATAGTAGCTTAACAGCATGATGTTGTTCAAAACTTGGCAGATTTGCCAAGCAAACAGAGATAACCTGTATGCTTGTTTACCTGAACAAAGAATTTTGGAGTTCAGAGATTCACCCTGGTTTGTCACTTCCTGGGGGCCTTCCCCATAGCAGTACCATTCTCATTCTCCACTTTAATTCACTCCTCGGTTCTTTGTGTCTTCCAGTTGCCCTGTTTCCTGGGGAGGATAATGGAACGGATGTGGTTCTCTTTGCTGTTGCTGGCAGCAGCATGCAGGGGACAACCGTGTCCAAAACGTTGCATGTGCCAGAGCCTTTCTCCATCACTCGCTATCCTCTGCTCCAAAACAGGCCTGCTCTTTGTTCCCGCTGCCATTGATCGTCGCACAGTGGAGCTCCGACTTCAGGAAAACTTCATCACAGGTACCATACCTACTGGGCTTCCTTTATATTTAATTTATACTGATAAACAGCTACAATTAAAATTAGATATTTAGATATCCATTTATTTACATGGGTGTTTTGTTAATTGTTAATATAAATTGAGTTGCGTTTGGAACTGGTTGCTTTTTTTTGCTTTATCTCTTAATTTGTGAAATAATTTGCTTACAGGGATTTCAAGCAGCATCTTCTCTTTATTCACTTCCCTTAGGACATTTGTTTCTAATGATTCATAGTAGTCCTACTTAATTTAAGTACTTTTTTATTGTTTTGATTTTGGCCAAGCTAATCTAATTTATGATTCTTTTACATCTCATACCAAAAATATTTTTAAATATGCTTATTGTTAAGGACTGCTATTGTTTGGTCCTTTTATTTCTAATCCGCATTCACATTAAGTCTCTAATCCACATTCCACTGAAACAAAGGACATACAAAGTTAAATAAATTCTTCCTACTCTTTCATTCTGTAGAAATAAACTAAGCAGGAACTGCTTTCATTTTAACACCTTGCAGTTGAATCTAAATGAGTTAGAATATAATCTAGACATTATTGTATTTCTGAAATTTAATCCAAAGAGTAAATCTTATATTGCATAGGTTCATTACACAGTAAAATATGTTTAGTATTTATTTCTGCTCTTTTTTATTATTATGACTCACAGTAAATGTAAATTGAAAATTAAGTTTCTATGAAAAGGATTCTTAAAACAGAAATGTTGTTCTATTGAAAAGTTTGCACATTTATACAAAACTTGATCAGGGCTACATTTGCATGAATTACTGCATCAGTCCAGCATTGCATGGTGGCCCAGGTTGCTTTAAGTGTGTCATTCTGCTCTGTATTGCTGGATCTGGTGTCGCTCATCTTCCATTTTAAAATACCACGTGGATTCCCATATGGAGTTTCAGTCAGGCCAGTGTACTGCCAGTTGAACCCAGAGATAAGGCATTTGTACTTTTGATAGTAATGGGCAGATGCCAAGTCAAAATGAAATCAACATCTCAATAAACCTTTTGAGCAGAGAAAAGTGTTCTCACTTTGAACTTGATAAAACTCAGTGGAACAACAGCTGCTTCCTAAATGTTTACTGACTATGGTACAATGCACTGGTTCTCAAGTAATCTAGATGTTGTTCCTCTGAATGGGGTTTGCCTCACAATGCTCTGAAGGTTGCAGTTATCCTTGTTGCTTGTGTAACGTTATCCACCAGATGTTTTTACTCTACTTAACTTTCCCGAATAATTGGTTTGAATGCACTGCGATAGACTGGCGACCTGTCCAGGGTGCACCCCGCCTCTCGCCCATTGGCAGCTGGAGATAGGCACCAGCACCCCTGGAGACCCCACAATTAGAAAATGGATGGATAATAATAATAATTGAACATCATTGATCTCACAATGGAGAAATTCACTTCTGTATTTTAACCCATCCCCTCTGGGAGCAGTGGGCTGCCAGCGTGCGGCACCCGGGGAGCAATCTGGGGTTAAGGGTCTTGCTCAGGGACCCAGAGTGACGGCTGTGGGGATCGAACCAGGTACTTGCAACTTTCTCAGAGTGCAAGCACACTGCTCTAATCACTAGGCCACCACTCCCCCAATGGATGGATGTATGGTTTGAATGCAGTACTCCATTAATATAACCAGCTTCTTTAATAATGATGTTTTGTGGTTTACAATCTTTAAGTTACTATGACTGTCAAATCTGAAGTCTTCTCTAAAATAACGTAGATCAGGGGTGTTCGAAGGTTTTGCTGCATGGTCTAAAACTCTTTGAAAGTGCATGTGGGTCACAAAAATAGGATATTTTTTTGTTATTTATCAAAGTGTTCTTGTCTGATTTCAGCAACAAGAACAGGATGCCTTCTTTGAAAACATTTTCTATATCTAACCAAGTTTAATAAATAGATTAAATCCAGAATTGGATGTATCCTGGTGTGCTTTTGCATCTGTGTCAATTGATATTTGTGGTTGTTTTTACTAGGAAATCAAAAAAGAAAGGGAAAAAAACATGATTTTTTAGAAGATGAAAAATGTCTGTCTTAAACAAATCAAGTTTGTCAGTAAAAATCTATCTCTATCTATCTGCACCAACCCACTTCGGCCAAAATACTCTATGTGTGATTCTTTAATTGTGGTCCAAGGGGCACACAAATTTAGTTGAGTGGCCTCAGGGCCACACTTTGGACACCCCTGATGTAGGCCATAATATGGTGATAAAAATTAATTTCTGTATAAAAAATCCTTATGTATTGTTATTATTTTCTGATACTTTAAATTTTGCATTTTCATCAACCGTCAGCCATAACAATCTACATTTACAAAAACAAATATTTGAAAGGTATCACTTTTTTAACTTTATTTACTTGAATAAATTAACTTCTCAGTGATATTCTAATTCATTCAGCTGCACTTTTACACTCTACTCTTGAATATTTCTACAAACACATGATCTAACAACTCATGACAAATGCACTGGAATTTAGAAATCAATTTTTATTTATGTTTTTACTAACCACCTTTTCCAAATAGACAGTTTTACCACAATATACCTGTCTACTTGATCCTCTAAAGCAGCACACTGTAAATCTTTTTTTTTAGTTTAATATTCTTTGCTCACACATTTGTAAATAGACCCTATTCTAACACAAAATAGGTAATTAAGCAGGGGTAAAAGGGTATAATACAGGGAAGATTCTAACCTGACATTAATAGATCTTATAGGAAGCTTGTTAGAAGACATACTTATTTTTTGTCCATAAACCGAGAAGCAGAGTAAAATTAAAGTTTGATCAAAATGAATTGGACTCTGAGGTTTTCTGTTGAACTATGACTTTGGTGTAGTGTTCAGGGAGTGTGTGGGCTTTTTGATGACAGAGTCGAGGTGCTGCCGTCTTATGTTACTGTCCCTGACCAACATCAAGGGTCTTTCAGCATCCTTGGCAGTCTCCAAGGCTTCTCCATGAGCGCCTGAGTGCCTCTCTCCAGGGTTCTTCTTTGGGTTCCAGCTTGCTCTGGACCAGCCTCTAGAGCTCTACCGTAATAATAATAATAATAATAATAATAATAATACATTTTATTTAAAAGGCGCCTTTCTGGACACTCAAGGTCACCGTACAGAAGGGTAAAAAACAGAATGTCAGAAACAAAAAATAGGTTCCACCTGTGGGCTCCTCTCTGGTTTGTACCTGCCACCTGGTTCGCCTCCCAACAAGGCTCTCTGTGGTTACTCCCAGCATCCTAGGTGGCCTCCATACAAGGCTTTCTATAAGCTATCTTGCTTCACCGCTGTCCTCAAGGGATCCTCCACCGCTAGGTCTGGTGAGGCTTCTTTCAGGGCTTCTTCAAAACCGGTGTCCTTGTCACCTTCCATGACTCCTCGATTGAATGTCCAGCCAACATAGGACCAGTATATTCTTTTGCTGGAAACAACACCTGCCAGAACTCTTTGACTCATTTAGACTCCCTCCCAGAAATCTGTACCCACTTGGGACAACCTCCGGGCTGACATCTGGGATTTATTTTTATTTGTTTTATGCCCTCCTTTCCGGGGCCCCCTCCACCCACAGGGTTTAGGTTGTTTTTTATATTTTCTTTCTGATCTTTTGAGGGAAGCTACCATTAGGGAGGGGGTTCTGTTAACAAACAGAAACAAGCAACAAGGAAATGAAAAACACAAATTATTGCAAAACTCAAACTCTCTAAAATTGTAAGGTCTTGCCATATTCGGTTAATTTCTCTGTGTTAAATTCAATTAAATTTTAATTGAAACATGTCATCTCAAGGCACTTTCCAAAGTCAAATTCTATCAGATTATACAGATTGGGTCAGATTACACATACTGGGTCATATTATACAGATTGGTCAAAAAAGAATCCTATCTAAGAGAACCCAGTTGATTGCATCAAGTCTTGACAAGCAGCATTCACTCCTCCTGAAGAAGCGTAGAGCTACAGGGAGAGTCGTCTGCATTGTCCACGGCTTTGCAGCGATCCCTCACACTGAGCAAGCGTGAAGCGACAGTGGAAAGAAAAACTCCCCTTTAATGGGAAGGAACAACCTCCAGCAGAACCAGACTCAGTATTAACGGCCATCTGCCTCGACTGACTGGGAGTTAGAGAAGACAGAGCAGAGACACAACAAGAGAGACAAAAAAACACAGAAGCACACATTGATCAAGGAATCTGTTCTACATTATATGGTAATAGCGGGTGATCTATCTTCCCTGGATGATGTCACAGCTAACAGAACGCCAGACCAGGTGTACCTACTATGAAGAAAAAAAGAGAAAGAACAAAAAGTTAAAAGCTGAAATGACAACAAGCAATGCAAATTGGAGAACAGTAGGAGAACTCAGCAGAGTGAGAGAAATAGACTCTGATGTCCTCCAGCAGCCTAAGCCTATAGCAGCATAACTATAGAGATAGGTCAGGGTAACCTAAACCACTCTAACTATAAGCTTTGTCAAAAAGGAAAGTTTTAAGCTTAGTCTTAAAAGTAGACAGGGTGTCTGCCTCACGGACCAAAACTGGGAGTTGGTTCCACAGGAGAGGAGCCTGATAACTAAAGGATCTGCCTCCCATTCTACTTTTAGAGACTCTAGGAATCATCAGTAGACCTGCAGTCTGAGAGCGAAGTGCTCTCATAGGAACATACGGTGTAGCTCTGATGTATGATGGAGCGTGATTATTAAGGGCTTCTTACGTGAGAAGGAGATTTTTAAATTCTATTCTTGATTTAACAGGAATCCAATGAAGGGAAACTAAAATAGGAGAAATATGATCCCTCTTGTTGATATTCATCAGAACTCTTGCTGCAGCATTTCAGCTGAAGGCTTCAAACTGCATTTTGTGGACTTCCTGATAGTAAAGAATTGCAATAGTCCAGCCTTGAAGTAACAAATGCATGGACTAGTTTTTCATCATCACCCCTGGACAGAATATTTCTAATTTTGGCAATATTCCGGGGGTGAAAAAAGGAAACTCTGGAAACCAGTTTAATATGGGATTTAAATGACATGTCTTGGTCAAAAATAACACCAAGATTTTTTACTTTATTACCAGAGGCCAAGTCACTTGTGGTACTCCACAAGTGACCCTAGAGTTTGAAGAAGATTTATTATTAACATGAACAAACTGGAATCTGCCTGACAGATAAGATTTAAACCAGCCATTCCCTTAATCCCTAAAGTATGTTCAAGTCTTTCTAGGAGAATACTGTGATCAACTGTATCAAATGCAGCACTGAGATCTAACAGGACAAGTATAGACACAAGTCCTTATCTGAGGCCATGAAAATATCATTAGTGACTTCACCAGAGCTGTTTCATTGCTATGATGAGTTCTGAAGCTTGACTGAGACTCTCCAAATAGGTCATTACTTTAATGTGTTAATTGTTGTCAGAAATATATTGCCATATCATTGTGTTAGGTTTGGTTTCTTACTTATTTCTGTGCATTTAGTTGATCATCTTAGATTAATATTGGTATTTTCCCCCTTCGTTTGTAATTTCCTTTGTGTCGAGTTTAGTTCTCTTTGTCTTCATTATACACTTCCCCTCAGTCTCCCTGTCTTGCTCTCATTCACAGCTGTTTCATGTCCCCCTGATTTGCTCACCTACAACCAATGTCATGTCCCTAAGTACCAATGGCCCTACCCTGGCCATATAAGATATCTGCTATTCATTGTTCATTGCTAGTTCTTAATGTTACTCTGCCCTTGCTTCGTGTCCTGTTCTATTTGTTCAATCACTGCAAGATTTTTTCTTTCTGTTTTCTCAATCAAACTTTTTGACATGTTCATTATAAGTTCATGTCTGCTTTGAGGTCCAACTCTAAACTCACAAAATATGATGCAGAATATGATACAGGGTGCTTCATTTCCAAACAACAAAAAACACACAAGGATAATGTATATCAACTTAAAATAAGAAACTTAAAAATATAAAATAAATACAGATAAAATAAATAATATAAAATACATAAAATATAGTATAATCATATAACATAAATACAGTAAAATTGTATAACACACAATTATAGCTAAATGCCATTCTAAACAACCGAATATTCAGCTTCTTCTTAAAGAAGTCCAAAGTCATTGTTTGTCTCATTTTGTATATCCCATATATCCCTGTTCAAATGTGTTTCAATTAAATAAACTATGATTGATTAAAATATCAAATACGCAGGCTTAGGCTACTATTCCACGGATGGACATAATGTAGAAATAGAGTTTATAAAAATGAATAAGCTTCACAGCCAGTATTTAATAGACCCACCTTTATTCTTTGTTAACACAGCCAAAATCCTCTTGGGAATGCTTTCTTGTAAGATTTTCAAGGACAGTTCTACCTACTCCATGAAGGGCATTTCAAAGCTCTACTTTGGATGTTGGCTGCAGTTACTTCTGTTTTCTGTCTAAATGTTCCTGCACTGCTTTGATTATTTCAAGGTCTTGTCTCTTGGGATGCAAATACATCACTTACAATGTTCCCATCTGTGTTTTCTTATTTTTTATTCAAGTATGCTTTTACTGCAGTAGGTCGGTCTTTGATATGCAGAAAGTAAAGCCTGGGTAAATCAAAACACTTCCAGAGTATATATTATATAGTGGATTAAAATGTATTGGACAAACTCCCAACACCATGAGCTGAACTGCAGCTGCAAGTGGGAGTGTTGGCCTAGTGGTTAGAGCAGCGCGCTTGCACTCAGAGAAGGATACAAGTACCCGGTTCGATCCCCAGCGCTTGCACTCTGGGTCCCTGAGCAAGACCCTTAACCCCAGATTGCTCCCCGGGCGCCGCACATGGCAGCCCACTACTCCCAAAGGGTGATGGGTTAAAAGCAGAGAACAAATTTTGTTGTAATGTATGTTTCAATGACAATAAAGATGATATTACTATTACTATATTACTAAGCCATGACACAGGCTATAAAATGCTTTACAGATGCTTACTTTTGTACCTTTCATCTTACCTTCTCTGTACAGGTCAACAGTGACTTGAAGATTTCTCATTCCAGATGGTAATGATCTGTTTCATCAGAATCTTTAGTTTGGTTCTGATGTTATTTGGAATCATTGAGCTTTTTCCTTCCTGGTTCCTTTTTATAGGAATGAAAGTCACTTTTCAACTGTGACAATTGAGCCCAGTACAATGATTAAGTTTCATTAACCATGCTAATCTCTAAGCAGATACACTATCTGTTAAGCAAACACTTTGTTGTTTTTTAAATGCTGTTGTATATCTGTTAAAGCTAGGGTCGGCAATTTGTCCAGATGTTTCCCCCCGGTCCCTTTTTGAAAAACTGTGCATGTGAAAGACCAGCTTACCTTGCTCTTTTGCTCTTCAGGGGGATAATGTCTTAAAAATCTCTAAAATCCACTCTGGTCTTGTTTCTTTCTATTGAGTCCTTCCTCTTCTTCTCATAAATATTATCAACGTTCACTTCATGGGACTGTCAGCAGTGAAGCTACAATGAATGGCTAACCGCCAACCTAACCGGATACATAAACAATAGAAGTGCGCATGCACAACAAGTGGAAACTATGAAGGAACGAGCACGAACATTGACGTTATATGAGCACATTAGAATGTGGGACAATCAATAGATATAGCAATACCCCCAGGACTTGAGGTGAATGAAAGCAGGAACAAAACTCTGTCAAATCCATGCACTTTGGACCGAGGCGCATGGATTCTCCCAACGAAAACAATTTTTTTACCTCCTTTTTGTGATACATAATACATTTGCAACTTTCAGGATATTAGGACCAGATTACTGTCATGAACGGAACTGAAACAGGTGGACCCAGTATTCAGCCAGATAACAGAATGAGTGATAAACAAGGTTTTAAAAAATATCTAAATGACCAGACAGGGACAGGCAGACTTGGTGGTCAGAATAACAGTCCAAGGTCGCTACACAGTGCAGCAGACAGGCTTAATGGGGACAGACAGATTCGAAGGTCAAAAACAGTCCAGGACGGTACACAAACACGCAGTCAACGCAGGCAGGGATCAGGCAAACTCAGGTAATCCAGGAACAGAATCAGGTCAAGTTAAACATGCAGGCAGTCAGAACAAGCAGGAAAAAACAGGTTCAGGGGTCAGGCTGGCTCAGAATCCGGGTTTGTATCAACAGGTCAATCCAAAAAGAGAACGCTGGAACTAAACTCACCATTGGCTCGTAAATGATCTGGCAGATTGGGACAGACTGAAATGAGTATAAGTAGTGGAGTGCACAGGTGAACGGAATAGAGAACTAATTACAGATGACAGGTGAGAGTGATCAGAGGAAGGGTGGTGACTAGAGGAGGAATGAACTGATTGGTTGACAGGTGACAGGGGAGTTACAGGCAGACAAATAGGGTGGTGATGAGGTAAAGTGAGCTGGCTGACTACTGAGCAGACTGAACTGGTTAAATAAAAAGAAGTACAAAACAAAAACCCAAATCGTGACAATTACCCAGTATTATAACAAGTCTTTCTGAACAGGATTACCAACTACAGCTTTAAATGTAAGATTTACACCAAATGCCAGCTACAGCCTATGTAATCCACACACACACACACACACACACAAATAAATCACACCAAAACCAGAATCAAAATAACCTTCATGTAATGTTTTGTGTAGAGATGAACCCAGAGTTCAACCAGACGCAGTCGTAATCCTTTTTGTGGAGTTTACAGGAGGGCTCTTACCAACGGAATAATGAGATGATAGTGAAGTCCCGGCAACAAACAGAAAACTAAGAGGGGTTTAAATAGGCGGGCAGACGCAGTAGCAGGGAGGGACTAATTAACCAAAACCAGGTGGAAATAATTAAGGGAGCAAATAGGACAAGTCTAAGAATAAAAATAAGCCTAAACAGAACAGAAAAAACAGGAAAGAACTAAACTTAACCAAATAATAAACATAAACCAGAACAGAACATTACACTTCATCCATGATTGTGTGCAAAATTAAGGATTTTTATACTCACATTGTACAGAAAACTAGTTCACACATGAAGTTATAGGTACAAAATCTGAATGCATATCACCCCCAAAACACCATGTCAAGAGTGAAGTTTAGAAGCTACGATAAATGGAATAATATACCACAAAGTTTTCCACAAAGTCTTCAATACATTTCTGTAGGTGTGTTCAATTCTTATTCTCTGTTCCATTATTATTTTTTTACAATGTTGACCAATTTTCTTGAAAACTAAAACTTTGATTTGTTTTGTATATGTGGATCACTTGGGTTGTCTGGTATGAATTTTGTCAATGGCCTCATTAGAAATATGTAAATGGAGAAAAATGTTTCCATGTTAAATTCCTATGATGCTCCCTGTAAACATCTAATTGGTTCATAGATGTCTATGCAACCTTTTGTAGTTATTTAGTGCATTATTACCTGAGCTAACAAAAAAAGCAAGTTATGCTTTAGTTTGAAAAAAAAAAAAAACAATTTTCGATTTGTTGGTGGAGTGTAAGATCTAAATATCTTATTATGTTAAGTAGAAATATATAGGTTTATAATCTGCTAGGAATAGATTTATCATTGTCTGAGTGATTACTATGTTCAGCATTAAAAGCTGAACTCTTGCTCACTGGATTCGCTTTAGTGGTGCCAGTGGTCTTTATTTAAAGTATGTGTATCAGGTTTTGGATTGTTCATGGTGGACCAGAATGCAGACAGATGTTTCGGAGTTGCATGATGAAATGGACAGTGATTTATTTTAAATAAAACAGAAAACTTACAGTTGGGGTAGGCTAAGACAAGGACCAGGAAGCAAACAAGGAACAAACCAGAACAGGGGAGCATAATGGAAGAGCTGACAGAGAGTGGGAGGAAACTGGTAGTAAACAAAAGGAACGGCAGGTGATAGTAACCAGTAGAGCTGACAGGTTCTGTCTTCCTCCTACTGCAATCTAATTGCTCTCCCTCTCCTTCAGCTCCATCACTAACAAACAATGACAAAATTAACTGAAAACCTGAACTCAAGACAGGCAGGAAAACAAAGATCTAACAGAAAAAATAATAAACTTAATCCATAATTAGCATAATACGAACTGACAGGAACAAGAAGGAAGGAACAGAATCCAAACAATGTTAAAAAGGTGAAAGACTAACAGAATGCACAATACCCAGAAACCTAAAAATAATCAAAGATCTGGGGATTGTGAGAGTACACTGATAGGAAAGTGGTAGCAGAACAGGGGGAAGACATGCAGCATGCAGCAAGGGTTCGAAGGCTGAAAGTTGAACCCTTGATGGCCGCATCGAGGCTCCCTACTTAATGGTTCACATCCTTTTTGTAAATTCTGATGGTCCTAGACCCACTGAATGTCCTAGTTTTTGGCACTCGTTGTTTGATACAATATTTGTGCTTCTTCTGCTAATTTGCAGCTGTCCGAAGAAAAGACTTCGCAAACATGACCAGCTTGTTACATCTGACACTGTCCAGAAACACTATAAGTCAGATCCTTCCTTCAGCATTCAGTGATCTACGGCGATTGAGAGCACTCCATCTGGATTCTAACAGATTGACTGTGATCAAGGTAAAATTCATGGATACAATGATGATAATGGACAGCTATTCACTTTTAACTACATCACTGCATTTCAGGGTCTTATTTCCTATTCACATTTCTGATCAACAGGATGACCATTTTAAAGGTCTGACTAACCTTCGCCACCTGATCTTGGCCAATAACCAGCTTCACTCCATATCTCCTCATGCCTTCGATGACTTTGTGTCAACTCTAGAAGATCTAGACCTCAGTTACAACAACCTTGACCAGGTGCCCTGGGACACAATAGGGCGTCTTACCAATGTCAATACCCTGAATATGGATCATAACCTCATAGAGAATGTTCCACAGGGAGTATTTACCAATCTTCACAAACTGGCCAGGTAAAGACATTAATAAAATTAACAAATGAACTGAATTGAAAAAGAGTTTGCTAGTTTTTTTAATACTTTTTTAATCCCTCTCTCCCCTTACATTATCAGGCTAGACATGACTTCTAACAAGCTGAAGAAAATTCCCCCAGATCCATTGTTCCTAAGAATTCCAGTATATGCCAAGTCTAAAGGCTCCCCACTCTCTTCTCTTGTGTTGAGTTTTGGTGGTAACCCACTCCATTGCAACTGTGAGCTTTTATGGTTAAGAAGACTGACCAGAGAAGATGACCTCGAGACGTGTGCCTCCCCTCCAGATCTCAGTGCCAAGTACTTTTGGACAATACCTGAAGAGGTTGGAGCTTTTCACCTTTCAGTCTTAAAAGTAAAAAGAAAGAAACTTGGTATGTATGTCAAAATTAAGATTATCTTACTTCTCTGATCTTCCTTTTAGGAATTTATTTGTGACCCGCCAGTTCTGACTCGAAAGTCACCTCATACCATTTCTATGGAAGGCCAGCCTGCAAGTCTAAAATGCAAAGCGAATGGTGACCCAGAGCCTGAGGTCCACTGGATCAGCCCTGAAGGCCGACTTATTTCTAATGGCTCCAGGTATTACGCCGATGTTGCATTTCTTCTCGTGTCAGCAGGTTGAATATCCGCTCAATATTATAAGATCCATTGTTAGGTCTCTGCAAATGATGTCAGCGAAGAGATGTTTCAATTCCTTTATCACTGTTTCTGAGATAACATGAAGATAAACCATTTATCTTACCTGAAGCATCGAAGCAACTTGCTTGTGTGGGCCAACTCTAAAAGATAGTTTGATAGTACAGGTGACTGCATTTTTTTGGCATCCATTGCTCAAATGCCTTGAACACAATTAATCTTTTTTTTTTGGCAAATGCATTGTCAACACAATGAAAAACATACTAGTTCTCTAACAGTGATATATAGAGATGTTTTAAACTCCTTTTCCATCCTGCTCACAGGGATGAGCAGCAGATGAACCACATAAAAAGAGGAAGTTGTCACAGTTACAGTTGTTTGACACCTTTAATTATGGCTGTGAATGTAGATATGGATATATTTAGACAACTGCCTGACCCACCAAGAACATCACATACAGTATCTGCCATAGTTAAATTTTACATGCCCCCGTCTTTTGCATTCCTAAGACATTATATATATATATATATACACTACCGTTCAAAAGTTTGGGGTCACCCAAACAATTTTGTGTTTTCCATGAAAAGTCACACTAATTCACCACCACTATTCATTGGGAAATGAATAGAAAATAGAGTCAAGACATTGACAAGGTTAGAAATAATGATTTGTATTTGAAATAGGATTTTTTTTACATCAAACTTTGCTTTCGCCAAAGAATCCTCCATTTGCAGAAATTACAGCATTGCAGACCTTTGGCATTCTAGCTGTTAACTTGTTGAGGTAATCTGGAGAAATTGCACCCCACGCTTCCAGAAGCAGCTCCCACAAGTTGGATTGGTTGGATGGGCACTTCTTGCGTACCATACGGTCAAGCTGTTCCCACAACAGCTCAATGGGGTTCAGATCTGGTGACTGCGCTGGCCACTCCATTACCGATAGAATACCAGCTGCCTGCTTCTGCTCTAAATAGTTATTGCACAATTTGGAGGTGTGTTTAGGGTCATTGTCCTGTTGTAGGATGAAATTGGCTCCAATCAAGCGCTGTCCACTGGGTATGGCATGGCGTTGCAAAATGTAGTCATAGCCTTCCTTATTCAGAATCCCTTTTACCCTGTACAAATCTCCCACCTTACCAGCACCAAAGCAACTCCAGACCATCACATTACCTCCACCATGCTTAACAGATGGCGTCAGGCATCAGATGTGTGAACATGATTGCACAAGGGTTTTCTAATCATCAATTAGCCTTCTGATCTAGAATAGTCATTTACCACATTATCAATGTATAGAGTGTATTTCTTTAAAATTAAGACAAGTTATCTTCATTGAAAAGTACAGTGCTTTTCCTTAAAAAATAAGGACATTTCAATGTGACCCCGAACTTTTGAACGGTAGAGTATATATATATATATATATAATTACCTGCTATACCATTTTTCACCTGCACTGCCAATAAATATGTAAACATCTCTAGATGTTCGGGTCAGAATCTCCTCAACCGTGCCACCCTGAACTGTCACATTTGCTTTGTAATTCTGCATTATTGTGTTCATATATAAAATCCACCATGAAACCACTGGTAGTATTTAAAAATATCTAATAATCTGTAAACAAAGTTTCATCAAAGTTTTTTGATGGCAGTGTCTGATTTTCAATGAAAAAGGAAGCCTCAGGGATGTCTCAAAATGGCCCATATGGCAGTGAATGTGGTGAAGAACATTAGACACTGAAATAAGGTACAAATCTGAAAATATTTATTAGTAAGGGTCAGAGCAACACATAATGTGGATTTATGTGTTCTAGCAGTACTCAAAAAAAATATACTTTCCCTGTTGTTCAAATTCAGATTCAAGTCACTGAAGTTCACTTTTTTCACATGCTAACTTGTTGTTAATCTGTACACATGAAAAGCCTCAGGTATTTCGCTTGTTGCTATTACTAATTTCATAGTATTATGCACTTTAGTTGGCACCAAAGGTCACTGTTAAAAAAAGTAATTCATAATAAAAATGAACTAGTCACACCTTTTATGAAGGAAAAATGTACCCTTGTATTTTCATAGGTTTAAATATTTAATTGCATTGCACTTATTTATGTTAATGCATAAAGAGATATTTTCTTTATTACTTTCCTTAAATTCTGAAGTTTACATATGGAGCTTAAGAGGAAGTTCAATTGAAGAAACTCTATTGCCTACCTCCATCAATCAGAGACTCATCTGCCTCCGACGCAAGCCAATCAGCTTTGAACTGCTCCTCACGAAGCCAATCAGCATCCTGGGTTCATCTTAAAAGAATTTCAAATCCACGTCTCAGCCTTCTACCCAGCAAACAAGCAGTGGCTGCGCAATGTCTGATTTGGACTCTGATGACTTGATTCAACCCACCTCCATCCCCTTCTCCACCATCGTAGCAAGCTCCGTCTGGCTTCCTATGGTGCTCCTTCAACCTTGTTCCTATCAGAGTATAATTCCTCCCCGGACTCTTACGGAATTCCCTGTCACATCTCAATCGGTCCAGCAGAAGACCGCCATGTTGAGGCTGGTTCTGCCAGAGGTTTCTTCCCAAAGGGGAGTTTTCCTCTCCACAGTCGCTTCATGCTTGCTCATCATGGACAGTTCATGCAAACCTGTGTTTATCCAAGTTGGACATCTATCTTTCGGGCCCCTGAGTGAAGTACTGGTACCAGCTTACGCAGTCTACTGGATCCCACCAATTCAGCTCAAGCAGATCATCTCGCAAACCAGCCTCTATGGACTGAACGAACTTCATCTATCTCCACTCCACTACCAGTTTAAGGCCTGGGGGGGAACATCCGTATTCTCATACACCTGCTTATGCATATTGAAGTATAATTCAGCGTGAATATTTCCTGCCGAGGTCTGAGCGCCAAAGTCTTAAAATATTGTATCAATAAATTCTTCTAATTGTCTTTTCTTTCCGTGTGAGTTTTTCAGATTGAAATACTAATATAACTATGCCTTTAAACAAGTTGGGAAAGAACAGATGATGCTATGGCTTTGTAAGTTTATGATTGGTTATTTTCACAATGTCTGGGTTAAATGAAGGCACCCATACATTTATTTTATGGTAATAGATCAAACACACAAAAGTCTCTCCCATTATTCTGGCATAGTCATAACTGACAAACAGACAAACAGTTTAGTCTGATTTAATGTCAGATAGTAAATGAAAGGGTCTTTTTTACAGCGTATGTAAATATCTGGTTTCAACACCATATGTCTTACTGTATCCTGCATTTTCTTTTGTTGCAGAACTTTAGTTTTTCCCAATGGTAGCCTCGAGATCAATGTTACATCCCTGAAGGATTCAGGAAACTTCACCTGCATAGCCTCAAATGCCGCAGGTGAATCCACAGGAAGGGTGGAGTTAATCGTCACAGCAGTGCCTCATCTTGCAAACAGCACAAGCCGCAGCCGAGATCCTTCTTCTGAGCCAGCGCCTTCTGACATCCTGACTTCCTCTAAAGTTGCTATGCCTAACAACGAGACAAGAGGGGGTGACAGGAGGGTATCATTGGTGGAGCTGACAGGAAACTCTGCCCTCATTAGATGGAGCAGCCAAACTCCTACATCTGGAGTGAGAATGTTCCAGGTCCAGTACAACAGCTCTGGGGATGACACACTGGTTTACAGGTATGTTTATCCACACTGGCTATTTATGTCTTTTCTCATCTGCTAAGATTTACTTTCAGTTTGGGGACCAAAATGTGTTTCTGAAAGGTTATTTGTAAAAGGCATGCGGAGGCTTGTATTTGCATGCATGTTTCAGTGTATGAATGGAGTTGTGCATTTGTTATCCCAGATACATTAATTGTTGCATCGAGAAGGAGACCAGATTACAATACTACAAGTCGAGATGAGTGCAAGTCTTTAAAGATAAATCCACTGAAATGATGGAGAGATCTGGAGTGGAACAGATCCATTGTTGAGTTTAGAGAGACTGTATCTAAATATTTTATATTATCAGTTCCTATGGATTTATTCCTATTTACAAAAAAGAAGCTTCTGATTACTGCTGTTGGTGGTTTGACTCCTGTTTAAAAGATTTTTTTTATATCTAGTTTTTCTTCTTTACCATCAATGTATAAATTTTCTCTGTGAAATCACTTTAAAAAAGTTTTCTTACTAGATATGATGATGAATAAAACATACCTACTAAGAAGTGCCCCAGATAGTTTCTCTTGTAAAGTATAATCTTAAAATGTTCTCATTGTGCATATCAATGATGCAGTGGTGACCTTGCTGACTAAAAATCTCTCTGAATACTGTGGGAAACCCTTACTAAAGAGCTTTCAGATGTTGTCATGGAAATATGTGGGGAAGATCTCCCAGAGCAAGTCATAGGAGGTGGGCTCTCTTTTAAAATATCACACATAGATCTTTTAAACTGCTGCATGTTTGTCTGTTTGTTTGCTGAGGTGCAAAAAAAGGCCCCATATTATTATTAATTTGTGTGAATTATGTTGCACTTATCTGTTAAGGAAAGCAACTTTTTCTCTGAATAAGAAAAAAACCCATCTGTGACACATTCAAGTTGGAACATCAGTGGATGTGTGTTCAAGGAATTATTTCTTTGCAATGTATTTGTTGTTTTACAGCGTTTTCATTTTGATAACCCTAAAAAGGACATATTGGACATAAAAAATCTATTTACTACATTTGTATTAGACTTCCTCTATGTGTCCTCTCTTTTTAGCCTCTGCCTCAAACTGCCAAAGTATTTCCCACAGCCCTCACTAGCAATAAAGCCCTTCTGTTCTGATAATCCAATCTGTTGGAAATCCATTCTTCAGCAAAAGCATTAAAAGAAGAAAAACATTAGTGATGAAAACACAAATTAAAATAAAAACTCACTGTTCAGTTTGGTCTAAATGCCTTTGACTGCACAAATTATATGAACATGTGATTACAGCAATTTTACATCCATTTTATTTATTTTTTAGACTGAAAGTTAGATACTAACTCATCGGTGTTCCAACCAGGGTTTGCCTCAGTCTAAGCATATTCAAAAAAACTTGAAGCCTAGAAATTATACCAATTTAAGATTTGAATCATTAGTTTAAAATTGCTATGGAGCCAAAAAGGGTCATAATTATTACATATTCTACAAATCTAGTTAGAACTTTAAAAATAAATGTTTAAAACAAATGTAAAATTTTGATCTTGAGATATGAAAAAAGTGTATCGAAAATATAAACAATTTAAGGTAAAGTATCTTTTGTTTGAATATAGTTTGAATTCAGTTAATTTTTCATTACACATTTTTATGATACATGCGTTTCTTCCTCCTGCTGCTGTCTTAATAAGCTAAATAATGTTTCTTTCCAGCTGTCTGTTAGGAAACAGCTCCACCTTTGTATTACTGCTGTGGGTGTCTAAGAAGTATAACACAAGTCAGAATGTCAGTAAAGATTAGAAGCCTTCACCTGTTTACTGATGTCCATAATGAGGAGTGGGCATATTGAACAGAAACAGAGCTGTGGATATTTTGTGGGCGTAGGAGATCTCAGTGATTTATTTTAATCAGAATCAGAATCAAGTTTATTGCCAAGTAGATTTGCACTTGCAAGAAATTTGACTTGGTGTTGATGGTGCAGACAATATATATATATATATATATATATATATATATATATATATATATATATATATATATATATATATATATATATATATATATATACAGAATCTAGAGCTAACAAAACAGTCATGCAGATAGTTTATATGAAATCTGAAATTTAACCATGAAACTATGGGGCCAGAAGGGTCACAATATTCACAATTACACATATGTGATTCATAAATGCACAGGACCAGAGCTGTGCATGTGTGGATCTTGTCCTGTGTGTGCGTGGATTTTTTGTGCATTTGTGGATTTTTTTGTGCTTGCATGAATCGAGCTGTGGATGTGTGGATCTTGTCCAGTGTGTGCGTGGATTTTTTGTGCATTTGTGGATTTTTTTTGTGCTTGCATGAATCAAGCTGTGGATGTGTGGATCTTGTCCTGTGTGTGCGTGGATTTTTTTGTGCTTGCATGAATCAAGCTGTGCATGCGTGGATCTTGTCCTGTGCATGTATGAATCACATATGTGTATTTGTGAATATCGAGACCCTTCTGGCTCCATATGACTATTTTAACTTCCCATGTTTCATGAACTCAACACAACAGGGGCAGCCAATTCAGCCATGTGGGGCATGCTGTCCACCATGTTCCCTCACTACTGACATCACCCTTTGCCAGGTTGGGGCCAAAAGATTTAAAAATATAAAATCAACTTGAACGTGTAAAAATAGATAAGTATGTGAAAACAAATCCGAAACTGAAAAGAAATTCATATATGAAAAAAAAATTGGTTTGGAAATAAGGAAAAAATGGCTGCACAGTGACGCAGTGGGTTGCGATGTTGGCCTCTCTAAATTCTCCTTAGGTGTGAGTGTGTGCGAGAATGGTTGTTTGTCCTGTTTGTCTCTGTGTTGCCCTGAGATAAATTGGTGACCTGTCCAGGGTGTACCCTGCCTCTCGCCCATTGACAGCTGGAGATAGGCACCAGCACCCGTCATGACCCCACAAGGGATAGACATGTTAGAAAATGGATGGATGGATAAGGAAAAAATCTGAAACAAAGAAAAAATGTTAAAGAAATAAAAATGTGTGATAAAATGTTAGCCTGCTTTACTGACTAAAAGCAGTTTTGTTTTTTTCATCTGAATTAAGTTTTTTTTCAAACTGAAAGAAATATTACTTTCCCTTTTCCCCTCAGGATCAAAATTTGACATTTGACTTCAACATTTATATTTTCAGTTTCAAATTTTTTTTCTCCAAATACACAAATATTCTGTGGCAGGCTTTGCATTTAAACCGAGACCTTTGTCTTAAACAATCCAACCCTCAATGACTATCTTACAGCAATAAAAGCACATCTTTTAATTTGCAGAAATGCACTTTAAAGAGCCATTGCATTGCAGAAAGATTTTGTTGCCAGAATAAATGTTTTTACTAAGGAAAGAAACCCGGGATGCACATGCTTCCTTCTAATGCAGCTACAGCTAGGACACATAAAAAGCATCAATAATAACCTCATAAAATTGAAATATTACGTTGCAAAATAGCAGCATTTTACTCACGAAAATTCTGTGCCTGTATTCACAAAGAATTCTAAAACTAAAAGTAGGTCTTTTAGTGACATCATTTTAGGAAAAATCTTAGAATTTCCCAAATTCTAAGATTTTTCTCGGAATTTTACCTCGGCAAGATAAAAGTTATTCACAAAGCATATTAGGCCTTAAGAGAGCTCCTAAAGAGAAATAAATATTAGGATGAGTAAAGAGGTCTTTTAGAGAGCCTAAGAGTGTCTTAAGCAGGGAAGATGGTGGAAACAGAGAGAGCTGTTTGGCTGATCCACCACCTATAGAGTGGAGGAAATGACCACATAAACTTCTTTAACAATCAGATTAGATTAACTTTTTCATCCCCATAGAGGTAAATTAATTGGTTTTAGCGGCCTGCCTGGTTAAAGGTGCAGCTCTGGTAATGGAATTTTATTGTGGATAAATAAATAAGAGGAAAAATATTGAATATACATGACTAAAAAGTGGAGAAATTTGGAAAGAATATATATAAAAGTGAGAAAGTATTTTCTGTATTCCATGATAATATCTGCAGCCTAAATGGTGATCTAGAAGTTTGCTTCTGTGATGCCATCTCCTCTCTTTTGATTGATACATGGAGCACTTCTCACTTTCCAGGTGTGTAAAAGCACCAAGACATGCAGAGAAAAAGATGCATTGACCTGCTGCAATACACTTCAAAGTCCGTGTATATGTGCCGTGATCCAGGGACCAATTTACCTTTCAACACTCCTCTATTCTCCTCCCAGATCTTTGAGGACAGATGAGCTGCTGTTCATTTTGGGTTTTTTCCACCTTCTTTCTTCATTTTACGTTTGTTGTTTTGCTGAATACAACTTTTTTATACAAGCAGGCAATCCCAGTAAAATTCTGATAGGTGAGTGTACATTAATATCAAATAAATGAAGTAGTAAAATACCTGGCAAGTAAAAGCAAATAAGCAAATCAAAGCAATGATAAGCATGTAAATAAGATGCATTTAAATATGTTGATGCTGCGCGGCAATCAATTTTAAGTTTCAACATCTTGACACATTTCTCGATCCAGGCTAATCGGTTAATTTATCTCCTTTGATTACTAGGAGTACATTTGTGATGTTTTTTTCTTGTGCTATCAACAAATCACAGCTCTTCAAAGACAGCGTCGCACCTAGCAATGGGATCAACCACACTTCCTCACTAAGATAAAAATTTATGTTGTTTCCTTACTCAGAGTCGCTCTTAAGCTAAGACTCCTAGGTAGGGATTTTTACGCTAACATAGCTCTTTGAGAGGACTCTTGTGATCATTGTGAATATGGACACTGATTATTTGTTGTTCAAAATCCATCCTCCTTTCTTTTCTCAAGATTTCAATTGTATTGTACATATTATCTGTTTCAGTTCCATCAAGTAGTCATTTTCTGCCCTCTTGTAACTGCTCTGAGTTACTCATGTCTGTTATGTCATCCACTATAACAGGGAAAAATAATGATTTATTAACTTCCCTTCTGATCTTCCGTTCTTTTGTCAGATGACAAAGGGTAATGTAAATTTGTGCTGCTCTCATAAATGAGAGAAGTCAAATTTCACATAGTTTCCTCTGATTTTGTGTCCCCAAAATGAAATTCCCTGATTGCCCAAAATATGTCACCGTCTCTCCGTATTTTTAAGATTTCTTTGTATTTGTTAACCATTTTGTTGTGGAGATCCATTTCCCTGCCCACCTGCTCGCTAAGCTGTGGATTGATTCTCATTTCCCCAAAAGTTTTGGAAAGCAAGTGTCCAACAGTGTTTTTGTGTCTTGTTGCTGCCTTTGTTGGGGAAGTCCGATTTACAAGCTCAGTGTGGCTCCAAACACCATTTCTATCAGAAGCAAATAACAAGCGATCCCAGCAATACAAGTTCCAGTGCTCATCAGAGCCTGTGCGCCTGGGGTACTGCTCGTGCTGGTGGACTGAAAGTGGTGGACAGATTCTTTTCCCAGTTTTGACAGGCTTGCTATCCAGAGGGTTGCTTTGATTTCCTTAATGATGGCCAACTTTTGTTATAAAGTTTGTGTTGAAAATGGCTTTAAAAATAAATCTGGAACCAAATTCATTTCTTCTCCTCCTTTAGTCATTGTATGTTGACAAAACAGCCATGAAATCAACACAACTATATTTTTGCTGGTGCAGCTCACTAGATGAAAGGTGCTAGCTCTAGCTAGTACACTTTCTGACTGTCCAATCAAGGGCTGAGAAGAGTGTGGTGTCAGCGTACGCCTCCTAGAGGGCCTTGGTGTCGCCAACTTAAAATTTGATTGGTTGAAGCAATAGTTTGATAGACTCTTATTTTATGCTACAGGGCCTTCAGAACTGATTGTGAAGGCCTCCAGGCAGATTTCATTGACCCTGGCTGCCAATGATGCCTGAAATGTAATTGGTCAAATGCCTTGATCAGAAAATACATGTCTAGAAGCAGCAAGCAGGGGGGGAAATCATTAAAACAAGGTGGATAGACCATTTGAAAATATTGAGGATTCAGGTACAAAATATCTAACATCAGTGTGCGATTCAGATACTTCTTAGGGCAGCAGGGAAGGCCTTGCAGGCCCTGACAGCCCACAGTCCTCTTTCTTGGCTCCATACAGTTTACACTGCAGAGCTATTATTCAACAATTGAGAGAGGGAAGCTATAGTGAGCTTGTTCTGCATCTTTATTCTTCTGTGCTTATCCGATATCATCTGTAGTATCTTTGTCGTTTGTCTGATATTATCATTTTTGCTTGTGCGCTATCAGGTTTATAAATGAAACATAACTTACTCAAAATCTTAAAACCAGGGAAGAAATTATTTTAATTTAATGCTGGTGTGACAAATTATTGAAAACTCAATTTAAATTCAAACAGGCTGTTCATCAGCTGAAAAAAGGTTCAACACCAGAGAATTAAAACATTAAACACTCTGCATAAATCTTGCTGATGTGGTGATTTTGTGTCAGGCATTCACTTTCTAATGACCCCCCTGGAAGAGGCAAATGGCTTTTCTGTCTTTAAAATATGGGAGGATTGTTTGTCTCTCTTGTTGTGTCTCTGCTCTGTCTTCTGTAACCCCAGTCGGTCGAGGCAGATGACCGTTCATACTGAGCCCGGTTCTGCCGGAGGTTTTTTTTTTCCCGTTAATGGGTGGTTTTTCTTCCCACTGTCGCTTCATGCTTGCTCAGTATGAGGGATTGCAGCAAAGCCATGTACAATGCAGACGACTCTCCCTGTGGCTCTACGGTTCCCCAGGAGTGAATGCTGCTTGTCGGGACTTTGATGCAATCAACTGGTTTCCTTATATAGGACATTTTGACCAATCTGTATAATCTGACCCAATCTGTATAATATGATTGAACTTGATTTTGTAAAGTGCCTTGAGATGACATGTTTCATGATTTGGCGCTATATAAATAAAATTGAATTGAATTGAATTGTTCAGCAGCACAACCACGGCCTCTATGGATGCTGCCAAGTTTGGATGCAGTAAGAAAGTAATTTAAGATGTCTTAAAAGATCCTGAAGTTTATAGGAAATTAAAGGTCAAGAACTGAACATAAAAAAACCTAGATAATTCAACTGGATGTGTGTTAAGACACAGACAGAGGCTCCATCCGAATACCTATTGGGTAAGGACTCTTTAGCCAAAGCGGACGTGTGTCAGCGAATTTTGAGGAAGGAGTTAGGAAAAGGAGCCATATGTTTCTTCTCATAGCTAACTTAGCATAGAAACCTTGTGATGTCCCTTACCTGAACTAAGGAGCCACAACGAATCCCACAATCCTTTGCCTGACATGACATATAAGCACAGCCCACCTCACAGTAATTAACAAAAATGGCTGGAGAGAAGAGAGCGCACACTTTGTAGGTAAGACTATAGGCCTGCATTTGACTCACATCATCCATGTGTGTTTCTGTCACATAAGGACCTCAGAGTTAAAGGTATACTATGCAACCGGGGTTGATTTTCCAGCGAGGCTCCTCCCAGAGGGCGAAAGTAAAAGTGCACTGTCGTAAATATGCTCAGCTGTTGTACTGATTTCTCCGTCAAGCCAGGCGCGGTTGTTTTGAGCGTAGCAGACAGGCGAACGCAACGAAAAATCGAAAAAACGGCAGTACAAACAATGACTAACACAGTGAAACTATGAACATGCACACAGAGAGAGAGAAACCATTCCAATGCAGTGTTTCCCCTAGGAATTTGCTTACCGGACGACCGGCGGAGCGGGGGGGGGGGGGGGTTGGTGGGGATAGAGAGAGACAAGCTTTACGCCGATGACCCGCGGACCGGAGCGGGGGGGAGACAAGCTTTGCGCGACCGGCGGAGCGGGGGGGGGGAGACAAGCTTTGTGCGACGGAGCGGGTGGGGGGGGGGAAGCTTTGCGCGACCGGCAGAGCGGGGGGAGACAAGCTTTGCGCGCATATCGCGAGTTAGTTTTTTTTTTTTTTTTTTAATGTTGGGAGGCGGTAGCGTGAGGGAAACCCTACAATGTTACTTACAATCGCATCAGCAGAAACGCGAGGTCCGCGTCAGCCTTGCAGCCTTCTCTTTCTTTTAGCTCTCGCCATTCGGAAAAAGCTTACCCGATGTTCACCTGTGTACGACTCCTCTTTCTGTCCAGAGACATTTTCCTCTTTCTTGCCTGCTCCGACATGGGCTTTTGCTGTTTTGTCGCACAGACATCGCCACTGCGCTAGCAACAAACATGCCTTTCACTGGGGGCGTGTAGCAGTTCTCGCCGTAAAGCAAGACCGACTCTCGCGATCTTGCACGAGATTCTGAGCTTGTGGGTGCGGGCCGAGGGCTCCTGCAATTGCAAGTGCGGTATTTCCCCCACAGACCACCATTTAATCATCCAAAACGGTATGGAACACATTAATTAACTGAAAAATGTTGCATAGTATGCCTTTAAAGGCTGTCCAAAATCAGCCCAGCCATCCGAAGCTCCTTTCGTACCCAGGATGCAGTTCTTACTGCAGAATAGTTTCCAACCAGAGGGGCTCCATCTTCTAGCTTTTTCTTTCTGTGAACTAGTGAAGCTTCCGAGCAGGGGCATCAATTTGCTGCTATGTGGAAGATGTTGCAGGGGTCTTCCCTTTTGATATAAGACCGTCATCCATACAGTGATTATTGGCTCTTTAAACAGGTCAGTGCTGCAGTTCAAAATGCCTGTCTGATAAAGACGTTCTTTGTCAGACAGGCATTCTGCTTGTTCGGGTGAGTCCAGTCTGATTGAAAAAATTGAGTATTGGTGTCTTGTTGCCAAACAGTCTCACACTTTGATCATGTGATACATGATCAAATTTGAGTTTGAAAGTAATTTTTAAGACTGTTTTTTTTTTGTTTTTTTTTGCTTTGATTGGACCGTGATCATGATCCAGCAGCTTGAAATGAGTATGGTAAATGGCTTGTACTTGCATTGTGCTTTAAGTATTCTGTTGAAGTCAAAGCGCTTTAAACTACAATCAGTCAGTCACCCATTCACACACACATTCACACCCTGATGGTGGTGATCTATGCTGATAGCCACAGCTGCCCTGGGGCTGCCATACATTGTTGCCACCTTGTCTTCTGACCACCGCCAGCAGGCAATTTGAGTGAAGTCATTTTGCAAGAAGTCACACACAAATGTTTTTCTCTGCTTTATTAAAACACTGCTTTTCTGGCTGTGTTCTTGCTCCTGTGATATCTATATCTTAGTTGTAGCATTGTGTGGAGGTAGATAACTGAAATAATTGCCACCTTCACACAAGGATAAATATTAAATGCAGGTAAAATAAGGAATAGAAACAAAAGAGGAATACCTAGAATGATGTGGAGTGTAATGTTGCACATGAAAGACTATACAAATTGAGACCAGAAAGTGACATGTGTATAAGCAACAGTGCAAATAACTAATGAATGGCTTAGAGATGTAGCTTTGTGAGCCTGATCCAGCATACAAAAAAAGTCACAGAAAACATATTGCGGCAATGAATTGCATCTTAAAGAGGTGGGGCAAATTATAGGTTTAAGGAATTGGACTCTGTAAGCATTTGCAAATGTGAAACATTTTTATTGACAATAAGGAAACATGAATAACTAATTGTGGAAGAGGTAGCATACTGTGAGTTATGAGCTTTGAAATTGATTGGAATGATAGAAAAATATCTGCCACAGTTCTCTAGCAGTAATATTTGAGTTTTTATTTTTACTTGTTTATTTTTGCTTTAACTGTATATTTAGTCAAGTTTAGTTAAGTGTTTCTTTATCTGTGTTTATTTTCACGTAATATTTATGACCCATGAAAACAGTAAGTTTTATTTACCCTTTATCCTACCAGGTGAAGTGTTTGAGTCAGTTCTCCTTTAAAAATATATCCTTGCCATGAGGCCCTTAATGAAATGGTATAAAAAAACATAAATAAATAGAGATATACTCATAAAAAGATGCTTTAGGAATTTATAGGGGCACCGGTTATTGTGGAATTGATCAATTTGGAAAGAAAACATATTACAAATGTAATTGTACAATATGTTATACAAATCTTTACCAGGGGTGCTAATAATACATTTGCTATCAATGTTCAGTAACCGCTTGGCATACATAGACTTGTTTTGTGATCATCACAGAAGATCATAGCTAGCTCATGAGGATTATATTTACTGAAAGATCAAACTGTATTAACATCCATTAAACACCATTAACACTGCATTAGTTCAGTTCTCCGGAAAAAAAAAAAAACAGTCCTGAGTGTGTGCATATGTGCACATTTCCTCTCTTGTAGCAATCTTTTTCTCAGTATCCATTAAAAAGGGTAATGTGAAAGGCCATGAAAACAGGGGAGGTGGGTGGGAAAGCTTTGTTGTAGGGCCTATAAGACATATACACAAGGCTGAGAACCATGGCTGAGATGAAATAGAAACAAAAACTGATGCCGCAAGGAGAGACTGTTTGAGGTCAACATATTTAGTTAACTAAGCACCAGCTATTCATGTTACATTTTTGAGCAATGCATTATTTAATCTGATCCTCTCCACAGCTGTATAGCCTTAATAAATACTGAGCATTTAAAATTATGTGCAACTGCCCTTTGAAGAATGAACACACTTTGATATTCAAAATAAAAAATGGCACTGATTCTGCTCACATTTTGTGCATGAAAGATGGTTAACACATGGTTCAATTGTAATTCATTTGGTACACAACAGCCACAATTTATGATTGAATTAGTCCAACAAGAGCTTCTTGATCATAGCATTTTATAAGCCACTGTTTATTACCCTTTGTGGCACTCTGTTTTAACTTTTATGAAAGGGGTTAGCCTCTATTAGAACTACTTCAACTTCAGAAAGACTATCAGTTATTCTGAAATGAGCTGGGCAGTCCAAACCATAAAAAACAGACCCTGTGGTACTTTGAACACAGCAAGGTTTATAACCATCAATAACTGTGTGTTTGTTTTTGTACATTTGTCAATAGAAACTGTTCCTGTTCTTGTGAAAATGGCAGATCCAGGTGATTTAACCTTCAATTCCTCTTTTAGGAATTCGACAGGTGGGAGACCTGAGAAAAAAGGTTTACTAGCAAAACCAGGAACCCAGTGCAGGTAGGGAACTACTAAAGATTGGACGAGTCTTGGTCCGGGTCGGGGAGACAGTCTTTGGTCATACACAAAAGTCCAAACAGGGCAGACAAATTCAGGGGTAAGGCAAAGCTTGTCATAGTGGAACAAATTCAGGTTGGGACAAGGGCAAGCCAACAGAGGAAAACCCAGACGTGATCAGGGTTAAAACAAAGTAATCAGGTATCAAGTAGACATCTACTTGTGAAAAATTTCAGTAATCCGGCCGAATGTAGCTGTCTGCAGTGCGCTTGTAAAGGGCAGGAAACAGGTGTGTGGGATTATCTGATTGAAGTGTTGCAGAGCGGCAGGCTCACAGTTGTGATGAATAACCCTTGATGACAGCCAGTAGACAGGCCAGAATCATGACATCCTCCTGCTCTTCATGCTTGATTTCTCACCAATACCCCAGAACAGAACAAATCGGCTCTCTATAATTTAAAATAGTAAACAGCATAGAAAATGACACATAAATATTAGATTCTATTTTAACTTTCCATGGCAATGTAGTTGGCAAGAGACATAACATACCGGTTTGTTATTTAGAGCATGTTTCTTTAGGTCGTCCTCTCAATTTTTGAAGGATGAATGGACCAGTATGGCTATAAAATCCCATTTAAATTGTTAGAGTTGATGTTCCCATGTGTTTTATTCATATTGGCTCAGTGGGAGAATGTTTGTTTAAAAAAACTGAGCTGTAAATGGCCAACAGAGTTTACGCAAATCCTCATGGGATTAATAAATAAGATGGATAAAGGTTAAACCATTAATACCTAAATGGTAGTATGTGGAATTAGTGTTTGAGTGCTTGTTGTTTTTTGTCTGTGCCTGTTCTACTTAAATAAGTAGAAAATAGACCTTTGTCTAATTCTTAATTATCTGAATCCTTAATTACATGTAATTATGTATATTAATACAAATAAATCTCATTTTTATAAATAGGGAAAAATCATTAAAAAATAATTTCTTATCTTAGTATTGAAACAACAGTAACAGCTACAATTTAAGGAATCTGAGGTATTGACCAAAAATGTCACTCGCTTCAGTTTCAGACTGTATTTACTTGCACAAACAACTTGGAAAGTTCCTATTTAGTTAGTGTTTGTTAGTTTTAAGTGCTAGAAAAATTTAGCTTTTTTTATTCAGTAAGGAAGAAAATCACTTTGGCAGAAATTTATTGAACATGCAGAGTGTTGCATTCAAGTTCTTGCCTGCTCATTACACTTATAGTGTCTGCAAATATTAAAGGCTAGCTGAGTTACCGTCAAAATGCTTAGTTGATGGCTTAATGGACATGATGTGCCTCAGTACAGTGCTGTATGAGAAGAATCAGCCTTTGTAGATATCTGCCAATTAGGACATCCTGTTTGAGGAGTAGAATTACAGTATCAGCTTACATGTGCTGCAGCCATACTCTATGGTGCAGTGCAGTAGCTTTTAACCACACATTCAATTACTTCTTGTTGTGTTCTGAAAAAAGCCATTGTAAACTGTTGTCTGTATATAAATCCAGTCATGGTAGAAAATTCCAAGGTTTCAAATATCAGAATGCAAAGAAAATCATCTTGTCTTTAGAGCCTAAAATTCTTTAAATGCAACATTTTGTGTGTAAAGAAAAACACACAATAGATAAAAAACCTGTGTTAGAAAAACAGGAGAAGCCTAAACCCCATGGTTTAACAACCTGATAAACCACCTATTACAGCAATAATAATAAGAGGTAATTTTTTTGTGTCTATAATACTGATTGTGTAGGAATTTTGGCTCATTCTCACTAAGAGCCTTGTCACACTACTGTGCATATGTATGGTTTTCAATGATGTGAAAAGGTATTGGCATGTTTAGGTACACAAAGCCTCAGCATTCTATTGATACTTATTTGTTTTGGTAGTGCAGGCAATTTGATGTCAGGCTAAGCCTGAGTGTCATAGAATTATTGGACATGTAGAAAAACATTCTGTGGCATGAGTGCCACAACTCAGATATATAATGCACAGGTGTGCCATTTCAACATAATTTAAACAAGTGATACTCAAATGTTGTAGCAATGAACTGATAACAAGAGTACATATTATGCCTATTGATCAAGATCCACCAATCTGGCGTATTTTTTTCTCCCTACCATACAAATTCAAATGCAATTACTTTAGTGAGAACTTTTGAATATATATATATATATATATATATACACACACACACAACTCTCTCACCCTTGTTACCTGAGCGGGGTGGGTGGCTCTCCATTTCTCAAGCTCGGGTCCTCTACCAGAGGCCTGGGAGCTTGAGGGTTCTTTGTAGTATCTTTCCAAAAAAAGTAAAAAACAAAGCATCAAAGTATCTTAGCTGTTCCTAAGATTGCACTCTTCTGGACCGAGATGTATGATGTTTCTCCAGGTATCTGTTAAAGCAGTGGCTGTTACTGCCCCGATGACCACGGACACTTCTGTTGCCTTCACCTTCCAGTTTCTTTCTAGTTCTTCCCAGAGCCCTTGGTATTTCTCCAGTTCCTCGTGTTATTTTTTCCAGTTGTTTCCATCCCTTGGGTTGGCCACATCAATGTCTGGTTTGTTGGCCCTTACCATTTTGTCTTTCTCCCATCTGTATTCACTATACCAGCCACTTGGTTATGCATTCCTTCCTTGCCGTGAGATGCTGGATGGTTTCTGGGGCCTCTTTGCATAGCCTGCACATGGGATCTTACCTGGTTTGGTAGATCTGGGCCTCTATTGCTCTGGTGCTCAAGGCCTGCTCCTGTACTGCGATCAGTGCTTCTGTGCTGTCCTTCAGTCCAGCCCTCACTAGCCATTGGTAGGATTTGATAATAACAGCCTCCCATAATGGTTCCTTCCATTGTCTGAGACATTCAATGAGTGCTTCATCCCTTGCGGACATCTTCCTGATATATTATTGGAGCTTGGATGTTTCATCTTCAATGGTGTTTTCTGAGGCTCACTAGACCTTTGCCTCCTTCTTTGTGCTTAGTGTATAGCCTTTGGATATTGCATTTGGGGTGGAATCCACCATACATGGTGAGTAGCTTTCGTGTTTTTACATCAGTGGTTTGGATTTCCTCCCTTGGCCAATTTATTACCCCAGCAGAGCATCCGATTATTGGCAAGGCATAGCTGGTGATTGACCGGACCTTGTTCTTGACATTGAGCTGACTTCTCAGAACTTGGTTTACTTGTTGCTGGTGTTTGACTGTTGCTGCTTTTCTTGTGGCCACTTGTTGATTGCCATTTACTTGTGGTATTCCAAGCTACTTATAGCCCTCTTCAACATCTGCTATTCTCCCTTCTGGGAGTGCAATCCCCTCTGTGTGGATTACCTTCCCTCTCTTTGTCACCATCCAGCCACATTTCTTCAGCCCAAATGACATTCTGATGTCCCTGCTGTAGATTCTGTTGGTGTGCATCAGCGAGTCAATGTCTCACTCACTCTTAGCATATAGCTTGATGTCATTTATGTACAGGAGGTGGCTATTAGTGGCCCCAATTCTGAGTCATATACATACCCAGACTTGTAGAGTATTTGGCTGAGATGGTTCAGGCCTATGCACAACTGCAGAGGGGACCGAGCATCTCCTTGTTATATTCCACATTTCATGGAGATTTGTGCAATTGGCTTGAAGTTGGCTTTTAGGGGTGGTTTTCCAAAGCCTCATGGAGTTTGCAGTGAAGGCTCTCAGAGTGCTGTTGCCTTGTACACCTTCAGGCATTCCAGGATCCATGTGTGTGGCATTGAGTCATAGGCTTTCTTATAATCAACTCAGATGGTGCACAGGTTTGTTTGTTTGCTTTTGCAGTCTAGGGCGACTGTTCTGTCAACCAGCAGCTGGTGTTTGACTCCTCTGGTGTTTTTACCTAAGCCTTTCTGGACCTCTGTCATGTATTGATCCATGTGCCCACTTATCTTTGCCGCTACAATGCCTGACAGGAGCTTCAATGGCAGGGAGAGACAGGTTATTGGCCAATAGTTGGTTGGGGTCATCCCCTTCTGGGGGTCTTCTGTTATCAGGGCTCTGTCAACTATTTGGGGTGGGTAGCTTTACCAGCAGTTGGTTAATTTGTGCTGCTAGGCATTCAGGGAGAGGATTCAGCTTCTTCAGCCAGTAGCTGTGGATCATATCCGGGCTTGGTGCTGTCCAGTTCTTCATACCTTAGACTTAGACAACTTTATTTGTCATTTTGTATGTACAGAGTGCATACAGAACGAAATTTCGTTGCATACAGCTCGTAAATTACAGTATAAAGTGCAGCAGTGATTAAAAAGTAAACAATTGAAATGTAAACAATACAGGAGAAAGAAACAATGTGCGATCACAGTGTACAGGAGAATATTTAAACCATTTGTATGTGCAAAAAGGATGGTGCAAAAAGACATTTGTGCAAAAATGCGAGCAAATGTGGAAATGTGGTGCAGAGTCTAGTTTATAGTTCAGCAGTTCAACAGTCTGATGGCAACAGGGAAGAAGCTTTTGAAGAACCTGGTGGACCTGCAGTGGATGCTGCGGAACCTTTTCCCAGAAGGCAGCAGGGAGAACAGTCCATGGTGGGGGTGTGAGGGGTCTCTTATGATGTTATGGGCTCGGGACACACAGCGCTGGGACGAAATGTCCTTAATAGAGGGGAGAGGAGCCCCGATGATTACTTCTGCTGTCCTCACCACTCTCCTCACGTTCTTCCAGTCGGAGGCACTGCAGCCTCCACACCACACAGAGAGACAGCTGGTCAGAATGCTCTTTATGGTGCTTCTGTAGAAGGTCGTGAGGATGGGCGGGGGTAGGTGGGCTCTCCTCATCCTCCGCAGGAAGTACAATCGCTTCTGTGCCCTCTTCACCAGTGACGTGGTGTTCACAGACCAGACTTAGACTTAGACTTAGACAACTTTATTTGTCATTTTGTATGCACAGAGTGCATACAGAACGAAATTTCGTTTCGCATACAGCTTGAAAAGTTACAGTAAATAGCAGTGAATTGCAGTGCAGCAGTGATTTCCTAGTAAACAATTGAAATGTAAACAATGTAAACAGTGCAGGAGAAAAAGACAGCGGTAACTGAGAGTTCGGCAGCATTTGTAGTGCTAGATAAGGATGCAATGATGGAATGTGCAAATATACGAATGTTGTACAGAGTCCATTTTGTGGCTGTTCAAGTCTGATGGCATATGTGCAAATGTGTAAATGTGCAAATATGCAAATGTGCAAATGTGCAAGTATAAGAGTGTGATACAGAGTCCATTTTTGTGGCTTCAGCAGTTCAGAGTCCATTTTGTGGCTTTAGCAGTTCAACAGTCTGATGGCAACAGGGAAAAAGCTTTTGCAGAACCTGGTGGACCTGCAGCGGATGCTGCGGAACCTCTTCCCAGAGGGCAGCAGGGAGAACAGTCCATGGTGGGGGTGTGAGGGATCCCTGTTGATGTTACGGGCTCGGGACACACAGCGCTGAGATGAGATGTCCTTGATGGAGGGAAGAGGAGCCCCGATGATCCCTTCTGCTGTCCTCACCACTCTCCTCACGTTCTTCCAGTCGGAGGCATTGCAGTCTCCACACCACACGGAGAGACAGCTGGTCAGAATGCTCTCTATGGTGCTTCTGTAGAAGGTCGTGAGGATGGGCGGGGGCAGGTGGGCTCTCCTCATCCTCCGCAGGAAGTACAGCCGTTTCTGTGCCCTCTTCACCAGTGACGTGGTGTTCACAGACCAGGTGAGGCTGTCCGTGATGTGCACCCCCAGGAACTTTGTGCTGCTGACCACCTCCACAGTTGAGCTGTTGATGAGCAGTGGAGCGTGATGAGGCCGGTTCTTCCTGAAATCGACGATGATCTCCTTCGTCTTCTCCACGTTCAGGATCAGGCTGTTGTCTCTGCACCAGCCCACCAGCTGCTCCACCTCCTCTCTGTAGTCCCGGTCGTTGTCGTCTCTGATCAGGCCCACCACCGTTGTGTCGTCTGCAAACTTCACGAAGTGATTGGTGGTGAACCTGGGGACGCAGTCGTGTGTCATCAGAGTGAACAGCAGGGGGCTCAGGACGCAGCCCTGAGGGGAGCCCGTGCTGAGGGTGATGACCTCAGAGGTGTTCTGTCCGACCCGGACTGACTGAGGTCTGTTGGTGAGGAAGTCTAGCAGCCAGTTGCAAACAGGTGTGCCGAAGCCCAGATGTTCTAGTTTTCCTACCAGGTGCTGTGGGATGATGGTGTTAAACGCTGAACTGAGGTCCAGAAACAGCATCCGCACGTGCGTGTTCTTCTCCTCCAGGTGTGCCAGGCTCAGGTGAAGAGCGGAGGAGATGGCGTCCTCAGTGGAGCTGTTCCGCCGGTAGGCAAACTGGAATGGGTCAAGTGTTGGGGGGAGACTGGAGACGTTGTGTTCTTTCACCAGCCTTTCAAAGCACTTCATCATGATGGGAGTCAGTGCAACCAGAGTCTTCCACACGTCGGCTGTGTCAAGGAAGAGGACCTCCTCTTTCTGATGGGGAACAGCCTTCACTGCTGTAGTGTTGTTTAGTGCCTCAAACCTCCCAAAGAAGTTATTTAGTCCGTTAAGGAAGTCAGCATCAACTTCACCCACCGGGGGGGAGGGCGTGTTGTATTCAGTGATCGCCCTTATGCCTTTCCACATGCTCCTGGTGTTGCTGGCATCCTGGAAGAGCTCCTGGATTTTCTTAGTGTGGCTCTGCTTCGCTAGCCTGATGGCCCAGTTCAGGTTGGCTCTCGCTGTCCTCAGTGCCTCCTTGTCACCAGACTTGAAGGCTGAGTTCCATGCTTTTAGCGCTTGACGGACCTCCTCAGTAATCCAGGGTCATTGGTTGGCTCGGGTGATGATGTTCTTAGTGGTGCTGACGTGCTCAATGCATTTGTTGATGTAGGCTGACACAGTCATGGCGTACTCGTCAATGTTGATCTTGTCTACATAAGTTGCTGCAGCTTTGAACATGTCCCAATCAGAGCACTCAAAACAGTCCTGGAGCGCCTCCATTGCTCCATCAGTCCACACCCTCACCTGCCTCACTGTAGGTTTAGCTCTGATCAGCAGGGGCCTGTATGCAGGAATTAGCATCACAGAAAGGTGGTCTGAAGAGCCGAGGTGGGAGCGGGGGGCTGCCTTGAATGCGCCTTTAATATTTGTGTAAACTAAGTCTAGAGTGTTCTCTCCCCGAGTAGCAAATTCCATGTGTTGGTAGAAATGAGGGAGAACAGTTTTCATATTTGCCTGGTTAAAATCCCCAGCAATGATGAAAACACCCTCTGTGTGCAGATTGCAGGTCAGAGATAGTCCGATAGAGAACACGCATGACCTCTTTTGTGTTTGCGCTGGGAGGAACATAAACCGCTGTGATGTAAACAACAGTAAACTCTCTCGACAGTTGAAATGGTCTGCAGCTAACAATCAGGCGCTCTATGTCCGGAGAGCAAAAGATTGTGACTCTTCTAGCATTTTTACACCAGGTGTTATTGATGTAAACGCAGAGTCCGCCTCCCCGGGTCTTACCGCTGAGTTGTTAATTTCTGTCTGCGCGGAAAATAGCTAGCCCCTCCAGGCTAACGGTGTTGTCCGGGATTGATGATGTGAGCCATGTCTCCATCAGGATGAGAGCGCAGCAATCTCTAAACTCCCTCTTTGCAGAGAGTTCAAGTTGTAGATGGTCAATTTTGTTGACCAGTGAGCGGACGTTGGAGAGCAGGATGGATGGAAGCGGCGATCTGAATGCTGTAGCATTCTCCTGGGTCTCTAGTTGTGAAAGCAGCTGCCATTTGTGGATGTTGGGACACTAAGTTACTAGCTGTTTTGCTGTTAGTTTAGACTGTGCGTATGGAATTGTATATATATATATATATATATATATATATATATATATATATATATATATATATATATATATATATATATATATTAGGGCTGGGCAAGTTAACGCGTTAATTTCGCGTTAATTCATTAGACTATTAACCAGGGGCGTTTCCAGCTTTGAAGGACATCCGGGGCTTAGCCCAGACCATTTTATGTAAATACAGGATCGAGGTGTTTTTTTTATTATTATTAAAGTAACAATTTTCTTTCAGTCAAAATACATCTTTAACATTATGCACATATTCTCTCTCTCTCTCTCTCTCTCTCTCTCTCTCTCTCTCTCTCTCTCTCTCTCTCTCTCTCTCTCTCTCTCTCAATACACACACAGAGTCAACATGCACTATTCACCTCTTGCTGTCTATCTGATGTGTCCTTCTATATTTGTTATATTACTCTCATCACTTGCTGGGTATCATTAAAGGGTATTTTCTTGGTTTGAGCATTGCTAATCGGTTCATGACACTATTATGGTCTGTGACACCCACAATTCCCCTCTCAATGGATGTCTGCTGCGCATGTTCAGTGTTTTCTTATTAATTTTTTTTAGAATTGTAATTTAAAGGACGATTAAATAAAATGATGCAGACAAAATTAAAATGCGGCACACTGCTTATGACTTGCGTGACAACAAAGCTTCACATTCTTCACAGCTTCACAAAATGCGGGACAGGTGGTCCCCGTTTGATAATATTTAGCGGGTTTTTGATTTACACACTGTTTAATGTTTGATGATGATCATGTTATATTATATTTGAGTGAGTGAGCAATCTTCTATCACTTGTCTCAGCTTCTTCTTCTCCTGTGTTTTTATCCGGAGGAGATTCTGTACTAGAAGATGCCAGTACGTATAACGTTAGCCTGTATGGTAATAATAACTAGCTAGGCCTACAGTGAATGATGATGATGATCTTCAGACTTTAAGGATATAAAAAATGAATTCTTGACTTACCCACTGATTTCTTTCCAAAAAATCCCCAAAGTCTTGTTTGCTTCATTTTCTATATTTCTTTCTTTCCTGCTCGCTCTGTCTCCGTTGTTAACTCACACTCATTCATACATCTATTGTTAGCTGTAGCAGCAGCTCGCACTGTAGCGCTTGACTGTGCTAGCTCCTCCCCTACCCGCTGCTGCTGCATATTTAACAGAGTGGAAGAAACGGAGTAGCCCATAGGCTACCAACAGCAAATAAATATATTCATTAGGCTTGATTATTTTTAAGATCTATTTTTACAGGCTGTATGCAGTATATGCAAAGCCAAAGCGCAATGAAATAAATCAACTTATAATTTCTGGGGTTTACATAAGCTATTGTCTAGAGGTGTGCGATACCGGGAATTATTAATCGATCCGATACCAAGTAAATACAGGGGCAGTATCGCCGACATCGATCCGATACCGATACCTTTAACATTTAAGCTTGATGTATCATGAAACTGTTGACCTTCGAAGTTTTGTGATTTTTATTTTATTATTACAATTAAATAATAATAATAATAATAATAATAATGTTATGTTCAGTGTTTTTTCCTAATCCACCTCTTATATCTTTCAATCCTTATGTAATTTTGTCTGTATTGTGTGCACATGCCTGTTGCTATAATTTTCCCCGTCGTGGGACAAATAAAGGATTAGCTAATGTTATCTTAAATAACACTTTTTAATATATGTACCGGGTTCTTTCAAGGTCTCAATTACATTTTCTGTGTGGGCTCCAGTAACATATGATAGATAATATCTCCTTTGAAAGTTAACATGAACTGCTGCTGAAGATGACCAATTTTATCTACCTGGATGTTCTCTGGAGGATTGAAACGCCTCAGTCAGTGACGTCAGTCTGTGGGTCTGGTCTGTCGGGGCAATGAGAGAAGTTTCCTGTCGCTCGACGTTTTCTTGCTCATGGTTTTTCACGTGCTTAGATGAATTTGTTGTGTTTTCCACTGAATTTAACCGGCTTTTTACAAACCATGCAGCTTAATTTCATTTACGGTATTAAAATATAGCCAAACGGGGCTTATTTCTCTCTTTATGTTTTTCCGCTCTGGCGGTCTCTCTCTCCGTGTCTGAACAGGAACCGCGCGCGGCGGTTGTTTGTGTGTGTGTTTAGTGGAAAGAGTAGAGTGGGCGGGCCAGGCTGAGCCTGCGTGCTGATTGGCTGGCGCCGCTGAGCCATGTACGAGAGGGGAGGGGGAGCAGCAGAGTGCCGACACAGAAGGGGAGACTGGTGAATCTCTGCTGCAGTCAGCGCGCACGGGAGAGAATAAAAAGGATCAATCCTGTTAAAAGAATATTGTTCAATGTCAATCGATAGTATCTATCCTAGGATCGATCCGCCCACCTTTACTATTGTCCAGTTTCATATTTGCTCAGTGACAGTCATTACATTCGGGGCTTGACTCAAAACATTCGGGGCTGAAGCCCCGGCAAAATCGGCTGGCGACGCCTTTGCTATTAACGGCGATATTTACTTTATCGCACATTAACGCATGTTGCTCACATGCTTTTATTTTGTGAAGGTCTGTTGCTGCGGTGTAGGGGTTTGAATCAGAACAGTAGGTGGCGATAATGCGCCAATAACCTCGCTGTCAGCCCAGCCTTGGATTCAAACAGGAAGAAAGGTGCTGGCTGGAAAAAGTAAAATGCGGAAAAAAACAAAGCTGACATGCGGAAAAAACAAAGCTGACATGGGGAAGGCGGTGTTTCCCGCAGGAATTTGCTTAGGCGAGGCGGTGAGTTGGCGGCCGGAACAAGTTTTGCGCAGATGACTGGCGGAACGGTGGGGGGGGGGTCTGCATCGACGCAGTCGGTGAAGTCGCTTCTCGCTTCAAAGTATCCATGTATTTTTGCCTGTTTTTTCCCTGCCTTTCACTATATGCACGCGAGAAAGCAACAACAAAAAACCGCGTGTTAACGTCAAATAAACATGCAAGCATATCGAGTTAGCAAGCATTTCAGTTTAAAGTTCTTCCAGGAACGAATATGACAGAAACAAGTTAGTTGTAACCACTGCCAAGTTAAACTTTCTTATCATCAGAGCACCTTGAGCTTAACATATCACTTAAATGACAAACACACTGTAGACGTCACCAAACAATTCAATGACTCAGAGAAGCTAACCAATGTAATGGCGAAGTGGATAGCTACTGTAGACCTTTTTTTGTGCTTCACACTTTGGTATTGAACATAAAATGGTGATTCTGCTCCCTGCCGTTACCTCAGAAATTGCCTGTTTTTGGTAGATTTTTTCCCCATAAAGAGAATTTCCTGTCAGTGGCAATAAGCTTTAATTTATTATTATTGCTATTTTTTGTTTTACATGTTTAAGTTGAGCTTTACACTAAATATGTGTTACTGATAAGTGCTACAAATGTTACAACACTTTTGTTCATATGGCAGCAGAACATTAAAATAAAAGTGCTCTTTACACTACTTTTGAATTCATTCTTGGAGTTTGCGCATACAATGCGATTAATCATGATTAATCAGGCAAATTATGCGATTACTCGCGATTAAAGATTTTAATCGTTGCCCAGCCCTAATATATATATATATTGAAATAAAAGACCTTTGGGGCATCCCTCCACAGATTGTCTAATAAATTCAAGTACTCTATTGAGCAGACCATACTGGGAAAATAAGAAAAACAATTATTTTAACCTAAATCTACTGAGGGAAGGTATAATTCTGTGCATAAATACAACTTTTTGAATATGTAATCATATATAGTGTAGTGACTATTGCATTTTTTTCATATTATACTTTGTGTGACATTGCGTTAGTCTAAGTAATTCATTGTTTAGTCTTGTTTTATACCATCAACTTAGCAAGGAGTGTAGAAGGCAATTAGCCTTTGAAACTGACTTCACACTGATTACGTTGCAAAATTTGCTGTGCAGCAAACTGGATGCGTGTCGGATCAGCTCATGCATCCAGACAATATGATTTTGTCTTCCAGGACAGTGCTATGCATCGTCTCTTAGATATGTGCACAGATGTCTTTTGGTATTATCACCCTGAGACATTGGACATGGCAGTCAATGGCTCAAAGGAACATGGCTTCATTAACAAGCGTTGAAGTTCTAAAAAGGGAGAAGAGAGCTTTCTAGTGGAGTTCCCAAAGCTTTGACTTTGGCAAAATGTTATTCTGTATGTTTTCCATTAAATGTGCATATTTTTTCTTAGCTTTTGACATCTAAACTGGTAACCACAGCTGTGTGTTTAAAAACAGTATTTTTAATTTATTACTAACCTCACATCCCAATATCACCAGCTATTTTGTTCCAGACAGGGTTGCTGATTGTTTCTTTTTTCTGTTTTCACTACTGCCTGTGCAAATGTCGCTACTGTTTTCATCTACAACAGTGTGTGTGTCTAATCATATTGTCAGAACTCAATTTATGACCTTTGCAGACCACTACAAAACAATTGTATCACCAAAAGTGCCACCATGCTGGATTTACAGTGATCTAATGCAATTGTTATCAAACAGGTTCATGCATATATCCGATCTAACTACAATGATGTATCTGTCTAATAATAACACATCTAAGTTCATTCATGCTTGTGTGAATTCCTCCACACCCACCGGTGGTAGAAAGTAGTCAGTTTGCTGTAGGTCATTGTCATTTAATGAAATGATTCATTGGGTATGCACTAATGAGCTTAAGGAGCTAAAGACAAATGACTGCCCACGCATGCATACAAACACTAATATGCACTCTCATGCATTTCTGGCACCTGGTGTCTTTGTGCAAAATTAGATGCCGAACTAATGAGTCAGATCAGTGAAGTTTAGTTCAAAGATGAACAGACATTAGTCTTTAGTTTAGTCAGGTCTGTTATTCACATCTGCAGATATGCTCTTTCTTTCTGTATGAACGACTTCTGCTTCTTCATCAGATTTCTATCATACTCTATATCTTATAGTACAAAACATAAATATATAGTTCCCTTATTTATTTGGATTATTCTTTATCATTTTATCTTTTATCTTTTTATACTACTTCATCAAGTATATCCTTTCCTTCCCCTGCTTGAAAGCTATCACTTTCATTAAATACTTTTTACTGTCTAGCCCATAATCCACTTGTTTGGTTGCATGTTGCTATTTTCATCAGTGTCCCAAATCGATGCTTAATTATACCATGACAACTGCCCCATCGCAAGTCTCTACGTTCACAACCTCTTTTCCCCTACCATCCCCCCATCCCTCCACCCAAGCTTCAGATCTTGGACACAAAGGAAAGTAATTAAAAAGATTAGTGACACCCAGTTAGCGAAGGAAAGTAGATGGGGAGGAGGAGTGTGATGGGAGAAAGAAAGAGAAGGGGAGTAAAATAGAGGCAGCATAAGAAGACTGGGGGTGCATATGGAAGGATTGAGGCATTACAGGAGGAGACTGTGGGCCAAAAGAGGGGAGGAGCAGGACAAACGAGAAACTGGAGAGGATAAGGAAAACAGATAAGCGGGGATTTGCTATGGTAGATGGGGATCAGAGACGAGAGCTGGTGAATGGATTGCAGTAAGCGCAAACAAATTCTTCATCAATGATTGAATTTCCCACTTGTACCTATGTACATACAGTTTCCTTAAGGCTCGCTGTTGGCACTGAACTTTACCCTCCTTATGTGACAGCGGCAGTGAGAAAATATGAAACCTTAACAAGATTCTTCTTGAATGTAAATTAACTAACCATTTATAATTTATCTATATATGTTATGCCCATCTAAAATAATTTAGATACATTTTAAATATTTCTGTTCGGTTGCATCTGCTTAACAGAATACATTTGGCAACCTGTTTTTTACTCTATCATTTGACGGTTTTAAGTCGAAAATATGCAATGATATAGACATGTATAACCCATACACTTTATAAAAAAGTAGTTAGGTTTCCTCCCTGTAGCATATATGTTTTTACATTTTTATGTTGCGTAGTAACTTTTATTGTAGATATTACTGAGTATGTTAACTTGTTACTCAGTGGGAAAAGACAGAACTAAATTCCCTATTTTACAGTTTATTCTTGTCTTTCCAAAGAACCCCATCAGTTGTCACAATATATTGTGATATCATATGACGGAGTAACAGGGAACAGAGGTCAAAGATTTGCCAGTAATCAGCCCCTAGACAGCAGATATATGGTATCATAATTTGCAAGCAGACCCAAATGAGAAGAGTAAAAGTCAAGTCACACTGCAGTTTTTTTTTTGTTTTTTTTTTTTTACCAAACTGGTTTCAGTGTTAAACTGCTCCTAGTACTTGCTCAACAGATCTGCCACAGCCTATGACTCTAGCCGAAATAAACGGGCTCTTTCTTATTATCAATGAGTTGGGCCAGATAAAAGAACTGCACTCATCAGGAGCTAGGGGAGGCCTTAACTAGGGGAGACCAACAACCAACAACAATATTTTGGGCATAATATTTTAAATTGTAGAGTTTGTTCTGTTTTTGATTTGTCTATTTAAAAACAAAGAAACCATCAAACAAAAAAATAGAGTACAAATACTTAGCTTTGACATTACAAAAACTCAAACTGATATCGGAATAGTACGAGCTCACTGTCTCTGATCTCCCTGCTGTTTTTTTAATATCACTCATCTCAGAGTTTAAGTACAACAGTGCACTAATTGTCAATACTTTCCAATTGCTGCATGACTGCCATTCCCAATTCAGTTCTTAAATACTATTTTTTCAAAATTTTAACATGATTGTTTTTATTATCAGGTAACAATAATCCAAAATCCTGCTGTAGATTTCATTTTTTTAACACTGCTGATGCTGATGAGAGATCAGCTTATTAGGACTGTGAAGCTACACAAATGCTAATTTGTTTTTTAAAAGAACTTTCATAAATTATGTTGGTTATATTAGGGAATAACTGGATAAGACATTTACAGTGACGTTACTCCATGTCAGTTCGCAGGTTGAGGAATATCAAATTGGTTCTTTTATGGTACTACTTAAGAACTGGCTTCAGCACCAGCTTTGAGTAAGCATTGCAACTACTTTGGTGAAAAAGCCCTGTAAGATCTCATGTCCAAAAGCACCATGCTGTGCACACTTTTATTTTGAAAATATTTCCAGTTTTATCCAATGTTTGCTTTACCTGTTCAAGCTTCTTTTTGTTGTGTTATGCATAAGTCATTTGATCTGGTCACATATCTAACGAGAATGCTGATATACAGTTTTAGTTATCCATAACATGACAATTTTAGGTGCTTTAATAAAAGGCAACTTAACTACTTCTTGTTTCCTAAGTTTAAGTGTATCTAAATCTATTTGTTTATAGCACATTTCAGCAGCAAGGCGGTTCAAAGTGCATTACATTATGAAAATATAGAAACATCATAAACACATCGAAACAGTTACTGATTGTGAGACCAGTAAAAAAAACCTAAATTGTATCAAGTGAACACATCAAATAAGTTAGTAAATGGACCTGTTATTCTGGGGTGATAGTAACTCTAAACAGGTGGGGTTTCAATCTTGATTTAAAGGAACTCAGTGTTTTGGCTGATTTGTAGTTTTCTGGAAGGGTTGATAAAAAATAACAGGTCTTTAATGTATTTTGGTGCTAAGCCATTATACATTAAAGACTTTATAAACTAACAAGTATTTTAAAGTCTTTGAACTACAGGGAGCTGGTGTAAGGACTTTAGAACTGGAGTAATGTGCTATATCTTCCTGGTTTTAGTGAGAACACGAGCAGCAGTATTCTGGATCAGGTGCAGAAGACTTTTGAGTGAGACGTCTTGAAGAAGTTTCACCTTTTAACAAAATCTTCCAAAATCAACAGGGAGGAGAGTTGGGACAGTGACTCAAGACATGAACAAACCTGTTGTTTGGACATTTTCTGACAACAGCTTAAAGGCTTGATACACATAACTCATAATAAGAAAACAGTCCAGTTGCCTATCAAACAGCCACTAAGTATTTCAAAATCTCTTAAATTTAATTTTTTTCAGTCACAGAGGACGCAAAGTCAATTAATAACTTAAACTGTATAATAGCTGACATGTATTTGCTTACTGCAGTTTTACAAATCCGATTCAGTCATGTTGGTGATAAGTGTTTGAATATTGCACAGCCCCTGGGCAAAATTGCCAGCTGCTACTATTTATATTCAACATCATGCATGCATCCTTATTCCTGAATCTGTTTGCGTTTTTTTTTAAGAAGATGTGAGGTGAGGGCCATAAATGTTTGAAGTGGGAAAAGCTTTGCTGACATTTACGAACTGCAGCTGTTAATCTACAAAGTGCATATTGTTGTTATTGCAAAGAAACTGGCTTAATAATGCATCTTATGGCTATCTTGGTTATACGTTTTTGCCCACAAACCATAACAGGTGCTTTCTCTTCCTTTGAAATGTACATCCTATGTCATGTCACTTTCTGTAATAGGTTACCCAATCTGTAAAATCCCTGACTGAGACCAGTTTTGTCATCAGCCTGTTGCATAAATGAGTAGCTAGGTCACCTCAATCTTTAATACAGATGAGGATGAAGTAAATATTGCATTTACCATGAAAGCTTTTCAGGAATTGTAGCATCTCAAAAAAAGGTCTCAGTAGTCCATGAGATAAGTCAGTCCCATTCCAGTCAGAAGAACTTGCCAAGTTTATTTAATGTAGTTCAAAATACTACAGCAAAAAGGAATAAAAAATTTTTGATCCCTGTCACTATGCAATTATTTAAAGGAGCAATAAGTGAACTTTCACCACTGTTGAGCACTGTCTTTAGACCATAAGAAGATGTGTGGAAAGCCACACCTCTCTCTACCTCCAAAATCTAAGGATCAATTTTACAGCATTAAAACAATGCTAACTGTGTTAGCTACTGACTACTCGCCTTATATAACAGTAACACCTGGCCCATTGCTGGTCAAACTCCAACAACTAACCCACATGCCACAATTGTAGCATTACATTGAATTGAATAAACATGGCAACACAAGGCTAACAACAATGTAACACCAACAAAAAAAAAACATTTGACTTCACACCGTTACTAACCTGTTCAGGAGCAGAAAAGCTAGCTCCGAGTCAAACTGGAACTGCTTCTATGTTAAAAATCCTCTCCACCTTAGAAATGTTAATGGCCTATGTCAGGGGTTTTCAAATTCGTTGAAGGTGAGCCTCCCCTAGGAATAGGTAAAGATAACCACCCCCTCCCCTCCCACCACAAACCTACCCCACACAAGTCCCTGCAGTAAATGCATCTTTCTTTCGTGTTCCTGGAATGCTGTGTTTCAAAAACAACTGAGCCCAATACATGTTTTTTAATTGTATTTCTTTTAACAAAGTACATTCATAAAAAAAGGCCTATTAATAAAATATCCATCCAAATATTTCCATCTTACAGGCTACTTTTACTGAAACATCACGGACAGAGGGCCTACTTTTAAAATTGAACTGTCAATACAGCAAATTCATAAACTATTGTTTTCAACAGCAGACAAACTGAACTAAACAGACGATAATGTTAAACTGAACTCACGTCAACAGGAGATGTCAACTGAAATAATAATAATAAAAAAGATAACCTGAATAGAACAGATCTCAACATATTCCATATTGCGATTTACATTTTTAGGCTAATTATACACAATTTAAACCAGCATTTTATTAGATATTTCTTATCTGATGTATTTCTGATGTTTGGCACTTTGTTTTGCCTTGTGTTAAAGTGCTCTTTAAATAATGATGACAATGATAATGATTATGATCAGAATAAACTTTTGCATCACCTCCCAGAAGCTGGAAAGAAAAGAGACAGCTAGTGTTGAGCGTTCAATGAGCAGGTCCAGCGCGCGAGCAAAGTCGCGTGTGCGTGCAGAGAACTGAGCGCGAGGACAGAGCGTGGGTTGAGAAGAGTTTTTCAGAGTTGAGTGCGCGCCAGACCGGTTTTGAGCGGGCGCGTGTTGTCTCACTGCGCGCTTGGATTGGTTCCTGCGCGCTCAAACAAAAGGCACAAATATCTTCTTCTCCAGCACATTCTTCGCGCCTCTCCTGTGACTCTTTGGTGCCCCCCAGGGGAGGCGCGCCTCACCTATTGAAAACCACTGGCCTATGTTAATCCTTATTTTGTCTCTTTCCTTATCTGACAACTTCTTTGCCAAAGACTGTTGGGGTTTTTTTGTTTTCTGTTTTTTTGTTTGTGGTAATAATGGGTCCTGAACATGGCGAGGGCATTTTATGGACAGGGAGGAGCTAAGCTCTAGGTGGCAGCTAGTCCCATCATGGACGTACATGCAACGCACAGCTGGCCCTGCTTCATAAAAAAGAGACTGGAGAACAACACAAAGAGATGGTGTGTGACGTTATGTTATTGTTTATTGTGGATCCCCATTAGCTACAGCGTAATGCTGCCGCTATTATTGCTGGGGTCAATATAAAAAAAATTACACCACTGGCGTAAACGTCATAGTTATAAAATAACAGATACATGTTAAATAAAATCTAAATACAGCATGCTTTATAATCTTCCAATACCAATAACCAAATTTGAAATTAATAAATCTCATTATCGTCACTGTATCGCTATACAACCTTATAACATAACACTATTTCATAACATATTTACACATACAATGCCACTCATATAGTAGCCACTATAATCCCCCTATATATATATATATATATATATATATATATATATATATATATATATATATATATATATATATACATACATACATACATACATACATACACATATATATATATATATATATATATATATATATATATAAAAAAACAACAATGATTTATTTCATAGTTGATTCACTATATCTTACTTTAATAACACTTTGTTATTGGAATTACAAACACTATCATGTCTTGTAAGGTATGTCTGTTTACTTGCACTAAATTGTAGGCTTCTGTAAATTATGAATGGTGACTTTAATATATTTCTCATAATTAAATGAAATGACTATAGAAGCCTATCGTAACATACAACCAATGTAGTTGTCTATGTATGAATTTAACATTAGTTCTATAATTGCATCTCAAGACAATGCTAGCTACTCGGTTTTGTAACATTTGTAGTTTATTTAATACATCATACCACGTCATACCATATTCCATCTAAAAAGATGCCTTTAGTTTTAGTACTAATTTTTGGTACTTTATATCTAAAATAATGAGTTGTTGCTTATTTCCCCATTAAGATCATGCCAGACATGTCATTGTTCTTGTTATTCTAATATTTTCTCCTATACAAGGATAGATAATGGGTGTAGATTACTTTTTATTTCCAGTTGGTTTAAGCCTTATCCTATTATTGGTTATCAATGGGGGTGGGAATGAGGGTTAAGGATTTGGGGAAAATCTAGAGAATTAATGAAAAACGTTTAATTGTACTGACTGCACATTATCGAAAAGGGTGTATCTTTAATAAAATATTTTGTTTTCCTGTTTTACCTCCTGATAATCATCAACAAGCTGCATACCCAACCACAGTTGGGTTTACAGGTCTACTGGGGAGAAAACTCAATCCAACTCAATCTGACCCACAAGGAAATACATCAACACTTTTAAGATGATAAAACTAGATGCTATTAAATAGACTTTACATGTATTGAGCCTTCAAATGGCTCTATGTTTGAATATTCTTTCATTATGTTTGATTGAAAAAAAAATACTTGAAAACCTCCAGTCAAGGCTTCTCAATGCTGTACATTTAGTATCTTATGAATAAATTTGATACTCAGTCATTATTTTCCTGCAGTTCTTTATTAAAATACCATTTTATTATCTTCTTTCATGAAAAATACATTAGAACTGCATCAGGGAAATCATTCCAACCTTGACAAATTCCTCCCTGTACAGTAAAATTGCTGAATTAAAAATGCCTGCTAAAGAGCTTTTTAGAGTTTTGAAGTTCAATAGCTCAATTAGAAGAGGAGCCCTCTTGTACCGCAAGTTTTAGCATTATCATTACAAATTACAATTTACATGTGCACTTCGTTGCTTGTGTTATATTTGGAACAAGGACGTTTGAATTCATAATGAGGAGCATGTCCATTTGCAGGTCATGTAAAACACGTTTTACAACAGAAGTATTGATTGATGTTATGCTCCGTGGATGTGCTGGATATAGTTCTTTTCCTGCTGGTAAAGACCTGAAACACTACACCCACTCCATCGCTCTTTCTGTGCTTGCTTTCTTCCCTTTTCCTGTCACCTTCTAATGTTTAGCTTTCCTCAGTGTTATTTTGTATTTTCTATATTCACTTTTAAAAAGGGCATAAAGTATTTGCATGGTTGTTTTTTATTATCCTCCTAATTTTACTTTTTTAAATAAACCATCTTTCATCTGATTTAGAATATTCTATTTCAATGGTTTATAAACTTTTATTTGATATGTCAATTCAGTAAAGGCAAAATCTTTGAAGTACCTCCACAGTGACAGACATTTCAAAACAGTTGAACTAGACTTGGATCTAGTTTGAAATATTGTGGCATAAAATAGGAAAAAGTAAATGCTGATATCCATCAACCCTGTATGATTAGCTAAAGGATGTTGTTTGAATATATGTATTTTCTTTTCAAGTTCCAAGTTTTAAGGTGGAATGATTAACAGTAGCATTGCTAGAAGTAGAAAATGTAAGTTTCTCAACAGCAATGACCACATAATCCAATATGGCTAACTCAAAAATTAGACAATATGCAAGCCAAACTTTGTGATACCGACAAGAAAAAAAGCCTGACTGCACACAGAATTATATTTTATCAAGTCACTGTCGTGTGTAGGACCAAAGCCAAGAGCTGGGAAGCCACATAATGGGATGATAAATGGTTTAATGAAAGAAAGGGTAACACCTAAGGAAAAAATGACCAGGCACTAAACAGACACATAACTGGAAACAAACAGGTGGTGCCACAACGGCAGATAGCATATGAGAGGATCTGACTAGGGAGGGGAACAGGTGCTGTAAATAGAGGGGGCAGAAACCGAAAGGAAATCAGGAGGGCAGTTGAAAGTGATTAACTAATAGCCTGAATGACAGGTGAAAACAATGACGATGTAGAAGAAAGTGAAAATGAAGACAGGGCAGACAGGGAGGAGATAAAGGAGGCAATGTGACTAAAATGTATCCGAAAAGGAACTAACACAAACACTGACTAAATCCACAAAGTAAAGATAAACACTTCACGATCATGACACTCACATGTAACCATAGTGTTTGGAAGTACAAAATGCAGAGAAATAAAGTTGTATTAACTTATACTGTTAACAGTAGTTAGTCAAACATTTGTTAACTGTCATGAATTAAAATTAGAATTGATTTGCTCATATTGCAAACATTTTATCCAATCGTTTTTTTCTATAAAATACATTAATTTCACTCCTTTTCACCCATGGGACAAATTAAAACTAAGCTTTGTAAATATGTAAAATTGCAGAGAATAAGAGTAACTGGTTAGAACAATGAGAGATAATGTGATTTGTCTAAAATGTTTGCAACAATTCAATTTAAATTATATACTTAAGTTTACGAATGAGGGGAAGATGGAGCGGGAGATCGACAGGCGGATTGGCGCGGCGTCTGCTGTGAAGCGGGCGCTGTACCAATCCGTTGTGGTGAAGAAAGAGCTGAGCCAAAAGGCGAAGCTCTCGATTTACCGGTCGATCTACGTTCCTACCCTCATCTATGGTCATGAGCTTTGGGTCATGACCGAAAGAATGAGATCCCGGATACAAGCGGCCGAAATGAGTTTTCTCCGTAGTGTGTCTGGGCTCTCCAGAGTTGAGTGCGCGCCAGACCGGTTTTGAGCGGGCGCGTGTTGTCTCACTGCGCGCTTGGATTGGTTCCTGCGCGCTCAAACAAAAGGCACAATCATCTTCTTCTCCAGCACATTCTAGGGTGCAGACCTCAGTCATCCGGGGGGGGGGGGACTCAGAGTAGAGCCGCTGCTCCTCCATGTCAAGAGGAGCCAGTTGAGGTGGCTCGGGCATCTGGTTAGGATGCCCTCCCTGGTGAGGTGTTCCGGGCACGTCCCATCGGGCGGAAACCCAGAGGGAGACCCAGGACACGCTGGAGGGACTATGTCTCTTGGCTGGCCTGGGAACGCCTTGGGATTCCCTCGGAGGAGCTGGCCCAAGTGGCTGGGGAGAGGGACGTCTGGGCCTCCCTACTGAAGCTGCTAACCCCGCGACCCGACCCCGGATAAGCGGAAGACAATGGATGAATGGATGGACTTAAGTTTACCATCCATCATCTGGTTTCAGATAACTGATGTGAGTAAATGTAATTATAGCAACTGCATGGATAAACTAGTTGGAAAAACACAATTCCTGCCTTGGTTGGAATCCTGCCTGGGAAAATTGGAATTGTCTGAGCTACCCCAGGTTTTGTATGGCAGCACACATGTAGAATGTAGTGGGCAGTGCCCCTATAAATTATAAACTAAGCACTTCTGACAGTCTGTATTTCCTTAAACTGGTGGCACCAATGCAGTATGATACCTACTTGTGTTATTTTAATTTTCAACACAGTAAACAGAAATAAATGCACTCTTGACTCTTGATATAGTTTTAGAGATGCCTTTTCATAAACATTATCTTTTTTTGCTCCAAATGACAGAGAAAGAAAAAAGTTACTTCCATTGTTGTGTTCTTTGATCCTCGTTTTCATATACATTTCTTAAGAATTGGGCTGATGCTAATATCTAAAGCAACTCACAATAACTTCAAAGAGGCACATACACTCATTTTCATTTCACTTATAGTCATTAATTTTCATATTGTTAAGATGCAAGGCAGCCTGAGAGAAATAGGGCAGAGTCTACATTGAGAGTTGAGGAGGAAGTGTGCGAGAGGCAGGGGAGGAGTCATGGGTTTGCAATGAGGACAGATGAAAGGGAAGACAGGTGGGCTAGAGGGAGAAAAGGGAAGACGAAGAGACTGGAGGGAAACAAAAGGAAAATATTAAGGAAGGAAAATGAGGGAGAATAAAAGGTTCTGAAAAAGGTGAATACAAGAGGTTGACAGGAAAGAGGAGAATAAAAGAGAAATTAAAGCTATAGTTGGTAATCCTGTTCAGAAACACTTTTTGTTGTACTCAGTAAAATGGTTCTTCCATCCTGAAAGTAGTCAATACATTATGTATTCAGAAAAAGGAGGTAAAAAAGATCGATCTCTGTGGGAGCTGCAGGCCTGTAAAACTCTAACCAATTACTGCCATTCACGCCGAAGAGCAGGGATTGGTCAGGGTATTCGTAATGCCCTCTGTCCCTCAAGTTCCGGGGGTATCACCTTATTTATTGGTTGTCTCACTTGCCAATCATTCTGAGGTTCTCACGTAATGCCAGTGTGCGTGCACATTCCTTGTTAGGTTCCACTTGCTGGCTGCGCATGCTCCCTTCTAGTGTTTACAGGGTTTATAGAGGAATGAGTAACCCTAATTTAATGCTTTTTAATGCTCGTAGAAATAATTTTAATGCCATCAACAAGTACCCATATATATATATATATATATATAGAGTACTTCTTGATGGCTTTGTTCAGACACCAGAGCACCTCCGCATGCAGTGTTGCATTGGATCCAAATGTTGTTCGAAGACCGTCTGATTTCCCGGCGTTAGTGGCAGTAAAGCTTGCTCCAGCTGCTGCTGTGCTGTTTGCGGTAGCTAATGCGGATGTGACTGCGTTGGTTACAGAAAAGTAACTTGACATTGTTAGCTGTTGTCTGCCCCTTGCAGCTGATCTGTGGCTGTCCGCAGTGGTGTAGTGGTCCCTGGAGAAGTGGGTATACTCTCAATGTTTGCCCTTTTAGACGCAGCTCAGAACAATGCTGTTTTAGAAACAATGACATGTAACACTGCTCTATTTAGTTTACCCAAAAATCCATCACTAGGGTTTACTCATTTTAGCCTAAACTATTTAGCCTAAAAAATTTAGATTAAAATATTTCCTTGAGCTACTACGTGAGGTGTGAAAATACTGTTGTCTCTTTTTTAAAGATTTTATCCAGCTTCTGGCAGGTAATGTAAAATTTTCTTTGGTTTATATCGAAGGAATATAAACTACATCCAGAATCAACATTTCATTACTTTACTGTAGGTTTTTCAATATAGACCTAGATGATAAGGCATATGGAAAGTTCTAAATTGAATGAGACAGAGAATCTATAGAAAGAGATAAAGTTAATAACGAGGAGAACATCAAAACTCAAATCTCTTTATCTTTGAAAATCATGAATTGTCAAATATACCAGTTGAAACACCCAAAGAACTGTTGATCCTGTTGATTTAGACACCCTGACAATGAATGTTTAGCCCCTCGATTTTAAAATGGGCGGTGATTTTAAACTTGACAGTCAAAAAGGGACCTCAGTTAAGTCATTTTTAATCATGTAAGGAACAAAGCAAAGGTAAAACCTATTATTACAAGTAGTATGGAAACACTACTCCAAGCCTTCATTTCATCATGGCTGGATTAGTGTAATTCTCTTTATCTCTGAATCGGTCAGTCCTCACTCAAATGTCTGCAGATGGTTCAATCGCTGCTGCACACCTTTTGATGGAAAAACATAAAATAAAGCACATTACCCCATCCTGGCCTCCCTTTACTGGTTGCCTGTTTATCTTAGAGTTCAGTTTAAAGAACTTCTGTTTGTTTTTAAGGATTTAAACAGCTTATTATTATTGTTGTTGTTGTTTTAAACTGTTGAGTCTTTACTCAAGTCATTTTATTAGATGTTATTTTGTTTTACCTCGTGTTAAAGTGCTCTTTAAATAATGATGACAATGATGATGATTATGATCACAAGAAACTTTTGCATCATCACCCAGAAGCTGGTAAGAAGAGACAAAAAGATTTTTCACACCTCACTTAGTAACTCAAGGAATTATTTTAAACTAAATATTTTAGGCTAAAATATTAAACTGTTTATTGGTTGTTGTTTTTTCTTCAATCCCACCGTTATGTTTAGTAATTTCTGCCAAAACCTGACGCATTTTCATTTAATCCATTTGAATGCAGTATTTGCAAGCCCTACTCTGATTGGATGGAAAGAAACCTGTCTGTGATAGCTGGTGAGGTGGACAGTTTTTGAAGTCACGAGCGCACAGACAGAATCCAGCGAGCGCACAGAATCCAGCGAGCGCACAGAATCCAGCGAGCGCACAGAATCCAGCGAGCGCACAGAATCCAGCGAGCGCACAGAATCCAGCGAGCGCACAGAATCCAGCGAGCGCACAGAATCCAGCGAGCGCACAGCTGGTGTTGAGCGTGGAAGTAGCAGGTCACGGGCAGACACGGAACCGAGGGCGAGCATAGTGGGTTGAGAAGAGTTTATCAGTTTTGAGCGTGCGCGCCTGATGTTTAAACGCTGAATACCTGTCTCACTGCGCGCTCAAACAAAAGACACAAATATCGCTCCAGAAGTGGGTATACGTAATGCTGACTAAAAGTAAGTGGGTACACGGCGTACACCCGCGTACACCTTGGACTACACTGTCCGACTTCATGTGAAATCATGAAGTATTGACACCCATTCTGCAAAGCTTATTTTTTCTTTTTTACAAACACGGCAAAATCCTTCGTCATCTTTACCGTCGACAGGCTGCAGCCATGTCCCGAATTCCTCGTTTTCCATCCACTTTTGTTGAAATTTGCATTTTCCCATTTTCTAGCTTTTTCTCCGCCTCGAGCTTCTTTTCCGAACATTGTAAAAACATACGGCTTTACGATCAACCGGAAGCAGTTCCACGCAAACACGCGGAATCAGTTATATCTGATAATATATCTGACGAAACTGTTTTTATGACCGTATTTTTTTAGAAAAAAAAATAAGGCATTTTTAATGCCACAGATAATCACATTTAATGACTTTTAATGCCAATTAAGGCCTTAATTAAAAAAAAATTTAATTTAATGACTTTTAATGCCCCGCGGAAACCCTGGTTTATGTATCGGGTTAGAGTAGCAGCTAGCTTATGCCAGGCATACACTGCACGATATTTTCAATCGTGGTACTCATATACAGCTCAAACTGTACGACGTAACTGCAGGGTTTAAAAGTTCACTGCTCACAATATATGTTCTTACACTGTGCAGCCCGACGCTCTGATGCGACCTGACTGCTCACACAGTGCGTTCAAAATCCATACGTCAGACTCAGCCCCGTAGAGAGATGGCGCTACTCGGACTTGTCTACCCGGAAGCCAAATGTCAACAGTAGAAGAAGAAAAATACGGAAGTGTTGTTGATCACTGTTAAATATGAGGCTTACTAGAACAAAATGCGCTGCTTTGGAAATTCTAAGAGTTGCTCCTCCGTAGTTTGACTCCATGTCACATGTACGGCCGTCATGCTTCTCTCCGCTCCTATATTTTCGTTTGAGAAGACGAAGAATAATCTACTTGTTTGCGCCTGCGCAGTGCGCGAGGGTGGGGGAAATCGGCTCGTAGACAGTCGTAACTCCGCTTCAACAACAGGACGCGCTCACGATCGCTCACGATCACTCACGAGGGCTGACTGAATTTCAAACATGTTTGATTTTCAACCGACCGTCCGATTCCTGATCGGGAGGTGGTCGTGAGAGACAAATCGCCCCTCATTACCGCCTGTATACTACACGACGCAGGACGCACGATCAAGCTGAAACTCGGCCCAATACAAAAAAATTCTCATACGACTGAAGAATCAGCCTGAAAACGGGCAAAAACGCGTACAGTGTATGCCCGGCTTTAGTGGTTAGCTTTGGTATTAACTGTTCACCGTATACGTTGAACATGGCTGAGAGACGCAAGATGCAAACTGCATACAAGTTTATGAGAAGAAGAGGAAGGTGTTACTAGAAAGAAATAAGACCAGAGCGGATTTGGGAATTTTTTTTCACGTGATCCCCCTGAGGAGCGGAAGAGCAGGTAAGACGGTCTTGCACATGTGTAGTTATTCAAAAAGGGGCTTGGGGAAACTTCCGGAAAAATCGCCAACCCTACCTTTAAATAAGTATAGGAGGGTGGAAGGAGGGAAACTTCAGTAGGGGAGAAGACCTAGCTGGGCTCCTCATACAGGACTTGGTTTTGGTGTTCCACTGAACAGTCAGTAGGCTACAACTAAGGCACCAAATTCCAGAAATTATGTCATGTCCTAATAATTTATGCTGAAGTAGACAAAAAAAATCAGATGCAAACCAGATTCAGTCCAATACATAAAAGATAATACTATTCAATTTATTTATATAGCAGCACTTCACATCTTATCTCAAGGCACTTTACAAAGTCAAATTCAATCAAATCATACAGAGATAATGATCAAAAAGTGTCCTATCAAAGGAAACCCAGCAAATTGCATTGAGTCTTCAACAACCAGCATTAACTCCTCCTGGAGTGTGTGTAGCCACAGTGGACAGTCATCTGCATTGCCGATGGCTTTGCAGCAATCCCTCATGCTGAGCATGCATGCGGTGACAGTGGAGAGGAAAACTCCACTTTGACAGAAAGAAACATCCAGCAAAACCAGGCACAGTGTGAACAGTCATCTGCCATGACTAACTGGGGGTTGGAGAAGATAGAACAGAGACATAAAAGACCACAGAACACATTGATTCTTTCTATGTTAGAGAGGGTAATGGCAGATGATCTGCCACCCAGGATGGTGTAACAGCTAACAGAGCGCCAGTCCTGATGTACCTACTTTGAAGAGAAAAAAAGAGAGAGAACATAAAATTAAATGTTTAAATAACAAGAACAGTAGGAGAACTCAGCAGAGTGAAAGAAATAGATCTTGATGCCCTCCAACAGCCTAAAACTATATCAGCATAACTACAGAGATAGCTCAAGATAATCCAAGCCACCCTAACTATAGGCTTTGTCAAAAACGAAAGTTTTAATCCTAGTCTTAAAAGCAGACAGGGTGTCATCCTCACCTACCAAATCTGGGAGTTGGTTCCACAGGAGAGGAGCCAGATAACTAAAAGATCTGCCTCCCATTCTACTTTTATAGACTCTAGTAACTACCAGGAGACCTGCCGTCTGAGAGCAAAGTGCTCTATTAGGAACATATCGGGAAATAGATCTCTGATGTATGATGGAGCTTGATTATTAAGGGTTTTATGTGTTCGAAGAAAAATGTTAAATTATATTCTGTATTTAACAGGGAGCCAATTAAGAGAAGCTAAAATAGGAGAAATATGATGTCTCATTTTAATTTTCATTAGAACTTATGCTGTAGTTTTTTGGATCAGCTGAAGACTTTGAACTGCATTTTGTGTACTTCCTGATAGTAAAGAATTACAATAGCCTAACCTTGAAGTAATGCATGGGCTAGTTTTTCAGCATCATTCCTGGACAGAATATTTCTAATTTTGGTAATATTCCGGAGTTGAAAAAAGGAAACCCTGGAAACCTGTTTAATATAGGATTTAATGTCATGTTCAAAAATAACACCAAGGTTTTTTATTGTATTTTATTACCATTAGCCAATTTAATGGCATCCAGATTTAGTGATTGATTGACTCCCACTGGGAGTCCCCTGGTACTACGAAGCTTGTACTGGTACTACAAAGCTTGTACCAGTGTAAAATGTAAGAGATTCCTGAAATCCCTTTATTTCCCAGCAAAATGATTTAAAGTGTATTTTAGTTCTTTCGTTTTTTTTTCTCTTCCCCATTATAAACAGTTGTTTAAACACGGTTTTAAGTTATCTAATGTTTATTAAATAACCCTCGGTCTGTTAGGTATTGTCCGGTGAACATCAGCCCAAACAGCGGATATTAGGACATTAGTTGAAAGGTTGATTTGAGCACTGACATTCTTTTAACAGCAAACTCTGCACACATATGGAATAAATCAGTGACAACTTCTCTTCAAGTTCAAGAATTTATTAACGGAATTAAAATGAACATCCAGAGAACACCGCTATGGAATGCTATTCATCTGAATTAACACAATATTTCAACCAAAAAAAATCCTCTCTAGTAGGCTAGTGAAACTTAACTAAACTACTAAGCAAAATTAAGATAAAATAAGATAAGGTACTACGTACACAAAAAAGAAAATAAAAGACCATCATCAGAATGATTCAGTGAATCCTGGTTCACTGCAGATCTAAGTTAGAGAGCCAAAGTTCATCTTAAATAATATGGAATGAGGTTAAATTAGCTTAACTAATTTAGAGCAACCTTTGGTGTATGTTCAACCCATTCATAATGCAAATCTGAGTTATATAAAACATTATTTGAAGAAATAACATTTTTGAAGAACGATTTGGTAAGTAGAATCAATAACATTTAGGACATTTGATTTCTATTAATGTAATTATTTCTCTGAGAAAAAATGTCTCGAATTAGTAACTTGGGCGCTGTAAGCGGATGATTGACCGGTATTGACATGTCAGGGCACTTCCTGTGGCCATTGTTTACGTTAGCTTGAGTTTAATCCTAACGTTACACAAAGACCATTAAATCGACATTAATCTTCCCTGTTTTTTTTTTTATCTTTTATTAATCAAAATATCAAAAGGAAGAATCAAACTTCAAATGTTTCCATTAAAACCTGAATTATCAGTAAACAAAAAAACACAAAAAGAAAATAGCTTATTTTAAAACATAAAGTTCATTAATCAAATAGGTTCTTCTTTCCCAAACGTTTCCCAGTCTCTCAGTGTTCCAAATACTTCTTCACACAGTCCACGATCTGCCGTCTGCACCACCCTGTAGTGCTCTCTCAGCAATCCTCCAAATAGTCTCCAGCGGTCCAGTTTCTTCCCCTCATAGAATTGGTAATTCCTGCAGATGTAGATGGTGTGTCTAGCCAGTGATAACAGAATATTTCCAAGACGGTGATGTTGAGATGAACCCTGTTTGGATGTTGACCCAAAAAGTCTCAGCCAGTCCCAGTCTTGTTCCTTCAAAATCACGTCTGGACAGGTGGCCTCCAGCAAACTTTTTATTTCCTTCCAGAAGAGGGTGCAGCCAGGACAGCGGAGGAACAGGTGCTCCAGCGTCTCGGGGTCTGAAAGACAGACTGTACAATCTCTGCCATAGACTTCCTTGTTAATTTGGTGCAGGATGACGCCCGTAAAGATCCTCCTGTGTCTAATCAAAAAGTCTGTATTGTTTGCTTGTTGATGACTGAACTTTGTGTATAGATCTGACCATATGCTTTGAACGGATTTGTTTGGGAATATGTTTGTCCAATGTTTATGTGCAGTAGGCTCTTGTAGAATTTGTGAAGTTACAATACTGTACCATTTTTTCGTCCTAACTGATTTGATATCTGTGATGCTGGTACCTGTTGACAGAAGGAAACTCGGGGCGTCATCCTGCACCTCCTGATCTCGGCCTCTCCTGTCAATGCTCGAGGGCCAGCGGAGAAGCAAAGCAGTTTGTATTTTTATGCAGTGTTGTCTGACCTGATATTTATTGCAAAATGTTGCTGCACTCCTGAAGAAATCAAAAACCTTACTGATGTCCACTGACCCTCGATCATCCAGAATCTGCCCAAAGGTGTGAATGCCAACTCTTCTCCAGGATGGGAGATCCAGCATCCTGCCCCCGCAGACCACTTCAGGGTTATTGAAGATGGGCAGCAAGAGACGAGACCTGTACTTAACGTTTGTTGTTAGCGAAGGTCTTACTTTTTTTTCTATCGAACGATGGCGGAGCAAACGAGGGTAAGTATTATATTTAAAACAATCCATAGTTATTTTTTACCAGGGTATTACCGTGATCCTGGAGGCTAATGCTATGCATTTGCCGCTAAGTTAAAAAGTTTTTTAAGCTCTATTTGGTCGTAATGAGCAGATCGGACAACACAAACATTAATGTCCCATCTGTGTATCAAACCCTTACTGAAATAAAGTTTGATATAAGCTTAAATCACACCCAAACACATCAGCAATGCTTTGTTTACTATGTCAAACCTTAAAACAAAACAGTAAAAGCACATTGAGAGTGAACCACTCTAAACTTTCCCTGTTTATTTATCTGCCAGACCTCTGCTTTTATCTGGTTGTTGCGACGGGGAATTCGGTTGTAGAGAATTACTCCAAGGTAAAGCTTGGGCTGTGAAAGAGGCAACATGTGGACTTCTGCACAGCAGAAGTGTTTCCTCAGGCTTCCTCCAAGGTGTAGAGGGGGATGTCCCGACGTTTAGGCACCGGCCAGCCGCAAGGAAACTGTCTTATGTGGTCTCGGCTCAGCTTTCTGAAAAAACTGAGGAAAATTACAAAAGCAGGTTTCTGTAAAGGCTGGTTCCTTAAACCAGCATCCGATTACTCAGAAGACAGACTGCCGACTTAACCATGCTTCCAGAGTGTAAAAGTGTCACATTTTAGTGGCTATAAACTTAGTGTGATTTTCTCCTCAATGGCTGATTGCACAACACAGTGTTATCGAGTAGAATAAGTGTCAATAAAAAAAAAAACATTGAGTAGAATAAGTGTCAATAAAAAAAACATTAAAGATTTTGTTTTGCTGAGTGACAATGTAAAAGTCAGACTGTATTTGGAAAGCAGCTATATTACATTTCTGCTTGTAAAATCCTATCACATACTGTGAGAGCAGAGAAAAATGACTTGACTTAATACTTAAACAGATGAAATCCAAGCCCACGTTTTGCTAGTAAATAAAAATGTGCCAAAATATAATGGTTTTCTCTGTTTCACTGAAGCTCATAATTCCCTTCCTACTTTTGTCCACACAGTTCTCTATTCGTAAAGTAGCATGTTTAAAAGGTAGTTTGCTGAACAATGAAACAGGGTCTCATACTAAGCTTCTTTCATGGTGCTGCTCATTCTCTGTTGCTTTGGAACTAACCTTACATTAAATTAGATTGTTTTTCATTACTAAAAATTGTGGGTAGCTCGCCACTGTCATGCCCAAATTTCCCCATTGTGGGACACTCAAGATATTTCTTATCTTATCTTAACTTAATTTACCATCAATCCATTTTCTAACACGTCTATCCCTTGTGGGGTCGCGAGGGGTGTTGGTGCCTATTTCCAGCTGTCATTGGGCGAGAGGCGGGGTACACCCTGGACAGGTCTGGTTAACACTTCAGAATGTAAGAGATCTGACACTTTTAAGTGCAACGCTCTATGTCAAGCTGACTTTGATATTGTGATAACGACGTCTGCAAAGTAATGCCTTGATTTGTTATTTGTGAATGGACAGGGGCAATTTATGGACTCTCTCTCAAGTTAATGATGGAACTGTTTTATGAAAGGGGATACTATGGCTTCTTGGTAAGCAATGTCCCTCCACCAGACAACATTCTGAATCTCCATTGTAACCTACAGTTGTACCAGCTGGTGATGGATCGTGGTTCTACCCACTACTACATGTTTAAAATCAGAGATGCACCACAAAAAACAGGATATAGGTTTCACAGCAAACCCACTGTTTTATTATCTGTACAAAGTATTAGTTGCTTTTGTTTTCATCGAAAACATTCCTATTGGTCAAAAAACATTAGGCAGCAAACAAATCCAGCACACACTGAGGTTCACGTGCTGTGTGTATACTTGGAGCTGTCTGCTTCCTATTGGTCAAAACTTGGAGTTGTAAATTATCCATCATGTTATCACCAGGACAAACATTAAGTTGTTCCAGGGAACTGCAGTACACATTCACATATAAGAAACTGGTTTCAGATGAGTCGTGGTGAGGTACACTGCTGTGAGAAAAAAAGCAATCAGTCCACCACAGTCATAAATGAACGGACATGTTCATCAGCAGAACTCAGGTATGCATCGGCATTTTGAGGAAGCTCAGTTTAAGGGGACCAAAGTGTGCTAAAAATGATCTTCCATACCACTACAACAAAGCTTCCAGTGTGAATTGTTTTCTTACAATTTTGGTGAGCCTGTGTGAATCGTAGTCTCACTTTCCTGTCTTTAGATGACAGGAGTGGCACCCAGTATGATCTTCAGCTGCTCAAAGTTTGAACTGTTCTGTACCCAGAGATGGTATTCCACATATATTGCTTGTAATGAGTAGTTATTTCAGCTACTGCCTGTCTATCATCTCATACAAGTCTGCTCTGGTTTCTGACATGATGAAGTCATTTTTGCCCAAACAGCTCCTGCTCACTGGTTATATTCTATGCTTTTTATTCTTAGTAAACCTGAGAGATGGATGTGTGAAATCCCAATAGATTAGCAGTTTCTTTAGACTATCCATTCTGACACCAACAACTATGCAATGTTGAAAGACACTCAAATCCCCTTTTCTCCCTGTTCTGAAGCCTGGTTTTAATTTAATAATTTTGTCATTTTCTCCATGCCAAGAGGCCTGAATGCATGGACTTGGTCACATGTGATTGGCTGCTTTACTATTAGCGTTTTGAACAAATGAACAGGTGTACCTAATAAAGTGACATATTAGTGTATATTAAGGCAATGACAATGCGCAGGAAAAAGTTTGGTATGGCTTGAAGAAATGTACCTTAGCATCAATGCCAAATTAATTTTGTTGTCTTTAATCATATAATCTGTCTCAGTTTGACATAATGGCTCCATTACAATTGAAGCGAAAACAGTTACTTCTTAACACAAAATTTCATACTCATTATCATAAAAATAGTGTCTTTGTACAAGCCTCTTTGATTTGACATATTTGAAGTTTTTATTCTTTATCGTACTTTAAAGCATCTGATTGTGTAAAACTACACACATGCTCTTTTTCAGTGATCTGCCACTGATTGCAAAATATTGTAATAACTCTTCTCTTGCTGTGTGTCATGCACCAGGCCCATGCTTGTGTTTATATTTGTTCTTTTTCTTTGTTCCCTTATCAAACACTCTCTCATTTATGTGTCTGTTATGTTCTGTTTATCGCCTCCCTGTCTGCAAGAGGCTGCTGTAATAACCAAGTCCTATGCATTTGTAGCATACAATGACCAAGATTTCAACTCAGACACTCAGACATACATCACATAAAAGTGTGAATGCTTATGAGCGTCATAAACATGAAGATGAACAGAGGTGAGGTGAATGTATATGATAGATGGAGAGAGGCTTTAAGTCAGCAGATGAGCATCATCACAACTGCCCAACTCTTTTCTTGACTGCCAGTAACTGCTGATAATTTACTCGGGTCAATAGGTGTGCTTGTGCACACTTATGCTTACGTATGCTGTGTGCATGCCATATTGCTCCAATGGGTTGCTCTTTAAGCATGAGATGCATGGATGTGAAATCGTGTCCCCAACGATAGCTGAAATGTTCACATATATCAATTATGTAAAGGCAGTATTTTGCATGACAGAGCGTGCTGTGTGTAAGGGTCCTTGGTGTCCATTTTGATGTATGGTAATGGTGTAAAAGCTTTTGCTGACAGTGCATTTGCATAAACCCAGTAGATCATCAGCAAAGACTGTATGTGTAAGGGAGTAAACATGTAGCTAATCCAGCTCCCGTCAGAGCAGAACATCAGTATTAATACATCTTCACGCTTGAATTATTTAACTCATTTTCTCTGTTTCTCCTACACAAAAACTTTAGAAATAGTCTGCTTATTCCTTTCAACTACAGCTCCTCTTTTCTGCATTTGCAGTTGCTGTTCTCTTTTCTACTTTGTGCATTTTTCTCTGTTTTATTTTAATTATTCAAAGTCATTGCTCTGGAAGTTGAATTTCAGATCAGTGGAGAACAATCCTTGAAAGCCCATAAAAAAATATAATATATTGTTAGCATGAGCCTGTATTATAGCTATTTATATTTAGTGGCAGAAAACCATAATTTGATGTCATAGACTGGCTAATTTCATAAAATGTTCTGACTATATATATATAGCTTGCATGGTCATTCTAGGTTAGTTTATTGGGCGTCAGGTTTGGGAATTTGCCTCGAGGTGCATTTCATTAAATTAGTAAAAAAAAGTTTTTGTTTAAATCAGTGGTTTTCAATAGGTGAGGCGCGCCTCCCTTGGGGGGCGCCAAAGAGTCACAGGGGAGGCGCGAGAAGACAGAGAAGAAGACAAAAGAAGACAGTGCTGCCGCTCAGCTCTGTGAAACTATGTAGCGATATTTTTGCCTTCTGTCTGAGTGCGCAGGAACCAATCAAACGCACAGTGAGACAACTCTCAATGCTCACAACTGGTCTGGCGCGCACTCAACTGAAAAACTCTTCTCATCCTTCTTTCCTCACGCTCAGTTCCATCTCTGCTCGCGCGCAACTTTGCTCGCGCGTACCTGCTCATTCCACGTTCAACAACAGCTGTGCACTTGCTCGGCTGTTTCTGCGCTGCGACTTCAAAAACTGTCCACTCCACCAGCCAATCACAGACATGTTTTTTTCCATCCAATCAGAGTATGGCTTGCAAATACTGCATTCAGATGGATTAAATCAAAATGCTGTAATATTAGAGTTACTAAGAGTTACTAAGTGAGGTGTGAAAATATTTGTGTCTCTTTTCTTTCCAGCTTCTGGGAGGTGATGCAAAAGTTTATTCTGATCATAATCATAATCATTGTTATCATTATTTAAAGAGCACTTTAACACGAGGTAAAACAAAGTGCCAAACATCAGAAATACATCAGATAAGAGATAATAATGAAATGCTTGGTTGTTAAAATAGCAATAGGTTTAAATTGTGTATAATTAGCCCTAAAAAGTAAATCGGAATATGGATGTGTTGACGTCTATTAAATTCAGGTTTTCTTTTTTATTATTATTTCAGTTGACGTCTCCTGTTGACGTGAGTTCAGTTTGACATTGGCATCTGTTTAGTTCAGTTTGTCAGTTTATGAATTTGCTCTAATGACAGTTCAACTTTAAAAATAGGCCCTCTGTCCGTGATGTAAAAGTAGCATGTAAAATGGAAATATTTGGATGAATGGATTTTATGAATAGGCCTTTTTTTATGGATATACTTTGTTAAAATAAATACAATAAAAAAAATGTATTGGGCTATCAGATGTTTGTGAAACACAGGATTCCAGGAACACAAAAGAAAGATGCATTTGCTGCAAGGACCTGTGTGGGGTAGGTTTGTGTTTTTTGTTTTTTTTTTGGGGGGGGGGGTCGGGGGGGATGGTTATCTTTACCTATTCCAAAGGGAGGCTCACATTCAATGAATTTGAAAACCCCTGGTTTAAATCAAATTGCTAAAGTAACATATGTTATTAGTTACGTATTGTTTAAGTATTAATAGTATTAGTATATTCAACAGATTTATGTTTTGTATTTCTAATTATTCTGACTTAAAACTCAAAATTCAAGCTCTTCAAAAAATGTTATTATTTTTCAACAATCTAAATGCGTGACTAAACCATTTCATAAAATAACATTTCAGGAATAAAATCATTTGATTTTATATGATTAGTTTTTTATTAGATAAATGCTATGATAATTAGAATAAACAAAGATATATGCTTGAAGCACGAATGTGTGTGTTCTTGCACTTGCACTTGCAGCTGAGCGGCAATTTGTTTTTACTAGTTTTACTAGAAAAGTGAGAACTTTGATGCACAGTGAGAATTTTTTTTTGGTCCTCAGTTTTTTCTGGGCTAGCAGTTAGCTTTAGCACTAAGGTGTCATTTAGGGTTAGAGTCAGAGTTAGGCCATATAAGGGGAAAATGGATGGAAGTCAAGGCATAGTCCTCAGTAAGTATTTTAAACAAGTGTGTGTGTGTGTGTGTGTGTGTGTGTGTGTGTGCGCGCGCGTGTTTGGGGGGTGAATCTATGTATAAGTGTCAATGTATGAAATATTAATTTATGAGTTTTTTTTAATACATGGTTGGGACGTATGAAGGTGGTGCCAACTGTAGATTTATACCTAAAGGGTTCAGTACACATGGCTGTACCACAGACCATAGTAGAAAAGAATACTTTCTTTGTTTAAAAATATAAGGATTCACAGTCAGCCTGGTAGACCAAGCACACATTTTCATTCAACTCAAAGTCTATCTCAACATTTGCAAGACTCATAATTTCTTAACAAGCCTTAGCCTCAGTGTCATTATGGCTCAAACGTAAAATTAGTCCCTAATCCACCAGCTAAACTAAATACATGCTCTCTGGTGTCAACATTGCATTTTTCCATAATATTTCATTTCAGTTGCTATGATTTATAGTCTCTTTCTGTTTTTCTTCCTCATTCCTTCTCTTCCTGTCTGGATTTCTTTTGTGATAGATGTGCTAAATTGAGTACATGACCTCCACAGTCAACACTGCACTTTAAATGAATTTAATCTCCCAACCCCATCGTGTTTTCTTTGTATCTGTTTCTTTTTGGTGCCCCCATATCACCCACCTCTCATGTGGGCTGATGGGCAGTTTGCGAATCAATAGTCTTGATGAATAAGAGATTTGCCTATGGCTGTTAAAATGTAACCCATTACATTTGGCTCTTTAAAACTAGCTGGATCAGCGTCCCAATCTGTCCCCCTGTGTCAGAGCCAAAATCACTTGGAGAAAGGCAGTGACAGACGGGAAAAGAAGCAGATCACAGACAAAATTGCTTAAAAGCTGGCACAGAGACACAGTATATTTCCTGTAAATTACCCTATGCTGACTGTGTAGCAGCTCCTTCAGATTGTTGGAAGCGTATTTGTATTTGATAGTCTAGAATTTGTTCACATTATATTGGATTATGGAATAAGAACTGCACACGCTCCTTTTCCCTTAATTCTTTGTGCCAATTATGACAAATAACAACCTTGTTGTGCTTTTTATTTAAAGTCATTGTTTATTTTTGTTAAATACCGCTAAAATCAGAAATGTGCAAGGCCCTTGCCACAAGAATGAAATGAAACATAAAGGATATGAATGTTGAAAAACCTCAAAGAAGAAATATATATATTGATGACAAGTTCACCTACTTTGACTATGGAAGACTAAGACATTCAGATGGAAGATTTAACTCTTTAAACACATGTACAGTATTGTTCAATCCTGGCTTAATTTGTGGAACATTCTTTAGAAGTCTCTAGCCTAGTGATGTTTGTTAGTTTCTGTGGTGCAAGTGCCCTCTAATTAATATTTTCAGTCAGATTGAAATCTCCAAAGAATTCCAGCATCACCAAGCAATATTTGGTTGGCTTGGAATAGTGCTTAGGATCATAGTTCCAAATGAATGTCCAATGATCACTAAAGTTATATTTGCCAGCAGAAGCCATAACACTGTTCTTTAACCTAGCATTGGTATTTCTCTGAACCCATGATGGCAGGTAAACAATCGAAATTGCCAGTTCCTGCTGCTAACCTTCGGACAGTAAATCTCTTTTATATAAAAATAAACACAAATAAGTATCTCTTCATCTAGAAGAGTTTATTAAACAAGAAACACACATCCACTAATAGGCAAAGATAAAATGCAAACAATCAAATGAGAATGAGTAAGAAAGTGAAAAAAAAATCATACATTTGGACAAGCACTTTCTAGACAATGAACAGGCAATAATAAAGCTCCATGTTGATTCCAGCACGTAATTGACAACCAGTGCTATCCAAAATAAACAATCTGTGGATCAACTTGGTGTGTATATGCAGGGAGAGCTAGGCTGGGTTCATAGTCAGGTGAGTATAGCAGTTAGCTGCTACCAAACTCCCAGAACAATGGGTCATAAAGCAGAACTGCGTTCACAGGGAGGCAAGCATTGTCTAGCATCCAGCCGCTAACTAGCTTCCCAGAACAAAGAGTCATAAAAACAGCAGACCATGAGCTCACAGGCTGAGCAAGGAAGACAAAGGATTTGTAACCCCGAAGACCTAGGACTCTTTATGGACTATTTCAAACACGGACACTGAAATAATACAAAACACTTACACAATCCTTTCATGAAAACTCAGTTCATAGTCTGAGGCAACATTTGAAGACTTTGAATACACACAGGGACGGTATACGATGGTACTACTTCTAAAACATATGTTATTCTGGGCAGTCTATAAATAAAAGTAACATAATAAAACAAATGTAGTTATTTCTGTCTTCTGCCGGGTGGAGAATGGTTTTGTGGTTGTTTTTGGAGATATGACGAATCCGCTGATCTCAGGTTAGCACACTTTTACTTGCGTTCAGGAAGTAAAAATTATGAAAACCTCAGGAAAAAAATATCAGGATGCCATTGTCTCTTTGGAAAACTTCCTTTGAATTTCCTAGCACTAGGATTCACTTGGAGTCATGTCTTCAATCAAAATAAAACTTGGAAATCAGCTTGCTTCACACAGCTGGATTTCAAAGCCGCGCAGAGTTTTCTTCTTTGAGGGAATGAGGCGGGTAGTAGGAGAAGTTGCCAGCAAGTTTCTCAAAACCCAGTTAGAATGTGCTCTCAGAAAGGAACGAGAAGAAACAGAGAAAGAAAAGAGCCCATGTTGAAGCACACACCCCACTTTCTATATCGCATGGGAGGAGCTATGACTCCACAGCATAAGAGAGCATAAGAGAAAAAAGGACAAGCCCAAATAAGCAACTTCATGTTCAAAAACAAGCCCAAAAAAAAAACACGCCTCACGAAATTTACAATTTGATAAGAAAGCAAGTCCAAAGTCACTTATAATGTCATGGTTTAGCTTTTTGTTTGTTTATTTTGGACTTTTGTTGGATCAGCTTTCACCTCTCAGCCACCAGCCACTATCCTGTCAGCTCTGCCCCAGTCAATTAGCCCACATCAGCTCCACCTGCTGCCAGTAATTAGATTAAACTCTGGTTACCTGTTCACCAGCCTACATATACCTCCCTCAGCCAACTCATCCCTGCCACATTGTCACACTTCATTTCTCTTCTCATGTCGGATTGCCCAGTTTGATGTGCCCTTGGTCTACCAGTTCATGTGTGCTCGGCTAGCTGGAACCTTCTGTTAAGGTCGCCTGTGTCTACATGCTGCAGTTCTGCCTGTTTCTCCGTGAGTTCCAGCCGCTTGTCCTGCCCGTTCTGGTGGATCCCTGGTTCACTTCGCCTGTTCTGCTCTGTCACTGCCTGCATCTTCTGGTCTCCAGCTCATCCCTGCCTGCCTGCACCTTCAGCCAAGATTCATCTTCCCAGTCTGGTTCTGTTTGTCTGCCTCACCCACCACTACTCATCTTCACAATAAACCTTTTAAACGTATCTCTGTGTCCGGGTGAATACCGGGTTCACCTGCAGTAAGCATTACATATAAACAGAGTTGGCAGCACTGCCTCTGTTACACAGCCGTTCACATACACTATACACAGCGTGTTAACTTCATATTTGGGAGATGTCCCTCAATTTCAGCTAAATCTCAGGCTTCAGTTATCCCGTGTGAATGCGCCACATAAGTAGAAGTAGGGGAGTAATTTATTTATTATATGGGGTCCACAGATAATTCGTATCCCATGCGAATAGGGTTTTACACGGTGAAGATTGAAGACAGAGTTAGTTCTGGTTAATATTTGAAATGGAATTAAAGAGGATGATTCAAAACAAAGTTAATGAACCCTGTGCCAGAGTATTTTTTATTATTTGGAACCAAAACATATTCAAATCGTTTACAGTTGTAGATCATGTTCACTATGAAAAAGCTGGACAAGCTTTAAGCTGTGGGCAAATTAGTGCCCGACTTGCTAATAAAACACTTGCTGCTCGGCTACTTTGCATTTGCACTTATGATTCTGATGTATTTGTTCTTCATTTTCCATTCTTTGTCATGCACACTTTAATCTGTCTGTCCATTACTCTCCGTTCCTCCCTTCTCATCTGTGTCAGCAGGAAGCTACAGTAATATTCATCTCTTTAATAATCACCCAGCGCATTGGTTCAGTTATGACCAACTCACTCCCGCATGTGCGCACACACACACACACGGACATGCGCACTTATATGAATACACACATCAAATAGCCTGGTGTGAGTGCTTCATAAGGAGATAGAGTGAATATGTACAGACGAAGGCTGTGATTTATGAAAAGCAACACTGAAGTCAGCAGAGGAGAATAATCACAAACTATTAACTTCCTTCTGCACTGCTGCTGCTCGCAATTTACTCACAAGTGAATTGTGGATATCTTTATGTATGTTTCTTTGTATGTGTGTTTGTACAGACAGAGCAGAATAATTAAGTGCAAGTGTAACTGGATATTTTGGAGTGTACATGACCTAAAGAAAACATTACATAATATTACATAAGGGCTTCAGTTTTGCCAACAATGCTTGGAGTTTTAGACACTGTACTACAGGTGAATGAGGGTGTTTTATGTTGCAAAAAAACATTACTTTGTTTAGAGTACACAGTATATAAAGCAGGTGTCGTCATACCGGCAAAGTATGCATTTATCAGATATATTTTATACGTTCCTAGCTGGATGATTCTAATATAGCTATAAAAAAGTGATAATCAAAAAAGAAAGGGATGAATATAGATTTCTCATTTGTTTAAGACATTTCTACACTAAACGAAAATGTGGTGACTCATTCAGCAACTGGGAGCCCAGCATGAAAGCTTTTAAAGTAAGCTTGATCAATCTTTCTCAATTTGTGATATTTCCCTGAGTTGAGTCAATCAATGTAGTTTACAAAAATCTACAGTTGATGCTTATTTTTGTGAGAAAAGTGTGTTTTTTACTGTTAGTTTACATGGAACAAGTGAATTCTTCACATTCCATAAAGGGTTAAAATGGTGTATGAAATGTATTGTGGTTATTCTCGACAAAACCGGGGAGTCAAAGCTTGCTGATCCAAGACATCTGGCGGTAAGTGGATCCAAGGCCTGGACCAGGCATAAAATAAGCACCAGAAGATTCTTCCAGCAAAGTTCTCTAAGGATGAGTGGGGGTCATGAGCCAAGTTAAGAGGGCGCAAAGCCAAGCACTTGAGATGTGCTACCATCATGCATAACTCAACAGAGAGAGAATGAACAGTGCAATAAACACAGCAAGCAAAATGATGGGATATTCCGATCTGGACATCAAAATGTTCATTGCATCAAGTACACCTTTACAGACAAAAATCTTTAAAATATCCTTTAAATTTATGCTTTACCTTATGGTGGGAATTGTTTTCAACAAAATGTAAAATTTTATGAGGATATTGTGTGTAAACATATCTCAAGACGTGGCCTTCAAAATGCTGATTCTGGACTTTCCTCTATAGTCACCCCACTTTACTGCATTTGAACATCAAAGGGGAGTTGAATATTATTATACTGTTGGATTATACTGGGAAATATTCTGATGCACAAACCATTTGGGTCCATGTGGTTTAGCACAGCTATCATTCAGGTTAAAGAGATGCAGCCAAAAAAAGAAAACCAAAATAACTGTTGTATTCAACTTTTAATGTAGGATATGCCAGCTACATAGCACTCCTCTTCCCTCATGTGTTTTGCCGGAGGCAGGGAGGATGTGAAGCAAGCCAATGGCAGCAGCCAGTCATTTAATGATTGTTTATGTGACTAAATGACAGGAATAAAACACACTGAACACTGAGTTTCAGAGTAAATTTCACAGTTGTGTGTTTCTACACAGTCCCAAATCCTGTGGTAGAATAAGACATCCATATGAGGTGAGAGGAAAATTGTGTCCTTGAGTTGTTGACACACTTGATTAGCTATTATTTTCTCAAGAAGTTTAGAGAAGAGAGGAAGGTTAGATATAGATCTGTAATTTGTTGAATCATCTTCATCAAAAGAAGGTTTCTTAAGTAAAGGTTTAATACAGCTATCTCAAAAGCCTGTGGTAAATATTTGTTTACTAATGATAGCGTAATCATTTCTGAACTAGGTAATAAAAATTAATATGTCCTTGAATAATTTGGTTGGATTGGGTCTAGCATACAAATTGAAAGTTTAGATGAAGCTAATATTTTTGACAACTCAGAAAGCTCAACTGGATGAAAACTGTCCAAGCACAGACCGGATTCTAGAGTTACCACCAGTGCTGCCTCACTTTCTGAGGATGAAGTAATCAAGTGTGGGGTGATGCCAATTATTATTATTAAAATTATTTTTAATACTGTTGTGCCATCATCCATGGAGGATAAAATCAGACAAGTTTAAAGCCACTGAAATGTGAGACTTTCACAGGCACCCACGGACTGCCTCTCACAGCAGGGGGGCTTACTGTATAAAGACTAGCTGCTCAGGTTTATCACCCAGTTTTGGCCCGCTGTCTTAGCAGCATAGGTGAGCCTATCATCTTCCTCTGTTTGCAGAACTGTCACATATGCTGGCAGAATTGAAACTAAGGGCATCCCTGTCCTTTTCCAACATTGGAGTTTAAGCAGCCGACTGTCATGGAAACAGTCGGCTGCTTGCAACCTTTCTCAGCTTTTGCAGGTGAAAAGCTGATCTGAAGTCGCCCTTCAAACTGTGCAGGGAGCCTAAGAACATAGCTATGGCAGTAGAGGTCCCCGTGTCCACAGCCCGAGTGTTGTCCATTGGAGCCCCTGTAAACACATCCCAGGCCGGAGTTCACAAGGTTCACAAGTTTCCCCTGAGCTAGCGCTTGCTCGCTGCTAAAGCGTCACTTTGCTTCAACTGCTTCCAATTGGATGCCCAAAGTCAACTGAACAGACACAAAGGCTGAGGTTTGGCAGATTTAGACAGGGAAAGCCAAATGGTTTATTCAGGAATGCTAGTAGGTGGCCAAGCCACCTACTAGCATTCCTGAAACAAAGCTTTGCTGATGTGGTTTGAGTGGGTTTTTACAGTTATAACAAACTTTATTTCCAGAAGGGTTTTATACACAAAATTTTAATGTTTGTGTTGTACGGTCCACCCATCCCGACCAAATAGAACTTGTCTTTTTAAATTAGCCCAAATGTCCGCTAGCATAATGCTATTAGCCTCCCGGGTAACAATAGTGCTACCACCGAGTAAACGTGACTACAGTTCGTTTTAAACATAATGCTGGTTTTCGTTGAGCTCCCCCATCTTTTGATAGTGCTGGAAGTGTTATCAAAGCATCAATAGGGAACATTAATGTCAATTTAGTATTGTTTCGTGTAAAACGTGAACTCAAGAAGGAACTGCCACAAAACGTCATTTCCGGTTGATCATCTGCCAACATCGCCCCTTAACCTGCTAAGTTAAAATTTGAATGTTAATTATTTCCTGGAGAAATAATTACATTAATAGAAATCAAGTTTCCTAAAGGTTATGGATTTTTACTGAGCAAATCATTCTTTAAAATGTTATTTCTTTGAATAATGTTTTATATAACTAACAATTTGCAATGTGAATGGGTTGAAAATACCAAATGTTGTTCTAAATTAGTCAAGCTAATTGGATCTCATTCCATATTCTTTAAGATGGGCTTTGGTTCTCTAACTTGGATCTGCAGTGGATCAGGATTCAAGGAATCATTCTGATTATGGTTTTCAACTATTTTTTATTTTGTCATTTTTGTTTCTTTTGTGTATATATAGTTCCTTAGTTTCTTTTTATCTTTATTTTGCTTAGTAGTTTAGTTAAGTTCCACTAGCCTAGTAGAGGAGAATTGTTGATTGAAATATAGTGTTAATTCAGGTAAACAACATTCTAAAATGGTGTTCTCTGGATGTCCATTTGTTTGTTTTAATTAATTCTTGAACTTGAAGAGATCTTGTCACTCCTTTATTCTATATGTGTGCAGAGTTTGCTCTTAGAAGAACTGCTTGAATCATTCCTTTCAATTATTGTCCTAATATCAGATATTTGGGCTGATATTTACTGGACAATACCTAACAGACCAAGGGTTATTTAATAAACTGTACATAATGGCACAACAATACCATCAATTTTATTTGTAAAGAATCCCATAAAGTCAATACTGTTGGGAGATGTGGGAATGGATGGCCTGACAGAGCTATGACTGTGTCAATTTGGCAACTGCACTACAAAAGAAAAAAAATAGGATTATTCTTATTCTGCTCAATTGAAGATAGAAATTACACTGTACTAGCTTTGCAAAGGATCCTGTTAGACATTTTCTAGATGTCTAGAAGGCCAGTTTATCTCACATATTCTAGGGATATGCTTTAAAGTGTGCATCTCTGAATAAAACCAGGGAGCCAGCCTCCTATGTATTATTAACTTCTTCTTCACACGCACAATGAAAAAGAATCACTATGAACAAGAACATTCATTTTTGAAAGGGGAGAAATTAAAATTCTGCCCTCTGCTGTTTTTCTTGGATACTAAGGGAAATAGAGATGGAACAGTTTTTTACAGTTATTACAGCATAGTCTGATTTCATGATTTAGGTTTTTGTCTGGATGATGACTGTTGGTTGAAAGGAGTGGAACAATAATCATTCCTGCCAATTCCTGTGTGCCTCCCTTGTGTAAAAAGTTGTACACTTGTCAGCCACTATTCACCTTTTATCAATAAACCTTTTAAAACATAACGGGTTCTCTAAACACTACGCTTAACAGTCTAATTATCCACTGGGATTAAAAAAATCTTCAGAGGGGGATTAAAATTAAACAGAATTGTTATTAAAATATTTTGATAAAATTTGGTTATTCACAATTAAGTCGTTCAATAATGTTTCACCACTAAAAATACTGATGGTGCTTAATCTATGATGTATAGTAATGCGTGCTTGAAGTTGGATTGTTTTTTTTTTAGAACTGAGACTAAAAAAAAACTCATGAATGAATCAGATCATTCATGAGTCCAAAATCCTGGAATTGAAAGAGGAAGTACTTATGCCATGTCAGTAATAGTTCTTTCCTTACATTTTCCCTCTTGACCTGTCACCAAATATTAGTTTTTTATTTGCCAGGAACCTCACATGTCCCATGATGATCAAGGGGAGGAAACGATTTAAACTCCCTCTTTTTCGCTTTCCATTTTTGCTCTTGGCCTGCATCTACAGAGTCTCATTTTAAGCTCATGAGGGATTTGAGGTCTTATTCTGCGTATTAGTTCTGCTTTAGAAAGACCAGTCAGCTGCTTCTCAATGTAAACACCTCTCTAGTTGGCATGGTTACTTCTTGTGCCAGATACTAAAAAGTGCCAGATGACTTTATTTCAGCTAACTTACAAATCAGGAAACAAATCTTTCCAACATCTGTTGTTTGCACTTTAGTATCCTCTTTCTTTTAAATTCTTCATTTCTACCTGTGTACTTTCCTTTAAGCCTGAAGGGCCCATGTGTGGGCCCTACTGAGACAGGTATTTAAACTCTGCCTCTAAACAACCTGACACCCAGCTTCTTTTTTTATTGGCTCAAAAGAGGACGCTTTAAAGTTTCCAAAATAACCCCCTATTCTTAAATTTCATTTATTTTCACAAATGCTTATAGTTTTGCAGTTATTTAAACATACAGGACCCTTAATGAAATTTAAAGGTCCTCTAAACATGGCAGACTTCTAGAAAAAAAACACTACATAAAACGCACATCTACATTCAGCCAGGATGAATGAAAATTCTAGCATACTAAGTAGCTTTTGGTGGGATAAAAGACAATTATATCACATACAAAGGACATGTTTTATACAGTGTATGTATTCAATTAAAGATAGATACAAGAAAATGCCAACAATTTGTAACAAGCCCTGCACATTACAGATGGACACAATAAAATTTTTAGTGCACAATAACAGCAATAATAAATACTACTCCCACTCTCTCACCCAGATATGTGGTGTTTTATTTATTCATTATATACATTATGTATATCCACAGCTGTATATATCTTATTGATTTTGACTGTTGAACTGCTGAACTATAAACTATAAACTCTGCACAACATTCGCATATTTGCACATTTGCATCACTGCATCTCTATCCAGCATTACAAATGCTGCCGAACTCTTAGTTTCCAAATGCATTCTTGCACAAATGCCCTTTGCACAATCAATTCTGCACACACAAATGGCTTTAAAAATACTCACCTGTACACTGTGATTTTCTCCTGCATTGTTTACATTTCAATTGTTTACTTTTAAATCACTGCTGTACCTTATACTGTAATTTAATTTACTGCAATTTACAAGCTGTATGCAACGAAATTTCGTTCTGTACGCACTCTGTGCATACAAAATGACAAATAAAGTTGTCTAAGTCTAAGTGTCACATGTTTTATCCACAGTGAATGTTTTTCCCCTAGATTGCGCTGCTATAACGCCATAGTTGCCTCTGGGCAAAGTCAGAAATGTGCCCAAAAACACCCGATACATGTACTGTAAATCTGTCTGTAAACCAGACTGAAACATGTACTCTGATCTATCTCTGTGTCAGAACACAATGTCAAAAAGCCATATCCCTCAAATGCTAACACAACCTGTGATTCCACTGTGCAGGTACTAAAGCTTCTGTTATAGTCACAAACATGGTTGTTTAAAGAAAACAGCTGAAGGAGGCATTTCATTTTCAAAATATTTGTGTAGGTCTAAATCCCTATCAGAGCTCAGCGGCACGAGGGTCCACTGCAACCAGGAAGTTCATCCTCAAGATAAACACAGACAGCCTCACACTCTGACTCTTTTTGACAAACACACACATAGATGCACAAAAGACTGACTTTTTACTCGTCTTTCTTCTTTCAAACACACTCAGGTTGAATAATGGCCCCAGTGAGTGGGGCGCCTACGAGGAAAGCTGTCAGTTTAATTGAATCCAGTATTCTCCGTTCTCCCTGCCTGCTAATTGATTCTGTCAGGCTCGTCTGCTTGACAAAGAGACTGACATTTTCCCCTACATGGCCACGACTGTCACACAGTGAGTGACTGATTGTGTGTGTTTCCTCAAAAATATGTTGAAATGCTGCTTTTTGTCCTTGTATGCAATTTATTTTGGGATTTTTCAACCTGTGTATATATATATATATATATATATATATATATATATATATATATATATATATATATATATATATATATATATATAGTGTCTGTGTGTGTGTGTGTGTGTGTGTGTGTGTGTGTGTGTGTGTGTGTGTGTGTGTTTGCCACATGTTCACCAAATAGTTCTTTGTCTGTTTCTATCTCCTAGGAATTTCCATAGGTGACTCACATAAACTGTTTATTATAATGTAATGAGTTTAAACAAATTTTGGATTAGGTTCTAAAGTCAAACTGTTTTTAACTCAGTTTGATACTATATCAAATCATGAGCTCAACAATTATAATTTTATCTCAAGTGGTACAAACCTGGATTAAAATAAATTTGTCAAAACTTCTACAACGTGGTACCCTGTTTTCAATAATTTTCCAAATAATTTTTTGTTTTTTATGTGAAAGGAAAAATAAGTAATAATGACACATAGTGGATAAAATTGGAAAAACACATACACAACCCCATTCACGGACACCCGCCCTTTACTCAATGGTCCGCTGTTGCACTGGACATATACTTACACAGGATAGGTATTTTCTTCTATTTCTGGTCTGCTTCTCTTACTGGCTTCCATGTTTGCAGGCTGCTGCTCTTTTGTCAAGATAAAATACCAAATGCTGAGCTCTGTTTTGAGAACCCTTGGAACTTTCATATGATTGGCTTAGGAACTAGGAAGTAAACATGGCCTAAAAGTAGAGGTTTTTGGCACAGGCGAACCTGGCAGCTGCCCAGGGCGGCACTTTTTTCAATTACACATGGGGGCGGCACGAGTGGTAAAAAAAAAATCCTGTTGAGAAACACTTTTTGTAATACTGGGTAAAATGGTCCTTCCATCCTGAAAGTAGTAAACACATAATGAAAAAAAATAATAATAATAATAAACATTTTGTGGTGTTTATGGCCATGGCATTGTGCTGTAATATCCATTACTAATGATTCACAGGTGCTATCAGAATAATCCCTTTTTGTCATCCTTTTCAATCCAATCCCATCCACTTTATTTATATAGCACAATTTTAACTAACACAACGTTTCCACAGTGCTGTAGAACAATATATAACAGAATAAAAACACAATAAAAGATTAACTACACAATATAAAGGTAAAGGCAGTAAAATTAAATTAAATAATAAAATAAATAAAACTGCACCGTCTACACACGATAAAAATATGCATATATACACATAAAAATCAATATTCTACGTGGTAGATAAGATTACGGAGGGAGCAATTAACTTTGATCACAGAGGTAGTATTTCTAAATTTCTGCTATTAACTCTATGGTGTTTCTATAAGGGAGCTATATTGATGAAAATGGAAACTGTTTAATGCATCTTGTGGAGAAAGGCAATAACAAATAGGCCAATAAAGTAGTAGTTAACTCAAGTCAAACAAAAACCAAGAACATTTGAACAGTTTTAACAACTTTCATCAGCAGTTACGTAGTACCATTAGTAAAGTTAATATTGTTAATGGTAACAACAGTCCAATAGGACTCGCAAACCAAGCCCATTGTCACATTCTTATTTTATTTAGATTTAGAGATTTTTCCAGAAAAATTAAAGAAAATTAAAAATGCAAAATCTAACGTAAAACAGTTTGACTACATTCACATTGCAGGTCTTTTTTTCTGAAATTGGATTTTTCTTTTTTTTTGCAAGGTCCTTAACATTACTTTTAAAATATTGCTTATATTTAACTCCAGTGTGAACTGTTTGAGGCACCAAACCAAAGTGACCTGCATGTGCAAAAGAACAATAACAATGACTCCATGCCCGACACGCTTTGGTCCAGGAAACATTGAAGAAATAGGTTTTATGGTTTTGTAAATTGTTAAGTTTCCAAAGGAAGTCATTTATTGAGTCAGCAGGGGCTGAGGGAGAAACACATGAATAAAAAGAGGGGGAAACTCTATATTCTGGCATTTTATGGAGCTTTGGCTGTCTATTTAGATGCAGAGACGCAGCCAGGAATGGAGGGGCAGGGATTTTAACAACCTTACAGAGACCGAGTTCATTTATAACTTTAGGAAAGCGAGGGCAACTTTTAAAAATATATGTCAGTGCCTCTCCTCTCGACTCCTAAAACTGGACACTCAATGCAATTTGTGGTATTGCTTTTCAATGAGGGCAGATTACGACATGCTGCCTGTTAGGAAATGCAATACAATGGATTGCAGTGAGTGAAAACCCTCTTCAGTATTGCAAAGACCCTACACGAACCGTCAAATTTGGCTTGAATAGAGGTTTTTCTGCATTTATTAATAAGGTCTAACATCTCCCTGGCTCTACACTGAGCAGTTCTGTCTTGCTAATGCTAACTGCTATCGCTTCCAGCCGCTACATGCGCAAAGCTGTGACAAATGTTCATGGAAAGTGATGTCAAAGTTGCTCCAAATCCGCTTTGGTTATTCCCACTGAAGTCACATTCTGAAAGATCAGATACGAGTTGGATTCAAGATCACATATGGAAGCGGCTCAAATCTGACTTGGGGAAAAAAATCAGATATGGGCCACGTTTGCCTGTGGTGGGAAGGGGTCCTTAATAGTCATGTTTAATTTATGTTTTTTGCTTTCATTTCAAATACATAATTTAGTTGACAACAGTAACATCCAACAACATTTACTCAAAAGCAGATGCGGACCCTTTTGAGGTCTATATATACTCTGCAAGATAAGAGCAATCTGTTGCCCTCTCCGAAAACATTATTTTCTTGCAGCCCCGGCTAGGGGGTTCTTGCTGCTTGTCCTTAATACATCATTTGGACAGATCCTTTTCTCTTGTGTGGTGTCTTACAGCTATACAAATCCAACAAATTAAAGGCCTTAGAAAAAAGATTGGCCTTTGTCCCATTCATGTTCCACAGACTAAAAACTTTGCCTAGACAAACATCTAAAATAAATGACCCAAAAGATCTGGGAACCATGTGTCTTTTTTATATTAACTTGCATGGTTAGTATATCTGATCTTTACAGGTTCGTTATTTAAAAAAATGACAACTTTTTCTGTTTAATTATAACGCTGGACGTTAAGTTAATGTTGAAGGTTCTCTCTAGACGGGTCACCAGTCCATCACAAGGTAACACAGAGACACTTAAACAGTGTAACCACACAGTCCTATCTAAGGGCAATTTGAAGAGACTAGTTAACCTAACATTTATCTAAATGGATAATGGGAGGAACCATGAGTCCCTGGAGAAAACCTAAGCATACACAGAACAGGCAAACAACATGTAGAAAAGCCTTGGCAAGTAAAAAATAATGCATTCTTCTTACAAGTCAACAGTTCTAACAACTGTGGCACACTAACAATATCTTTCTTATATCTACTGACGTCCAAATATTGTAAGAATAAAAAAATGGGACATAAATGAGAAAAGCATGGTCAGGGAGTTAATTAAAGAGCAGGTAATTCTATCTCGTCGTCAAGCTTTGTCTTGTTATCTATCCTTGTGGACACATGACCATTTGACCAAAGTATCTACACAGCTGCATCATTTTTTATTTATTACATTTCAGCATTTGATGTATTGCATTTACAGTACCTCCATCCAGACACCCCAGGCTCTCTATTGCCCTTTCAAACAATATGACGTTGGCAGTGAAGAAAAAACATGCACACACCTTTGTCTCAAAAAGCAAACAAAAGGTTGTGACCAAAATGTAATCTATTAATGTTCCCTTTGACAATTGGCACAGCAGCAAGGGTTTAAAAAGGAAACAAACAAATATCAGTCACTGCTCCTTTAGAGGATCTAAAGAAATGTGTCAAAAGGTGAAGACTGTAAAACAAGGATCCGGACGCAATATAGATAATCCAGGTACATTAAAGACTGTGTCAACATAACTCTTGTTTTTGTCGTTTAATTCTGAGTTTAAAATAAACCAGGCATTATTGTGGCAATATAAACCAGGAAAGGGGATCTTCCTTAATACCAACAAGATGGAACTTGTATATCAAATGGTGCAGACTCATTAGCTTCACAAACTTTGAGGGCCTTTTGATTAATGTCTATTTCAAATGTTGCAGTGGTTGTTGCATTGACTATGCTACTTAAAGTAATGTCTTAGCAGAAATTACTAAAGTATACAAAAGCATAACTTTTAAAAAATCTACATGTCATGTTTGTGCCTTGTGTAGATTTTATATTTGATTTATTTTTTATTCACCCAAGGTTTGTAATTACAAATTGTGTAACATCTACATTATGCAGGAATGTATTCAGGTAAAGATGAAATATTGAACTTAACAGAAGAAAAACAGCAGCCGATTTACACAATGATGTGAGAAGAAATATGCAATATGCATCATTGTACAAGCAACACCCAGAGTAGCAAGAAAACGTGCAAATCGACGTCAGCATCTGAGAGAGAATGTAAAAGGTTTATGATAAGATCAGAGCCTCTACAACCATTAGCATGTTGTAAACATTTATCAAGTTTGTTGTGAGCAGCAGAGATTGTAAACTCTAACAGCAGCTGGCATGAAGGACTTGCAGAAGCGTTCTTTTGAGCTTCTGGGGTGTATCTGTGAATATTGTTGACTTACTGCTTTGATGATTTTAGATGTTTTTGGGCTTTAAATATTTAGGTTTTCCTAAAATAGTAATTTGAGACTTAGGAATTGACAATAAGCTTGAATTTAAGTCACATATAATGAACATGTTATAAAGACGTTTAGGATCCAACTAGGGTTTTTTTTAGACATAGATCTTGCTTTTGTGTCAGTGCAAGGAAATGTCTTGTCTTAATGACCTTTCTGCCTCTGATAGATTATTGTGATGTGTTTTTTATATCAATGTGTCTGTCACCTCTCTGCAAATTCTGAATGCTATCATGGAGCGTTATGATTCATAAGGGTCATGGGTATAAATCTCTAACTCTCTCTAACTCATCACTGTACCTTATCTCTCTGGGTCAACTGGCTATCATTATTGATCTGGAGACTCATGCATTGGTACATTTTCATAAAGCTCTCCTTGGGTTGTTCTCATCTTATTTATCCTCCTACATGTCACTTAGATGGTCTGGCCACAGAGTTTGTTCCCAGGACTTTATCTCCTTCAGTACAACGTTAATATGATCAAAACCTGGAAAAATAGCATTTTCTTACACTGCCCCATCATGATGGAACCTTCTACAGCAGATTTAAAATTATCGATGTTGATTCCTCTAGAACATCTTACATTTAGAGAACATACAGAAATCTTCCCATAAAACTTGGTCTTGTTTTAAGGCAATATTTTTTAGCTATTTTTGTTTGAGTTGAAAGTTTTAATTATTTGTATTAACTGTCTTCGTGTTTTTTTTGTTGTTGCTTTTTGTTTTATCAAAACAGATCTCTCTGGTAAATGAGATCTGGTATCTCGATGAGACAACCTATATAAATAAAGGTTAAATAAAAAAAAAATACCTTTACACATTTCGTCTCATTGAGATTCAAGATCTCATTAACAAGAGACCTGATTGATGTAAATAAAGAATAAATAGAAAGAAAATAGAAAAAAAGAGGAATTGCCATAGCTTATTTAGGGATACTAGAATGTTAGTGATGATCTGAGAAAAAGAAAGTGCTTTAATTATGTTTAACGGGTGATCAGTCATGTCAAAAACTTGTTTAAGGCAACTTATCAGCGTCTGTCTTCTACCTTGCTCTTTCCTTTCTGTCAAGCTGTCTGTCATCTCAATTGTGTTTTTGTCCACCTATTTCACAACTATATGTCCCTCAATTTTGTCCCTGGATCCCCTTTTGTTCTGCTTTCAGTAATCATTGGACTGTGTGGCTGATGGATTTAGCTCTTCCCCCACACTCTATGAACACAACACACAGAATGCACAAATAATCACACATTAATCTCCGCCCAGATTATCCCTTTCTGTTTGCCTCAGTGATGAAATAGAAGGCATTAAGGAGAAAATAAGAAATATTAGTTCTAGCTTCTCTAGTTCAACAAAACACAACACAAGATTCTCAAATTGTATCGCTGTTGTTTAACCGGACAGAATTTAGGAATGTTGAACGAACAAACAAAGTTCTGTATGTTCTACAACAGTTCTTTCATACTTATTGTAGAACTCTTGATTTTGCACCTATTTGGCATAACAATAATAAAAAATCTGAAAGACAGCAGTACATTTTGCAGTAGTGATCTGATTGGATAGTAGATTAAAGCCAAATGTCAGTCATTGGATGATTACTAATCTTGTACCGGAGAGTTTTAATGGAGTTCTTGGAGTATTAATATTTGTATTGTATTTTTATTGTACTCAGAACAGCTGCGATTTTTTTTTTTCTAAGCAAAGTACATTTTAGATTTTATTCTAAGCAAGGTAACGTTTAGATTTTTCTATATCAATAATTATCAAAAAAAAAATCAAAAATATATTTTAAGTACAGCCCTGGCCATTGTATGCTGTTGTTTAATGGCCTATTCTTAAATAAACACAACCCTTTATTAAACCAACTTTTTACCAAAACTGTAAGTGTGTGTGTGTGTGTGTGTGTGTGTGTGTGTAGCCAGGGACTTTGTTATATATGATCTGAAGATCAGCTGTAATCTAAAAACATGATGTTGTCATCTATCCTTCTCAAGATGGTTTGAAAATGTTTCCTTCTTTTTATAGCCTACCTTTTGAATTATTCTAAAATTATTCCAGTGGTTCGCAGTATATTTTGGAAAAGACTTTGGATATTGGTAAACAATATCTCCCAATAATCTCCCAAGAACCTATCTATATATATCTATCTATCTATATCTATCTCTATATCTATATCTATCTCTATCTCTATATATATATATATATATATATATATATATATATATATATATATATATATATATATGCAGCTAATGAAAACATGACATTTTGGATTAGAATATTACATCTGGCGAATAAAAAAAACTTTTTAAAACATATATGTGGGCTCAATGAAAACATGGTTGTTTTCAAAAGGCATATTTTTATCTGTTAGCTTTATAGGCTATGATTGGGTGAACAATCAGGATTTTTTACTTCAGTTTAAAGGGCTCACAGCGTGCCTCATCAGAAAGCATATTCTAATTTGTTGAATTTGAACCATGAATTCTGATGTCTTCCCATGGTGGAAAGATATGTGGAGAGCCTATTTCCTGGGGAGAGATCAATAAAACATCAACTCTGCGGTGAAAGACGTACTGCTATACTGCATAGTTCTAAAGTGTGGGCACTGTGTACATCCATTCATCAACTCTACCCAGTTTCTCCAGCAGAGAGTAGGAGCCTTTCCATGTCTGCACATAGCAAGAGATACTGGACACCATTGGCAAATTGCTAATGCATCACAAGACAGGCTTGCAGGACAAAACCGAAAGCCAACTTGGTATCACAGACTTAATGTGTCTCTGGACTGTAAAAATGTACAAATTGTTAAAAACAGCTCTGTGAAAAAGCATTCCATGCAATCATTGTGTTGCCTACCTTGTCACATGATATATAACATTTATTTAGCATTACAAAATACAGTGCATTTCAGTAAATTGGATAGCTAGTGCAGTAATTGACAGATCCACTAAAGGCAGTGCAAAAAGAAAGATAATTTCATCACACTCAACATGAAATACATTTAGCTCACTGTAACCTGTCCAAATCCAGGGCTCTGACCATGTAAATTACTTTTGTTTTATGAGAAAAATACATTGTCTGTTCTCGGTTTCACTGTGACGACAACAACTTCTATGCCATGCATCATATCTCGTGTCAAAACCGATTACTACTATAACTATCTTGTGTGCGGCAAGAGTTAGGGAGTTTTTCCTGTAACCGGCAGGTTGCTGGTTCAACCCCCGACTCCGACTGTTTCGTTCGTTGTGTCCTTGGGCAAGACATTAAACTCATAATGCCTGCCGGCGGTGGTCAGAGGCTACTAATATAGGTTGCTACCATCAGGTTGTGAGTATGGGTGAATGACTGATTGTGGTGTAAAGCGCCATCAGACTTGATAAAGCCGTGTAAAAGCCATTTACCGTTTACCATTTTAGGTATTGAGTAGTTGTTATATGAAGTGAAAAATAAAAGATTAACAATGATCTTGAATTAATTGTGAAACCACATTTGGCATTTATAACATGTGATTTTTAGGAGATAGTATTATGTTCGATCTGTCAGATTACAGTGAAAGTACCTGTGCATCAATGTGCATTAGGATGGTTTTCAGATAGCTTTTAGAGCTTGTATGTAAATGCAGGTGTACCAACTGACCTACTTTTAACTGCCCAAATGCCATTTGTAGAACCCATCCATGGTATTGTGCTGCCACTGGCTGTAATAAATGTACATGAGCAACTAGAAAGCTGCATTGTGCATCCCAATGTCAACTTAGTCCCCAAGGTCTTTTCCACATCAAGCAGGTGGATGTTACTTCCAGCCTCTTTCACAGTAAGAGGTTATTCCACCGCAGCGCTGATGTTGTGTATGTGGGAAAAAATTACCTTGCAATGAATGAATTAAAACTCATCTAACATGCTCTTAATAACGATAATTAGGTTTATTATAGTCATTTTTGTATTATGCAGCTTTTAGATCTATTTTTAGTGCAGGGTTCTAAGCAGTAAAATAGAGCTCCTGGGATTTCTGGGTGAAAAAAGTACAGACAAAATGTAAGTTTACATTTAAATCCCTTTAGACAAGAATCCAGATATTAGAATATGTGGATTTTTTTATTACAGTGTTTAAATGCAAATAGTTAGAGGATGATTTATTGTTGTAGTAATAGCCACAAATAATGATGTTTTAAATCTACACTATTCATGTCCATGCTCAGCGAACAAAGCTCCTTGCTTATTGCTGTGAACATTTTATGGGAGCCATTTCAGAATAGCAACCTGAAACCTACGTATATTTATTTTTAATACCTGAACACAATAGGTTCAGAACAGGGGAGGGGGTATAATATTGTCTTTTGTTTTGCCAAGAGATTGTAGACTAGGCATAATCAATGCTACTATTAAATTTTGCTCCTATGTCAGGCGATTTTAACATTTAACATAGAGATCTTTTTCTACCTTTAATTTCATAACATTTCAGCAACAGAACAGAACCCCGTAAATGAAATTGAATGTTCAGATTAAAAGGAATCCCTTTGCATGATCATAGAATGTTCAAACATGTCATAAATGATTACCAAGACTTAATTACAACACCTAAATATAGTTATATTTATTTGAAATTTGGTCATGAGAGAGGCAGTAGATAATACCATACATTAGGCTGTGTTGTACACAGACTAAGGTATGGTATTCTTTACATCTTTGAAGTGGCAATAAGAGGAAGAGCTCTAAATCCTCTGCACCTTTTGGGGAATTCTGCTGAGCTCTCCTGCCAGCTGGAAACTCTTCCAGCCTGTATCTGCTGCACATCCTGGGGCTGGGGCTGACTGTTTTTTTCAGTTAGCTGTGGATGGTGTACATTCAGATGGATGCATATGAGTGCTTGGCATCCCCTACTGATGCCAAACAACATAAGCGGGCCCAACTGAATGAGGAAGAGCAAGCTCAACCCCCTAGACTGTCTTGATACGCACAGGGTCATGGATACCGGTTCCAATTAAGAGGTGGATGAAATCTGTTTAACTGAGAAAGCTGCATAGATTTAAGATGACAAATTAGTTGATTTATAGTGTCTTATCTGTCTCTTGCCATGGTTTAGTTGTAAATTCACCTGCTCTTTATAATAAAATAACCTGAGCATGACGAATGATGATGAATAAAAGTTGGCTGCAAAATGCTCTAAATGACAGCAGTAGGCCGCACAAGATCGATATGACTTCCAATACAGAAGTACCATAATATTGGCACAAAGCTGTAAAGCTTTAGAACTTAACTTTCATTTTCAATCCAGGCTCAGCTAGCTCTTCACTTTTCCAAGTCCACCTCAAATCTCAAGAGGAGCTGTGAAAAGCCAAAGCATCTCCACAGAAGGCAGGGATTAGACTACGCTCTGAACGGACAGTGCAGTGAACGGATCACTCGCAGCTTTGTTATTATTCTGCGTGAAAAATTGAATATGTGGTGTGAGGGCCTGTGATGTCGCATATTTTAGTTTGTTAGCTTGTCACAACTACATCATCCATCAGGCAATCTTGTAGATAGCTCAGGGGTTTGATCAGGTAGTGACACAGTATACCGTAATGCTCAGAATATCCATTGAGCGGAGCGGCTTCGTTGTTAACCAAAGTCATACTTACACATTTTAACACATTTTTGAGCACATTTTACCACATAAAAACAGTAAGTCAGTAAGCACAATTTTAATCATATAGACGGCGCACCGGATTATAAGGCGCATCATCAATTTTTGAGAAAATTTAAGGATTTTTATGTGTGCCTTATAGTCCGAAAAAATACTGTAACACATATGGTCAAATTTTAGGTAGAAAGTAATTCATACTGCAGGAGTGTTGAGCTTCTCATTGAATGGGACACAAAGTTTATTTTGATATGTTCAGCTGGAAGTATGCGTCTTTTGGCTTAACAGTGAGACACTGAATGTATCTCAATTCAGGGGCTGCAACCTTCAAAGGACTTTTTGTAGGCCAATTACGTCACAGTGCAGCGACGAAGGCTGTCCCAATTCACAAATCCTTCTAAGACTCCTTCAAATGCAGCTGACAAATGTGTCTATTCCCATGATTCATTGCAGGTTGAAGAGAACTTTTTAACTGGAAACAGCAATGGTGGAGGGGCTCATCACGCCGAGAGAGAATGCCTCTCACCTGGCCAATCGCCCTCAGACTCCCACTGGCTTCCAGCTGACCGTGGGAGTCTGGGCTCAGTATTCCTAGAGAAAACACCTTTCTCCCGGCACTTTGCTTTGCAGCTACTGCTGGCTTTCTGCTGTGAAAAATAATTTGTATATCTTATGTTAGTGTTTGCTTAGTTCATTATTATTATTCTCTACAAATAAATTGATTCAAGCTTTGCTCAGAAAGTTATAGGGTTAGTGTTTAAGTTGGAAAATGTTTTACATAATCACACAAATGGTATTTGTCATCAATGAATTTTGTTTAGTGGTATATTTCAACAAAGTTATACATTTGGCTGATTAATGAATTAGAATCTAATAAAAGATGATAAACCAACATTTTAAATAGAATATTATGGGCCATAATGAAGATGTATAGGGGAAAATAAAAACAGCCCTGCGGTAGACTGGCGACCTGTCCAGGGTGTACCCCGCCTCTTGCCCATTGACAGCTGGAGATAGGCACCAGCACCCTTTGTGACCCCACAAGGGATAGAGATGTTTCAAAATGGATGGATGGAAAATAAAAACAGTGTAGGCCTACAGTTATTTACAAAGCAGAGGAGACAAGGGGATTGATCTTCGGGATCCGTTTTTTTTAGCTTCACAGCTATGTGGCACTGTCTCGGTTGCTCGGCATCATGGGTAATGCTAAGGTAAGGGTGGGGCCAGCCAGTGGAGGCTAGACTGTCCCAATTCACAAGCCGATATCTTCCAGTCTTCTCTTTTTTGCGGTCCACGAAGGACCCGGCCCACGTAGACCGGGTCCTTCGAAGGATGCAGGCCCTGAATTGGGACAGACCCAATGTCAGAGGTAAGTTACATTTATTTTGCTATCCTAAAGGATCCAAAGCCATTTCTTACAGCGTTCATTTGGACAGACATCCATTTGTTCGATATTATGAACTTCAGCTAACATGAACAGATTGTTATGGAGAGTTTCAAGTTAAACGTGAGCAGCAGCGCATCACCTTATAGACCAGCAATCTGGAGCTTACGTACCAGCTTCTTTCACTCATCATTACATAAGATTTCAACTATTAATAAGACTCGAGCCTCAGACCAGAAGTCCAAGTTGAGCCTCAAGTCTATATCCATATACAGTTTTGCCTTGGTTGTGGATCTCAAAGAAAAGGGATAATACCATACAACACACTTACTCATTTTTGAACCTGATTAATCTTCCCATGGATAGGGTCCTATGGAGAACAGGAGCAAACCCCAATAGTCATTGGGCAAGAGATAGGATAAACTGTATACAGATAGCTTATTCACAAACTGTTCTGGTGGTGGCAGCATCCTGACATGGAAAAACTTTTAATCAGCAAGGGATGGGAAACTGGTCAGAGCTGATGGGAAGACGGTTGGAGCAAAACACAGGAAAATCCTGAAAGAAAACCTGTTGACAGGAAAAGACTTGAGACTGGGAATGAAGTTTAGATTTGAGGAGGAGAACTAACCTAAACATACAACCAACACTTTGCTGTAATGGTAATTACAAAAGATGTGCCACAGAGGTCCAGTCACAATCCAGTCCCAAATTCAACAGAGCAATTATCACTTGCAAATTATTGTCCTCAGATGCTCTCCATCCAATCTGTCTGAGCTTGAGCTATTTTGCAAAGAATGCAACATTTCATGTGTACACGTGTATAGCTGGGAGGTACCTCAAAGGGCTTGCAGCTGTTACTTTATCAAAGGTTTCCACAAATAATTGACACATAAGGCTGAAAATAAATGAAGGCCACAATTTTGATTTTTACTTTTAAAAACAAAGTATCATTATGCAATGAGGGACAGGAAATAAGTAATTGTACAAAAAAAGTAAGGGGATATAATTAAATAAATAAATCAGATTACCTGCAGTTCTATAATGTCATCGAAAAATGTGCACATCAATTTAAAAGTTTTGTTGATCGCTAACTATTAATTTAATCCATACATGAAATACTTAATTCTTTAAAGAAATAGATCCCATGAAACGTCAAAGCTTCTTCCACTGTAATCATCCTGGATTTTGTTCTTTTGATCAATGCAAATCTGTATTTTCTCCCAGGACATAGGTCTAGTTGAACAGGCAGTTGGAGATCCTGCTCATTATTGGAGCTGTTTCAGTCATGCCTGCAGTATCCTTATATGGTTCTATTGCTTAGGTCCTGGCTCTAATTTCTTCAGCAGTGCATTATATAAACTCCTTTGCTGTCAGTTAAAAACAACTTATACAGTTGTGGTACAGTTGTTGGATTTAACAAGCATTAACCTAAAGCTATTTCCCCTTTCTTTTGCGTGAGAAATTAGCTCTAATCCTACCATTCAAAAAGAAATGGGGACATAATGATATTTTGTGTGCAGCTGTTGATAACTGAATATATGATATGAAGTGACATTCACTTTTTTATTTAACATAAAACATGAAGATACAACCCATATTATCTAGCTGTTGTGGGATTGTATTGATTTACATAGGATGAACATTTGGTATGCTTGAATATTATTTGCCTGCAAAGTAGAATTAATTCTGCATAAGAGAAATGTAACCCTTCAGTAAATATTTTAGCAAACTTTTCAACTTAAGTGTGCTAAAAAAAGAACTTAATGTGCTACAAAAACCCACTAAGGTAATAAACCGTTTATAGTTAAGGTCATCCCTCTCCATGCTGTTGTTGAACAAGAACATGTCCTTCCTATAAAATAAAACAGGTCTTAAAAGCTCATCTCAGATCAGAAAAAAATGGTTTATCGCCTTTCAAAAACATATTAGCTTTCTGCTAAGTCAAGGTAGGGCAAATGATGTAGCAGAACTAGATGAAGGTAGAAAACTTTTTTAAAAAGCAAATAAAAGCCAGGGACCACATTCAAAAGAAAACTATTTAAAACAGTAAAAATACAAAAGAGATAAAGAGGAAAAGCTGCTGTTTTAATGGTTTACTTGTTAACCCTTTCTGAAGAAATTTTGATAAATGATTTATGACTTGTTTGTTTATATTTATGAACAAACCTCTTACTGCACCTCCAATATCTTGCCAGTTAACAATGTTATTTATTTAATAAGTTTCACAATCAAATTATAATACGTATAAAAAATATTTGCTTCTCCAAAGCCACTAATGAATATATGTTTGAGTTTTCAGGTGCTGTTGAGAAAAGCAAAAAGCATGGTATTCAAAAAGCATTTGTTGAATAAACTGACTCTGACTTACCAAGCAAGGTCATTTTCTGTAACTTTATCAAATCAAAAAGAAAACATGGAACTACAGTAACTTACTTCAAACAAACTTGCACATCTTAAAAAGAGAGTAATGATGGTTTATACTGTGTGTTTCCACTACAAATAAGAACTTTGGAGTCTGAAAGACAATAGTCCTCAGTGAAATAACAGTTTTTAAGGATAGTCTGGCTAATACAGAAACATGACTGTCAGCCAACTCACATTTTCTACACTAACGGGTCAAAACACAGTTGCATTGAATTGGGGTGGTCAAATGGAAATCCCAAAGTAAATATACAAATTTAATACATAAATATGCATTAACTTTTGATCGTGACTTGAAATCCATTCAGAAAATATGTTGCAGTTGTAATAGCAGCAGATTTGTGTTAGGCCGACAGCATTGCCATCCAGCCTCACAGTCAGTCCTACGGACATTATTGTACTCATAGCTCTCAACACAGTTGTGTCAAAACAATTTCTCTAATTTCAGCAAATGTCACACAAGCTCACTATTCATTTATCATTGCAGATCAAGTGAAAAGTTGTGAACCGCCTCGGGAATGGAAGCTCAGTTGATTGAAACAGGCTACACATCCTCATAAAATTACTGCAGCTAAAAAAAACAACAACACAAAAATCTACTTAAATAAGCAATAAGCAAAATTTCAATATTTTAGGTAGAAAGAACTAAAAAATAATATGTGAAGAACTAAAGGTCATATTGCAGATGGACTATAGTATGACGTCTAGGGATGGGTACCTTTCACTTTGAACCGATACGGTACTGATACCAGGTACCTGGGAATTGGTACCGGTACTTAATGGTACCTATTTTCTGAACTTTTGTATGTTTATGTAGTAATAAATTAATTTTTTTCAATTTAACATATGTAATTCTCATTATATAAACTTGTTTGAATCTACAAATAAACCTTATTAAATAATTAAAATTATGTGTGAATAACATTCAGGGAATTATTCTAGTGCTAAGTTTTTTTCTCTCTAGGTTTCAGAGAGAAAAATATATATTAAAAACATTTCATTTTATTCATTTTATCTCGCTTTTTTGTTTGTACCTGTACCTAAATATAGCGATAAATTTGCTAAATTGGCAGCAGTGACTAGGTGTTTCCTCAGATTAGAAGTTTTCCTAGCTCTGGCCTTGTACTTCGCCTCACAAATATTGCAGTGTACTAGTGTGGCTGGTGAGTGTACACATGATTAACTTCCTATGTAGCCAAATAACTTTCATCAATGATATCAATAATAATGTTAATAGTGTAATAATCAATGAATGCAAAGATGTTTAACATCCTGAAGTTACATTATTTTAGATATCTCTAGAGAAATGTAATTGAAACTCTCTGAGCTTTTGTCTGATGTCTTTCTATAGACCTGAATGGTATGTCTCACTGCATCTGCTCTGAGCTTTGAGAAAATGTTTAGCAAGATAATGACCTCCCAAAACAACATTGTAAGTATGTTTGGTGTAGATATTTTTTTGAATAACCCTATAAAGGAATACAAGTAATGTTATAATAGAGCATGACAGAGTAAGATAATTATCTAGCAGTGTAGTTTAATGCCTTCAGGAGAGAAATGTTTAAAAAGGTTAAAGCCAAGAGACTGTAGAGAACTGGTAGGTTGGGGAAAAAATATATAAACGATGAGAGAGATTATGATAGCATAGAATGAGAAGGGTCAAGTAAAAGTTTGAGCCAATCAGAGTGACCCTAAAAATACTGACTCAGATGCTCAGGGAAGGTGAAACTGAGGGAGCGGCTCATCTCTTCAAAAAGGTCAACATGACAGGGCCTGCAGCTCATGAGGTTTCAATGGAGTCCCCAAAGAATGATTAGCTGTGTCGTAGCTATTTTTATTATTAAAGCTTGTGACATTAAATTTTACCTCCTGACTTGTGAATACTTAATTGCTGCTATGCTCTACAAAAAATGGATACCATGACACTATGTTGATTGTCGCCAAGTATTATTTCTATATTGTTTTATTTTTTTTAAAGAAGAGTGAGCTTCGGTGAAACATCTGTGCTTCATATTTTAGAAGTGTTTTTAATGATTCAGTGTTTATTGCAAGTCAGCAAATTACTTAACAGGTTTTTCATCTATGCTCAGTTTACTTTTTTTTGCCATATATCCGCCAGGATGGACAGGATATGTGTTCTGCAGCGGCTTTGCTGTCAAACCTTTGCCCTTCTTGCTTCTGGACCTCCTGCTCTGGTGGAATAATTGGCACATTAAATTATTTAAAAACACCCAGGGCACATTATCATAAATATGCACTTGACGTTTTGCTAAGATCAACAGTCACAGCCCAAATCTCAAGATGTGACTTTGTGGCAATGTGTGTGGAAGTGTGAGTGTTTGTGCATACGTGTGTGCCTATTGTATGCATTCTGGCTGCTTGGGGGCTGATTGATGGACAGTGTTTAAAAAAAAACATCTTGCTGTCAGTCAAGCTAGTGAAATGCAGACAGCATGAAAATGTCAGACTCATGGAAACACAGAGGAGTGAGAGTGTGTGGGTCTTTATTATATATATATATATATATATATATATATATATATATATATATATATATATATATATATATATATAGTGGCAGTCCCCCTCAAAAATGGGTACCCTCTCTTACTTTTTAACACGTGCACACATAGGTCTCAGCGGTGCAACACCTCTCGTCGCTTTGCTTTTAAAACAAGTGCCTCTAATGAACCTGTCACTGTTATATAAAACAAGACATGTATAGACTTCTAACAAAGTAGAGCTCCTGCAAAAAGATCTTATAGCCCTTCTTGACATGGACCCTTTCAATAAACTTGACATCTTCCATTGTAAACTTTATTTGCTTTCAGTGAACTCCTGAATAACTTTCAGCATATTTGATATATGAAAAGGCTGACAGTAATTAGAAGTCAATTTTTAATTTGAGTCTAAATATACACAAAAAATTATCGGTTTGTTCCATCTATCATCTATACCCGTTTATCTGTACAGTGTCATTGGGCAAGAGGCGGGGAACACCCTGGACAGGTTGCCAGTCGATCTCAGTACTGTTAGAACCTATTTTTAAATTATGAAATCGTGCTTAGAGACCAAAGTCGGTTTCTTCTGATATGGAATTCAAAACCAAAACTGGTAAAACTGTATATGTCTAATGTGTGTTGGGATGTCCTCTTGTCAATGGTCAAGTCATCACGGCTAGGCACACCTTTGGTCTCACACAAAATAAGCAAAAAAACGCAAACACAAAGTTAACTGCGCACATCAGAGATAGTGCACATAGTGGTTCAAACAACCATTTATTAAATCCAGTTAGTTAGCCATTTAATGACTAAATGTTGAGTACGTTTTTGAATGTTTATTTAATTTTGTTAAACATTTTAAAGCAGAATTTTTCGCCTGCCAAGAACACTGCTAAACCAATAAGTATGTCATTAGAAGATTATAGCTTATGTTCTTTGTTTTTTCCCGTCATTCAGCTATATGTGCAGAAGAGCTGAAAAGCAAAAAATAAAACTTGGTTTTCTGCACAAAATTCTGTTATTTTGTGTGTCTTATTTTAGCAATATAATTCAACTTTGCAGTGAAAGTTTCTATTAAGAATGGTCAGGAGCATTATCAGGTTCAGCCTGCTCCCTACTTTAGCTTAGGTTCCTGTGCATGACAGCCACAAGCTTTTTTAGCTCTTGAGAGAAGTCTGCTAACTCTACCATGAAAAGTAGCCAGGTTTAATTGTGATCACAGGTCATGTGGGTGAAAGTTGTCATTTTATGATTACAAAATACACCTGCTAAGTGAATTGATATGATTGATTGGTTTTATTCATCGTGACAAATGGCTTAAAAAAGTTAATACTGTCATGGCTAGCTAGTAATTTACAAAGAAACAAATCACTATCACATGGCTGGCAGTCTCATTTTCTACCTAGTAACAGAGCTGGATGAATTCTAGCAGGATAAACAAATTCAATAAACAAGACATTTCAAATAAAGCTGGAAATGGCTAAACTTGATGCCTAGTTCATTTATGTTTTGTATTTTTTTATTATTATTATTCACTTGTAAGAATTAATTTCTAAATGTTATACTATATATCTACTATCTCCATAGTGACTAAACCCTTTCAAAGGGTTCATCTAAACTAGCTTTAGTGTATGTTTGTATAAAAGAGAAAAATATATATTTTCAATAAAGGAAATATTCAAAATAATTGTATGGTTCATAATTGTTACCATAGCTTTACATAATTGTAAAAATCTGCAACAACAGTCAATGGAGAAACTAAGTGAGATATCAAAAAAATTAAATCTTCTACATGGAGACAGCTTGTAAGAGTTGCAAATACTATAAATTTCGTAAAATATACTTAATTTCTGTTCCATGTCACAGCCCCTAAAACACTGCGATCTTTTTTGAAAATCTTTTTACAGGAATTCCCAGTGCTTTGATATTTATGGTCAGCGTAAACTCAAAATGGTAAGGGGTCAATTGACCCGCACAACGCGAGCAGCCGAGCAAGACAGCCAATTAAAACTGAAACTCAAAAGTGTAGTGTGAGTTAGAGAAAGGGGTATACTATCTGCCTGGCTCACAATGTTGGGTAGAACTTTCTTGCATGTTATAACTGAAAGGCAACAGCTGCGGGCTCAAAAACCTTTCTGAGGCGATCTCACTTACTACAATTTTTGTTGCATTAAGCATGTAAGACTCCAATAGACTACAGATGACATAATTTTCACTCTTTACAATGCATTAAACTTAATGATTCAGAATGGATGGCTCAGGATAGCCAGTTATGGCATAGCCCTATTTTAATATTATTTCCTTAAATTGCATTAAATAAATAGGTTCATAGAGGTGTCAAAATGTGGCAGACTAATTGTGTTTCAAATATACTTAATGTCTTCTTTACTAAGGTAAGTAGTTGACTAGTAGTCTTGCTAATTAGGTATCCAGGGACAATTCTACTAAATATTATCTTAATGTCATTTTTTTAGAAGCAGGCACATGCAAAGAGCCAACCTGCCATTATATACAAGTCCTGCATTTTAGAGATTGACCATCCATTCCATATCATGCTATATGGAGAATAATGGTTCTGCACAATTTCTAGTGAGCAAAGAATATACTGAGATGGGGGCATTACCATAGCTGTTCTGTATTCTGGATGATGCATGTGCTGTGACAGATTGCTCCATGTCACAGCCCATGGGGATGCTGTGTTGCACCCAAGTTTCAACTAACTGTTGTAAAATCTCTATGGGGATTATAAATAGTCTGCTGATGCTGTGTTGGAGTTAAGCATTGTTGAGTACCATTTCACTCCGATGATAAACAGCTTCTAAGAGACTGGAAAACAAGTACTCGTTAGATTCTTAACCAGTTTAATTTGTGTTATTTTAAATGTTTTACCTATTTTAATTCAGTTACAAGTTAAAAATTCGGCCTGTTTTGGGTTTGCTTATTAGACGATGATTGTTCATTTCATTTCTTTATTTTGTTAGTAAGTAGTGAACACCTAGCATGTGTTACATTTGTCATATAAAAGCACTTAATTCTTGATTAAATATTTTTCTTAACATCTTAATTGAAGTGCTGAATAATCTTATTGATGATTTTAATTAAAGTGTTAAACCTGAAGAAATATACAGAAGCCAACTGTTTCTTTTTTTGATATGTAACAGAGATCTCTCAAAGTAAATAAAATGATTCCTAATTCAGGGTTTCCTTTTGCAATTATCAGACCGATTGGTTTATTAACATTAGTATAATTTAGAATAGCTTTATATCCCCAGAAAACATTGACAAGCCCTTTATCCAGCTTCTTCCTTGTACATTGTACATGTGCATACACTTATGACATGGAATATGAGTGCAGTGTTAAATTTCCTTTTGCTGTTAATTGGATGCTGGACTTTAGTTTTGTGTAGACGTACAATTGCATGTGTGTTTGCACCTCTGTGTATTTTGTGAATTAGGCTGTTTTACTGTTATTGAGAGTCTCTCAGTGTGTGTAAGAGTGTTTTTGTGGCTGAACCCATTACCTTAATCAAGCATTTAGTATGATAACTGTTTCAAATGGGTTTTGCCATAGCATTTCTACTGGGCCCAGCAGTCACTGTCCTTTTTCAATTCATGTCACACCCACAGAGGACTGTGGGTGTGTCACAAAGTTTGGCATTGCTCACCTATGACTTTTACATTTGAGAAATAAAACACAAACTATATGTGATATATTGCCATTAAGATATATAATTGAGCTTGTTTTTAATCAAGGTTGTCTCTACCAAAACTAATAAAAATATAAAGGTTTCACAGTGGATTACCTATATCAAGGGTCTTGGGCTATTAATCCCCTATGACTCAGTAAAATGCAATTGTAATTTTAGCTTTTTTTATGATGTTACAATGTATTTGGGGCCTGCCATAGAACAAATGGACCATCTCACATGCATTGCATGAGTACCTATTAATCTAAACTAAAAATCCATTAGGAATGAATTGAGTCAGGTGAGGAACTAATCGTCAAAATTCAGTATTTTTTAGGCTTGGATTTCTGAAACAGGTAAATGTATGGGGTCACAGCAATGTTTTTTGTGGTGGTTGTTAAGATGGTATGATGCTACTTTCAATGTTTTTTTTTTCATTACAAAAAAAAGGCATTACAACCTTTGCAGAGAAAAAAACATCAGCAAGAGTAGAGAGAACAGTTAGAATGAAGTAAGGCATTGTTTTATTATTGTGGTTTTAAGCTGGTCTTTGAGCTTGCCCTCATTGCCACAAATTTAGCAAATTTCTGTCATTTTGTAGACTGTCGCATCTGCTTGCACACAATGTATTTGTAATTGGTTTAGGTCCCACGGTTTTTTGGCAAACCCATCATGATCTCACTAAAGTCAAGAATTCTGAACCCTGTGCAATGTACTTTTAGGAATATTAAGGAATATCAAGCCAGGAGTTGCACACTATCTTTTCATCATCCTATCTTTTACTTCAAATGAACCAGAGCTATGAAAATCTCCATGATTGGACATGGGAAGGCTGTTGCCCATGGTTAAAAATACTTGCAAATTCCATGCATGGTTTTCTTAAAGTCACGAGACTGAAGGAGGAGATCCCCATAGCAACAGAACATTGCCTCTGCTGAGAAGACAGCCAAAGCTTGGCCCTTTAAGATACAATTGACATATGTACAAAGTAACAGTCCTACAGTTTTAGAAAACATTAAAGCAAAAGGAGGATTCCCATTGAGACTAAATTCTATTGAGCTCAAACCACCAGTGGAAACAGGAGTTATGATTCATAATTTCAATGTGAATGTATGGAGGACCAACTCTGATTTATTTTAAAAAATAAATACAGAAATAATTAAATGCTTAATAAGTAAGAATACAATTGCAGTAAATGCACACAAAATACAGTAAATAAATGTAAGCAGTAAATGAATTATACAGATATATTAATTAGCTTCTTTATTTATTCACCTCTGTAATAATTAATTTATTATATGTTACAATTTCCAACTTTAACAGTTCCTCGTTTTTTAAATGTATCTGTGTATATGTTTTAATAATTTTGCCTGTTTTATTCTGTTTGTCTGCCTGTAATTTTACATTTGTGTATGCATTTCTGCCTCATTATGTAAATGAGGAGGGAGTGGCCTTAAGGGGTCCACATCTGCCTATTGTTTGTTAGTTGGTTAGCATTAGACTGCATAGCTCAAATCTGCATGCTACCGGCCACTGTCACAACAAAAATGCTTTCCTACGATGAGGTTATCAGTGAGCTGAGGCATTTAGTAATTGTATTTGAAAAACTTAGACTTAGACAACTTTATTGTTATTTTGTATGTACAGAGTGCATACACAACAAAATTTCGTTGCATACAGCTCATAGGAGTATAGTCAGATTCCAGGTGGAATAAAGCAACATTACAATATAAAGTGCAGCAGTGATCAAAATGTAAACATATAAACAGTGCAGGAGAAAAACAGTGTGCCGTCACATTATGCTGGAGAATGTTCAAACCATTTTTAATGTGCAAAAAAAGTGGTGCAAAAAGGCATTTATGCAAAAATGCATTTCCATTGAGTAAAAGGAAACTAAGAGTTCGGCAGCATTGGTAATGCCAGATAGAGATGTAGTGACGCAGATGTGCAAATGTACAGATGTGGTGCAGAGTCCAATTTATAGTTCAGCAGTTCAACAGTCTGATGGCAACAGGGAAAAAGCTTTTGCAGAACCTGGTGGACCTGCAGCGGATGCTGCGGAACCTCTTCCCAGGGGGCAGCAGGGAGAACAGTCCATGGTGGGGGTGTGAGAGGTCACTGATGATGTTACGGGCTCACAGCGCAACACACAGCACTGGGATGAGATGTCCTTGATGGAGGGAAGAGGAGCCCCGATGATCCCTTCTGCTGTCCTCACCACTCTCCTCACGTTCTTCTAGTCGGAGGCGCTGCAGCCTCCACACCCCACAGAGAGACAGCTGGTCAGAATGCTCTCTATGGTGCTTCTGTAGAAGGTCGTGAGGATGGGCGGGGGCAGGTGGGCTCTCCTCATCCTCCGCAGGAGTTTCTGTGCCCTCTTCACCAGTGACGTGGTGTTCCCAGACCAGGTGAGGTTGTCCGTGATGTGCACCCCCAGGAACTTGGTGCTGCTGACCACCTCCACAGCTGAGCTGTTTATGAGCAGTGGAGCGTGGTGAGGCCGGTTCTTCCTGAAGTCGACGATGATCTCCTTCGTCTTCTCCACGTTCAGGATCAGGCTGTTTTCTCTGCACCAGCCCAGCTCCACCTCCTCTCTGTAGTCCTGGTCGTTGTCGTCTCTGATCAGGCCCACCACCGTTGTGTCGTCAGCAAACTTCACGATGTGATTGGTGGTGAACCTGGGGATGCAGTCGTGTGTCATCAGGGTGAAAAGCAGGGGGCTCAGGACGCAGCCCTGAGGGGAGCCCGTGCTGAGGGTGATGACATCAGAGGTGTTCTGTCCGACCCTGACTGACTGAGGTCTGTTGGTGAGAAAGTCTAGCAGCCAGTTGCGAAGAGGTGTGCTGAAGCCCAGATGTTCCAATTTTTCCACCAGATGTTGAGGGATGATGGTGTTGAACGCTGAACTGAAGTCCAGGAACAGCATCCGCACGTGCGTGTTCTCCTCCAGGTGTGTCAGGCTCAGGTGAAGAGCGGAGGAGATGGCGTCCTCATTGGAGCAGTTCTGCCGGTAGGCAAACTGGAACGGGTCGAGTGTTGGGGGGAGACTGGAGACGATGTGTTCCTTTACCAGCCTTTCAAAGCACTTCGTCATGATGGGAGTCAGTGCAACAGGCTGGTAGTCATTGAAGCAGGTGACTTGGGGTTTCTTCGGCACCGGAATGATGGAGGCAGACTTAAAGCATGTTGGCACTGTGGCTTGGTCCAGCGAGGTGTTAAAAATGTCTTTGAGGACACCAGCCAGCTGACCTGCACACTCCTTGAACACCCGCCCAGGTATGTTGTCGGGACCTGGGGCCTTCCGCGGGTTGACTCTCCTCAGAGTCTTCCACACGTCGGCGGTGTCAAGGCAGAGCACCTCCTCTTCCTGATGACAGCCTTCACTGCTGGAGTGCTGTTTAGTGCCTCAAACCTCCCAAATAGGTTATTTAGTCCATTTAGGAAGTCAGCATCCACTTCATCCACCGGAGGGGAGGGTGTGTTGTATTCAGTGATCCCCCGTATGCCTTTCCACAAACTCCTGGTGTTGCTGGCGTCATGGAAAAGCTCCTGGATTTTCTTAGTGTGGCTCCGCTTTGCTAACCGGATGGCACGGTTCAAGTTGGCTCTCGCTGTCCTCAGTGTCTCCTTGTCACCAGACCTGAAGGCTGAGTACCGTGATTTTAGCGCTTGGCGAACCTCATCCGTAATCCAGGGTCATTGGTTGGCTCGGGTGATGATGTTGTTTGTGGTGCTGACGTCCTCAATGCATTTGTTGATGTAAGCTGACACAGTCATGGCGTACTCATCAATCTTGTCTTCATAAGTTGCAGCAGCTTTGAAGATGTCCCAGTCAGAGCACTCAAAACAGTCCTGAAGCGCCTCCATTGCTCCCTCAGTCCACACCCTCACCTGCCTCACTGTAGGTTTAGCTCTGATCAGCAGGGGCCTGTATGCAGGAATTAGCATCACAGAAAGGTGGTCTGAAGAGCTGAGGTGGGGGCGGGGGGCTGCTCTGAATGCGCCTTTTATATTTGTGTAAACTAAGTCTAGAGTGTTTTTTCCCCGAGTAGCAAAATCCACATGTTGGTAGAAATGAGGGAGAACAGTTTTCATATTTGCCTGGTTAAAATCGCCAGCAATGATGAAAACACCCTGCGTGTGTACAGATTGCAGCTCAGAGATAGTCCGATAGAGAACACTCATAGCCTCTTTTGTATTAGCGTTGGGAGGAACATAAACCGCTGTGATGGTAACAACAGTAAATTCTCTGGGCAGATAAAATGGTCTGCTGCTAACAGTCAGGAGCTCTATGTCCGGAGAGCAAAAGCTTGTGACTATTCTAGCAGGTGTTATTGATGTAAACGCAAAGTCCAACTCCTCGGGTCTTACCGCTGAGTTCTTTGTATCTGTCAGCGCGGAAAGTAGCGAGCCCCTCCAGGCTTATGCCGTTGTCCGGGATTGATGATGTAAGCCATGTCTCCGTCAGGATGAGAGCGTAGCAGTCTCTAAACTCCCTCTTTGCGGAGAGCTCGAGTTGTCAATGGTCTATTTTGTTGTCCAGTGAGCGGACGTTGGAGAGCAGGATGGATGGAAGCGGCGATCTATAGGGGTTAGCCTTCAGCTTAGCATCCAAACCTCCGCTGGAAGTAAAGATGTTTAACTTTTGTTAAAAAGTGAAAGAAAAGGGCCATTTCCTCATTATTCAGTTAGTGGGTTACAACAGAAAATGACAGTTATAGTTCTCTCATGTGGCTTCGTACATGATTATTTCAACATACTGAGAACATTTGCCTAACATGAGAATAATCATTTCTGTTTAAACTCAGTTCATTTAAACATTAACGATAAATATAGCATATTCTCAACAATTGAATTACTTTGTGGTCGCTTCCAGATGTCTGACAAAAATACTATTTGCTATGACTGTCATACATTTTCAGAAGTTCTGTCTGCTTAAACTAAAAATACACCTTTCTGAACCCATCCCTGTAAAAAGCTGTGTCCTCTATTGTAAAACACAGTTTTGTTTCTAGATAGACCCGCATGAATGGATCATATGAAACAGATCCCAAATGTGATAAAATGCACACTGAATAAAGTTACACCCAAAATTATTCTGAACTCTGGCAGATCTAGATTTAAAGAGATTTTCAAATTAACTAAGAAGTAGGAAGGAAACGAGGTAGGTATCTTTGAAAATATAACAATGTATAAGGAGTTAAAAGGAGTTAAGAAATCTATATTATCTACATTTTATTAGAATGGTATGTCACAAATTATTCTCAATAATGAATATTAAAATTTTACTGATTTGAAACCCATCTTTTACAGTAAGTGCTGACCAGGTTTTTGCAAAGGATATCACAGAAGATGCTTCACATCAGCTCCATGATTCTAGCTCCTCCTTTCAGGCAGAAGGTTTCAAGTCCCTTCGGCCCGGGAAGCCATTTACAAAAACTAACTTATTATGTTAGCCATATTCACTCTGAGCACTGAGTAAGAACGGTTCTTTTACACACTTTTAACAGTTGTTCTAACAGTACTCTTGTATGTGTTTCAGTATGGGTTTTTTAATGCACATATTAAAGTATTTATTGCATTTTGAGTAAAGGATTGCTTTTGCTGGAGCCCTGTCAAAGAAAAAGATTCTGTCCCCATTGGGGACAGAAAATAAAGTCTTCTATCTTATTCTATTCTAAACCTGACATGGACCAGCTGTCTGCAAAATCTGTGAATAGGCTCTATGCCAGTGTAAGGTTTGTCACTACCCGATCTGTACCGGTAGCACGATCCGTTCCATCAGCTCATTTGCGCACGCGTGAACAGAATAACTTCCGGGTCGCCAAAAAAATAATGTAATTACGTTACTGAAAATACTAATTTCTATCCTTAAATCAGAATGCTAAATAATTAAGAATGCTAAACTATATCGTATAGAAAATATTGAAGACTTTTCTGGAAGAAATTGATGCGTTTTACATTCTCCCCATTGTATTGCTTGACGTCATCATCGGATATGCTCAGAAGTCAGGGAATATATTGTTGCGCATCGTTTGTCTGTATTGTCTGAATGCACTCTATTAGTTTTATTATTTGTTCAAACAGAACTGGAAAAATATTTTCATCCTTAATTATAAGGTGAATTTTGTTATACAAATAATCTTGTACTAAGAATTTGTTTTATTAGAAAGTTAAAATTATCGATTGAGATTTTAGCGCCCTCTGGTGTACACATCATAAACAAGTGAAGACCTCATCATTAGAGTAGCCACTTTGTTTATTTTTTTTTACAAAAACCGAACAGGGAATAGAACAAAGAACACATAACCAAGCCAAGGCATAAATTATTAAAATGTATCCGTTCCATAAAATATTAAAATGTATTAAAATGTATCGGTTTCATCAGCTCATTTGCATGCGCAAATGAGCTGATGGAACGGATCGTGCTACCGGTACGGATCGGGTAGTGACAAGGTTAGTACAAGTGGTGCATGCCTGGTGTTGATAATTACTCATTTACAATGCTATTCCTCAAAATATTCTTGAGCAAAGTATGACATTATGTGTGCTCAATCTGTAGTACTCAAAAAGTAAATTTTAAAAGGGCTTGCTTTACCCAAGAGTTTGAGGGTTTTAAATTTCTTACTAAACATCACTCCATGCTTTTAACACAAATAAGCACAAATATTTCCCAGTTGCATAGGTTTGCAAGATTTGAGTTTTGTGCAACATTGTTGTATATAAAAGGCATTCAATCCAACTTGTAAGGGACTCGAAGAAACAAAACATAAAACCACTTTAAATCTGCAAGGAGTGAATAATAATTATAAAACTAATTGCTAGCTACAAAAAAAAATTAAAAAATAATTTAGTGCACACACAAGGTAATTGCGTAATTTCTTATTTTGTACTATACATGTTCTCTCTGACTAATCCATGAAACAAATTCTGTACTTTTAAAGGAACAGCATTGGTATTTAATTATTTCTTCCTTTTTTCAAAGGATGAGCTCCAAATCTTTAAGGTTTTCTCTGACATTTACTAATGTAAGTATTGAAACAATGAGAAAAAAAATAAATCAAACGCCTAAATTTAAGCCTAAATTTGACCCCCCATCATCATAAACAGCCCGACAGTCACTGTCAAAGCTATCCTAGAAGTTGGTTTTGTAACAAACATTAAAAACTCCCTCCTATCTCCATGGCAATTTAATTATAATCTGTCACGACTTTTACATAATGTGTTTTGAGTCAGACTGTTCATCTCCTGAGGGCACCTTTGCACACCTCGCCTTGCATCGTGAGAAACAAAGGAAATATCTTCACAACAGCACAACTTTGAAGCATGTTTAATCAGTACAGTGATTTTCAAAAACTAAAAGAACAGCAGCAGGCTTCAGATTGCAGATGAGAAGGTCTTCTTGGATTTTATCACAGGACGCTACCAGTCCTTATATGTAGCTAAAATCCTGAAAAATGTCTTCTCAAGTAGAGATTTTGGGAAAACAATTGTTATCTAATATTATAGGGAAACTTACCATTTCTTGTTCTTTATCCATGCCTGAGGATGTAAATGGTAAATGGCTTGTACTTGTATAGCACTTTAACTAGTCCAATAACCTCAAAGTGCTTTACATTACAATCAGTCATTCATCCATACACCTGACAGTGGTGAGCTATTTTCCTAGCCACAGCTGCCCTGGGGCAGGCTAACAGAGGCGGGACTGCTATACATCGGCCCTCTGACCACCGGCAGCAAGCAATTCAAGTGAAGTGTCTTGCCCAAGGACACAACGACTGAGACGGTCGGAGCAGGCTATCAAACTAGCAACTCACCAATTCCAGGACAAACTTCCTAACTCCTGCGCCACTGTCGCCCCTGCTCCTTTATTTCCATAAAGCTATGTAAAATAAGATGTTTTCTTTGTCCTTTTTACTTCTCAGAATGTCTGCTCAAATACACTATCACATCATGTTGTTGCCCTCCAGTGTGAAATTACAAAGATTTTCTGGTTCGATTGTGATCACGAAATCAGTTCAGGATTTCTTTTACATCAGTTCCAACCACACAAGGTCACACACAGACACACACACAGAAAAACAAATGAATCTTTCTGCCAAGGTATACTTCCTGGATTGTGGTTTGGTGCCATCAATACACTTGGCACTGAGACTGGGCCAGGCAATTCCACACTGCCCACAGGCTTTTGCAAACACAAACACAAATGTACTCACTGACTTCCCAAAAAGTTCTTTTTTTACACTGTGCTACATTGTAAAGCATGTTTGTTTCTACTGAGTGGGGAAATAAATTTACAGAATGATCATGGGGAAGCTAGTAAAGAAGATTTATAGCACTTTGAGGAACATGCCAATGAGGCTGCAGGGAAATGTAATACTGACACGATTGTTTGACAATTCCCCGTGTTATTCTGTATGTAACACTCCTTAGAGGAAATGCAAATAAAATGAGTATGGAAGCAAAAGGTAAGCACAGAGAAAGCACTGCTTCACTGGTGATTTCTCCTGTGGATTCTACCAGTTAAAATGTTCAGTAAAATTAGATATGAACTATTTACTTTATGAGATGCAGAGGAAGAGGTTAACAAAAGGATCAACCAGGATGGTTTAATCAAAGACTGACTGTTTCTGCACTTGTGAGGATTAGATTTTTGCAAGTGTTTGTCAGATCACAGAATAATGAAATCCAGCTCTGTGGGGAAATAAGGCCAGTGAGGTGGCTGTTGTGCCTCCGGCAGCAGTGCATGGTAACGTGTAATGACGCTTTATATATCTTTCATATTTTATCATAAAGCAGAATACCAGAAACTGCTTCTTTTCCCCTATTTGAAGGATGGGTCCGGTGTGTCCTTCATTGCTAATCATATCCCATTGTTGTGCAATCAGCCATTGAGAATAAAATTAGAGTGGAAGTTTAAAGCCACTGAAATGTGAGACTGTTACAGGCATCAATGGACTGCCCATCATAGCAGGAGGTGTGTACACTGCTATCTGTCACCAAGCCCCCTCGGATTTATATCCCTCTTTGTCCGTCAACCCTTGAGGAGAGGAGTCCTGCACTGGAGAGACCCAGAAACATGTGCTCAAGCTGGAAGCATGGTTAAGTTTGCAGTCCGTCTTCTGAGTAATCAGACCCTGGAGTGAGGAACCAGCCTTCATAGAAACCTGCTTTTGTAATTTTCCTCAGTTTTTGCAGGAAGCTGAGCCGAGACCACATGAGACAGTTTACCTGTGGCTGGAGGGCGCCTAAACGGTGGGCACCCCCCTCCAAACTGGCGGCCACTGCCTTGCAGGAGGCTTAAACCCTTCTGCTGCACAGAGGTCCAAACGCTCCCAATTCCACAGCCTGAGCATCCCCCACCTCCAAACTGTGTGCAGACCGCCGGAGCCTGGTTCACTAGTGACGTCTGTTTTCCCCTTCGAGCTAGCCACCTACTTGCTGCTCAGATAACCAGTTTCACCCTGGAGTGATTTATTGCAACCAGGTGCCCCATCGCCACAACCAAACAATGGCAGAGAGAAATTATAGGGAGAGTCGTAGGGGATTAATAATTTAAAAAGGTTTACTTTCAGTGGTTTTTACTGTTTTGTTTTAAGCTTTCACTGAGGTTTAAGACCTGGAGCTAGAAGGCTTAGCCATCCGCTAGCATCCATGAAACAATACTTTGTTGATGTGGTTTGAGTGTGTTTTTATGGTTATAACAAACTTTATTTCCATATACACCGATGGAATATTAATGTTTGTGTTTGCTCATTACGACCAAATAGAGCTTAAATTTCTATTTTTTAATTTGCACCAAATGTCCACTTGCATAGTGCCATTAGCCTCCAGGATCACCTACTGCTAATTCTCTGGTAAACATAATCCTTGTCCTCGTTCACTCTGCCATCTTTCGATAAAACTACGAGCGTTAAACACACTACGCCTCTCTCTACTTCCACAATCTGGAAGTAGAGAGAGGCTTGCCAGTTATCCATTTCAATTTTATTTTTTTATCAAAAAAGGAATGCCCTGAATGTACACAAGGATCACGTTGGGCAGCTCACAAGCCCGCCGGTCTGCCTTAAACGATGCTAACTATGTTAGCTGGGCTACCTGCTACTCACCTCACGTAACAGTAATGTCTGACCCATTGCTGGTCAAACTCCAACAATTAACCCAAATACTATAATTGTAGCATTACATTGAATTGAAGCAACATAGCAAGACTAACAAGACTGTAACACCAACAAAAACAAAAATGTGACTTTATCGGTTACTCAGAAGAAAAACTAGCTGCTTCTGCTCTCAAAATACTCTCCACCTTGGAAACGCTAGGCCAATGCTAATCCTTGTTTGTCTCTTTCCTCATCTGACAACTTCTTTACCAAAGACCATTGTTTTTTGTCATAATAATTGGTGCTGATCGGAATGTAGTGGTGGCATTTTTTGGGGAGGGAGGGGCTAAGCCCGGAGTGGCAGCTATTCACATGCACATACATGCACGGGCAGCCAGCCTGGCTTTGTAAGCAAGAAACTGGAGAACAACACAGAGAGATGGTGTGTGATGTTCATTGCATGTTATGGATTTTTTTCATTTTGGTTTTATGTAGTTTGCTTCCCCACAAAGAATTCATTGAGCTTCATCTGGAGTGAATGGATGTTGTGACCCAACATTAAGTAGCATGTCCAGCGCCTATAACTTCTATGAAAGGTAATTTCAAAGGGCTTTACAGTCATTCAGTGGGGTTGCAAGTGGCAGTGGAGCATCAGTGCTATGTGCTATGCCTCTTCAGCAATACATTTCCTTATAACAAGATGGTGATTACTTATCTAGGAAACTGGCGTGAGCGCAAATATCTATGTCAACAAACAATAATTTGTGACACGCTTACACACACTCCCTCATATGTGTCTCACACATGCTAAACGGTGACAAACTCCTGCTACTCCTGTTCTGTGATTGTGCTCTTTTTCACCCAATCAAAGTATTCTTTTACAAATATTGCATTCAGATGGATGAAAACAACCAATCACAACCAGCAAATATCAAGATTTAAGTAAAACACAAGCGAACTTAATAAAAACTGTAGCAGACGAATATCTCATCAAGAATATAAATATACTTACTTAAATTGTGCATTTTAGTTAATATTTTTACCAAACAAAGTGTAGCTCAATATGTAATTAGTTATTACATAATTTCTAATTTAACTGTTCTTTCTAGCCACACCAGAAGGCATACCTTAATGATACTCTGATTATTCAATCACAGTGTTTCACGACTGGGCTAAGTGTCCTCTTTTTTGCTAATCAGAAAATAGTCACTGATAGGGTTATTATAAATAACCCCTTTTATCCTAGAACGAAAACCACACAACACAAGTTTAGAATGTTCTATAGAAGAGGACAGAGGATAAACTCAAATGGAGAACTTTTACTCCCTGACAGTCTGGGATCATCTGTACCGGACTGCCTCCGTCTTTCTGCCTTTATTGTCACACATCAAAGAAGGGTCAGGAGGATTCAGGAGTTTACAACATGGGGGTTGAAAAACAAAGAAGGGAGCAAGTTTTATTGTGGTTGGTGATCAGTCACCAGCTTCATGCACAGCTGGATAAGGGAGACATTCCTTATCTGGGAGAACCATTTGTTCTCCCTGTCTAATGTTAAAAACAACAGAACCTTCCTGAAAGCAAACTCTTAAAACAAACCAAATGCCTGTAACTTGATAAAAATAAAATGATTACATTCACATTTCTCCAACAGTCACCCTGTGCTGCATCCATCACAATGAAAATCTGGAATTGATTTAGTTGAAATTTGTTTTATATTTGCTAAATAATTGTCCATCTTATTTTCCTGCTTTGTTGAAAATTGCCTAAACAAATGGTGGATATCTCATACAAAGCATACATTTGTGAATGCAATGCTTTAAAAAATTCTGTTACCCTGCATTATAAATTGTGTTTGAGAATCATCTCACTGACATCGTGTTCTGCCTTTGTCTTCTGCAGGATGATTCCATCCACCACCAATGATTTTCTTGTCCGGGACCTTGCTGCGGGACGCACCTACGATCTCTGTGTTCTGGCTGTATTTGATGATATCATCACATCACTGACTGCAACACGGCCTTTGGGCTGCCTCTCATTCACTACAGACACAGAGTTCAGCCAGTGTCAGGCACTTCATAGCCACTTCTTGGGTGGTACAATGATCATTATTATTGGAGGGTTTATAGTTGCATCTGTGCTGGTTTTCATCATAATTTTAATGATCCGATACAAGGTTTACAGTCATCAAGCCACTGGCCACGGAAAAGGAGCCATTCCAGCAACAGCGCCAAGGCAACAGAGCAATGGACAAGGAGGCAGCCAGGTCCAAGTCCTCCCTCACTCTGCCTCAAAGATTACAGACAGTCAGGATGAACAGGTGCTGTTACCATCTAGGGCTATGTCACCTACCAGCACTACGAAAGACACAGTGGCATTGGTCGAGGAGGAGAGCAGTGGACAGTGTGTCACTGCAAAGACAGACTCCTTGGCTAATGAGGAGTTGCTCTCCCCAACGAAGGCCCGCTTCTCATCCAGGGTTTCCATTGAGATGAAAATCAGACCACCATCCATCACCAAAGACCCCTCATCTACCAAGGAACTAGCAGGTAGTGGAACCATATAAAGATAGAAAAAGATGAATAACTTTATATAGAAAATACAAGTAAGCAGTGCATAGAAGACGGGGCTTTTAAGAAGTGAAAGAAAAGGAAAATAAGAACATGAAAGTGAAAGGGTGGGTGGAGAAATGCAAAGAAGGGACACAAATAACATTTGATACAAAGGTATTTTGGAAGACAAATAGACAATGAGCTATTCAGAGTGTAACTGAGTAGGATAATAGGAAAATAGTTAGAAACTTGGTGAGTGGGAATGAAATAAGGAAAATGAGAGACATATCCTTGTGCTCTTACAAGATACAAAATGTGACACAACCTTTTGTTTTTAGGGCTAGTTAATCCTATTAAAGATAAAAAAAAATATTTCTCAAGCCTGGTCCTCTTTGTTTTCCTAACTTGCTATTTACTAGGTTTTGTTTACTGACTCATGGGGAAACACATGATCTGGTAGAACGTAAGCTGTTAGTTTAGGACATTGTTGAATTGAATTTATTTACTCAGGTTATTTGTATGTGATAATGTGATATTACTGTTACAAGCAGCACTTGATAGATTTGTTAGAGCACTGCCAGACTGTAGTTAGATGAAGTAGACATTACTGAGATGGTGTTGGAGGACAGTAGGACAAAAGCAAAAATCACCATTTTGCACATAGCATTTTATGCCTTAATTTAGACACCTTCTGGCTGTCCTTGTGTGATTGATCCACTAAACAAGGCAGTAAGAAAGGTTGAAGTCAATCAATCCTTGTCGCACCTCAAAGCTCCCAAACAATAGAATAGAATAGAAATACCTGTGTTGTCCTACAATGGGAAAATGTAGGTGTGACAGTGGCAAACACAAGTAGACAGACTTAAACACAAATTAAATAATATGAAAGAAAGCTCATTTAAAGTTAAGCTGTACAGCAAAATAAATAATTTATCAAAAAGGGAAATACATACTGTGCAATTACTAAAATATATTAAGGCATATTCAGATAACAATAAAACATTCAAGTTAAAAAAAAAGAAGGAAAACAGCAGCCACTTTACAGAATGATGTAAAAAAAATCTGTGCAATATGCAGTATTATACAAAAAAACACTCCCAAAGAAGCTAAAAAGTGTAGGCTACAAATAGTCATTAGCATCTCAGAGAGTGCAAATAATTCTTGTTCAGATGAAGAACCCGTGTGACCAGAAGCATGTATGTAAACACATGAGTTTGTTGGGAGCAGCAGAGATTATAAAGTCTAGCAGCGGCTGGGAGGAAAGATCTGTGAAAGTGCACATTTGTGCATTTAGGATGCAGCAGTCTTTCCCTGAAAGAGCTCTCCAGCTACACAACAGCTCCATGCATCGGGTGGGAGACATTGTCCAATTCTGATGTTATTTTTCTTACCGTCCTTCTTTTACCCACCACTGGCACTGGGTCCAGGTGGCATTCCAGGACATAGCTGGCCCAACTAATTAATTTATCCCCACAGCTACAAATAAGCTGCTCCACCAACATACCACACTATAGAAGATGGCTGATGCCTCCACAGAGTCAAAGAAGGTATTTTGGAACACCCCTTACCCTTTTAATGGATTTTCACACATTGCCTAGCCCAACGGATGTCTACTCTATTTCTGTTTTTCTGGATATTACCATGAATGCTCTCATCACCGCAAACCTTGCCAAGCCCGTCCGATCTGTCTGCCTTTCCTACGGAACTTATGTCAGATTCTGACAACCTGCCTGTCATCTGCTGCTGTGAGCAGTCTGCACTCAGCATCCGCAGGCTCTGGTACTCTCCGGCAGAGCTTTTTTCTGCCTGCACCTGTTTCTGATTTATTTATTAAACCTCTTAATGCACAATACCATGTCTGGCTTTATATCAGGTTCTCTATTTTGTCAGACACATGACAGAATACTCTGAACATGACTCCATGAGTCATGGTCATATCACTCCTGGATAAGATAAAATGAGGAGCTCCCTGCTAGGGATCCAAGCTGGTAGTTCCTAGCCTGAAGCCATTCCTGGATGCCTCTATGCCCCAACATCTGTTCATTGCCAAGGATGCCAGCATCCGCCTCCAGGCTTGTTCCTCCGTTTCAACCACTTCTTTCCACACCACAGCCTAAGGTTCTTTCTGCTTCCGTCCCCGTGCCTCCTGACTTCGACTCATGATGCCCCAGCCAGTGCCATAGGAGGGCAGCTCCCAGGATCACCTCTGCTGCTGCATTTTCAAGGCAGCAGGTCTGCAGCAGTTGCTGCAGCAATAAGATCTACTTCCTTGCCTGTTATAGCACCACTCTTCCAGGCCCCGTCATCGTTCCATATTCCCATGGCCCCATTGTGGTTTCCAGTTATCAGGGCCCAACCATAGTTACCAAGATCCTCAGTGTGGTTCCAAGTTTCTGTTTCCAGAGCTTCTGCACGGGTTCCTGTTTCCAGAGCTTCGGTGTTGGATTATGTCTGCCAAGTTCTATCCAGAGACCAATTCTGGCTGGCTCTACCCAGCTAATCCAGTCTGCCAGGCAGTGGCAGTCTTCTAGTTCATTTCTTCTTCCTCCTACTTCATTTGTGCATTGTCAGATGCCAAGACACCTACATTGCCATCGTCTGCCTCCAAGAGCTCGAATTTTCATCTTATTTCTCTAAATTTTAATGCTTTTTCATTTTAAATTTTCCTTCTGTTTGTTGAGCAATTTGCTCAGTACCTGCTGTTTTTAATTCAATTCAATTCAATTTTATTTATATAGCGCCAATTCATGAAACATGTCATCTCAAGGAACTTTACAAAGTCAAGTTCAATCATATTATACAGATTGGGTCAGATTATACAGATTGGTCAAAAATGTTCCTATATAAGGAAACCAGTTGATTGCATCAAAGTCCCGACAAGCAGCATTCACTCCTGGGGAAGCGTAGAGCTACAGGGAGAGTTGTCTGCATTGTCCATGGCTTTGCTGCAATCCCTCATACTGAGCAAGCATGAAGCGACAGTGGGAAGAAAAACTCCCCATTTTAAAGTGTTTTATGAATAAAGTTGGCTTGAACCAGTGCCGCCAGCCTCCTAGATCCCTGCACCAGCGTCCCAGCCCCCATGGTTCCTGCTCCTGCGCTACAGGCCCTCAGAGTTCCTGCTCTTGTGCCACAGGCCTCCAAGGGTTCTTCTTGTGCCATAAACCTCCAAGGATCTTACTGACTAAAGGCCTCCAAAGTTCTGCCCTGCTTGGGTTGATTTTTGTTTTGGACTTTGTTTTTACGCGTCTGGGATCTGGGGAGTTGGGAGTAGAGGGTTGGAGAGGGGGATACCTGTAAGCAGCCTACCTTGGCAGCACAGTCAACCTCAACTCATCTCATTCACCTGATCATCTCCATTCAGCAAGCAGGTGGTACCAGATTATTGAAAGTCTTGTTGTTAGTAGAGGTCCAGTATTGTTCTCTGCATGATCTCTGCTCATGGATTTCCTTACCTTGCCTAGCTCCTATCATACATCCACACTGCCTTCAATTTTTCTAGACACAACCTGGACTGTTCTCATGACCGCAAACCTTGCCAAACCCATTGGATCTGTCTGCTTGGTTCTATCTGCCTGTTTATGACCCACACTTAACCTATAGAACTGATCTCAGCCTCTGCCAACATGCCTGTCATCCGTTGCTTTTAGCAGTCTGCACTCAGCTTCCTCAGGTTTCTGTGTGCTCCAGCAGCTGATTATTTTATTTTATTTTTTTATGTTTTTGCTTGCACAAGTTTCTGATTTATTTATTAAACCTTTTAAAGCTCAACACTGTGTCTGGCTAAATATCAGGTTGTCTGTTTTGTCTGATACATGACATGTATATGCTTAATTTCTGGCTGAAGTTATGCTGATCGCTCTATTCTGGAACAAAAATCTACATTCAGAGTTTAAATCTATGTAAACTGTCAACAAAATGAAAATTCCTATATGGCTGCTATTACATAATAGCTTTCATATCTTCATATCTTCTGTATGAAAATCAAATCTTGATAGTGTGCGGTAGTCTGTACACATTTTTGACCTGCTGTGAAAATGTGCAGCAGCCACATAAACTTTATTGATCAACAATAAAAAAACACAAAGTACTAAAGCTCACCCAAATCCACTGAAATACAACTACATTCAGTTTTATTTAATCCAAGGAGCATCAAATCTGAAGATTTTACTTGAGTTTGAGCTTTTGTGGTATAGATCCATACAAAGAAATATGATCATATTTAGCCTCATAAAATAACACACCTCGAAATGATGGAAACAACCTCAATCTGATGTAAACTGTGAATGTAGATGTAAATGCGGATGGGTCTGTACGCCGAAGCGCATGAAATGCATGTGAATTGTCTAAGGCTATGTCTTGGACACAGTATGCAGCTTTAATCTCAGCACTTGGGAAAACAGCTGAGTCTTGAGAGGGTTCCGTTAAACAGTCAAGGGTCATACACATGAAGGCAGAATAAAACAGACAAATCCAAGGGCTAGGCAAAAGGCCAGAAAATCAGAAGCCGATGAGGTGTTTGACAAGGGCAAGGCAAAGCAGGGGAATCCAGAAGACGAGAATTTGATCATAAACAGGCAAGGCAGGCAAAGAACGCTGGACATCTACTCACACAATGGCTTTTAAATAATCTGGCACATCCTGACTGAAAAGCTTCAGTATATAAGGGTAGTAGAACAGGTGAATCGAATGGACCTGATTGCACTGCTGCAGGAGGAGAGTCTCAGGTGCACCAGATTAATTTGATTGTAAACTGCAGGAGAAGTGTCAAGATCTTATCAGTCAGCCTGGGCAGATTCATAACAAAAATGGGTTGAGCTCAGCATATTAATTCCTAACAAAAGATTTTTGATAATTCCTAAGGTGGAGACAATCACACATCCTAATAACAGCATAAAGTTGTGCATTTCTGTGGAGCGGTGGCAGTGTTGGCACCTCTCAAAGACATTGCCAATGGAAGAATGCAGAGGGAGCTTTTGTACAGAGATCCTATTGACCTGCTGGCACATGATGATGAGTGGCTTTATAACCAGTTCAGATTGCCCAGGGAAATTGTTGAACTGGCCCCAGCTGCTGGGTAACAGGGAATCTAGGAAGAACTGTGCCTCCCCAGTGCTGTTTCCTAACTGCGCTGCGGTCTCCCCGACCGGAGCTTTTCAGAGGAAGCTGACGGACAGGTTTTGTAGTTAACATCCCTGTATCATCACAGTCCTACCCCCCGGGAGGATCTCATCCACATGTTGTTTATATACATAAAATTCCCCTAAAGTATGGGTCTCATTTGCAGCAAAGAGCTGATTTCCAAATGTAATCAAAGCTCTGACTGTACTCAGTCAGAGCTTTGATTACATTTGGAACCCTGCTATAATCAACTCAGGATTCTGCTATGTTATCATAATAATTATAAATATTCTCATTATGATAGTTGTGTCTGGAACGAAATAAGAGCAGGCGACTGCTGACTCGTATTTTATTATGTAACAAGATTTGAAGTACTTCCCAAAATGTGTGTGGGGACAGATTTCCTCATTGAAGTATGGGAGGCACATTCACTACACTACAGTCATTTGGTGTAGCTACATTACGATGATCAGCATTAAGTTATAATTGAGCACAATGCAGCAGCCAGACAGTAGAGTTTGAATTTGATAACAATTGTAAACCAAAACGGGTATGATCAGACACACTTTATATTTTCAGCCAGTTTCTTTAATGAGTTGTTCATGTCACTCAAGAAGCTGTTGGTTTGCTGTAATTCACTACAAAATGTCACCAAGGTATCTCTGTGATTGACTGGCAGTACTATTGCCATGATTATTTGGACATGTCATGGTTGCTTTCTGGGTAATTTTACTGATTTGCATGTAACAAGTAACTAAGACAGGGCGGACCTAGGTACACATGCAGGTGTCTCCAATTCCACGCAAATTGGGATTTATTTAGGCACAGCAAGCGGTGACCCAACTGCGTACAGTTTTGTGCATCTGAATTTATTTGTGCAATGCGAATTTCAGGATTTCTCCCTACTGGCAATGTTTAATATGAGCGCTGCGCACTCTTTCATACATGAGGCACCTGGACAGTAGTATAGCAGACAGAAGTATGCAAACTCAGTGATGCCAAAATTACATAACTCCTGCAGAAAGAAGTCCCTTGTCCTGGTAAAATAATTACATGTCTGCATTATACTTCAGTCAAGAATAGGTCATAGAACCACACAAGTTAAATCAAAATCAAGCAGCCAAGCCAAAGCAGTTTCTTGCATATGATGTTGCAGAAGCCTTTAGAAGCTCTGTTTATACTCATTTGTTGACCCCCCTTACCTACTACCACTTCATCTGCTAGATATATACGTAACATTTTAGAACTATTAGTTCTATCAATTTATTATGTTTCTTAGTCATTCTCAATTTCCTTTACGTATTGCTAGCATTTGAAACTAGATTTGTTTAAATTAGTATTGTTCATTACACTTTTGAGGGCCAATGTTCTGCCTTTTTTAGGAGTGTCCCTTGGCTCAGCTAGATTAGATAATCTAAATATAATATACTTTAAATGCCATGATCATGTTTCATTTATGTTTTAAACTTCCAGATTTATTGAAATTGTACAACTTCTCTGGAAACCAGGCAAAGTTGCCATAAGACAGTACATCAATGGCATTTTTGTAAACAATAGTTTTTTTAGACCATGTATTGTATAAATCAAAACTGCAGGTACAAACCAAGAAAACCTTCAAATTGTATAGCACTGTTTGTAAAACTTTTTTTTGAACTGATTTATAATTGAAATTCTGAGCCAGAAATATGACTAGACAAATATCAAAATCACAACAAAATATTTTTGTGACCTTGGGCAGTGAAACAATGATGGATGATGAAAATATGCCTCTCTGACACCCACAAATTTGCTGATACCAAAAACAAATTTATGAAGATGGTCCAGTTATCATAAAATACAATCCAAAACCCAGAACCTCACCAATTATGTTTGTTATACCAGTTGATTTTCATCATCAAACCATTTACAGGTGCATTTCAATAAATCAGCTATTCACTTATGTATCATACATATGCACTACACACAGAGTGATATTCACTCCATGTGTAAAAAGTGAACTTCATATTCGAAGTTCACTTCTTAATTTATTGTAATTTTGATGTTTATGGCAAACAGTATCACAATATTTAGAAAAATGAGATCAAGAAAAAAATATATTTTTTTAATTTTATAATGGAGATATTTGGTTTTGGCATACACAATAATAAGGGAGACTGCACATTTGACAGTTGATCAACCGTCTTTGATAACATCTACAAGAAGGGAAAGTCCCAAAAAAGTCATTGTTAAAGAAGTTGCCTGTTAACAGAACTGTATCCAAGCAGAAAAAGTGCCACGGGCAACAGGGAGAACTGCAGCCTTAAGAGATTTGTGAAACAAAGCCTATTTAGGAGTTTCACAATACGTCAATTGCCATATACGTGATTTGTAATAGGCCTAAATAAGACATGTCTTATTTAGGCCTATTACAAAAGGACTGGGCTGTTGCTCACAACTCCACTTTTCATTAACCACCTCAGCATTATTGCAGACTGATTGTCTCCATGCCACGCTACACTGAAGCAGTAATTCATAGAAAAGGAGACCTAGTAGGCTCACATTTTGGTGATTGAAGTTATTGTTATTGGTCTTATGAAATATAAATTCCTTAGAAACTGAATATTTGGTTTCATTATTGGCTCTAAGTCATAACCATCTTATTTAATAGATAGCAATTGAAATATATCCAGATGTGTGTTGAGTCTATACATTATATAAGTTTATCTTACAAAATTTAATTAATGAAGTTAATACACCTTTTAAAATACAGTCTAATGTACTGAGGTGCACCTGTATTGTTTCCTTATCTTTAGACTCCCATGCATTACATCTTGATCTATATTTCTCTTAAACTGGATATAACACATAAAGCTGAAACTTGCCATCAAGATTCCCAAAGATGGATCACTGCGATGAAAGTGTTTCTAGGGTATATAGCATGCAATTTTTTAAATAAAAGAAAAATGATTATCATACACCCTTTTCTAGTAGACAACAGTCTGAAGTAACAGTCCCTTATGTAATAATGCCATTGCAATCTAAAACTGTTGGACGTAGCCTTTTTATTATGTAATCAGACCCACTTCCCTTGATTCACACTGCTGAAGAGACCCCATATGCTCACAAAGTTCACTTGAAATGTTAACGGGTGTTATAATAACATAAATCCACATGAGCATGTGAAATCTTTTTCGGGCATATGCTCTTCGCACTAAACCTACACCAGAGCATTTCTCCCTCAACTCTAATCCTCTCAGGAAAGTGGGGGGTTTAATGGGATGAATAAATGGAGACAGCTTTTCACATGAGTGGCTTAAACAGCTGAGTTGAAATACTTTATCAGTTGTTGATATGTCATTCAATTGGCCTCTGTGAATGGGTTTATGAGAGATGTTAGTGAGCCTCATAGTGATAGCAGAGGGAGAACAAGAGATATGTGCGGCACAAAGAAGCTTAGCCAGAAGGTTCAGGGAAAGGTTTCACTCTTGTGAACTTTGCAGATTCTGCAGTAGTTCTGCTGTTTATAACTCAATTATATCCACTCAACATCATAGTCCGTAAGCATTATAGGAAGGCAAAATGACAACATGTTTGATTTCCTTAGTTGCCGAAGAGACTACACTTTAAATATTTTAAGTTTATTTTCTCCCATCTGATGTGTAGTAAAGATACAGAAAGCAAAGGTAAGAGATTGAAAACCAAAGTGAGGTTACAAATAATTGTCAGGAAAACCTCATTATACCTGTGAATTTTGGATTGCATTATAATTATTGCTTAACTGAGGTAGAACTAAATTAAATATTTGCCCTCCAAGCCTTATTCTATTTTCTGTCCTAATCTTACCCTTGCCTAAAAGAGGTTTAAAATTCAAAGGAGTTTCAAAAGAGTCTCCAAATCAGGATAGGCTAAGAAACCAATTATTATAGGTCTTATCTTGAGACTTTACTCCATAACAAAGAGCGGTGGCCTTTTTGGTGTTCTTTGTTTCTGTCTTTTGATTTCGGCATCACTGGCACTTAGAGGGCAACCTACAACGAGGAACAATATGCCTGCAGGGGGGCAAAGACTCAGGGTTTCTCTGGGTGTAACTCTGTTTGTGATGTGTTTCACTGGTTGCTGCAATGCAGAGAAAGGAAACATTGATCTGATCAGAGAAAGTGCTGCAGTGAGTCAGGGAGCCCGAGGAAAAGAACAATTGACAGATACATGGAGAGACCCAGGCGTAGAACTGTCAAAAATACAGTATGTCGCAAAAGGGAGTACACCCATCACATTTTTGTAAATATTTTTATATATATTTACAGGCCAACACTGAAGATATGACAGTATGATATACAATGTAAATTAGTCAGCTTACCACTTGTATAAGACCCCTGAATATTTCCTGTAATACCTGCCCAGGATGAAGACAGCTGTTATTTTAATTTACAAGGTGGGACCTTCATGTATCAAACTTGCTTGTCCAGCACATCCCACAAAATCATGACTGGATTAACACCTGGTGAATTTGTAAGACAAGTCAACTGTTGGATATTTGGTTGTGGTTAAGGGTCTGCATTGGCACAGACACATCATATTATAAAATAGGGGAGCAAAGTGATGGAAAAATAAAGATTTGATCCCCCTGGTCACATTTAACAATGAAAAAAAAATCATATAAAAACGAAACATGGTATAAGATGTCATATTGGAATATGTATGTTCACCTGGGGTATAAAACCTAACAAAATTCTCACCAAAAAAGGTTGCCGCCTGTGTCTATTATTATACTATATGCACACATTTGTCTAACTGGTAGATAATTAGTAGAATAGAACTGGTAGTAAATCTGGCCATGTAGCCCCAAATCCAGTTAACTGTGACAAACTGTGTATTCTGACACATTTAGACCTACGTAAACTTGTCGACATACAGCATAAGCACACACAGGCCAGCCTTAGCCCACATCGTGCAACAGGTGAGCATTGTTGTCAGTTCACCACTGTTCCTTACTTGGGTCAATTTAATGGATACTGACAATTGAAGAAGCACCCTGTCGAGCAACAGTTTTGGAGTTGCTTCAATCCAGTCTTCGAGCCCTAACAATTTGGCCCTGATAAAATTCGCCCAGATCTTTGCTCACATTTCCTGGTTTTAACAAATCAATTTTGAGGACAACATTTTGTCTTGCTGCATAGGATATTTCAATCAATGACAGGTGTAATAGTGAAGAGATAAGCAGTTTTTCACCTGATTGTGGTCATATTGTTATGCCTTATCAACATATTTTCTTCTGTTTAATAGTACAAGTTAGCATGCTTTAAAATAATTTAATATTGTATATTGTTGCAGTACCTCTATTCAATTAAATTCCAAAGTATTTTATTAATCCTGAATGCAAATTAAACGTTCAAACTCATTTTATACTAACCTGACCCTAGCCAGACGGATGTCGCTCCGCCTAGCTTCACTCACATCCATCTGGAACCTCTCCCATAGAAAGTGATTTATCCAACCAATTTTATTGTCTAGCCAATCAGGACGCAGGGCTGGAGTTTCATAGATGTGACGTAGTTGAGAAGCGACCGTGACGTGAGACTGTTTTGATTTAGACAGCAATGGCGGCTCGCATCGAGGAAGCAAGCGTTAACATTGATGCTGCTATTTCTTCCGTGTTGTCCAATCTACCTAATATTGTTTCATTAAAAGAACATCAGAGAACGGCTCTGAAGGCTTTTGTTGGTGGAAACGATGTTTTCGCCCTTCTCCCGACCGGATTTGGCAAGTTTTGTTTTCCGGGGCCCGCCCGCGGCGGACGCGCCCGCGGCGGAGCGGTTAGCGCGAACCATATTAGGAGGCCTTTAGTCCTCGACGCGGTCGGCCCGGGATCGACTCCGACCTGCGGCGCTTTGCCGCCTGTCTTTCACCCTCTTCCTGTCAGCTCACTGTCAATAAAACGCATGCCACTAGAGCCGCAAACACATTAAAAAACAAAAACAAACCTGCGTCGCTCTCACCGCGTCACGGGTTAGTTTCGGTGTGAGTGGTTGAAATAGCACGTCGATAAAGATGACAGACAAGTGGCTTATCCAATCATATGCAAGGATTTTTGATAAGGCCCAGCCTTCAATAAAGGCAATTCCTATGGAGAGGTCCCAGATGGATGTGAGTGAAGCTAGGCGGAGCGACATCCGTCTGGCTAGGGTCAGGTTAATTTTATACAGGTTTCTTCAAAGACTTATTACAGATGTCAATGGCTCCGAGCAGGAATCAATTTCCTGTAGGAATGGCTTTAAAGTGAGAGTTTATTTTATTTATTTATTTTACATTCATTCTAAAAGGGTCTACCTTAGTTCATCTTCTCAAAGGCCAGCTCCCTGAAGGCCCAGTCAAAGTGCAAACTACAAACAAGATGTTTCTCTCAGATCAAAAGCATTGTTATGGAAGAGAAAACTTTCCTTTGGAGTGCACTTTTTCACTTTGTTAAAACACATGCACCAACAGAAGGGTAACATGTAATACTGGGATACTGTAGTCCTCAGCTTTTAATACAGAAAGAAGTAATCATTACAAAATATACAAGAGAAGGACATATTCACTGATTAGTTGACTGTGGGTCTCACTGTCAAAAGAATTTTTTCACTGTCTTAATAGAAATTTGTATGTATCATGTACAGTATATATTGTATCTTTTTAAGTTAAATGTTAATGACTCAAGAGCAGCTAGTAGGTTATGCTTTAAATGGTTGTGTGTAGGTATAAGTTATATGTTGCCTTTTAGAAGGAAAATTATGACTTTGGTTAATGTTAACATTTTTGGGTTTAGTCACATCTGCCACCTTTGGTCTGCGTTAAACTGACCACACTCCGGACCTTTTGTGCAGGTGTGAAAGTACAGGACCAGAACAACCGGACCAAGACCAACTTTTTGAAGTTGTCTCGGTCCATTTCTGCTGTGAATATGAAACGGCTGTTTCTAAATTAGCAGCATGAACATACAAAACAGAGGTGCTACACACAGGATTTCCATAATAGTTTTCCTCCATTTCTGGGTCTGTGCTCCATCCCATTCCTAGACAAAATGGAGCAACAATTTGACAATGTGTGGGACAATTGTCCCACACATTGCTTTGTTACGGGCTGGAGCAGTGGGTAGCACTGTTGCCTTACAGCACTTACAGCAAGAAGGTCCTGGGTTCGAGTCCTACCTGGGTCTTTCTGCAACATCTACATGCCTCCTCAGGTACTCCGGCTTCCTCCCACAGTCCAAAAACATGACTGTTGGGTTAACTAGCCTCTCTAAATTATCCTGTCTGTGAGAATGGTTGTTTGTCCGGTCTATCTCTGTGTTGCCCTGCGATAGACTGATGACCTTTCCAGGATGTACCCTGCCTCTCCATTGACAGCTGGAGATAGGCACCAGCACCCATCGCAACCCCAATAGGGATAGGTGTGTTAGAAGATGGATGGCTTTGTTACAATGTGGTTCCCTTGTAAAAAGCACAATGTGAAAAAATGTCTTCTTTTGTTCTGGACCAAACAAGCGGACCAAAGGACTTTCCCGGTGTGAATGCACCCCTAGATTATTTTTCAACCATGTCTGCTAATAGGTCCAAATATAAAAAATAATTTTAACCAGTGCAGATGTTTCCACAAGGTTGGTCATTATTGAAAAACAACTCAACACAAGGGTGTTAGTCTGTGTGAAGTGCAAGTGTGTTCTTCCCCTGGCCCCTCCATGAACCTGTAGCCTGTCGATCCTCCTTGTATTTTAATCTATCATCACTCCCCTCATTGTCATCCCATATGCACAAACTCATTCTTCACTGCTATCTGTCTCTGTAAATTCTGCTCTTCCAATTTTCAACCTCTTTTCACCCCCTGTTGTCTTTGTAAAGTAAAGTTTCTCTCTGTCTGTCTTTCTCTCTCTCACTCATAGTTTTGCACTGTTGCTTTTTATTTCTTTTCATGTCCCTGTGCTGTTTCCATCTTCATTTCTCTGATTTCTCAATACCTCCAACAGCAGATGGGAGAAGGCCTTGCAGTGTCGAATGGAGAAACTTTAAGATCTGAAAGTTCTTTCGGCCCCCAGAAGAAAGAATGGCACCAACACAAGATTTAAAGAGTAATGACTTTTGCACCATAGATATTTTCCCTCTACATGCCTCAAATGCCCTCTGTCCTTCCCATGTTGCTACTCCCAACCTGCATTTACCCAATGAAGTCTCCTGTGCAGCATGCTGTCATTCGACCCTTTTCCTTCCTTAGTTGTTTTAATCAGGTCAGATTAGATCCTCTTTTCTTCTGGTTTTTCTATCCACTAACAATTCATTACAAACCAGTTACTTCTTATAGTCATTGCATCTCCATTATTTCATTCCCATTGTATGATGGAGGAAAAAAATCCCACTGAACTAGAGTATAATGAAAGAGAGGACACTAAAGATGTGCAGGTGTTGCAAATGGTGGACTAAACACTGAGGCTCCAGAACTACTGAGTTTCATTCTTAAACTTAGAAAATAAGCTGAGCCATGAATGCAACCGAGAAATAATCATCCTAATAAATAAAGCACCAGTTAAAGATAACAATAGTTTTTAGCACACAATCTTTTTCCTTGTAATGATTTTAGATAGTACATAGCAGAAAAATAAACAAAATATCCAAATTGTTTTCATTAAAACTAAAAGTTATTTATTAAGAAAACTTTTAGTTCTATAATGCCTGGATAGTAAATTCAATGCACCACACTCCTTGGCCTTTGAACATGTAGACAGCATGTCCTTTAAAAATACTAACAGAATAAAAAAATTTAATCGTCAGCCCTTTTCAAATGCATTGCCTTAAGCAAGGTTTGAGGACTTTAGCTAAAAAAAACCCCTAAAAACACTGAAATTTAAACCTTTTGCTCCTGCATGCTTGGTAGTTTTAGATAATTCCATTTGCTATGTTTTCCCTAGGAAGTATCTTGCAGAATTTTTTTAATATGGCTATTAGATATGGGTTAATAAGAGAGTTTTACAGTATGCAAACCTTGACTAGAAATAACATGGTAATTAATTTAACTATACTATTTAGTAGTTCTGTTCTTTACAGGGTAAAACATGCATATCAATCTGATTTTAGAAGGTTAATTAGTCAGGCTATCTCACATGTAGCCATGTTGAAAGACAGGCTGCCCCTGGCTTGTCCACTGTAGTTATAAAAGATCAATGTCTTAATAAATATTGGGTTACGCTTGTTTAGTATTTACACAATTGTTCATGGTTTTTATAATGAGAACTATCACCAAAAAACAAAATTGGTTTATCTTGTCAATGCATTAAGAAAAGACTAACCTATTTTCCCAGCTACATGACCAACAGTGCAGAGCAATAGGTGGGAAAGATATGTTGCCGTGTTAGTTCATGGTCAATACCGCCAGGAAAGACATTGGCCCTTTGTTCAAATCCCACAAAAAATAATTAAATAGTGGGAATGATATGACAAAACATTTTAACTATTTTGAATCCTTACTTTTTAAAACCTTGATTTGCCAAAATTTTGTTATACAGATGGTACAAATCTTTGTATAACTTTTTTTACTTTTGCTGTTTTACCCTGAACCTTTTGTTTCTTCCTCTATTCAGACCCCGTATGATTTTTTTTTCAATTTAAAGAAATGCAGTACCTTTACTCTCATTCTAACTTTTTGAATTATAACATTGAACATTTGAAAGGTCCATTTACAAACCTTATCTCACTTTCCTGTTTTCTAGAACCCTGATACTGTTGTTCTGGCAGATTTGGAAAACAAACATCACCACAGATGAAGGAGACGGAAACTCTCAAGACAAAAGGCCCTATAGCTCATCTCCCTGCATCTCCTGTTTCCTGCATCTATTACTTTCTTTCTATGGATATCATGATGTTATAAAAACCTATACAGTTGGATTTACTTCCAAGTGCTTCTACTGATTCTCACATCTGGATTGGACTACCGGTCAAAAATGGTGGTGGTGGGATCATCTGAATCGTTTGTAATGTAAGGGTTTTTTCTTTTTTAATAGATCAGTATCAGTGGGGAAATTGGAACACTGGGCGAAGGCCGAAAAACTACTTGAGCATATGAAAAATTGCAAGAATAAATTAAGTAACAACCCCTAATAAATTAATTAGCAATCCCTATCAGAAGCAGCATTGACAGAAGCTGAGTGGATGGTAGAAAGAGACAGATAATTGATGGTTCATCATTGAAGAGAACATGGATTTAATGGTACTCACACTCATGCAGGCTGTACATTTTGAGTCTGGTGTTTCATATAAACATAGTCTAACCTAACACATGGGGCATCTGAAGTTACCAACTCCATGAGGTTCCATTCTATTAATCAATTCTGAATAACACAGTTCTACAATGTGTTAATGAACTAAGCTGTTCCGCACTGGCCACTGACCTGGAACTGGATCTGTACAGGGACTGGACCCTGTTATCTCGTAATTAGAATCCAACCTGTGGAAATTGCAAAGAATGCAGAAAAAACGAACTGAACGAGAACTAACCAGGGAGGCTGGGACAAATCTGGAACCACCGGAGACCAAACTGGAATTCTATGTTGGAAGATCTATGCTAGACTACATAGCTTTCTGTCTGCTACTGCTGTAGTCCTTTATGCTCTGCTTATCACTGGTGGGAATGGTAAAGACCCTAAGGACCATGATCAGGATCTCTCACATCTCTCCAGGACCCCCTCAACAGGTGAGTAGTCAATTGTTTATGCAATTAACCCAGCCAAAAGAGCAATCAAATGAGAAGTTTTCACATTGAATTGGCCAGCTTCAGTAATTAGTGTGACACGTTACCCGTCAGCAGCCACCATGAGCATTCACCAATATTGGGTCCAGCTTGATGGTTTAGAAAAAATTAGACTCTACAGTTCCTTCTTTTTGTAAACTAATGAGGGTAACAGTTTAACAAGCCTGTTTCTAATTGCTGTCAGCTAGAAAATTAGAGAACCTCCTCGGCTAAACAATCTGTTTCATTAGGATTTTCCAGCGACAATGTCACCACAGGCGACAGGAATTGCATTTCTACTACAGTTTGGATCTTGCTCTATGCATGTCTTAGCAGCTCCATTTCACATATCCCTCTCCTCCATTTTTCCATTTGATCTCCCCTTTTATCCATCATACCTAAGGCAGTGACTGAACACTGGTGGAGAATTTAATATGCTGTGATGGGATGGTTTTAAGCAAACATCGTAGCCTTAAGGGAAGTTCTTTGCCTGTACAAAAGAGGGTCATTGATATCTATTTAGTCAGATTAAACAGAGGCGAATGTCATGTTCTGCAGAATTGAGTATCTCATCTCTAGGTTGAGGATATATGTTTACTTTCAGTTTGAAATTAATTTTCTGTTAGATTCTGTTAGATTATTAACGGCATATTGATTTTTATTTCTTCTTTTCTACTGGATGGACACTTTCTGATATTAGTTAGACATAATTTGTAAATACGTGTCCTAGAGTGTCCTTTTAGAGAATGGGGAATGGGAAAAATGAGAAAAGAGCTTCTCTCCTCAATTTGCACTTTAGAATTACCAATTGCCATGTTGTGTCACTAGCACCCCTGTTGTTTAAATGGGTATTAAAATAACAATTTCTGTTTTCTCTGCTGCGCATGGAAGAAAGGATTGTTTCAACAACCCTCTTATTATTTGTTTATGATCCTACAAAGTGCGCTTACCCACTAATACTTTGCTTCATCGTATACAATTACTAAACATGCAAATGAATGTACGCTTTGAAGGTCACTGTGAAACTGGATTTTATGTGCATTAACCTTAAAGTACCCAATGACAAACCATCATTTATTTAGTACCATCCTTCTTTTTGATTGAGAATTCAAATAAATATTAGCATTTCAGTGATATTAAACACAAAATAAAAAGATTTACATACCCTCGCCAACCTTTTCTAACAAAGCAACTTAATTTCAGTTGAACTGTGATACGTGATTATGTCTGGTATCAAGAAACACAGTCACATAAAAGAAAGTGTTGCATGTATTAGAAAGGATGTAGAAAGGAAGCAAGATATACACTGAAGGAAGAGACATTGACAAAACCTTTATTGCTCACTTTATGACATCAAATAAGGAAAAGGGTTTCCTGTTTTAAGTCAGTTAGGATAACCATAATTGTTTCTGTTTTTTAAATGGCAAAGTAATGGTAAATGCCCTGTACTTGTATAGTGATTTAACTAGTCTTGACGACCTCCAAAAGCGCTTCACACTACAGTTTTAGTCATTCACCCATTCACACACACATTCACACCCTGACGGCGGTGAGCTATGTTAGTAGCTACAGCTGCCCTGAGGCAGACTGACAGAGGCGAGGCTGCCATACACTGGCGCCACCAGGACCTCTGACCACCACCAGCAGGTGAAGTGTCTTGCCCAAGGACACAACGACAGAGAACGGACAAACTCCCTAACCTCTGCTCCACCGTTGCCCCATTATTCACTATTAATAATAATGAATAATGGGAAAATCTGGGTTAATTGATGAATAATGGGATTTGTTCACAATTTTTATTTTTTATTTTTTCAAATTTAGAAGTTTACAAATACTAAGATTATTTTGCCTTTAAACAATGTTGGGAAGCTCAGCTAATGTTGTCATGGGTTTATAAACTTCTGGTTATTTCACAAAATTTGACTAAGAAAGAAAATCCTAAATAGGAGTCGGGAAAATAACTGTTTAAATAATGCCCTTCATTGTATTCTGAATGAGCTTGCTATATTTCTAAAAACGTAACAACGGGCTGCTCTAAGAGCTAAAACAGAACGTGTTGCTTGTAGTTTGCATCACATCTGTAGTTATCTGATTGGTTCTATCCTGTTTCTACTGACCCTGTTTGTCCCGCCTTCTAAATCGCTTTCCAGACTGATATGCCGTGTTTACGGTGTAAGTCAGTCTGGCTGACCAGGCAACAGCCTTGATACCATTCGGAGAAAAAACTTGTTCGTATCCCAGACATGAAGCCAAATGTGAAAATCATTTTCAGAACAGAAACAAAAGGCCTTGTAAAATAAATGCTGGCTGAAGCAAATGTCATCATCCAGTCTAACCAGTCTTGTCCCAACATTGCCAAAAAGGGTAAGAAACCATTATTCGTAAAACAACTTAAATGCTGGATACATTTTGTAAAAAGGTACACAGAAGCAAAGCTTAAATATTTTGGTAGACTATCCAGCGGTGTGTTCAAGTTAAACTTGTTCAAATTCATCTTGTGGATATGTTTTATTGAAGGAGGTACCGGTAAATTTCACAGAATAAATGTCAGCATATTTAAAGAAACAATTATTTGGAAATGTTGAGGCAACATTTTAAGACATCAGCAATGAATTTTAAAGTATGATCCAAAGGGACAATGACCGGAAGCACACTGTCACATTACAACTTATTTAAAAAATTAAATATATTGTTTTTGATCAGCAATCACTGACTTTAAAACAAGTAATGAAGAATGCTCCAGAAAATGTTCCAAGAAGTTTTGTTTATCTTAAATGACCTAAAACAGAGGATGTAAACATGGTTTTAACTGTATTTAGAGTTTGGGAAAAAGCATATGACAACTTTCTTTTTCTCTAAACCAATGGTTATAAAGCAATCAAATCATCAAAATAACACTCACATTTACATTTAAATAAAGCTAGTTTTGCATTTTGTTAGAGCACACAGTGCAGAGAGGTTCTGATTGGCAGATTATTTCTGGCTCCTTTCAGGAATCTGTGACTGTATCAGTGGGTGTGTCTTTCCAGGATGGCATGACTAATTGGTGTATCATTGCAGGTGTATGACTTTGAACTGTGTACATAAGCAATCATATCTTCTGCCTCCTATAGATTTTAATTGAGGCCTTTGGTCCCTTACAGAGAAAGACACATCATGAGTAACAGTCAGAGACTAAAACAGGTCTTGTATTAAAAAAGTATTGCTCTAGTTTTCTCAGTTGTTCTCTCTCTCTCTCTCTCTCTCTCTCATTCTCTCTCTTTCTATAAAATAACATTTATTGTTTCGCAAGCAATACAATTAAATTGTTAGAATAAAAATAATGTCAAAATATTTTATCCTACAGTCTCAAAGTGTCAAGATTTGAGCCAACCTTTGCAATGATGTGGCATGCACAAAATTGATATGGAAAATAAGGCACACCACTAAGTGCTCTATCTGTTGGGGTGGGACACCATTCTGTTGGGGATACCAGAATTACTTTCCCTCAGCTGTACCCTGAACAACTTTTCCATTTCTTGTTTGAATGCCTAGTCAGTGGATAGTTGATATGTTGTGCACATTGGAAGTACTGGAAGATATTATGGCTAGACACTGCAGATGTTGTCGGATTTGCAGTTTTCCAAAAAATCTGAACTGCATTTGACCACAAAGAAAGTTAAAAAAGCTAACTGCACTGTACCAAGGGTGCCATTCTACCAGGAATTACCATTGCACATCTATACTACATGTAGCAATATTTTATTCCTCTTTTGGGACACAATGATTTAAACTTCATATACAATGAGCAAATATTTCAAGTGTTTCTGGTAATTTTCATGATTATTTCAATGAAATCCTAATTTGTACTATTTTTTATCAAAACTAATAAAGTTTATATTTATATATATATATATATATATATATATATATATATATATATATATATATATATATATATATATATATATATATATATAAATGTTAACCTCCTAAAAGAATGTCCATGTACACTATATGCACTCAATACTTGATCACAGCTCATTTTGCATAAATCAATGCATCGTTGCAATGTGGCAAGGAGGAACAGCTGTTGGCTCTGCTAGGGGGTTTAGGCAGCTTTAATCATGTAATGACATCTGTAATGCTAGGTCTCATTTTGCTCTGGACAATATCCCATATTCTCTCTGTAGGCTTTAGATCAGAACAGTTTTCTGACCAGTATATGTTGATATTCTGCTCACAAATCCAGGTATTGGTAGTTTTGGTAGTGTGGGAAGGTGCCAAGTCCTGTTGAAAAAGAAGTCCCATAAAGCTTGTGCCCTGAACAAAAATTGAAACAGAAAGGGCTCTGCGACTTTCTAGCAGATGGCTGCGCTGAGTTCGGACCAATGCAAGCAGATGATACAGCTCGTCAAATCAGCGTCAAATCAAGCATCTGCCAAATCCCTCTTACTCCAGACTATGGGGCATTGAATTTCAAATTCAATACTAAATTTACTTTCTTCTCAACAGAGGAGTTTGGACAAATGAGCAACAGTCCAGTGCATTTTTAGCTCAGGTGAGACACATTTGACTTTGTCTCTAGTTCCAGAACACAAGACATTGAACAGATGTAGCTCATGTCCTGAATATGTCAGTGTGCAGTACCTCTTGAAGTGCTTTCCCCCCACTGGAGTCAATGCCCTGTGTATCTCCCCAGAACTCTTGCTTCACATTCCTCTCTAAACTGTGAGTATTACTGTTTCTTTTAAACACATTTTTTCATCTAAAAACTCAAAATCAACACTTATTAGATACAGTTCTCTGAACAGCCAGATTCTGAAAAGCAATGACCTTTTGTGGCTTACCTTCCTTTATGTAGAGGAGGGTTCAGTGACTGTCTGCTGGACAGTTGTCAAGTCAGCAATTTTCCTCATAATTGTACAGGCTAATATGTAACATTTGTGTTTTGTATCATCAGAATTAACATAAATGAACACTCATTTCACTGTTATGAAGATATACTGTAGGTACAAATCAAAAAATAGAATACCATAAAAAAGCTAAAACTGAATGTGCTACTCATTTTAGAAGTGTAACATATATATTTTATGTTATTAAATGAAGACTGTAATAATTCTGTACTTTATTTCTTGCCATTTTGATCACTATGATTTATAGATAATAAAAAAATCAAAAATGCAGTTAAGAGTTACATATTGGAAGCTCATTGTATCATACCCTAATCCACTAATTAATTCGAAACGCCTGCAAAGATTTCCTGAGCCTCTTACTTGAGCCCAAATGGTATTTTACTCTGGGTCAGAAGGCTAGACAATTACCTGCAATCTGTAGCCGCAAGCAGGGTAAGCTTTAAGAGGTGATTCCTAAAGAAGCTGGTTGTGTACAGACTGCGTATTCAAGTATTTAATAGAATGTTGAGTGGAAGGAAAAGGTGTGATAGGAAAAGGTTTACAAACTGCATAACTGGAGCCTTGAGAGGATTGTCAAGCAAAATCCATTCAAGAACTTGGAGACCTTAACAAAGAGTGGACTGAGGCTAAAGTCAGTGCATCAAGAACCACTACACACAGACAAATCCTACCATTGCAACAACTGTGACATTTCACATGTCGAGCAGATCATGAATCAGAGCCTGGACTGATGTTTGCTGGTCCAAGGTCATCTTTTAAGATTAAAGAAAAAATTATAATTTGGGGTCCCTTGTCATCTGCCGGTTTCTGAAATCCACCTTCAACACAGCCGTTTATCAGAAAGATTGAAAACACTTCATGCTTTCCTCTACTGACAAGCTTGAGGAAGATGCTAATTTTATTTTCCAGCTGGACTTGGCACCTGTCCATACTGCCAAAGGTACAAAAAAGCTGGTTCAATGACCATGGTGTTACTCACTGATTAGCCAGTAAACTCGCTTGACCTGAACCCATCAAGAATCTTTGAGTGTGGAAATCCTGATTTTCTGTTCTACTCTATTCTATGAGGGATTTTCAAGAGGAAGATGAGAGAGACCAGACCCAACAGTGCAGATGACCTGGAGGCTGTTTTGAATTGAATTTCAAAATAAATAACTTTTTTACTGATATTCCAATTTTTGAGATTTAGATTTTGTAGCCTGACTAGTATTTTCCTATGTTGTTTTACATAACATTAACCATTTCAGGGACTTTAGCTATAGCATCTAGATCAGGGGTGTCAAACATACGGCCCGGTGGCTAAATGCATTATCATTATTCAACAATGATTTTTTTTCCAGTGTCCTTGCTGGCAATGTGGCAATAAGAATTGTTGTCTTAATGCCAAAAAGAGCTCATCAGATTTGACTTTCACAAGTAGAGCAGTACTGCTTTTGCCATAGTGCTCCGCTTGCTTTATGAATGTGAATAGTTTTATTATGATTCATGCAGGGGATATCTCAAATGATATGGACACTACAATGGGAAAGGAAAAGGAAGAACAAGAAGAAAAAAGAAAAGGTGTAAGAAAGAGGAGATAAAAGGAAGAGAATGATAAAATAATTATTGAAAAAAACATGTACTTCGTTTAATTGAAAATCTGCAGTTCCTATATTGTCCACGAGGGGCGCTGTGTTTTAATCAGCAGATGGTAGCACTGAGCTTCAGATGTGGAAAACTCATTTTAAATCATTTCTTAATTTTTATCTGTTTGATGTATTTTGTCATGTAGGACAGTGTTTTTAAGTTCCAAAAAATGTGAAAAAATGTTTTTCAACATTGTACAATCACTGTGATCAGTTCTTATGCATAATGCACAAGTAAATGTTTAACTGAGTAAAAGTATTGTTGAAATTGCACATACTTTTCTTAAAAACGCTGAGGTTATTCATAATATATTGTGTAAAAGTGAAATTCATTTAATATAAAAATCAACAAGAAGTCCACTTTTATTAGTTCTATTTAATCTTGCAATGAGTTTACTCGTGTGGCCCTCTTGAGATCAGATTAAGCTGTATGCGGCCCCTAAACCAAAATGAGTTTGACACCCCTGATCTAGATAGATTGGGATTAATTTATTGCAATTGTTTCTTACATGGCAGATGAAGAAGATCATAGAAAAAGATACTCCAAAAAGAATTTTAGTCTGGTGTTGTATAGATGAAAAAAAATGTAAAGGCTCCTCTTTTCTCTCCAAAAATAGATGTAAGTTTGGTTCCCTTCCTGACTTTAAGTCATGGAACTGAAAGAAGCTTGGTAGATGTTGCACACAGTTTGATGAAGATGATGAATGACTGATACAGGTCATTACTGCCTCCCTGATATTGTTCATTGCTGTAACCTCCCACTGAACATTGTACTCCTTTCATTTTCTTCTCAGAGATGTGGGGTTCAATTCCATTAGGAGGTCTCAATTCCTGCTGATTGAAATCAAGAATCAGTTCTCCAATGTAGCATTCATACAAGCTCCACAATACAAACAAAATTTACACCATTAACAGGGGTTATGTGTTTCTATTTTTATTTGGCTGGATGCAGTTAAAGCTACACTACTAAACTGCTGCTGCTGTATACATGAGATTACAATTTTTTTTTTACATTTAAGAAGGTCGATCTTCCTGTTTAAACTGTCTGTCTTGTTGTCTTTAAGCTTCCTGTCTCCAAATGGAATGATCTGATTATTGCTTAACTAATGAACTGGAAACAGGCCCATGTTTTTCGTTTTTCCCGATCATGACAGCAGCCATCTGTGACCATTGTGCAGCAGCAAGCTCCCCCAAGCAGCCAGTTTGCTGTATTTAAAGAAGATAAAATGCAAGAGCGAGATCTCAACATGAGCTCAACCCAACTACACAAACTGATGGACCTTGCTTTGACTTCAATTTTAGCTCCATGTCCCATCTGGTCTCTGATGTGGCAGCGACGTGACTAGATGTGGATGGGCACACATTAGAGGATTTGTATGAAAGTGCTTGAGATTGCTGTCAAACACACTCATGGTATAAATGACATTTCTATCAACTTCAGTGATGGATGCTCAAGTCATTTCAGTCAACTTTCCAGCTGAGTATTTAGGAATTATTTAATAGCCAAAAATAAAATCAGTCATATCTTGGGCCACTGCATATAGAGTTGGTAAACAAGAATTGTGTTGATCTGAAAAGCAGAAATCACATCATGTTTAAAAAGGGCCATTTATGAAAGGGAGGGGCAAAGGATTCAAATGTGATAACTCGACAACAGGTAAAAGAGACAAGAGCAGGCAAAAACAGAACTCTAATACAATCAAAGGTCTTTTTTCAAATATTGGCTGACCTTTTTTTAAACTAACCTCTTTTCGGTAGGGCATGAAAAATGAAGCATGTTTTTGCTTAAAGTTGATCGCTTATCGTTCAGTTTTGTTAGTTTGATCATTAATTGTATAATTTAATCTAAAATAACACTAGTTGGATAAATAGGTTAACAAATTGATCTGTGTAAACACCAGTAAGGTATCAAAGTTAAATAAAATGGAAAGTTAATAAAATGGAAAAAAAATAAAAACATAATATATTTTTAAAAAGCTCAACAAAATGCTTAATTGTATAAAAACAAATGTTGTACTACATTATCATTTAAGTAAACCATGGAGAAGTAAATAATAAGCATTTATGTCTTAGATTGCATTGAATTCACAACATCACTTTCCAGCACTGGGCAAAAATTATAAAATCACTGCACTTGGGGATGTTGAAGAAGTTGTTTCCTTCTGTAAAAACATTAAAAAAAAATACATATTACACAAAGGTGTTATTTATCAGTTGAATATTCTAGCATTGTAGAGAATCAATTTAAGAAATGAAAAAAATGGCAGTACCGTATTTTTCGGACCATAAGCCGCACCGGATGTTATTTCACACAGTGAAATAACATGTCTCTGTACAGAAGCGTATTGCTGTCACTGGACAAAATGTATTTTTTTTGTTGCTTATCTTGTATAAACATGATAATTATCTTGTATAAACGTGATCATATCTTGCATAAACATGATAATTATCTTGTAAAAACATGATAATTATCTTGTATAAACATGATAATTATCTTGTAAAAACGTAATAATTATTTTGTAAAAACGTGATAATTATCTTGTAAAAACGTGATAATTATCTTGTAAAAACGTGATAATTATCTTGTATAAACGTGATAATTATCTTGTAAAAACATGATAATTATCTTGTATAAACATGATAATTATCTTGTAAAAACATGATAATTATCTTGTAAAAACGTGATAATTTATCCAGATGGTGGCGCTAGTATGCTTTTAGTCTGACTCATTTAAGACGAAGAAGAAGCATGTGCGTCATCTACTCGGGAACTAAAATGGCAAATTTACGGGAATGGATCAGGTTTTACTTTATGCTCGCTAGTATCCACCTTATTTTCAACGGAAATACGGACACAGTTGACTGACGGTTTTCCCTGCGAGACTTCCGATGCGTCACTTCCTGTCACTGGCGAGTCAGCTGGACAGCGAGTCATGCAGCTACTTGTACCAAATTACTCGTCGTTATGATTTCATGGAAGGCCGGAATCGTTTGTCCGGTTAGAGGCTGTCATGATAACGGGTGTAAAAGAAAGGTTTACGTGGAGCAGAAGTGTTTTAATCATCAACCGCATACAAGAGCTGTGGATACCAGGCGCCCTACTTTCTTCACCCCCAGCCGAAGAATGAGATATCCCTCCGCCTGTGGCTAAAAGTTGTAAATTTGAAGAATATACCGAAACAATGGTATGTTTGTTCTTTTAATTTCGTGGACAAAAGACCGACAGAAGACTACACGATGCCAGAAAAGTGGCCGGGCTACGAAGTTCCATTAAAATCTCCGTGGAGACGTCAAGAGGAGAGCAGACAGGTAAGCTTGGGAAGTGTACAGTGTTTACGTTTTTTTCGCTCTTGATAAAACATATGCTTTCACATTAAGACAGCCGTCTTTTAGCTTTGTTCTGTCTGTCAATTATTATCTGAATATTTTTCATCCCTGCTGGTAGGTTTTTGTGGTTCCGTTTGTAAAGTTATACAATGAAAGATTTACAGCAAAATATATGTAGCCTGTCATATGACATAAAAGGCAGGGTTCATTATTCATATTGTTGTTATTCATAAATTTATAAATAAGTCACAGTTCCAAGTTTAATATTTAAGTAAAAAGCTTAATATTTAGCTCCAAAGTAAACGTCTAGTTTGTAAACTAAACATTTAATTTGGAGTTCAATATTTAATTTGAAAACTAAATGCTTGGTTTGCATCTTAATATATAGTTTACAATCTAAACATTTAGCTGTGTAATTAAATATTTAGTTTGGAACGGTGACATTTACAAATGTATAACATGGTGACTAAAAATGAAAACCCATATTTTCCTCTTATAAAACCCAAAATATTGCTGTTATATCTTGACTGTGTAACCTTACACATGGTATAAAATAATATAGTAATATCATCTTTATTGTCATTGAAACATACATTGAAACATACATTACATTACTAGCACAGGCAAACTAGAAGGAATGTGTGATATGAATATTTGAATGAGTATGAGTAATGATGCAGGTGCTGCTCTATTAGCTTGGTGTTAACGTAGTTTTAAGTAGTCTTGATATGTTTTATACTATTTGCTAAACTGATTGTGGTCTTGTGCGGTCTGGTGTTTGACAGATGACCGCCGCTGTGATGCAGAGGCTGACCGGACCGCTCATAATCAGAGTCACCTATGCAGAAAGATGCTGACACTACAGGCATCGATGATCACACCTAGGAGAAAAGAAGAAGAAGAATGCATGTGGCTGGGAAAACACCTGGAGTATCTTCGTCCTGGCGATGAAGTAACGGCATACAGAAGCTTTACCATCAGAGATCTGCTGTTTGAGAGGAGATTTAACCTTGTTCTACAAGCATCCACTCATAAAGGAGAGCAGTCCTCTGATGAGGATGTAACTGCCACAAGGATTGCAAATGTCCACAAACATGTGGAAAGAGTTATCAGGAGGCTCAGAGTTTTGACAATAATCTCCCAGACTGTAACTATCAGTTTTAGTTGGTAAATAAAATGGACAAAATCTTTCAAGTCTGTGCAGCCCCTTAGAACATGCAGGAGGAGATCATCCACGAGGATGCTGACTGAGCAGAGAAGTTTACATGTCAAAAAGATCCTGATTAGTTATATTCTACTGTAAATCAATGGAATTATAATACACTAGAATGTGTTTTGGATTTCTGCTTTTAAATATTTCTTTGTGTAGCACCTTGAGGTTTTACATTTTGGAATTACTTTTAATTTTTAAAACTTTTCAAGTATTGTATATCCTTAGTTTTAGACCATTTAAATGTTTACATATACATAAATTGTGTCCAACTAAAATGTGTATTATTAAAGTTTGCAATCTATTTCACTTACTAATGTAACTTGCATTTATTTATATTTTGATCAAGTTGATGTTGTCCTGAGCACATGTAAAGGACTAAAGTGTATGTTATGTACATAAACTGGCAAAAAGATAAGAGTATTTTATTTATTGAACTAATGCAATTTGTTTACATTAAATGAAGTACATTTCACTTATGGCATATTTGTAGGCCGTTTAATTCTTGTGGTGCAGGAAACATCCATCATACAGCCTTTTGCGGACGGCACTGCTCATCTGTTCAGGACAATCCAGTCAGACCTTTGGCCACTGCAAACTGCACCTTTTAACAAAGTTAAAGGAACAGTTATTTTTTTATTTATATTACAGTACTTGGTGTCATCATATTTATATAAAATATGGATAGTTTATAGTGACAACTATAAACCGTCCATATTTTTCTACTTACCTTCCTGATGTACTTATCCAACTTGCCATTCAAGATTAGACTGTTATGAATTAGAATGGTGTGCTTACCTTCACAGACAGGAAGAGTTGGTGTTTTGACAGAATATTACCCAAACTTGAATGACCTTAAACAGCATCAATGAACAAAAGACCAGGCTTTTGTTTATCTTGAAAAGCTGCACAATCTGTTGATTCGAAAAATAAAAACATTATTCATGCTTTTTGTACTAATTTATAACCATCCATCCATCCATTTTCCTACACCCTTATCACTGTTGGGATGGCGAGGAGTGCTGGTGCCTATCTCCAGCAGTCAATGGCGAGAGGCGGGGTACACGTGGACAGGTAATATATCTGAAATATGAGTGGCCGGCAAATGCATTAAGCGTTCTTCCATGTGTCAGAGACACTCCTATGGTATGCCAGAGGAGTACCAGAGGAGTTCAGTACACATGTACTGTTCTTCTCTTCTAGGTGTGATCCATCGATGCCTGTAGTGTCAGCATCTTTCTGCATAGGTGACTCTGATTATGAGCGGTCCGGTCAGCCTCTGCATCACAGCGGCGGTCATCTGTCAAACACCAGACCGCACAAGACCACAATCAGTTTAGCAAACAGTATAAAACATATCAAGACTACTTAAAACTACGTTAACACCAAGCTAATAGAGCAGCACCTGCATCATTACTCATACTCATTCAAATATTCATATCACACATTCCTTCTAGTTTGCCTGTGCTAGTAATGTAATGTATGTTTCAATGTATGTTTCAATGACAATAAAGATGATATTACTATATTATTTTATACCATTTGTAAGGTTACACAGTCAAGATATAACAGCAATATTTTGGGTTTTATAAGAGGAAAATATGGGTTTTCATTTTTAGTCACCATGTTATACATTTGTAAATGTCACCGTTCGAAACTAAATATTTAATTACACAGCTAAATGTTTAGATTGTAAACTATATATTAAGATGCAAACCAAGCATTTAGTTTTCAAATTAAATATTGAACTCCAAATTAAATGTTTAGTTTACAAACTAGACGTTTACTTTGGAGCTAAATATTAAGCTTTTTACTTAAATATTAAACTTGGAACTGTGACTTATTTATAAATTTATGAATAATAACAATATGAATAATGAACCCTGCCTTTTATGTCATATGACAGGCTAAATATATTTTGCTGTAAATCTTTCATTGTATAACTTTACAAACGGAACCACAAAAACCTACCAGCAGGGATGAAAAATATTCAGATAATAATTGACAGACAGAACAAAGCTAAAAGACGGCTGTCTTAATGTGAAAGCATATGTTTTATCAAGAGCGAAAAAAACGTAAACACTGTACACTTCCCAAGCTTACCTGTCTGCTCTCCTCTTGACGTCTCCACGGAGATTTTAATGGAACTTCGTAGCCCGGCCACTTTTCTGGCATCGTGTAGTCTTCCGTCGGTCTTTTGTCCACGAAATTAAAAGAACAAACATACCATTGTTTCGGTATATTCTTCAAATTTACAACTTTTAGCCACAGGCGGAGGGATATCTCATTCTTCGGCTGGGGGTGAAGAAAGTAGGGCGCCTGGTATCCACAGCTCTTGAATGCGGTTGATGATTAAAACACTTCTGCTCCACGTAAACCTTTCTTTTACACCCGTTATCATGACATCCTCTAACCGGACAAACGATTCCGGCCTTCCATGAAATCATAACGACGAGTAATTTGGTACAAGTAGCTGCATGACTCGCTGTCCAGCTGACTCGCCAGTGACAGGAAGTGACGCATCGGAAGTCTCGCAGGGAAAACCGTCACTCAACTGTGTCCGTATTTCCGTTGAAAATAAGGTGGATACTAGCGAGCATAAAGTACAACTTGATCCATTCCCGTAAATTTGCCATTTTAGTTCCCGAGAAGATGACGCACATGCTTCTTCTTCGTCTTAAATGAGTCAGACTAAAAGCATACTAGCGCCACCATCTGGATAAATTATCACGTTTTTAGAAGATAATTATCATGTTTTTACAAGATAATTATCATGTTTATACAAGATAATTATCATGTTATTACAAGATAATTATCATGTTTATACAAGATAAGATCACGTTTATACAAGATAATTATCATGTTTATACAAGATAAGCAACAAAAAAAATATTTTGTCCAGTGACAGCAATACGCTTCTGTACAGTGACATGTTATTTCACTCTCTCCTGTGAGAGAGCTATCCGTCTCAGTCGGGAGGACAGAGTAGTTGGACTACACTGCCCTGTTTCTAACATACAGCCAAAATAAACTTACTAGGTTTATTGTTGCATAATGTGAGCTTGGCAGACTCCACGTTGACTCTCCACGGACGTTTCATCCCTTCATAGTCGAGCATACTGTTGTCTACATTTCTTGCTGCAAATTTCCACAATTCCCACACTTTCTGCCAGTGGGACGGAGCGGCAGAACGGATGGAATCCTAGAGCTCCCACCGCACACCTGTCTGTGAGAACAGAGAGGGACTGTGATGGCGTGCGTCCTTGCGACCGTCTGCTTGGAGTTCCTCAGTGTATCAAGCTCAGTGTCACATATAAAACAGTGCGATGTAAAGACTTCTTGCTGCCGAGAAGATTGTAGTGTAACACGTACCTGTATGCACAGAGTCCGCCTTGAGTACGCGAGGACAACGCCCGAGTATGTGGGGGGACACGGTGTACTGTAATGCACTGAATATCTATCGAGGGCATTGTACCACATAAAATCGGTCAGTAAGCAAAACGGTAATTATATATAACATACACCGGATTATAAGGCACACCATCAATTTTTTAGAAAATTTAAGGATTTTAAATGCGCTTTATAGTCCAAAAAATGCAGTACTTTAGTTAATGGCACTTTGTTCATATGAAGCGTCAAAAACAGTTATCAAGTCAAGTTATTCTTATAGCATAATTTAACTTGTGAAAGTATTTATTTAAAAAAATGGCAGGGGGATCCATATTTCTTCTTGATATGGATAAACCATATATCGATAATTACAACAGTCTCACTAGGAAAAGCCAGAATATTTTGCTTTAAATAAACACATATTTGTATCATATCTATTTCCTTACTCACTATAAAGTAAAATAACTTACTGAATGTTCTCAAACAGTTATGATTCCAAATCTTTTTGCTGGGCATTGTAGATTTTCTCATTGGCCTTGCCTCCAGCAGTAACAAAAGGCCTAGAGAGATAATTCAGTATCCTTATTTTTGTTCAGAACAATTGGCAACATCTTTTAGCTGTATGTGCAAATCTAATAGTCATATCTTTTATTTTTAAAACTAGTAGGCAGTGACATTTCAGTGATGATTTAAGACAAATAATTTTGCTTTAGGAACAAAACTATTGGTGAGCAGAAAGGTTGAAGGTTGTCTGTGGTTGTAAGGAAAAGTGTTGTGTATCACAATCAGCTTAAATTGGAAAATAATAGCTTTAGGGTTTAAATGGAAAAAGGTAAGGAAAGAAATGGGAGGAGGAGGAGGGATATAAGGAAAAGTGTAAAGATGACAGGCAAGAGAAGATGCGGAAGAGAGGTGGAAGAAATAGGAACAGAGGGGGAACAGAAGGAGAACAGTGAGTGGGATGTGTGGCGAATTGCTCAGTGTGTATCGAGCTCCAGCTGTATTGTGCTGTGTGGTGCGTTTGGTTCTTCTGAGAGAAAACATGGTACTATGAATAATAGATGACAATGGACGCACAGATGGCATGTTTATTTTTGAAAGCATTTATTTTGTGACCCTCTTCCTCTTTTAACTGAGTAAAAAAAGATCTTACCAGCACAGATGAACAGATATCCAAAGACACAGTTTTATATAATAGGACTTAATCTGTAGATGAAGGGCAGATGAAATGTAAGTGTGTTTAGCGGTTAGTATTTTCAGTGTGGTTTATGAGGTTTAGACCTCTACCCGAATCATTTTACTTTTGATCCGATACATACGGATTGATTACGGATTATAGATTTCCAAGTAAAGTAATGGCCCTTAAAAAAATATTTTTATAAAGTGACATATTTCTAAAACTGTGAGCACCTTTTTCAAATGTTAAATGCCTGATCAGTATTTACTAATCTTTAAATCTGGTTTAAAAAAATCTGCCTTTAAAAATAGCCGATTAATTGATTTTCTTCCCTTTTGTTTCATAAAAAAAGTTGCTAAAATTATTTTTAAATAACATACTTTTATTTCAATAATCTCAATTGGGAGTTGACCTGAATTTAAAGTGCAACCTATTACGAGCATTAAAACATGCTTGTAAAACAACATGGTAGACCCCGCCATTGTAAATAATGAAAATATAACATAAAATGTTTGCTGCCAGTTGTATTACGCTTCACTACACTTGTGTAACTTCACACCAAATAAAAAAAGAAGTAAATTAATTAATTAAAGTGCCTCGTTTTAGGATAAAAAGGTTTCCTCTTTGAAGTATTTTGACAACATATTTTCCTAAATATATATTCAACATTGCATGCTATTACCAAAACAATTTTCCCCTTTCGGGACTGATAGTGCAAAGTTTCATGGAAGCCCGGGAGAGTCTATTGGAAAGAAAATCTTGATTTTTGCAAAAATTAAATCAGGAGCTGCACCTAGTCCTAGCAGTGAGGTAGGGATTTTCATCCTCCCTGTGTCTTAGTCTACATGTACAAAGAGCATAGCTTCAGGCCTTTCACTGGGCACTTTAAATTTAGATTCTTCAGCCACATCTGTTTTTACTTTCCTTGACCTTTTTTTTTTTTATTTTTTATTTTTTTGGTGCCACACATTTATTTTCATCAGCATTAGACCTAGCTAGTTTGCTCTGTTTATCCAACAATTTGAAATATTTAATCTCAATCAGTTCATGCAGGTAGGTCTTCAACGTTAATTAACTGGTAAAATGTGATGCTGCGTTCAGACCAAATGCCTGTTGAGCATCAAGGGCATCAGGTTTGCATGTAAAGTCTACGGTGGACGTGCATCAGGGGGCTTTGAGAGATTCTGCGGTGCTTCATGCGCAGCTTGCATTTGCAGCTTTTGGCACATTTCGTGCTCTCCATTTGGCTTGACACGCTTTAAGCACCTCTAGAGCGGCCGAAGCTAGAGTAGCTAAATCTGAACTTTTGCAACTAGACGCGGGGCGTCAACTAATCAGAGAAACTCCGTTATGTGACGTAGGGGGGATTTTCTGACAGGAAAAATTTTTTTACTTCTTACCACTGATAAATGGTAACACCAAGCCTCCTGAATGATGCCCACTAACCTGAGACAGATGCTCTTCAGTTGAAATGGGGTGCCTGTAGTTATCCTGGTGGGAGATGCTGGTCAGCAGTTTGTCAAACTGGGCTCGGGTGATAAGTAAATAGCACTGAAAGCAACCCTCGTCTACACGCAGCTCCTGCAGTAGGTGGTGAAACTTATCAAACTCAAAATGCGTCTGAATTATCTGGTGAATTCAGACATGGCACCTATTATATTATATTATTCAGTAAATGAAGCTAAGCCCCTCTCTTGATTTCATCCTCAATTTTAAAGTCTGGCAGAAGAAAATAACAGGGTAGCTCCTCTCAATGGGAGCCACTTTGCCAGATGCGCCGTCAGACCGTTGAGGCTCTAGACAGCACGCCTCACTTTTATGTACACCCGCGTCCAAGTTGAGGGGTTGGATGCCTTTTTGACTGTGGATTGATGGGTTGAGTAGTCGTCTGGCAATCAGAAGGTTGTGGGTTCGATTCCAGCTTCCCCTTGCCACATGTTGATGTGCCCCTGGGCAAGGCACTTAACCCCAAATTGCCTACCGAGCTGCGTCTCGGTGTATAAATATGTGCGCGTTAGTGAGAGCAACTGGGTGAATGTGGCTATAGTGTACAGCGCTTTGGGTGGTCAGCATGACTGGAAAAGCGCTATATAAATTCAGTCCATTTACCATTTTGACTCTGAAAAGGCAATTTGTCTGGACGCAGCATAACACTTTCTAATGTAAAACCATAACCCAGCCCCCAGACAAATTTGGAAAAGTGCTACCAAAGTGGGCGGTGCCAAGAGACCCTGAAAGGCAGGACTAAATGTTGGGATGAGCTGCTGCAGATTAAACGAGGTTGTGGTCAGGAAAGGGAAAACGGCAGATAGCTTAATTTCACAAACTGAAGCATTGGGTTGTTTTTGACATACTGCAGCGTTGGGTTGCAGGTCCATGCAGACAGTGTGCAAGCCCATTGCAGCAATAGAGATGTTTATACTTTACATTGACATAGGTGCACTAGTCTCCAAAAACACAGAGTGAGGGAGTACTCAACTTAACCAGTGGGAATGCAGAGAACGAGTAGACACAGTTGTTGTCACACACACGAAATGGCTGCGCGTGAGTTGGTGTGTTTATGTCAGCTAAACAGAAATAAACTGAGCACAGCACAGCTGGGTATGTTCACCCATTGCATACAGGAGGATGTGAAAATGGGGAATACTGCCTGTCTGTAAAGCTCATAGCGATCTGTTTAAATCAAAGTTTTAAAAAAACTTTATTTACGCTACAAGTGATTGAAACAGAAGTCAAAATCATTGTTTGTACTCATAAACTTGGCCCTTATACTCATCCCAGAAAGTATGCCAGTAAAATGTGTGCGCTGTTTTTAGTCACAGAATAAGGAGTAACAGCATAGCATATAAAAATCTGTGCCCCTTGAATCTTCTGGGCCCTTTGATGTCAGTACAAGTGAACTTGCTCAGTGAAGGATCCTATGAATTCCCCCAAACTTGCGTGTGTGGTCCATGTTAAATTACTAAATCTCTGAGGTGCATAGCATTGCGATGTGACAATGTGTGAAGCTGCCGCAAGGGGGTGGGGATGGCGCCATTGCTTCTTGTGCTTGGTGGTGCTGGTAGTTATGCCAAGGACAGGTCTTTTAGGTGAAGGATTTCTCAACCCCTCGTCACCAGAGGATGAGGTAGGTTTTCTGGAGCCTAGTGGGCCAGAGCCTTGTCAGTTTGAACCAAAGAAGACTTTTTGTATGTACAAGAAAGTTAAGTGTAAGACAATAGCAGTGGTGGGCACAGTCACGGCAATCCAAAAACATATGTTTGCGGTGTTAACATTGAGTTCATCACAATATCGTTCACGGTAAGTTTAGCAACTGTTTGCGGACGGTTAGCGTCCACTTTATTTTCTTTCGATTCCTGTAAGTACGATAACAACGTTCAAAATATTCATCCGCCGTTAATGTCGCTGTAGTGCCTCTAAATACACATCCAGGCAGACATCTCCACAAGAATAGCAGTCAAGGCCCAATAAAAGAACATTGTTAATAGCTGTACTGTTTTCTTCTTACCTTTCTCATGGGTTAGGGATACCTTTCTAACCCTACCCCTACCCCTAATCCGTACCTCTTGTACTTTTTGAGCTATTTTGAATGAACCAACGGAAAATCTGGTTTTCATCCATTAACCTAACCCTAACCCTTTAATTAGCAGTGCAACTGAGCTTTTTGGGTTCATTACCAGTGCTGCATGAAGTGGAAGGAGACTGGACTCCTTCCTGGAGCTGGAGCTGGGCTTTTGGGTAGCTGCATGGCTCAGTGGGACTGATTAAAATTCTTTCCAACATTTCCATACAAAACACCAGCCAGTTTACTGCCCACCCTATAGCATTCCTCATGGGACACTTAACTAGCAAGTTATGGATGGTAAAACGTGTTTCTACACAGCAATGATGAAACCGATTTTTATTTATGCTGTTCAATTCAAAAACAGGGCACATGAAATATACCAATATTTTAACCGAAGTAACCAAAAAAGTCATGATTTATTGCACGTTTGTTAAAGAGTCTGATGACAGAGGGTACAAAGGGACATCCAGAAATGCTCAGCACTGTGTTCCAGGGTTCCAGCAATGTTGCGACATCTGCTTATTATCAGCAGTTTTGGTTTTGTTTGATGGCAGTAAAGTTAATATTTGTGTTGGTGGAATATCAATTGCTGAAGCAAATTTTTTGCTAGTTGTGGCCACCACTGGACAATATGAAGTAATTGTAGCTGCAGGATGTATTGCCAAAATGAAAGGATTTAATTTAATGCAGATAGTAAAGTGTTGTACAATCAGTCATTGAGGATAAAATCAGACCGTAAGTTTAAAGCCACTCAAATGTCAGACTTTTAACTGGCCCCTAGGGGACTGCCCATCATTGTAGGGGGTGCCAACACTGCTATGTACCTAGCCCCCTCGGATCACATTTTCCTCTTTGTCCGTCGCCCCTTGAGAAGAGGAGTCTTGCAAGACTATGTCTCAGCCTGTTCCATCCGTGCGAAAAAAAATAATTCTCATTCACCCCTTTTGGTCTCCTTCATCTTTTTCTCCTCAGCCATCCCTGGTCACACATAACCTTAGAGTTTGTCACAGGTTTCCCCCTCTTCAATTACAAATCTGTCAGTCTTACCATCATACACCATTTCTTCAAGCTTGTTATGTTATTGCACATTCCAAACTCCCATTCTCTGCTTTCACTGCTAAGTTACTTATCCATCATGTCATCAGACACCACAGCATCCCTTCTAAAATGCTATTTGATCCTTGTCCCCAATTCATGGTCCAAGTCTGGAAGGATTTTTGTTCACACTTAGGTATCAAATTTTGGCTCTCATCTGGAGTTCACCCTACCCAAACTAACAAACAGTTTGAGAGGATGAACAAGGAGCTAGAGAACACAATCCACTGTGCTTTTTTTCCCTGTAACCCTACCACCTGGAGTAATTACCTTTTCTGGGTGGAATACTTATCTAACTCACATCTCTGCTGCCTCCCCTCTGTTTCCATTTGAAGTGTCCCTCAGATACCAACGTTCGCCTAACCCGTCCTCCTTTTCTTATTCAGTTATCACATATGTCTGTACTGACATTCAGCACTGCCTTAGACATGGAACCAAACAAAATCATCCCTCCAGAAAACATCCGCCCAAAATAAGATCCTTGCCGAAAGATGGATGCCTTACCTTTCCTTCTTTGGGTCATCTCAGAGCAACCTCCAGATTCAAGGACAAACATTCCCTGTTCTTGTTGTATTAATAAATAATTTAAACAGTCTTCAGTTGTCCATAGTTGTTGCCTGCAAAAGGGTCTCAATAACGAATGCCATGATGTCATAACTTTAATTCCAAATCGTATCTTAGGATAAAAATGAAAATATAAAGTCAAGAAGGTATATATTTTATGGCCTTTTGACCTACAGACTCACTGGGTAGCTTTAAAAATTTTATTTGCAATCTTCATTTTGGAAAAAAAATTAAAATAGTATTGGTCATTTTATAAAAGGTTTTTCAGTAAATATCTCTGCTTTTCTATGTTTTGAACTCTAGGAGACACCAAGCTTAATATAATTTAGTTATTCGAGTCTCAAGACATTTTTAGTTTTTTTATTTCTATGGAGCCCATAGTATGCCAGTTAAGAAAATGCAGTACAATACAGGGGAAGATTTGTTGTTCCCTTTTATAAACTGACTTTAGTTTTGTGACGCCTGCTCCTGGGTTTGTAAATGGTCCGCATAACTTTCTAAATCGTGCTTTTAGATTTGCAAGACATCTTGCTGAGTTTGCAAAGCAACATGCACAGAGCGAAGATGCGTGATAAACTGAAGTTAAGGAGTTAGTAAATCCAGTGTAAACATTTTAATTCTGCCATTATAGAAATTAAGGTATTGTTGAAAATAAGTTTATCCAGTGTGTGTATTTTTGATGTTGATGTTATTTGTTCTGGGTACGGTTGTAAATATTTACATTTAAAAAAAACTACTTTGTTCACTTGTGTTCTCCCATGTATACCTTTAGATGTCTTTTTTTTGCAGTTACCAACCAGAAGGCCTAATTCTACTCTTGCTAAACTTGATGTTGAGTCAGTTTGTAATTTTTAATCATCATCACCAAAGCTAACTCAAGTCAGCTTATGCCTGCCATTCATTGTGCAGTTGCTGAATAGCACTTTATTTCTCCAGGAAGGAGCACTCACCATTTAACCTTCAATCATTTCAGAATGTTCCCTTTGCAGTAATAATGACACAACAAGTGCAAGATTGTTTCAAGATTAACAAAAAGGATGAGGGTTAACCAACTGACTCACATTAAAATCCTCTATAATTCAATGGCCACTTAACAGAATTTGTTAAAAGAAAGGTTTAACAGATTGGTTTTTCGTGTAACGTGAAATATTTTGTGGGGATCTGGAGCTTTGTAAGTGAAGGTTCACATTCATCAAGTTTAGAAAAGTTGGACAGATCTGTAAAGTTTTTATAAATTACACACTGAAGTAATGATGGGAGTAAGGTGTGTGTTTAAAAGACATACTACTTTGGCAGACAGTTGAACTGCAGTATATTTGAGGAGCCTTATTTCATACGGTGCTAGAAAAGCATATCTGTTTATGTGTTAATTGGTTTACCTTTCTAATAATGGTTTTGAAGTTGAGGAGTCCTGAAGTATACTTTACAGTTTTTCAATTCTTTATTTCTTTTATCAAACTGAAACATTGCACAGAAGTAAATGTTGTTGAGAAAGATAAAATAGTCTTAATGTGTACTGAAAAATGTGCAATCGCTTACACATTTTAAAACTGACAAAGCAACCATATGTATTATTTAGGTAGGGCAAGTTTATTTATATAGCACTTTTCAGTAACAAGACGATTCAAAGTGCTATACATGAGCAGAAAAACATTACGGAGGAAAATATTACATTACAAAAGACAAACATTACATTGACAAATGAATAAGCTAAGTGAATCATCGAGTAGACTTCTTTCATACATTAACAAAAATGCATAAAATCTCAGAACTTAGCTTATTTCTTATTATGAATAGAAACAATTAGGTATATCATTGGGGGTTTGTGATCTAAATTAATTTTGTCCAACTATTCGAAAGCTACCTCTAGAATAACTTATTTTGTTTCATTGTTTCACTGGAACAAGCTTCATCACTAAAAATTCAAAACTTAATTGCTTCTATTCATACATTAACAAAGTCTTCAAAGCTACAACTTAAAGTCTCTGATCTGACCTTTCTGAATCACAGCTAAAATGGGAGAATTGTTTCTATTCATAATAAAGTTTCACTGGAATGAGATTCACCACTAAAAATTCTAAGCCTAATTGTTTCTATTCATACATTAACAAAGTAAAGTTACAACTTGAGGCCTCTGATCTTACCTTTCTAAACTACAGATAAAATGGCAAGCAGAGTAAGGGAAAAAAGCACACTGGAGGCGATATCTGGCCAGAGTCTGATAGTGATGGAACGTTATCAGACAGTACAGTAGCTCTCTGGTCCAGGTCACAGATGCCACAGAGTGCCTTGTTTACATAACATCCAGGAGAAATTAAGATTGTTTGCCTTTCAAGGCTGACAGGGAGGCCAGAGTCTGATAATAGCATTTGTTTTGGACAGGCAGACTCTTGTTTTTCTGTCTGCCTTCACAGTCCTACTGCTACATCTCAATGGCGACTCCAAAACAGCCAAAGCTGTGGTCACTCTGCCAAAAGCCAAGCTTCCAGCTTTCTCCAAGATCATTTCCATTCTGCCAGCAAGTTCAGGAATCACAGCTGGCCTGTAGTTCTGCTTACACAGCATTTCAGTCTGAGTGCTGGTAGCGGACATGTCCCTTACATAGTTCAGGCAGCCTTGACATGGGCCAAAACAGTTGCCGACTTTTTCAGAATTTCCCGATACTCCAGGTAACCGCCAGCTCCAAAAGGCAAAAATCCTGTGATCATAAATCCAATTTTGAATGCATTTTCAACATCCTCGACCGACAAAATGGACAGACACATGATCCTCCTCCCAGGAGTCCTCCGTGTGTACAGCTGGACATGTCCCATCAGGCACAGGGGCTCTCCTTCACCCAGTCTTCTCGTTGAGAAAATTTTATCAATTACGTTGAGTAAAAAGAGGCTCCAAAAAGATTGATAGAAGCAGAAGCAGGGAAGATCCGGGGGAGGGAGGGGGAAAGGAAGAGGAGAAAAGAAAAGAAAAGAAAAGCATCCACCTTTACCGAGAGCAGGAAGAAAAAAAAGTGCTTTTTTCATGTTAATTAGATAAATAACATGCTCCTGTTTGCTTAAGACTGACACTTTTTGATTGCCATGAGCACTGTTTGTAAATAAGGATGTATACTTAGGAATCTTCAAAATAAGTCGAACATTATCACATTCAGTCATGTCTGCACTAACTTTGTTTTGAAATGTATGATTTCTAAATAACTTCTGCATCAGAATTACATCTCTTACAGTCTACAGAAAACTCCATTAGGTTTTGATTTGTGTCTTCTGTGATGAAAACATAACATTTGTGTACATGCTGAGTATTTTTTGCCATCTCTCTTTGATTCAGATCCAGTCACCAGAAGGAAAGCCAGTTTCTGGGATCCAAGAATAACAAAAGAAGGATTTGGAGATAAAAGGCTGGAGTAGCAGGGTAACGGATCACATCAGTCATTATTGATATCGTATATCACATTAATGTTACTGAAGAAGTTAACTCATAAAGTCCTGCACTGCAAGTCACACAATGGTTTAATGTGAAGAAAAAATGCAGTATGACCATAAATTACTCCACAATCTGCATTAATAACATTATGACTGTCATCATTTGGGCACAATTCGTCTTCATTACCACCACCGCTATGCTATGCATACAGCATAGGTAATAACTACACACATCTCACTTTTTTATCTCTCAATGGTTTCACCTTTAAATGCATCTTTTAAATATTGCTTTAAACAATTATAAGTATTTTCCAGGCTTCTCTATACAAACATCTCCTTGTTTTTTTTATAGTTTGATAAAAACAATTATATTTGTGGCCATATCAGATATACACTAACCTCATATGTGTACCTATTTGCACTAGCTTTTGTTCTGCAGTGTCACCATAAATGTTGGCATCTTGATGGTTACACAGATCCCAGCTGATACTGTACATGTACATGTACAACGGTAGACCAGGAACTGGATGAAGAATCGTAAAAACCCATACTAGAACAAGCACACTACAAAAAAGAAGGAAAAACAATAAATGTAAATGCATAGTCTTCACCCCCCTCGACCCCCACCTCTCACCCCACATGTTCCTCCTGCTCTCCTTTGGGGGGGGGGGGGGGGGGGGGGGTCTTTATATTTTGTATATGTACATAAAGCAATTCAAAATCTATAGTTTTGTACATGTAATTTTTATGGTGTGTGGATATTTTCTAATAAAGTGAAACAAAATGAGTTAATCTGTCCACGAGTGGTTGCTTTTTCCTGTTTTTCTTTAATCACTGTCTTTGTGTTTCATAATGTTATAGCAGGTTTGGTACAATGACTTTCAAAGGTATAATTATCCTGTTGTAATATGCTGGGTAATAGCTGGATCCAACAACAGTTTACAAACGGTTAGTGTAAATATTGTATAGGGCAATTTCTCAAGAATAATTGTATATTTTTCTCCTTTATCAGTGAGTTAAAAAATCATGATTATAATTTTTTTCATATACAAGCAGCCCAAGAAATATAGTTTGTAACCATGGTTAAACTTGCTTTTCTATTTCATTCCGACCATTCTAAAATGAACCAGAAAAAGTGATTTTCACACTGAAGTGATGCCAACATTGGAGATGATGGTTACCTTAAAAGCTTAGTTAACTCATGCTAGTTTTGCTTTAAATATAGGGAAAACTTGAAAAATGTAGTTGTAAATTAAAACTAGCAGGACATCAAAATGGAAATATACTTTTATACGCTAATTTTAAAAGTTTAAATAGAAATGATAATACAATTGACTTTTACATCATGCTATATTAGATTTTTCCAAAGAAGAAGAAACTTTGCACATGGGCACATAAAGACAGAAAATGTGTGAATTACGCAGCGATTGATTACATAATTCAGAATAATCTTGATTTTAAAATGAGGATCATTAGTTACAATTCTCAATAATTTGCATTGTTCTTTAGATTGTCTGAATTCCATTCTTGTGGGAGTGAAAATGAGAACATATCTCAATAGTAAATACCATCTTGTAGGATTCAATCCTGTTAGCTTCCTAGTGTGAATTGATGGTTCTATGCTGACATCCTGGAGTCTGTAGCATACTACAGTTTTTGACAGGAACAGCTTCCTGATTAGTATAATTAGAGTAGTTTATTACTTTTATATAACCCCATGCAGAACATTGTGACACAGCAGGGCTGAGAGTGGAGCTAACTGATGTCTTTCAGGTAGGTGAGATTGATCAGTCTTGTCTCTGTTTATCTGCAGGTTGTTACTGTCAGTTTTATTATTTCTGAGAGCCATAGTGGGGGTAACCTGTCTTCTACTGCTGAGTGGGGTGTAACTAAATGCAGGAAATTTTCAAGTGGCTGAAAAGAAAAAGCTATTTAGAAAATGACCTATTTTGGTAAATAAATAGATTCCTAATGTGGAAACTGCTGTCAGCTTAACTACAAATAATCTTAGTGCTAAGACCCAACATTTAAGAGAAACAGACAAGAGTGTGCTGTGGGTCAGAGGTTAGCAGCCAATTTGCTGTGCAGGAGCTCACACGTGTTTAGGAACGGGAAGGAACTTTCACCCATTGCGGCTGCTGTCCATTCTGACACAAAACGAGAGAAAAGGAGGAAAGGATGGTGAGTCTGCATATATGAAAGGCAATCTGAGCGGGTGACGGAGACATTACCAGGAAGAGGAGAAGTCCAAATATGGCATACTGTGTAACAAGACACTAATTCCCTCATGCCTTAGAGACTTTTTTCTACAGTTTATTTTGTGTATTGATCCTCCGCCCCATATGTCTACCATGCTTATATACTCTTATAAAAAACTTAGAACACTGATGTTAGAGAGAGTTTTGTTTTTTTGTGGGGGGTAGTACCCACCCAGGCTTGGGGTGGACACCCTAAGGAAGAGGACTTCTTTTTGGGGTCTTTTAAGATTTTTAGAAGATGACCGGGATGGAGAATTTTTCTCTTTAAGAGAACGCTTTGGCACTGCTTCACGTTTTTATATAATTATAATCCTTGATTTTGTATTTTGATCACTAGTTTTGTATCTTTTTTGCTTTGTTATAAAATAAATGTTTTCTGAAAACACGTTGCTTCTGGGAGTTTCCTATTTATTTGGTAAATGTGTATTTAAAAACATTTCTGGTTCCTGACTGGGTAATGCAATAGTGGCATGTGTTAGGGGGGACCCCCTGTAAAGGATATTAGTGTAAAAAGGAAGACAGCCTGGGAAATCTGGATAAAGCTACCGTCCTATACAAAAAAGACACAGAGGCCCTCTTGCTAGAATTACGGTGATTCTGGTTCCATTCTTTTAAAATTCCCCTATACCCAATCACTATTCAGGTTGCGTGAAGTCTTGACAAGCAGCATTTACTCCTCCTTAAAAAGCGTAGAGCCACAGTGGACAGTCGTCTGCATTGTCCATGGCTTTGCAGCAATCCCTCATACTGAGCAAGCATGAAGCGACAGTGGAAAGAAAAACTCTCCTTTAACGGGAAGGAAAAACCTCCAGCAGAACCAGGCTCAGTGTGAACGGTCATCTGCCTCGACCTACTGGGGGTTAGAGAAGACAGACCAGAGACACAAAAAGAGAGAAAAAAAAAGCACAGAAACACACATTGATCCAGGAATCTGTTCTACATTATATGGTAATAGCGGATGATCTGTTTTCCCTGGATGATGTCACAGCTAACAGAAGGCCAGACCAGGTGTACCTACTATGAAGAAAAAAAATGACAGAGAACAAAAATGTAAAAGATGAAATAACAACAAGCAATGCAAATTGGAGAACAGAAGGAGAACTCAGCAGAGTGAGAAAAATAGAGCTAAGCCACTCTAACTATAAGGTCTGTCAAAAAGGATAGTTTTAAGCCCAGTCTTAAAAGCACACAGGGTGTCTTCCTCACGGACCAAAACTGGGAGTTGATTCCACAGGAGAGGAGCCTGATAGCTAAAAGAACCTGCCTCCCATTGTACTTTTATAGACTCTAGGGAACCACCAGTAGACCTCCAGTCTGAGAGTGAAGTGCTCTGTTAGGAACATACGGGTTAATCAGAGCTCTGATATATGATGGAGCTTGATTATTAAGGGCTTTATAAGTGAGAAGGAGAATTTTAAATTATATTCTCGATTTAACAGGAAGCCAATGAAGGGAAGCTAAAATTGGAGAAATATGATCCCTCTTGTTGATTTTCATCAGAACTCTTGCTGCAGCATTTTGGATCAGCTGAAGGCTTCGAACTGCATTTTGTGGACTTCCTGATAGTAATGAATAGCAATAGTCCAGCCTTCAAGTAACAAATGCATGGACTAGTTTTTCAGCATTATCCCTGGACAGAATATTTCTAATTTTGGCAATATTCCGGATGTGAAAAAAGGAAACCTTGTTTAATATGGGATTTAAATGACATGTCTTGGTAAAAAATAACACCAATATGTTTTACTTTATTACCAGAGGCCAATGTAATGCCATCCAGATTAAGTGATTGATTAAGAAGTATATTTTTTTGAGGACTCTGGTCCAAAGATTACAACTTCTGTCTTGCCAGAATTTAAAAGCATGAAAATTAAAGTCATCCGGGTTTTATGTCATCAAGACATGCCTGTAGTCAAAGAAATTGATTGGATTCATCAGGATTTATGGATACGTATAGCTGAGTGTCATCAGCATAACAGTGGAAATTAATCCCATGCTGTCTGATAATTTTGCCAATCGGAAGCATACATATAGTAAAGAGAATTGGCCCAAGGACTGAACCCTGTGGTACTCCACAAGTGACCCTAGAGTTTGAAGAAGATTTATTATTAACATAAACAAACTGGAATCTCTCAGACAGATAATATTTAAACCAGCCTAATGCTTTCCCCTTAATCCCTACACTATGTTCAAGTCTTTCTAGGAGAATATTGTAATCAACTGTATCAAATGTAGCACTGAGATCTAACAGGACAAGTACAGACACAAATCCATTATCCGAGGCCATGAGAATCATTAGTGACCTTCACCAGAGCTGTTTCTTTTTTTTTTTTTTTTCTTTTTTTTTTTCCAGTGTCCTGTCTAGCAATGTGGCAATAAGAATTGATATCTTAATGCCAAATAGAGCTCGACAGATTTTACTTTCACAAGTGGAGCAAACAGCTTTCACCATAATGCTCCGCTTGATTTGTGCGTGTAAATAGCTTTATTGTGATTCCTGCAGGGAGAATTTCAAATTATATGGACACTACAATGGGAAAGTAGGAGAGTAAAAGAAAAACAAGAAGAGAAGAATTAAAAAGAAAGAAGAGGTGAAAGAAAGAAGAGATAAAAGGAAGAGAATGATAAAACGTCCTCTGTCTGCTCCATCACCTGGAAAGAGACAGAAAAAGAACAGCACAACCAACAGACATAAAGCAACAGATACAATCGTGTAACACCTTGATACCATTGCTAAATCATATGTATTATTATTTAAGCTGACATGTGTAATGTGATACCTAAAAAAGAAGGTAAAAGAAAGTAAATAAATGAATTATAGCCTTTCTGTATATAAGTGAACATTTAATACCTGGGACCCAGCACCTGTGGGAGTTTGTGAGAGTGCACTAGTTTAGGTGAAAATTTATCCAGAAGGAAATAGTTCGATAGTGATTGTGGAGAACCGAAGACCCACCTTCCCCGAGCACAGAGGCAGGAGTCAGGGGACCCGTAACCCCGGACTCCCAAAGCGGCCCCCAAAGCCGTGCGCCCGAGAGGGGCCTTCACAGGAAATCTGCAACCCCCCCCCAGCCACCGCAATGCCGACGCCCCCAAGAGCCCGTGGGCTCCGCCGGCAGCCGGCCGTGGTAAAGTGGTCCCGGCCATGGGCCCTGGGGGCCAGAGGGGCGCCCCGCCCCCGCGGCAGGGGCCCCGGCCGCCCCCCCGGGGGGCCAGGCCCCGCGAAGCCACCGCCGGGAATGGGCCGGCGCCCACCCGGGAACCCGCCCCAAGCCAGAGGGCCAAGGCGCCTGCCAACGCAGCGGAGGAGGGCAGGACGTGGGGGGATGGGCTCCGCACCTATCGGAGACTTGAGATGATCTTGGGAGAGGGAGCGGACCGGACCCGAACCTGGAAAAAAAAAAAAAAAAACTCATTCACACCATCCCTCCCTTGTGCCCCACTCGCCACACACAGACACACACAAAAAAAAAAAAAAAAAAAAATGACGCTGTACACACATTCCCACATAGCATGCACATCCAAAAATCCCAAGTGGGGGGGGGGTCACCACAATTCAACTATACGACTGCCTGTGCCCGACCCCCGGCCCCGCCCCCGGACCAGACGCCCCCCGGACCAGGCCCCCCAAAGAGGGGGGGCCGACACGACCCGTACGGGCCACCCGACCAGAGCCCCCCCTCACCCACTATATACCTAATAAACCCCCTCCCACCCCGACCTTACCCTAGCCACCCCTGCCCCCCATCCCTTCCTGGGGAGAGCAGAGGCGTCAGCCCCAGAGCCGGTAAGCCGCTGGCTAGCCGCAGCAGCCCCCCGCCAAGACCCCGGACCGAGTGGCCCGCACCTCCTCCAGGCCCCAAACTCCGTGCCGCGATCGGAGATCGGGGGTGTGCAAAAGACCCCCGATCCTCCCTACGCCCGCTCAGATGTTGTGTTGTTGCATGTTGATCTCAGGTGTGTTTAAAACCAGAGCTGTTTCAGTGCTATGATGAGCTCTGAAGCTTGACTGAAACTCTTCAAATAGGTCATTACTTTGTAAGTGTTCACATATCAATCAATCAATCACTTTATTTATTTTGGTAAATTGTCCACAATAACACAAGTAACAGCAAAAGAAAAAAAAGAAAAGAACAATAGACAAACCCACAGTTTACCAAAAAAGGAATAGGCCGAAGCAAAGCTTATTCTTGCCTACCCTATTTTTTTACCTTACAACCTACCAGGATTTCTTCAAATTCAAATTCAAGTACATAGTACATATATAGATCTACATAACAGCGTAAGATTTTATCATTTTACATTTTAAAGCTCTTTTAAAGTTCACCAAGAAAGGACATAACTTAAATTCATCATTCAATTCATTCCACAGTTTCACACCAATAACTGAAACACATCTAGACTTTATCTGACTTTTCTCTTTTGCACATTCAAATATAAACAAACCTCGCAAATTATATTTATTTTCTCTTAACTTAAATAATTTCTGAATACCAGAAGGAAGACTTTTATTCAATGCTTTATACATTATTTCCAGAATTTTTGTATAGACAATATCTTTAAATTTTAATATTTTACTTTGAATAAAGAGTTTATCAGTTGGTTCACGGTATCCCACCTTATTTATAACCCTTATAGCTTTTTTTTGCAACTTAACTAATATATAACTAACTAATATATCAATAGTTGTTTTACTTACATTTCCCTAAAAATTTTGTCTCATAAACTCTTTCGATTTCTACTCAATTTATGCATAACTTTACATTATTATAATTCCGATTACCAGAGAAAACCATGAATTTAGTTTTTCCTTCATTTAACAATAACTTATTGTAATCAAACCATGTTTTCAACTCAGCTAACCCTTTTTCTACAGTTTCTATTATTTCATCCATATTTTTTCCAGAAAAAAAGAAATTTGTATCGTCTGCAAACATTACAAACTTTAACAGACTGGATACTGCAAAAATATCGTTTAAATAAAGTATAAATAATTTAGGTCCTAGGACTGAGCCTTGAGGAAGACCACATTTTACCATGTCTGTCTGTGACTTAGTGTTGTTAATTTGTACATATTGTAATCTATTAGTTAAGTAACTCTTTAACCACTGATATGCAACTCCCCGTAAGCCATACAGTTCACATTTACCCAATAGTCTTGCGTGGTCAATAGTGTCAAAAGCCTTACATAGGTCAATAAACACACCTACGGTATTAAGCTTCTGATCAACTGCTGCTGCAATGTGCTCCACAAACTCCATCACAGCTAAAGTTGTGGAGCAGTTGTACCTGAAGCCGTACTGGTGCTCGTTCAATATATTATTTTTATTGAGAAAGGAATCCAGTCTTTTCATAAATAATTTTTCCAGAATTTTTGAAAATTGTGGTGGCAATGATATTGGCCTGTAATTTGTTAATTTTTGCTTGTCTCCACTTTTATAAACTGGAAAAACCTTTGCTATCTTCATTTTATCAGGAAAGGTTCCAGTTAAAAATGATCTATTACAAATGTAGGTGAGAGGTTTAATAATACTATAAATTACCTCTTTCACAACAGCCAATATCATTACAATCTTTGGATTTCTTATTTTTAAATTTTTTAACTACATCTATTACCTCACTTTCACTCACTTCTCCCATATTTGATTAGCAATTACTTTCTCAATAATTTTAGATAGGAAAAGAAGATTAGATAAAGTCTGTAATTTATTTAAGTCATCTTGATCAACAGATGGTTTCTTAAGTAAAGGTTTAAAAACTTTAAAAGCCTGTGGTACATATCCATTCACTAAGGATAGATTAATCATGTCTAAAATAGGGGCATTAATCAAAGGGAATACCTCCTTAAATAACTTGGTTTGGATTGGGTCTAACATACAAGTAGAAGATTTAGATGAAGCTAAAATTTTAGATAGCTCAGAAAGCTCTACTGTGTGTAAACAGTTCAAACACAATCAGATTCTAAACATTCCTCCAACGCTGCCTCACTTACTGAGGACGAGGTAATCATGTTTTGGAGGATGCCAATTGTTTTATTGATGATGACTAATGATGTACATATACATATATATTTTTTTCTTATTTCCAAGGATCTTAGAAGGCCTTAGAATAGCCTTTTTGTTTTAATTTTAATTTTAAATTTTACCCACTCTAGTAATCTTGACTGGGATTAATAATTGTATGTGGAATCATAATAACAGCCCTAGAAGTAATACTGCTGTTATGGCCCGGCTCAGATGGCCGCAACAAAAAATAGGGAGGACACGGCAACCAGAAACATTTTTAGCCCTTCAGAGGCATTTATTCAAAGTTACTGTCTAGGGAATAATGAGCAGCGGCCCAAAATTTGCTCCCAGCGCGTGCTCCCTCAGTCTGGTCCTTCCCCAGTCATGGACCCGGTTGGCCCCCACAGGTCTCTGTTCCCAACTCCCACAATGTGTCAAGCGATCTGCTGGCGCCGCCTCTGGATGACTGGACCTCAGCGAATCTGAGTATCTGTGATACTCCTTATGTTTGCAGATGACACCACTGTTATTTCATCTGATCAAGGACAGTGATGAGTCTGCATACAGACAGGAGGTGGATTTGTTGGTCCACAGGAGCAAATAAAACATATTCGGATTCAGTTTAGATTATCCAAACATAAATAGGAGACAGGGACGTTAATGAAGTTTAATGTTAACAAAATTACAGAAACTAAAGATGACACAAAAGGATGATGAATTAACAGAACATTAGGAGACATCAAGTTTGAAGTTTGGTACAAAAAAAAAAGCTAGGTGAGTTCAAAATAACTGAATCTAGACCAGCTGAGGGGGAGATTGAGCTGAGGCTCTGAGGGAGAACGCCAAGAAATTACACAATGAATACACAGAGATTGGGGAAAATAAATAAACAGACCCCAAACAAATACCAAGTATGATACCCAAAAACAAATATCAAGAACCAAACAGGAGAAACACTGAGATGACAATAACTGAACAGGAAATTGCCCACATCTAAAAATTAACAAAAATACAAAGTAACATAAAACTGAAATGCAAAATCATATGACAGTATCATCTCTAAAGGTGAATTCATAATTTGTAAAATTTTCAATTGTCTAATATTTCTTCATGTACCTCATACTTTTTAAGAAACACTTACAGCCTATTAGTTTGCTATCCCCATGCTCTTCTGTTACCCTGTCTGCTCATTCCTATTTTATTATCTATATCTCTCTGTCTTTGGTTGTTGTTTCCCGTTCATATTTTAAACCCCCCTTCTCTGCACACAGAGAAGATCGGATCTTCTCATTTATCTCCACCTGTACACTCCTTTTTCCCTAGCTTTACTGTTTTTGTCTTTATGGCACCCATGACTCAGAGAGAGTAAGAATGGCTGTGGTATAATGAAAGGGACAGTAAAATATATCTCTGCTAATGGAAGCAGAAAGGTGGACTGACTGCTCTAACATCATGGGCTGCACCATCAAAGCCAGAACAAGTAATGCAAGAAGCATGGAGGACGAACTAATCATCCCATGAGCTATAGCTCTGTAAAAAAGTATGGCATGTGAGGCCTCACTTTTAAAAGCAGATTCTAACATTAAAATATGATTCATCTTTTGCATTTAGAGCTGTGTACACAAGAGTGAATAAGCTTGGCACAGGAAGAGCAGCAATGTGTGAGAAAAAAAAAATCCTTCACACCTTGATGAGTGATTATTTTCCTTATGAATTAAATACTAACCATTGTCTTTGTACATGTTTAAAAAGTTTGTCACAAGAGAGTTTGAATAAAATAGGAGACATCAGAGGTAATAACAGTGCCTTAAAATTAGCATAATTATGCGTTTCAAAAATAATCAGGTGTGTTACTGAATTTATTCATTAAGACAGACTTATGTCAACATAATTTGCAAATTGCTAAGAACTCTTACAGATGAATAACTGGTTGTATGTGTTAAAGGAGAGAGAGTTAAATGGATACAGAGAGCAAAACAAATCTCTCTGTCCTGTAAGCAGTTGCTATTAATTCAGTAGATTTTTCCCAATAGTTCTTAAAAACTATCCTTGAAAGTCAGATAGAAATGTCAAAACCAACTCACTTGGTTTAGAGAAATAAAAGTTTAACTATTATTTCATGCAACCTTGAACTAGTAGCTCTCTAAATTTCTCATTGTACCCTTCTTATTACACCAAATCAAACTTACTAATAGATAAATAACCTCATGAAAAATGTTAAAATGTGGTTTCAAAGTACCATACATTGAAATAATTGTTTTAAAAGGGCTTCAAAGCCATAAGGTGTATACAGTAAAAGCTTGTCCTTGGATATACAGTTCTGACCAGAAGTCCATTCTTATATTATATCAATGTCTTATTATTATTTTTTAAAGGGGCTTTTAAAGGACTGTTCTTTTTACAGGGTAGAATAATTATACACCTTCACTGATTTACAAAAAGAATAAGTAGATAAGCAAGTTTGAATCTGATGTGTATGCTGTCAATCCACACACGATCCAAATTATAAAACAAGTGGGATTTATATATACATTTTGTACATATTCCATTCACTAGTTGCAGCTCATATTTTTTGTAGCCTTTGGCTCTTTTACATCATAAGTCTGTCTGTATTTTAACAATTTATTTAGAAGAATTGGAGGTGCTCTTTAAGTTGGTTACCTTTCTGGTATAGACATTGCTTTGTAGTCGCTGTATAATAGCGTAATCAACTGGTTTTCAGTGGAGTTGAAGTCGGAGCCATTCCAAAAACCTAGCCTATTTATACAAATTAAAATCATATGATGTCATAAAAAAATTAGAATAACTGTCTGTGTTGGTTCCAAGTAGACAGTAACTTTCAAATTCACATTAAAGGGAATCATTTAAGGCTACGTTCCCACTGCAGGTCTTGATGCTCAATTTTTTCTGAAATCTGATTATTTGACGAGGCCATTCCCATTACTTTTAAAAATGCTGACTACATCTGACTGCAGTGTGAACTGTTTGCGGCTCCAAACTAACCCGCATGCACAAAAGAACAATGACTTAATGCAGCCTGCTTTGGTCCAGAAAACATGGAGGAAATAGGCTTTATGTATTAAAGTGTCCAACAGAAGCCATTTATTGTGTCAGCTGAGGGGGAAATAAAAAGAAAGTGCTGTTTTCAAAGTGTTGGCTAAACAGATATCTGTTTGTCTGGGAAGATGCAACCAAGTCTGGTGGGGCAGGAATTGTAATAATTTTACGGAGACTGAGTTCATTCATAACTTTAGGAAGTTGAGTGCAACTTTTAATAATATCAGCACCTCTCATAATGCTGCATCAAACTGTCCCCCTTTTACTATTGTCAGTATTGCAGAAATACCCTGCAGATAGCACAAATGTTGTTTCTTCCCATTCACAAATAGATGTCTTTGTTAACGGTGTGACTTCGTCATTGCGTTCTGCATTAGACAATGTAGCTTCCTTGAAAAAGAAGGTGATTATTCACAGGAAGCTGGCTCCCTGGTTTAATTCAGAGCTGCGTTCCTTGAAGCACAATGTTAGGAAATTGGAGAGAAAACGGCACTCTACACACCAAGAGGAATCCTACCTAATCTGGAGGGACAGTCTATTGTTGTATAGAAAGACCCTTCGCAGAGTTAGAGCAGCATATCTTTCATCATTAATTGAGGAGAATAAAAATAATCCTAGATTTCTCTTTAGTACAGTTGCCAAACTTACTCAGAGTCATAGCTCCGTTGATCCATCCATTCCCTTAGCTTTTAGCAGTAATGATTTTATGGGATTCTTCATAAATAAAATTGATTCCATTAAAAATAAAATAATTGGCGTCCTCCCAAACATAATTACCTCGTCCTCAGTAAGTGAGGCAGCGTTGGAGGAATCTTTAGAACCTGCACAGTGTCTGAACTGTTTAGAAGCAGTAGAGCTTTCTGAGCTATCTAAAATTCTAGCTTCATCTAAACCTTCTACTTGTATGTTAGACCCAATCCCAACCAAGTTGTTTAAAGAGATATTCCCTTTGATCAGTGGCACTATTTTAGACATGATTAATCTATCCTTAGTAAATGGATATGTACCACAGGTTTTTAAAATAGCTGTTATTAAACCTTTACTTAAGAAACCATCTCTTGATCAAGATGAGTTAGTAAATTACAGACCTATATCTAACCTTCTTTTCTTATCTAAAATTCTTGAGAAAGTAGTTGCTAATCAACTTTGTGAACATTTACAAAGTAATGACCTACTTGAGGAGTTTCAGTCAGGCTTCAGAGCTCATCATAGCACTGAAACAGCTCTGGTGAAGGTCACCAATGATATTCTCATGGCCTCAGATAATGGATTTGTGTCTGTACTTGTCCTGTTAGATCTCGCTGCATTTGATACAGTTGATCACAATATTCTCCTACAAAGACTTGAGCACACTGTAGGGATTAAGGGGAAAGCATTAGGCTGGTTTAAATCTTATCTATCGGACAGATTCCAGTTTGTTCATGTTAATAATACATCTTCTTCAAACTCTAGGATCACTTGTGGAGTACCACAGGGTTCAGTCCTTGGACCAATTCTCTTTACTATATATATGCTTCCGATTGGCAAAATTATCAGACAGCATGGGATTAATTTCCACTGTTATGCTGATGACACACCTATATTTATCCATAAATCCTGATGAATCAAATCAATTACTTCAACTGCAGTCATGTCCTGATGACATCAAAAGCTGGATGACTTTAAATTTCCTGCACTTAAATTCTGACAAGACAGAAGTTGTAATCTTTGGACCAGAGTCCTCAAAAAATAAACTTCTTAATCAATCACTTAATCTGGATAGCATTAACTTGGCCTCTGGTAATAAAGTAAAAAATCTTGGTTTTATTAAATCCCATATTAAACAGGTTTCCAGAATTTCCTTTTTTCACCTCAGGAATATTGCCAAAATTAGAAACATTCTGTCTAGAGGTGATGCTGAAAAACTAGTCCATGCATTTGTTACTTCAAGGCTGGACTATTGTAATTCTTTACTATCAGGAAGTCCACTAAATGCAGTTCAAAGTCTTCAGCTGATCCAAAATGCTGCAGCAAGAGTTCTGATGAAAATCAACAAGAGGGATCATATGTCTCCAATTTTAGCTTCCCTTCATTGGCTTCCTGTTAAATCAAGAATAGAATTTAAAATTCTTCTTCTAACGTATAAAGCCCTTAATAATCAAGCTCCATCATATATCAGAGCTCTGATTACCCCGTATGTTCCTAGCAGAGCACTTCACTCAGACTGCAGGTCTGCTGGTGGTTCCTAGAGTCTCTAAATGTAGAATGGGAGGCAGATCCTTTAGCTATCAGGCTCCTCTCCTGTGGAACCAACTCCCAGTTTTGGTCCGTGACGCAGACACCCTGTCTACTTTTAAGACTAATCTTAAAACTTTCCTTTTTGACAAAGCTTATAGTTAGAGTGGCTCATGTTACCCTGAGCTACCTCTATAGTTATGCTGCTATAGGCTTAGGCTGCTGGAGGACATCATGGCCTATTTTTCTCACTCTACTGATTTCTACTGTTCTCCAGTCTACTGTTCTCCAGTTTTGCATTGCATTGCATTGAAATGGCTGTTGTCATTTCAGCTTTTAACTTTTTGCTCTCTCTCTCTTTTCTTCATAGTAGGTACACCTGGTCTGGCGTTCTGTTAGCTGTGACATCATCCAAGGAAGACAGATCACCCGCTATTACCATCTAATGTAGAACAGATCACTGGATCAATGTGTGCTTGTGTGTTTTTTCTCTGTCTTGTTGTGTCTCTGCTCTGTCTTCTGTAACCCCCAGCCGGTCGAGGCAGATGACCGTTCATACTGAGCCCGGTTCTGCTGGAGGTTTTTCCTTCCCGTTAATGGGGAGTTTTTTCTTTCCGCTGTCACTTCATGCTTGCTCAGTATGAGGGATTTCTGCAAAGCCATGGACAATGCAGACGACTCTCCCTGTGGCTCTACGCTTCTCCAGGAGTGAATGCTGCTTGTCAGGACTTTGATGCAATCAACTGGTTCCCTTATATAGGAAATGTTTGACCAATCTGTATAATCTGACCCAATCTGTATAATATAATATATGAATTTGACTTTGTAAAGTGCCTTGAGATGACATGTTTCATGAATTGGCGCTATATAAATAAAATTGAATTGAATTGAATTTAATCTTGACTCCAAAGGCAGGACAGGCAGCTGCCCACTGTCTTGCTAATACTAACTGCTGTCACCTCCAGCTGCTTCTGGTGCAAAGTTGTGACATGTCAGTTGAAATTGACGTCACAGACACATTAAATCTGCCTTGGTGGTTCCCACTGAAGTCAGGACCACATATGGAAGTGCCTCAAATGTGACTTGAAAAAAATATATTTGGGTAGGATCTGAGCATTCCCACTGTTTCGAAAACATATGACCTGGTCACTTGACCTGCAAAAAGTCTGATTTGGGCCACATTTGCCTGCAGTGGTAATAGAGCAGTAGAATGTTTAGGAAACTCTAAGGCTACGTTCACACTGCAGCCTGAAGTGACCCAATTCCGATTTTTTTGCCCATATGCGACCTGAATCTGATCTTTTTATGACAGTCTGAACGACACAGATCGGATTTTTTCAAATGCGACCCACACCTGTGTCTGAACGGCCAGGTCACATTCATCCGACCTACACGTCATTGATACATATTATTGATACGGTAACAAGCACCTGTTGCAAGTCCATACAGCCCCACGGCAACGCGTTTACTCGCTGCTATAGCCCGCCGAAGATGTGTGTTTTTACGTGAGAGCGCTAAAGAGATCAGTTCAGACGCACATAAAGGTTGCCTTTGTCATTACAAAAATTGTGAATGAAATCCGTATCAGTAATGCCGCTCACCTCGCTATCCCACCATTCCTGGCTTCGACTCTGCACCCACACGTTTCTCTGTACGGACGTTACTGCCGCACAAAACGCCATTGCCAAAAATTTGGCTCTTTCGTTTCGATCTTCTTAAAAAGCTTCCGGCGGTAATGTGCTGGCTCCGGCTGGAGAAGAACTTAAAGAACGTAAGATACGCTGCAGCATTACGAACCATGTTTACTTCCGCAAACACTGAGCACGCTTGCTATGTGTGACGTCATTGCGTCCTCTACAGCGCATGCGGGACACTTAAGTTGCATGAATGCAGTTCACACAGAGATCACATACAAGTCGCATATATTTGGAAGTGTGAACGGACACGCAAAAAAATCTGATTTCACAAAAAAATGCAGTGTGAACGTAGCCTAAGTCTAAAGCTTTTCATAAACTGGAAGTGTCATATTTGGAGAAGAACGACTCTGAATATGGGCAACCACGGAGACAGTGAGTTTGGTTAAGGAAAAAGGTTTATTGAATAGAGTTCTGGAAATGGTGCCGGGCCGGATCGTCCAGGGTTTCTGCTGGGAAAGATTTGGGTAGTGGTAAATAGTTGGTTGAAGAAGATGGAAAGGTGGAGATTGCTGCACTAACGGGGTTTGAGGTTTGTCTTAGGCTTTGGGAGGGTGGTGTCCTGGGTCCAGGTGCGTGCTGAGACTATCTCTCTGGTGCTGGAGTGTTGGAGGGTGGACAGGCAGGCGAGCTCCAGGAGGAGAGCAGAGGCTGGCTGGTGATCGGACATCCGAATGTCGAGGAGGGTCCAGACTTGGAGGTTCGTTTGGCTTGAATGGTGGGAACACGCTTGTAGCAAGAAATAACTGACGCCCTCCTCCTGGTCTCAGCTCCTTAAGTAGGCACCTAATAAGCCGAGATGCCAAACACCTGCCCGTCACACCCTGCAGAGGAGAGAGAGAGAGAGAGAGAGAGACCACAGGCCTGCACCCAGACCAGCAGTATGACAGGAAGATGCTGGGACAACAGTGCCACTGTTTACAGTAAAGCAACTTTAACAGCAAAATGGACTGAGTGCTCAAACATCTACCCCTACCAACTCAGCTGAAATTTTGAGCTGCCCACATGGAGAAAGCAAACATATTTGGGAGAAACATTTTATGTTCAAGAATCTGCAATTTAGTCACATGTCATCAGCTCAGTTAAGCAACCAACTTTGTCCATCCATTCATCTCTGTCAGGTCCCTAAGGTCCTGTGATCAGGCATGCTGATCCTGCTCTTTACAAAGTTGTGGTGCATGTACATACATATTTGAGCCTGTCCGGTAATGTTTATCCTCTGTGGATTAGGAAAAAATCCATATGACATTCTAACTTTTGTATTCAGTGACTTTTTAAAAGTTCTTGAGTTATTTTATATTATTTTAAAAGTTTTTAGAGTTATTGAGCTCTTCCTGCTCCTTGGTGACAGCAGATGCTTTTCTTTTCTCTCCTCTCTTCCTCTCCTTTAGCGTCTCCCTCCCCCACTTTCCTGCTTGCTTCTATCAATCTTTTTTGGAGCCTCTTTTTACATATCTTCTAAACCATAAACTAAAACACACAGGCACACACACCGCCTTTACTGTGCTTTTTCTCTGCTTTCTGTTTTAGCTGTAGTGTCAGAAAGGGAAGATCAGAGACCTCAAACTGTAGCTTTCTTAGAATTTTTAGTGATGATTCTGGCTCTTTCTGTATGTTTAATGTATGAAAGAATTCTTGTCAAGGATTTATTTAGCTCATTCCTTTGTTTTTCCTATGTATGTCTGTAATGTTTTTCTGTTCATGTACAGCACTTTGAATGTCTTCTTACTAAAAAGTGTAAATAAACGTACCTTACCTTGTATCGTCACATGAGAAAAGAGCAGTTTAAAAAAAATATTTGAAAGCCTCTAACTAACCTTCAAAATTCCATACTACAAAGATAAATATATTTTCAGTGCATGTGGACACAAAATTAACATTTTCTTTAAGACGTAAATTGCTTAAGTGTATCATAAGAGGAAGACTAATGTGTGATATTTATTATCAACACTAAGTACTTATTTTTAATCTTGTTTTGTTATTTGTTCACAAGACCACAATCTCTCTCACAAAATTTTGGATTTCTGAAACTTTCTCTTAGCTGTCTCTTTAACTTTGCCCATAAGAAGTTTCAATTTTATTTAATATTTTTTCCAAACCTCAAGTGCCTTCAAGCACACTGCTTAACAGCAGGTAGCTTTTAACTCTTTTTCTCACTTTCTTTTTTTACAGGAGCTTTTTCTGTTATGTAGGTAAAATCCCAGTGGACAGGAAAACACTGGGAAAGACCACAGTAGAAAAGACTTGCTTTCAACATCCCAAGACAGAACCTCTGAACATGTGGGACAATCTCAGTTGCCAGTGTTAAACATTTTCTCTGCATTCAAGGTTTGGCAAATCTATTTTTAGGGCTGGTGGTGTTGCCTTTGCGGACCGTCTTTCACTCATGTGGAAACTGGCCCACTTCATCGACGTATTGTGCATAATATATGGGGTTAAATATTTAAAAAATATATTTTTTGTAATTGTATCTTATTTGTATTATTTAATTTCAATTGTTGTTTTATTGGCTTTCAGTACAGCACTTTGTGATTGCTTTTTTTTGTCTATTCTTCTAAAAGTGCATTTGTGTAAGAAGGCGTGGCTCTCTGTCTCTGCTCAAACTCATCCCAAAGGTGTTCTGTCAGGTTTAGGTCAGGATTCTGTGAAGACCATACTCACCAACCTCTCATCTAAGTCTTTACATACCTTGCTTTATTCACTGGTGCACAGTAATGTTGGAAGAGGGAGAGAAAATATCCAAACTGTTCCCACAATGTTGGGAGCCTGGAATTGTCCAAAATCACTTGGTGTTGTGAAGCATTCGGAGTTCGAAGGGGCCAAGCCCAACTAATAAAAAACATCCCCATACAAGAATCACCGTCTCCACTAAACTTTACACTAGGCACAATACAGTCAGACCCGTACCATTCTCCTGCGAAACACCAAACCCAGGCTTGTCTCTCAGATGGCCAGCTGAAGAAGTGCAATATTTCACTCCAAGGCTGCCGTTTTCTATTGCACGTGGTGATCTATGTTTGGATGCAGCTGATTGGCATGGAAACACATCACATGAAACTTTCAATGCACTGTTCTTGAGCTAATCTGAAAGCCACATGAAGTATGAAAGTTGGCGACCTCTGTGTTCTATGCGCCTCAGCATCCACTCCATCAGTTCATGTGGCCTAACACTTGGTGGCTGAGGTTCTGCTGTTTAAAATCAGTTCCATAATTTTGTTAGAATACCACTGACAGTTCACTGTGGAATATTTAGGGGTGAGGAAATGTCATGACTGGACTTGTTGCACTGATTGTATACAATCACAGTACGGCACTCAAATTAATTGAGATCCTGAGAGTGAACCATTCTTTCATTAATGTTTTTATAAACAGACTGCATGTCTAGGTGCTTTAATTTATATACCTGTGTTCATAGAAGTAATTGGAACACCTGATTTTAATTATTTTGATGGGTAAGCGAATACCTTTGGCAATATAGTGTAGCTGAAATAATTTTTTTTATCTACAAATGTGCGGCATTTTAACATAATTTGCATGGGGCTGATAGCTCTCATTAAATTTGCATGCTGAACCTAAAAACAGAAGACTTCAAAGTGAAAGAAAAACTGTCACACTCCAGAATATTAACAAAATATTTATCACTGGTCATTCCTTTTGAGATTAATGAACATTTTGTCTATAGTAGTGAGAGCCTAAATGTTTCACAAGTGTAACTCATGTTAAACAAACTCCACAATCTGTCATAGTTTTTTGATATGATGCTATGACAGATTACTCTCTGTCTAATGGGGTAATTGACCAACCCTGAGCTGGCTTTGCTCATCCATATAAGCAGACGTGGCCGAGAGTTGGACACTCTCGAGCATTCGGAAATCTGCACGTCTCGCATTGTTTTTGTATGAGAGTCCAGTACTGAAGCTGTAAACATCCCTCTGCCTTTTAGATTAAATATATGACAATATATTTTGTAGAGTCTTTTTATTACTACAGAAGTCTGCAATAGAAACTACATCTTTCAGGAAAATAACCTGGGTGAACCGTAATGGGATGTGGTCAATTCTTAACATTTGGATGATCTGAAGAGTGTTTTATGAAGTGGTAATATAATTTAGATCTTTCCAATACAACTAATGTTTTACAACGGTGTTGTTTTATAGTATTTTGCTATTTTTAGAGAGCTGTAGGTAATAATGTATCACGTTGTGATTTGCTTCACCCCTCCTCCTTCCTCCCACTCCAGCAGCATAATTACTTTTACTGTAAATTGGATGGTCTAAAAAGCCTTATATGAAGTGTTTATATCATTTACACTTTCCCATTGCAACTGCTGTTTCAAACCAGTGTTGTTCTGTGTTATTTTGCTATTTTTGGAGCGGTAAGAAATAAGTTATTTTCTTGAACTCAGAAAATTTAGTTATTACCCCCTCCCCCTGCTCCTGCTGACCGAAAGAAGATTTACCTGTTATGTATCTTGGATGATCTAACAGCATTTTATGAAACAGTTATACAATTTATACTTTTTAAATACACTGCTGTTTTACAACACATTTATTGTCTTGTTTTGCTGTTTTTTGGAAAACAGTAGGAAATAATTTATCCTTATCTGAAAGCATGGCAGTGAACTAACCTATCTCTATGTTATTACAGCAAGTAGGAAGCAGGACTGTCTGATCCAGAAAGGACCGTGCATCCAATAACTTTAGTTGTGGCCTCCTCTTCTTCTTCTTGAAGGTGCAAAGTCTTTTCTACATACCATTGTGGTTACAAAATAAATAATTCATTACATTACTAGCACCCCTGCCTATTGATGACACTGAGAACATGTGCAACTCTCCAGGTGAACCAGACACTGAGCCACAGATACATAGTTTTTTCCTGTGAAGGTCTTTTGCACATTTTTTGCTGCACATTTGTTTATAATGTTTTTACTGATAGCTTTTCATTGTACATTTACTTACACATTTTATTGATAGCTATTTATTGGAAAGTTTTTCACATTCTTGTTTTATTGATAATTAAATGTTGCTCATGTTTTTTATTAGGTTTTTTATTGATAAGTATTTTTTCAATAAAGTTGTTCAGCTCATTTTCTCTTCATTTTATTGATATTATGCTGTGCAAAATGGTACATTTTGATGAAACGGGGTAAATCTTATGAACAAATACGTTGTCATATGCTGAAGGAGTTCTACAACGTAAATCATCACTTGACAAGATTTCTTTGTTTAATCGCCTATAAATTAAACATAGTGACCTTTGTAAGAGTGGTTCCACCTGAAAAATGTTCTTTCATGTCTTTGTGTCACACAAATACTCACTTTTACATTTATGCTTTATAGCTCTACTTAATTTATTTCAGATATGTAATTTCAGGCGGAAATTGCTAGACATAGAATGATTGCCTTGCTTAATTAATGCTATAGCTTTGGCAGCTCTGACTGTTTCATCACGGTGACGTATTTTCTCCGACATCAATGAGATAATATATGTAGCCATTTCTGGGAAAGGTTTGCTCGCTTATACTTCATTACATTTTTTTAGCCACTGACTGGGACTATTTTTTCACCACGTACACAACTTTACAATAAACCAGTGTTTGCTAGGTTTCATGGGGGTTTATGAAACCCTTCTCAAAGTGTCAAAATGTGTTCAATCATTAAGGCTCACATTGTCTTTTTATCTGTTCAGTAATAATCACTATAATGTATCCGTCAGGAACGGGGACAGAGAGACCCAGTATTCAACCAGACCAGAGGTACGTTTTAAGAAGGTTTAATAAAGATCAGAATGACCAGACAGGAACAGGCAGGCTCGGTAGTCAAATAACAAATCCAGGTTGGTACGCAAATTAGCAGTCCGAAACAGGCAGGATACAGACAGGGATCAGGCAAGCTCAGAAAGTCCAGGGACAAAACTCAGATCAGGTAAAACAGGAAAGCAGTCAGAATCGGGCAGGACAAACAGGTAAACAGGGATCAGGCCGGCTCAGATGTCTAGAAACAAATCGGGTCGGTATCTACAGGCAATCAGAATCAAGACGCTGGATATGACTCACCAATTGGTTTGAAAAGACAATGATCTGGCAGAGTGCAGGAGACAGAGGCAGGTATAAATAGAGGAGTGAGCAGGTGAACAGAGTGAAACTAATTACCAGAATGGGTGGAGCTGATCAGGGGGGAAAAGTGGCTGGAAGTAAATTGAAGCTGATTGGATGGAGACTGGTGAAGGGGAGTGACAGGAAGACAAATAGGTTGGTGACAAAGAGGTGAAAGAATGCTGGCAGGTGAACTGAATAAAGGCTGGTGACAGAAGTGATCGGAGCAGGCCAGAAGAACTGATAACATAAAACAAAGTAAAAAATCAAACCACAAAAAAACCAAATCGTGACAGTATCTTGATGTACCTTTTAGACATAGGAATATAATCTGTAACTATTTTTTTCTCTCTCTTTAGCTCTTCCTGGATGTGTTTTGTATGCTTTTTCTCTCCCTGTATAAAGTTTGATGCCATGAAAACCACAACCACAGGAACACTAATTTATTCATATTATAACTAATACTTTCTATTTTTATCATGTGTTACTTCTGGTTATTTAAAAACAATCCAGTTTTTTAAAAAGCATATTTCTCCATGTTTTTATTTTAATTTTATCAACAAAACAACAAAGTTGAACTGAGGCAGCAAGCCAGATTGGGCTCCTTTATGATGTATCCATAGTAACCAAATATATAATGATGATGGGTTGATATTGTTCCGTTTCTGTTTTTATACCATTTCACACCTCCTCCTTGCCCTCCCATGCCAGTGCCCCTCTGCATGACATCTGTCACACATCACACAGTGACTCCCTGTCACAGTGGGCTGAAGCTAACATGCTTCTAAAATGAGACCAATGTCATTTACTGGCTAACATGCTTCTAAAATGAGACCAATGTCATTTACTGCCCAAGCCAACTGAGTTACCAAGTGTCTTTGTGTTTCATTCTAAGTCTGACTAAAATAAAGGGACATTGAAAAAACCTGGAATCAGACAACAATTTTAACCAATAACCTTAACAAAAGCTGATCTTTAGGGAATAACTTACTTTCTAATCAAAGTGAGTGAGTGTGATGAAGGTAGTAAGTAATCACCAGAATTGTGCATTTATAATAGGAGCACCTTGCAGTGTTTTCTATGTAGGCTTCTGCAGCCTAACCCTCAGATGTGTTTTAATGAGGACGGCTCACAGTGAGAAATAACTGAAGTCCCAGCTCTCCCTTAGTTATATCTTAGGTTGGATCTCATCAAGTTTAGTTCAACTAATTAAAAACAAAGTTACTGTCCTTTTCTAGTTCAAATTTTACAGATGAAGGAACTGATGTGAGAAAGCACGAAGGACTTTTTTTTATCCAAATTTGCATACACAGAAGTGCCAACAGTAATTGGGGCAAAGCCTTGTCGAAACGTATGCTGTTTGTCAACATTTGACAGAAAATAGCAAGGGGCTGACATGATCTTAATGTGAATGTTCGTGTGAATGAACAGCAAAGAAACCTGGTCGACTAATCTTTTTGTCCCGCTGTAAAAGTCACTGACATCATATACTATAGGGACTTTATATAAACATCCAATTCCACAGATCTAGAAGACTATGTTAAAAGACCCTTAATAATAAATGCAACATTTGGGGATCTCAGATTCAGGATTTTAATGTTGCATTTAAACACCTCTTTGACTGTAAACAGAAAGGTTAAGGGATTTCTTGTAAAACTAAGATCTTGCTGTCAAAGTTAAGAAGTTATGACCATATTATAATGGTTGTTGTAATCTCAAGATGAAAACATACTAAGACACAATAGAATAAATTCAAATATCCTTTATGTTGCCCCAGAGTTGGGAAATTCATGTGTACCAGCAGCAAAGTGAAAGGCAGATGGAAGCATGCAGATACAAAGATGAAAAAGAATAAGAGACTGTACAGCAATAACAAATTTACAACAAAAGAAAAAATACCAGTTACTAAAAATACCATACTCAGATTAAAATGCAACTGACCAGGGTGATTAAAAAATTGGCAAAATGTGAATGTATGTGTGCAAAAAAAGAAACTGAAACAAATTAAAATAAAACTGTGCAAAAACATCATCGAGGTAAACACTGAGTTTGGTGGGAGCAGCGATGGTTATAAAGTGTAACCCCTGCTAGGAAGGATCTGTGATAATGCTTCTTTTTGCACCTATGTTGGTGAAGATTCTCAGTCATCCACAAAAAAGGTTAAAAAAATAAAACAACTGGACTTCTATACTGAAGCTGAAGACGATTTGAATGGAGAAAGATTCCTGGATGCAAAGCGAAACATCTTCAGCTTCAGAATAGAAGTCCAGTTGTTTTATTTTTTAAACTTTTTTGGATTGTTTTTGCACCTAGGATGCACCAGTCTGTTACTGAATTAGCTCTCTAGTTCTGCGAGATCTTCATGCATGGGATAGGAAATCTTGTCCGAGAGTGATGTTATTTTTGCTGGAGTGCTTCTGTCTCACACCACCTGCATTGGTTTAAGGGGGGATCCTAGAACACTGCTGGCCTTTTGATGAAATTATCTTGGTTCTTGCTCTCAGCTGTAGATGACTTGCAAACTCCAACAAACTCCACCATAGAAGATGGCTGATGCTACCACAGAGTCATTAAACATCTTGAGGAGTGCACTCTAATAGATTGCAGTCTCCTTACCAGGTCTGCTCTGATCCTTCCTGTAAAGAGCATCAGTGTAGTGACTCCAGATCAGTCTGTTGTTCAGGTTAACACCCAGCAGTGGTGGGCACAGTCGTGCTAATCTGAAAAAAGCTAATTGATGTGCTAACTTTTTATTCATCAAATTATTGATCATGCAAAGTTTAGAAACTGTTTGCGGGCCGGTTTGTGTCCACTTTATGGGTTTCGATAACTGTAAGTGTGATAACATTCAAAACAAAATATCCATCTGCTGTTTATGTCACTGTCCTGGTTATCAATGCACATCCACACAGACTTCTCCACAACAGTAGCAGTAACAGCTCCACAAAAAACATTGTTAATTGCTGTGCTGTTTTCTTCTTATCTTTCTTCTTCTTGTTTTGATTTGGTCAGCTCCCATTGCTGGCCCCCATTGCTCAAAAATATAAGGTGGAAAGAGACTTGACTCGCAGCTGGGCTTTTCGAAGGAACACTTCCGTACAAAACACCAGACGGCTTAATACCTACCCTGCTATGGCAGTTTGAGGGAAATTTCATCAACATTTATAAAAAAAAAGGAAAAACTTGCCCCTTAATTAAAAAATAGAGCACATTAAATATAACAATATTGATATTATTGATGTTACAATATTAAGTAACCCAAATGTCATGTTTGTTAAAGAGTCTGATAACAGGGGAAAAGGGACTGCTCAGTCCTGCACTTTGCTACAGGCTTCCAGCAGTGTTGCCATGTTTGCTTTTTATCAGTGACTTTGGGCTTGTTCACAAGGTAGAGGTAATAGAGTTGGTTGCTTGTTTCTCTAGTTAGAACTGGCAACATTGGCTTCCAGCCCACAGTCACTCACTGCATTTTTCACTAGCGTTAGCTTCCTCAGGTGTCCTTATTTAAAGGAGCTATTATCAGGTACTGAGATTGGTGAACCCGAATTCAGCCACACACAGAGTTTTGTTTTGAGCAGTTTATTGAAGGAGATGGATGGTGGAGAAGGAGACCAGTGAACTGTACCAGACTGAAGCAGATGAATGATGACTGCTGGAGCTGGGGGACACGGCGGAGCTGGAGCAGGCCAACGTGAAGGAGCCAATGCAGGCGGACATGAAGGAGCAGAAGCAGGCGGGTGTGAGGCGAAGGAGATGGCGAGGCAAATGGTGAGGGCCAAAGGCAGGCAGGACGAAGGACGAGGGAAGAAGGCTGGTGCATGCAGGATAGCAGCAGGAAGGAGAGTGTCGAGAGCAGTTGGGAGAAGACAATCCAGCGGGGAAGAGCAGACTGAGGTGGGTTTATGTAGGGATGTTAACAGGTGGATTGAGTCTGGCTTGATTAGCGGCGGCAGGTGGCAGTGAGAGAGAACTAGGCTGGATGGGAGGTGGAAAGTGCTGGAAAATGTCCAGGGTGAGCTGCCTAACCTGGAATACTGTAATATGTTGTATTATGATGCCTTTTGAGAGTTTTCACAGAAAAACAGTTGCCTGCTGTGAACAGCACTTACTGTTCTAATTCAATCAAATTAGAACAGTTGTAAGGGGAATGGAAAAACAACAAGCATAAGACCAGAACTCAAAACAAACACCTTTTCCTAGTAATCAACCTTGTTTTTGTTTCTTTAGATCAAATTCCCCCCCCCCTGCTTTTATAGTGCATTTTCCAGGGTAAAATCATATTAACAATATAGAAATGTCCATCCATCATCCTATTTCTGCGTATACATGCAGGGTCACTGAAGGGTTGGTGTCTATGTCCAGTGGTAAGGTGAGGGGAGGGATACTGTTACGACCCAACTCGTCTAAGGGGAAGGGGAAGTAACATTTAGAGCCAACACAAAAGAGAGTATGAAAAAATTTAACAATTTATTGTTAAGTTGGCTATAGGAACAAAAATGATGGAAACAATAAGTACACTACCGAAAAGGACAGGACGTGATCTAATAACAAAAGAAACCCAAAGATGACTTAAGGCCACAAGAACTAATGTGTTGATGCTGGAAACAGCATCAGCACTAAAATAAACCACAAGACAGAACATCCAACTAGTAATACAACCAGGAATTGAGAGGCTAGAACAGAGTGCCACGGCAAATTGCCAAACTAGTGACACAGCCTTCAATAGCCAGGTTAACAAAGTGTCACAAAAAAACAGGAAACGAGTAACACAACCATCATTGTCAGGTTCAAACAGAGTGTCATGGCAAATTGCCAAACGAGTGACACAACCTGCAATTATCTGGTTAGCAGAGTGTTACAGAGAAAAAAGAAAAACAAAACAGACAAAAACGGCACTGGCCATTACAGATACACACAGGACATACAACCATAATTTCACAAACTTATACCTAAGGGCAATTCAGAGAGACTAATCAACCTAACAGACATGTTGTTCAACTGTCAAACCCAGGTATGCACAGGGAGAACTTCGTCTTGCAAAAAGAGCCCAGGCCTGGATTCCAACCCAGGATCTTCTCGCTGCAAGGAAACAGTACTAACAAGGGGTCCATCATGTTGCCCAGGGTAGAAATATCATCCATCCATTCAGGAAAGTGCACAGACTTTTTAGTGACAGGTGCTCAAGCCCCAAAAAAGGACACTTTTCAATGAATTTGATAAATTAGAAAAAAAAAGCACAGCAGGATGCGGTTAACTTATACATTTATTTTTAGCACAATCAAAACCTAATTAAACATGATAACTGAAATTGTCAAAATAAATAAATAAATTACTAATATATAAAATCCTTTTAAAACTGTGTTAATCTCCTGAGTGTGTTCTGCATGTTGGTTAGATGACTGGCAAAAGCATGACAGTTGGTTCATGGTCTGGATGTATCTGGATGTATCAACCATCCAGACCACTCAGGTCCTCTGGCTCCACCCTTCTCTGCATACCTAGAACCAGAACTAAACAAGGAGAAGCAGCATTTAGTTCCTACGCTCCACTTATCTGGAACAAACTTCCAGAAAACTGTAAAAGTGCTGAAAGCCTGAGTTCCTTTAAATCAAGATTAAAAACACATTTGTTTAAAATTGCCTTTGACTGTTCTAGTTAAACAGTTTTACTGTTTTTAATGTTCTTTTTTGTTACTACATTCTATCCCTACTTGCTTTTATTCTATTTTCTATCTACATTTTATTATTTTGCTATATCTTAATCATGTAAAGCACTTTGTATTGTCTTGTACTGAATTGTGCTATATAAATAAATTTGCCTTGCCTTGCCTTAATGGACCTATCATTATACCAATAAAATCAAATAGAAAGCTAAATAATGTTTTCCCATGTATTAATATTTTTTACATACTTGTCTATAGCAGCAGTCTTCAAATAAAATAGTTAAAAACTTGCATTGGTGCTCTTTCTCCCAATGGAGGTCCGAGCATTAAAAAAGCATAACACATTTTTCGTTGTTCTTCTTAACATTTTATTTATCAATCTAATTTATTGTCCTATGAAGGAATGTAAATTTAGCTTTGAACACACATGTATGTATGTATCCTCAAGCAACCAGGGATTTGCATCTGAAGAAGAGGGTAGCAACGCTAAGCACTGGCATATGCCATTTAATGTGCCATTATCCATCCATCCATCCATCCATTTTCCAACACGCTTATCCCTTGTGGGGTCGCGAGGGGTGCTGGTGCCTATCTCCAGCTGTCAATGGGTGAGAGACGGGGTACACCCTGGACAGGTTGCTAGTCCATCGCAGGGCTGTGCCATTATCAATAACTGAAAATATGCTTTAAAAATTTTCTACTAAGAATTCAAAACACTAAATTATGACATCCATAAAAGACAGTATAACATCTTTGCAAATTTTGAAATCTGCTCCTTTTAACTGAAAATCAGTGCAAAAAATATTATGTTTTAAATGCAGAAAGGTCCAACATTTCTAACTTTTTATACTATCATCAATAACTTTAAAATATTTTCAAACAATGAACGAACTAGCCAAAATGTGCATTAAAGAAATAACACGTGTTTTTAAACACTTGTTTTTTATTCCGCAAACTGTGATAGGACAATGTACTTTTGTGGCTTTCCTTTCTGCACCTGTTCAAAAACCACCTGTGGCAAGCCGTGGAGAAATAAAGGTTTTATGGACTTTTTTGCAGTTCGGATGGAAATTTTCCACATCTGGTCCAGTGTCTGCTAATTGCAAGTGCTGGACTAGTAGCCATATAATGCTTTCAGCAATGCTGAAGGAGGAATTAATGTCAGAGAAGGTACTTTTTACTTTCTAAGACTGTGTAGAATGGAAGGTGCACAGTGAAGGAGAAGAAATACTTACCTCCGGTGGTGAGGACAGCACAGAGAATTGTGGGATGCTGTCTGCAAGATCGGGGCTCAATTTATGCTGAATGAGTCCAGAGAAGGATCAAACGCATTGCCAAAGATCCCACCCACCCAGGCAATGGACTGCTTGCCTCTCTCCCATTAGGTAAACTTTCCAAGAGCATAAAATCCAGTACGAGCAGACTTAGAAATTGCTTAGTTATCGCTCCCTGCTGAGAAGACTGTACACGTTACAACATCACCACTGTGAATGCATATTTTTTGCACTCTCTTAAACATCAGGAAGGTTTCATTGCAAAGGTTTCATTGCAGAGTTCTGCATATTAAGGTTTAAGTATATTGCACAAGATTTGGTGCAGGCTTTACATATTACAATATCACTACTGTGAATGCACACTTGTCTTGGACACTCTTATCAGGAATGTTTTATTGCACAGTACTGCACATCAGGTTTAAGAACATTGCGCAAGATTAACCACAAACTGAATGTATCATCAAAGAAGCTTCAACTGACTCATTGTATTCATCCAATACAATGGATTGCTTTTAGGTGGAACTGATTTTCGGAACTCGGTGCGAGTACTAGCAGACCACAAAGACTATCTGATCTTAAAAAAACTGTATATATTGTTAACTATGTTATTACCTGGACTCATTGTTTATTGTTTGCTGTGTGCCCTAAGCCGGAGTATGTCCTGAAAAATTTCACTTCAGATGGTGACAATAAAATTTCTTGATTCTTGACAAACGAAGAAAAAATTTGGCTACTTAAAAAAAGAGCCCTTTTCTCATCCAGGGCAAAAGGGAAGGTGCTCAACCACCACTTGGGCTCTATCTATGCTCTTGCCTGCATCCATCAATTATCTTTACACACTTGACCTTGCAGTGTCAGGATGGGGAGCTGGTACCCATTTCCAGTGGTCACTGGACGTGAGGCAGGGTACACCCTTGACAGATCACCAGTCCTTCACAGGGCATCATAGAGACGCGCAAGACAAGCAATCATGTGCACACACACTCCTAAGGGCAATTTAGAGAAACCAATGAATTTAATAGTCATGTAAGAGAACCTAATAATTCTATGAGAGGAAGGCCAAGTACCTGGATATAACCAATGCATGCACAATGAGAGCATGCAAACTCAGTATGCAGTAAGAGCACACATTGCGGGCCCCAAGCAGCAGGGCCAGCATAACGTGATGGTTACAATCTGAAAAACAATACAAACAGGCAAGAGCAATGATGCGTACTGCCTTTAACATCCAGATTGCATCTGATTTATTTGTTATCTAACAAATGATTTAAAGTGCACAATCTTGGTGCATGTATGTTACATTGTTTCCATAAACTGGTTATTTCTTCCGCAGGAAAGGATGAACTTCATCCCATCACCTCTTTCACACTACTATCCTTCACTTTAATGTGGACCACTAAGTTACAGTGCAATGACAGGATTATTCAACTGTTCTCAAGGCTTTACTATATTTAGTTGCATTTTAACTGGTCTGGACACTGACATATACACTTGTATAAGCTTAATAATGATCAAAAATACAATTAGAAAACCTCAAGCAAATATGCAATTTAACATGGCATTGTTCAAACAGTTAACTTGTAAATTCCCACACTTAATAAACAACTGACAGAATCTCTCTGCCTTTAATTTTGGCTAGACTCACTGTCAGACTTACAGCTACTTTATGTGAGTTACAAAAAGGGTAAGCAATGCCCTATAAAAGTAAAACAAGACCCATGAACCTGGAGTTTATAAGATATTGCAATGTTTCGGTGACAAAATCCCACGAAACTTTCCAGGCAGGGGAAATGGTTTGCTAAAGTAAACCTCATCTGACAAAGCTTACAGGAAAATACACAGAAACCATGTCACAATATGACCTGCAGATAAAATAATATGCACAGACCTTACAGCATACTTTTGGTGTGTTTTTACCATGTACTGATCAAAACCAATACAAACAAGCAAGAGCAATGACAAGAGGAGCGCTGCCTTTAACATCCAGATTGTGGCCGTTTCTCAATTCACGAGAACGCGAGTTCGTACTCGCGTTCTCGTCAAGTCCGGTCTTGGCGAGAACACAGGAAGATCGGACTTGACGAGAACGCGAGCTGTATTGGAACAGAAGCGTACTTGTGACGTCATGAGACGCACAGTTCTTTAGCATTTCTTTAACATTCAAAACTATTTATATACTACACAAATTTTTAAAACAACATTAATTTCTAAAAAGCCTAAACATTATCTTGCCGCGGTGCATTCTGGGAAAGCGGTCAGTCTGAAGAACGCACAAGTCTGCTCTGATGCATGCTTGATAAAGAGGGCGGGGCGAGAACAACATCCGGGGATGTGGTGCATTCTCGCTCTGGCGTTCTCGGCAATTGGAACAGTGTTCGGGCTGAGGCTGATGACGTGTCACAAGCACACGAGACCGCTAAAGAACGCATATTGAGAAATGGCCTGTGTCTGAGAAGAACAGGAGGTCCGCCCTAAAACCACCCTGAGACAACAATTCGCAACAAAGGTTCCACCTTGCCATTTCAGCTCCCACATTAAATTCAGGATTGCACTGAATGATGACTGAATAATATGACAAAAATGAAAATACAATGCTGTTGTATATAAAAAAAATTAAATATCCAAACATTTACAAATAACTAAGAACCATATGGTGACACTTAGTGCACCACACATAGGTTGTGATTCCTGACCTAACAACTGCAACATCATGTAGTCAAGAATAGATATTTACCACAGAAAAAAGGTCCTCATAGGGAGTTAGTACATTTCCATGTATAAAGACCTGTGCGATGAAGTTTTGTGGCAATTATTTACATATTGTTTATCAGTCACCTCAGTTTAAACTTATCTACAGGTCTTTTTTTACTTTAACCTTAATAGATTTTAAATATTTCTATAGACAAAGTACACTCAACAAAAATATAAACGCAACACTTTTGGTTTTGCTGCCATTTTTTATGAGATGAACTCAAAGATCTAAAACTTTTTCCACATACACAATATCACCATTTCCCTCAAATATTTTTCACAAACCAGCACTATCACAGATAGTGAACACTTCTCCTTTGCTGAAATAATCCATCCCACCTCACAGGTGTGCCATATCAAGGTGTGCCATATCAAGATGCTGATTAGACACCATGATTGGTGCACAGGTGTGCCTTAGACTGCCCAAAATAAAAGGTCACTTTTGTGGCCCACAGATGTCGCAAGATTTGAGGGAACGTGCAGTTGGCATGCTGACAGCAGTTATGTCAACCAGAGCTGTTGCTCGTGTATTGAATGTTAATTTTTCTACCATAAGCCGTCTCCAAAACTCCTAAACGAACTCCAATTTGTCATCGTAACCGACTTGAGTGGGCAAATGCTCACATGCGCTGGCGTCTGGCACGTTGGAGAGATGTTCTCTTCACGGATGAATCCTGGTTTACACTGTTCAGGGCAGATGGCAGACAGCGTGTGTGGCATCGTGTGGGTGAGCGGTTTTTTGATGTCAATGTTTTGGATCGAGTGGCCCATGGTGGCGGTGGGGTTATGGTATGGGCAGGCGTCTGTTATGGATGAAGAACACAGGTGCATTTTATTGCTGGTATTTTGAATGCACAGAGATACTGTGACAAGATAAATTTTTGTGCTATACATCCAAGAACATCACTTCATGTTGCAGCAGGATAATGCAAGGCCCCATGTTGCAAGGATCTGTACACAATTCTTGGAAGCTGAAAACGTCCCAGTTCTTGCATGGCTGGCATACTCACCGGACATGTCACCCATTGAGCATGTTTGGGATGTTCTGGTTCGGCGTATACGGCAGCGTGTACCAGTTCCTGCCAATATCCAGCAACTTCGCACAGCCCTGAAGAGGAGTGGACCAACATTCCACAGGCCACAATTGACAACCTGATCAACTCTATGCGTAGGAGATGTGTTGCACTGCGTGAGACAAATGGTGGTCACACCAGATACTGACTGGTTTTCTGAGCCCCCCCCCACCCCCCAATAAAACAAAACTGCACCTTTCAGAGTGGCCTTTTATTGTGGGCAGTGTAAGACACACCTGTGCACTAATCATGGTGTCTAATCAGTATCTTGATATGGCACACCTGTGAGGTGGGATGGATTATCTCAGCAAAGGAGAAGTGCTCACTATCACAGATTTACACTGGTTTGTGAACAAATGGTGATATTGTGTATGTGGAAAAAGTTTTAGATCTTTGAGTTCATCAACCAAAAGTGTTGCGTTTATATTTTTGTTGAGTGTAAATCTTTCAATGGTTTGTTTCAAGCTACAAAAAAAAAATCAACTACAATTCCTCTGGATTAGCAACTTATTTTTAAGAAATTATCTGCTTCTGCCTTGTGTGTGTGTGTGTGTGTGTGTGTGTGTGTGTGTGTGTGTGTGTGTGTGACGTGCGTGTGTGTGTGCGTGTGCGCGTGCGGAAGAGGGGGCTATGAAATTAAAATCAAAAACTCTCAGAAGTAAACTAAATATCAAAATCTAATTTGCTGATTTACGCAGTGCCTGTGACAATGACACCAAAGCTTTTCCTCAAACCCATTTAGTCACATTAAGGGCCATTAGAGCTGGAGACTTTCCCAGTAGTCAATGGCGTAAAGATGGCAACAAACCTGGATTCATCACCAGTCTTTGACAAAGAACCCTGTGTGCACTCACACACACAAATTAGGGCAATTTAGCATCACTAGACAACCATACATGGCTGTCTTAGAGCTGTGGCTCTAAGCCAGCGTACCAGAGAGAATAATCATGGATATCCAAAGATCCTACAAGCTTCACGTGAAAAGGTATGGGGATTTGACTTTTCTACAGTATTTCTATAAGCTAGCAATGATAATTCAATTAGTATAAAAAAAATAAAACTTCTGATATCTCTCTCTGACAGTGAGGGAACCTCTATTCAACTTATTCTATCTCCCACTTTGGTCAGCTTGCTGCCCCTTGGGTCAGTTGCCCACCCCCCAATCAGCCCCAGAAAAGGACTGATTTTGAGCTTCAGGTGGAAGAAACTTTTTAAGTTTTTAAAGTGCTCATCTCCTCCATTCTATGCCCATCCTACTTGAAGGTATTACTTTTGCTCCTTTGTTTCCAGCTTATTCCCAACGGAAGGCCTCAACCTGTAGGATTAGTTTATGGCATTTAGCAAGGGGTTATGGAGACAAGGTTGGTCTCGTTTTAATCATCTTTTCAGGCCTTTCGCAACGGTACCAGGCACATCCAGATCAGACTTTCCAAGCCCGAGCAGCAGGCTCAGACACACTCCCATTTGTGGTGTGTCAGTGGAGCAATGTGTTGGACCATCTTTGCAGGCTGTCGGATATAGCTAAAAGGTCATGCATTGGCCAATCTCTTTGTCAGGTCTTCCCCTTTCAACGGTGCCATGCATGCGTGCAGAAACCTCTCCTACCTGCAGCAGGAAGGAAAAATAAGTGTTTCACAAAATAGCGGAATTTTCCTCATGACTCCATTCAAAGCTCTTGCTGGTGCCCATCTTCTACCAGCTTGTGCCCCAATTCATACGACTGTGAGAACAATTTAAGGCTTATTTTGGGAGGTAGAAGTGGCCAATCAGGACATGGGTGGTCTTGTTTTGATTGTCTGATCTGGCCCTTTCCAACAGTCCCAAGCTCGCCTCGAAAGGCGAGCGGGACTCCGAAACACGCTCCATTTATGAATGTATAATTTCAGTGAACATTCAAACAGCTGTCCCTCGGTCCATGGAGCAGCTAGATAACCCAGATTTGCAGGGCATGTTCCACTTTCAGCCTAGAACATGCATGGATTTTTGGTAACCCTACGTTAAGTTTAGAAGATAAGGGGGTAGAACATGCTGCTCCATTGTTATCTACACACTGGTAGCCAAAGTTCTTTCTTTAAATCAGAATTTTCTCTGACACAGTGTAACAATCAAAGAAACCTGTTTGAGTCAAGTACCCTTTGAAAATAAAACAAATCCCTACACAAGTGAGTATGATTCCGAGACCTTATCTACAAACCCTGTATTGTTGTTTGGTTTAAGTAAAACCTGTAAAATATATTTCCACATACTAACTATAACAATATATCATAGGCTTCGTCAACCCTTACAATCCTTAGTTCTATCTTTACCAGCATGATTAATGAACAAAATTTGCCTAGAATAAAAAAAACTATTATCCCTTTCCTAGTTTACTGAAAAATACTTTTTGTACTTTATGAAAAATGAAGGCAGAACATGTAGTTTGCAGCCTAGTGAAAAAAACCAAAGGACTAAACGAATCAAAGATCTTGTATTAGTGTCATTCCGGGGTGGGAATTCTATGCAAAATGAAAAAACAGCAAAAATACTAGAAATAGCTTTGTTTTTAACTTTATATTTAAAATATTTCTCCCATATTTATTTTTAAGTTGAAAAGAGTAAACCATGGCTTCTGAACCGTAGGATGCAGAGCCCTGGTACAACGAGTACTTTGGAAGATTATCAGGGTGTCATGTCCAATCATTAGTGGATGTAACGAGTAGATCTTTTGTTTCTATTTCATCACCCATTGACTATTTTTGAACTTCCTATCAACTACATTTACAAGTATTGAACTATTTTTCTCAGGATGCCAGAATTTTTACAATGGTTACATCCTTTAATTTAGTTTCTTAACTGTGGCATCGAAGAAAGATAAAAACACAGCGGTTTTCAAAAAACTTAACTGAAACATGTTTACATGGGAGTAGCTAAATTGTGAAACCTACCTTCGCTGGTTCTCAGCAACAAGAAAGATGTAAGGGGACAGAGGACTTAACTTTATTGTGGTGCCACCCACTGTGATAGGGAGGGGGTCTGCAGTTTCTCACATTTCAGAAAGTCTGGTGAGTCACAAACATTGTTTCTTAATTAAAATCAATACAGAGAGTTACAAAAAGACATCAATAAATGTAGCCTTCCTAAGGAAAGACATGAGTTTTTAAGACAGACTATTCAGTTTTATTATGAACCAAATATTTTTTGTGTTCTTAGCTGAATAGACTAAGGTTAATGGTATTTCTTTAATATCAGATGAATTCGTTGAAACGTTAAAACACAAGTACGATATTACACATTGCAAAACATGTAAAACATGCTTTAAGAGCCCAACATCATCTACAATTATGTTTTTTAATCCCCATGATGGTTATACATCGTTATAAAACTATTGAAAAAACTTTAGCAAGTCATAAATCTCATAAGCGTGAATGTTTCTAAATTTAACAATTGTTTCTGACCATCTGAAACGTTACTTTTTTTTAATTCAACAATGTTATTTTGTTTCCATAACTGCTGTATATTTAATCTATTAAGCAAAACAGGGTTTTTACTAATACCAATTTATTGTAACAGGGTTGTTTATATCTAAATTTTAATTCGCTTTCTTATAAACTATAAAAAAATAGTTTAAAACAGTAAAGGTTTTCATGTTTGAAACAACTTTATGTTCTACAACACAGAAAAACAAACAAACTCTTTTGAATTGTTCAGATACAACAATAAACATTATAGTACTGTATATGTATAGTGTTAAAATAGAAATACAATAAAAAACTAAATAAGGAAAGTCCTAAACATACTTTTTCTTCTTGGGCTTGTAAAGAAAATTGTTAATGTAGAAACACAGCAGGAAAACAGGACGTAGCCTATAGTTATTAAAATATTATCCTTTAAACACAGACTCTCATTTTAATTAATAAAGCAGAGAATTATTGATACACCAATAGTGTAACCTTTAATGTTCTGTATCCCCTGAGCACATCTAAAACACAAACATAATATCTGCCAAGTCTGGGATGATACCATAGGGAGTGTTTGCTAACTTGTAGTAATGCTGATCGGTCCGTTACAGGCCTGGCTGACTGGAATCATGCTGACCTCAGCTCATCCAGTAAAGGGCTGCGATCCCACTGTTAAAAATCAGCAGCAAAAAACGTACCTGTTTTTTTTGCGCATAGGCTTCATCCATTTCTCCATTTCACTCCTTTCTTTTCGGCATCTTTGCTACTTTAAGTCGTTCCAGTTTCTGTCTTGCTTTTTTAATAATGAGGGTCCGTTTGTATCTCGCATAATATCAGTTTAACTCAGCCTGTTGTACTGTGCCACCGTTAGGTTGGCTTCGTGCCCGCGCATCACTGCGGCTGCATTTTACTATTGGGTAGAAAGAAAGAAAACTGTTCGACAACCGACCGATTTGGCCTGAAACTTTGGTGTGACTGACTTTATCCACTGCTCAAAGTTGGTACTACTGGAAAAGCGGCATTAATTCCGTTACAATTACACTGTAGAGTGGATCCCCCAAAGTTCCGTTGCCAGTGGTCCATTTGAGAGATCCAGAAGTGAACTGCTCCTCCTCGGCCTTTCCTCGTCTGATTTAGCCTCCTGCCTGTCAGCCTCTGTGCAGTGCAGGGCTGCAGCCTTTTCTCACAGCAAGCAGGGCGCCTACAGCTGGAAGGGGCGCCGATTCCTCACACAGTGATATGATAGATAATGGGAAACTGCTTTTGGGGCACAGATTATTTTTAATTTATTTTTTTAACTGCTCGTGACGTCCCCTATGTGTCATTGAAAAAAGTGCTGCCCCAGGCGGCTGCCCGGGTCGCCCATGCCAAAAAGCACTACTGTCAACGTCTCTATGGCTAAAAAGCTCTAGTTTGGTCTCATCTGACCAAAAAACATGCCTCCAGTATGCATAATCTTTTGCCAGATTGTCCTTAACATACTTCAGTCTGGCTTCAATGTGTCTTTTCTTTAAAAGTGGAGTGTTTCTTGGCCTTCATCTTAGTAGTACTCGATTTTTGTGTAGGGCTCTAGAGACTGTGTTTTTTGACACTATAATTCCTGGCTTGGCTAAGTCATTGACTAGTGTTTTGGCAGTTGCTTTAGGGTCTTTAGACTCTCACCAGTTTTCTTTCCTGAGTCTTTGAAATCTTTCTCTTCCTTCCTTTGCCTGACTTATTGTGTACGATGTGGCTCTCTTTGAATTTCTTGATGATCCTCCTCACTCCGTTTTTTTTTTTTTTCTGGGGAGAGTTGTGTCATTCCCTAATGTGTTTATCTCCACATTTACTTCAAGCTGGTGAATTTCTATCTCCATAACAGCTATTTTTTGTATAAGCTTGTCAAAGTCTTCTGAGGTGAAGGGAGGCATCTTGAGCTGATTAGCTGATATTTGCTGGTCATTTCTGAGAGTCCAAACGGTGGAAAATAAAAATAAAACAGGTATATCCTTGATCTAAAGTAGTTTTGTCCAAATTTTCTGTAGTTTTGGCTAGAGGATAAAAACTTAAAGGCAGAAAAAATCCTAGCAAACAAGCAAGGAGCAGAGGAAAAAAGCATCCCTATAGATAGAGAGCAGAAGCCACTTTGTGTTGGTCTTTCATATAAGATTCCAATTAAATATAGTGACCGTATTTTTTGGACCATAAGACGCACCGGATTATAGGATGCACAGTGAATTAACGTGTCTTTGTATGTCTTTGTCCTTTTTTTATTTACAGTGTCCTGTCTGGCAATGTGGCAATAAGAAAAAAAGGAGAAAAGGTGAAAGAAAGAGGAGATAAAAGGGAGAGAATGATAAAACGTCTTCAGTCTGCTTCATCACCTGCAAAGAGAGATATAAAAAGAACAGCACAACCAACGGATATAGTATTACAGATACAATAAATTAACACCTTGAAACCATCACTGAGGTATATGGAGTATTATTTAATCCGACATATACAATGTGGTAGCTGAATATAAAAATAAGGGTTTACTGTATGGAAGTGAATCTGTAAGGACCTGGAACCAAGCACCTGTAGTGAGTGTAAAGTATGAGTATAAAACTCATCTTTAGAACCAATCTCTGCTCAAAATGGGGATCTGCACCACTTAATCTACTTTCAGCAGTTATCATCAATTATTGCAACCGTAAACTGCAGAAAATACAGGCAGAGCAGCTCCTTCTGAGTTTACTCCACTCCTGCTGTCAGGAGAAGCTGCAGTGCGTTATGAGGCGGAGGGATATTTCGGCGTCACTTAGTTTAGACCCTAAACAATCAACTTCACTTTCAGAAACAAGCCCAAAAAAACTGCAACCCCACAACTCATGAAATATACAAATGACTTTAGAAAGAATAAGACCAAAGTTGCATAAAATAAGTGGGCTTCACAACAGTGAGCATCCTTTCCAAGTGTGTCTTGGTGAGCATAAGTATGCTCACTGTTGCGGCGATAAAAATGGCGTCCCTAATGGAACTCCAAAAAGACACAGCAATTCAACTGAACAACTAGGTGACAATTACAATACTAACAGACTTTGCTGCCTTACCACAATCATCCATTCAATCCCCACCTCAACAGCTCACCCACTCTAACCACTGGAGAAGCCTACAAGAAACTTGTAGAGAAGGGGAATGAAAATTAAATACATAGCACATTAAATCTAGGGACAAGGTGCCCTGGATAAAGCATCTGCCACAATATTATCCGAGCCTCTAATATGGCTGATATCCAGGCAATAAGGCTGCAGAAACAACATCCATTGCATCAATCTGTGATTCGGGCACTGCAATGAATGCAAAAATGTTGTGATCGGTATAGACCACCAGAGGAACACTGCCAGTATCCAGGTATACCTCAAAATGCTGTAAGGCCCAAATTAATGCCAATATCTCTTTTTCAGTGACAGAATAGTTCACCTGAAAATGGTTAAATTCTTTAGAGTAGAAACTCACGGGTCGATCAACCCCATCATCATCTTGCTGAAATAAGACTGCACCTATATCACTGGCATCCATATGCAGTTCAAAAGGATGATCCAGTCGTGGAGCTGCAAGAACAGGGGAAGAACAGAGGACAGATTTGACATCATCAAAAGCTTTCTGACAGGAAGCTGACCAGGTGTACTTCACCTCATCCTTCAGCAAATCTGTCAACAGAGCACCCAACGTAGAAACATTCTTACAGAAACTGTGGTAGTACCCCACGAGACCCAGGAACCGCTGGAGTTCTTTTTTCGTGGTTGGTACAGGATATTGCCAAACTGAAGTTACTCTGGCTTCCACTGGACGCATTGTCCATTGCGCCACCATCTTACCCAGATAGGTAACAGTGGCCTTAGCAAACTCACACTTGGACAAGTTAATGGTCAGGTGTGCTTCAGCCAGTCGCTCAAACAGCTTACGTATGTGAGCCAGATGTTCTTTCCAAGTGTCACTAAAGACCACCACGTCATCCAAATACACGGCACACCCCTCCAACCCATACCCAACCATATTCATGAGATGCTGAAACGTAGCCGGTGCATTTCGCAAGCCGAAACTCATTACAGAGTAAGAAAACAGACCAAAGGGAGTTATAAAGGCAGAAATCTCCTTAGCTCTCTCAGACAATGGAACTTGCCAATAACCCTTCAATAAATCAAATTTGCTGACAAACTAAGCTGAACCCACCTGATCAACACAGTCTTCCATGCGTGGCATAGGGTAAGCATCAGATTTTGTAACCATGTTCACTTTCCGGTAATCAGTACAAAATCTAAAACTTTTGTCAGCCTTCTCCACCAACAAACAAGGTGATGCCCAGCTAGATGCAGAGGGTTCAGCAATGCCATTATCAAGTATGTACCGAATCTCCCCGTCCATGACCTTCCGCTTCTCTTCAGATATCCTGTAGAAGTGCTGCCGAATTGGTCTCGCCTCACCTACATCGATATCATGTTGGATTAAGTGAGTTCGACTGGGCACATCACCAAACAAACAATGATATTCATTAAACATAGCTGTCAACTCAGCGCCCCGCTCCTGAGACAAATGTGCAAATAAAGAATCCAGATTCCTCAGTGCATCAGAATTTTTCAGCCTGCCAGTCAACAAACTCATTAGGTGGGATTACCCCATCGTTTTCAAGTACAGACAAGAAACCCAAACCACCCACTGTAGTAACTACAGAGACCGTCTTATCAACCTGCGCCTCCTCACCTTTAATGGCAGACACCTGTGAATCCCGAGTGTAATATGGTTTTAATAAATTCACATGGCAAAGTTGTGTTGACTTCCTATGCCTTGGAATCGACAGCAGATAGTTTTGATCTGACAGCTTGCACAGAACTGTAAATGGGCCTGTAAATTTAGCCTGAAAGGGGGGGCTGACAATTGGTAATAATGCAAGTACCTGATCACCAGGACTAAAACACCGACATGTCAGCCGAACGTTATTATGACGTGGGAGACCGTGAGCTACTAGACATTAAATTAGCATTAGAGGAGTGGCGACACAGGCTGGAGGGGTCCGAGCAGCACATTGTTATTTGGACAGACCACAAGAACCTTGCTTACCTGCAGTCTGCCAGACGTCTTAACCCCCGTCAAGCCCGCTGGTCGCTCTTCTTCTCTAGATTCAACCTCTCCATAACTTATCGCCCCGGCTCCAGAAACGTCAAACCTGACGCCCTTTCCCGGCAGTTTGCACCTCAAGAAAATGAGAGCGAACCAGCGCTCATTCTGCCACCTACATGCACCTTTGGAGCCCTCCGGTGGAACCTGGAGGGTCGTATCAGCCAAGCGTTACTGTTAGATCCGGATCCAGGCACTGGCCCCGCTGGACTTATGTATGTCCCAAAGTCTGTCCGTCCTGAAGTACTGCAATGGTGTCATGACTCAAAGTTCTCCGCTCACCCTGGAATATACAGAACCCAGTCCCAGGTGTCCCGTCGTTTCTGGTGGCTGACCTGGACCAAAGACGTACGCAAATATGTTCGTGCCTGTCCCGTCTGTGCTCAGAATAAACCATCCAATCAGCCTCCCTCCGGTATGCTTAACCCACTTCCTATTCTGAAACGCCCCTGGTCACACATCGCGCTGGATTTCATCACTGGACTCCTGTCATCACAAGGGATGACCACCATATTCACTGTGGTAGAACGGTTCTCTAAATCCTGCCATCTCATCCCTATCCGTAAACTGCCCAACACTCTGCAAACCGCCCAACTTCTCATTAAGCATGTATAAAAACTCCATGGTATCCCAGTTGACATCCTGCCTGACCGGGGCCCCCCGTTTATCTCCCAGGTTTGGCGGCACTTTTGTTCTGCTCTCGGTGCCCGCTACACCCTCACCTCCGGCTACCATCCCCAAACTAACGGCCAGACAGAACGGATGACTCAACAACTGGAAACCACTCTCCGCTGCCTCACTTCTTCGTCACCCTCCGATTGGAACAAGTTTTTGCCCTGGGTTGAGTACGCCCTCAATTCTCACGTTTCATCAGCCACTGGACACTCCCCTTTTGAAATAGCACTTGGATACTTGAGTCTGACAAGTAAGGAATACTTTTCACAGTTGCAGGCTGTGCTGGAGGCGTACACCAAGATACGTTGACATCCCAAGGAAGGAGAAAGAGGAACACCACCTCCAGCCGTCGACTGGGTTTGGCTCAAAGTAATCAAAAGAAAGTGGTCAGAGCCGAGGTTCACGGGACTCTTCAAGGTGATCGAGAGAACCCCACATGCGGTGAGGTTGGGAGGAAAAGGTAATACGTGGTTTCACTGGAGTCAGTGTGCACCAGCAGCAGAACCTCAGAGGTCGTTGACGGAGGTTCAGGAGGTTTAAAGGAGCGGATCAGCTGATTGGGCTCAGTCAGCTGTAATTAGAACCAGACCCAGGGTCACAATAACACCCTCTGGTTCTTGACACTACAGGCAGTCTACCTGTGTGTTGAAGATCCAGCCTGAAGATTCATCACGGTAGTTTTGAGTGGCTGTGGGACCCCACCCTTCTTCTAAGAACGTCTGGAAAAAAGAAGTTGATGTCATTGTGAAAAAAAAAAAACGAAAACCTTGTAAACATTTATGTGATTTTATATGCTTTTTATCTTTCTAGATTTAAATATAACAACTGTTGGTTTGATTTACTTTTTACAATATTTTTTGATCTTATATTTCTATAATATTTTGACTTGTTTGGGCTGGTACACTGTTATTAGGTTACATTTGCCGGTGACGGACCTTCATGGTAAGTTGGTAATTGTTTTAGGATTTGTTTGATCTCAACTGAGGATTGTTTTTGTTTCATATTTAGTCGTAACATTTTTAGGTGTGGGAGTAAGTGTACCCTGACCTACGGATTCGATTTTTAAATACAAAATATTCCGGTTTTTGTATGAAGTTAAACATGGAGCGGAACCTGGGTACTGGGTAGCTGACTTTGGGTTTATGGATTCTGATTCTTATGTTGGGCATGTTTGTTTTGAGCATTGTTATTCAGGAAGCAGGTGCTGCTGATCCTATCAGGCGTCAGGAGCGGGCCATCCAGGATAAAGATGATTGTCTGACTCAACATCGTGGTATTGAACTGCATTACACTTTAGGAACAAGGGTTGTATTTTAATTTGATTTATGTTCAGTGGTAAATTGTGGGGACGACCCATCAATCTGGCAGGAATCTGATGTTTATGCTTGTGTGTTGCCAAAGGGGATTCCTGACTCCCCCATGCCTTGGTGTTACTACTGGGTTTATATGAGGTGGCACACCGGAAATGAGGCTGTTCCAGTGCGCCATGGTGGGTTTGATAAATTATTACAAGAGGCATTAACCATTACTAGAGGTCCTCATCAGGTAGAACAAGGTGTTAATCCCATTATCCTGACCATTTCTGGGTTGAACATTAATCCTTATTTTGGGGCATACACTGGGGTTTATTCTGCATATAGTAGTGGCGTAATTAAGCCCAAACCATGTAGTATTAATCCGTCAGGATTTTATCTTGTCCTTGGAGCAGGTACACGGGATGACGGTCCCGTTGGTTTGATTAAACTTTCTCTACATAATGCAACTACTTCTGGTGTACAGATTCTTTCACCACAAGTGGGGAAAGCCTTGTCCTCTTCAGGAGGACTTCATGTAGATTATAATAAATTGACCCCTGGTAACATCCTTAAGAGTTCTACAGGGGATATGAGACGCAATTTGTGGGTTTCTTGGATGGCTCAGACTGCCAGACAATACACGGCTGAGAGCTGTGTAGCATGTGCTGCGGCTAGGCCAATTTTAATAACAGAACCAGCACCTTTATTTCCTTTTGCGGATCCTACAGGATATGCTTGCATTTTAGGACTGACAAAGGGCAGCTCGGTGGGGTGCGAATACTATCATGATCTTTTCCCTCCTATAAACAATGATACTATACCTGGGCCCTTTACTCGTGGTAATCAAACTGAGCAATATGTGTGTTTTAATTTCACAGCGAGATGGACAGAGGTTACGTCAAGGGTAGGAGTGATTTCACCTGAGTGGTGTCAATGGGTGTTTCCTGTGGAAGATATAGCAACTTGGGCAAGAGCTGGTTTGTATTATTATTGTGGTGGGCGACAGTTGTTTGTCCGAATCCCTTTTGGCTCTGTGGGTGTGTGTGCCATGGTAAGGTTGGTGGCACCACTGTTGCTCATGGGACCTGGGTTAAACCAGGAACACTTGTTACATAGAATTAAGTGTAGTTCTGATTTTGATTTGGCACGTAATTCTCCTACATACATAGATTCGATCGGCGTGCCCAGGGGGGTTCCCGACAGATATAAGTTGGTAGATCAGGTTGCAGCAGGGTTTGAATCCATATTCCTTTGGATTACTCCTAATAAGAATGTTGATAGGATTAATTACATACATTACAATGTGTTACGTTTGTCTAATCTGACTAGAGACGCTGTTGAGGGTTTGGCTGAACAATTAGCTCCTACCTCTCTTATGGCTGTTCAGAATAGGATGGCACTGGATATGCTTTTGGTGGAAAAAAGGGGTGTTTGTGCTATGTTTGGAGATATGTGTTGTACGGTCATTCCTAATAATACAGCACCGGATGGGTTGGTGACTAAAGCTTTAGAAGGTTTGAGGACTCTGAGTAACACGATGCACGAACAATCAGGAATAAACAATCCTTTGGATAAATGGCTGACGCAGGCTCTGGGGAAATGGAAGAACTTAATTATTTCTATGATGCTTACTCTGTCAGTGTTTTTGGCAATTTTGGTTACGTGCGGCTGCTGCTGTGTCCCCTGTTTGAGAACTCTCGCTGTTCGATTTATTGTCACTACTATTGAAAAGGGCACAGTTTCCTCGTCTTCTCAGGTGGGGACAGAGCCTCCTCTGAAGGATGTAAGATTGGAGTTGGTTCAGTATCATGGGGTAATATAATGAGATTGTTCAGGTATTATGCCGTTTGATTTTGTGTTGTTTTATGACTATATACTGTTTTGCATGTGTTTGATTTTGTGATACTGCCCTGTTAGTTACTGCAGTATGGTTTGGTAGTACTGTTACATTTTCATGCGGATTATGAGTTACTCATTTAATTTTTTCTGATTTATTTCACTGTGTTGATTTTGATTTGTTTGACTTGCTAAGGCTAATTTCTGCATGCTTTGTTTCTGATGTTTTGCCCCAATATGTTTACCAGATTCACAGGGGTGTTTTTTCTATGTCTCACATTTTTAGTTTTATGCTTCTATTTTCAGTATCTGCATTTTTGTGGACTCTCTTTTTGAGAGTCCAAAGGGGGAATTGTTATGGAAATATAATCACTTATATTTAATAGTGTAGTTTAAAGTAATATAGATGTTAACTTTAACCCAGTGACCTAAACAGATGAGGATGTATGTAGAACAAAGGTTGGAATCACACTTCAGTGGGCATGTGCCAGGAACAGGATGCAGCAAGGAGATATGACAGTCTTGTGAGCAGATAACGCTTTTAAAAGTGCTTGTCACAAGGTTTTACTATTGTTCCAGTTAACCCCCAGGAACCGAGCTTGGATAGTAGATTGCATTTAACGGTCAAAGGTCAGGAAACAGATGTTCTCAGCAGACCCAATGTCTCAAGGAAACTTAGAAAAAAGGTTGGTCCGCCCCCGTTTGGAGCCGTCCGTGGGTTCAAAAGGAAGTTACGAACGTGTAAGCTTTTAGACACACTTAGGACATGGGCAGAGAATGTTAAGGTATTTGCGGTTGTGATAAAACTTGTAAGTGTCTCCCACTTTGGAATTCCAAATTGTAATAAATATATGTTTAACTGTTTTTTGCCTCTGAATTCACTGTCTCTTCTCTGTGTGCCAAATCTTCGACCAGGTGAAACGAGACAGGCCGTTAGGGGAATGGGCCCCACACGAGTCTCGTTAATACCAACCACCTCTTCTATCCGCTGATGAACTCCATATACCGGTCTTGTCTGTCAACCAATACATCACCCGTTGCCAGGACACTTGGAGATCAACAATCACCGCCCTCACTCGCACCGCAGAGCAGAACAAAAGGTTTGCTGACCAGCGCCGAGTTCCTGCCCCCAAGTATCGCCCCGGTCAGAAGGTTTGGTTATCCTCCAGAGACGTCTTAACGAACCCGACTGCCAAGAAACTCGCCCCCCGCTTCACTGGATCATATGAAATAGAAAGAGTTATTAGCCCCACGTCCGTTCGTTCGTCTTCGCCTGCCACCACATTCTCGAGTCCATCCCACATTTCATGTCTCCCAGATAAAACCGGTCATTGACAGTGAACTTTTCCCTCCAGCCGAGCCCCCTCCACCCACCCAGGACAATCAAAACCCCTGCATCCTCAGGATCGTGGACTCCCTGGTTCTGTTATTGATGATAATGCTCTGCTTGATGCCTTTTGGGCCTCCCGTCCATCCACTTCCGACCGTTGAGGGGGGGAGGGGGGTGGTGTCAGGGTTCTCTGTTTTCCATGCTCTAACTCTGCTTCACAGGTGGCTGCAGTTGACGGGTGGGCGTGGCCCACACCTGCGACTCATCACAGAACCTTCGTCTCGGGCTTTAAAAGGAGTACACAGACAGCTGGAAGACGCCAGATTGTTACCCCGATTTTTTACTCATAAGATAAGATAAGATAAGATAAGATAGTCTTTATTGATCTCACAATGGAGAAATTCACTCGTCACATCGGCTCATACAAGAAGGTGCAGAGTAGGGAAGGTGCATTCAGTTATATACAATGAATCTTCATATATAGAGTGGATCAAAAAGAATACCAAAAAAATACAAAAAAAGGAAATAGGAATGGGCATATGATGTCTCATTTACATACTTAGTGGTCTATATATATATATAAACATATCTATATACTTAAATATATACATATATCTATGCGCCTAAATACATACGTACTTACGCGTATATATGTGCATATACATTCGTGTATACATTTGTACATACATACATACATGTGTACTGACATATGTTCAGGTGTTGATAGCAGCAGAAATCACTACATCAGGATTATTGCACGGGTTGTAGTACAGTGTATTAGGTAGATTATTGCACATTAGTTATTGCTCATTAATTATTACAGTTGTGGTCACAGTTACAGTGCAGCATTGTAAAATCTGATAGCAGCAGGAATGAATGACCTGCGGTAACGTTCCTTCTTACAGACTGGATGTCTAAGTCTGTCACTAAAGGAGCTGCTCAGCTCCTCTACAGTCTGGTGCAGGGGGTGGAAGGTGTTGTCCATGATGGATGTGAACTTGGACAACACCCTCCTCTCAGCTACTTCCTCCACAGAGTCCATAGAGCAGCCCAGGACAGAAGTGGCCTTCCTCACCAGCTTATTCAGCCTCTTTATGTCCTCATCCCCCCCGGACAGGTCTCCCCAACCAAACGGTAAGCGGCGCAGCTTCTGGAACATTTCCCCCTGGTTTGATCCTTAGTAAAAATATCCTCTTTCTTCCCGCAGTCATTCCAGCTCTGACGTTCAGACCTCGCCTGTCGCACACAGCGTGTGCTTCCCCTTTGTTGAGCCTTAAAATAAACATCTTAAAACTGTTCCTGCTTCAGTCTGTGTCTGCATGTGGGCCAAACACTTAAAAACCATGACACGACGTTCCACCTTACGGTCATAGATGCGTTTCATTTTCAGCATCATGCAACAGTTTAAGCAGCCCACGCACTGCATGTCCAAAAACAAGCTCATTTGGACTAAAACCGGTGCTCTCCTGCACATCCTCACGAGCAGCCAACAGAAGCCATGGTAAACCATCCTCCCACACAGTAACTACGCAACAAGGACTTGAGGGTCTGGTGGAACCTCTCGAGAGCACCTTGACATGGTATGCAGAAGCCTGATTATGTTTTACCTGTAACAGTTTCAAAACTTGAGCAAACAAATGAGGAGAAAAATTTGAACCTTGATCAGACTGGATAACTTTTGGAATACCAAAAATAGAAATAAACTGGGTCTTTTTTTAACCGAGGCCAGAAAAAAATAACGCAGGATATAATTATAAGTCTTGTGGACCCCCAAATGCCCTGATTTATTATGGGAAGCCCACAACACCTCACTGCGAAATTTAGAGGGAACAACAGTCTGCCAGAATGGACCACCAACAAAATCCTCCCCATGTACCAACCATTTCCGTACCAACAATCCATCCTTCAACACGTACCCACTGGCCACACTCTCTTCCTCAGTGACAACCTGATCAAACAGATGACGAAGAGAAGAATCTGCTCTCCGCCATCAGGTCACTATGAGAAACAGACAAAAGAGAATCAGGGACATATACAGAGGAAAAAAAAATCACTTTCCTCTGCTTCCCCACCTTCATGGTCAGGGACAGATGCAGATTCAGCCAGCACATAGCTCGTGTCACCGCACAAGCTGTAAAAACCCCAGGAAAACAATGAGCACTCTCATCCAACTTCCCTAAAACAGGGGAAGAATTTACTATGGGTGCAGGTAGCGGACAATCAGAAATTTAGACCAAGTTTAGACAGAAAATACAACCTTTTTGTAAGCTTTCAGTTTTCCTTCTTCAAGTAAGGTCAGTGCTAAGCAACCAACACACAACCAAGTGCAGGCAAAGGTGGTGTATACTAAGAACATGGTGAAGTGATAAACCAGGCTTAGTTAACCTACAGGAAGTGGTAAGCTTGCTAATAGATACACCTGCAGGCCGGCCAGCTGACAGCTTTGCTAGGGCCCGGGACAACACAATCTTTTTGGGCCCCCCCTCTACACCTGCCGCCAACACACCACACACACAAATCTCTGTATTTTATACTGGATATTTTCAACCCAGCTATTGAATTTAGTGCACTAGATGATCTTTTCTTCATAAGAGAACAGCAAGCACTGCAGCCAAAATATGGCCTTTTTTGACCTGCTGTATATCAGCCAGCCCATAACAATTTTTCCCTTCCATTGCAGGAGGTAGAATATGTTAGATACTTTAGGAATTCTCTGCCCTCTGAATCTGCTAGCTCCGGCCCTGGTTTATACAAATTTATTAATGGACAGTGTCGAAATCTATGTACAATAAAACCAATGTAAATAGTGTTCCTTTGTTTTATTTGTCTTTATCCTAATTCTAGAAGTAGAAATAGTCATATGAATAACACTATAATTTTGTGGAACCCTAATTATACTATTATAACTACGCAAAGGTCTAAACAAGAGTAGCAGTTGTTTAGGCAGCATCTAGTGTTCTTATGCAAAAGAAATTACACCTGCTATTTATGCCTGAACTGCCTCAAATGGTCGAAAATAAATTAAAGCAACAATAACAACGAAATAATGGGAAAAGTGACACTCTCACCTTTTTCAGACGGCTGTGGCTAAGAATCTGACTTTTTAATAGTCTACAGTCTTTGCTTTTCCATCTTTCCAGCAGTCTTCAGAACTCCTGCCTGGCACAGAATACTTAGTTTTATAGAGATTAGGTTTTTGTTGATAAAATGTGTTATACTTCAGAATTAAATGCTAGTTTGAGATATTAACGTTGTGTACTTACATTTCTCAAGTTCAACAATTCAAAACTCTCTATGCTGCTTCTGATCAGAACTGCACTCAGCAGCTTTCACCCATTTTAGTGCTGATAATATTTAGTTTCTTAACTGGGACTAGTTTCGTAGTCTAGTATTAATTGTGGTAACTGCAGTATCCCAGAAATCTTGTGCTCCAAGCACGTACGCACATGCACGCACACACGTAATAGAAAACAGCCAATCGGGAAGAGGGAAGGCGGGATTTAAGGTAGCACAACCAATGAGAGTGGAGTTAAAGGGGGTCTCTACCTTGTCAATCAAAGGCCAGGCGCGTTAGTGATTGGCTGCGTGGAGCGCCAGGCCCCGCCCCCACTGGCGCACATCAACTTTGAAATGACACGCCGAGCGCTTCAAAAGGAGCGAACCTGTGCTGTACGCACGTCTGGCAGAGCCGAACCGACACTTTTTTTGTAACGAGTAACTAAACCAAACATTGAAAATGTATCGGAGTAAAAGTATGCAATTAAGTTCGGAAATATAGTGAAGTAAAAGTAAAAGTAATCAAAAAAAATTATACTTGAGAAAAGTATAAAGTACTCCAAAATATACTTAAGTACAGTAGTGAAGTATTTTTACTTCGTTACTATACAACACTGGTCTTCACATTATGTTCACTTCTTGTGCTTTGCCTGTGAACACACACTGTAAAAGCAGTGTCCAGTCCAGATCAGACCAATCTCTACTATCAGCAACACGCTCAAACAGGGAGGAAAATGTATCTGGATCACATTCGGAAAACTGAGGAACTAAACGCAGATTATTGCCAACATCAAACGAGCTAGGGTTCAACTCACTAGTTGAACTCAATCTACGTTCTTCCAACTCCAGTTTTTTCACATCTAATCTTTTCTGTTCCTTTCCAGCCTGCAGTAAAAGCAGCTCCTGCTTCTGTTCAAAAGTCAAGTTAGTGTCAACAACGTCAGTGTCCAACCATGTTCCGGTAGCCTGCATCTTAGCTGGTCCTAACACACCGGAGTCAGTTAGATTAGCTTTAATGATAGCTCTAATACTGTCCTTAGACCGCTTATCACTGACCTCCAATTTAAAATGTTCATTGATCTTTAACAATTGTTCGCGTGTGCAGCGCTCCAACCCCTCTTCAGACGGATCTCGCAAAAACTCGTTAACAGCAGCCATAACCTTAACAATTAATCACACAACACCTGAATTCCAACCCTACCAGTAGCACTCTGAGCTCCCACAATCCCAAAACAGCCACAGTGTCCCTCTAACTGCCTAACCAGAATCTAATCTCCTCTCTAGTCTTCCAGGTGTTACCGTAATGGGTTTTTAGGCACTAAAGCCCGAGAGTCCGGAAAAGCAACCAATAAAGGGCGACCCCCCTGCAACTCCGGATGTGCTCCCGAGACAACTGCTCTACCCACGTTCACACCACACTAAAATCCCCCCACAACAAATTCCATAAGGGAAGTCGCTGTTAAGCCTAACAGGGACAGATCCACCACGACTTACTACGATTGTATGGGAGCGATCACTCAAACTGCTACACAAACACACTCTCTCAAAACAGATATACAATGGCTGCTTCACTCACCAAACCAAGCATGCTCGTCAACATCCCCCAACAAGCCAGAGTTCACAACTCAAAACACACCACCTGACAGCTGATCTCCAATCCGGATACAAACTGACGAGCCCCCATTTGTCACGCCCCACTCATAGGCGATGACAAAAATGGGAGACAGACGAGCGGATCCATAGAAACAATAATTTATTTAATCCAGAATATGTTCTGGGAGAACTGCTCAGCCAGTCAGAGACAAACGTGGACCAATGCTGCTTGTTCCGGTCTGGTCCAGAGGCCAATCAAGCAGGGCCGGTAACTGACTGGATGTCAGTATTTATCAGCCACCTGGTGCGTTCAATTAACAGCCCATCCACCTGCTTCCTGAAAAAGAACAAAAACAAACAAATAGTGGAGTGGAGACACGTACTGGACAAGAGGGGACCGTCACAGTGGAAAAATGAGGGGTCATCAACATTTGGACCATATATACTGACAATACATAACTTTTGGTTATGAATAGATATTTTAATTATTATGAATCTATTTGCATATACTCCAGAATGTTATAAAGAGTGATCAGCGTAACAGCAATTAATTGCAAAGTCAATATTTGCCTAGAAAATGAACTTTATCCCCCAAAACACATTTCAACATCATTGCAGCCCTGCCTTAAAAGGACCAGTTAACATCGTTTCAGTGATTGCTCCATTAACACAGGTGTGGGTGGTGATGAGGACAGGGCTGGAGATGAATCTGTCATGATTAAGTAAGAATGACACCACTGGACACTTTAAAAAGAGGCTGGTGCTTGGCATCATTGTTTCTCTTCTATGAACCATGGTTATCTCTAAAGAAACACGTGCAGTCATCATTGCACTGCACAAAAATGGCCTAACAGGAAAGAGAATCGCAGCTAGAAAGATTGCACCTCAGTCAACAATCTATCGCATCATCAAGAACTTCAAGGAGAGAGGTTCCATTGTTGCCAAAAAGGTTCCAGGGCGCCCAAGAAAGACCAGCAAGCGCCAGGACCGTCTCTTAAAAGTCTTTCAGCTGCGGGATCGGGCTACCAGCAGTGCAGAGCTTGCTCAGGAATGGCAGCAGGCAGGTGTGAGTGCATCTGCACGCACTGTGAGGCGGAGACTCTTGGAGCAAGGCCTGGTCTCAAGGAGGGCAGCAAAGAAGCCACTTCTCTCCAGGAAAAACATCAGGGACAGACTGATATTCTGCAAAAGGTACAGGGAGTGGACTGCTGAGGACTGGGGTAAGGTCATTTTCTCTGATGAATCTCCTTTCCGATTGTTTGGGACATCTGGAAAACAGCTTGTTCGGAGAAGACGAGGTGAGCGCTACCACCAGTCTTGTCTCATGCCAACTGTAAAGCATCCTGAAACCATTCATGTGTTGAGTTGCTTCTCAGTCAAGGGAGTCGACTCTCACAGTCTTACCTAAAAACACAGCCATGAATAAAGAATGGTACCAGAATGTCCTCCGAGAGCAACTTCTCCCAACCGTCCAGGAGCAGTTTGGTGATGAACAATGCCTTTTCCAGCATGATGGAGCACCTTGCCATAAAGCAAAGGTGATATATAACTGGCTCAGGGAACAAAACATAGAGATTTTGGGTCCATGGCCTGGAAACTCCCATGATCTTAATCCCATTGAAAACTTGTGGTCTATCATCAAGAGACGGGTGGAAAAACGAAAACCTAGGAATTCTGACAAAATACAAGCATTGATTGTGCAAGAATGGACTGCTATCAGTCAGGATTTGGTCCAGAGGTTGATTGAGAGCATGCCAGGGAGAATTGCAGAGGTCCTGAAGAAGAGGGGTCAACACTGCAAATATTGACTTGCTGCATTAACTCATTCTGTCATTAAAAGCTTACTCATATGATTGCAATTGTATTTCTGTACGTATGTGATGACAACATCTGACATACACACATGAAAACCAGAGGGCAGCAGATCATGTAAAAATATAATATTTGTGTCATTCTCAATACTTTTGGCCATGTAGACTGAAAACACAGACATACAAATGTGAACAAGTATTACACAGAAATAATTTCTATATATAAACAGATGATACACAAAATTATTGCCAATTTATATGCATACACAGACATACAAATTATTTTGAATGTATAGACACAGACATAAATAGAAACTTAAGCAGATAAAAATTCTAACAGACACACATACATAGACAATGCTGGCATAAAAATGTGGACACAGCAATATTCCTCTGGGTCTCCTCCCGGTGGGACGTGCCTGGAATACCTCACCAGGGAGGCGTCCAGGAGGCATCCTAACCAGATGTCTAAGCCACCTCAACTGGCTCCTCTTGATGTGGAGGAGCAGCGGCTCTACTCTGAGTCCCCTCCAGATGGCTAAGCTTCTCACCCTATCTCTAAGGCAGAGCCCAGACACACTACGGCGAAAACTCATTTCGGCCGCTTGTATCTGCGATCTCGTTCTTTCGGTCAGAACCCAAATCTCATGACCATAGATGAGGGTGGGAACGTAGATCGACTGGTAAATCGAGAGCTGCGCCTTTTGACTCAGCTCTCTCTTCACCACAACAGACTGATACAGCACCTGCTTCACTGCAGACGCAGTACCAATCTGCCTATCGATCTCCCTTTTGATTTTTCCCTCAATCGTGAACAAGACCGCAAGATACTTTAACGCCTCCATTTGGGGAAGGACATCCTTCCCGACCTGTAGAATGCACCATACCGTTTTTTTGTCTCAAGACCATGACCTTGGATTTGGAGGCACTGATCCTCATCCCGGCCGCTTCACACTCAGCTGTGAAACACTTCAGTGAGAGCTGTAGATCACGGTCTGATGAAGCCAAAAGGACCATGTCATCCGAAAAGAGCAGAGATGCAATACTGAGGACACAAAAACAGATCCTCTCAGACATGAATTCAATTCAATTCAATTTTATTTATATAGCGCCAATTCATGAAACATGTCATCTCAAGGCACTTTACAAAGTCAAGTTCAATCATATTATACAGATTGGGTCACATTATACAGATTGGTCAAAAAATGTCCTATATAAGGGAACCAGTTGATTGCATCAAAGTCCCGACAAGCAGCATTCACTCCTGGAGAGTCTGCATTGTCCATGGCTTTGCAGCAATCCCTCATACTGAGCAAGCATGAAGCGACAGTGGAAAGAAAAACCACCGATTAACGGGAAGGAAAAACCTCCAGCAGATCCGGGCTCAGTATGAACGGTGTCAAAATACCTCTAAAATCGGTGGTGTGGTGAGCTCAACCATATTTCCTATCATTCACAAATTAAGGTATGATTTGGACATTAAATGTATCATGTAAAAAAGATAACATAAAGAGCTCTCTAATTGTGTGTTTAAATTGATTGTTTTCTCTTTATTGAATTGCATGTTTTGACTGATTGTTTTTCTTTCTTAAAAAGATCAAGCATTCATGTATTAAATGAGTGAAATGATGATTATTTTAGTGCAGTCCAAGTGTCAGACAGGCTAAGGAGAAAATAGGTTTGTGGAAAGAGGAAGTAGCGCTTGGAAGGAGACTGCAGCTGCTGGCTACAGTAAATCTGCCGAGAAGAGAAGAGGAAGTGGAACCGGACAGTTTGGTTCAATGACCTGCTGCCTGGGGTCGGAGAAAGAGGAGCGAGAACTTTTGACTCGGCCAGAGATCTGCATAGGGTGAAAAGGTTATGAGGTGATAAGGGACTGGGTGCAAGTGTTTGGTGGAGGGAGGGGGGGGTTGAGGTTTGCAACCTCCCAACGGCTCTCTCAACACATAAAAGAAGGGTGATTTGGGTACTCGTTGCTCAGATTCTCATCTCAGAAGACATGCAGCGCGGAGCAGAAGAGAAGAAGACCCAAGACGGAAGGACGATCGTGGAGCCAAAGGAAGAACACGGTGCCCCTGTCTCTGAGAACCGCCGAGACTGAGTCAGATTATCTATTTTTCGTGTTTTTCCACAACAACAAGAGAAGGCACGTTGTTCGGCTGGACAACTCCTTATCCAGCAATCAAAGCCACCATAAGTTTCCATCTGAGGTTCGGGTCAGTTTGCTCCTCTAAAGTTAAAATCCTCACCTGAACGTATTAGTAAGCAGCCTTAGATAAGAGATAGGATGTTGATTAAATATTAATTTGTAATCTGTTAAATTGCTTAATGCTGTTTCTAATTCCCTGCTAAAGCATACTAATTAAAGAAGCATATAAAATTTTATTAGAAGTTGTGGACATTCTCTTATTTAGTCAACATTTTTTCCGAGTTCTTCTATGATTGTAAAATAGTCATGGTGCATGGTTCTAGAAATATTTTGGAGGTCTTAAAAGGTTGCCTATAGCCCAAACTTAAAACAACACCCTTAGGGACTTTTGAGTCTTTAAAAAATACTGATCGTGTAACAAGTGCTGATTTATAGGAGTAGGAGCCACCGTTAACTAGGGCGATGGATGGGGTACAGGTGGCTTCGGGCTACTAAGTTGCCTGACCTGTCCACGGCAGAAGGGTGTGGCCCTAGGACGGAGGTGGTTAGCCGGTCAGTCGTATCCTACTCATCTAGCTGAAAAGGTCTCACAGGAATTCTAAACAGGGTAATACTCGTTAGATTCAGAGGTCTTTAGAACCCCAGCTAGTGTGAGCTTTAACCCAAAAATAGGAGGGAGGTGGTGAGTGGGGTTTTAGCTCAAAGCCAAAAAATCTGACAACGGTCATCTGCCTCGACCGACTGGGGGTTACAGAAGACAGAGCAGAAACACAACAAGAGAGACAAACAAGCACAGAAGCACAAATTGATCCAGTAATCTGTTCTACATCAGATGGTAATAGCCAGTGATCTGTCTTCTCTGGATGATGCCACAGTTAACAGAACGTCAGACCAGGTGTACCTACTATGAAGAAAAAAGAGAGAGAACAAAAAGTTATAAGCAGAAATGATGACAAGCAATGCTTAATTGAAGAACAGTAGAACTTAATAGAGTGAGAAAAATATATCCTGATGTCCTCCAGTAGCCTAAGTCTATAGAAGCATAACTATAGAGGTAGCTCAGGGTAACATAAGCCACTCTAGTTATAAGCTTTGTCAAAAAGGAAAGTTTTAAGATTAGTCTTAAAAGTAGACAGGGTGTCTGCCTCACGGACTTAAACTGGGAGTTGGTTCCACAGGAGAGGAGCCTGACAGCTAAAGGATCTGCCTCCCATTCTACTTTTAGAGATTCTAGGTTACTAACCTAGGTTACTAACGCCGTTACTTTATTCAGTAACGAGTAATCTAACTAATTACTTTGACTGTCACTATAACGCCGTTATCATTGCCGACACCCCGTTACTGCACATTACTCAAGTCGCACAATGAACTTTTTTTTCACTTCATGATAGGACTCGTGCGCATGTTGTCATGAGAGAAGGGAGGATGAAATAATCTCTCAGCAATTATTGGCTGATGTATAGTAAGATTACGTCTTCAGCCAATCAGAGAAATTGGGTAGGTGGGTGTTTCCGCATTCACAGTGGCGGCTGTTTAGTGCCATAGACATAATATATCGCGGCGCAGGAATTACGGCCGCTATCTTGGGGCGGCCGACCTGCTACCCTAACAGCTGAACACACTAATGATACCTCAGCACTGTGCGGCGTATTTTTGTTTAAATCGACGGACTATTGACGTCAGGGCTCGAGGGATAACTTTTCACAAGTAAGATTAAAAGATATTGTTATATTAGAATGTGAATTCTCTAATATTAGATAGAGAGATACAGGTCTACATGTCCAAGTTTTTGTGACTTAGTCTCTCCAAAATTGCATCTACTCCGTGAGTGCATCAGAGCTTTAGACATTGGTGAATAATATATATATATATATATATATATATATATATATATATATTAATCGCTAATGTCTAACAAAGCTCTGATGCCTTCACAGAGCAGCTGCAATACATATCTAGATAGATAGATAGATAGATAGATAGATAGATAGATAGATAGATAGATAGATAGATAGATAGATAGATAGATAGATAGTTTGTTATGGCCTGGCTCTTGGACCATAACAAATCAAAGGGAAGCTCCGCATGGGAAAACTTAAAATGGGATTTATTTAACAAAAATCATAACTGGTTGGAGAGGAGAGGGAAAGAGAGAAGTAGGTGGCAGAGAGAGAGAAAGAATGATCTGAGCTGCTCCCAGCTGGGGTTGATCATATGGTGCTTGGGCTTGCGCTGTCAGTTGAGGAAGCTTGCTGACGTCAGTCTGGCCAGCTGCCTCCACTTCCAATCAGCACCAATTAGAAGCTCTACACAGGGACTCAGAGGAAAGGCCTTGGGCCCTAACAATATGTATATATATATATATATATATATATATATATATATATATATATATATATATACAGGTAAAAGCGAGTAAATTATAATATTTTGAAAAACCTGATTTATTTCAGTAATTGCATTCAAAAGGTGTAACTTGTACATTATATTTATTCATTGCACACAGACTGATGCATTCAAATGTTTATTTCATTTAATTTTGATGATTTGAAGTGGCAACAAATGAAAATCCAAAATTCCATGTGTCACAAAATTAGAATATTGTGTAAGGGTTAAATTTTGAAGACACCTGGTGCCACAAACTAATCAGCTGATTAACTCAAAACACCTGCAAAGGGCTTTAAATGGTCTCTCAGTCCAGTTCTGAAGCCTACACAAACATGGGGAAGACTTCAGATTTGACAGCTGTCCAAAAGGCGACCATCGACACATTGCACAAGGAGGGAAAGACACAAAAGGTTATTGCTGAAGAGGCTGGCTGTTCTCAGAGCTATGTGTCCAAACACATTAATAGAGAGGCAAAGGGAAGGAAAAACTGTGGTCAGAAAAAGTGTACAAGCGATAGGGATCACCGCGCCCTAGTCAAGATTGTGAAAAAAAACCCATTCAAAAATGTGGGGGAGATTCACAAGGAGTGGACAGCTGCTGTCAAGATCCACCACCAAGAGACGCTTGAAAGACATGGGTTTCAACTGCCGCATACCTCGTGTCAAGCCACTGTTGACCAAGAAACAGCGCGAAAAGCGTCTCACCTGGGCTAAGGAAAAAAAGAGCTGGACTGCTGCTGAGTGGTCCAAAGTCATGTTTTCTGACAAAAGCAAATTTTGCATTTCCTTTGGAAATCGAGGTCCCAGAGTCTGGAGGAAGACAGGAGAGGCACAGGATCCACGTTGCCTGAAGTCTAGTGTAAAGTTTCCACCATCAGTGATGGTTTGGGGTGCCATGTCATCTGCTGGTGTCGGTCCACTCTGTTTCCTGAGATCCAGGGTCAACGCAGCCGTCTACCAGCAAGTTTTAGAGCACTTCATGCTTCCTGCTGCTGACCTGCTCTATGGAGATTTCAGGTTCCAACAGAACTTGGCGCCTGCACACAGCGCAAAATCTACCCGTGCCTGGTTTACGGACCATGGTATTTCTGTTCTAAATTGGCCAGCCAACTCCCCTGACCTTACCCCCATAGAAAATCTGTGGGGTATTGTGAAAAGGAAGATGCAGAATGCCAGACCCAACAACGCAGAAGAGTTGAAGGCCACTATCAGAGCAACCTGGGCTCTCATAACACCTGAGCAGTGCCAGAAACTCATCGACTCCATGCCACGCCGCATTAATGCAGTAATTGAGGCAAAAGGAGCTCCAACCAAGTATTGAGTATTGTACATGCTCATATTTTTCATTTTCATACTTTTCAGTTGGCCAACATTTCTAAAAAAATCCCTTTTTTGTATTAGCCTTAAGTAATATTCTAATTTTGTGACACACAGAATTTTGGATTTTCATTTGTTGCCACTTCAAATCATCAAAATTAAATGAAATAAACATTTGAATGCATCAGTCTGTGTGCAATGAATAAATATAATGTACAAGTTACATCTTTTGAATGCAATTACTGAAATAAATCAAGTTTTTCAAAATATTCTAATTTACTGGCTTTTACCTGTATGTATGTATGTATATATATACATATATATATATATATATATATATATATATATATGTGACGTGCAGTCAGGGGAGGCAAGTGAGGCCAGGCCTCACTTGTCATCATGGAAAGAAAGAAAATATATGATAATGATAACATAATATATATTGTGATACACTCAGTCATTTGTAATAAAAGTTCTTTTTTTATCTAATTTCCTTATTTTTTTTATCATATTCTCTTTAAAATCGAAGACTTTTCGCTATTTTTCATGTAAATCCTTGGTGGCGCTTCATAGCGAAGCCGGTGAGGCCGCAGCGAGCTTGGCCTCCCCTGGAATTGCGCAATCCCATGTTAACTGCGCTGGCTTCCATTCCGTGAATGCATCTTCCTGTCTCTAGTTCATAAATTCAATTGTTCAAACACTTATGAACTGATTTTCCACAATTTAATATATGTGGATTACGAATTGTGTTTTGGTCATTAAACTGTGTGTTTTCGTGCGCTGCTGGGCGATCATAAAAACCAAAGAACGGGTTGTAGGTGAGGCCGGCAGTTCCTTGGCGTCTAGGCAGGGGGCGCTCAAGGGGCACCGCTCGTGATCCCCAAATAGTAGAGTCAAAGCAAGTTATGGATGTTTTATTAGCGAGTTTTGCTAAACAAGTAAAGCACTAAAAAGACTCTAAACATACAGCCGGAACAGGACTGACCAGGGAAGGCTTTCCTCCCTGGCAGTGATCTCCACTGAGACTGAGAGACTTTTAAAACTGAAGAAGATAAAGAGAACTTTTACCGGAAAATGACCGATATTTTTGTTCAGAAAGAGCGCAGCTGGACTTCATTTCTAAGTAGAGGTAAGACAGCGATAATTACTCATGGTTTTTTTTTGTAATGAAATGTGCATAGTGTGGGTTATAGTTTTTGAATGTATTACAAATGCAGAAATCCATCATAACTCATAAACTGTTACCAATCAAATGAAAAATAATTTAGTTTTATTTTTTCATCAAAGAATCAATATTTTTTCCATGTCTCTTGGTTAATTGATTTGGCTCAATCAGTCTCCTTCAGCACTTTGCAATATGGCAAGCCGTTTTAACATAAATTCGGTTTCGTCTGACTATCCATAATTACATTCCAGATATCTTAAAATGCATTTTGACTAGACAAAACTACATTTTGACTATCCGGAATGGTAATTTAAGATATCTTTATTTACATTCTGACTAGGAAGAATAATAATTCAAGATATCTTCAATTACATTTTGACTAGTCAGAATTCCTTTCAAGATATCTCAAATTACGTCACCGGATTCGTCATTGAAAGCGTCACACATCCGTAATTGTAATTTAAGATATCTCGAACGTAATTATGACTAGTCAGAATTACAATTTAAGATATCTGAAATAAGACATTGCGTGTAAGCCCCTTATTGGCTGTAAGCTGTCCAAATAATTGTCTGAACATTCAATGGCGCTGGCAGTTTTCGACAAAATTGTAAGAAAATGCCACAATATAAAAAGAGCTTTTTCAGTATGGGATATGCAGAGAGCGTGAAAATAGTATACTTGAAGAATGCTTAAGAAATTTGCAAAGAATTTCGGATTTACTTGCTGCCGAGACACACACAATGCACTGAAAAACGGCTAGCTGAAAGCGCTACTATCGACTCATGTCCAAGCTGGAAATAAGGAATATTCCGCAGGCCGGGCCAGTTCAGTTAATAACCAGATGTAGTTTTTATACTGTGGTAAAGCTATCTGCCTCTTCGGAAATTATGGTAAAGCCAGCTAGCTCTTGATTTTGACATGCTAGACGGCACAAGGCATTACAGCACCCTCCTTTAGCTCCTCTGAAAACAAAAGCGCACGCCTCCGGTTCATGTGTGATGAAATATGGCAAGCCGTTTTGTAATTCAAGATATCAGTAACATCATTTTGACTAGTCAGAATGTCAATTTAAGATATCTTAAATGGAAAAGTTGAATAATTCAAGATATCTCTAATTCATTTAGAGATATCTTAAAAGGAATTTTGACTAGTCAAAATTACAATTCAAGATATCTTAAAAGGAATTTTGACTAGTCAAAATTACAATTCAAGATATCTTAAATTTAGTTTTTACTAGTCAAAACTGCATTTCGCCTATCCAAAAATACATTTAAGATATCTTGAATTATGGTGGCATTTGAGATATCTTTAATTAGAATTATGACTAGTCAAAACTAAATTTAAGATATCTTGAATTGTAATTTTGACTAGTCGTAATTTAATTGTAGATATCTGAAATGGGTATTTCAGATAGTCAGTAATTCATTCGAGATATCTTGAATTGACGTCTCCATACAACTCAATGGAAAATCTGATGTCATTTTGAATAGTCAGAATGTAATTAGAGATATCTCGAATAGGTATTTTGACTAGTCAAAATACAATTAGAGATATCTTAAATTGCTAAAACGTCTAGTCATAAAACCATTTGAGATATCTCGAATGTAAGGGCGGTAAAACCGAATTTATGTTAAAACGGCTTGCCATATTTGCAATGAGTCTACTCTGTAGAGTGTATATATTTGTAATTCTGACTCTGATGACGTCAGTGCCTCACCAGCTATGAACCCTACCGCACGTAACTGATATACATATACGATCCCTCTTGTTGATTTTCATCAGAACTCTTGCTGCAGCATTTTGGATCAGCTGAAGACTTTGAACTGTATTTTGTGGACTTCCTGATAACAAAGAATTACAATAGTCCAGCCTTGAAGTAACAAATGCATGGACTAGTTTTTCAGCATCGCTCCTGGACAGAATGTTTCTAATTTTGGCGATATATTCCTGAAGTGAAAAAAGGAAACTCTAGAAACCTGTTTAATATGGGATTTAAATGACATGTCTTGGTCAAAAATAAAACCAAGATTTTTTACTTTATTACCAGAGGCCAAGTTAATGCCATCCAGATTAAATGATTGATTAAGAAGTTTATTTTTTGAGGACTCTGGTCCAAAGATTACAATTTCTGTCTTGTCAGAATTTAAATGTGAAGAAGAGGAGAGAGAAAGAGACATTTTCTGATTCTCGCTCGTTTTCTTCTCCCAGATCCGTTGCAATTCTCTCCTCTGTTGCCTCTGATTCCTCACTCTCTCTTGGTTCCTCTCCTCCTTCATCACTAACTTTAACCTTAAATGTCTCGCCTGCTTGACAATTTCCCTGGTTTCAGCCAATTGAGCATATTTGCGAGAATGATTGAAGTAGAGGCCACAAGCCAGGTGCGCATTTACAGCACTATGTATAGAAGAAGACAACTATATTTCATCTTAAAATGAAGCGCAGAAGAAGATTTATTCTAAATAAAAACATTTTCGTGTGAATAAATAAACATTTACAGTTTGTTGATTTTAATTTTTACAAAGGAAATGTTTATTTACACATCTTCGTTATATGGGGAAAAAAACACTGTCAGACCGGCATTATATTTTTTATCTCGCGCACTCCCAGGGGTGCACACACCACACTTTTGGAATCCCTGTATTAGTGTATAGGGGCCCATTAGCTTCCAAGGCCACAGACACCTTAAAGGTGCCGATCCTGCTTTGACAAATGGGCTCACATTTCAATCTGGAATACGTTGGTATTCTGAAGAGTTTGTGTTTAGCTTAATGAATGCAAGATGTCCAGGTAAAAAAAAGACCTCAAATCAAATGTGACCTGATCTCGGACAAGCAGAAGACAATGTATGCATGGATGGATAAAATTATTAGTCTACTACTAATATGCAACATTGATGCTTTTGCAGAAATGCTTGGAAATTTTGACACAGGAACAAATAAAGCCTCTCGTTTGATAGCATTTTGTTTAAAATGTGCACATTTTCTAAACTTTTTAGTCTTATTTTAAGCTTACATTATGTGATTTTTTTGATTATCTCAACATTTAATCTAACTAAACCTATGTTTAATTGCATCCCTTTTATTGCTCTATTTATTCAAACTATATTTTTCATTTCATATAAATTGTGTTGAATCTTCTGTCTATTTACCCTTCCAATTAGCGTTTCTTTTAATAGAGCACTTAAGTTCAAATCCTCTAATGAATGTCTCTCCCTCTCATTCTCCATTTCTTTGGTTTCCCTTTTTTGTGCTTCAGCCTCTTGTTCTCCATCTCCCTGATGCCATTTCCAGCTTTTCTGTATTTTGTCTTTCATCTTCATTCTGTTAGCCTCGTCTCATCTCCTACAATATATCTCTCTCCCTCTAACTGAAGGTTCTTTGCTTCTCATCTCCTGCTGAGCCCTTGTTCTGAAGTCTTTTCACAACACACTGAAAGTCATCTTTCGCCAAAAAATCTAAATGCATTTTTCTTATGTCACATGTGCACACATATGAACAATAACCAGGGATGGGCACAAAGACATCAAAATGTATTTCCAAATAAAATACCAAATACCCACCTTAAGAATGTATCAAAATAAACTACAAAATACAGCAGCCAAAAAATGTATCAAAATAAAATACTGTATTTTTGTATTTTCAAAATACTACAAAATACTTCATTCTAAGCGCCTTTTTCTTCTATCCCTTCACTTGTACACTATCTGGAAAAATATATGCTGACCCCTCATGTTAGACACCCCAATATAAACCTCTGCCCTGAGAAATGTTCAGTAACTCAAGAAGCAATTCCTTAAGTATACTTATTTACTCTATTGGTGGAATAAATAGCCCACTATGAATCAATGACAATAACTCAAAGACAAACAATCCAAATAGGCCATGGGCCAGAATCTGTAGGGTGACTTTTTAGTTATTCTCACTGCTTGAAATGAGAAGTATAGCCTAAGCATGTTAGATCTGTTGCATGAATGACAGAGATAACTCAAATTCCCTTTCTACAGTCATCTAAACGGGGCAATCAGATTCCAGGAGCAGCATATATAACTTTTTTTAATTTGTGGATAATCTTCTCTGGTGCCAATTAAGCATTTCTCAATTTTGGATTAAAAAGCAAAGTAACTTCAGTTACTGAGAATTGTACTGAGTAAAATATTACTGAAACTGTATTGGTAATGCCTTACATTACTGCATTACTGCAAAAAGCAATACATTACTGTAGCCTAATTAAATTACTTTTTTACTATATTACTCCCAACACTGATATTGTGTAGGCTACATACAGTCAAAAGTAGAACATTATTTAGGTACATTTCTAAGAAAAAGTAAATTAAAACGGCCAACACTAGTATGAGCCAAAACTAGCCTACTACAAGTGGTGGAGAAGGTCACCTGTGGTGCTGCAGCAGCAACATATTGACAATGAGATACAACAGTCCTATGTAGGCTATAGGCTAATTACATGAAACAAAAGGAAACCGTGTAACATAATAACTTTAAAAACGTGATTCTTTGAATGTTCACTGGTTAAATCAACGACAGTGAAACTAACACAGAGACTTAGCAGCTAACATTCAAAGGTTGCCCTGTTGCTGGGTAGAATAACACATGAAGTTTTATTGCAGGGGGGGTAGGTCAGAAAAGGAGAGTTTCTTTGTTCGAACAGATCACCCCTCCTCCTGAAAAACATGGGAGGGGAGTCAGCCTTTTAAAATTGTGTTCAGGGTAGTGAAAAATCAGACAGAATCCTACATCGCCATGAAGTCAGCTTGTAATGAATACTACAGAATGGTAATGTAATACTCTGTCTCCATTCGGAATTCCTAATGAATTAAATATGCATATTACAATGTTTTACCTCTGATCAACGTATTCCTCATTTATTGTCAAATCTTAAACCGGGGTAGTAAATTGGGCCTTCAGGGTTTAAGCAGGAAAAGCCCGGACACGTTTATAATATCAACACCTTACGAACACTGAACGTTACACTGAACAGGAACATGCGATAAAAAGAGTGATTCATGGTTGAGAATAAATTAGTTACTGAAATAAACTAGGTAAATTTGGTTGCTCACCTTGCTTTGACACAACTTCCTTGACTGGTCCGGACAAAGCACCAAGTAGAAGATACCTGATCTAATATGCAGCACCGTGCGTTTTGTGTTGATCGAGCAATGTGCCCATAGCAAGTGTGAAACAGTGCCAAAATTCCCTAGTGGCCGAGAGTGGTATCACAGGGACTTGACTGCAAAGGTGCCACAGACACTATTTCATGCTTTATAGATAGTTAGATGTCATCACAGACTGTGTCTCACAGAAAGTATTTTACAGTATTTTGAAAATACAAAAATACAAAACAATGAAGTATTTTGATACAAAATACGAAGGCATTTTCATCATCTCAATAAAATACAAATTACAAAATAGTATTTTGTATTTGAAATACGTATTTCAAATACTTGTATTAGAAATACTGCCCATCCCTGACAATAACCATAAACAACTCATGTTGATAACACACACTATCATTTTGTATGATATGGGCACAGTATGTTTGAAATCAAGCCTACTGGAAAGGTCTTAAATATTTACCTACAATTCATAGACACAAAAACAAATTGTTTTATTTCAGTAATAGAAAAGCGGAGTGAAATAAATTAAAAATGCTAAGGAGAAGAAGTACAGCCAGATAATCTTTGACATTCACAGCCAATTTTGGCATACTTGCAACATTGTTCATGCACATTTTTCCACATGATTTTCCCCATATATTTGTTTTCCACTTGGATTATAAGCCCTTTTTTCACAATGAGAGAGACAGCTGTGGTTTTCTCTTTGTGCCATATGACCTGCCTTGGCTGATGAGCTCTGATAATAATACACAGCTGTCAGTGTAGGAGACCGAGCTGTGCACTGTACAGTTGAAACACCAGTCAATGGTTTTCAATAGATAAGAAAATGAGTGAAATTTATACAAAAAAGTAATACAAAAAAATCTGTGAATTTTTTCTGCACACATTTAACTGGAACTGCATTGAAAAAAGTTATTGTACTTTTCAAAACACAATAAACCAATCAACAGCTGAGGGTGAGAACTGTAGGTGCCCAGCATACTGCAAAAAGGGAACTAAAAGTATGTAAAATGTTGTTGAAATTAGTGTATTTGTCCATGATTCCAGCAGGCAAGTTTAAAACATCTGACAATGGAATATGATTTTTGCAAGTATGAACAACTCCATCATCTTATTTCAAGTGCATATCTAAGTATCTTATTTTAGGGGTAAAATACTCATTTCATTGGCAGATAATCTTACTTGCTCAAATCAAGGACAAATACACTAATTTCAAGAAAATTCTACTTACTTTAGTTCCCTTTTCGCAGTGCATAAGTTTACTTTACAGGTGTGTTCACATTGTGTTCACTGACATTATTTTCTCTCAAGAAAAGACCAGATTTATATTTTTTAGTCTCCTGTTTATTTAGTGTATCTGATTTATTTTCAGAAGTGGAGCATTATTGCTCTCGCCATAGTGCTCTGTTTTTTATATATATACTGTATATAAAATTCTTGCACATTTTTCTGAATTGTGTGAAATGGGTTAAAATATGCCCAGAGAGTAAGTTATAGGAGAAATGAAGTATAGGGCATGGCAAGCAGGTGAGAGTAATCAGATGACAAATGAACAACAGCTGAGAACAATTAGGGCAGATAGCTGAGGGAGAATTATTAGCAGAATCTGAGTAGGGAGAAAACACACAGTGACAGCAGAAATTAAAACTATTTAGGTATTTAATTCAGTTAATTTAACAGAATCTCAGTGAGGTCAAATAATACAAGTTTAATATTAATTGCATGAATAATAAAAAAAAAATTACAACTGAAAGCCTCATAGCTGATTGACAACAGGTTTGAATGACACACTTCAATCAAAACACAGAACATGATACAAGCTAACAGGAATTACTTAAACCAGAAAGAAACAAAGCAAAACCTTACATTAGGACATTAGGAATAGTTTTCTTGGGCCACCAGCTGAAAAAAAAAATTGTAAAAAATATTTTTCTGTATGTATTCCTGAAGTTGTGCCAGTTACACGTAGAGCCTTCTGTCTCCCCTAATTCTATTATTTTTCATCATCATAGCTTTCTTGACAGATGATCTCATGAAATAGCAAAAATTGATATAGTTTCCTTTCCAGAACCCACAAAACAAGATTACTGTTAACTTTTCCTATTGCAATTTAGTCAATTGAAACTGTTCTCTCTCCCCACAAAAAGTACAAAGAACTGGCTCAAAGTTCAGTGCCAACAAATTACAACGCCCATAAATTGAGGACTCAAAAAAATAGTTGAAATGAATTAATTAAAACAAAAAGAACGTTGGAAATTATTAGTGACATTTTGGTGGTATTTATAACACTAGATCAATGTTATGCTCTCTTTGTCATCTTTCTTGCTTGCTTGCCTGCACTCTCCTACATTTTCTCTTGTCTCTGCGGTTATGAAGAAGATTCCACACACCTGCTATCTCTCCAGCTACAGTGTAATTAGCCAGACCGCCTACACCTGTTTCTGGTCCTATATATATGGGAGCTTCACAGCAACTTGTCGCCAGATTATTTGAAATCCTTTTTGTGTGACTAGATGTACAGCGTTCTTAGCCTGCCTTGTCTGGTTTTTTATTATTTTTCTTGTTTCAGACATTTCTCTGCTTCGCATTGCCCTCGTCGGTTTCTCAGATGTCCGATCACGACCTGGACCTTTTCTCGACCTCGAACATTGCCAAGCCCCAATGGATCTGTCTGCTTGTCTGTCTTTTAAGTCTGCCTTGCTGACCTCCTTCCAGCCTCAGCCCTGTCTGCTTCTTCGCACCAGGTTTCTTTATTCATAAAACTTTTAAAACGCAACACAGTGTCTGGTATGAATATCAGGTGGTCTTCCTGTCAAAGCACGACACACTTATATTATAATAACATCTCTAATTTCACAAAAAATATGCTTTTGTTTATATTCATCTGTTCCTGTTGTTAGAAACAAGACCAATCTGAAAACGGGATTAAACACAGTCTTACTTCTTTCAAATTGGATCATCTTGTAACATGGGTTGTTCAATGGTCTGCTTTAATAATATCCTGATTTTATTTATTTACACCACTTCTCGTTTCATAAGAGTAAAGCAGAACCTCTTTGTTTAACTTTAGATAGAATATTTTACTCTCTGCATTCCCTGTATTCGTAGATCTGGACAGACTCCAGGAGGCTAGAGTATTTTAAGTATTTTAAAACAAGTTATTCAGGCACAACTTCACACAAGTTTTAAGTCCTAAAGCATAATCCTCAGATTTTTATAAATTGTTCTCCACAAGGAGACAGATTCCGTGTGAAGACTATAGATGTTTATCTACATGTAGATTAACATACTGGTTCAATTCAATTATATTCAATTTTATTTATATAGCGCCAATTCACAACACGTCATGTCAAGGTACTATGCAAAGTCACACTGGTGACATTTTCCTTCGTGTGTCATAGTGTGTAGTTGTTGGAAGGCTCAAATGCGGACAAGACGATGGTGGTGATTGTCGAAGTTTCGTAAAAATAAAACAAACACATTGAACGCGAATGGTGCCACAATGTTGCCACTTTTGCTTGCTGTCGCTTGCCTGACACTATCGCCGGCCATTCGCACAGCAGGTGACAGCAATTGCACAGTGGGCAGCAAGCCAAAAATACAGTAGTAGAATGGCGCTATCTAGTGACACTTTCACTTAACTGCCATTCCAGTCTCCTTACTCACTTTTCTCCAGGCTTTATCCTTTCTAGACTTGTCTCGGTAGTAATAATTGGTTGAGTCATACAACTCAGGCTGACAGCAGACCACTATTATAAGCTTGTCTTCCACATTGAATGAAAACAGCTTTGTCTCCGCCGCAGTTCTTCACTCCATGTCACAGCCACATCCAGTTCCTGATTGGTTGTCAATGTAGCCCACATCGTTTTCAGGGACACCACCTTGACAACCAGTGGCTGAATGACAACATGCGGCTACACATGTCAACACTAGACAGATCAGGTAGGGGACCAGAGAAAATTACAGAGTCCGTCATTGTTTTGACAAACTTACACACCAAAACAACATTAACTCTAGTGACCTCCAATTGACATAACCAGGTATTTTTACCACTAGCATGAATATTTACAGCATTTACGCTTATCCTTAGCTAGCAGTTTCAGGTAGGATTTGATAAGATAAGATGATTTCATTTGTCATTAAACATAAAAGGTATATACATCGAAATTTCGTAGATCAGATGGAGGGTTAGCCTGACCCACTGCGACTGAGCACGCCACCACTAATGGCCGATCTGACCAGCATGTCTGTAGAGGTAGGGGAAACCGGAGCGCCCAGAGGAAACCTACGCAGACATGGGGAGAACATGGAAACTCTACACAGAAGGGACCCTGTCGAGCCCAGGACTCGAACCCGGGATCTTCTTGCTGTGAAACAAGAGTGCTAACCCCCCCCCCCCCCCCCACTATGCAGATGTCACCTGTTCTGAGGTGCCAGTTACCAGAGTTGGCTTTTCAGTTGGTGTGTCACTAGCTATGTTTACATGGATAAAAGTAATCGGAATAAGGAGCCGATCGGAATAAAAAAGTGTCATATAAACACACCAATCGAAATATTATGATCGGATTAAGCTCAATCGGAATGAAATTTTAATCCGAATGAGAGGAGACATTTTTGCCGATTGATAATCCGATCAAAGTGCATATAAACACTTATCAGGCTCAAGTTATTCTGAATGTGTCAAACTAACCCAAGTGTGCATGTGCACCAAACATAAACATGATGTATTTCCACGTTGTTGAGTGGCGAAACGTTGGGAAAAACAAAACTCTTGGGGTGATACAACCTTTGTGTTCGAAAAATAAAGAGCTCAAAATTGGAAGACAAGCAAGCTCATAATACTGCTTTCTTTACTGCTTTTGTTGTTAAGCAAAGATGGAAGTACTTCTTCAGTGTTCTTTTAGGGGAATTTGATAACTGCGCGTGTCGGAGTTCTATTCTGAATAAAGCCAGGTGTATACACGCACATTATGATCGGATTAATTGATTGCGTGCCTATCTAAACGGTACAATCTGATTACTTAATCTGAATACATTTCAATGTGATTGTGACATTTTTTGCATGTAAACATAGCTACTTGAGTGGGGAAAATCTGTTAGAAAAGCAAATGGGTTGGTAGTGACCTGAGCCGGGATCTAGGACTATGCACGGGATCTGCTGAAGGACAGCTACATGAAGGTAATCTTTGTGACTCCGCGCTAGCTAAGGAGCCTCGGCTATCTGCTGGTTTTTCAACAGCAACAAATTTCCACAGTGCAGAGCCAGGCCTCCGACTCCACGACATGGAAATTTGTTGAATTTTGACCATGATTCTCCTTGACAAAATTCGTACGGCAATGCAGATCTATCTAACTGCACTTGACTGAGAAGATAGCAGCCAATTAATGTGGAAAGAGAGTTCACCTAAAAGCTTCACTGCTGTCGAAATCATACCATCTAATCATGATTTTTCTCTTGCCTTTTTTTTTTCTTTCTCACTGTAGCAGGTTTAGTTCTATTGTTGGTTTTTGCACAGGGAACAAATGCAGCTTTACAGATAAAACAGTCTTTATCTACTTGGAGTGTTAAAAACTGTCCATTATTTGTGGCACATTCTGCTGTGGATTCACTGCAGACTCCTGCTGAAAGCCACAAAAGCCGGATTTGTCAAAAAAAAAGAGGGCAAACAAACTTGTGATGGACATTCACCCATTTCATTTATGACCAAAACCTGTATTTGCCCCCATGTAATTTGACAGCATATGATGCAGGACAGATTCAGGGCTCAATTACAAAATAATAAGAAACAACAGGGGTTTGATTATTGTTTTTTTTTCTGTATTTATATATGTTTCACTTTGAATACAGAGTATGAGCATGTCAAAAGCCAGCTCTTTGCTTTGGCTATATTCTAGGACACTAAGCTTTCTATTTTTTTCTGACATACAGCCAGGAAACGCTGGAGAATTGAGTAACCAGCCAACTGTTTGTTTCACTAATTTACACACCAACTACTAACAGCTGTTGTGGATGTTTTATCATCTAGTTTCTTTATCCCTTTATACCTTATACTCTCGGCATATCTTACTTTATTACTCCATCTATCCCACAGTGTTAAACACTGTGTGTGTGTGTGTGTGTGTGTGTGTGTGTGTGTGTGTGTGTGTGTGTGTGTGTGTGTGTGTGTAGTTCCTGATCAGGTTAAGGACATGATTAATGGGTTCATCTAACGGTGTTTATACAGCAGTCTTCTCCACTCAATATGCTGGGGAGCACGCAATACACAGATGCCACCCCTCCTGCACCTTGTCACCCAGGGTAACGGTATGCAAATGATGCATAGATGACAGGGAGTCAATTAGGAGACCATAGAGCTATGACTCCATGGAACTCTATTAGTAGAGCACTGATCAGCACTGATTCAGCCATACACTGACTAAATCCAGTTTTCACAAGCTTTTGGTCTTTTTGCCTCTGTGTACACCCATTTGTCCTTATTTTGTCTCTTTTTTCCTTTACATACTGTTGAGAATAAAAAATATATCTTAGTTGGGGTTACTGAGGGATGCAGAGTGTCTCCCCTCTCTGTTGCCGGGTAAGATAACATGCAACTTTAGTTTTATGGCTGTTAGATCATTGCGGCCTGACCCCGTACTGGGAAGAGCAGCCCCTTTGTTTGAGAAACATATAGCTTACAGATTACCCCTCCCTCCCTAACTTAGAGGAGGACAGACACTGTAGAAAAAGGATGTCTTGGCAAAACTTACTTCAGACAGACTCCTACATCGCACGGTGAAATCATCTTATAGGGTAATGTAATACTCTGTCTCCATATTTAATTTCTATGAATTAAATATGCATATTACAATGTTTTACCTCTGATCAATGCTTTTCTCATTTATTGTCAAATCTTAAACCGGGGTAAAAATGGGCCTTTATTAGCGAAGCAGGATTAGGCCAATATACTACTTTGACAATACGCAAATCATTTTCGCTAAAAAACTCATGCGGTTTATCAGTGTTATTGGGGTGTAATGTCTTTAAGTGATGCCTTAATTTATTTGTCTTAAAGCTGTCCGCTACCAACACTTTTAGACGCAGTAAACACACCAAACTTTCCTCGTTTCCCACCGCAGTCACAGTGAAGCAAAGCACTATATACGCTTCACCATGGACCGCGGAACGCATTTCAAATTGGTCGGGCCCATCAGGCAATACTCAATACCACTACCCATCACATACGCACGCGCCCGCATACACATAAAACACCAGCATCCCCTTGATCACGCAACTGATTTGCGTCACATGACACAAGACAAGCCAATCCATTTTTAGACACCAGAATTTATTGCTTTCTCATAGGCTGTGGTCCCTGAGCATGATAAATGTGTCTGCCATGTTATAATTAAAATCAGCACCGAATTTTTATTTAACTTTTTTTCTGACGTTCCAGCACACACGCCCCAGATTTATTTCCACTTACAATCATTATATTACAGCTAACACAATATTTACAGAATAAAAATACTTTAAAAAGAAAAGTCAAACTCACCCTGCTCTAAATATTCCCGAAAAAGTGTCTCCATCTGTCATTATGCTGGATGAAGTCCCTGGCTATCCTCAAAGCATCCACTGTGGTCAAAAGATCCCTGTGTGTGTGTGTGTGTGTGTGTGTGTGTGTGTGTGTGTGTGTGTGTGTGTGTGTGTGTGTGTGTGTGTGGGCGCACATCAAGCTATTTAGTCTATTCTGGGTCATTGTTGATCTCAGATAGGTCTTGATACGACGGAAGGACGAGAAACACCTCTCAGCACTTGCAGTGGACACAGTTAACTAAGCTAACTAAGCTAACGAAGCAAACGAAGCTAATGAAGTAGCGGTCATAAGCAGCGCAGAGGTGGGAAAACTTTTGTTTACATCACATGACACAATCAGCCAATACATTTTTAGATGGGATGATTTATCGCTTTCTCATTGGAGAATGATGCTGCTGCCATAGACTACTGTGCATTTGAAAAAATAGCTATTGAATATTTTAGTTTTATTTATATATATTACATGTTTGATCATCAAAAGTAGGTAGGGCCGCGGCCCTACTGGCCCTACCCGTTCCGCGGTCCGTGCGCTTCACCATATTTCCTCATCTTAAGTTTTGGGGGACTGTCGTTTGTCTCATTATCTCTATCTCCTTTCTTTTCATCCCACTCTGACAATGAGAGTGCCATACATCCACTTACTGTAGTAGATGTGCAATTACACTTCAGTCTAGTAGGCAAAAAAAAGTGCGGTGCATCACACTTTTTTTTTTTCCCAGTCGGTCGAGGCAGTTGACCATTCACACTGAGCCTGGTCCTGCTGGAGGTGTTCCTCTCCACTTTTGCTTCATGCATGCTCAGTATGATGGATTGCTGCAAAGCCGTCGACAATTCAGACGACTGTCCACTGTGGCTCTATGCTCTTTCATGAGGAGTGAATGCTGCTTGTCGAGACTTGGTGCAACCTGCTGGGTTTCCCTAGATAGGAAACCAATCTGTATGTTTTGATTGAATTTGACTTTGTAAAGTGCCTTGAGATGACATGTGCTGTGAATTGGTGCTATATAAATAAAATTGAGTTGAATTGAATATTATAGGTACTGACTTAGTCTAGCCTTAATTTTGCACATCTCTTTTGACCTTTCTTTAAAACTAGGACAAATTAATATTTGTTAGCTATATTTAAGGCCCTTTATCCTGCAAATCTTTCTTTATTTCACCTGTTCTTTTAGGTTATTTTCACCGATCCTGCAACAAATTCTACATCCATTTTATGAGGCAAAAGGTACATAAATGTACAATTTCAAGTTGCTGCCGTGTCCCAACCCTTTGAAACATCTAACCTTTTCTCCCTTGTCATAAATCATGCATGACTGTACCTTTAGTCACCGTGTTCAGAAATGTGCAGAACTAGTGCTTAACCTGTGTACACTGTATTTTTACCTCATTTTTGAATCTTCCAAACTCTGCTCCCTCTTTATTCCAGAGAAAATTTGACTAACAGGCCTCTCTCACACTCTTGTCTTCTGCCTGCATGTTCCACCTAGGGATCTTTTCTCTCTTCCTCCTTTCTTGTGAGATCACATTGGCAGTGTCCAGTCATGCAGTTAACATCAAACGTGTAGTCGGCCTTAATTTTTCAGATAAAATATTTTTCACTCCAACCTTGGGCCACTTGGTTTATTTTTACCTTTTTATCGTTTGCCTGGTCTGCCTGGCTTTCACCTCTCTTTAATGATCTTCTTTCAATATTTTTAAGGCCTTTCAGTGTGGATCACAACAAAGGTAAGCAGGAAGTTGTTACATATGAGTTTGATGCCTATGACATAGAGCGTCATATAACTTCCACTAGTATAGTTCAGAGGTATGACACAGTTGCAGGGTTTCAGTTTCAATACAATCCATGTAGTATGGATTAATGTGCAGTTTAATTTGGTTGTTCATTTGATTTTTTAGATGTTATATTAGTTTTAAATTTACAAAGATATAATGCAAAAACTTTAAATAGCACTCATATGAATCATAGTATGGTCTTGTCTTAATCAATTAGTGATGAATAAATCCATTTTATAAAAACTTACAAGCAAGGAAGATGTTGCTTTATGCCTACAGTTCACTTCATTTGTGACAGAAAAAGTGTAATGAACAGTCTAATGTTATAGTACACGTTAACTTTAATGTAATCAATTTAATTTTAAGGCCTCAACAAATAAAGTGTTTTACACAAACTAGCAAAATAAATAAACTGAACCTGAAGGGTAATATCAAAACATATTAGATACAACATTCAGATAGACAAGAGGTATGTAAATATAGAAACCTGTTGCACAAAAATGTTTCAATGTATACAATTATTAAAACTTTGTTTTAACCTGTTTCAACTTAAAAAAAAATCTCCAAATCATGTTTTAAAAATGTAGTAATACAAAGTAAAAATATTGTTTAAATATAAAATAGTGAATATATGATTAACAAATACAATTTATGAGCTAAACCAAAAAATTTGAATTCACTGGGATTAATTTGATGTTTTCTTAAGCTAATGATAATAAATAAATAAATAACCCTGGGCAGTTGTAATTCTCTGTTTCAAAATGGAAACATTGAAAAATATTCTAACTTTACCAATTAAACTATCTTTAAAAAGCTTTGATGAGGTCATTACGCTCTCCGTATCTGTGGAAATGCTGAAAGCCAAGTTTGTGTTTCCTTTAAATATTTCCAGTAATGTGGACTGATTTTATCAATGTAGTTGAATGTAAACTACCAGTATGTAAAATACTGTGACATTTAGTATGGAGGGCTGGTTTTCAGCATTGTGCTTGCAAACAAAAACAAACAACTTTTGTAATTTAGAGTTAATGGAAAATATGAGCTGGAGAGGAGGATAAACTGGGAGATTCCTTAAATAATGTTTTGGAAATACAAAAACTGAGAACTGTTTTACCCCTTACTACAAAGCACTACCTGACAGTCTGAAGAAATTAGAGTGAACATGCAGTCACTGGAAAAAAGAACTAGACTGATTAGAAGAGACAGAAAGAGAAACATTATAAGTGCATGCAATTTGGATATTAGATTATATTTTTGCATGCCCTTTTTAATGTTCACATTTTCAAATTAATCATTAATTTTGTTTACTGACTTTTATTTTAAGGCAGAAATACATGGAGGCACAGATAAGTGAAACAATTTGGGATAAATTATGTTTTACTATTGCTGAAAGTCAAACACAGGTGTGGACTGTCCCAAACTAAATTTCAGGGTTTAGATCACGCCACAGCACCAAGACAGCCATTTTAAGAGTTTTTAACAGCATTCTTTTAACTGTAGACTCTGGGAATCCTGTATTTTTAGTGCTTTTGGACTTGACACCAGCCTCTGATACCACAAAATTCTGTTATAGGTATTAAAGGTACAGTCCAACAAAAATGCATGCTCATTCACGTCCAAATTCATAAGCAGTGACTGGCAGAAACAGCGGCACCACCTCCCTCACATTATAAGTTACTGAGTCACTCACTCCTATATTGTATGAATCCATACATGTTTCATTCCCGTTTTTCCTGAGATTTGCGAATCTCCTGGACACTTCTAGTACACCACTGATTCGTGATTCTAGTGTACCGTGTTTTTCGGACTATAATGCACACTTGTGGTGTCACAATTTGTTGAATGATGTGGTAGAGCTCATTTAACAAAACAGGTTTTATAGTCCAAATTCTCCAACATGCAATTGCTTTAAGATCAAAAGAAGGACTAATCATTTAAATGTGTTGTACAACAGAAAATCGACTTCTCAGTTGGAATAATAACCAATAGTAGTAAACAACGGTTAACTATAGTTATTTAAAAAAAAAATCTCTATTGTTGTCAAAATGTAATTTTAACAAATAAGCTTAGAATGTACAATGAAATTAAATATGATCACATTTTACCAATGAATTCACTTACGTATGGAAAACACATTCATTTGTACAGTATAATGCGTAATCCACAGTTCTTGAGTGTAATGTCTCACATTGAAAACCCTTTTTACACAGGATTTTAGATTGTAAATAAACAATAAAATGTAACACAATCACAGCTTAGGTCTTTCTTCCCATTTTAAATAACTTAAAATGACAAATTTATCTCAAAATACCTTTGTATTATTTGAAGACCTCAGTGGTCTGGAGGGTTGATAACAAGTTTTTGATATATTTAGGTGCAAAACCATTCAGTGATTTATAGACAAACATACGTATTTTAAAGTCTCTGAGATATAGGGAGCCAGTGGAAGGACTTTAGAACTGGGCTGATGTGCTACTTTGTTTAGCATTAGTGAGGACGTGGCAGCAGCGTCCTGGATCAGCTGCAGTTGTCTCGTCTACTTTTTAGGCAGACCTGTGAAAACACTGTCGCAGTAATCAATTTGTCTAAAAATAAACGCATGGATTCGTTTTTCCAGATCCTGCTGAGACATTAGTCCTTTAATCCTGGTAATGTTCTTCAGGTGACAATTACAAGGCCGATCTTGTAATGGTCTTTAGATGCTTTTGGAGGTTCAGGTCTGAGTCCATCACTACAACCAGATTTCGGGCCTGATCAGTGGTTACTAGCTGAAGCGAATGAAGCTGTGTGCTAAACTTTTGATTTCTCCTCTATTGGTCCAAAAAGTATTACTACAGTTTTGTTTTTATTCAATTGAAGAAAGTTTTGCCACATCCATGCATGTATTTCTTCTAAGCATTTACCCAGTGCTTGAATGGTTTCATAGTCACGTGGTGGCATGGTGACGTAGGAAGAAAAAATAAAATAAAGAAAAAAGAGATAAACAAAATACATGCAGCAGTAAATGTAATACAAGAAAATAGATATACACATATGAATGGCCACACACAACCACTCACACCATACATTCAAACAGACTGATTTCCTGATTAATTCACCCAAGACTTTTTTCACGACTTGGGGACACGCATAAACTTTGCACAAAGCACATTGCAGCCTGAGATCCTTAGGCATTCATTAAGTATGGGAAAGTAAAACAAAAAACATTTTGGCATCATGACAAAAATTAACTAAGTCTGTCCTCACACAGTATTGTGGAATACATTTTACGTAGTTCCTCCTCACATGAAATATATGTAATAGCGGTACTTTAAATTGAACATGCATACTTCCTAAATGTGACTTGATGTTTTACAAAATGCACTTAATTTCTTCATGGTGAGACTTACATAAAATACCTTTTTAGATGCACCAACATACAAAGCAAGACAAGCAACATGAGATTAATTTATTTGTGAGTTTCTCAGTAGGGTTTTGCGACAAGTTTCTTTCAACAAATATTCTTTTGGGAGAAATAATGAGGTAGATAATTGCCCTAAGAAACATGAAACTTAAAAAGTGGACTTGGGCAAGTTACTCCAACTTTAGAATGTGGGTCCCACTGGTCATTAGTAGATTGGTTTGAATTAGTTCATGAGTATTAGGTGCCTTCGTAGCTCAGTTGAAGGGAGGCATGCACACAAACAGAAGCAGTGGCAAGCAGGAAACCAATGGAATGAAAACAATGAGTTAATGGACACACCATGGCCATCCCAGAATTATAACAAGAACTGGAAAGAATCCAAAGAAAGATATCAAATAAGATTTAGGGTTGGAGCTTTCCAGCCTGATATAGTAGTAGTAATAATAATAATAAGTTTATTGTCATTGCAGTATACATTCCAATAAAAATTTTCCCTCGGCATTTAACCCATCCCTTGGCTGCCAATGGTCAGCACCCGGGGAGCATTCTGTGGGAGTCGAATCAGGAACCTTGCAGCCTTTCCAGGACACAATTGCCCTGCTCTCTAACTAGGCCACCACTCCTCACACAATAGTAGAATTAATAGTTGTAGTAGTAGCAATAGTAGTACAAGGATGATGGTGTTAGCCATGACACCACTTTGTCCCCCTTTGGAGAACTGCAATAGATTTATACTCAGAAGTCATGAATAAAGTCTTTTTAAGGGGAGACTACTCTCCAGTTATCCCAAGTCCCTCTCATCCTTGCATGATCAGCCCCAGTGTTTCTGTACAAACCAGGCTCAATAAAGTTAAGTTAGAAAACAATCAGCAATAAGATTGTATATGCTTCATGAATGTAGGAATTGTTTTCGTGCTCCTGCCCCTAAATGACTGCCTTGTGCCAGATCTTCCAGATCTATGCTTCCCTTTCTTACATTTCATACAACTGAGTAAAGCTGTTAAATGTTGCCAGTTGCTTCAGAGAGGGATCTGTTTTCATGAAAATGTATAGACGGCAAATAATTTACTTAAACTGTTCAGTATAATTTATCAACAGAATACACCAGCATAAATCCCAAATTGACAATAAAAGAATTGAAGCTTTACAATTACAATTACATTTGAGTGTTCGTATTTTAGAGTGTTCATGGTATAGATTTACTTTAAGAAAAACACACAAGAGGGTATTTTATACCAATTTTAAATTAGCTTTGAGCTATTCATAGGATCTACATATACAAACCCTCATTTTTTTCTTCTAAAATCACTTTAGTGCTGCCTCAAGTGGATTATTGCTTTTTAAGGATACAAATTGTGATGCACATAAAAGACGTATACACACTGTTTTTTTGGCTTCTAATCCTATAATGAATAAATAGAAATAAACATTACAACTACTTTTCTTCCTATCTGCATGTGCCAATCTTATGGCAAATAGAATCACACATACGTTAAGAAAATATGCTCTACTTTGACTGGACCAGAAACACCCAGGCGGTTTACAAAAAGAGCCAAAGCCGACTCTTTTTCCTGAGGAGGCTGAGGTCTTTTAACATCTGTAGGACGATGCTGAGGATGTTTTATGAGTATGTTGTGGCCAGCACAATCTTGGTGGGCTGAGGGTTGCGGACAACAACAGACTAAACAAACTGATCAAGAGGGCCGGTGATGTCATGGGGGAGAAGCTGGACTCTCTGACAACCGTGGCAAAGAGGAGGATGCTGTCCAGGCTTCAGTCCATCTTGGACAATGCCTCACACCCTCTCCATGACACACTGGCCCAGCAGGGGAGCTCCTTCATCAGAAGACTCCTATTACCCAGATGCACCACAGAGCGCCACAGGAAATCATTCCTGCCCGTGGTCATCAATCTCTACAACGCCTCCCTCTCAGACTCAGACCCCCCCCCCCCCTCTGTAATTCTGCGCAGAATTATAGAATTATTGACAATTATTGACATGTATTCATTCATTTTGCCCTGTTTTGCACATTGCCATTATCATTTTATTTTAGATCAGTTACATATGTATATATATTTATATTTCTTTTGTGGTGAATGTTGTATATTGGTAAAGAATTGGGTTTACCGGCCTGCTGTTACATGTCTATTGAAAATCCAACTTACCCCAGTTCCAGATTTGGCCGCAAGTGAGAAAACATTAATCAAGAGGTAGAACAGTTTAATATGCATATTTAATTCATAGAAATTAAATATGGAGACAGAGTTTACTTTACCAATCAAGATGATTTCACCGCGGTCGAGAAGTCTGTCTGAAGTAAGTTTTGGACAAACACTCTTTTTATCAACTTTAAAACTCCTCCTGCTCGCTCAGGGGGAGGATGACTGACCCCCTCTCCTTCTGACCAACCCCCCCCCCCCCCCGGGGGCAATAGAACTCCATGTCTATCTTACGCTGGAGCAGGGAGAGACAAACACCACTATGCTTGACTAAGATATTTTCTTAACAATATATATATATATATAATTATGTTGTTTGTATATCTGGAGCATGTAATGAAAATAATTTCCCTCTGGGATTATCAAAGTATTTGCACTAATAGCACAAATGACTGATGAATGATCAGTTTTCCAGTTAGATCCCATTTAGCACAACAGGGAATTTGCTCTGACGCCTATCTATCATTTTCACAATCTGTTGTCCTCCTCTTTCCTTGATAACAATGGTTTCTACTGTCTTCTTTCATCTTTAAATCTTTTCTTTGTAATTTTTAGTACTTGTTTTTGTCGTAATTAATAGCAAGTGAAGGCTTCTTTCATGAAATAATTGAGATTTAACTTGTGTTCTTGGTGGAGTTAACTCAGATACAATCCAATTCACTGCTTTTACTGCATTTTCTAAAGCAAACCCATGGGAAGAGGATGAAAGAGCGAATCAGTTCCAGATGTATTCAGATCGGTGTGAATAGCAACAACAGACAGCAACTCGAAAAGAAGTGGAAGTAAATAATAAATGAAGACATCTTCCAGCCTCCCCAAAGAGAGAGGGAAGCTGGGATAAATTTCAGGAGAAAGGAGAAGAATGTAGGCCTTTCATGAATTGTGCTCAGCGATGGGTGCAGATTTTCCTTACCATCCCCCTCGAGGCATGAGCAGCATGCAGAGAGGACACTATGACCCAGGAAACTAGCAGCCTCATGGAGCAAAGAGGCCAGATAGCCCACCACAAAGATACCACACATCCACCCATAGGACAGGAGAGGAGAGCCCGGGATAGAACCCCTCCTGCCCCTCGGCCAGCCTATTAATCCTGCTAGGCCCCAGTCATCCAAGCATGAGTAAGGTGCGCAATGTGGAGCCCTGCATGCCCAAGGCCCCACGAGTCCCAAGCAGAGGGCCAGCCCAATACCTGAGAGGTCAGCACTCGCCACAGCACCCCCAGCGTGTGCCGGATGAGCCCATACTGGCAACAGATGGGGTCAGTAGAGAGCAGTGAAAAGAGGCAAGGAGGGGACGAGTTCCCAAACCCCGTTTTTCAGTGAGACTGGGTTGGTCAAGCTCAATGACTAAGTGGGAGAAATATGTATAACTGTGTCTTAGTGGCCCAGTAAGATCTGGGGCTTTAAAGATTAGGGCAATGGCAAGGAAGCCTTCCAGCCTTTAAGATTTGAAGCTTAATGCAAGAAATCTATAATCAAAAATACCAGTACATATATGCTAAATACTTGTCAGCAGTTTTAAACTGGTACATTAACACCAGACACAAACAAGGTGAATAGAGCAAGTCATTTACATGTTAGCCCAAAGTAAAGGCACCATCAGGAGCAAATTAACGATTGGTCATGAGAATGACGAGTTTTAAGCGATGCGAAAGGCGCAAATGTGGCAAATAGAGTGAAGTTAAACTGTTAACTGCATAGTGGACATGCGAATAGAACAAAATTAAACTGCGAAGTGCGAAGGTGCGACTAGAGTGAAGCTAAATTTTGCTTCAATAAAACAATCTGAAATTTTTTGTCAATTTGCGTCCTCGTCCATTTATTTAAGCGTGAAAATCTATTTAAAATGTTACATATTTAGACTGAACAATTAGGCTATATTTCCATTGAGCAATGATTGATCAAAGACAAATGGAAAGGCACTCTGCAGCAGGGATAGAGCACATGTAGTTGGTGTCGCAGAGGGTGTTTGCTCACCCGAACCAGGGCAGTAAGTCCTCACACTGGGCCATGGACAAACAGAAGTACCACTGGAAGCGACCGTCATCCAGATGCAGCTCCTGAAGCAGGTATTGGTGATCGCTAAACTAGATGCATCTCTGGAGGATCCAGTGGACAAAGGAGCTTCTGGAGAAATGTGCTTTTGAGAGCCAGACAGCCTTAGTCAAGATTGGAATACCATGTTCCTGGTGACAAAGCTACCAAATAAAAAACACAAAGCAGTAGAAGAGCGGCCTCCACGGAATGTAATTTAAAGTTGCATGTACAGAACTTTGTCTCAGGACAAGTGACTTATAAGGGAGATGTCACAGAAGAGGGTGATCATCCTTCAGATAGCTCACAGGAAAAGAAATCCTAGAATTTCAGTGGAGCAAAAAGCAAGCCCAAATGAATTCTGAAACCACTGAAGAGATACAAAGAGATGAACCAGACAAGCAGGAATGTGAAACTAAGAGACAATGAAATTTTTTGAGTTTTTGAAAAAAGTACAAAGGAGCAAATGGCCAGAAGAGCTCATTAATTCAACTTTTCTACAAGTAGAAACTAAACATATAGAAAAGACTGAAGTGAAGAGTCATGGTACTTTAAAAACTTGCTTTAAGTACTATATCCTCATCTTCAAAAAGAACAGAACAAAAATAAGTTTACCATAAGTTATTGTATTACTGTTAGCCACTCCCTTCCGACAAATATGTCACAATGTGAGGTTTGTAGCAGAACCAAATAGCAGACAGGAACATGGGAGTAGTGCAATGAATATTATGTTATTAAGAAAAGAGGCAAGCTTACAAATACACTCATGATAAGCAGCATCTGTCATGGAGGAAAATAACTAAAGGTAGGAACCCAAAAGCAATGGCAGGAAGCAGGACTAAATAGAAGAAACCAGCAAGGGAAAGAGAGAAGCTGACAATTTAAATACAGGGTGGAAGTGAGTAGAAGGACATGGAGAACAGGTGAGAGTAATCAGATGGGAAATGAGCAACAGCTGAGAACAATAAGGGCAGAGAGCTGAGAGAGAACACTTATCAGAATCTGAGGAGGGAGAAAACACAGCAAAGATTCTAACTGAAATATCAAAATGTAAAAATAAACTAAAAATAAGTAAACAATGGAAGAACCAAAATGGCAACACTAAGAATATAAACAACAAGGAATAAAAAACAGAGACCTAAAACACCTAAGGATCCTGACAAAAGGTTTACCATCCAACTTTAATACAGATTGTGATAGTAAATAATAAAAAAAAACACAGGCTGCCTTGTGTGATGTTAACACTTTCCCTTAACACCTTTTCTTTTCTGAATGTGTGGGTTGCGGTTTCAGTGCCTTATTCTTAAAGCAGTCTGGGAAAAAACACAATTAATTTAAAATTTCATGCAATTCTAAAGATTTATTGTTAATATTAGTATAAATGAAGATGGAATTGTAATGATCAAAATCAAAACATGTAAAATTATACATTGTTTTGTAAGCTCTGGAACAGTCTTCATTTGTCTGTGTTAAAGTTTTAATTGAAATTGTATCGGTCACATAAACCATCACTGATAAAGAAGCAAGATGTCACTTTGCTAACTTTAAGTCATTTTTCTCTGCGAGGAGAAATCTGTATGGAATTGTGCTATATGAAGCTCTAAATTGTTAGATGTTTGCATGGGCATGGGTTTGCAGCCCTCTCTGTTACGCCAAAATAATTTGATTTTCTTTTGGCTGCATTAGAATAATCTTTAATGATGATTAAAACATGTATTGTTTTGGAGGGGAAGTCACATGATAAACTGGTGAAGAGGCAGCTCAACTGATTAAATGTGAACCCAAAGAGTGTATTGTAAGGCGAGGCAGCAACCAGGAAAGATGTTTTGTTCATAGTACCTTATGAACATTGTATTAAGCTATACTTTCTCTATGCACCACCACTCTTAAATTGTTCAGTTCATTCATTTTAGATGCACTCTTACAACTGTCTTGTAAAAAAAAAAAAGTATGTTTTCATCATAGCTTACTGTTGTTGATGCGAGGAGCTGCCATATCGAATCTAAAAATCGGACTTAGAACATTCATCCGACTTTCCGAGAGTGAAGTCCGATTGGGTGTTTCCAATTGATTCTTCCAACTCGGAAGTCAGAATTTCCAAGTTCTAAACTGCATCTGGAACGCAGCATTAGAGGTAATCCACAAGAATCATCAATTCAACCTTCAACACATTGAACCCTGACATCCTCCACCAGAGGAGCAAGGATAATTTACCCTAGACTTGCACGGTTTTTCGCGCATGCGCACTTGACTGGTAGGCAAAAGGCGAACACAATGGCGGACGAAAACAAAGAAAATGACGAGTTCTCAACGTATTTTTGTTCTTTAGATAACGTATCACAAGATCGTTATAAGAGTAAGTTGATGGTTGATGGTATCAGATTGCCAGATCCATACAGCAAAAGCCTGAAGGGATGGAGCGAGTCTGTGAAATGCTGGCCAAGTGTTCCGTACGGCAACATATACAGCTGCCTTATAAACACGCCAGGCCAGTACACACGAGAGAGCATGAAATCACTTGACGGCTACAGTTATTTCGTATTGGGACATGTTCAGACATGTTTGTGTAACAAACTGGCGAAGGGCACGACTGTGTGCTTTGTGAAAGCCAAGGTATCCCCATCCCAACGGGCCAACGACAAGCCACATGAGCCATGGGTGTGCCTGAACAAGAAGCAAGAATACGTTGTAGCTGCACATTGTACATGTAAAGCTTTTCCATATATTTATTCAATCTATATTTTTCCGTATATGTACGTATATTATTACGAAACAAACGTTTACGTCTTGACTTAAGTATATATCCTAATTTTTATTTATATTATTATTTAAGTAGAACAATGACTAGTGCAAAATTAAGTTGTATTTACCGGAGATGAAGTGCAGACTGCAAATTCTGTCGTGGTATGATGGCTCCCACAGTCGATTGGGATTGTCTGCATGCATCCTTTTCATTGAAATTATCCATTTCTTTCTTCGTCCTTCGGTAAACGAAAGAAACGTACATCTGATGATTTGAAATGCCTCTGTGTGCAACCGGGAGCACAACAAGTCGTAGGCATTGTTTACAGTCTAAAAATAAACTAACTAACAGTACGCTCTAAATCACCTGTTTTGTCACGCTGGTAGGCAAAAACAGCACTGTTTTTGCCTACCAGCGTGACCCGGATGTAGGAAGCACCTGGCTCGTGACATCACGCATGAACTGGTCTATGCTGTTGCGATAGACTGGCGACCTGTCCAGGGTGTATCGCGCCTCTCGCCCATTAACAGCTGGAGATGGGCACCAGCACCCCTCGCGACCCCACAAGGGATAGACGTGTCGGAAAATGGATGGATGGTCTGTATGCCGTGAGCACTTGAAACCGATGTCAAATTCCTTGTTAGTGCGCACAGTCTTGGCCAATAAAGCTGATTTTAATTCTGATTGAAATTACTAATTTCATAAATCATGTAATATTGCTTCTGTAGGTAAAATTTGAATACAACACTGAACTTTAAAGAAAATGCCCTGGTTTGTATGCGTATGCACTTAAGAGAGAGGGATAAATGTAGTTATTTATGGTATTTAGAAATATTATTGGAAATCACATAGTGTGTGTGCAAAATCCTGTTAAGGCTGCCTATCGCTGTACAGCGATAAGCACATGTGGAAGCTGTATATATTCAAATATATTTTTGTCTAATTAATTTTCATGTATGTGGATGTACATTTCTGAAACTGAGGGGAAAAAAATTAAATGTTTAATCCTTGTATATTTGATATGGGTACATTGCCATTCTTAATCAAGGCTTGTTAGGTTGTGATAATTCTTGATAAATTTACATGGAACAGGCTTTTTGTTTTAGGATTTCAGCATTTCAGCCCACAACCAATGAGAGCTATTTTCATCTCATCCAAAGACTCAGGTTAAGACACCATGATAAATATAATAGGAAAATTGGAACTCTAGTTATGCATTGAAGCACCACAGATAAGGGGGCTTTTACTGGTAAAAATTATTTATAGTGAGCTTTCCTGAAACACACAAAGGCTGGCATGCACAGGTGGTTTCCAACAGGTTTTAAGAGCGGCTACCAAGAGAGCACAAATAGTGTGCCATGCATTTCTCTGTGGAGTAACTATGGTAACTTTATGTTAGTCTAAGTTGTGACTTACACAGATTTTGAAGAGGACGAAGGCGACTGCAGTTACTTACAGTCATGAATAAGACGGCCGGTTTATGTTATTTAGCTATTTTTGGAGAGCTGTAGGTAATAATATAACGTCTGGTGTTCAAAGAGTTTAGCTTCTCCCCTCCCTCCCCCCCGCTGCTGTAGCACAAAGCTAGCGTTACTTTCACTATCGGCTGGATGATCTACAAAGCGTTTTATGAAGTGGCATTATCATTTATACCTGTCCAATACAGCTGCTCTTTTACAAGGGTGTTGGTTTATGTTAATTTTGCTATTTTTGGAGAGCTGTAGGTAATAATATATCATCTGGTGATCAGAGAGTTTAGCTTCCCCCCTCTCTCCCCCCCCTGCTGCAGCACAAAGCTAGTTTACTTTCACTATTGGCTGGATGATGTAAAAAGCATTTTATGTAGTGTTTGTATCATTTATACCTTTACAATACAACTGATGTTTTACAACGGTATTGTTTTATGGTATTTTGCTATTTTTGGAGAGCTGTAGGTAATAGTGTATGGTGTTGTGATCATAAAGTTTCGCTTCCCCTCTCCTCTCTCCCCCCACTTTTACAGCGCAATAGAAGCCTCACTTTACTGTTGGCTGGATGATCTAAAAGCATTTCATGAAGTGGTAATATCATTTGTACCTTTCCACTACAACTAATGTTTTACAACGGTGTTGTTTTATGGTATTTTGCTATTTAGGTAACAATGTATGGTGTTGTGATTAGCTTCACCCCTCCTCCCTCCTCCCACTCCAGCAGTGCAATTGCTTTTACTGTAAGTTGGAAGGTCTAAAAAGCCTTTTAGGAAGTGTTTATATCATTTACACTTTTCTAATACAACTGCTCTTTTATACCAGTGTTGTTCAATTTTATTTTGCTATTTTTGGAGTAGTAAGAAATAAATTGTCTTGTAATCAGAAAGGTAAGTTAGTACCCCTCTCCCCCTGCTTCTGCAGACCAAAGGAAGATTTACCTGTACTGTATGTTGTCTCATCTAAAAGCATTTTATGAAGCGGTTATATTATTCACATTTTTCCATTACACTGCTGTTTTACAACACTTATTTTGTTGCTTTGCTTTTTTTGGAGAACAGTAGGAAATAATGTATCATATCATTATCTGAAAACTTGGCAGTGAACTAACCTATCTCTGTATTATTACAGCAAGGAGGAAGCAGGACCATCTGGTACAGAAAGGATCGTGCATCCAACCACTTCGGTTAAGGATCCTCTTCTTCAATGTGAGAAGTCTATTCTGCATACCATTGTGGTTCTAAAATAAATGTCATTACATGATTAGCATGGTATTCCTACTCTTATTATAAATCAGTGTCAGATGCAACTTTAGTTTTAGCCTGTCATTTAGATAAACACGGTCATATCTAATCTTCAACATATGTCTTTGTTTCCCCAGTGACAACAGTGCACCAGAAGATGAGGAGTATCAGCCACCTGCCCATCGGCTACGGACTGTGAAGCGCATGATTGCCTCTACCCAAGAAAAAAAGAGCAGTTCAACCAGGCAAATGGCCAGGCAGGCGATTCAAGCTACCCTTCCGCCTATTGATGACAGCGAGGACATGTGTCACTCTCCAGGTGAACCAGACACTGAGCCACAGATACCTGCATTTTTTCTTTGAAGGTTTTTGCACATTTTTTGTAGCACATTTGTTTACACGGTTTTTACTGATAGCTTTTTATTGCACATTTATTTACACATTTTATTGATAGCTACTTATTGGAAAGTTTTTCACATTCTTGTTTTATTGATTTATAATCTAATTTTGCTCATTTGGTTTATTAGTTTATAATTAAGTATTTTTCAATACAATGGTTGTTTAAGACAAAGGGACATAATTCAGCACATTTTCTCTTCATTTTATTAATATTATGCTGTGCACAATGGTACATTTTGATGAAACAGGGGGTAAATCTTATGAACAAATACTTTATTCTGTATGCAGAAGGAGGCCTACAATGGAAATCAACACTTTTATCTGACCAGATTCCCTTTTATGAGGTGTAAAACACATTTGTCACAGTTTTGGCATGCCAAAATCACAGGTCCGCCTGGCACACTGCCCACTAAAACCTTTGTGGAACAAATGTGCTTCAACTGATTCAGTCCAGATTTGTTGCAGTTATAGTCAAGATGTGGACCTATAAAACCTGAGGCTTGTCCAATAATGTCCATGATGTTTTGCAGAGTTTATTTTGGAGAAAATGTACGCAAGGCTCAAAATGTTAGATTCTTTTCCTTTGTTTAATCACCCATAAATCAGACATGGTGACATTTGCAATAGTGGTTCCACCTGAAAAACTTTCTTTGATGCCTTTGTGTCACACAAATACTAACTTTTACATTTACACTTTATAACTTTGGAGATGTACTTGATTTATTTCAGATATGTAATTTCAGGCCAAAATTGGTACTAAAACCCTCTGGGCGTTAAGGGGTTAAAAGATATGAAATATTCACAAAATTGTGAGATATATTCACTTTGTGAGATACTGTAAATAGTCAGTTTCCCAGTTCAGATTGTTCCTTTGACTTGTAAAATTATATTTTTGTTGCTCTTAAAAACACATTAGTAGATTGCTTTATTTAACCATGTAAAAAAAAAAACAAATTGAAATTAAAACGTCTTTTCCAAGAGTGACCGAGCAAAGATGGCAACATTATAGAGCAATACTCCTTTATTTATTAGGTTCATACAAAATTGAACAAAGTAATTGTCCCTTGTGTGTCATGACATCACATACCATGCTGCACTTACACATTTTGATCAGTAGCATTTGGAGACCTGTACAGTTCAGTGGTTTCTATCTTTTAGTTTGTAATTACACCATGGCAGAGGTAAGCCTTGACTGGTGCTGCCGGCTTTAGAACCGAGTGGGATTTTAATTCAAGGGCAAACAGACAATTAATGTCAAGTACAACAGAGAGAGCCTCTCAACAAATATTAAGCTGTAATTTGCCCAGACCTTTACAACGAAACTTAATTTATTCTGAGAAATCCAATAGGTAGTTATTTCACTTAGCGTTGCAAAACTGCTGCAAGCGGTCATCGTGCTACCATAAGTATTGCCTGCCCTGCTGATATTAATGGAAATTCTACAAGTCTGAAGAAAAAATATCTCATGAGGCCTATAACCGAAGAACACTTGTCCAAAGGCCTCAGTGATCAAACCATTAGGTTTTCTTTTTTTTCTGTAGACTTAGAGAATTAACATTGTGTCCTATGGTTTTGGGATAAACTTTACTCACATATGATCCTGAAGAAAAAAAAGAGATAATTATGTGCACTGAACAAATAAATGCATGACCAAAATTGTCAATCACAGCTTATCAGCTGTTGCGTTTAAATCTATATATATACAGTGAATGTTGTCGTTCATTGAATTGTCTTTTTTTGTGTAGGGACAGCATACAAACATTGTCACAAAGTGATCTTTGTCTTACACATAGCTCCTCTAGCCAATGCCAATTTTCAGACCCAGTCCTTAATCTGGCATTATATTAAAGTTAGAACTAAAAAACTTATAAAATACAATTTGAAACTTATTTTTAGATATTGATGCAGTACAAATATTTTATAACAAAGACTAATAGATTGTAACTAAATCTTTTATCTTTCATTCAATCATTCAATCCCCATAAATTCCCTCACTCAGAGATCTTTATGATTTCACCATAACACTATGAATGCAGGGTCATTTTTAGGTGAAATCTTGCTTGTAACATTTGCACCCCAAGGTAAACGTAACACATCCGCTGAGGTGCAATCTTGTTATCCAGAACATGAAACCTGGATCTATAGAGTCAGCATTGCTGGTGCAATGACAGCTAAAGTTACTGTTACAACAAATACATATTTGACAATTTTAGACTATAATAGCAGAAGGGTGCTTTATAACCAACACATGCATTATTGTACGGTGCTACTGACAGGTGGTTTAATTAGCAAATAAAAAAATAAAATTGAAATACAGCTTTACAATAAATTGGGTGATAAATCTGCAAATGGAGTCAATGACAAAAAAAAACAGTTATGGAATATTATCAGTCAGGGCTCCTAAATACTAAGTGCTACTTCTTTACAGACAGCTAAATGATTTTGAATCGATATACAAATATAAGAGGATTGAGCTGTTACCTACAAATACCCTATCATAGTAACACATTCGTTAGGGCACAACCAAAAGCTTCAATGTATTGACATGCAGTCATTTTCAATTAATATAATATTGAAAAAAATAAATAATTTCAGTAACTCACTTCCTTAGGTAAAACACATTCTATAGATTCATTACACACAGACTTATACGTTCAAGGCTTTATTCCTGTTAAGTATGAATATATTCTGCTTACAGCTAATGATAACACGAAATTTAACATCAGGATCGTACATTGGACCAATAAAAAAATTTTTATACAGAAATGTGGGCTTAATGAAAGGTACACTACCGTTCAAAAGTTCGGGGTCACATTGAAATGTCCTTATTTTTGAATGAAAAGCACTGTACTTTTCAATGAAGATAACTTTAAACTAGTCTTAACTTTAAAGAAATACACTCTATACATTGCTAATGTGGTAAATGACTATTCTAGCTGCAAATGTCTGGTTTTTGGTGCAATATCTACATAGGTGTATAGAGGCCCATTTCCAGCAACTATCACTCCAGTGTTCTAATGGTACAATGTGTTTGCTCATTGGCTCAGAAGGCTAATTGATGATTAGAAAACCCTTGTGCAATCATGTTCACACATCTGAAAACAGTTTAGCTCGTTACAGAAGCTACAAAACTGACCTTCCTTTGAGCAGATTGAGTTTCTGGAGCATCACATTTGTGGGGTCAATTAAACGCTCAAAATGGCCAGAAAAAGAGAACTTTCATCTGAAACTCGACAGTCTATTCTTGTTCTTAGAAATGAAGGCTATTCCATGCGAGAAATTGCTAAGAAATTGAAGATTTCCTACAACGGTGTGTACTACTCCCTTCAGAGGACAGCACAAACAGGCTCTAACCAGAGTAGAAAAAGAAGTGGGAGGCCGCGTTGCACAACTGAGCAAGAAGATAAGTACATTAGAGTCTCTAGTTTGAGAAACAGACGCCTCACAGGTCCCCAACTGGCATCTTCATTAAATAGTACCCGCAAAACACCAGTGTCAACATCTACAGTGAAGAGACGGCTGCGGGATTCTGGGCTTCACGGCAGAGTGGCAAAGAAAAAGCCATATCTGAGACTGGCCAATAAAAGAAAAAGATTAAGATGGGCAAAAGAACACAGACATTGGACAGAGGAAGACTGGAACAAAGTGTTGTTGACGGATGAATCCAAGTTTGAGGTGTTTGGATCACAAAGAAGAACGCTTGTGAGACGCAGAACAAATGAAAAGATGCTGGAAGAATGCCTGACGCCATCTGTTAAGCATGGTGGAGGTAATGTGATGATCTGGGGTTGCTTTGGTGCTGGTAAGGTGGGAGATTTGTACAGGGTAAAAGGGATTCTGAATAAGGAAGGCTATCACTCCATTTTGCAATGCCATGCCATACCCAGTGGACAGCGCTTGATTGGAGCCAATTTCATCCTACAACAGGACAATGACCCTAAACACACCTCCAAATTGTGCAAGAACTATTTAGAGCAGAAACAGGCAGCTGGTATTCTATCGGTAATGGAGTGGCCAGCGCAGTCACCAGATCTGAACCCCATTGAGCTGTTGTGGGAACAGCTTGACCGTATGGTACGCAAGAAGTGCCCATCCAACCAATCCAACTTGTGGGAGCTGCTTCTGGAAGCGTGGGGTGCAATTTCTCCAGATTACCTCAACAAATTAACAGCTAGAATGCCAAAGGTCTGCAATGCTGTAATTGCTGCAAATGGAGGATTCTTTGATGAAAGCAAAGTTTGATGTAAAAAAAATCTTATTTCAAATACAAATTATTATTTCTAACCTTGTCAATGTCTTGACTCTATTTTCTATTAATTTCACAACGTATGGTGGTGAATAAATGTAACTTTTCATGGAAAACACAAAATTGTTTGGGTGACCCAAAACTTTTGAACGGTAATGTATGTTTAATACCTGCCTAAAGTACATTTTGTGACTTTCAAAAGGTATTTTTAATCTGACAAAATATTACAATTTATTGAACATAACTGCATGTATGAAGATGAGTGATACATAGCTTTAAAAATCTTTTACAAATACAAGTACAAAAACAGCTGTATCCATTTGTTTTCAGTGCCTTTTACTCGGATACCCCTAAATTAAACTTAAGGTAACCAATTGCCTTCAGGGGTCACTCAGTAATTATCTCCACCTGTATGTAATCTAATGTAAGAATAAACACAGCTGTTCTGTGAAAGCCTCAGGGGAAATTTGATGAACAAACTGAATTATTAAATCCAAAAAACACACCAAACAGATCAGAGATAAAATTCTGGAGAAGTCCTGTTTGCAGTTTGCCACAACCCATTTAAGGTATGGGGAAAACATGAGGGAAAAAGATCTTCTGGTCAGATGGGGGGGGGGGGGGGGGAATCACATAGAGAATGTTCCACTATAGAACATTAAGCGCCTTCGTCCCTCCCTCAACCAGCATACCACAACCTCTGGACTTCTAGCAAAACTCTGTGATAGAAAACTAACACTGCACATCTCTCAGTACACACCTTTCCCATGGGCAGTGTTGTGAATGGAGATGTTCAAATTAATGTGTTGATAAGTGTAGCTAAATTTTTAAAGAACACTGTACTGACAATGCTGTTTTTACATTGCAAACTTAAAGTGAGCACAGCTCATCCTGATTTGATTTAACTGTGCTGTATCTTTGGATAAACGTAAGACTACTATTGCAGTTTTCAGAGGTAAACTTTGGATGGTTAATGCAGAAAAGAGCCATACTTTTTCTCAAGGCGAACTGGCTTACCATAGTGTGTGTGTGTGTGTGTGTGTGTGCGTGCGTGTGTGTGTGTGTGTGTGTGTGTGTCTTTGTGTATACAGACAAAGCCACTGAAAGACACAGTTTAGCTCTTGCACACACAGAAAGTTTTTACAATCTTTCTAAGCACTTGATGTATAATGTATGTCTCTCCCCTCACTTTAAACTTCAGCATAATGCTCTCTGCTTCCCTTTAAATGTAAGAATTTAAACTGAAGGCTCAAGCCTTAACCATTAGAACTGATAGATTATACTGGGTTTCTTTGCAGTAGTGATTCACTATTACTGTATGGTTTAAACTGCACAATAACTGTTTGAAAGAAATAAAACTCATGCAAAATCTCATCTGAGCAGACGGGATGGTTGTAAGAAGGTTAAAAGGTGACATTGATTACAAACAAAGTCTAGATGGAATGCTTTTCACATTTCGAGACACATTTTGCTTTCTGATGACAAGAACACTGAAATACATGAATAAGCAGTTTTGGGAAATTGGTCATTATAAAATACAGGCAATGTGAGCAAATGCAAAAGGAGAGAACAACAGAAATTCAAGGCAAGTTTCGAAAGCTAGACAATGACATAACCAATATGCTAACTGATAAAGACTTACAATACAGCTATTGGATTAATTCCGGCCAATCATAACCTCAATTCTCACCCACGGGCGATCAAAACATCGTTCCTGCAAGCCAGGCCAATAACAACCCTAACGACTCCTCGTTACAGAGGAGTGGACCAGTTTCGGTTCAATCTGCTGGCTTGATGGCTTTAACGACTGCCCATTACTAAGGGGTGGACCTGTTTCGGTTGAATTTGCATGTTATCTAAGCCATTACAAGGCCTTTGTTTGGCATTGGTATAAAGCTGGTTACTCCACATTACTCCAGACTTTTTGAATTGAGAAAGCTTCCTGGAGAGGAAGCGAAACGTCTTCAACTACGAAAAACAAGTCCAGTTGCTTTGTTTTTTACTTTTTTTTTTTGGAATGACCATGACCTGGATGACTGAGAATCTTCACCAGCATAACTGATAAAGAGCATAAGGACCTACAAATACAACTTTTAAACCTTGATTTCAGACAAGATATGATGCATGAACAAGATCTAGTTCATGTTTCAGCTATGAACTTAGTGAAAAATAGTTTAGTTATGGACTGTGAATTCTAATTTCTTGATGTTAACCGGGCTGAACTGAATTTAGAGCTATTTCTTGTTAAGGATGAACTTGCATGGGGTCGCACCATACTGTGGGGATGAATTTCTTCTGCAGGTAGAGGTATTCTGGTCAGATCTGATGAGAAGATATCGGGGAGCTAAATACAAAGAAATTCTTGCTGTGTAAAGCTAGTAGAGACATGACTAAGAAGACTTGCTGCTGTAATTACAGCAAAGGGTTGTTCTCCAAAATGTTGACTCAGCAGGTTAAATAAAATGTATACCAATTCATCCATTCCTTTCCACTTCCCAGCTATCCTACTATTGCTCATTTGTCACATAAAGTCCCAATGAAATTAGAAATTATATTTTAGCCACAATTTTACATTTTAGCCACAAACCTCAGTTTGTGGCTAAAATGTGACATGAAGAAAAGAAATGTAATGAAAGTTAAGCATTAATCAATACAAAAGGTCAGTATGTGGAAGGGAGTTTGGTCAATAAGACATCATATTCAAGCTTTAGGAAAGGGTTGACCAATATGTCAATAAGAACTAAACTCTCATAGGTTAAAAGCATTATTGCAACTCAACCCTTGTAGCTATGAAGTGGCTTGTGAAGATCTGTTATTGTGTTCACCTTTAGGTATTTGTTAGACAAGCTCCTATTTACACATCCAGCATTATAATTGTAATGTTTTTCATTAACACTGAAACCATAGTGATGTAACGCCGTCGTTTCGCCTCACTAAAAAGAGATTGAATTAACACACATTAGACTGTTGTTGGCTCCTAAAGCAAAATCATGATCTGAAAGGCATTTTTAATGTAATAAAAGGGTAATGACAATACCCTGAACTCATTTCGATTATGAATATATTCAAAAGGTCAACACAAAGACAACTGCATGAACAATGTAAATAGGCTGCAACAATTTACAGAAAACAGGTGATGATTGATCTACAGCGACATGCAGATCACATCAGTAGTTGGTCTCATTTGCAGTTTGGGTTACAAATTGACAGTTTTCTATGAGGTACCCAACAGTCTCTTTATTTTTCTTATTGTCAGCACTGTGCTTTAGTGAAAGGCTTTTAGTATTTTTTTATGATTCAGTAAAATCCCATTATAAAGGCTGCTTTTTGACAGTGATTTTTCAGGATCAAGAATTTGCAACCCAAACCCTTATTGACCTAATTGTTGGTTACAGCATGACTAAGGGCTGTTACGACAACACTTTTAGTGCTGGTAATTTGAGTTGTAACTGTTGATAACCTTGACAGAATAATGAGACTTCAAAATGTTATTGTAATTGATACCAGTGTCAGTTATTGAGAAAATCTTGTATAAGTGCAATATCAATAATGGCATTCTGTAAAGCGACTGTATTACATAACCACACGCTTAATCAATTAAGCACAAAACAATCATGAAAATAAACTGCAATTGTCCGAAAATGTTGGTAAATCATTATATAACCTCAACTAATCTGTGGGAAGGTGTTTTTGTTTTTTCTTCTGCCTGACTGCTGTGGGAGTATGTTTACAGTCTGTGAGCAAATGGTTTTCTAATATTTCCAATCACAAGGAAAAGGTCAGATCACCAGCAAATGTGGAGATGGAAAGGGAAAGCTGTATGACAGCAAAAATAAATAAATAAAATGTGGATAGGAAGACAGTGATGGAGGTAGGGTGCAGAGTGTGACAAGCTGAGTGATGGATAGATGATGGAGGATGTATGAAAGTCTGCAGGACGCGAGGATGGTGCGGAAGGAAGATCGAGGGAGAGATAGAGGGATATTAGATAGAGGGTGGAAAAATAGAGTGAAGGAAGAGGGAGTGAGGGAGGGGTAACAACAGTGGGAAGGATGGAGGAGGAAGAGCATGGCATGTGTTGTTTTATTCTTATCCAGAGGCCAGAGAGAAGAGGCAGATACCTGCTGATTATTCTCTTGTATTATCTAACACTAAAGGCTGACATGTCAGTGTGTTTGTTTTGTGGATTCATAGAACATTAGATAAGAGATTCCGAGGGAGGGGCGAATTTAGACTCAATTTATTTGTTTCATTTTGTTAGATTTATTTTCTATTCTCTCTTTTTACTATTTTTTTCAAATCCCAGATGCCTTTCTAACCCTTTTATGTCATGTTTGAGTATATTTAAAAGATCGAACATCCAAATGATACATAAAAGTAATCGTATTCTTAAATCCTTGTGTTACATCCATAATCAATTTCTTATGGTGCACAGAACTGCATCCAGACACATTGTAGAGAGAGAGAGAGAGAGAAAGTAACATTCAATGTGGAGAAAAACAAAACTCCTACACATATAAGCTTTAACACATATCACTACTACTGCCCGTGGAGTTCTGTTCATCCATGTGGCTGCTGTCGTAATCTTCCCTTGAGCCAGATCTTGTGGGTTGCAGCCCCAACATGTACATCCAATGAGAGGTGCTACAGATTTTCTTTTTTGCTGCCATTGAAATATTTATGCTGTCCTGCTGTGCAGTGCTACACATCACTTGAACATGTGACTAAAATGAGCGTGTTTTCCAGGTTTTCCTTTGTTCGTATGCTCACACAGGGGAAAGGGGAAGGTTCTTTACATCACGAATGTGGAAAAATAGGTGTGCTGCTAAGTGATTGAAGCTGGGAAAAGAGGGCACTACCTGCTTCTTGAGAATAAATGTTTAATGAAGCTGACTTTGTCTCTTGACAGTCTGATAAAATGTTTATGATTAAAATGGAATAAACCGGTGTCCAAAGTGTGTGCATTAAAAAAAATCATATATCAAATGTGTGCATGTGTGATTGTTTGCTGTATATGGTAAATAAGTCTGAATTCTGATTGATTGTTTCTGATAATGTGAGCTTTTCTGCAGTTGTATTATGTTAAATCTAGGTGACCTCACAGTAACCTTTAATTTAGCACATTGTTTATTTTAGGGATGTAACATATATGAACAATTGTGATTATTCTTTGAAAAATTGTCACAGTTATCAATTTTAAAATGATTTTGTTAAACTCTGTACAATTATTCAAACTGCAAGGAAGTATAAAATAAGTTTGTTTCTGATAAAATATAAAAAAAATTGATTTTCTGTTTTAGAACAACATTTATCAATTCTATTTACATTTTATTGAAAAATGACATGTCAAATAATTTTGATCCTTTTCAATAATTAATGGAGAAATCTTCATTGGCATTGCAACAGACGAACACTTCCTATAATTGCTTACCAGCATTTTACATGTGATGAGCTCCAAGTCTTTCTGCAGAAGGTTTTCCATCCCCCAAATATTTAGTTTTCACCAGAGATTATCTATCAGATCCAATATGGTCTCTGGATTGGCCACTCAAAAATGTCAATATCCCTTCCACTCCAAAAAAAACGTGTGGGTAAAATTTAAATACTACTTAAACCTAATTCTGCCAGGTTGATGAATATTTTTGACCTTAATTGTAGTTTAAAATTACAGACAAATGGTGAAATTATTGCAGTAACAGTGCAACCAGCAGCATTAATTGTTTACTCGCAGTGCAACTGTTATCAATGTCATTATCATAAGTCTTATCAATAGCAACATTAATAATGTTAATACTGCTATTTTCACTCATTCATTCTCTAATCAATACGATATTTAATTATGTCACATTTTGATGATACATTTTGGATGAAGCATGAGAATCCATGTCTCGGTAAAACTAACTGTCTAAAAACCTTCATCCATCCATTGTCTTCTGCTTAACAGAGATTGGGTCACAGGGTAAAAGGTCAAGGAAAGAAACCAAGACATCACTCTCCCACTGACACCCTCCAGCTCTGTGGGGAATTCCAAGTTTTTCCAAGGCCAGGAGTGATATATAGCCCTTCCAGCAAGTTCTGGGCCTTCCCAGTATGACATGCTCTTAAAATCTCCAGAAGTAGACACCCAAAGAGCATACAAAGTCCTAAAACACTTCAACTGACTCCTTTCAATGCAGAGGACCAACAGCTCTACTCAAAGCTCCCTCCGGGTGATGGAGCTGATGCTGAAACTAGATGGATGAATTGAACTTTTTTCATATTTTGTGCTGATATGAAATGCTTTTGTAATGTGGGCGTGATTCTTTTGCACCTCAAAGCATTGTATGTTGAATGCTAATGTAAAATATGAGAATTATAATCAGTAACAATAGAAGAATAATCACAGTGTAATTCGCAAAACCAACAAAGACAACAATAACATCTAAAGTAAATAAAATGTTTGCCTGACACAGATAATTAAGTCACAGAATAATGTGTGGCTAAACGCCCACATTAGTTGGTACCAACAAACTAACCAATCACAAAAGGGAAAGTGAAGTGTACTGTGGTATTAGTTCAAACAGTTCACTCAATATCAAAAATACACATTTTCTCTTAAAGTGTACTACCAAAAATCAGCCAACATTCTTTCAATACTATCTTGCCATAAAGTGAAACTGGGAAAGAGAGTATAAGAAACCACTATCAAACTTATGAACTGTAAAATTGCTTAAGGAAGTGGGGCATTTGTTTTTTTAAATAGTTGCCTTCTTCTGTTAGCAGTGGTTACCTTCAAAGAATGGTAGTTCAAAGGCTATCCATGAATTTGACCAAACATGTTGGAAATTGCAAACAGTTTTTACTGTTTGCAATTTTTAACATTAAGGTGTCTTGTTGGTCTCTTGGTGTCTTGTTTTTTGGTTATAGTAGGATGAAGTGGAAGATGGAGATGGATAAAATGGGTCCTTTTTCTGCAAAAAGAGGGTTGCTAATATTGTGGTAAAAAAGACCTTAGTCAAAAAGCTATTCACCTGGACGTCCGTGTACTGTAACAACCCTCACCTATGGTTATACGTTATGGATCATGGGGGTGGGCTCTCAAGATCTGTGGCTTTTCCAACAATGAAAATAGTCAGTTAGGTGGTTTTGGCATCTTATCATGATGCTTTTGGGGTGCCTGTGTTTGGAGACTTCTGGCCAGAGACTGTTTTGTGATCCCCTCAGCTGTAGTGTAGAGAGTATGCCTCAGCTTCCACATGGACCTGTTAACCAAGTGACCCATAAGACAATGAATAGTTGTGTAGTCAATTTTTAGGCTAGTTGTTGGCAAAGCAAAGGCCAGTTTTAATTAGACCATAATTGGTCACAATCAATCAAGATTAAAATCCAGGATGCTGACAATATACAACCCAATCTTTGACATTGTCATTTTTAAAAATATTTACTTATAAAAATAGTCTTTCTTTGGTACAGCATAAAAAATTATTAAAACAAGAAATTACAAAAATTAACCAACAAAAAGAACTTTAGTGTTAATGCTAAAAATGTCGGTCTTGACTAAGGATATGTGCACATTCCAGGATCAGTTTAGGATTTGTCTCCCTCTATGTTTCTGATGCAGTTGATCAGATACACAAAAGCAAACCAACACTTGACAAATATTGATTTATGAGTCACATTTATTTAAAACTCTGCACAGTATATCGGCTTTTTTAACAGCTTCTGGAGAGGACTTTTCACAGCCGGTGTTGAAATATCTGCACATAATTTTTCTATTTGTATAACAACTTCTAAATGCAGAAACGTCAGTGAATTTAGGGTCTGTTTTAACAATTTGACAAGTTACTGTTAAGTTTTGTCCACAAAACATTAGTTTTGTAAATATCAGTTAAATCTCAGATGTTATTGTAAGAAATTGGTTTGGTAAAATAACAAGAAAAAAAAATCATAATTTCAAGGTCATAAGCAAAAATATAAAGCAAATAAATGAGCAATAATTGCTTATCCTAAAGCAGCATTTAAGGTGTCTGTGGTGATATACTTGACATATTAAAGAATTTTTTGATCAAATGCCAAGAGGAAGAGCTCAACAGCTACTTGCCTATTATGTTCTGCAAGAAAAAAAACGACCATTATTTTGGTCTGTCATTGCAGTATTATATATCTGCTTTGTTAGGTTGAACTTGGTGGTAGCTTGCATTTCTCAGTGTCTTGTTGAGGTGCTTTTGAGGTAAGATATGAATTTTAATTCCTGGTGGAGTCCAATTCAAGAAGGCCTGTGAGCAGTATGTCTGCTTATCAGGGTTTCAGGTTTTGACAAGTCTCTAAAAGCAGGTTTTAAGATAGAATATCTATGCATGCTTTTTCTTTCAATGTGCACATCATCTTTGCTTTAACGACCCATAGAAAATGAAATTTGACATTTCTCAAGGCCATCATTTCATATATAAGAAGGTGAGAAAGTAGTTGTCAGTTTGTGTTTGTCTTTATCAGATCTGTGGTTGGAAAATAAGTCACTAACGTGGTGGTGGCGAAAGGGTAGTGCACGCGACCCATGTATAGAGGCCTTAGTATTCGACACTGCCGTCCTTGGTTCAAGTCCTGGCCTGTGGACTTTTGCCGCATGTCTTCCTCTTCTCTCTCTCTCTCTCTCTCTCTCTCTCTCTCTCTCTCTCTCTCTCTCTCTCTCTCTCTCTCTCTCTCTCTCTCTCTCTCTCTCTCTCTCTCTCTCTCTCTCTCTCTCTCTCTCTCTCAGCATACTTTTAAATAAAGGTCACTGGTACCACAAAGATAATTAAAAAAATAACTATTAAGAACCAAATTGTTCTTATATTTAAAAAAATGCACAACATAATCCAAAACTAACGTGGTGAAATACCAAATTAAAAGAGAGAATTAAAATATGGCTTTTTTTCCTTGCTTCAAGCCTTGTATAAACAGACAAATTGCAAGTCTATTGGTTTTCGATTGAGAACCATTTTTGGCCTGATTTCCGTGTCTGTGGTTTCCACACAAAAAAAGCCAATCTGTGTTTTGTAAGGAAGAAGAAAATGCCTTTTAAAGTATGTTTAAAATGTAAGAACATTTTCCTGAACTTCAATTTTAAATCATCACCTGCAAAAGAGTCAAAGTAAAGTTTTTTTCACAATCTGTTGTATTTTGAGTTTCTGTGTTTTGTGATTATGTTCAGTGCACCAATTCATGCCAATTTTAGAATTGTAAACAGTTTCTAACAACAACAACAATAATAATAATAATAACAATAATAATAATAATATATTTTATTTGTATAGCGCTTCTCTAAAAACTCAAATTCACTTTACAATAATCAGGTAAAATTACCAAAACGGACAGTTAAGTACAGAAGTACATCCAAGGCATGGATGAGAATTTCAGCAGCCGAGAAGGGAAGTGATGGGTGGAGATGAGCAATATTTTTTAAAATGAAACACATCTTCATGAACACGTCTTGTGATGTCTTTGATGTGGTGTTCAAAGGAGAGGTTGCTGTCAAAGGTGACTACAAGGGTGTGGATGTGATTGGAGGGAGACAAAGTGGTATTGTCAATGGTGAGACTGAAGTTGTTAGTGGTTTTGGTAAGGGATTTGGGACCGATGATAATGATGTCTGATTTGTCGCAGTTGAGTTTAAGGAAATTTGAGTCCATCCATGATTTTACCTCATTGAGGAAACTAGTCAAGGTAGAGTGAGTTCCAGTTGATCCATTTGGTGGTGATGTAGAGTTGGACATCATCGGCATAACAGTAAATGTCAAGACCATGGCTACGGATGATGGAACCAAGGGGTAACATGTACAGGATGAAGAGTAGAGGGCCAAGATTTATTTTTCTGGGGGACAAATAAATCAGTTGCTAAACCCGTCAGTTGTTGGATATTAGTGTAATGTCTATAATGTTTAGCTTCTCTTGCTTGTACAATCATGCATATTGTATAGTTTTCTTTCATCAATCAAGATCCTCTGTTTATCTTGAATATTGCATTTATTATGCAATGTATGCATTTTTACCTAAATATGCTATATTATCATTGAATAATGATAGTTAAATAAAGTATTTTTTTCCTTTCTGATAAGTTCATGCTCTTCTGCTTTACAAGTTAACTTTTAATTAGCTTTTTTATTCCTTTTACTTAATCTGGTGTGTAACTCTGGGGTCCGTTCTTTGTACGTTGCTTAAAACATCCGAGATCAAATGAGACATCCAAGATGATTTCATCCGGCTAATCATGATCCGGCTAATTGGGTTCTTCGAACATACCTGCTGTTTATGATTAGTATGACTGGATTGAGTTATCTGAGATAACTGCGCGTTCATGCGTTTGTTTAAAAGGGGAAATGTATCGATAGTAGAAACAATGATCAGCAACGCTGCTATTGGCTGTTCAGCATTGCCAAAGAACGCCCAGAGTTTTTCTCCCAAGCAGAACACGAGCTTTTAATGGAAGGTTATGCCGAATTTGAGTCATTAATTAAAATGACAGGGAACACCTCAAAGTCTGCTAAAGCCAGGAGAGAGGGCTGGCAAAAAGCAGCAGACAAATTACATGCATAAGTGCTGTCCATGGTAGATGTTTCTATCACTTTCTACAACAGTATGTATTTTTGCATTTTAATAATTTCATATTTACTTTGTTCTTTTATGTCAGAGCCTCCACGGGACCCACTAACATGGGGACAAGTAAAGGTGAAGTACAAGAATATTCTACAAAATGGTAGCCTTAAATTATTATACTGTATTTTAAAAAGCCACTTTTTCCTCTTTTTAAAGGCCACTGTTAAATGATGTGTTTGTCTGTTTATAACAGCCACCAAGAAAAAGGCTGAAAAAAACTTTTGTTGCATGAGGCATGTTTAACCCTTTCTTTTTCTTTCACAAAATGACACAGGATGCCATCCGTTCCCTATATAAACGGCATCTTCAACAGAAAATTTAGTATTTTGACCTGAAAAAACACAAATTAGGAGGAGAAATTGAACTCCACAACTTGAAAAAGAGAAAACTTGCACTAGAGATCGAGTTGCTTCAAAAGGACCTTCAGAGTAAGTTCTAATACACCATTTGACAGTAGTATTGCTGACTTTACATAACTATCTCTTATTGCAGGCAAAAGATGACTTGCTGGCTTTTCTTTATAAACAATTGTTTAAATAAAACGAGAGGAACTAAGCATTATTTGTTTGTCTTTTATTAAACATTAAAAAATGGTGTTCCACAATTCTGTCCCGTCCTCTGCCACTAGGTGGTCCAAGTGCACTGGCTGGACAGACTTCCCTATCTCCTCCGCTTATAAAGCTGCGATCTAATCCTGTTTACATGCTCGCGAGCAGGCTTAAGTTTGCGCACATGTTGCTACGACAGCAAGTCCAGGATGAGTTTCGAAGAACCAAACAATCCAAGATCATGCCAAATCGTCAACAATAAAATCCAGCTAACTGAGTTAGCGACGTACGAAGAACGGACCCCTGGTGTCTGTCAATGTGTTTTGTCCACTGTCACACCCAAATTTCCCCATTGTAGGAAAATAAAGGTATTGCCATTCTATTATTATTATTATTATTATTATTATTATTATTATTATTATTATTATTATTATTATTATTATTATCTATTTTTAAGCTGCTTATTATTGAGAGTTTATTCTGGGATAGGTGTGAAAATAAGAATCAAGTAAGCACTCTAGCTTCATTTATAGAGCATTTTTCATACACACCACAGGTAACACAAGGTGCTTGAGATCAAAATAAGAAAAAATGAAAACAAATCCCAAACAGCAACAACTAATGAGCCAAACAGGACTAAGCATGGAAAAAATATTGAGAAATGCAGATGATGTCTCTTTGAAGAACAGTAAATAATATTGTGTTAATTATGATGAAGAAGGGACACCATAAGAAGACTCGATAATTCCAAGCATAGATTTGGAAATCCTGGAGAGTTTTAGAATGACGGTGTCAAACTATCTACAAAGAATGTGTTATAAAAAAAAAATAAAACCATCAAAAAAGTAAAAATAAAAGTTTTTATTGACATTTTAATGTTACATATACGTTAATGCAAATAGAACATAACACAAATTTACTCACACTCTACATGACAGGTGTATTTTTTCTTGTGTACTTTGAACTTCAAGATATACCCAAAAATATCCTAAAATCCATGGTTTATACATTGTACAGGCTCCAAATTGTGTAAAATGCTGTTCCCGTCAGTGCGAGAATATCTTGTAATAGCATGCCATTTGTTTGTAGATCTGTGGGATCACCGCGGTTTAAACCCACCTTCTGTGCATTGAAGCTACACTACTGGCAATGCGGCCATTTCTGAGAATCTTCACATTTCTAAAAAGGTTTTTTGAGGAGGATGTGAAGAGGGTTAAGGGTGAGCTGCAAGGGATGAGATAATGGGATAGACATGCCTGCTCAGTTTGATAACCCTTTTGAGCTCTTTCTTTTTTCCTCTTTTTGTGATTCACACATTTATTCTGTGTTTGGTGTGTGTATGTTTGTTATGCAAGTGTAAGGAAAAAAGGATTAATATGCTTTTCCCTAGATTTTTGTTATCATTTAAAATGTATTAAATGCACTCAGTTAAATTCAAACTAAAATATTTTTATTTTATTTTGTAAGCCTTCAATAAATTGTTTAGGAAGACAATTAACACCAATTATTACCTTATCAAAACACATGTCATGTCTCAAATAGTACACCTGATAGTAATAGGTGATAAACAGCACAAAACGTGACAGTGTGTTAGACTGCTTAATAACTTACATTTGAAAAAAATATTGCAATTTACATGCCTGTGCAGATTCTCAGTCATCGAAATCATGGCATCCACAACAGGCTCAAATCAAAAGCAACGCTATTTTTGCTTGTTTTTTTGTTTTGTTTATAGATATATATATCATATCGATACGCAGTCACAAAAACTGGGTGAAAGTCTTGTTGCCTTCAATATAAGCCTGTTGTAGTTACTGGAATTTACTGTAAATATCAGTGCTATCACAGTACATGTATATATACCAAAGGTTCTTGATATGGATATTTTTGATTAAGTACTCACATTTAACAAACCAATCTGGTGTTTTAAGCCTGCATATATGGAAAGTTTTTTATATGAATCTAATATGTGAAACTCTCCTTCCTCACATAACTTTAAAAATGTAGCACAGCTGTTTATTTATGAACCACTACAATGACAGCAGAAATGAGAGGTGGATTGAATGAAAGGGTTGTGTCAGCATAACCTCATTTATCAGCCCAGGGGATACATGTAAACAACTGTTAAGTCGAAAAAATGCATTAAAATAAAAACCTCTTATGTATCACTATGTGCTCAACAACCTCACACTTTGATATTTCCTTCTTTGAGCAAGTGTAAAATAAAGACAAGCACCCATGTAAATGAAAAAATTAAAAAGAAGAAAAAAAGCACAGCAATGTACATTTATAAGAACCCAGCTAAGCAGTCATTGTATTTTTATTCCTAACTTCTTTTACTCAAATGAAGAATCTTTTCCCTTGCATACTGTTTCCCTCCTGCTGGTAACATCTGGGCATCCATCATCCCCCCCCCCCCCCCCCCCCGGTGTTAAATGTTACTCCAGTTAGTAGAACACGGTTTACTTAATATAACTACATAATTATTTGAATAATCTTCTCTCTCTTTTTTTGACAGAGATCGTCCCATGTGCAACCAGGCCAGGCAAACACCAACATGTCCTTAGGTTCAGGAGTATTGCTTTGCTTCATTATTTGAAAACAGTTGCTAAGATAATATTTTTTTTCTGTCAATTTCTTACATTGTGCAGTTGATATCTAAATCAATGATTGGCAAGCTGGAAGGGCATCTCAATAAATTAGTAGATCAATGAAAAAGTATTAAATTTCCATAATTCAATTCAAAAAGTGAAACCCTTACTATATATAATTATTAGCCTGGGGGCTTTGCAAATCACAGGTAGCATTTCCATACACATTACCTCAATAATTTCTTTACTTTCCTGGGGCTTTGGTCCCCCAAGCGACCCAGTTCTGCTTTCTCAGGGCTTGTTGAGAGGGTGTGATTGCATGCAGCAAGAAAAACAGTCAGACACAAGAGTGGAGTCAGGAGATGAGGAGTTTACAAACATATTGATTTTATAACCTTAAGTTATCACAAAAATGTTGTTTTAAAATGTTTTTAGGTAAGAAAGTACACCTTCAATGCAATCTGTAAAGTCATTTAATCAGGATTATGAACCATTTTTAATTCTGCTAAACATTGGTTTCTTATAACTGCAAAGGGACGGGGTAAAGAGAGAATAGGAAGAGGTCAAGAATGGAACCTTATTACTTTATTCAGTATTATTTGTTCATTTAGGGTCTGTTTATTTTGATCCATTCATGTGGGTCTATCTAGGAACAAAATATATTTTACAAGAATAAAGCAGACAGCTTGAATGGACTCAGGAAGCTGAAGCTTTGGTGGCAGCAGACAGAATTTCAGGAGATGAGTGACAATCAGAACAAATTGTATTTTCGTCAGAAATCTGGAAACGACCACAGAGCCGTTTCCTTGTTTAGAAGGTGCAATATTGAGCATAAATGTTGTGAGTGGAGATTAAACAGACGTGATTCTGCTCATATTAGGCAGTGTTGGTATGTTGAAACAATCATGGGAGAACAGTTGTGTGTGTTTTTATGTTTTTACCCACTAACAACAATGTCAGCATACTTGCCAATACCCTCCTATTTAAACTGTTCTGATATCACTAATTATATAGATAAAATCCTAAAATATTATGAATAAAATGTGGACAAGACCAACAAGTTCCTATAAGGTAAGGCTGTGAAATTACAGTAGATACCTTTTATGTGCAGCGACACCTGCGGAACACTTAAAGACATCTTCACATAGTCTGTAAATTACAGACAGTCACTGTCTAGATTGAATCAGATCTATGGGAGAAAAACACCATATTGAAAGATCCTTTAATCCAGCAGTGTGAACAAATCCATACACTCTGTGTGTTTTATGCCTGTGGAAAACTTTCTAAACTTAATTTTATTCATAGATAGAATTTCAAAACGCTGCCCCAATTTTTTTCTCCTCATCTTCTCGTTCCTCTTGCCTAGGCTTACTTGTGTGCAACTTTCCTTGCATGCGGCTTAGAAGAAGGGCTCATGGTTTTGCAGCAGAGAAGAGCAGACCTTAACTCTGGGTGCCTCAGTAAATCAGCATTAAAATAAAAACCACTAATCCACATGTTATTTAATGTGACTTAGTTAAAGAGAGAGTCCAAAATAGCTTAAGAAAGCCCAAGGGTGCGATCAAATCTTAGTTACAGTAACTGACAAATAAAATATAGTTTAATATGTGTTTCTTAAATTACTTCATTAATTGTAAAAAAAAAAAATATCCTTTTGCAGACTATTGTTTGTCCTGGTATGCTATATTCACTTGTGTGGTTCTCATCAGTTTGATTTTCTATGTATATTTTCAACCATTTTTTCAAGTGAGTCTAAAGTGTTATGTTGTGTGTGTGTGTGTGTGTGTGTGTGTGTGTGTTTATTCATACCTTAATTTCTTTCTGTATTTAGAGCAAAGTAAAACTCAGAATTTGGAAGGCCGCAACTGTGTGTTTAGGTCAGGATGCTGAGCTTCTCAGCATTCATGCTTTCAATGCATTTCTCTGTAAAACGATTGAACTGAAGCAAAAAACCAACAACTTGAAAACATGGTTTCCCCCTCCAAATGAGGCCGAGTTATAACACTTGTGGTAACTGAGCATAAAAAGGTCGATCTGGGTTGCTGGAGAGCCCGCTTCCCCTGAATTTCAAATGTTTTTTTGCAGACAACAGTAGAGCTAAGGTGGCATTTCCAAATGTAGCCTGCTCCTTTTCAAACAAGAAACACAAAGCAATAAGATGCAGTCATGTGAGGAGTAAAGAGGCTTCCATAACAGCAGTGCTACAACATTTTATTGAGTGACCACACTGTTGGTGATCAGTCAAAGTTGGTCTTGTTAAAAAGGCAGTTGTGGTAAATACAAATACAACTCAATAATATACAACTCGTATATTATAAGCATTTTTAAGAGGCTTGTTTATGGAATTAAAAGTACCTTTATTAAATATACTTTTCATTATGACCCCATTTCTGCAAGAAGAATATTGCTTTTTCATTGGTGTGATGCAAATTCTAATCTTAAATGCTCTGTTTTTATTAGCTCGAGGTGGAAAAAAGTCATAATTAACAGAAATAAAGTATTTAAAACATCAGTTTGTGTTAATCTTTGTAATATGTTTCCCTTAGTGAATTGAAATACAAAAATAATTGAACATTTGCAATAATGCTCTAATCTCTTTAATATGACTATCTATCTATCTATCTATCTATCTATCTATCTATCTATCTATCTATCTATCTATCTAGATATAGATATGTACACACTTTAGTCAATTTTGCAATTCATTTTATAAGCCAATTATATTGGATTTATCTGTATGTTGGGATATAGGTCAGGATAAAGGTCTTATAGGTCTCGACTCCAAAGGGACGGTACTCATTGCAATCTGTTTATCTATTTCCAAAGGTGGCAGATTATGACATGCTGCCCCTGTTGATATACAATACAATGGTCTGTAATGAGTGAAAACCTCATCAGTATCTCAAAGTTCTCTATGTGCAGGACTGTACACGAATTTTGCATGTCATATGCTACAAATACGGCCAAAATCTGAAGTCACATTTGAGCAAATTCCATATGTGGTCTCGAATCTGATTAGTATCTGGGGTCTCATTTATTAAAAATTGCGTAGAATCCATACAACATAATTTGAGTACACCAAAAAAATGAAGATGGCACACGGCAATAAAACAAAAATTCAGGTTTATAAAACCACGCGTACGAACACTAGCATGCAATTTGCCTTTATAGATGACAGCTGTACATGAACATTTGCATACCAGGTTTTGCTTTATGCTCTGCCCTCTCAACGCCCAGATTCAACCATAAATGGTCAATGCAAAGCACCTCATGAATGTAAATTTGTTTTTTAAACGAGTCAGCTGATCTTTTCTTTTCAAGGTGTAACAGAAACCATAGACGAAAAGCCAAAAAATGGTGAAAAAAATTTCACAGAGAGTTTATTAAATGTGTAAATCAGAGGTAAAAGCAAAGATGTCTGCATTAAAAGAAGTTCCTGTGCTCTGTGTTAAAAATTACTGTGAGGCTGTACATTCAGATGAACATTCTGCGGAGGGAGGGAGACAGGAAGAATGAGAGGTCTGCTGGGGGTGCTCTCCGCCATTTGCTCTAGGCTACGCTGCTCTGATAGTGGCATTTTAGGGCAGGGAGAGGCTAAGCCCTGAATTCACGGCCGGCCTGGCTATGTAAACAACTGACCGGAGGACAACATAGAGAGATGTGATGTGACATCATACCACAGTCCATTTGAAATACTACCTCTGGTTCATCACATCACTATATTTTAATTATTTCTGAAATAAAGAAATATTGCTAATTTGTTCTTTAAGATTTAAGTTGGCTTAAGGGCATTTCTGTATTTATTTCAAAGGTCCTTATGTATGTCCATATGGGTCACCAGCACAAGCAAATGTAACACTGCAGTTTTAAATGCTTATGATAAAGTCGATCTATGATTAAAGTCTGATATGGAGTGAAATTTAACATCTGAGAGGAATCATCAAGCAGTTTGGCTGCAATTCACCACTTTAACATCTGCATCGGCAATTTCCCCCATCTCCAAAATGAGCGTACGCATGGGTCAGAGTTGCTGTGAGGACCGCAGAATTTCCTGTCAAGTTGTTTTGCTTGTCTTTTGGAATGTGACTCCAGTGGGAACAACCAAGGCAGATTTGATGTGTCTTTGACGTCACTTTCAATCAACACTTGTCACAACTTTGCACCAGCGGCGATTGGAAGTGATAACAGTTAGCATTAGCAAGACAGATGGCAACTGCCTGCCACAGCACTGCTCAGTGGAGAGACAGTGAGACGTTAGACCTCATTAATATATGCAGTGAATTTTCTACTCAAGACAAATTGGACAACTTGGTGCACGGCCATGTAAAATTGATGTACAATCCTGCAGATGGAGGACTTTGCAATGCCCAAGAGGTTTTCAGTCATTGCAATCCCTTGTATCGCCTTCCAAAGGAGGCATTGTGTCTTAATTTGCCCCATGACAAAACGATACAACTGATTGCCACCAAATAAAGTGAAAGTGCAGATTTGTATTTGTATTTTATTATTGTTTTATCAACTTTTAACATTATTTCTCTGTGTTTTTTCTCTTCATAGTAGCTATATCTGGCCTGGTGTTCTGTTTAGCTGTGACAACATCCTGTGTGGCAGATTGGCTGAGCTACTGCTGTCAAGTTCAAGATCTTATAGACGATACAGCTGGCCCTGTCTCTAAGGGTTTGACCCTGTTTTTCTCCTAGACGTAGCTATTGGGTGACTTTTTACTGCAACTAACTGTCTGTGCTCCCTTTCATCCTTTTGACTGGACAGCATATCTGCCTAACCGTGTCTTTCCTAGACACAGCCACAGAGGGAGCTAGTCTGCCATTATCCTAGAATTTATTCAGGGATCCGTGCTTCTGTGTTCTTTTTGTGCGCCTATGCTCTGTCTTCTCAAACCCCCAGCTGGTCTGGTTCTGCTGGAGGTTTCTTCCTGTTAAAGGTAAGTTTTCCTCTCCACTGTCGCTACATGCATGCTCGGTATAAGGGATTGCTGCAAATTCAATGACCCATTGCAGGCGATGTCCACTGTGGCTACACGCTCTTTCAGGAGGAGTGAATGCTGCAAGTCAATGATTCGATCCAATCTGCTGTTTTTCCTTAGAAAACTTTTAACCAATCTGTCAGTATGGTTTGATTGAATTGACTTTGAAAATTGCCTAGAGATGACGTGTTGTCAATTGGTGCCATATAAATAAATTTAATTTAACTGAATGATTGCAGGTCCTAATTTTGGGTGCATATTAAATATGTATCTGTTGAAGCCCCAAGTTAAAATTTGTTGGATTATAGGTGCACCAATCGGAAGAATGTTAGAATGTCATTATTGAAACAGACAAAAATTAGTAATTTAACTTAACTGCAAACCAGTAACCAAAAAATACAACTTCTGTATAAGGTTTGCCAATTAAACATAGTCCTTTACCACACTGAACTAATCCTACAGCAACAGTTCCATGAAGAAGGAGGATGGATTGTTGGCCTGCTCACTCCTACTTTTAATTAATGTCTGACACGGATCAGCTTTTGTCTAAAATCTGCATTAAAATTGAAACATATTTTAACATAATCAGGGAAGGTTTTGTAAGGAGGGGAAACAGAAGGTGGAGTTTCACACATTAAATACACATTATTCTAATTACCCTCTGAGAAAAAAAATATAATAGTTGGCACATGAACTAACACATGTGGAAGCGACAGTTAAGGGCTTGTGTGCACTGTTGCAAATTTTGTTTGGAGGCATCAAATTAGGGCACTGCAGATTAAACATGACAACTCTAATAACAGTAACAATTAAGAACTAATAGGCTTTTTGTTAATATAAGCTTCCTCTAAATAAAGCCTGTACTTTAAGCAGCGGAAGGAAATAAAAGCCTTGAACTGTGGTCAGGGTCAAACACAGCATATCATATAAAACCCAAAAGGTTTAACCAGAGCACTATAATTTTTACTTATTTAAATTACTACATTACCATAAGCTGGATAAACTGAATAGTTCAATAATCTTAAGCACAGATTTATTTATTTTTCTGTCAACAAAGACACACTGATCATCCAATAAGAGTATCTTCATTTCTTTGTAATCTTGGTTCTATTGAAATCTGTTTAAAATGTGCAAAATAGGCAATAATTGTGTGTGTATATCAAGAAGTCATCCAACAGGTGAAGGTACAGTGAACATTCTTTTAAACTGATGGATTCAGCCTTCTGGGACATTGAAATTTTTTCGCATTGAGGGAATTTTATTAGCACACTGAACCTTATGACCTGTGACCTTACATTAATAATTTATGCATTCAGAAAGGTATACATCAGACTAGATAAGAAGAATAGATTGCAGAGGTAAATAGACAAAGTAAAAAATTTATAGCAGAGCCAAGATAAAAAAAAACAAGAAGTACATTTTGAAAATCATGAGTTATGCTTGAAGTTGGGTTTGTTGTATAAGAATATGACTAAAATTCAATGCAAATTGCTAAAAAGAAAAACACTGAATCTTCATGCAGCTATAAGTCATTTGTCACTTCAATATGTATCAAGGATATACAAAATAATGTATTCTCAGGATTCTCATTTCTGGAGGTTATAGATAAAGTAGGGCATTCCTTCAGATTTTAGGAGAACAAACAGCATGTGGGAAGGCATCAGCACCAGTTGAATCTCGTAAACTCCAAGGAGCAAGCAAAATTACCAATTGCTGGGGTTGTGATATGAGTCAGAATGTAAGCCCTGTACTGTATTCTACAGGGGAGTTTTGTTGTGTGTTGTGTTGAGATTCCAAAATGCTTCCCCAAAGGGGGCGCAGTGTCCTGTTTTGGGCTGGTCCCAAGCTCGAATAAATGCAGAGGACTGTGTTAGGAAGGACATCTACCATAAATCTTTTAACAAATTTATCATGCGATGATGTATTCTTAATACCAGATTGGTCGAGGCCCGGGTTAGAGTCACTGGTGTTGGTGATCAGCAGGTTACTGATGGAAATCTGACTACTCTCAGGGAGCAAGGAAGAACAGACAGACAACGTTTCTGTAAGCAGAGAGAAATTAGGAAAGATGAGTCTAGGACGGAGAGTAGGGACTTTGCATCATGTCAGCCAACTCTCTAGCTTGTCATGTCATTTTCCTAACATTCAGAGTAGAAAAGTGGACATACTCTGTGTTCAGAAGTCCAAGTAGAAAGGTAGCAAGGCTAAAAGCTTAGGAACAGGGTTCAAGGTAATATTTTTCAAATGAGCCCTCTTAGGCTCCTCTGCTCTGGGGCCCCTTTCAAGTATCTGGGGTTCTGGTTTCCCCAGTGTCTGCCTCGGCGCTCTGGGGGCCGGGTCTTTGGCACCTCACAACCACTATTGAACACTTTTCATATGGATAAATCTTACATATACAAGTGCACTCTTGCAAACACCTATAGGTGCTTGGATCCAGGCACTTACAGATTCACTTCTATACAGAAAAACCCTATCATTAGCTTTGGCTGTCAATGTATTTATATTGTATAAAATAATACTACATATTTTTACTATGCATGCATGCTTAAGCTGCATGAAGGAGTTAAACGGACTAGTGGGAAGCGACCATATTTGAGTGCTATTGGGTGTAATTAATAATATGAACAACATAGATCCCACACAACGTTTTATAAATTAAGCCCCAGGTGAGTCTACTCAGGGAAATGCTGAACAACTGTGAGCAGAGAGCAAACAAGGAGACTGTGGGAAGGAGACGGACACAAAGGGATGAAGATGGCATGATAATTACCTCTTCAGAAATTTTGTTTCACCAAAGTAGCCTGTTCTATTTTATGAATCCATCAACTAAGAAAAATCACTGCATATAAATACATAAATAAACACACAATAAGTTAAAACTGATTGCAATTACCTTGTCAATTAAAACAGTAAAATTAAAAACTTCCCTTTAGAGATATTCTGCTCATTAAAAAAAAACTCGGGGGAGACTGAGATCATGCTAAAGAGACTATATCCCTTCTAACCTGGAAACTCCTGGAATTAACTGGAGAGTGCCCAATGAGAAGTGAATGTCTGGGATTCCCTCCCAGACTGGTTACACCTGTGACCCATTCTTGGATAAACAAAGGACTATAGATAGATGGAGGGATGGATAGAACAATAGTGCACGAATAGATCCAAAATTCGGGATGCCTTTTCCAAAATTATTTAAATTAAAAATATTTTACAAAACCATAGAAAGATCTAATTATCAAAGCTGTAGCTGCTCAAAGGGAGTGTATATAATGTTGGCAATAGCTCATTAGGCATTCTGCAGCACATCCCACAATACTATCAAACAGGTTGTTTTTTATCTGAGCATCTCTGACAAGGTCTGTGGAACTGCAGGTAATTAACAACCAATGCTTACTGTGTCACAGCATGGTGGTGGTAAGTCTCCATATTCACATTGCTGCTGCTGATGATGTTTATTTTAAAAGGGACAATGCACATTACAGAGCATGTCAGAGTTAACCACGAAGGCTAGTTATAATCTGCAGTCCCTCGGGGTACAATATAAAACAGAATAAATGTAAACACAAAACATACAAATCGGCCAGATACTTCCATCGCAAAATTAGCTATATTTTAGAATGACAATACATCTGTTAAAATAAAAACCTATGAGGTAACATACTTAAAAAGAAATTGTAAAGCCAGAAAACAGAATATGGTTCTTACAATAAAATAAAATACATTAAAATACAAATTGAATACATTAATCCCATAACCAGTGGCTGCAAAATTGATTATCCAGGAACCATGATTTTAAGTTATTGGAGAATGGTTAAAAACCCCATATGTTTGATGTTTTCTGGTACTTTATTCTACACATAAGAGGCCTTAAAGGGGACATATCATGAAAAATCTACTTTTTTAACCCTTAAATACAGTCTGTTGTGTATCTGACGTCTCCAGGAGTGCAGAATATTTGAATGTAATTCGCACCGGTGCTGCATAGATATCTTTATATTCTGTTTTCGTCATATTTTCAATCCGTTCAGTTTTCTCTATTCTTTATTAAATTTTTTGAACAATTACATGACAGTATTTGCTTTGGAGCTGCCATTCAAGGTAACAGACTTCTTGCTTGCCCGTTCCGTAAATAAATTTTTTTTTTCTATTGCGATTTCACATTTCAAGCTCAAGGATGCTGAAGCTACGAGTGGATAAGTGATAATTTCCAGTTGTTTGGTTTATTAACCCACGCAACTCATTACAGCGTCCCCCAGCATACTACAAAATGGCAGAATTGGGTGGAATGAAACGTTCTGTGACCTGGGACGAGTTGTTAAGTGCCTCCTTTGCATTTAAGGAGACCGCAACAAAACAAGTTGCTGTCAGACAGACCTCAGAACAGGGGCAAAAGAGTGGCTGTGGGGCAATGATAACGAGGAATTCAGACCAAAGCATTGCAGTTCCACTTTCTATAGACCACAACTGAATGATTTACATGTTAAAAGGTTGACATCAAAAAGCATGATCAGTCCTCTTTAACAGAAAATTAGTTCTGAACAAACATACTACTGCTAAAAGATACAGAAAAGTCCATTCTCACAGTAGCTCTGGTGTCCCTTGAAGCACTCATCAACAACATGACAGGAGGTGCAAATCCAGATAAAGATTTGCAAAGGGGATCACATTTCCCCAAGTCAAGTTGTTTTGTTTTTCTAATATTGCAGTGATGACATGCATTTTATCTAAGATCTTTATTGAATATACAGCATCTCTACAGGCTTCATAGTTGATAGTTGATAGCCTTCCCACAGCTTGTTAAAGAGTAAGTTTTGTGAGAAAATCATAGCATTTGTGATAATTTTTGCAGCAGGGTTAGACATACAATGTTTTCAAGGTTAAATGTAAGTGTTTTTGTTATATTCATAACATGAGGTTTGAATTTGGATCAAACAAAATCCCAAGATTCTTAAATTGCTGCTTTGCTAATTCCAAGCTGAACTAACCAAAACAGTCTAATGGGCAGGTAATCAGCTGCACTGGACGGGATAGCTAAAGATGATGATATCACCACTTTCAACTATTTGCTCTTTCTTATTTATCTGAGTGAAAATCTATGTTAGATTCTGCCCTCAGACATTTGCTGTGACCTGTGGCAGTTTATCCCTTGACAGATTGGGAATTCAATCCACAGCATATTACTTTCAATGTCGCTATGGTCAACGGCTTACCCCTTTTATAAAGTCAAATTAAATGCTATCTAGGACTTTAAAAGGGCTGGTTAGCAGCTAAAACAAGGCAATTAGTTTCTCTTTACTTGCAATTCAGTGACAATAGGGAAACCTGCTCTAATTTACTCCCAGGGAAAAGGATAAAGACTACATGTAAAAAGGGAAAGCATACTACTACGAACTGTGATGGAAATTTGTTTTATGAAAAGTCTGAAAAGAACAGTGTATTATTGCAGAGATTTGCTGGAGCAAATCCTGACCAGCTGGACTGAGAGTGTAAGTTGCCAGCCACGGTTCAAACTGTTAAATAAATCTGTTTCATCTACTTTTATTATGTCAGCAGGTCCTTCTAACGGTTCTGCAATACCAGTTTGAGACACTTAGAAAAAAATATTTGATCGACATTCATTGCATCTGTTCAGAGCCAAGCATCACTCAATAAACATTATATTGCCTTTCCCACAGCCACACTATATACTACTTTTGTTTCTGGCCGCGACAGTAACCACTTGTCAACATCATTACAAGAAAAAAGGTTTAATGTGTGTGATGCAAATCTCTGATGTGGCATCAAAGTGACCTCCATTGCAGCATTATCATTGATCTCATTATCATCACCCACTGTCTATTAATGCATCATTCATGTCACCTTATCCTCATCCTTCTCTATAGTCATCTTCCTCAGTTGGCTAGTACTTTTTGAAGGCCTTGGTGACAGTTGATGATATTTTGTGGGATATGCCATAGTGTGATTGAATGCCGATCAACTCATCAGGATTAGTGTCATGAGTATAACGACCCTTTTTAATGAAAGGATTTTACGGATCCAGTTTAATATCTGCGTCAGCGCTTCGGGAAGGACCTCGGGAAACAGAGAGCAACGGGTTAGTGACTATGTTTATTAAGTAGTGAGCAATGTTCGTAAACGTGATGGTCACTAACCTCTTCTCTGCGCACAGTCCGGGGAGAGTCACAATCCCAGAACCCAGCCGTCTGGCTGTGGGGTGCGTGCAGCTGCTGCTGCTGCGGAAGTTCTCGTGAGGAACTCTAGCAGAGGCCGGTGGTCAGAAACCAGGCAGAGGATCAGAGCTGTGGAGCTGATCGTAGGCAGAATGAGCAGAAGGATGAGACAGATGCCGAAGACGAGGTCCGAGGTCAGAGCCGGGAGATCAGACGTCCGATGAAGCGCCAGAGGGAAATCCAGAGCGAGGTCGAGGCACAATTCCAGGTCAGATACACGATAGGGCTTAAGGGCTAGACGAGGGCAGGTAGGATTGGTGGTCAAGAAGCGCGGTCCGGTTCGGTACACTAGTAGGCAGAGAATCAGGCAATCAGGTCAGACGAGATAGGCAGGCTCGGAGGTCAGGAAACAGGACAGGTCAGGATCAGGAAATACGTATCAGAAGAATGCTGGAATAAGTCTCACTAAATAGTTTGAAATAATCTGGCACTGCTGTCTTGTCGGAGAACTGGTTATATACTGAGGGGAACAGGTGGATACGATGAGTGGTGATGAGAAACAGGGTGGAGCTGTTCAGGTGTGTCGTGTGAGTAATCAGATGGCATCAGTGCCGAGATCATGACACCCTTAAATCGTCTGCATGCCAATGTTGCTTTGTCTTGCTCCATGCTGTGTGGATTTATTCAACGTACCGTTACACCAAGCCAGCTTTTATGTGCAATCATGATGTCTGCTGTACTAGATTCATTTTCTAACACATCAAATGTCCTTTTTACATTCAACATTCCTTTTGCCATGCTCTGTACTTATATATTAGGAAAACGTTTTTCTGCATGGTGTGCCTACCCATCCTCTTGCCAGTTGCTTGGCAATGAGAGACTTGAAGGAATCTGACTCAACTGTTGATAAAGGCAGCATATTCACGGCAATATACCTGGCTATCAGTCTGTTCAATTTGGTCTTTGTCACAGATGTCTGTGGAGAAAACAAATCAAGCTTAGACTGAATGGTGTCACCCCATCTCTTCCCCAACCTCATGTTAGCCTCACTTGGGTTTGTCCTGTGTCTGCTAGCATCAACATAAAAAAGATTATTGTCTTTCTCTTTGAGAGAAAATTAATGTCTGTACTTCCACTTAAAATTGTGAACTTTGAATTATCTCTGCCCTCCCTGACTGTGTTTCTGTCTGCCTTTTAAATTTTTTGTGCGCTGCGTGTGTACATGTTTGTCTGGAAACACCCATCCAACTCTGTCTTTGGTTGGTTTACTATAACTACTCTTTCTCAGCCAATCAACAGCACTCATGCGATTGTTTCACCACCCTAGGTCCCAGGAATATGAAGACATTGTCAACCCTCAGTGTGCTGAAATATAGTAACACACCTGTACCACGTTTTCTTGTCAGTAGGTAATGGATATGTAATGATAGATTAGTTATAATTAGTTAGATTACCCATTACCAAACTTTTAACACAGTTATTTGCATCACTCCAGGGCAATTTAGAGAGACCAATTAAAATAGCTCGCATATTTTTGCACTGTGGGAGGAAGCAGGAGAGAGCCCACGCATGCATTGTGAGAACATGCAAACTCTTTGCAGAAAGAAGCCAGGCCAGAATTTCAACTAGGACCTTCTTGCTGCAAGGCAAAAGTGAAAACAGCTGTACCACCTTGCAGCCCAAGTCCACAATCAAATTCACATTTTCATTTATTTCTTTATTTGCATACAGTCTGTACCTGAAAACTGATTTATAAGAACCATACTTTGTCACCTGCTTTCATGCTGTATGTATTATTTAACTTACAGGCCTAAAACTTTCTTCAGTAACACATTTAGAGTTGAAATATTTATTTTAGCTCATGAATTCAGCTCACGACTTTTTTGACATGTATATGAAACAGTTTTTCAATATTCTGATTCTTTATGCAATATTTTAAAATATAGTTGTGCTTTACAGCACAATCTTGTTTGCACAAAAATACTGAGTGAAATTCTTATGCTTTTCCTTATCTTTTTTATTTTTCTTCCAAGAAGTCAGCATTTTCTGTATTCTGTGTGAAACTTTAGGTATTTAGTTTAATGGTTGTAGCTTTTTGTAAAAGTTTCTTTGTCAATTCTCCTGGGACACAAAATATCTCCTCAGTAACATCACTGCTTACCATATCCTATTCCAAATCTTCATACTGTTGTAACCAAATGATAAACTGATAAAACATTTGCTAGGAATACACACAATTGTGGAAAAAAGTTTTTAATTAGTAGCTCAATAATAATTTGCTGAAAATATGTTGTCATTTAGCTCATTTTTTCCCACAGTCTGTATTATTTTCATACATTCTTGAAATATAATTTGTTCCTCAAACTAGTTAAAGATGGAAACATTTTAAGACTTCTTTCCTATTTAAAAATGCATAGCTGTTTAAAATGTCATACTACAGTAATTGTTCCTGCTATAGTTTTTAGTTTACCATACTCATTAAATGTTTCACTGATTCAAATTTAAAGCAACACTCCTTTGTGAACAATTTGGGCATTAAAGGTTGCGATAATCTCAATAACCACCTAGACTTTCTCCAGCACTGAAAGTGTAAAACCAAAGGTTCCTGACAGAGTCATGATGTAAAGGTACAAAATTATGGACGTGTACCATTTCATGCTCAACCTAGTGGAAACCATTTCAGCTGCAGAAAAGGTCGTTGTCTTACTGGAAGGGAATTACCTGAACAGTAGAAAGCCTGCCTGCAGCTGAGCCTTTTTACTCTTCACTCACATTCAATTGAAAAAATGATAGAGACATATGGCAACTTTGAGCAGCAGGTTCGTATTACATTATTTGAATTAGGCAAGAACAACCTTAATAAACCTTAAAGAATAACAAAGATTCTGATCAGATGTAGACATTTTGTTTAAAATGTGTAATTTCATCTAGAATTTGCCCTGTCATCTGCCTTACTACGAAAGGAAAGATACCTAAGAGCTCATCTATTTCTTTCTTATATTTTATTTTTTTGTCAAATCACATCACATTTAAGTTTGTCTACAGCAGCTTAGTTGTACGTAGTTTCAACCTTAAAGGAGGCTACAGCTGTTGCAAATCAAAGCAAAGTATGTGCATGATACATGGACCTATATTTTACCTGAAGCTATCATGATTAAAAGACAAATATTACTCAGGCTAATATTGAAACTAAAAGTTAAAGTCACACTACCTTTCATCTTAGACACAAATAAGGAGATACAAAAGCTGCTGTGCTCTAATGATTATAACATTATTCCTTCATCTTGTTATAGGGATAAACAAGTCCATTTGCTTAATCTCTGTAACAAAGACCAGTCGTAATGTACAGTGTTGCTAAGATTTGGCTGGAGCAAGGGTTACATTCTGAACACCATTTATGACATCACATAGCTGGACAGACTGGCAGTCTGACACATAAGCCATAGATTTACAACTAACAAAAGCCCTCCCACTCCAACCTCTATCTGTGTTCTGTCTGGACTAATTTAATGGCTATTTTGCCTTCTCCTGACTGTGTGTCTCGGCTAGCCTTGGCGACAAGACAGATATCTAAAGCTGTAAGGAAAGGGAGGCTTTTACAGCTTGCAGTAATGAGCAAACACACTGAGCAACCCTACGGTACACAAGGAATAGAAAAAAGACAGCAAAAATGGAGGCGAGTCTCAAAACTGGATGAAGCTGAACCTTAAACAAGACTATGTCCTTAGAGTTTAAAGCTAATTTTCGGATGCTGTAAAGCAAGGGCAAAGCTGCATATTCCAGTGTGGCAGCAAGCCACAGCCATGTAAAAAAAATTAAATGTTCATCATAAGTCATGATGGATTGAAATACATACAGCAAACATTTTAATTCAAATTAAAGCACTTGCAATGCTAAAAATTAAGGGGAGCGTTAAAAAAGGCAAGTGCAATCCATTTTCTTTCTTTTGTTGTAGATTTACTTTGTTTCTTCATCAGATACACAAATCAGAATACTCTGACTACTTGCCCTAGGTTGTAGTTATCCTATCTTTACACACACACACTGCAGGTGCAGAATTTATCAAAGAGATAAAAAAACATTTTACTGAAAAAATATTTTAATTAACAGAGAACTCAAGGGTATTCCCTAAAGCTTTTTAAAACAACATCTTACTGGATCAATCATGTCAATATGGCATTTCAAAAACATTAAGATTTAAGATATTAAAGGCACACTATGCAACATTTTTCAGTTAATTAATTTGTTCCATACCGTTTTGGATGATTAAATTAGTCATTTCAGGTCGAACAAAGGTTTTCTCGGCCGCCCTGGTGGTCTGTAGGGGAAATACCGCACTTGCAACTGCAGGAGCCCTCGGCCCGCGCCCACAGACTCAGAAGTCTCGTGCATCGCGAGAGTCGGTCTTGCTTTACGGCGAGAACTGCTACACGCCCCCAGTGAAACGCATGCTTGGTGCTAGCGCAGTGGCGATATTTGTGCAGTTATCATGGCGGAACCGGCGATAAAACAGCGAAAGCCCATGTCGGAGCAGGCAAGAAAGAGGAAAAGGGCTGTGGACAGAGAGAGGAGTCGTACATGGGTGAACATCGGGCAAGCTTTTTCCGAATGGCGAGAGCTAAAAGAAAGAGAAGGCTGCAAGGCTGACGCGGACCTCGCGTTTCTGCTGATGCGATTGTAAGTAACATTGGAATGGTTCCTCTCTCTCTGTGTGCATGTTCATACTTTCACTGTGTTAAGCCGGGCATACACTGTACGGGTTTTTCAGTCGTGGTAATTATATACATCTCAAACTGTGCGACAGAACCGCGGGGTTTAAAAGTTCACCGCTCATCTGTGTGCTGATCTGTGTTCTCAAACTGTACGGCGCGACGCTCGGACGCGGCTCGGGAGGCACCGGGCGGGGGGAACGGAGGGGAGAGAGGAAAGACGAGAAGCCCCGGCGGCCGCGCGGCATACGGAAACATACGGCCAGCGCGTCGCGCGGACCGGAACGCTCGCCCCTCCCCAACCCCCCCCGCGAGCCGACGTCCGGGCCCAGCGGGTCCCGGGCCGGGCGGAGGTCGCTTCGGGGATGCCCGCTCCCCTCACTCCACTGCCGGGGACGGAGAGGAGGGGAGGGCGCCCCCTCGTAGCTCTGCTTGAACAGCAGGATGGTGATTTGTTGCGTTCGCCTGTCTGCTAAGCTCAAAACAACCGCGCCTGGCTTGACGGAGAAACCAGGAGAACAGCTGAGCATCTTTACGACAGTGCACTTTTACTTTCGCCCTCTGGGGGGAGCCTCGCTGGAAAATCAACCCCGGTTGCATAGTATACCTTTAAGGTATCTAAGATACTACTACAGATTCCTAAAGTGAAACAATGTATCTGATTCATTCATAGATAAAAGCATTGATTGAAACAAAATATACATCAAATTGGGAAATCACATCATATCTAACAAATGCACTGCACTTGTTACGAACTGAATATGCGGACCCAGAACTCAAACCAGACAAAGTCAGTAGGATAATCAACAGTTTATTAAAGACTAAACTGCTGCAGGTTGTGTCAGCGTCTATGGCAGGAACCTCTGGGAACAGAGACAGCGGGTTAGTGACCATGTTTATCTTGCAGTGAGGATTAGTCACAAATGTTACGGTCACTAACCTTTTCTCTGTGTTCAATCCGGGGGAAACCACAGGTGAAGGATCCAGCCAGTAGGTCGGCCAGGCGAGCGTTGCTGCCACAATTCAGGAACTCCCAGTGCAGAACTCTTGCAGATGGGCAGTGGTCAGAGGACAGGCAGAGGGTCAGAACCGTGAAGACGATAGCTGGCAGGATGATCAGGAGGGTAAACCAGAAGCCGATGTCGGGGGCTAGATCCGAGGTCAGAGCCAGGTGGTCAGATGTCAGATGAGGCACCAGAGGGAGATCCGGGACGAGGTTGGGACACAGTTCCAGGTTCGGTACACGAGCAGGCAGGGATCGAGCAGGCGGTCAGGTCAGGCAGAAGTCTGAAAGACAGGTCAGGCAATCAGGTCGGGCGGGATCAGGCAGGCTCAGAGGTCAAGAGGCAAAACAGGTCAGGATCAGGTTATAAGAACAAAGAACGCTGGAATAGATTTCACCAATGGCTTGAAATAATCTGGCACTGATGTCTGGTCTGAAAGCTGGTTATATACTGGCAGGTGCAGGTGGATCAGGTGAGAGGTGATGAGAAACGGGGCGGAGCTGTGCAGGTGTGTAGAGTGAGTAATCAGACCAGCATCAGTGCCATGATCATGACAGCACTAATTTAGAATTATGTCAGAATAAACAAATAAACCCATGTGTGATTATATTTTCTTTACCTAACTACAAGAGGCTCTTCAAATTTTACAACGGTTTTATGCACCCTTGTCACCAACCCCCCACACCCTCCGCCTTACTTCATGGATGCTTGTCTCCCACTCAGTACAACAGTAAGCGGGGCAACGATTTTTTAGTGTTCCTCTCCCAACTTGCGAATAAGGATGTGTTTTTTACAGAATGTATGTATACTGTTACTGCTATATTATTTTGTTACAAATCATTTTGTTTTATCATTTATGTAGTAACATTGCAAAACAAATCCTAAACTCTGCCAGGATATGAAACCTACATGAGACCTGCATGTCCTTTTTCTACATGGTGGATTCATTATATCTGATCTTATATTTCATGGAGGGATTGGTGGTGAGGGATTACAGGTAAATGCTGCTAGCCTTCACACCTATTTAGCATTTACCTTCTGTAAGGTGTTACAAAAAAAGATGTGACATTTTTGTATGACAATAAATTGCCAAGTAATAGCTTACAGTCTTAATAAATTAGTATTTAGAGTTATGTACATGTCTGAGGAGTGGAGAAAATGCCAGCTTTCATTATTTGCTTTTGTGCAAAATAATTTCAGATGAGTAGACATTAGTTACTCTTAAAGCCAGGAACCCAGCTGACAAAATAACAACCTCCTTAACCCACCACAATAAATTCATCAGACTTGTACAGTTAAATCAGCTTAACTTTCCTCACGAGAAAAGATATCGCTGGAACAGTTTGTCTTTTTCTTCTTTCTCTCTGCAATGCACATGGTATACCAGCAGCGGATGATTTCTGCCTCCTTGGGAAATAATGGTTACTTGTCAAAGTAGTAGCAAAGATTTACATCTAAAGTTTACACCGAAAGCAGCTGTTCATTAATTAAAGAACATTACTCCACGCAACAAGACAAACCCGTTTGCTAGGAACAACCTGTTTGTATTCACAGTTCACAGACAGTATTAAGAAAATTTGTGTGTGGTTATTTTTATTACTTCATTTCCAGCAGTGGTAAAAGTCAATTAATTCCAAAAAGTAAGATGACCTTTATGAACAGTTTTCTGTTAATTCTAGTTTTCCAAAACATCTACTGCTTTTCATTACTACATGTGTATTTCAATTTGAACTTTTACATATTTTATGCTCTGTCTACATTAAAACAGATACAAACTTACAGTGACCAAGTGGGTTGTTGAGCACTGTCTGGAGACCAAAACAAGATGTGTGACAAGCCATGCCTCTTTCTACCAAAGTCTAAGTACAAGACCAGTTATCCGTTTCAATTTGACATTTTTTATCAAAAAAAGAATGCCCTGAATGTATTCGAGGATCACAGTGGGCAGCTTACAAACCTGCCAGGCTGCATTAAACAATAACAACTGTGTTAGCTGGACTACCGGCTACTCGCCTCACATAACATTAATTCTTCTTTGAAAGGCTCCAGCGGCCCTCTGCTATAAGGATACAATCTATGAAGAAAACAGCTTCCCACTCAAAACAGGCACAGACTGCAGCTTACAGTATGAACATTGGTATGGGCATTTGAAAAAAAAATGACTGTGATATTTTTAAAATGTATCCTAAAGGCATTGTTACTGATGAGAAAATAGATTATATTCAAAAAAGAAACATGTAAAATAGATATTTTGCAGAGGAGGTGAAACTGTGACAAATCTAAAAGTTGAATACAATGTCAGCACGCACAAAATTAATTTAGGGGACTCCACTACATATTTTAAAAAGAGATGAGTAGATTAGGTTTGTTTCACAGAAAAATAAATGTGGGTTTATTCATTAAACCTGTACTCTGTTATGATTCTGGTCTGTTTGCATTCCATGACTTCTCTCCTGTTCTAATCAAGTATTACCAGACCTACAAGAACTGCCTCTCTGCTGCAATCAAGATCATCCTACACACCAGTTTCCCATGCTTCTTAAGCCCACAGCAGAGAGTCAAACAGTACCAGATTATTAAAAGCTATTTGCAAGTAGATGTCCATTGTTCTTTTCATGCCTGCCTGCCTTGTCACGATAACCTTGCCTGCAAGATGAATTCTCAAGGCATTTGTGTGTTAAAAAACACATGAGAATCCATGTTGTACCACTTCGGCTTTGGCGTTTGTGTCCGGATTGGCCAAAAACGGTTTGGCCAATCACGTTGCAGTGTTGTGGTTTAAGATGAGACATACCAACTGTGACGAAAGCAAGGGCTGCTGAGCCCACAGCTGAACCAACATACCATTGGCAGCGCAGGAGGACGCGCAAGAATCCACAATTTCATCTTTGAAAGAGGAACAGCAAGAAGTGCCTTGACTAGCTTTTCTTCTTGTGGCTTCTCATGACGTCTGCATCTTATGTTTTAATTTTGTACCGTGATTGGCTAAAACTGTCATAGTTTTCTAAGATGAACCCTGGAAGCACAACACGCACACAGAGCTTTATTTCTGAGAGTTTATTGAATGAAGGATGAGCAGTGGATGAAGGAAACCAGAGAGGCTGGACTGGAACTGGGGGTGTAGATGGAAGCAGGAGCTGATGGACCGGAGAGAGTTCTAGCGAGAGCAGGGCTGCTGGAGTACAGAGGCAGAAGGAGATCCAGGCGACAAAGCAGTGAGCAAACTTGGAGCACAGGCAGTCCAGTAACAGAGCAGAGTTCAAATTTAGAGCACAGGAGTGGCAGGAAAATCCAGCAGCTAGCAGAGGCTTTACTTGAGACACAAATGAGGCAGGAAACCCAGCAGCTAGCAGAGGCCTTACTTGAAGCTCAGAGGTGGCAGGAAAATCCAGCAGCTTGCAGAGGCTAAATTGAAGCTCCAAGGTGGCAGGAAACCCAGAAGCTGGCAGAGGCTTAACTAGAGGCACAGAGGTGGCAGGAATCCAGCAGCTAGCACAGGCAAACCAGGCTGACTGACGTGAAGTGAGTGGAGACTGATAACGAACCGGCAGGGAAGAGAAGACTGAGGGAGGCTTTTGTAGAGGGGCTGGCAGGTGGAGTGAGTTCTGACTAATTAGTGTCCAACAGGTGTGACAGATTACTGAGGGAGTGAAGGGTGAGCTGAGTGAGAGGAGGAGGAACTGAAAAAAACAACAGGGCAAAAAAAGGCCAGACCAAAACTGAACCATGACAAAAACCAACCTTTGGTAGGCAGGCACTAAGCATTGCTTTGCCCAATCAGCTCGGATAGTTCTGCTGAATGTACCTTCTTTCCCCAAACGGATTTGATTTGAGCAGTCCCAGATTGATAATGTGCAGAACAAAGAGTGATACACATAATCAATCTGTCAGGTTATTGTCACGATCATGTCTTGTGGATTTGCATGTCTTGCCTTGCCCTAATCGACTTGGATTAGTGCCACAACAACGTGCCTTGCTTTGCCTTTGTATTTGTCTGCCCTGTTTGGACTTATGTGCATGACCAAGCCTGTTCCCCAGACTAAGACCAAGCCTTACCATCACTACGTTTTTCCTTGTTCCTGTAGGGAAGCTTTGTCTCCAGGTTTTCTAATAAACCTTTTCAAACACAATACTGTGTCTAGCTCAAATTTCGGGTTCCCTGTCTGCCCAGGTTTCCTAACGGGTAATTATTCATAAAATACTGGCTATGCAACCTCAAATGCCAAGACCTGATGACAAAACTCCCATCAGTAAGTTGAGTTTCCAGACTGGCACCTAATTTGACTGGACAACCTTTCTGGCTCCTAGATTCATCTGGTGCTCAGGCCAAGGTAGAAACTTCTCTGTGTTTGTTTTACGCATTTTCTTTCAAAGTCTTCAGCTGATCCAAAATGCTGCAGCAAGAGTTCTGATGAAAATCAACAAGAGGAATCATATTTCTCCAATTTTAGCTTCCCTTCATTGGCTTCCTGTTAAATCAAGAATAGAATTTAAAATTCTTCTTCTAACGTATAAAGCCCTTAATAATCAAGCTCCATCATATATCAGAGCTCTGATTACCCCGTATGTTCCTAACAGAGCACTTCGCTCTCAGACTGCAGGTCTGTTGGTGGTTCCTAGAGTCTCTAAAAGTAGAATGGGAGGCAGATCCTTTAGCTATCAGGCTCCTCTCCTGTGGAACCAACTCCCAGTTTTGGTCCGTGAGGCAGACACCCTGTCTACTTTTAAGACTTTCCTTTTTGACAAATCTTATAGTTAGAGTGGCTCATGTTACCCTGAGCTACCTCTATAGTTATGCTGCTATAGGCTTAGGCTACTGGAGGACATCAAGGCCTATTTTTTCACTCTACTGATTTCTACTTTTTTCCAGTCTACTGTTCTCCAGTTTTGCATTGCATTGCATTGAAATGACTGTTGTCATTTCAGCTTTTAACTTTTTACTCTCTCTCTTTTTTCTTCATAGTAGGTACACCTGGTTTTATCGTGGTTTTCAAACATCGCATTCCTCTCCCCGATGCTCACCAGGGTGGCATGTACTAACCTAACCTGACTCAAGCCAGACGCATGTCGCTCCGCCTAGCTCAACTCACATACATCTGGGACACCGCCATAGGAATTGCCTTTATTGAAGGCTGGGCCTTATCAAAAATTCTTGCATATGATTGGATAAGCCACTTGTCTGTCATCTTTATCGACGTGCTATTTTAACCACTCACACCGAAGCTAACCCGTGACGCTGATGAGAGCAACGCAGGGAAAGAAAATGTGTTTTATGTGTTTGCGGCTCTAGTGGCACGCGTTTTATTGACAGTGAGCTGACAGGAAGAGGGGGAAAGACAGGCGGCAAAGCGCCGCGGGTCGGAGTCGATCCCGGGCCGACCGCGTTGAGGACTAAAGGCCTCCTAATATGGTTCACGCTAACCGCTCCGGGGCGCGTCCCGGAAAACAAAACTTGCCAAATCCGGTCGGGAGAACGGCGAAAACATGGTTTCCGCCAACAAAAGCCTTCAGAGCCGTTCTCTGATGTTCTTTTAATTAAACAATATTAGGTAGATTGGACAACACGGAAGAAATAGCAGCATCAATATTAACGCTTGCTTCCTCGATGAGCCGCCATTGCTATCAAAACAATCTCACGTCATGGTCGCGTCTCCACTACGTCACATCTATGAAATTCCAGCCCTGCGTCCTGATTGGCCAAACCATAAAATTGGTTGGAGAAATCACTTTCTATCGGCGGTGTCCCAGATGTATGTGAGTGGAGCTAGGCGGAGCAACATACGTCTGGCATGAGTCAGGTTAGTACTAACCTGGCCAGCCAGATTGATAATGTGTAGAAGTCTAGGTCTGTTCTGCACATTATCAATCTGGGATTGCTCCATTTGAATCTTTTTGGGGAAAGGGGGGAATTTCAGTAGTGCGCTCTGAGCTCATTGGGTGAAGCGACACTTAGTGCACACCTATCAAAGGTTGGTTTTAGCCAATCAAGGTAACAAATTAAAATGTAAACGGGAGACGTCATGGGAAACCACAAGAAGGTAAGTTAGTCAAGGCATTTTTGCTGTTCTACTATCAAAGAAGAAATTTTGGATTCTTACAAAACAGATGTGATAGCAGCAGCTACGCGTGTGTCCTCCTGCGCTGCCATGTTGTTTTTGGCTGTTTCTCAATATGCGTTCTTGAGCGGTCTCGTGTGCTCGTGACACGTCATCAGCCTCAGCCCGAGCACTGTTCCGATTGCCGAGAACGCCAGAGCGAGAACGCACCACATTCCCGGATGTTGTTCTCGCCCCGCCCTCTTTATCGAGCATGCATCAGAGCAGAGTTGTGCGTTCTTCAGACTGACCGCTTACCCAGAATGCACCGCGGCAAGATAATTTTTAGGCTTTTTAGAAATTAAAAATGTTGTTTTAAAAAAATTTTTCAATAAGATTTATTGTGGTGTAGTATATAAATAGTTTTGAATGTTAAAGAAATGCTAAAGTTATGATAAGTTATGATTGAACTTGATTTTGTAAAGTGCCTTGAGATGACATGTTTCATGATTTGGCGCTATATAAATAAAATTGAATTGAATTGAATTGAATTAAAGAACTGTGCGTCTCATGACGTCACAAGTACGCTTCTGTTCCGATACACCATACGTGCTGCGTGCTCGCGTTCTTGTCAAGTCCGATCTTCCTGTGTTCTCGCCAAGACCGGACTTGACAAGAACGCGAGTCCGTACTCGCGTTCTCGTGAATTGAGAAACGGCCTTTGATTCAGCTGTGGGCTCAACCACTCTTGCTTTCATTGCATCGGTATGTCCCGCCTTAAACCTCAATACTGTAACGTGATTCGGCCGAACTGTTTTTGGTCCGGACACAAACGATTGAAGCCTTTAGGCATGTACCACAGATTAACAGATTATTATGACATGGTGTGCAGCATTTTACTTTGATTGCTGTAAACAGTCAAATACACTCAAGCATAATGCTGCGCAGTGGATGCTTTGGCATTGTTGGAAGACCTTGCAGATGGGAGAATTAGGAGGAAATGTGGTTTCAGGGATCAAATATTTCCTGGCCAATCATGATGACTGGCCAACGTGCTGCTTTAGCATTGCATTCTGCTATACCTTATTGGGGAAAGTGACTACATCTCCCTCCCAGGTGTTGAAAGGCTGCTCTACAACCCCCAGAGCGCAAAGTAGGTGCGCTTACCTCTCACACCAATGCAGGGCAGCGTCCATCGGCTTCCTAAAATGATTTTTGCAGTGTTTTTTTTTTGGGCGGGGTGGTCTTTATCATTGTTCGGGAAACCTCTCATCTCCCTCCCTTCTCTGAATGTCAATCTGAATGTACAGCCTCCGAGGAATTTCAGCATGGAGCATGGCTTTCATTCAATGTTTAGAACAGCAGTCATTTTACATTTTTAACAAGTTATTTTAATGTGTGCAACGTATGTGCTTTTACCTCTCATTTTCACATTTAATAAACTTCTCTCAGAATTTTTTCACAGTTTCTTTGCTTTATCTCCATGTCTGCCATTTCAACCATGAAAAAAAATTATCAGCTGACCCGTTTTAATACACATTAACATTCACGAGGTGCTTTGCGTTGACCATTTATGAGATTTATAAATGAGACCCCAGCCCCTCTTCCTAGGCATTGGATGGCTTCAATCGATTTAATGAGGTAGACAAAAAGCAGTCTGATTCCAAATGTTCATGCATTTCATTCAACAGAGAAGTGGAAGTAAATAAAACATGTACCATATCTTTTTTCCTACATGAATGACAGATATATTTTTTTGCATTTTATTTCTACAAAATCTAGACCCCAAACATGATTTTCCCCATGACTGTTAAGAGGTATATTTGCACGTAATCAACTGATACTTTGCAATAAATTAAAAAAAAACAGCATGTCATGCTGTTCTGTTTGCATACCTGGAGGAACTGCTAATTAGCAAGAACTCCACAACTCGTGCCATCGGCAGAGAAAACTTGTCCCAGGATGTCCCCAGTTTGCTGCTTATTCCTACTAAATAAAGCCTGGACTCGTTTGATCACACAATCAATCAGTCAAAAATGTGATAATAGCAGTTAACTCATAACATTGTATTTTTCTTAACCAGACAAAAAGAAATCAGGTATAGTTCCTTTAATGCAACAGCAACAATGCAACATAATTCCACAGCAGACATTAATGGTACAATACATACTTTTGTTGTCTCCTTTACTCTCATAAGGCTGTCCATTTTACTTGTTTTCTAATTGGGCTATCCATTTTTAAAATTTGCAATAAATATGGAAATGATTAATTTGTTTTGTTCACTTGTCGTGAATACTTGTTATTTTTGTTTTTTTTTCAAAGCCAAAAGATCGAAATTCTAAAATGAATATATAACATTAAATACCATTGAAATATGGTCAAGCTCTCAGGGTCTAGACAAAGAGTTTATATGAAGCCAAGGCAAACAGTGCAAAGTTCAAACTTATATACAAATGAGAACTTAAACAGGCTGCTCATGCACAACAAATTCACAATGTCTGAATTAAAACTATTCTGCCAAAAAGAATGGGCCAAATCCTCCACAGCAACGTTAGGGTCATTGCCTGTTGTTGAAAAGTCTTGATGGTAATTGTTGCTCCCAAGGATGGCACAAGCAAGGATTATTTTTTTCAAAAGATAGTAATTTTAAAACTGAATTTTTATTCTTATTTTCTATTGATATTGATATTATCTTTTTCTGCTGCTAAAATACTTTTTGATGATTGAAAACATTTAAAGTAAAAGACACAACCTGTAAGAGGGTAAATACTTTTCACAGCACTGTACATAAAAAGCTACCTAACCATTCGGAAAATCTGGATTTACTGTGTTTTGCCTTATTTAAGTGGGAAGAGGAGATTAAACTCAATGACAATAGAAATCAATATGTAAATACTGTAGTACAAAAGTTGGCCCTATTACTTGAGAGACAGTCCCGTTATTTTCAGTATTTGTGATGTAAACAATCTTTCATCTAACATAAACTCATTGCCTCACTGTAATGCATAAATATTACAGCTTGACCATCTCGAGCTATTATCTATTTGACCAGGAATGTTTTATTTTCACCAGGCTTAGACAAAAAGCCCTTTAATTGTAATTTTATTTTACAAATCTGAATAAAAATAGAGAGAAGCTGATATAGCCAGGGAAATTACAGCTCTGTGCCTGCCTGACCAGACATTTATATTTGCATGTATCAGAGCTGACAAGAAATTATTGCATCCGAAGCTGTTTCGCAGAGACAAGAAGAGATGATGCCGGTTTTTCTTTTTTTTCAAGCTTGTGGTCTATTTTTAGCTTACATGGTCGCATCTTGGGTTTTAAAAATAGACAGTCATTATAATTTAAACTTTATTGATTTATATAGAGAAAACAACCCTGGTACCAATCAATATTGCCACAACCTACTATAATATAATCTCAATGTCTGTTTTTTATAATGGTTTAGTATAGATTAAGTAATCTATCAAAAAAATGACAGCTACTTAGTTGTTCTCCAGCTTGTCATGTCTTTATGATTAAAACCTGAAACACCTGGTTTTCTTTGCGGTGTCATGTTTCAGTTAGGTATCATTTACTGTCTATTCCCTCTTTACTTATATCACATAAGCTGCTTTATAAGCCCCTAGCCCGTCTTTTATAACACTGTTAGAGTGTTCCCGCCATCTTCAGCAGTATCCTCATCTCACTCCTTTTGCTCAAAGACATCCCATTCTATTTTGTATTGAGGTGACCTTTTAAGAGAGCAGAGCTGAAAGGATTTCTGCTTTGATCTGTGCCAGATATTTTATCTCAGCATTCATTTTGTAAGCAGAGAGATGACAGCTTTTCAGTGACGGAGCTCAGATGTCAAACTACTAGCAGGGACCCAAAGTTGCACTGTCCAACACATAAAGCTATTGGCAGTTCTTACAGTGTGCTTCACACTGGTTTAAATGTTGGTTGTTTCTGTTAACATCATAATCATTATATTTATTTTGAAAGCAATGTTTTAAGAAAGAGGTCTGTCTGAAGGGGTGGAACATGTTTTAGTCACGACTGACTCCAGAGGAAAAAAGATGCAGTTCATTGATTTTATTTTCAAACTTTCTACGTCCAGGTTAAAATGTCAAAATGAGTTTATATATCTGCAGGTCAGATCAGGTCAATTGAAACTCCTGCCACTTTCTATGACACAGGATGATTGATGGTCTTGTACCTACAACCAGTAAAAAATCTTTTTTTAAAAGCATGGGATGTGTAACGTTATTAATGTTATTTAGAATAATAGTAGCAGCAGAAATACAATCCAAATTTTAGATTTTGTGGCAATATATTTCTGCAAAACTACATGTAATCATGGTCTATAAAAAAACATTGGTTTATATGTGCAAATACATGCATGCATGTATTTTATTTTTTCAAGTGTCTTTCTTTTTTCCCTTTTAAAAAGGTACAGCCACAAATAATTATATTTCTCACTGTTGTCAAGGTTTATCCTGTGATAGGCTAAAAGTGATTATCGTACCATAAATGCAGGTACATCTATTCAATTTCACTTAGGCGTGATCCTTTCTCAGGAACAAAGACTATCTGACTGATTTTGAGTTTCTCTGATAACATCAGCTTTAAAGTCAATACTGTTCCAAAATATTTTTTCCCACAATTGTTTTGTAATTTATTTTAACACATTGGAATTTTTTTGTATTTATTTCAAACACTAGACAACCTTATACGGGAGGTTGAGCCTCCTGCATAAGGTTTCCATTTCCATTTTTTGATGGCTGTACATGTGGGTTTCTGTGTTGATATTTGTTTTAATTGGTTGTCGAGATCATGGCTCTCTTTAGTATCACCTAATGCAGGAAGAAACCTGACCCTGAAATCTGCAACTCAGCAGAGGAGCTTCATTAGGACTATATTATGAGGAGTAATCTCTTCCCACATCTGAACAAGTTGTGTGTGAGTGCCAAGGGGTTCATTAACACAGAACTATTACTGCTTGGGAAATAAAACCGTCTTTATGAGCTTGTTTGGATGGAATACATATAAGAGACTCATGAGTATGCATGCTTTATCAGCGGTTTGCGCTGCCGTTGCCTAAAAAGAATAATCAAATTAAAGTAAACACACACATGTAGCAGGTGAAGGTGGAGATTGAATACCAGAAGTAAAATGGCATCGTAACAACATCTTTCCATAGCTCTATTGGTTCAAAGAGCCAGCTTCAAATCATTAGGTCTGGTGTTAGTAAAGTGTGAGTCTGATTTTCATGCTGTTTTTTCTTCCTTGCAAAGATCTGAATACCCCAATGGGTTCACTTTGATGGCAGGAAAATAAAGACCCAGCTGTGTGCAACCAAAGCTGCTGCTTGAATCATTATTTTTCTCTTAAGTTGTTGCTTATTCAAACAGAGACATCAAAACTTGTACCTGCAGGTTTTCACAGGTGGGATTTTTGTGTGTGTGAGAGGGACTCTGCAAATGTGTTGAATTTTATGGTTATATGGCAGAAGAAATCATTAGCGCCGTTTATTTGTATCAGATGCTGACCAACTGCTGTGAGGTGCACTGTGGATAAAAATATTTTGGTCATTTTCAATGTTTTCCCAAGGCGAAATACACTGATCATACATGGTTAGCAGAGTTAAGCTGTTGGACTCTAACTAGAGTGGACTGGCTAAAACTGTCAGATTAATTATGGTGGTTTATAATGTTATGCAATTATACCTGTTTCATTATGAAGATTATTATCAATTATAATTGGAATTATCCGTCCGCCCGTCCGTTTTCTTCCGCTTATCCGGGGTTGGGTCGCGGGGGTAGCAGCTTCAGTAGGGAGGCCCAGACGTCCCTCTCCCCGGCCACTTGGGCCAGCTCCTCCGGGGGAATCCCAAGGCGTTCCCAGGCCAGCCGAGAGACATAGGCCCTCCAGCGTGTCCTGGGTCTTCCCCTGGGCCTCCTCCCGGTGGGACGTGCCCGGAACACCTCACCAGGGAGGCGTCCAGGAGGCATCCTAACCAGATGTCCAAGCCACCTCAACTGGCTCCTCTCGACGTGGAGGAGCAGTGGCTCTACTCTGAGTCCTCCCCGGATGACTGAGCTCCTCACCCTATCTCTAAGGGAGAGCCCAGACACACTACGGAGAAAACTCATTTTGGCCGCTTGTATCCGGGATCTCGTTCTTTCGGTCACGACCCAAAGTTCGTGACCATAGATGAGGATGAGTAGATCAACCGGTAAATCGAGAGCTTTGCCTTTTGGCTCAGCTCTCTCTTCACCACAACGGATCGGTACGGCGCCCGGTTCACAACAGACGCCGCACCAATCCGCCTGTCGATCTCCCGCTCCATCTTCCCCTCATTCGTGAACAAGACCCCAAGATACTTGAACTCCTCCACTAGGGGCAGCACATCCTCCCCAACCCGGAGAAGGCACTCTACCCTTTTCCGGTTCAAGACCATGGTCTCGGATTTGGAGGCACTGATTTTCATCCCGGCCGCTTCGCACTCGGCTGCGAACCGCTCTAGTGAGAGCTGTAGATCACGCCCTGATGAAGCCAATAGGACCACGTCATCCGTGAATAGTAGAGACGCAATCCTAAGGCCACCAAAATGGATCCCCTCAACACCTTGGCTGCGCCTAGAAATTCTGTCCATAAAAGTTATGAACAGAATTGGTGACAAAGGGCAACCTTGGCGGAGTCCAACTCTCACCGGAAACGAGTCCGACTTACTGCCGGCAATGCGGACCAGACTCTGACACCAGTCGTACAGAGACCTGACAGCCCTTATTAAAGGGTCCATACTCCCGGAGTACCCCCCACAGGATCCCTCGGGGGACACGGTCGAATGCCTTCTCCAGATCCACAAAGCACATGTAGACTGGTTGGGCAAACTCCCATGCCCCCTCCAGGATCCTGCTGAGGGTGTAGAGCTGATCCAGTGTTCCACGGCCAGGACGAAAACCACACTGCTCTTCCTGAATCCGAGATTCGACTATCCGACGGACCCTCCTTTCCAAAACCCCTGAATAGACCTTGCCAGGGAGGCTTAAGAGTGTGATTCCTCTGTAGTTGGAACGCACCCTCCGCTCCCCCTTTTTAAATAGGGGGACCACCACCCCAGCCTGCCAATCCAGGGGAACTGCCCCCGATGTCCACGCAATGCTGCAGAGCCGCGTTAACCAACACAGCTCCACAACATCCAGAGCCTTAAGGTACTCAGGGCGAATCTCATCCACCCCCGGAGCCTTGCCACCGAGGAGCTTTTTAACAACCTCGGCAACCTCAGCACCAGAGATGGGAGAACCCGACCCAGAGTCCTCAGGCTCTGCTTCCACAATGGAAGACGTGTTGGTGGGATTAAGGAGGTCTTCGAAGTATTCCGCCCACCGACGCACGACGTCCCGAGTCAAGGTAAGCAGCACCCCACCCCACTATAAACAGTGTTGGTACCGCACTGCTTCCCCCTCCTGAGACGCCGGATAGTGGAGCAGAATCGCTTCGAAGCCGTACGGAAGTCTTTCTCAATGGCCTCTCTGAACTCTTCCCACGCCCCAGTTTTTGCATCGGCGACCAGCCGAGCCGCCTGCCGCGTCGACTGCCGGTACACATCAGCTGCTTCCGGAGTCCCACAGGTCAATAAAGCCTGATAGGACTCCTTCTTCAGCTTGACGGCTTCCCTCACCGCTGGTGTCCACCAGCGTGTTCGAGGGTTGCCGCCGCGACATGCACCGACAACCTTGCGGCCACAGCTCCGACTAGCCCCTCAACAATAGAGGCGCGGAACATGGTCCATTCAGACTCAATGTCCCCCGCCTCCCTCGGGACGTGTTCAAAGTTCTCCCGGAGGTGGGAGTTAAAGCTCTGTCTCACAGGGGACTCTGCCAGACGTTCCCAGCAAACCCTCACAATACGTTTGGGCCTGCCAGGTCTGACCGGCTTCCTCCCCCACCATCGGAGCCAACTCACCACCAGGTAGTGGTCGTTGGAGAGCTCTGCCCCTCTCTTCACTCGAGTGTCCAAGACATGTGGCCGCAGATCAGATGAAACGACAACAAAGTCGATCATTGAGCTGCGGCCTAGGGTGTCCTGGTGCCAAGAGCACATGTGGACACCCTTATGCTTGAACATGGTGTTTGTGATGGACAATCCATGACGAGCACAGAAGTCCAACAGAACACCACTCGAGTTCAGATCAGGTGGGCCATTCCTCCCAACCACGCCCCTCCAGGTCCCACTGTCATTGCCCATGTGAGCGTTGAAGTCCCCCAGCAAAACGAGGGAGTCCCCAGGAAGGGCACTCTCCAGTACCCCTTCCAAGGACTCCAAAAAGGGTGGGTAATCTGAACTGCCGTTTGATGCATAAGCACAAACAACAGTCAGAACCCGTCCCCCCACACGAATGCGGAGGGAGGCCACCCTCTCGTTCACTGGGGAAAACCCCAACGTGCAGGCACCGAGATGAGGGGCAACAAGTATGTCCACCCCAGCTCGGCGCCTCTCACCAGGGGCAACTCCAGAGTGGAAGAATGTCCAGCCCCTCTCAAGGAGACTGGTTCCAGAGCCAGAGCGGTGCGTCGAGGTGAGTCCGACTATCTCTAGTCGGAACCTCTCAACCTCGCGCACGAGCTCAGGCTCCTTCCCCACCAGAGAGGTGACATTCCACGTCCCAAGAGCCAGCTTCTGCAGCCGAGGATTGGAACGCCAAGGTCCCCGCCCTCTACTGCCACCCGTTGCACAATGCACCCGACCCCTTTGGCCCCTCTGACAGGTGGTGAGCCCATCGGAAGGGGGACCCATGTCGCCTCTTCGGGCTGAGCCTGGCCGGGCTCCATGGGTAAAAGCCCGGCCACCAGACGCTCGCCAACGTGCCCCACCTCCAGGCCTGGCTCCAGAGTGAGGCCCGGGTGACCCGCGTCCGGGCGAGGGAACACGACATCCAATAATCGTACTCATCATAAGGGGGTTTTGGGCTGCTCTTTGTCTGGTCCCTCACCTAGGACCTGTCTGCATTGGGTGACCCTACTAGGGGCTTAAAGCCCCTGACAGCATAGCTCCTAAGATCATTGGGACACTCAAACCCCTCCACCACGGTAAGGTGGCAGCCCCTCCCTGGGCTGCCACCTTATAATTGGAATTATAATTGATAATATATCATTCAAAGTCAAAGGACAGCTATAACAAAAATTATTTCAAATGGTTGTGATCAAGGGCTATGAGCCTGTAATGATTAGCACCAACAATTGTGTCACGGGTTCATTCCGAAAATAAACAAAAAAAATGATGGCTCAGTCGAAAAATAGCCTTCGTGCTTTCTTTTTTATTAGTCCCCAGGTGAAAAAATTTAACAATGTTGATCTTTCCAGCAAAAAAAACAACAACACAAAAACAAGTATTAACAAGACTACTTACAGGACAAACTTACTCAGACAGCCAACACTACCATGGGATCCAGCCTACCCCTCTAGTGAGCTCAGCTCCCCTTTAAATACCCCTTTAGCCCCTCCCCCGGGTAAACCAAAATACAAATTAAGGGGTTTTCAGGACAAAACAAAAAGAAAAAAGAAAATATAACAAGACTCAAAACAGTTTTCTGCATAGAAACTCAAAAAAAATAGCCAAAATGACTCCATACAAATCTACAAAACATCAGGAACATAAACAATATAAAAATACAATACTAACACCCAAAATGGTTAAGTCCTTTGTCACGTGACTGGCGAAGCGCGCTACTCTGCGCTATTTCCAGCATGACGCGGAAGTGGTCCGGTTTGGTCCCTGGACCAGGAACAGCTGGAATGAAGCAGAGGCGAGAGGTGAGTGTGTGGAAGCTCGGAGCCAAGTGCGCTCCTGGCACCACGCCCCCCTGAGCCAGAGGGAGCACGGACACGTTGAGTTTGGGATGGGCGCTTAGCGGCGCTCCATCACAAATTGCCTTCTTAATTAACAGTTATTAACTTATTTAGCCCGGAAAAGGGTTGTCTAAATAGGTGTTGACTGGGTTAGACTTGTCCAGCAAACATTGACACCTTTAATTATAATTGCAATTGGAGTGTTAACCATTACTCATTCATCACAAGCCAATGAAAATGTCTCGGTATATTCAGTTATTAACTCAAAGGCAGGTAATTTGGTGACTCAGTCGCAATTCAATTTGTGATTCAAAATAAACGCAAACATCTGCGATTTTGCTAGTTGTTATTTATTAAACTGATAATTCCCTGTTACAGTAATTATTCTGCTTAATGAAAATACTAGAAACACTACTTACTACTAAATAAAACATGGAAAAGAAAACAAATGAAAATAAAAGTCAGTTGAAATAGATTAATTGAGAGGTAGCAATGTGTAATCAATTCACAGTTGATTAGGAATTCTATTGGTTTCAATATTGACTATCACAATCCACATGTCAGCACCTTGAGGTAACACCATTAAAAGGATTATGGCTAAATAGCTATGAGGTAGTAAAGCTGGTGTACCCAAACAAGCCTGAGGCTAAGATGGGGAATGCTTCTGGCAAAACTAGCCGCTAGCAGTGTTAGTTCATGCACGGTTAGCTTCTAACCCATTCTAGTTCGGCTTCAAGGTGGAGATCGGCCAACGATAACTAGTCAGTTAGTGTGACTTCACGGCAGCCTGCAGCTAAGAGCCTTGGGGCAATTTGGTGCCCCGCACAAGATGGCGGCTCTGACGACAAACCAGAAAAAAAGGAAAGAAAATATTTTACGTGATGTTGCTCCAAACAAAGGAGATTGATGTTGCACTGCTCAGCGTCCGTGGATCTCAGCCAGGATCTGGCATGGAGATGTGGCAAAGTTCACTGTGGGGCAGAAAACATCGACTCTCTGGACGATCTATTTGGCCAAAACAAATCGAACGGCTCTTGTCGGTCCCTGAAAGATGTTGAATCTTCCAGTTGAATTAAAGATGGATTAACGTTAATTTTAAATCAAGCCCTCCCTGGTGAGATACAGGGGGAAAACAGGTGATGGATCAAACTTAGTCCTACCAAGAAATCTGAATCACCGGCTCACCACATGCAGACAACACGCAGAAACTCAGCTGAACGTCTTCTCAACACAGCGCCACTGCACATAAGAAGGAGGATGTGGTTGTGTACTGTCGTTTTATCCCTGGGTGTAATTTGATCTCTGGGCAGTCAACATCTCCTGTGGTAACTGGAGACGGGAAGGTTTCCATCAGTTGTAGTCTCAACTGTATTGCATGCTGGGAGTTGCAGTTTGTCACGTCATAATGGCATAACAATAAAATCATCATCATCAACATACATAAAAAGAGCAAGAGACCATTACAGCATTTAGTGTGTGTGTGTACCAGAGGCAGTCCAACGCAAGGCCAATGAAAAGACAAAAGTCAAAGAGACCATCCAAACATCAAGGGATTCAAACCTGCAAACTCCTTGTTTTAAGGCAAAATTCTAACCCACAGAGTCACTCACCATTGTCAGCTCCTCAGTAAGCAACATAGTTGTAGGCTGTCCTAAATTCTGCAAGAAAGTTGTTTAATGATGTTATCAGCTATTTAGCTTAACATGTCTAAAGGAGAGATCAATAGCTTTGAAACACTGTCAAAATATGCTCCAAATATGTTACAAAATAACATTATTTTGTTTCTTGCTTCTTGTTTTTTAACAATTATTGTCATAATTTCAACACTCCTCTTTCATCTAAGCTCCTGGCAAAAGCTACTCTAAAGTACTCTCTGGTAGCGTGACATAGGCTGCATTTAGTTTTGAACCTTATGGTTCAGTTTGGAGCCTAAAAGTCACAATAAAACATAAAAGATTTGTATCACTTTAAGCAAAGGCAAAAGCAGTAAGCAGTAGTATTGTACATGCAGGATTCCTTTACAATTGCACCCAGGGATTTGACCATCCCCTGCTCTGACTGCAGCTGGGAAGGACTGCTGTACAAGGACTGGGCTGCCTGTTACCGCTTATGGATGGAATGGGGTCGTCTGGCAGCCTGGCGCAGCGCTCACTCAGAAAAGCAAGAATAATTCATGCTTTCATGTCAAATCTCTAAAATTCTCTATTATCTCTATAAATCCCTGTCACTACTTGCTTTTTGAGAAAGAGTCACTGGAGCGGTCAGCTTACTTGCTAAAAATAGTGAAAAGTCTCTAATCAGCCCAATAACAGAACCAAAAGCAATACAATAGTGAAACATAGAATTTATGATGCTCTAAATACGGACCTATTTAATGACTTTCAATCCATCTGGTTTCTAATATTTTTCACAAAGAACATCAACATATTAAATAAATCTCAACATATATTGTCTCATATCACAGAAAAACAAAACATATTCTAGGTCTGCTTAGAAAAATCGTCAATAGGATTTTTAGCTCTTATTTTTATTGTTTGTATCCTCATTAGTCTATTATGCCCCATGTGACATTTTTCCTGTTGATTGTCCTTTTTTCAGCTTCATGCGTGGATAACATTCTCAAATGAATTTTACCACATTCTTGAGTCCTTTCCTTTCATAGAAGCACATAAGCATCACTAAATTGACTCAAACTGGTGCCCATATTCATTCCTACATGTGTAGGTGTACGAACACTTGCATTCTGGGCTTATCTAAACTCTTGCTGTATTTACTCTTTAAGAGTAAATACAGCAACACCGAAATATCAAAGGATGAAAGAAGACCAAAAGGAAATGTAAACACTAAAAGGATTGTCCTCCACCACACTGCACATGGAGGTACCATTTAAAAGAAGACTACTGTACGTAGTAAAATCAGTTATTGTGCATAAGCTTGAATGTTTCAAAATATGTTTTGTTGATATCCTCTAACTGTGCCTATATACAGCAGTTCTCGTCTTTACATAAGCCCCTGGATGGAGTTTCCCAAGCTGGGACTTGACTGCCCCTACCCATGTCATTTTATAAGCAGCACCTGCATGTCATTTTAGGTAATTATGAAAAAAAGGGAGCTTTGATACCTGCACTGTGTGTACAGTCAAGTCAAGTTTATTTGTGTAGCACATTTAAGCAGCAAGGCGGTTCAAAGTTCTTTACATCAAGAAAATATAAAAACATCATAAACACATTGAAGTGATCACTGTTTGTGAGACCATTAACAAACATTAAATTGTATCAAGTGAAAACATCAATGCACATCAAATATGTTGGTTAATGCTCCTGTTACTATGGGCCCAAAGAAACACTAAACAGGTGGGTTTTCAGTGTTGATATAAAGGAACTCAGTGTTTTGGCTGATTTGTAGTTTCCTCTATGTTTGTTCCAGATTTGTGGAGCATAGAAGCTGGTTCTGGGTATGCAGAGTAGACCAGAACCAGAAGGTCTCAGTGGTCTGGAGGGTTGACACAGCAACAACAGGTCTGTAATGTATTTAATTTAGCACACCATCTAGTGGTACGCTGAATGAATTACAAACGACTTTGTTGTTAAGCGTGGAAAAACATCTAACGAAGCCGTGGAACATCATAAATGTGACAATGTCAACATGTTCTCCATGTATTAGCTACTGCTAATAGCTACGGTAATCGTGTGAAATGGTTTTTGGCACTGTTGCCAAGTCCGTTTGTTTTTTTCTGAAGCCACTTGTAAATTCTGTAAATCTCAGTTTTGTGGGCTCGTTTCTGAACATGCAGTTGCTTATTTGGGCTCTAAACACGAGTAAAGAGACCAGCTTGTGCTACAACATAGCCGTGAACAGGCTGATATCACTCTGCCCCTCCGGGTACTCACATACTCCCTGAGAGGGAGAGAAGACGAAAAACGAGCCATCACTGCCGGGAGCACGGAGTAGTTGCTAGAATACGTTGCCCTGTTTGAAACATAACTGCAAAAATAAACTTCACTGTTATATTGAATTAACTTACCTGTCCAACGGAAAGCCTGCAACCTCTGCATCCGTTTTGAATCCTGGCTCCCTCAGAATTGTATCCACTCCACCTGGTAAAAATAGCTGTGCTGATATAGAATCTTGTTTTCTGCCAGTTATTACTTCCCTCTTGCTGGGAAAAGCACATGGATGGTCCTCTATTTCAGCAGAAAACGGCAAATAGAAAAATCTACGGTTGTCTTTGCTTGTTTTATACTCCTCCACTGACAACACTTCTTTATATAGAAGACTGTTACAGCCCCTTCACCACCGAAGGAGGGAGGGTAACACGACAACCACAAGTATGAGACGGGAGCCTGGTGAATGTGTCAAAATCAATAAAGGGATTTATTGATCTGTACAAAAACAATCCCACAAAAATGGTTTTACAAACTAGGGGGGGGGGGGAGTAAAGAGACCACTAGACTGTGCCAAATCAAAGAAAATCAAAACAAGCCCTACCTTCTACCATCTAAGCTAGGTGAAAATAAAGAGAAAGAAAAATCTTACTATCCTAGTCTAACAAAACAGCTCACAGAACTTTACATGGGTGGCACCAGCCTACTTACCTAGTGTATCTAACAAAGATCAGCCTACGTGGTGGAAATGTATAGGGTACCCCAAACTTACCTAGTCCCTAAATTCCCACCACCACATTTTATACAACCGACAGCCAAGCAGCACCAAAGGTTTTAGTTTGTCAGCCCACATCCACCTCTCCAGCTGGCCTCAGAGGAACACCTTATATGTCTTGAGTCTTGATTGGCTCCTTAGTCCATGAGCCAATTTGGGCAAGTGGCTCCAGCCTATACACTCAACCTGTAGGGAAAACAGGAAACAAGAGGGGGGGGGAGAAACACCACAAACATGTCCTGAAGACATGTAACAAAGACAGATAGGGAAAACGTGTATTGCTGACAAGTTTGTCCCCTTTCAGCTACTGAAATCAGAAATGGTGACGCAACATGGCGTCTCCCAGTGGGTGCACCGGCACTTATGTACTTAAAAACAACTAATTAAAAGTTATGAGAACACTTTCACTTTTGATGTAATGTTATTAGACTTTGCCAGAATATGTATTCAGAAAAGCAATACTTGATTTTTGCTAATTAAAAAGCAAATTAGCTACACACTGTCCTTTTAAGGCACTTTCTCAGTGGCCTTAGATTCCAAGACCAGTTGCTAGGTCTGTCTGGTGTTTGCAAATAACGTTTAATTTCAAGTTTGTTTGTATTTTCATTTCATCACAATAAGGCAGTCGGGGAATGTTGGATAATGTTCGTCATTAATTAACAAAGCATGTAAGTCAGACATGACCTCAGTCACTTGAGAAATGAGAAATGCATTTTAGAATAAAATGTTGCATTCAGCAGCCTTGGCAAAGTGATGTATGGAGAAGGCAAGGCAAGGCAAGGCAAATTTATTTGTAGAGCACAATTCAGTACAGAGACAATGCAAAGTGCTTTACATGATTAAAATACAGGAAAAGAAAACAGAAAATGTAGAAACAAAATAGAACATCAATAAATAGTTGGACTAAAAAAGTTGAACTAATGCTGTTTCAGTAGAACAGTTTAACTAGAACAGTCAAAAACAGTCCTAAACAAATGTGTTTTTAATCTTGATTTAAAAGAACTCAGGTTTTCCGCACTTTTACAGTTTTCTGGAAGTTTGTTCCAGATAAGTGGAGCGTAGGAACTAAATGCTGCTTCTCCTTGTTTAGTTCTGGTTCTAGGTACGCAGAGAAGGCTGGAGCCAGAAGACCTTAGTGCTCTGGAGGGTTGATACACTGATAACAAGTCTGTGATGTATTTAGGTGCTAAGCCATTCAGGGATTTATAGACTAACAGAAGGATTTTAAAGTCTATTCTCTGAGATACAGGGAGCCAGTGTAAGGACTTTAGAACTGGGGTTATGTGTTCTACTTTCTTAGTCTTAGTGAGGACGCGGGCAGCAGCGTTCTGGATCAGCTGCAGCTGTCTGATCCACTTTTTAGGCAGACCTGTGAAAACACCGTTGCAGTAATCAATTCTACTAAAGATAAACGCATGGATTAGTTTTTCCAGATCCTGCTGAGACATTAGTCCTTTAATCCTGGAAATGTTCTTCAGGTGATAGAAAGCCGATCTTGTAATTGTCTTTAGATGCTTTTGGAGGTTCAAGTCTGAGTCCATCACTACACCCAGGTTTCGGGCCTGATCAGTGGTTTTTAGCTGAAGCGACTGAAGCTGTGTGCTAACTTTTGATCTCTCCTCTATTGGTCCAAAGATTATTACTTCTGTTTTGTTTTTATTCAATTGAAGAAAGTTTTGGCACATCCAGGCATTGATTTCTTCTAGGCATTTACTCAGTGCCTGAACTGGTTCGCAGTCACCTGGTGACATGGTGATGTAAAGCTGTGTGTCGTCTGCATAGTTATGGTAGCTGATGTTGTTATTTTTTAAGATCTGAGCAAGAGGGAGCATGTAGATATTGAACAGGAGGGGACCTAGAATGGACCCTTGGGGAACCCCACATGTGATTTTTGTAATTTCTGATGTAAAGTCACCCACTGATACAAAAAAGTCCCTGTCCTTTAAGTAGGATTTAAAGGTATACTATGCAACTGGGATTGATTTTCCAGCGAGGCTCCCCCCAGAGGGCGAAAGTAAAAGTGCACTGTCGTAAATATGCTCAGCTGTTCTCCTGGTTTATCCGTCAAGCCAGGCGCGGTTGTTTTGAGCTTAGCAGACAGGCGAACGCAACGAATACAAAAGTCGAAAAAACGGCAGTACAAACAATGACTAACACAGTGAAAGTATGAACATGCACACAGAGAGAGAGAAACCATTCCAATGCAGTGTTTCCCCTAGGAATTTGCTTACCGGACGACCGGCGGAGCGGGGGTGGGGGGGGGGGGGGGGGTGTAGAGACAAGCTTTGAGCGGCCGGAGGAGCGAGCGGCCGGGTGGGCGGGGGAAAGAGACAAGCTTTGAGCGGCCGGAGGAGCGAGCGACCGGCGGGCGGGGGAAAGAGACAAGCTTTGAGCGGCCGGCGGAGCGAGCGGCCGGCGGGCGGGTGGGCGGGGGAAAGAGACAAGCTTTGAGCGGCCGGAGGAGCGAGCGGCCGGAGGAGCGAGCGGCCGGAGGAGCGAGCGGCCGGGTGGGCGGGGGAAAGAGACAAGCTTTGAGCGGCCGGAGGAGCGAGCGACCGGCGGGCGGGGGAAAGAGACAAGCTTTGAGCGGCCGGCGGCCGGCCGGCGGGCGGGTGGGCGGGGGAAAGAGACAAGCTTTGAGCGGCCGGCGGAGCGAGCGGCCGGCGGAGCGAGCGGCCGGCGGGCGGGTGGGCGGTGGAAAGAGACAAGCTTTGAGCGGCCGGCGGAGCGAGCGGCCGGCCGGCGGAGCGAGCGGCCGGCCGGCGGGCGGGTGGGCGGTGGAAAGAGACAAGCTTTGAGCGGCCGGAGGAGCGAGCGACCGGCAGAGCGGGGGAGACAAGCTTTGCGCGCATATGAGTTAGTTTTTTTTTTTTTTTTTGAATGTTGGGAGGCGGTAGCGTGAGGGAAACCCTCCAATGTTACTTACAATCGCATCAGCAGAAACGCGAGGTCCGCGTCAGCCTTGCAGCCTTCTCTTTCTTTTAGCTCTCGCCATTCGGAAAAAGCTTTCCCGATGTTCACCCGTGTACGACTCCTCTTTCTGTCCAGAGCCCTTTTCCTCTTTCTTGCCTGCTCCAACATGGGCTTTCGCTGTTTTATCGCTGGTTCTGCCATGATAACTGCACAGATATCGCCACTGCGCTAGTAACAAACATGTTCTCGCCGTAAAGCAAGACCGACTCTCGCGATCTTGCACGAGATTCTGAGTCTGTGGGCGCGGGCCGAGGGCTCCTGCAGTTGCAAGTGCGGTATTTCCCCCACAGACCACCAGGGGGGCCAAGAAAACCTTTGTTCAACCTGAAATGACTCATTGAATCATCCAAAACGGTATGGAACACATTAATTAACTGAAAAATGTTGCATAGTGTGCCTTTAAACCAGTTAAGAGCTGTACTAGAAAGGCCGACCCAGTTCTCCAGGCGTTCTAAAAGAATGGAGTGATCGACAGTATCGAATGCTGCACTGAGGTCCAATAGAACCAGCACAGTGGTTCTTCCACAGTCTGTATTTATATGGATGTCATTAAACACCTTAATAAGGGCGGTCTCTGTACTGTGGTGAGCACGGAAGCCAGACTGGAAAACGTCAAAGCGGCTGGTCATAGTTAAGAAGGTGTTTAATTGTTGACACACAGGTTTTTCAATAATCTTACTGATAAAGGGGAGGTTTGAGATGGGCCTGTAGTTCTGGAGTAGTAGTTTGTCTAAATTGTTCTTTTTCAGCAGTGGTTTGATAATTGTTGTTTTTAGGGACTGGGGGAAAACACCTGACAGAAGGGACGTGTTTATTATCTGAGTCAAATCAGATGCTATGACAGGCAAAACTTTCTTAAAGAAAGCTGTGGGGAGAACATCAAGGCAGCAGGAGGAGGAACTTAGCTGCTGAATGATCTGCTCTAAGCTTTTGTGGTTTATTTGGCTGAATTGGGAAATTTTGTCAGGATAGGTTCCTGCTGGATACAGCTTTGGTTCTGGAGTTGATATGGATGTACAAACTGATCCTCTGATCTTTAGGATTTTCTCAGTGAAGAAGTTAGCAAATTCATTGCAGGCCCTGGTGGAGTGGAGTTCGGAAGTCACTGACACAGGAGGATTTGTTAACCTGTCGACTGTGGCAAATAAGACACGAGCATTATTAATGTTTTTCTTAATGATCTCAGAGAAGAAGGATTCTCTTGCATTTTTCAGTTGTAAGTTATATCTGTAAAGTCTTTCTTTATAGATATCATAGTGAACCTGGAGTCTCGTCTTTCTCGTCTCGTCTTTCCTGCGTTCAGCTTTTCGACATTCCCTTTTTTCACCTCTAACTGCTGGAGCATTTCTCCAAGGAGATTTTTTCTTCCCGGAAAGAACTGGAGCAATGCAGTCAATAATATCTGAGACTTTAGAATGAAAGTTATCTACTAGCTTATCTACTGAGTTGCAGCCCAAGGTTGATGTAGCAGAGTAAGCTTGAATAAAAGTTTCCGTGGCATTGTCCTTAATGGTGCGTTTTCTTACGATGTCCCTTTGGCTAAATGAGTCACTTGAAATTATGCTTTCAAAGGTAACAGAAAAGTGATCAGATAAGGCAACATCAGTTACATTGACCTTAGAAATCTTTAGACCTTTAGTGATGATCAAGTCTAAAATATGTCCCTGTTTGTGTGTTGGCTGTTTAACATGTTGAGTTAAACCAAAGTTTCTAAGTGTGTCACACAGTTGTTTTGCACTTCTGTCTTCAGGGTTGTCAACGTGAAAGTTAAAGTCTCCCACAATAATTAAACAGTCATAATCAACACATATCACAGACAGGAGGTCACTGAAATCATTAAAAAAGTCACTGAACCTTATGATTTGTCTAGGTTTTTTTTTTTTTCCTTTTGGGGCTGTGAGATTGCGTATTTTGTGCACTTGACGGAAAATATGTTCTTCTGGAGGAGTCAGCAAAACAGCGCCCCCTAGAGTCGTGGAATTTTGTGGAAAATTGTGTAACACCGGACTGTATTGACATTACCTTTGCTTCTTCATCAGCCATTCTAATGCCATCAACACTGGCAATAGTTTATTAAATGCCTTTCCTTCAAACCTAGAACATCAGTCTTCAGAAACACAGTTGAACTGTAACATTACCCACATGGATAATAATAAAGTTAATAATGTTATAGGCTACCATCATAATTTTAAAATAAGTACTTGACAGAATACCAATATGTCTCAGCGGTATTTTTACCACATAGACTGATAAAATAAATACCAAAACACAGATAAGGAAACAGAATCACTGACAAAACTTGTTGGTTTCTGATCAGTGTGACCAGTGACTGAACATATAAGACGCCAGGATTAACTAAAGCCTAGCTGTTAGCCTGGTGGGGAGCATGGCTCGCTGCACAGAATAAATCGGCATGGTAACTTATGTGTTACTGCTTTTGTGAACCTGAGTCCAGGCTCAATTCAGACAGAACATCAGGAAAATCTTAATCCTCTATCTTGGTTTTGTGAAATAGACCTCTGCCCTGTTTAATTCTGCCATTCCCTCGTTGTTCCCTGCTTTTTTTTCATTTGGCATCATTATATTCAGTACATATTTTGGACCTTGGACTTTGTTTTTTGTGTTGTTTATTTATTTATTTAATCGTTTAAAATATTTAATATTGCTCCACCTCTGCCCCCCTTTATCCTGCATTTGGATCCACCACAACCACCACCTCTTTTGTGAAAATTTAAAATTTTCAGATAAGCCAACATGTATTTCCTCTGTAAGCAGTGCCAATAGAAGAATGTAACATGCCTAAAAACGCAATCGGGTTATTTTGGAAGATTTTGATCAGACTATGTAAAGTTCTTGAGAAATTGTGCATTTTATAATCTCCACAGTCCCAATAGAATGTGGCCAGTATGTACAATAGGTGTGCTCCTAAATTGCCTAAAAAACATTGGTTCCTTAGTCTTATATGCATTTTAGTTTTTGTGAATGTGAATGTCAATTTATAAGACCCTGCATTTTTAGCCTTCATAGCACCGCCCCACATATAATACAATTCCCGTGTAGCTTTTGGTTTAGAAGAGCTTAGGCTTACTAAAATTTGTTATTTGCTGTTCAGCAAACCCTTGGTTTAACCTAAGCTCACTCAGGACAATCAGCATTTTATACTCAGACTGACATACAATCTCACTGTGCTGGTGAAGATTCTCAGTCATCCAGGTCATGGTCATTCCAAAAAAAGTTTCGCTTCCTCTCCAGGAAGCTTTCTCAATTCAAAAAGTCTGGAATAATGTGGAGTACCAAGCTTTATACTACTGCCAAACAAAGGCCTTGTAATGACTTAGATAACATGCAAATTCAACCGAAACAGGTCCACCCCCTTAGTAGTGGGCAGTTGTTAAAGTCATTAAGCCAGCAGATTGAACCGAAACTGGTCCACTCCTCTGTAACGAGGAGTCATTAGGGTTGTTATTGGCCTGGTTTAAAGGAACAATGTTTTGAGAATTGAGGTGATGATTGGCCGGAATTAATCCAATAGCTGGATTATAAATTTTTGAGAGTTGGAACCTAAGGCCTCCTCCTCTGTTTAAGGTTGGTTTTTCTCTCTTAACGTAGATGGCTTCCTTCACACCCCTTTCAAATCATCTGTCTTCTTTGTCCAAAATGTGGACAATACAATCTCACTCTAAATCAATTGCTGCTTGGTAATGCAACTTTGTTTAAATTATCTGGTGAGTATAAATATAATTGCTTTTTCATAACAAGGCATTTTATCAAAGCAATAAAGGGAATTTGACATTTGTTGTTAATGAAGAAAAGTGCTGGGGTACTTTGAAAGGCCACATACTCAAAGTTAGCTTTTGATGAAAGATTGAAAAATCAAGACCTGATTAATCTGTTTCGTTTTGTTCTACTTTGTACTTCACTTTGTGTCACTCCCTTTGTAACTAGATTAATTTTCTGTTGGTCACAGTTTATTATGCTGTGATAGTTTCCAAAAGATGAAAAACATCACTGCAAACAAAAGTAGATGTAATACAATAAATTGTATGGGCCAGGCTGTCCCTAACTCAGAAAAGAAACTGGCTTGCAACTTGAAGCTCAGAATTATTGAGTGAGTAGGTTGGAATTTAAAACAAAGCCTTTTTTTTCCAAGACATTTTAAGGGGAAAACATTTAAAATTAGCAGCCTCGTTAATTAAATTTTTTTATATTCGAATTACAGCAAACTAGCTTAAAGAAAGCTCCAGTTCCAACTGAACAAAATGGTCTTAAATACAGAAAGAAACAGCTGTCTCAGAAACAGAAATGTTTTTCAACATTGAGTACTCACAATATTTGGGATCAAATTTTCCAACATGGGTATAATACCAGCAAAGCCACTTCACAGTATGTCCACCCAGGGCTATACGCCCCTTGTCAATCACCAGGTTTCAGTCTAGAACTTAAACTGTTACGTTTTATGATAAAATTATTCTACTTGATGTAAGCTTTTCCATACAGAGGTAGCAGAGTACTGCTCTTAAAAGTACCAGTTTTTAAGGCACGATTTTCGATTTATGCTAGATTCCTAACTGTGAGCATGTGAAGGTTTGTTTGTACCCCTTTTGAAAAAAAGATTATGTAAATTTATTGATCTCAGAGCAGAGGGAGTCCATATCGGGATGTTTTGGTGAAACACTCAAAGTGCAACCATGCTTGACTTCTCCCTCTTGATCCTTTACCTGAGATTCTCATTGTCACGTGGAATTTTGCGAGGGGGTGTGCTGTGTTCCTGTGGGTCTGTTCTCGCCTTCCATCTGAACCAAACTTAAAGCAAAAAAAAGACTCAAGAGACAGGCAAAAAGCTTCCAAACATAAACAGTGTGAACACACTTTTTTGTGTGTGTTGCGTTACTGAAGCACTGAATGCCTACACACACCTACAGCTTCCCAAGATTACATCACCTTCTTGTATACTAAAACATGCACACAAATACACTCCAGTCCACTCACACGCATTGTTTTCTCACATTTCAGTTTAAACAGGACTGCAATTTTAAACGTTATTCACAAGACAGGAAAACGAACTGAAAAATCCCACAGATTTCACTGATAGTTTACATTTTATAAATATAAGCATTGAATGTCTGCTGTTGCTTTGTTATACATATATTTTTTTTTCCAAATACTCATGGTGTTCCAAAGAAATCCACATGAAGCAATAAGGTTTAAAACGTAAACACTAGTGAGAGGCATAAATAGATGGGGACTGTTTTTGAATCTCCAGTGCTATTTTTATCTTACTTTTTGACAAGAAGGTGGGGTTTATACATTTTTTATTATTATTATTTTATTTAGACAGTTAAAAGAGCCAAATAATGAGCCTAATCATCATGTCTCTTATTAGTGCTTGTAGCCAGAATGTAAACTGTGCTAAATTTATTGTTTAGCACATCATGCATTTACCATAATAATTATATTTGATTTAAAGTCAGTGCGATAGACTGGTGACCTGTCCAGGGTGTACCCTGCCTCTCGCCCATTGACAGATGGAGATAGGCACCAGCACCCCTCGCGACCCCACAAGGGATAGACGTGTTAGAAAATGGATCGATAGATGGATGGATTTAAAGTCAGTTTGATAATAAGCAACAATTGTTATCAATTTTGTTATGGTCTGTGCTGGTTATAAAGGGATGAAAGTAGTCTTCCACAAACCGTTTACAGCAATATGTTTTTCCTCTTTTTTTATTTTTTTATGTGTGTGTTGAAGTAGGTTTACTATTGTAAATTAATCACACTGACATTGTTGGTATATATATTTTAATGTAGCGTACGTTAGTTGAAAAGCATGTACCGTAATTGAATAACAGGGAGAGAAATTAGTTGGTTACTGTTGACAGCTACGGCTGGACTTGGGTTAGGACATCAGACATCACTGCAATGTTTTCAAAAGCCCCACAATAAAGATATGAAAAGAGAGCTGATATTAAAATAGCAACTTCTGTGATGTTATCATTTTGGCGGCACTTTGTGTTATCCAGTTGCGTGATGGTGTCATGTTTTTATGGGTGTTGTGTGTTTAGCTGTGTAAATGTGATGTGTGTTGACTAAACAATGTCTGACTGGTGACCCAGTCCTCTCCCAGACCTGCAAAATTGAATAGACTGTGCCTGCAGGTGCTCTGCTGGCCTAAACACGTGCATGTTAACAAATATCCACATACACCTGTGGAAAGATTATGGAAAGTGCTCATCTGCTTGAATGCACAAGGACAAATGCTGCATGTTAAGATGGGTACCAACATACAGAGGCTAAAAGACACTAAAAAAATACACATGCTCTTACACACCTGTGGAAAAAAATGAGATGTGGATAGTTGGACAAAGTCAGTGCATGTAAGGTTGAAATCCACGCCACGGACCTCTGCATTCTAATTCACAGAAACATGCATAATAAAGATTCATATTGCACACTGATGTATTGAGATAGCTCTGGGGTTTGGAATAAAAAAGGAGATGTATCTGGACAATGAAAACAGCATGAAAGAGAGGTTGTTTCAGGCCAGGTTGAGATGATGTGGGGGGGGGGGGGGGGATTGCAGAGCAGAATGAAAACAGATGGAATAGGAAACCAAAATGAGGGTGAGTTAAGCAGAAAACTGTGCTCCAATATGAGTCAAATAAATAATTTACTTTATGAGAAAAAGCCTCCCCATTAATACTCGAGGGGTTTTGCAGTTTTGATGAACGACTGGCAACTTCAGTTTTGTTTAGCATTTTTCTTTACACTAAACCTTTTTATCATTTTATATCTGGAGTAAATAAGAAATAAAACTCACAGGAGAAAATAGCAAGAAAGAAACATAAAAAAGTATTTGTAAGTCTTGACGTTAGCAACATACATCTATCAATTATCACTCAAGTTATTATGCACATTCCCTTTACAAAATGAACACTTTTTGTACTTTTTGTACTTTACAAAAAGTATTCCCCGCAAGCATTTCCAAAGTCATTCATCCACTGGCCTTTAAGCACTGGTTTTCAGAAAGGAGTGCCAGAGTAATATTTTCTTTGTCCATGCAATCAATCAGCTAGGGTTTTTTTTGTTTTTCATCTAACTTAACTTATGTAGGTTCTGTGTTGCACTAGGTCTTAACAATTCTTTTGGTTAACATATATACAATCAGAATGTCGTGAAGTAAGTTTTACAGTCCACAGTTACTTGCAGCATTGTATTTTCATTGCTCTATATATATTTAAATGGTTGTTTTGTTGTTGTTGTTTTCTGTCTTGTCCACTACGACGTCCGCTACTACCTTTTTTGGCCAGGTCACCCTTGTGAAAGACGTCTTGATCTCAATAGGCCTTTTATCTGGTTAAATAAAGATTTAATAAAAAAGTAGACTCAGTCAAGACCACAAATTATATGCAGGGGAGAGTTTGGTATGAGGGCCCAATGTCTGTATCTTAGCAAAAATGCTTGTCTGGGGTTATGTGACCTTCTGGTGGCAGCCATCATTTCAATCAGACTGAAAAAGGCAGGAGTACTTGTGGCAAGTGATAAGATCCCCCCATCCCCCGCACCCACACACACAGTTATTGCTGTGCATAGTATACGTTGATAGTTTCCCAACCTACTACCATGTGATTCACTTTTTTGAAGAGTAGCCTAATTAGCTAAACTGGACCATTTTGTACAAAAAGGTGGCCATGGGGTCACTAGAGCCAAAGGCCATGGGTTAAATTGAACCACTGGTTTGTTTTACCCCTCATATTTTTTTCACGTTGCAGAAGGGCTAATTTGGCAAGAATGTACAAGAGAAGGACCAGCTGTGGCTCAAAACCCTTGAAAGAGATCGAGAAAGCAATCAATGATGTCAAGGACACCTTAGAGTATGAGAACTCAGGGGATCAGGGTGAACAAGGCTACTCTGGTCTCTTAGCTGACGGTTTTGTTTTTGTAAAGTTTGCAACCAAACTTAAGATATAACAATAGATCAGCTTGATTGAGAACTTTGAGCACAACAATGTGATTGCAGGATTTTACAGAAGAATTTGTGAAAGTAAAGGCAGAAAGAAGCCCATCTTCAAATTCAAGGAGAATAATGTTAGATCCATTCCACCAGACTCCTAAACCTCAGGAGGTTGAAAGTTCTCATAAGAGGAAGCAGCAACCCATATTTAGGATGTAGATGTCCTCAATGAGCAGTGGTGTTAAAGTCTAACCTCCTTTGTTCTCACAAGTTAAAAATAGTGAAACAGTTTGATAAGATGTAGAATTTTAACTTAAAATACTTAAGAGGACTGGATCATCACAGTATTCTTCATTTATACCCTCACCTTAAAGTCGTTGTTCAGCAGTGGCAAATTGAATAAATCAAACCCTAACCAGCTGGTTATGTTTGTCCAGTTCAGCGAAATGTGAATGCCATTTTCATTTTATGCCTGATTTACTAATGGAAAAACAACAGGCGAGTCACTTTACCCTGTGAATTGAATCAACTTACCCAATACTTGGGGTAAATTGAGCCACTGGACTGTCAAATTATAGCTGTTTCTGTAAAGCACTATTTATGCAAGACTCCAATGCTTTTACTATCTGGAAACCCATTGCGATGTATAACGAGTTAAGTTTTCCAGTTGTATCATTACGTCCACAAATTTAGTGGGTTTTATGTCCTGTAGAGTTAATGCACAGCTGAAAAGCTTTTGGCTAAATAGTTGCAAATGCAATTATATTGTTAACCTAAAAGTTAACAACCAATTTAAGTGTAATGCCACACATGGAGAATCTGGAAATTCAGCTAAGCACAAGATGTTTTTCATGGTGTCGGACAGGGGCAAGATGAGGCAGGAGAATCAAGATAGAAAAAAAAGAACTAGACCAGAAAACTAATAAGGTAGGCAAGGAACACTGGATATTTACTCACAAAATGGTTTAAAAAAATCTGGTGCTGACTGACAGTGGAAGCGCTGTATTTGAATGGAGGGAAACAGGTGAAGGAGCGAGTGTGATTTCCACAGGAGTAGCACAGGTGCATCTGATAATCCAGATTATTATCTAACTACGATTCTGTGAAAATCGCAACACAGCTGTCCATCTTACGTGCAGTGATTCTTAACCAGATCTTCCAACAGCTCCTCACTCCTGTATTGTATTAGAGCTTTGTAATGCCATCTTATGACGTGACAGACTCCAGCTCCAAACATGCAACATGGTCGACCAGATCACCAGCTCCCAGCATGCAACACGGTCAAACTGACTCCCAGCCTGGCAACATTATCTAGTTGCAATGGAATGACATAAAAGCGCCACGCGCGCCCAACTCAGCCTTCTTCACCGGCACCACGCCAACTGAGAAGACATACAGTTGTTTCTCCCGTTGGGATTTCCCCCACGTGGCACGGGTTTGAGTCCTCGCTGGTCCGAGTTGCAGAACCAACTTATCCCTGTTTTTCTATGCAGGAGGTCGACTTTAAAAGTACTTTGAATTCATTTTTGATCCTACTGGAAGGCGCTATCTCCCAATGAGTCAGACTCCGCTCTTGTTTTGGCCAAACAAAGCGTCTGAAAGCCTAGAGACTGTGTGGTTTCCCTCCGTTACTGGCTGCCTCCTCCCGGATCCGAGCTGCCCTCCCGTGCTGTTGGACTCACGGACCTACAGACGAGCCAGGACATCCTCACTGAGGCAACGTCAGAGTAAAGAAAGGATTTTACTCTTATTTCTCTTTTTCACCCATAAGGTGATATATTTTGTGCCTGGGCAGAACCTATTAGGAATTAGTTTAATGCTTAATTACTCCGAGAGTTTGTTTTAACTGTGCTGGATATTTCTGATGTGTGTGCATGCATTTCATAAGTGATTTTGGCTGTGTTGTTTTTGGGTTGATGATAAGCTGGCTCCACCGAGAGCCGATTCTCCCTTCTCTTCCTTTCTTCATCTTTTGATTTCTTTGTCTACATGTTCAGTTTCGTGCACTTTCTTTGAAGCCTTTGTTCAGGAGTGAAACCGCCTCCTGATCAAAATACGCCCTGCACTAGGCGTGTGCGCTAGATACGTCATTAGGACCTCCTGCTCACGCGTCACGCAAAATCGTAGGTCATATGTCGTCATAGTCGCCATCTTGGAAAGGTGCAAAGGTAGCCCTAGACGGTTAGCTTAGCGTGTTGTGGAGTATATAAGCGTTCCCCGTCTAGCTTCAGGTCTCTTTTCTCTAAGATATTTTGCCTTTCAATGCTGCTATGTCAAAGTGCCGACTTTTTGAATGTGATGTTAAACAACTTTGAATTGAATTAAGAATTGCTAACTCTCATTTAATCCATTTTGATTTGTTTTATTTTTATTTATTTTCTTCTGCATGTTCCTTGAGTAGCGAGTAGTGTTTCCTAGTGTTTTATTAAATATAATAATTGCTCTGACAGGGATTATTAATCTAATAAACAATAACAGAAGACAGATTACATTAGAGCAATGTCACAAAGGCTGTCCAAATGCGATGGCTCTGTCAAAGGTGGCCTACAAATGCAGCCTCCTTTTCAATGTTCCATTTAAATTATGCCTTATGGTACACAATCTATGTGGTATACTTGAATAGTTCCAAAGTTATGGACAGTCTTTGGTATAGTAAAAATAAAAATACATTTAAAAAAAATTCCCTTTACAGTCCCAAATTTGTCTCTGCATTCAACCCATCCCATAGGGAGCAGTGTGCTGCTAACACTGAGTGGCGCACTGGGAGCAATCTGTGGTCAAGGGTCTTACTCAGGCATCCAGAGTTACAGGCTGTGTTGCAAACCGCTGACCTTTGGGGCCTCTAAGACGCTCTCTAACTACTGGACTACCTCTCCCACATTTCATTAGTATTTCTCATTGGGGATTTTATGAAAGAAAAACAACTTTAAAAGCAAGCTATACACCTCACAGCAATCTCTCTTTTATGATTCATACCGTACTAAGGAATAAATGAATCCTATAAGAATATTTACACCCACAGTCATTACATTGTGCATTGCGCATGCATTTTAGCTGTTTTGCCTGCTTTGTTAAAACATGTTTCAGAAGGAATTTAAATGACCAGTCTTTCAATAATGACTGCTCTAAAGGGTTACTGAAAGCCTATTCAATGTATACCGAGGAGGTATTAAATGGCAAAAACTAAATTTATCCCAACCTTTAGGACTTGGTAATGGATAGTAACAAATTAAAAGTTCATGACATGTAGGGCATTTTGTTGTATGGTTTTAAAGTAAAAAAAACTGATAAAATTATCTTTTTAAAATTTAATCCACCTCTTAGAGTTTGAGAGGATAAAACTGCAGTTTTGTACCAATTATGTTAATGTAATAAAACAATTGCCCAAAAATGTACCATCTCTGGACATACAGTGCAGCAGTGCTTGATTAGTAATTGGACATAAAGTATATTTGTTGGTACACTTTTTCTTTAAGCAACCATGTAATACATGAAAACATGTTATTCAATCATGTGCTGGCATTGGGATGAACCAATCAATCTTCAACATCTGGTTCATTCAGTACAGTGTATAAATTAGAAACTAAGAAAACAGTTTTCAGAAGACGTGCCAGGACTTTGATCTGACAAAACCGACTTTGGCTGACTCCGATTTCTTATTAAGAATAAGAATATAAGAAGATACAAAAGCATTGTTCAAAATAAATTTTTCTATCATTTCTGCCGGGAGTGGTTTAATTAATATGCCAGAAGCAGAGACAATATAAAGTCCCATTTTAAACTGTCTTCACCATCTGTTCATCTTCTTTATTTAGTAACATAATCTACGCCCAAAGGCATTGATATGCACTGATAGTTGACATCTGGCGTGTTTTTCTGATCAGAAGAAATGTTGATTGTTTTTGTGCGACTGATCAGTCACTGGTCCCAGACAATCCCTTGGTGCATCTCTTGGTCACACCATAAACCACTGGACTCGAATATGTGTGTTTCTGCCATATATATTTATGTATGTACAGTGGGTACGGAAAGTATTCAGACCCCTTTAAATTTTTCACTCTTTGTGTCATTGCAGCCATTTTCCAAAAATCTAAAAAGTTAATTTTATTTCTCAGTAATGTACACTCAGCACCCCATCTTGACAGAAAAAAACTGAAATGTAGAAATTTTTGCAAATTTATTAAAAAAGAAAAACTGAAATATCACATGGTCATAAGTATGCAGACCCTTTGCTCAGTATTTAGTAGAAGCACCCTTTTGATGTAATACAGCCATGAGTCGTTTTGGGAAAGATGCAACAAGTTTTTCACATCTGGATTTGAGTATCCTCTGCCATTCCTCCTTGCAGATCCTCTCCAGTTCTGTCAGGTTGGATGGTAAACGTTGGTGAACAGCCATTTTCAGGTCTCTCCAGAGATGCTCAATTGGGTTTAAGTCAGGGCTCTGGCTGGGCCATTCAAGAACAGGCACGGAGTTGTTGTGAAGCCACTCCTTCGTTATTTTAGCGGTGTGCTTAGGGTCATTGTCTTGTTGGAAGGTAAACCTTCGGCCCAGTCTGAGGTCCAGAGCACTCTGGAAAAGGTTTTCGTCCACGATATCCCTGTACTTAGCCGCATTCATCTTTCCCTTGATTGCAACTAGTCGTCCTGTCCCTGCAACTGAAAAACACCTCCACAGCATGATGCTGCCACCACCATGCTTCACTGTTGAGACTGTATTGGACACATACCGCTTAGAATTAAGGCCAAAAAGTTCTATCTTGGTCTCATCAGACCAGAGAATCTTATTTATCACCATCTTGGACTCCTTCACGTGTTTTTTAGCAAACTCCATGCGGGCTTTCATGTGTCTTGGGCTGTGTCTCATTCCGAATACTTCCGTCAGTGCACTGCTGATGTGCACTGACCACTTACTGCCGTAGTGGCCACTTTCGACCGTTAGTAGTGTTCCAAAAGGAACACTTATGTAAAAACACTTACCGGAAATGACGGGATGACGTGACGAACGCAACACATGTGACCGCAAATTTTTCAGACCGCCAAAAAATATATGCCGCCGTTTTTTTTTATAAAAACAACAATCGTTTACATTCACAGCATGTTGAAATTACATCGCCTCCCACGTCAACGCAGGATCCTCCAAATATTGGCTGAACATGAGGTATGTTCGTGTATTTTACAAACACCTATTGAGTACAATGCCTCGTATTACCACCATTACTTACATTTATATGATTGCGGTGTCGCAGCTCCGGCTGTCTCGGCTGAATTGTCCGCCATTATTTTCAAAATGGGAACATCTTCCCGACGTCCTTAGCCCCTCCCTTTCCGCTTTGTAGTCAAGATGGCGTCCGTTTAGTGTGAGTAGGGTCCATCGTTACACACTGCATTTTGTGCCCGTTTTTAGGGGGTCATCCGGGTATTTTCAGTGCACTGACTTTTTGTGTTATCTACACTACCTACTTAAAAGTGTTGAAGTGTTCGAAGTGTAGAAGTAGGCGGAATGAGACACAGCCTTGCACTGAGGAGAGGCTTCCATCGAGCCATTCTGCAATAAAGCCCCGACTGGTGGATTGCTGCAGTGATGGTTGACTTACTACAACTTTCTCCCATCTCCAGACTTCATCTCTGGAGCTCAGCCACAGTGATCTTTGGGTTCTTCTTTATTTCCCTCACCAAGGCTCTTCTCCCCCGATAGCTCAGTTTGGCCGGACGGCCAGCTCTAGGAAGGGTTCTGGTCGTCCCAAACGTCTTCCATTTAAGGATTATGGAGGCCACTGTGCTCTTAGGAACCTTAAGTGCAGCAGAATTTTTTTTGGAACCTTGGCCAGATCTGTGCCTTGCCACAATTCTGTCTCTGAGCTCTTCAGGCAGTTCCTTTGACCTCATGGTTGCCATTTGCTCTGACATGCACTGTGAGCTGTAAGGTCTTATATAGACAGGTGTGTGGCTTTCCTAATCAAGTCCAATCAGTATAATCAAACACAGCTGGACTCAAATGAAGGTGTAGAACCATCTCAAGGATGATCAGAAGAAATAGACAGCCCCTGAGTTATACTGTATGAGTGTCACAGCAAAGGGTCTGCATACTTATGACCATGTGATATTTCAGTTTTTCTTTTTTAATAAATTTGCAAAAATTTCTACATTTCAGTTTTTTTTCTGTCAAGATGGGGTGCTGAGTGTACATCACTGAGAAATAAAATGAACTTTTTAGATTTTTGGAAAATGGCTGCAATGACACAAAGAGTGAAACATTTAAAGGGGTCTGAATACTTTCCGTACCCACTGTATGTATGTATGTATGTATGTATGTGTGTGTGTGTGTGTGTGTGTAAACTGTATATATTGGATGTGAATCCAAATTGTTTTGAATATTGTACTAAATACCACGTGCCATACATTACAGGCTGATTTGCTTACAAACACTGCAACAGCATTTTGATCCTCTTAAATGTAATTAGTGTTATAGCATATTCTCTTTCAACTAGTGAGCACACAATTAATACAAAAAAAATCTATTTTATTATTATCACAGATGATCTTCACAACAACCTTGATCTGATGAATGTTCACTGTAACTGTGAGCACAAGATTAATTAGCCTCGGGGTGTCCCTATATGTGACTAAAGACCAATATTAAGTACAGCAGAATGAACAAAAACAAAAGTTGTTTGCTACCACAGAGCCCAAAACAGGAATTCTGTATGAATAAATTATTAAAGCTAAGCTAGGGTTCATGTTAAGTCACTGAGCAGTTGACCTACACCAAATTCAGTTAGACTTTAACAACTAAATTACTGTGCAGAAAAAAAGACACAGGAACTATTAATTTCTCACTGACTGATCAAGCAGAGCATAAAAATATTAGAACACAAAGACTGAAAATGTTCAAAACAAAAAAATGGGTTGGAATAAAAGCACAAATATTTATTTTTAAAGGTGTTGTCATTGATTTTACAGAGACACATATGGACTTTCTATCTTGCATTCACAAATTATGTGAACCCAGTGTAAGTAAATGTCACCATGTGCCAGTTTTATTGTTCTGACCAAACAGATCCTGGATCATGAAAATGCATTTTTGATCTTTGTTAATTTCCCCTCATAAATTCCCCTTGTCCTTCTGCCAAAACATCCTCCATAGTTTCAAATGGACAAATAAAACAGATGTAAAGGAATTAGGCTACTAACACAACATCTTATTGTTGAAGTTACTTTACCCGTAGACATGCTACAATAACAGATAAAAGGCTTTTAAAGGTGCATAGCCACACTATTTATTTTTATTTAAACGTCAGTAACTCACTCTGGTTGCATACAAAGCTTTTCTGAAAAATTATCATATCCTGCTGATGTATTCGTTATTATTTTGGCTTTTTAAGCTTTGTTTTTGCTCAATTTATTAGTAAATAAATCCCTCTGTGTTTATTTATAATAACAGCGGAAGTACAACAATGCATGTGCGCACCAGGGCTTAAACCAGGAAACAGCTAAAGGCTATTAGCATCTCCCAGTGAAATAATGGAAAAAATTAAGAATGGTTCAAGATTATGGAGCTAAAACAGTAACCGCTTGCAGCGACATTGAAAAGTACGGAAGCGTATTGCTGTCACTTGAAAAAATTAAATTTTCCTACTTATATTGTACAAACGTGATAATTATATTGTATAAACATGATAATTATATTGTATAAATGTGATATTATATTGTATAAACTGATAATTATATTGTATAAACGTGATAACTATATTGTATAAACATGATAATTATATTGTACAAACATGATAATTATATTGTATAAACGTGATAATTATATTGTATAAACGTGATAACTTTATCCAGATGGCGATGCTAGTATGCTTTTAGTCTGACTCATTGAAGACGAAGAAGAAGCATGTGCGTCATCTACTCGGGAAGTAAAATGGCAAATTGACAGGAATTGTTCAAGTTTTACTTTATGCTCGGTATCCACCTTATTTTCAACGGAAATATGGAGACAGTGAGTTGACGGTTTTCTGTGCGAGACTTCCGGTCGGTCACTTCCTGTCACTGGCGAGTTAGCTGAAAAGCGACTCATGCAGCTACTTCGTAACAATTACTCGTCGTTATGACTTCGAGGAAGACCGGGATCGTTTGTCCAGTTAAAGGCTGTCATACTAACGGGTGTAAAAGAGGTTTACGTGGAGCAGGAGTTTTTAATAATCGACCGTGTACAAGAGCTGCGGATGCGAGGCACCCTACTTCCTTCACCCCCAGCCGAAGAATGAGAAATCCCTCCACCTGTGGTTAAAAGCTTTAAATTTGAAGAAACCACCGAAACAATGATATGTTTGTTCTTTTAATTTCGTAGACAAAAGATCAACAAAAGACCACACAATGCCAGAAAAGTGGCTACGAAGGCTTGGAAAACTCCAAGGAGACGTCAAGAGGAGAGCAGACACAGGTAAGCTAAGGGATGTTTATGTTAGCCAACTTTAACTCTAACTCCTTAGTTTGTGTCGCTCTTGATAAAACATATGCTTTCACATAAGGACAGCCATCTTTTAGCTTTGTTCTGTCTGTAAATTATTATCTGAATATTTTTCATCCCTGCTATGGGGTACCGTTTTTAAAGTTATACAATGAAAGATTTTACAGCAAAATATATTTAGCCTGTCATAAGACATAAAAGGAAAGGTTAATTATTAATATTTTTGATATTCATAAATCTATAAATAAGTCACAGTTCCAAGTTAAATATTTAAATACGCTTAATATTTAGCTCCAAAGTAAACGTTTAGTTTGTAAACTAAACATTTAATTTGGAGTTAAATATTTAATTTTAAAACTAATCGCTTGTGTTGTGCAATTATACACTGTTTAAAGTTATTTAATGACTATGCAATGCTGTTTATCTGAATTAACAATATTTCAATCAATAAATCCTCTCTACTAGGCTAGTGAAGCTTAACTAAACTACTAAGCAAAATGAAGATAAAAAGAAGCTAAGCTAAGGAACTATTTACATGCAAAAACAAACAAAAGACAAAACAAAAGTGGTTGGTCATAATCAGAATAATTCGTTGAATCCTTGTTCACTGCAGATCTGATTAAAAAACATGGAATGGAGTTAAAAACATTTGGCATGTGTTTCAATCCATTCACAATGCAAAGCCCAAGTTAAACAAAACATTATTTGATGAAATAATATTTTGTTTAAGTTAAAGAACCAAAGTTCACCTTAAAAAATGTGAATTGTGGTTAAATTAGCTTAACTAATTCAGAACAACATTTGACATGTGTTTCAACCCATTCACAATGCAAAGCACAAGTTAACCAGAACATTATTTTTAGTAAATAATATTGTAACACTACGAGAGGAACTGTCTCGGTGTTACGAGCATCTTAGAGGTCGTGGGTGGAAAAAGAGCAGGACACTGAGAGGGAATAGCGTAGCGGTCCAGACGTTTATTTAACTTCCTTACTTCTTTTCTTTTAACTTACACAGCCCCCGTCCCGGGCTCACTTCTCGGCTACAACAACCCTCCAAAACCCCCGAAGAAGAAAACAACAAAACAACTTCTCTTAAAGGCATAGCACACTTTGTTAGTTATGCGTCAACTGTAACACGTAACTGATCTTGTATGTCACAACATCAATTCCTAAAGGAAAAATAAATCATCTTACATACTTCCCCCTCTATAAATGAAATGTCCTCATTTCAAATGAAGTTATCCTATACATAACAAAAAAAATAAATCATTACACCAAAACACAATCTGTTCAAACAGTGTCGTCCGCAACTCTTAGCACCTGAGCATTGCAAAACACAGGACATAAACTCAGAATAATGCCCATCAAGAACAACTGTCAATTTTTATTTTTATTTTATTTTATTTTTTATAACAGTAGTCGTTGTGGCTTCCGAACCGTCCGCCCGCACCTAGTCATAACTACACCCCCAGTAGGCGACAAGCTGGGAGATGATAGTGCAGGCTGTTGAGAGACCAGTCCAGACTGGATTTGTGGTGAAGATGGCAACGACCTAACAGTTTCTGATGCCTGAGGTGTAGCTGTTTGGTCAAAGGCCCAAGGCAATGATCCCGACAAAGCGGTATACCTCGGCAGTGTGTCCCTGTTTGGTGATAATACAGAATGAGTGACATCTACGGGTGATGTGTCAGTGGAGCCACGGTAAGGTTTTAGACGATCATAGTGAATGACTTTGGTCGCAGCCTGAGGATATTTCACATCCACCAGCTTGTAAAGGAGCCCCTTTTCATCCACAGAAACAACCTTATATGGTCCAGTCCAGTTTGGGGAAAGCTTCAGTCTTTGTGTGGCAGGATCATCTATCCATACCAGATCACCACAAGCATAAGGCCTAAACCTTGTGTCTTTGTTGTAATAATACTCTCGTTTTTGCCTTTGTTCTTCGCGATGGAGAAGAACAGTCTCAAAAGCAGCATCCATCCGTGTAGCCAGTTCTGACCCATAGTTCTGTGGGCAATCAGAAACCTTTGGCGATGAAACATGAGCAGTAGCAGGTAGTCGAGGTTCCCTACCATGAGCCAGGAAATACGGTGAATACCCTGTGCTCGAGTGAGGAGTAGAGTTAAAAGAAAGGACTACAGCAGGGAGATAATGATCCCATTCACCTCCATAGTCCTGAATGAGTCGAGCCAACTGTTCTTTTAGAGTCCGATTAAACCGTTCAACCATACCATTCCCTCTGGGGTGATATGGGGAGGTTCTTTTCTTTGTCATCTGTAGTCTCTGACAAATGGCCTGAATAATTTCAGACTCATATTGTCGTCCCTGATCTGACAACAGTTCCTCAGGAACACCATGTTCAGGAATATACCGTTCACAGAGTAACTGTGCAACGGTGGTAGCCTTTTGGTCAGACATAGCGTATGCGTTTACATACTTGGTGAAATGGTCCTGTACCACAAGCACATATCTATTACCAAGAGAGGTAACCGGAAGTTCAGTAATGTCAGTACAGACCAACTGAAATGGTCTGCCCGTCTCAATAGATTGTAGAGGCGCTCTGTGTTTTGGCACAGCTTTTCTAAAAGCTTCACATGTCGTACACAGATTACAAAAGTTTTCAATATCAGATCTCATTCCTGGCCAATAATACATTGTCAGTGCTTTCTTAAAGGTACGCTCAGCACTGTAATGACCAGAAGAAGGATTACCATGAAGAAAATGCATCGTTTCTGTAACAAGTGCAGATGGAATTAACACTTGATAAACCTCAGGTTTTCCTGGTGCACTCTGACCTTCGCGACAAAGCAAGTCGTTACATAGAAACAACTTAGGAAACTGCCACCAAAGCTTTCTCTGACCTCTACCGTTTACCTGTCTGAGGTAGGGACGTTTCTTGTTTCTTACCCAGGTATACACTTCAGAAATAACAGGATCAGAGAGTTGTGCAGTCACAATGTCCATGTTACGATCAGATAATGTCTGCTGCAATGTGGCAAACCCCATATTCACCTGTGTCCTCTCATTGTCCACACAACCCACTTGTTTTACAACATTGGACATCCCTGGATGGTCAGGGCTGGAGCATGGCAACTCGGCCAGTGACACAGATTTTTCTGTACCAACAGGAGAAAAGGGAGCATCAGGCTGTGCTGAAACAGTCACCTCAGTTGAGTCCTGCTCCAATGGTATCCGTGACATGGCATCAGCATTCGTGTGTTTCTTGCCATCTCTGTGGGTGATGGTCCATTGATAAGGGTCCAGCTCCAATGCCCAACGACCCCTGCGTCCGGTGGGGTCATGCGTGACATCCATCTTCCTCAAACTGAGCAAAGGACGATGATCAGTGATGATAGTAAAAGGATTGCAACTGAGGTAATGTTTAAAGTGTCTAATTGACCACACGATAGCATACAGTTCTTTGTCATATGTAGACCACTTTCTCTCTGTTTTTGAAAGTACATGACTAGCAAAAGAGACAACCCTTTCCTGTCCCTGTTGTGTCTGAGACAGTACGGCACCGACTGCCAAATTAGATGCGTCTGTACTCAAAATGAAGGGCTGATCAAAGTTGGGAAATGCCATTATTGGAGGCGAAGTCAGTGCATCCTTAAGCGCTTGAAAAGCAGCAGAACAGTCATCTGTCCATTCAAAAACAACCAGTTTTTGGGTAAGCCTATGCAGGGGCTGAGCAATAAAGGCATAGTTATGCACAAACCGTCTGTAATATGAACACAGTCCCAAAAAAGCACGCACCTCAGTTGGTGAGCGTGGAACAGGCCAATTTTTGATGCGTTCAGTGTTTACTGGGTCCAACGCCAGTCCATCTCGAGACACAATGTGCCCCATATACTTTACAGCTGGTTTGCAAAAGTCACATTTTTTTGGGTTTAATTTTAAACCTGCTTGTCGAAAACGAGTGAGAATGTCTGTGAGATTGCCTAGATGATCTTCAAAAGTTTTCCCCATGCAAATTATGTCATCCAAATAAATGACACAGGTTGTCCAGTGAAGTCCTCTTAAAACCAGCTCCATGAGCCTTTGGAAGGTTGGAGGTGAGTTCTTAAGCCCCATTGGCATGACCTTAAATTGGTACAAGCCGTCACCTGTCGTAAATGCAGTCTTTTGTCTGTCTGCCGGATCCATTTGTACTTGCCAGTATCCACTAGACATGTCCATAGTAGAAAAGTACTGAGAACCAGAAAGCGCGTCTAGACTGTCATCAACTCTTGGTAAAGGATGAGCATCAGTAATGGTGACAGAGTTTAGTTTACGAAAATCAACACAAAACCTGTAAGAACCATCCTTCTTTTTCACCATAACCACTGGGCTGGCCCAGGGGCTCGAACTGTCCTCTATCAAATCATGTGACTTAAGAGTTTCAACTTGTTGGCGAATTTCTGCCTTCATGGCTGGAGAGGTGCGGTAAGCTCTCTGTGAGATCGGGGTGTCACAGTTTGTAGCGATTTTGTGTGTCACTATGTCAGTTCTGCCAAAGTCATGTGAATGCTGACTAAACACATCTGCAAAGGAAGTCAAAGTCTCTGTCAGTTGTTTTTTCTGCAAAGGTGTCAGATCTGAGTCTGTACTATCTGCCAGAGGGATCAGTCGGGGGATGTCAGCTGCCCGAGTATCAATGTTACAGATAGAACTGTCCATAATGGTGAATTCACTCTGGCCCTCTGCTGAGACTGCATGAAAGTGCCCCACCTGTGTACCACCATGTAACATAACGTCACTATGCGAAACATTAGCTACTTTAACACAAATAGAACCCCGTTCTACCCTGGCCACCGTCCATGCCATACCAGCAGAGGACTGGTCGGTATAATGTGGTTCAAACACACCAATGTAGCCGTTAGGTAAAAACCCTTTTTGGGGTGCATCCAAAGTAGCAGTGATGACCCTCTCAGACATAGCAGGGATGCTAACGGTGGATGACACCGACACACCCGTCATGCAGGGAACATACAGATGTGGACCCACTAGTGACACAGCTGCACCTGCCACATTACACGTCATGTTTCGCGTGTCAACCGTAATGCCATGTGCCACCATAAAATCCCAACCTAAGATGACTGACTTTGTACAGTTTCTGACAACTTGCAGCGTGTGGGTCATGAGTTTATCCGCAATAGTTAGGTTCACATAAATGGAACCTATAGAGTCAAGGGGATCGCCTGTGACACCATTGAGAGGAATAAACTGCTTTACAATGGGTTTTCTATAAAGCACTGGTGTAGCTCTTCTAAAGTCCTCACTAATGACTGAAACATCTGCCCCAGTGTCCAGAAAAGCATGTAGTACAGTGTCCTCAATAACAACTGAAACATATCTCCTCTCTACATCAGTCAAACCCGAAACGTCACTAGTCACTGTGTCATGGCAGGTGTCATTGTCAGTCTGGGCTAGGGAAAAGTCAGTAGCTGGCAATTTGCCCTCATTGTCAGCTACTTGTAGTTTACCTGATCATGGGTTGGATGTGAAGGAGACCGAAAACGTACCCGGCTCGGGCTGTGAGAGTGACTACGGCGACCACTTTCATAACGGTTGGGAGAACGGCCACGACTAGTGTAGCCTCTGGTTTCAGAGCTGTAGTCCTGTGTCTGGCGTTCAGAAGATCCCGATCGGATACGTAAACCCCGTTGGTTGTGTTTATCCTGTGCATATGGACTGGAACTGTAGTGAGATGTGTTTCGGTCATCTGATGAGTCTCTGCGTCGTGGAGAAGACCCATAGAATCCATCTGATGAATATCGGTCACCCCGGCGGCCACCTGGAGTAGAGCTCCGATGACGAAATCCATAGTCCCGCCTATCCTGGCGATGTGCATCCTCACGTTGGCGGTCGATTGCCAGCTGTAGCTGTTCAACTCTGTCCGACAGCGTTTCAATAGTCTTTGCCATAGTCTTGAAATCATCTGCAGTAGCTGAGTGGACTCCTAGAGGAGCGGGTGAAGGCGCCTGAGTAGAGTAGCCAGGTAAGACAGCAGGGTAAACTGGTGGTGTAGACAAGGGCTGTGAAGGAGGTGTGGTAGCGAACACTCTACTAGCTTGGTGAGCAGTTTCAATCTGCATAGCGAACTGCAGAGCGGTCTCCAGTGTGTCGACGCCCTGTTCATGACATCTCAGCTGTAGGTATGGGTCAAGTCCAGCAATAAAGCGTCGGAATTTTTCCCCCTGTTTGGCATTATCACCGTAAGTCGGAAAAGCTTCTTCGACCAACCGGCAAATCTCAGCAGCAAAAACAGGAAGGGCTTCACCAGGAAGGCGACTGCGTGCATTAATATAGCTTTGGAAAGTCGACAAATAAGCAGTTTGTCCAAAAACGCTCTTCAGCTTATCTTTTGTGGCTGAATAGTCCGCTTTTACAGCATCAGATAGACTATCCCAGTAACTAAAAGCAGCACCACCTAAACATGTAGGTAGCAGTTTCACCAAACTATCCGCTGTGGTATCAGGATCAGCCGCAACCATCACTTCGAAACGTCTGCACCATTTAGAAAAATCCTCTTGTCCGTCCCCCATGAAAACGTGGCTGTAATGAGGTCTGGCACGAGTACTTGCAGAATGAAAAGGTAATTGATCCCAAAAATTACTTGCCATGGCTGTGTATTCGTCTCCCTTGCCGGCAGTATAGAGACGGGGGTGAAGGTCGAGCAAGAAAAAAAAAGAGAGAGAAAAAAATCCGTCTTCAGCAGCCGCTATATACACCGCTCAGTACGTGCAGCATGAGCTATGTGCGGTTAGCAGTTGTAGCATGTGCTCACCGCTCCATGCGCCGCAAACGTCCACACACCCGCTGCCACCAATGTAACACTACGAGAGGAACTGTCTCGGTGTTACGAGCATCTTAGAGGTCGTGGGTGGAAAAAGAGCAGGACACTGAGAGGGAATAGCGTAGCGGTCCAGACGTTTATTTAACTTCCTTACTTCTTTTCTTTTAACTTACACAGCCCCCGTCCCGGGCTCACTTCTCGGCTACAACAACCCTCCAAAACCCCCGAAGAAGAAAACAACAAAACAACTTCTCTTAAAGGCATAGCACACTTTGTTAGTTATGCGTCAACTGTAACACGTAACTGATCTTGTATGTCACAACATCAATTCCTAAAGGAAAAATAAATCATCTTACAATATGTTAAAGACTGATTTGCTCAGTAAAATCATTTAACCCTTATGTACGGCCGATCTTATTAATGTGATTCTCCCTTCGGGCGCTAGGGGTCGCTGTAGCGATCGGTCGCTAAATCGGTTAAAGTCTAAAAAGTTATCAAAATTGCCTTTAAGCCAACATTACTATTCGATATTAATGCAGGAATAAGGCTCATAGCACCCTCAAAGGACGGCCGAGCAGAACGGTTAAGCTTTATGCTTTAAAACAAGCTCCTTTTGAATGTCCAGAAAACGGGAGCCACCGAAGCCAATAGCATTTTGGCTAGCGGACATTCAGGGCTAACAAATAAAAGCTTTGGTTTTATTTTAGTCATAATGAGTGGGCTGGATAACGTAAACATTAATGTCCATCAATGTATGAAACCCTTGTGGAGATAACCTTTGTTATTATAACCATAAAAACACACTCGACAATGACATGGTACCGAACGCTAGCAATGAGCTATCCAGTTAGCCCTTTGTTTAAAGCAACCATGTGTCCAAACGAGTTACAAAACATTTCCAGACGAACCATTTAACTCAGCTCCCTCTGCCCAAACCTGTCGTTTGCCTTGTGTGAGTTCTGTCCACTTTGGCCATTCCACGGAAGGAGCGTTGAAAGCAGGAAAGTTGTTGGTTTGTCTTGGCAGCGGGAAAGGGTTTAGCTCTGCAGCACCATGTGGTCGGGCAGCTTGGGGTTCTGCGGCCTAGCAGAAACACGCATGTGTGGTCGGGACCGGAGGCCCGGTCTCTGCCACGTTCTCCGGCTTGGATGAAGCCCAATTTAAGCAGATTCTCCTCACATTCGAAAGCAGCCCCAAATGTGTCGGCTTTTCAGCTCCAGCTGGGGTTCGCTTCCCTGTAAAGGCTGTGGAGAAATACAACAAAGCTGTTTTTGGCATGCAGGATCCTTCCTCCTGCATCTGATTATGAGGTTAAGACAGCAGACTTAACTCTGATTTGCCCAGACATGTTCCCCGGGCGACGAGAGTTTCCTCCCTGATGCTGGCTTGTGTATCGGTCAGGCCCGTGCAGGGCCCATGGTCCGAAATGGTTTCCTGGTCTGCTCCAGGACGAGGTGGTCTGAGCAGCTTGGTGTCAGGAGAAAGTCTCGCAGAAGTCTGGGGAGAAGAGATGTGGGAGCTGCAGGAGAGGGTCTGAAGAGGGGGTGGTCAGAAGCACCCTGCTGAGAGAGGAGGTCCTTTGTGCCTGTGAGGGTCTCATGTTTGCAGCAGGAGTGGAATTCCTTTTGTTACCTCCTCCATACTACATGGCCAGAATTCAGTCTGACATCAAACATTATTATTCTGGCGTTATTATGGCACAACACTTGGTTTGCATCTTAACATATAGTTTACAATCTAAACATTTAGCTGTGTAATTAAATATTTAGTTTGGTACTGTGACATTTACAAATGTATAACATTATGAAAACCCATTTTTTCCTCTTATGAACTTAAAGAACCCAAAATATTGCTGTTATATCTTGACTGTGTAACCTTACAAATGGCAACCCAGGTACTAGCACAGGGTGTTTGTAAAAACTGGAAGGAATGTGTGTGATATGAATATTTGAATGAGTAATGATGCAGGTGTTGCTCTATTAGCTTGGTGTTAGCGTAGTTTTAAGTAGTCTTGATATGTTTTATGCTGTTTGCTAAACTGATTGTGCGCTTATGCGGTCTTGTGTTTGATAGATGACATCCACTGTGATGTAGAGGCTGACCGGACCGCTCCATAGTCAGAGTCACCTATGAATAAACATGCTGACACTACAGGCACTGATGGATCACACCTAGGAGAAAAGAAGAAGAATGAATGTAGCTGGGAAAACACTGGCTTCCTGGAGTATCTTCGTTTTGGTGATGAAGTGACGGCAGACAGAGGCTTTACCATCGGAGATCTGCTGTTTGAGAGGAGATTTAACCTTGTTCTACCAGCATTCACCCATAAAAGGAGAGCAGTTGTCTGATGAGGATGTAACTGCCACAAGAAGGATTGCAAATGTCCACATACATGTGAAAAGATTTATCAGGAGGCACAGAGTTTTTACAATAATCTCCCAGACTGTACCCATCAAGCTGGTAAATAAAATGGACAAAATCTTAAGAATCTGTGCAGCCAATGTGAACATGCAGGGGGAATAATCCACGAGGATGCTGATTGAGCGGAGAAGTTTACACGTCAAAAAGATCCTGATTAGTTATATTTTACTGTAAACCAGTTGAATTATAATACAGAAGAATGTGTTTTGGATATCTGCTTTTAAATATTCTTTTGTGTAGCACCTTGAAGTTTTACATTTTGAAATTACTTTTCATTTTTAATAACTTTTCAAGTATTGTATATCCTTATTTTTAGACTATTTAAATGTTTACATATACAAACATTGTGTCCAACTAAAATGTGTATTATTAAATTTTGCAATCTATTTCACTTGCTAATGTAATTTGCATTTATTCATATTATGATTAAGTGGATGTTGTCCTTAGCACATGTAAAGAACTAAAGTGTATCTTATGTACATAAACTGGCAAGAACAGTATTTCATTTATTGAATTTATGCAATTTGCTTACATTAAATGTAATTACATTTCACTTATGGCATAATTTTAGGACATTTAATTCTTTGTGGTGCAGGAACCATTCATGTTCAGCCTTTTGGGGACGGCACTGCTCATCTGTTCAGAACAATCCAGTCAGACCTTTGGCCACGGCAAACTGCACCTTTTAACAAAGTTAAAGGAACAGTTATTTTGTATTTATATTACAGTACTTGGTGTCATCATATTTATATAAAATGTGGATAGTTTATAGTGACAACTATAAACTGTCCATATTTTTCTACTTACCTTCCTGATATACAGTACTTATCCAACTTGCCATTCAAGATTAGACTGTTATGAATTAGAATGGTGTGATTACCTTTACAGAAAGGAAGAGGTGGTGTGCTGACAGAATATTACCCAAACTTGAATGACCTTACCTTAACCCAAGCAGCATCAATGAACAAAAGATCAGACTTTTATTTATCTTGAAAAGCTGAACAATCTGTTGATTAGAAAATAAAAACTCTATTCATATACCAAATTTAATTTCACAAATGCTTTAAAGCCAATTTTTTCATTAGCTCTTAAACACTGATACCCTAACAAATAAACTAGAAATAAAGTTACAGCTTCATTCTAAAGCTAACTTACTTTTTAACGTGACAAGCTTGCATCAAGAGCTTTGACTAGTTTATCTGCAACTTATATGTAGGCTAAAATGTCAGTCTAAAGTAGGCAAACACAAACAAAAGAACTAGCTTCATGCTTTTTGTACTTATTTATAACCATCCATCGATTTTCCAACACGCTTGTCCATGTTGGGATGTTGAGGGGTGCTGGTGCCTATCTCCAGCTGTCAATAGGCGAGAAGCGGGGTTCACCCTGGACAGGTCACAATTTTACTAATTACTAAAATATTAAATATCAGTTTGTAAATGTGAGGTTAAATACATAGAGCTATATATTTGTATGGATGCCATAAGTGTTTGATATGGATTTTAGATACTGAATGTTTTCAGATTTTTTCCATTCACACATTATATAGCAGCAGGGAAACAATTCGAGCTGCAGGTTTGTATGACTCACACCTTTCTTTATTGAAATTCAGTAACATTTGTTTTTGTTTTATTATTCTTGAATAGCGTAGTTCAGCTTTGTCTCCTAAAAGCCCAGGGGACAAAGTTACTGACAGGCTCCCAGTGCGAGCTGCGAGTTTTCCAGGTGAAATCAATATCATGGCAGTTCGCTTCTGTTGTGCTTTTTATGGCCAGAGACTACTTCAGATGAAGAAAATGGATTTCACACTGGAGTAAAACACACAGAATATTGCAAAGAAACAGGAGAAGGATCAGGAAATGAAAGCTACTGTTTTTGACTTATTTTTAGAAACTGTTTCAGACAAGTCTGTCAGGTCAAGTTCATTATCTATTAAAACTGATGTTAAGGACAACTTCTGTATTATAAGTTTTTGTAATTTTTCATTTACTACATAGTAGATGAACAAATGATGAAATTTGGCTTTATTCATTGAAACGTGAATATAAATTAGATGACAGGGATTTCACAGGTCCCCCCAAATCAGAAATTATATCAAAAAATTGCTGAAGATAAAAGAAAAAAAGTTACAAAATGATACCATTCTGAAAGTGTTTATGGATGCCTACACCTTGAAGGGGCCATGACAACAAATGTCATTATTGTCAGGACAACATCAGCCCCAGTGCATGCCTCCCTGTATTAGTTTGAAATGGAGCCAGATGCCGCAGAGCGCAAATATCCAATATTCAACCTCAAACCACCTTCACAGCAATTACTCAAAAGGGGAGCTGATATGTCGGGATGAGAACGAGAGCATCACAGAAGAAGGGCTGAAGTTCATTTACTGAAGCATTTTGTTGAACGTGAGGGAATTCAAGTCAGAGTTTTCAAACAAACGGATTTTGAAAAAAAGTTCAGTACCAGCATGGAATGTGGCGACCACAACGCTGTCATTACCCGCAAGTTTGTTTCATTTCTAAATGCTGTCAAATGTAAGGAAGGTGTGTTTGTAACTGAAAAATCATGCTGACTGATGCCAAACCGCTGCCAGTTGCATGATTTTCCTGTCTCGGCAGGGGGTGCGAGCTCTCCTCCACAGTGAATTGGAGCCGGCAGCTAGCGGCAAGCCGGAGCTGGCTGGTTTTGTCATGGCCCAACCAGCTCTGCGCCATGCCACAGCCTATTACCTTTGTACTCCGGTCCCATTGTGTTGAATCGTGCAACCACGTTACAGCCTTTGGTCAGCTTGGCTTCACCTGTCTAACATCCTGCAACACAAACACTTCCACCAGCCTTATACCCCGTTTACACTACCCCTTTTAAACCGTGCTGAGACCAGTCCGAGCTCTGTAACCGAGATAACTATCGAGTGTAAATGGAACGCAAACTGAACTGAACCAAGCCAGACACAACTGGACCGCGCTAAATGCAGACCAGTTCCATGGGTGGGCTCAGCCCGGTTTTTCAGTAGCCCGGTTCTCAGATAACAAAGAGCGCATGAGCAGACCGCGTCATCTCCTTACAGCCAGCTGACATTTCAGACATTCATAAAAATACTAGCTTCCCTACCGTGCCGCACGATTTCCAGTGATGATTCTGCTTAGCAGTGTGATGAACCTCAGCATCTGTCGTTTCCTGTGTCTGTAAATCCTTATTAGACGTTCGTTTGTCTTATCCACTTCACAAAAGCCGACTCTGTCAAGTAAATTCACCAAAAGTTGCCGTCTTCGCCTGACTCTCCACAAACAACGAAATATAACCAAACATAACTTCCTGAATGTTACGGGCGCCGCCATTTTTATTTACTTGATTTCCTCCTTCCATCCTAGAGAGCAGTAGTACCGCAGATTGTCACTAGGAGGCGAGGAAACCAAGGAACCGAGATAGCGTGATGTGTAAACGGTCGTCAGAACCAAGCTCGGCTTGGTTAACTGATCCAAGCTTGGACCGAGCTCGGCCTGGATAAGTTTAACAAGGGTAGTGTAAATGAGGCTATAGTAATGGATTTGTGATGGAGTGTTGCGCCGAGAAAAGAGGTGTGGATGGAAGGGTAGAAGGGGTGTGGGGGCACATTCCAAATATGGTTGAAGCCAATTATAGTGAAGTCAACTTGATAGAGCTGCAAATCAATACTGCATCAATACTCCTCATCGTTTGATTGGGAATTGGTGAATCTTTATGGATTTAAAACAAATACTTGGGGTGGTTTTTCTTGTCAGGTATGAGTCAATCATTTTTCATCTTACTTCACAATAATTATCCCAATCATGTTCTGAAATGTTTATTGGAGAGAGTTCTGCTGTGAGAACATTTTTTGCTTCTTCAATACTCCAGTCCAAACAAAGTAACACACCATGTTATCTTCCTGCTGGAGGCAATGATGAGGATTGGAAGCAAGCCGCAGTCATTTATTTTGGTCTTGTCCTTTAATAATCCCCTTTTGGAAATAGGTGTCTGAGATTTTGTAGCAGTTTTTCTGATTGACATTCCACTTCAGTTTGAAACTCAGTTTCTAGGCGGCGAGCTGTGGGACAAAGTAAAACAGAAGGAAAAAAATACTTGTTTCAGATTCTTAGTGCAGAAGCCAGGAAAGCCATTACCAGGAACTGGCTTGAGCCCCAAACACCCATATTAGAGGAGTGGTTTAAAATTGTCTATGACATATTTAAAGGGGAAGTCCGGTCAACAAGGAAAAATCAGGGTATCATTAGCTATAACTAAAACTAATACATTTGTGGTTATTTAATGAACTTATCTTTAATCAATAAGAAAATAAAAACATAAATTGTCGTCTGAATCACTGTGTATGGGGGCTGACATGACTGCCCAAATATGGGCAGTAAGGGGCGTTTGACATCACATCCTGCGACGTGGAAGAGCGGAAGCGGCGACAGCATTTCTCTCCGCTTTCCATGCAAAGTCAATAGGAGCCGTTCTACACAGCTGCGATCATCAATAATTATTTCGGATTTCCAGAGGACTTCACCGCTGACATTCCCAAGAGCTATTGCTGAAGCAACAATGCCCACGTGCATGGCCATCGGATGTTCCAACACAACTGGTAAAAGAGGAAAAAACATTGCTTATTTCAACACAGTCACTTCAGCGATCTCTCCTCCGCTGTGTGTGTGTGTGTGTGTGTGTGTGTGTGTGTGTGTGTGTGTGTGTGCGCGCTCAGCTGCAGCGCCGGTGCAAAGCCGTGATCAGCCCAGCATGTGCTGGAATGCTCTTATATTTTAATACTTATACTATAATAATCAGCTAACTTAAGTCACTTCAGCGATCTCTCCTCCGCTGTGTGTCTGTGTGTGCGCGCTCTGCTGCAAACTGAAACTGAAACCCCGTCTGTTAGATGCAGAGCCGTGCTGCGCGGAGCGCACACACACACACACACACACACGCGTGTATAGATATATACTGTAGGACCCGACTGAGTTTGATCTTGGAAAATAGTGCGGCGTGACAAACAGAGCGTTGAAACTTGCTCAACAGCGGGTCCGCCGAGTGACGTAAAAAAATGGGAGGTGACAGTACTATTCTTGACCAAGATGGATTCCTCCACATAAACATGATTAAATGAGAATTATTATTAATTAAAAAAACTTATAATTTTTTGCACAGTATGTAGTAGTTTTATATTTAAAGTACTTTCAGCAGTTTGAATTCTGATTTTGACCGGACTTCTCCTTTAAAAGGGAGAGGATCAGTTTCTGTATTAGAATTCAACTGGATGATTTTTTTGAAAAGATGGGAGTGATGAATTGAGTACATTTGTCATGTTTGGCTTGATGTGTTTAGCCCACATGCAGAATACACTCGGGAAACAGATGGATTCAGAAAAAGGTTTATTTTATAAGAATCACGGAGAGGGATCTGCTCGTACAGAGCTGGGTCAGAGCGAGGACCAGGAAGACACGGGACCGGAGCAATCTAGGAGAACGAGAGATGTTGTTAGCTACAGAAGGGGACAGGGGGGATGTGATGCTGGACGTAAGCTTACCACTGAGCGGGGAAACCTGACCGGGGAGGAGGAGGTGAGGGCTCAGCGCTTGCTTGGAGGTGGAACCACAGGTGTCCGAGAGACCAGAGAGCGGAGGCAAGAGCGGGTCTGAGCAGCACCGGCGAATCCGAGGATCCAGGACAGCGGGAGGAACCAGTAGATGTCCGAAGGCGGCTGGGGTCCAGAGGGAGGGAACCGACTCGAGAGGAACCAGGAGGTGTTCCGGAGATGAGCCAACACGGGAAATTACTTGGAGGTGTCTGACACGGGAGAAGGACGTCAGGACACGAGAGGAACCTGGGAGACACAGAGGTAAGAGCGTTAAAGCAATTAAGGAAGATCAGGGAGCTAGAGGTCAAGGCTGGTTGCATACCACGACGGTAACACTCTGGCATCCTCCCGCTGTCTGTGCGCTGCTTTAGTAGAGCTGTCCGGTGCTGCTCAACCATCCGCAGGTGTGTGGGCTCCGCCCACTAGCCAACACCGAACACCTGTGGAAAAACAAGAGCAACAGAACCGGCAGCAAGCTGCACGGCCCTGCTGACTGAGCCCTGACAACATTAAACATAGAACAATTGATTGGGTTTAATGGTCTACTCTTTCGACCTCGTTACTAGCAGGGCTGTAAACAAAATTTTTTACACATAAGCAAACTGAAGAGATTATTGCTCTGTTTTTGTTCTTTCTCTGCCCACTTACTTATATATTATATATATATATATATATATATATATATATATATATATATATATATATATATATATATCAGCATAGAGAGAGAGAGAGAGAGAGAGAGAGAGAGAGAGAGAGAGAGATATGTGTGTGTGTGTGTGTGTGTGTGTGTGTGTGTGTGTGTGTGTGTGTGTATACTGTTAATGCTCAAAACCCTCCAATTTGTCTGAATGTAAGCAATTCTGTTAAAAAGAGACACAGGTGAATGTATCAAAATAAAGAGCAAAGTAGGTTTGGGTGATCCAAATTGAAAATTGAGAACTTGGTTTTCAATTTCAAAAGTTACCCACATTATACCAGGATCGGAGAGGGCATTATCACTGCCTAAGAGGCATTAGCTGTGGGTAAGACATATTACACCACTTCCTATAGTGGATGTTGTATGTAGGGGAATTGTGTGCTCCTCCTGATTATCTAACCTTGCCTGCAAGCTGAATTTTCATGGTATTTGTACATTCACAAACACATGGCAATCCATCTTGTCCCGCTCCCGCCTCAACCATTTGTGACCTAACCAAAACCGGTTTGGGCCAATGATGCTGCAGTATTATGTTTGAGGCAGGACACACAGCTGTGATGAAAGCAAGAGCTGCCAAGCCCACAACCGAACCAAAATACACATGGCAGTGCAAGAGGAGGCACGCTATCACATCTGTTTTGTCAGAATCCACAATTGTTGATTGTGGATTCGGCAGAAAACCTGGCCTGATCAGGGAATCAGCATTCATCACACGTTTGAAGAGAACAACACTTATTTTTAGGAATATGACCAAAACTCTGTTCCATAAAAGACAACCCAGGATCCAAATAAAGAGGCAGAAATCTGGATTTGCACACTTCTCTTGAGAGATGTTGAGATGTTTCAGTAGCTCAGTGCCATTACTACATTAAGATAGTGTCGTGTCCAAAGTTAAGTAGATTAAAAAATAACCTAAAAGGAGTATATCATAAAATTCTCATAAAAATATTTCTACAGAGCAAAACATTCAAAAGGTTGTTATTGAACAATCTCTCTCTTTAAAGACTGTGAGTAAATAGGTTTATTTTGTTTTACTGACTGCAATAGCATAATTGTTCATATCAACTCCTAATTATCTAAGGGAGTGGTAGTTTAGTGGTGAGGGAGCCTCTCCGAGATGCCACAAAGGTTGGCAGTTTGAAACTCAGTATGGGTCCCTGAGCCACACCCTTGACCACAGACTGCTCCCTGTGCGCCACTCAGTGTGGCAGACAGCACTCCATAAGGAATGGGTTAAATGCAGAGACAAATTTCCTCTCTATGGAACTACAAAATATTTAATTATCTATTTAAACTTTACATTTCTAAAAAATACTGGCAGGGGTGGAGGGGTATTTTTCAAATACCCCAAATACAGTTTGCGTCCAGGCTGGGAGGGGTCTGCTGTAATCTTGCTCACCTCAGAGGCCATGAGGCTTACAGTTCCTGAAGAGGAAGATTGCAGCCAATCACCTTCTCTGCTGAGCAAATGATGACCGTGGAGGTGGCAGCAGTCTATCAGATGGTGATGGAGGATGTGAGGATGGGCACAATGATGGCTTTGTAGAAGTGCACCAATTATTCTCTTTGGCAGGTTGAACTTATTCAGCAGCTGCAGTAAGTACATTCTCTGCTGGTCCTTCTTGATGATGGAGGTGATGTTCAGTTCCCACTTGAGGTCCTGAGAGATGATAGTGCCCAGGAAGTGGAAGGAGTTCACAGTGGTGACTTGTGAGTCACACAAGATGATGGGGGAAGTTGAGACTGTTCTCTTTCTAAAATGCCCAACCATTTCCACTGTGTTCAAAACATTGAGCTCCAGACTGTTCTGGCAGCACCAGGTCACCAAAATGGTCAATCTCACACATTTAGGCAGATTCATCCTCCCCAGACATGAGCCCAAAGGCCATGTGACTCTAGGAGTAAGGTAGTTTGTCATGCAATTGGTGAGTTGCCGGTTCGATTCCCGCTCTGACCGTCTCAGTGTCTTGGGCCTTGGGCAAGACACACCTCAAATTTGTGAGACTTCACCCCCAGGGTAGCTGTGGCTACTAACATAGCCACCACCTTCAGGGTTTGAATGTATGTGAATGACTGATTGCAGTGTAAATAGCTTTGGGGTCATCAGACTAGTTGAAGTACTATACAAGTACGAGCCATTTACCCTTTCCCGTGTGTTGTGAATTGCGCTTTATAAATGTATTGAACTAAGCTGATTATGTGTAGGTCTTCTTCATATTTTCTATCATATTTTCCTAACATTTTTCCTTTGAAGCAAGTCCAACTAAATTTTGTTGAATTGCAAAATTCACATTTCATTTTCTTGCCAAACTGTGAAGGAAATGTCTATTTTTTTCCATCAAGAAGGAAATTGTATTTCATGGAATGACTACAATAATTTTGTATTAATACAATCTGCTTTTCTTAACCAACTCTTGTTATCTTCACTATCCTCTCTCCATTGACAGTCTCTCTGCTCAGGTTTATCTGTAGTCTTCTTTGTTGATACTTGTCAGATGAGACGAGCTGGAAAAGCACACTCCATTAATATCCTGTGCTCTGCTGAACTGCTGGAAAGAGAAAATATCAAAACATCTAAAATGATACGAAGCTGTTGATCTGAAACAAGTCTACACTCAATTTTCTAGCTTTTTCAGTGACCTTGAGTGAGCAAAATCTAAAATATGAACATATCCTCATTGTTTCTGATTGGGAATTGGTGAAACTTTAGGGATTTAAAAAAATATACTTGAGTGTTTATTCTTTTCAGATATGAGTTACCATTTAAACTACAATGCAAGAAAAGGAGATGTGTAAAAACTCAATTAAAGCGAATGACAATGAGGCAAAAACCTGTTGATGGTTACATCAGATTTATCACTTGAGGGAACAATAATCTCAGTGTCCAATGTGATAAATCCCACATCAGAAACATCTAATTAACTGTTCAGTGACTTCTTCTGACAAGCTTTTAATGGAATATCCCTGTTGCAATAGGAAGAAAGGGACAATAAGGAAGTGCTATGGCTAATAAATTGTGCAGCATGGAGATAAGGTTGCAATGCAGGAGCCTTATTATTATTAGATTCATTTAATTAACTTTGAAGACATAACTTATTAAATGTTGCTATGAGTGCTGTAAAAAAAAATTTTCTTCTGATATTTTGCTGTTTTTTGCACACTTACATATCCTCAAACAAGATAGAGACCCAGATTAAATACAAATTGCACGTAATTTTAAAAATGTTTTTATGCAGTAAGGGAAATTGCTATGAAAATGATTCTGGCCCTATTTAAAAAGGTGTTTTCCTCTCATTTCAAATCACTGTTTATTAACTACTATTAACCACATTTTTCAGACAGCTGCCAGAGTTGTAGAATCAGGAAATCACTTGTATATAACCATCTAACAAGATTAAGTAGACTTAAGTAGACTTTATGATTGAACTTGATTTTGTAAAGTGCCTTGAGATGACATGTTTCATGATTTGGCGCTATATAAATAAAATTGAATTGAATTAAATTGAACTTAAAGAGCTCAAAAAGAAGCACATCATGTTCATGAACAGAATGAGAAACAAAGCAATTGACATTGATCACCCTAGTAATGGTTAAGTCATTTTAAGACTTTGGGACCCCAAAATTAGAGCCATTAACCACAAATTTAGAAAATGTGCAACAATGTTAAATCTTCCCTGAAACAAAAAATACTCCAAGAGCACATCAATGGCATATCCAGCAGTTCATTAAGAAAAAAAAAAACATCTGAATCACATCAGACCCACCCTGTCCCAGTTAGTGTATGTGTTCATAGTTCAACAATAAAAAAATATTGGGTAAAAATTGGCATCCACTCAATGCAAAATCATGCTGAACAAAAAAAATATAAAGACTCATCTCACATCTGTCACACACACAAAAATGTGGATTAATGTTTGGGAAAGTAAGAGAGAGGGAGCAAAATTAGGCCACTCCTTAATCTTTTAATACAACTGAGATGCTTCTCATGACTTGAAACAGGTTGTTGATGCCCAGAAATCATCAGTGATGCAGAATTAAAACAATTTTGCAAAGAGTTGGTTAAAATTCCTTCACAGTGATGTTAAATATGTCATTGCCAATTATCACAAATGCTTGATGTCAGTTGTTGGCATCAAGAGTGGGACAATCAGTGGGAAATTATGGAGCTAAATGCGGAAATTCAGACTGAAGAAACTCATTGCTTACCTCCATCAATCAGGGACTCATTCGCCTCCGACGCAAGCCAATCAGCTTTGAACTGCTCCTCCTCGAAGCCAATCAGTGTCCTGGATCCGTCTTAAAAGAACTTTAAATCCAGCGCAACTTCTACCCAGCAAGCAAGCAGTCACTGTGCGATGTCTGATCTGGACTCTGATGACCGGATTCAACCCACCTCCATCCCCTTCTCCACCATCATAGCAGCTCCATCTGGCTTTCCTATGTGCTCCTACAACCTTGTTCCTATTAGAGTGTAATTCCTCCTGGACTCTACAGAATTCCCTGTCATATCTCAATCGGTCCGGCAGAGACCGCCATGCTGAGCCTGGTTCTGCCAGAGGTTTCTTCCCAAAGGGGAGTTTTTCCTCTCCACAGTCGCTTCAAGCTTGCTCATCATGGACAGTCATGCAAACCCGTGTTTATCAAATTGGACATCTAGCAAACAGATCATCACATGGACTGAACATACTTCTTCTATCTCCACTCCACCACCAGTTTCAGGCCTGGGGGGATCATTCCTATTCTCATACACCTGCTTATGCATATTGAAGTATAATTCAGCGTGAATGTTCCTGCCGAGGTCTGAGCGCCAAACTCTTAAAATATTGTATCAATAAATTCTTCTAATTGTCTCTTCTTTCTGTGTGAGTTTTTCAGATTGAAATATCTTTGTCCAGGTTGGTTTGGATGGATTTCCTTTCCTTAATAAATTAAATCACAGCTTGAAAACTGTACTTTTTAGTTGCTCTGATTATCTTTGATAATACCATTTGTTTGATGACCTGCAAGATTAAAATGTGACAAAAAACAAGCAATTGCTAAGGCAAACTCTATGAGCATATATTTCTTCAAAGCAACGCTATATCGGCTCACAAGGAGGCTACATAAATCTTTTTTATTTGCATCAGTGATCAATTTTAGGCACTTCAGACATCTTAGTGCATTACCAACAGCTGCATTGAGTCCTCTTGCATGTCATCTTGATTTGCATGTGAACTGATTAAAATAATCAATCATTACACAAAATGCTTACAAATTTAAACTTTACCAATCTCAAGCTTTTGGTTCCCTTTCTCCTTTTTCTTGTTTATATGTTTGCTGTACAGTAAACTCACATTGTAAATGTTTAAAAAGTCCAATCAGCATAAGCCTCCTGTGGCTGGATTAATGATTTAGTGAGCTAACTTGAAGGCCCTCTTATCCTTGTTATTCTTTAATCACACGTCTTTGCTCAGTTTACTGATTACAATTATCTTTAAATGCATTAAAAATGCGGCGGGGACTGAATATTTAAAAATAATTGTTTTTCTACCACCAGCATCTTACCTTTAGTTTGAATCCCATTTGCATGCGAGCAGGAAAAATTGTTTCGTATTCATGTTTAACAATAACTGTGATAAGTCTGTAAAGAAGTACAGGAAAATAAGCCTTTAAAAATATCAATTTGCGCCAATTTTCTGGAAATCTACTTTGACAACTCCAAAAGAAATCTGTGAAAATCCAAAAAGGACAGCTAAAGGGCTTAACAGAATGATATACTGAAAAGGGGTGTTTTAATTGTTTTAAATATAATTCTCTGTAGCTCCATCTGTAATGATTCGTAGAGATTGAACCCAAATGTAAGCCAGACACGGAGCTGTGTGTTGAAAAGGGGTTTATTAACAAAATCCAGGAGGCAAAAAAGGGGAACAAACGGGAATCAAACAGGACCAGGAAGAAACTATACCGACTCAAAAAACAGGAGGACGAAGAACAGATCAGACACGGACTGGCAGACGGGCAGGTAAAATAACAGAGGCTGGAATGTGCTTACCGCAAGCTGACGGGAGGGAATTACACAAGACATTCTGGCAACAGACAAACAACTAAGGAAGGCTTAAATAGGTGACTGGACAGGAGAGCAGGGCGGGACTAATTAACCAAAACAGGTGGAAACAATAATGACACTGACAGAAGGATAAAACTAAGACCGAGAAAAAACTCAAAGCACAGAATAAGAACTAATACAAAGACCGGATTACTTAAGACAATACACAGACTAAACCCAAAAACAAGACAGAATCTACAAAGGAAATAAACCCAAAGGCATGAGAGAAGCAACATAATCAAACACTAAACCAAAACCAAAACAGAACATTACAGAGCCCCTCCCTCAAGGACGGATTCCAGACGCCCTAAACGTCTGTGAAAGTACCAAGAAAACAACATAAAAGTCAGACCGGGCGGGTGGAGGGGGCTACAGGCTGGAGGGTCAGAGTCAGAAAAAGAACACACAACCAAATAGACAAGTCCAGAAAAAAAAAACAACCCTCAAAGGGCGAATCCCCAGAAAATAAAGAGTCCAAACAGTCTAAGTGACCGGATGTCTGGTGATCGTCCCGGAGGACGGTCCCGGCGTGACAGGTTCTCCGGCGGGCGGGCCCGGCGTGACAGGACCTCCGGCGGGCGGCCCCGGCGTGACAGGACCTCCGGCGGGCGGCCCCGGCGTGACAGGACCTCCGGCGGGCGGCCCCGGCGTGACAGGACCTCCGGCGGTCGTCCCGGCCGACGGCCCAGGTGAACCAGGATTTCCGGAGGCCGCCGGCGGAGCAGGGCGACAGGAGGCCGTCGGCGGAGCAGGACCCTCATAGGCCGTCGGCGGAGCAGGAACCCCGGACCCCGAGTCCTGAAGAGGGAGAAAACAGAACCGGGTACCGGACTACAGGCTAAGGGAGGCGTCAGACCACAGGCTAAGGGAGGCGCCGGACTACAGGCTAAGGGAGGCGCCGGACTACAGGCTAAGGGAGGCGCCGGACTACAGGCTAAGGGAGGCGCCGGGCTACAGGCTAAGGGAGGCGCCGGGCTACAGGCTACGGACGACGCCGGGCTACAGGCTACGGACGGCGCCGGACTACAGACCAAGGGAGGCCCCTGGTTATGGGCTAAGGAAGGAGCCTGGCTAAAGGCGACTGAAGAGGGAGCCTGGCTAAAGGCGACTAAAGAGGGAGCCTGGCTAAAGGCGACTAAAGAGGGAGCCTGGCTAAAGGCGACTAAAGAGGGAGCCTGTCTACAGGCGACTGAAGAAGGACCCTGTCTACAGGCGACTGAAGAAGGAGCCTGGCTAAAGGCGACTAAAGAGGGAGCCTGGCTAAAGGCGACTAAAGAGGGAGCCTGGCTAAAGGCGACTAAAGAGGGAGCCTGGCTAAAGGCGACTAAAGAGGGAGCCTGTCTACAGGCGACTGAAGAAGGAGCCTGTCTACAGGCGACTGAAGAGGGAGCCTGGCTAAAGGCGACTAAAGAGGGAGCCTGGCTAAAGGCGACTAAAGAGGGAGCCTGGCTAAAGGCGACTAAAGAGGGAGCCTGGCTAAAGGCGACTAAAGAGGGAGCCTGGCTACAGGCGACTAAAGAGGGAGCCTGGCTACAGGCGACTAAAGAGGGAGCCTGGCTACAGGCGACTAAAGAGGGAGCCTGGCTACAGGCGACTAAAGAGGGAGCCTGGCTACAGGCGACTAAAGAGGGAGCCTGGCTACAGGCGACTGAAGAAGGAGCCTGGCTACAGGCTTCAGGAGGCCCCGGGCTACAGGCTTCAGGAGGCCCCGGGCTAGAGGCTTCAGGAGGCCCCGGGCTACAGGCTTCAGGAGGCCCCGGGCTACAGGCTTCAGGAGGCCCCGGGCTACAGGCTTCAGGAGACAAAGTCAGACCCTTAGCAACCAAAAGCCTCAGGACCTGCTTCTGGAGGGTCTCAGAAAGCGACATCCAATACAGTCTCTCCCAGAGTTGGCTGTCCATGAGGGCAATAGGAGGTCTGGGTTTCAGACCGAAGCCGAGGGGCTCAAAGTCTCCAGGGGAGCATGGCTGCTGAATCCTCTGAGGCCCAGGACATCCGAAGAACGAGGGATCTACCTGGGTCCCCACGTCGCAGGTCGACGACAGACCCTCCTGGGTGCCTACGTCGCAGGTCGGCGACGGACCCTCCTGGGTGCCTACGTCGCAGATCGGCGACGGACCCTCCTGGGTGCCTACGTCGCAGGTCGGCGACGGACCCTCCTGGGTGCCTACGTCGCAGGTCGGCGACGGACCCTCCTGGGTGCCTACCTCGCAGGTCGGCGACGGACCCTCCTGGGTGCCTACGTCGCAGGTCGGCGACGGACCCTCCTGGGTGCCTACCTCGCAGGTCGGCGACGGACCCTCCTGGGTGCCTACCTCGCAGGTCGGCGACGGACCCTCCTGGGTGCCTACGTCGCAGGTCGGCGACGGACCCTCCTGGGTCAATTTGTCGCTGGCCAGAAGAAGCAGGTCCCCTTCTCGGAACTTGGGCGGGGGCAGGCCCTCCTGGACCCCCTCGTAGGACTTGACGGGGGCCGAGGCGTCGGCCGGACCCTCGGGGACAGACTCAGGGGCCGAGGCGTCGGCCGGACCCTCGGGGACAGACTCAGGGGCCGAGGCGTCGGCCGGACCCTCGGGGACAGACTCAGGGGCCGAGGCGTCGGCCGGACCCTCGGGGACAGATCTTGGTCGGCTATAAAATGACCGGAGGGCTGACCTATAATGTCCCTCCACCTCCCTTAATTTCTCCTCCAAAGCAGCAGAATAGCGGTAGAAAAGAGCTTCTCTGAGACGTTTAATGAGGGGAGCAAAAGATCTTATTTTATCCTCCAACGCTTTATGGTCGACTTCTACAGCGTCACTAGGGGGAGCTGTGGGCGGATCAGGATAGGGAAGTGGAGGACTCCGGTCCGCTGGACAGGAAGCGGCCGAAGACGCCAGAGGGGCAGTCGGCAAAGGCTGAGGCTGAACTGGCCCGGCTGATCGCTGCTCAGAACAGCTGGAGGACTGGTCAACAAGCCGCTGTCTCCTCCTCCGGCGACGGGACGGCGGACCCAGCGGGGATGCCGATTCCTCTTGACGAGACGGGAGTGCCAACGCCAGCGCTGATTCATGCGCCTCAACGCCAGGAGAAGGAAACGGGACTGACTCTGGGAATAAGTCGGGATGGAGCTCCCAAATCACCTCCGCATCGACCTCCAGAAAACAATCCGGATCCGGGATGAACGGCGGCGAGGTGGACTGACAGGGGAAGTCCGGTGAACAACTGCTTTGAGCATGGGAGGTGAGTGAAGCGCCGGTTTGAGTGAGCACAGCTCCTCCAGAAAGGAGAAAACGTGTCGGCTTTGGGTTCATGTTCGTGGCCAGAATGTAATGTAATGATTCGTAGAGATTGAACCCAAATGTAAGCCAGACACGGAGCTGTGTGTTGAAAAGGGGTTTATTAACAAAATCCAGGAGGCAAAAAAGGGGAACAAACGGGAATCAAACAGGACCAGGAAGAAACTATACCGACTCAAAAAACAGGAGGACAAAGAACAGATCAGACACGGACTGGCAGACGGGCAGGTAAAATAACAGAGGCTGGAATGTGCTTACCGCAAGCTGACGGGAGGGAATTACACAAGACATTCTGGCAACAGACAAACAACTAAGGAAGGCTTAAATAGGTGACTGGACAGGAGAGCAGGGCGGGACTAATTAACCAAAACAGGTGGAAACAATAATGACACTGACAGAAGGATAAAACTAGAAGACCGAGAAAAAACTCAAAGCACAGAATAAGAACTAATACAAAGACCGGATTACTTAAGACAATACACAGACTAAACCCAAAAACAAGACAGAATCTACAAAGGAAATAAACCCAAAGGCATGAGAGAAGCAACATAATCAAACACTAAACCAAAACCAAAACAGAACATTACACCATCACTGTCTTTGAGCACTATGAATTACCTTTTGTATTAACAAATAAACTTGGATTGTCTGGTATGAATTTCAGTTTTGAGGTCACGGTCTGTATGAGTTTGGTACAGTAGAAAAAAAGAGCAAAATGTCAAATTCCAGGATTCCTTTTATACAACCAATCCATGCTTTTTGTAGGGAGGCTCTGAAAAAGTTCTGTTTAAATTATACAGTACCCTATATGCCATATACCATGCAAATGTTAGATTACCTGAAGGATGTTCCTATATTATAAAAATCAGAAGAGTAAAGAAATGAAAGGTATTACTTTTGTTTTTCATTTATGTTAGTGCTTTAAGACGGCCAGTACACAGTACCTTACATGCTTCTGCATTTCTCATCCTCGAGTCAAAGTTTGTCATGGCCAGAGTAAGGAAAAAGAGGAAAACTATGTCTGAGGAGGCCAAAAAGCAAAAGTGAGACCAGAGGAAAAACAAGAGTGGATCTTGCAAAATAATTTGCTCGTTTGTGTTTGATGAAAGAGCAATCAGGATGGAAGACCCAATCTCTTTTGGCATTGTTATTATTAGACTGGAAAATTAACTTTGTGCCTGTTTAATACAGAGTATGCTTTAGTCCAAATTTTCCAGTTTTGTAGGAGCTAAATGCTAAGCTACCAGGCTAAAAATTGTTGTTAGGCACCAAAACAGATATGACACTGACCTTAACAGACATATTTTTGGTTCTCTGATGTAGGATTTAATCTAGAGGGATGAATATGGTCTTGTCTTTGCAAGTAACTTGATGACTTCTCAATCTGCTGTTCCAATGTGGTCTGCTATGAGTTTCCAAAACAAAGAGGGTGACTTTAATTTTATGACACTGCAGTGTTGACAGTGGCCCTCAGGGGTGCTAAACCTGGAAGTTGCAGGGCTAGTGCCCTAATTGTGGCTAATAGTTACACGGTGCTGCTTTAAAGCACTGTTTTATCTGATTGGAAATTAGCCAGTATAAGGCAATGAGGAACTACATAATTTTACACCAGCAGGTGGTCCTTAATTTAGTGAGCAGCCATGATGATATTATGGCATTACACTTCCAAGAAGAATTAAATCTGTTCTGTGAGCATGGTGTACCTAATAAAGTGTGTATGAATCAATCAGTTGCCAAAATTGGCCACTCACTACCACCATGTAACTACAAGCTTGGACCTTTTAGTCACTGTTAATTTAAGCATGCATATGAGTCCTCAAACTCTTGAATAGGATAATTTTTGTATTACTGGCAATGTGGAAATAGACATGTTGTCATATAGCGTCACTTTGCAAATCAATTGTATCTACTCATTTGGCTTTTCTGAGTTTCTAACGAGTTAAGCTGGAACTGAAGGGTGACTTACTGCCATTAGAGACAAACTGATCAGAGAGTACCATCACCTGTGAATCTGATGGGTGCCCTTTACTCATGTTCTGGAATGAAAATAAAAATTCAGAAAATAGATACAATAACTACGCTCCTGTTCCCCTGTTGTTACTTATTCACTGATGGACCTCTCATTGTTTTTAGTCTGTATCAGGCAGATCATCTAACATAATCTCATTTAGGGAACCTAAAGAGCTAGAGCCAACTTTATCTGCAGAAAAGTGCACACCAGAACTATTATAAATGTGCCTCCACCCTAACCTGGTCAGCCAGGTTGATAATGTGTAGCACTCTCCATTCTGCACATTATCAAGCAGGGACTGCACCATTGAATTTGTTTGGGGAAAGGCGGGACATTCAACAGAACTCTCTGGGCTGATTGGGCGAAGCAACACCTAGTACCCCCCTACCAAATTTTTTTGTTAGCCAATCACAGTATCAAATTAAAATTTAAGCAGCAGACATCATGAGAAGCCAGAAGAAGGTAAACTAGTCAAGGCACTTCTTGATGTTCTTCTTTCAAAGATTAAATCATGGATTCAGACAAAACTGATGTGATAGCAGCAGCTACGCGTGCGTCCTCCTGCGCTGCCATGTTTATTTTGGTTCGGCTGTGGGCTCCTTAGCTCCTGCTTTCGTCACAGCTGGTATGTCTCACCTTAAGCCATAATACTGCAATGTGGTTGGCCCGAACCATTTTTGGTTCGAACACAAATGGTTGAAGCCGGAGCGGTACAAGATGGATTCTCTTGTGTTTGTGAACACACAAATACCGGGAGAATTCATCTTGCAGGCAAGGTTAGCTCCACACCAGACATGTTCATAATTTTTCATAGGAATAGAGTCCTTTTGAATTTTTTTTACTTCTTTATTATCATCACTAACAAAGAGCATCTAAACCCTTATTTGGTAAAAGGTTGCTCCACATAAGTGTCTTCTTCACTTATAAGTCACATGTAGTAAACACATCTGGCCATTCAATGTTTCATCACAAGAACACAGTTGTGTTTATGTGTTTATGTAGCGACTGCATGGCAGAGGGTTCCATGATAAACAGTTGATTTTACCAACATGTAGATTTGTCTATATCAGTAGGGAAATGTGACCTTTTTGTCCTCAAAAATGCATAACTGTGTATAGGTCAGTGCCTGGATAATAAACACAATTGAAACAGCAGGGCCATTTGTTAGCCTTCCCACTGTGACACCAGGCTGTAGTCCTCCTTTGCGGAGCAGCACATTACTGGAGCAAGAAATACAAAATTGCAATATACATTGCCATGAAAAAGCTTTTGTCATCTTCCTGATTTTTGCAGTCTGAGGATTTGAGACATTTAACTGTGACAAATAACCATAACCAAAGGGGCAGACACTTTTTAGCTGTCTTTTTAGGTATGATAAATGTTATTTTAATTAATGAGAACAGTTCCACATTCTCCATGACCTCTCTGAATGTGACCGTCAGTGGACAAGCTCTCTGTCACTCACAATCAAAATACTGAATAAGTCAAATTTTCTGCTCTGTTCTGGTCCGTCGGACTCCAGCCAGGTCAAGCTCTACAACTGCAATCTTATCAAACAGGGAAAAGGACGCTAACAATATCCGGTTTGTCAAAGTAAAATAGGGTAACGAGAGATCGGTAACTACAAATTAAAACATCTTTTTTAAATATTCTCAGTAAAGTTGACCGTTTTATTTAAATATTGGATGTAAACTCCTGGTTTTTCCCCGAACAACAAATATTTGCCATTTCATATATCTATCTATATATATGTGTATATATATATATATATATATATATATATATATATATATATATATATATATATATATATAGAGAGAGAGAGAGAGAGAGAGAGAGAGATAGATAGATAGATAGATTTTTGTTTTTTTTATTCTGAAAGGCTTAAATTTCATCAAATCCTGTAGCAACACCTTCAAGATCAACTTCTTATCGCAATCATGAACAAGGAGACTTGATGGAAGTAAAAATACGCCTAGTCGATGTATAGTCAGCAATAGAGAACTTTTCGGACGCAGTTAAAAGGATGAATGAAAAGTTTGCTTCGTTTCCGGCTCCTTTATATTTCCTTTTTATCAAGTGAACTCGTACCTCTCACGCATGCTCTCCTCGAGCTCTAAGAAACTTAGAGCGTAGCAAGACGGAGGTAACCGCAGATGTAGTAGGCATTGCTTTTCACAGACTCATGGAGGCGGGCTGGAGCAAAGCGAACACGTACAGGAGCGTAGGATGTGGAATCTGGAGGTAACTCTTTTAACACACAGCTCATTAGCAGGTATACACAGTACTTTTGACATTCTCTTTGTCGCTCATCAATGAATTTCTTGGAATATTTTAAAATATATGTCAGGAATCAGGTGATCTTGTGTATTAAATGGATTTAAAAAGAAGTAGATTCATTTTAATCTTTTTATCTGTTACAGTCTTAGTTTCCGAGTCTACATTCCATATGATTAAGGTATTCCTTAAAAAAGACGCATACTTTTATTATGGTTGTGGATGAAGTTTAAGTTTAAAAAGTCTAATAATTTAACGAGAAAATGTTTGAAAAGGATGTGCTATGATACTACCATATTTTCCTTTGTTCATTTGTCAGTACAAATATTAAATCACCAAGTATAACAGCAAAACGGCTTGTTTCTCTAACCTCAGAACTTGAAGGTTTAACCCCCATTTACATGCATAGTTCATAGCTCCCAGTGTGCGTGTCTGAATGCCTGTGTGGTTGTTCTGTCTACATCTGTTTAATTGTACTACTGCCACATAATCGTGAGCTGAAGGCAGAATTAAGCCAGTAAGTTGTGTTCTATAGGCACACATTATTTTCAGTCCCTACTGACTCAAAAATAAATTACTTCCTTCACCTAATTAAACAAAGAAATTGAAAATCCATAAATCCGTTCACAATGTCTCCCCTCCACCTCTGCGCAGAGATACAGAAAATAACAGCCCAGGTACACCTAATTAGCACTTCTGTTGTTTCCCTTAACAATGTGTTTGATTTTATTGTTGCTTAAAAAAACATAGTCACACATTCAACATGCAATTATCCAACATTTCATTCTCAACAAAATGAAACGATTCAAGTCACTTCAAAGCATCTGTCAGACTGAATTATACGTTCCTGTTGTACTGCCATGTTGACTTGTGTGATTTTTGTCCCCAGCTTCAAGAACCCGTTTCTGTCAATTATATGCAAACATTTCATTGTTTTTCCAGTCTTAGTATATTAGGGCTGAGCATCAAAGTTGCTGCTAAAGTCTATTGAAATTCTAGAGTTTATTATTCATCCATGAACTGAACTGGCCTTTTGGAGGCCTAAACGTGTATGTAAAGTCACCAGATTTTTGTGCACTGTAAATATTTCAAGGGGTTTGCAAATTGAAAAAGCCCCACAGACCTCCGCTGAACTTTTCAAAACACCCTCCTCATTGACCTTACTTTATCTTAGAGATATAAACTTTGTTACACTTGTCTAACTTTACAAGACCTACACAAAACCTTCATGCACCATGCTCTACAACAAAGAGGAAGTCAGCCTTCTGGGGTTGAAGTTTCAAACTTGACCCAGTTTTAGCCATTTCTAGACTCTGCATTTGATCTAACTCCAGTTTGTTGAATTTACTCTTAAGTAATGAGTGGGTATAAGTCTATCAAATACCAAACTTTTCTAAAGGGGTACAGCACCTAGAAACTTGACTTCTCGCCAAGAAAAACAAAACTGTTATAGCTTCTACTGTACAAAGAAAGTCACAGACGCACAAAAGCTTCTGTAATTGAGCCACATCTGGTCCCCGACAAAAGTCCATGGTCAAATGCTGACAGTATGCAGCCCCGGGCCCATGAATATAGGAACTCCAATGTTTTACTTTGGAAAATCTGTATTTGGTCTCCTTAAGCTAATCAACAAATGAAGTTGGTGTAACATGGACTCCAGTACTGAGACGTTAAAATCTAATGTCACGTCCCGGCAATACGTTTGGCTTTAATTTACACAAATATCATCTGCTCTTTACCAAATTAGATATGATATAGCTTAAAAGCTATAGTTGGTAATCCTGTTCAGAAACACTTTTTTCTATACTGGGTAAAATCGTTCTTCCATCCTGAAAGTAGTTAATGCATTATGTATTTGCAAAAAGGAGGTTAAAAAAATCATTCTCTGTGCACACTTCTAGTGTTTATGTATCCTGTTAGCTTAGGGGCTAGGTTAGCGGTTCATTGTAGCTCTGCTGCTCTCACCATAGACTTTGAACATGGCTGAGAGTCACAAGAAGCGAGAAAAAAGAAGTTCATGTTTATGAGAAGAAGAGGAAGGCCTCAGTAGAAAGAAATAAGACCAGAGTGGATTTGGGAGATTTTTTTTCACGCAATCCCCCTGAAGAGCGGAAGAGCAAGGTAAGACGGCCTTGCGCATGCGCGGTTATTCAAAAAGGGACGACACAGCGTCCTCTGTGGAGCGATTCTCCCTGTAGGCAAACTGCAGGCTGTCTAGGCCAGCAGGGATGGTTTCCTTAATGTGCTGCAGGAGGATCCTCTCGAAGCACTTCAAGGTGACGGGGGTCAGAGAAACAGGACGATAATCGTTGAGGCAGGTGATGGATGTCTTTTTAGGGACAGGCACGATGATGGACGATTTCAGGCAGGCAGGGACAACGGAGAGCTCCAGAGAGAGGTTGAAGATGTCCAGAAAGACCCCTGCTAGTTGGTCAGCACATGATTTAAGCGTCTGACCTGACACTGTGTCTGGAGCTGCAGGCTTGTTGGTGTTGACCTTCTTTAATGAGGAGGTCACTTGGTGCAGGATGAGGGGCTTTTAAAATCAATTTCTAGGTTACTAGTACTACTAGAAAGAACCGGGCTTGCATGTTTATTGCATCTATAATTTTGGGTCGGATAGTCACCATATACTGCTGCAACTCTTATCACTTGATATGAGGATCAACTGTGGGAAAACAGCTGCTTAATTAGGCACATAGATGCCTTAATCAGCAACTGCCTTAATTCCTAGGAGCTTATGAGACACAAGCTCCACATGTTTCTTACATGGCACTCTTTTATGAATCTAATTTAATGTAAATTTCTTCCTGTTCCTTCTCCCATGGACATTTCTGCTAACCTGGATGTGGTGTTTGACTTTTTACCATCAAGAGCTTGGAGGTTGTGATTGATGTCAGTAAATTTCAGCAGTGTGTGCAGTTTAAAATTACTGTTGGTTTGAAATCTGAAGAACAATCAAATAAAAACAATATCATGCCTACTTTGCCCCTTTGGTTATTTGTAATAACGAAGTACTTTTATTTATTTATTTATTTATTTATTTATTTATTTATTTATTGTTGTTTGTTTTTAGGTGACAAATTAACTGAAAGCCTGACTTCTGAGGGTATTCAATAAACTCTTGTGGTTACTTTTGTTAGGATTTGTGCTTATCAAACCTATTCCTTTATTGCCTTACAGTTTTACTGTAACACCAAAGGGACAAAGTGAAGTGGTTACGATTGAACTTTAAAAGTGAGAACAACAGTTGTAAATTTTAAGTGTTTGGATAGTATGTAGTCTCCATTTGACTATTTAAATTGTCAAGGAAGACAACAAAATTTCTAGGTAGCACACATGGACTTCTGTCAGCTTGACCAATTTTCAATTCACCAACATATCCAAATCTTTTAAGTCCACTGACTTTCACCAGAGTGTGAAAAAGCTTATTGAAGATCAATTTTCGTCATTAAAAAGGAAATGCCAGATAGTTTTGTTTGCTTTTTGTTTTTTTGTGGTTTTCTTGAAAGAGATTAGAAAACACAATATATTGAGCACGGAGAACTGCATCTATTTTTCATTTCTCAAAAAAAAAATCTTTAGATGAAATTTGTGACTTTTTTTGCTATAAGAGTATCCTTTTTAATTTGAGAGAGAAGAGGAAGGGATGACAAGCCTGCAGTTCTAATCTCAACTGTGTGCCAAACACCCTGTTTAAGCTGACTCACGACAAATGTTGGTCTAAGAATGGGATGCCATCCCATAGCAGTGCGTGAACAAGATGGTCACCAGCATGAGGAGGAGCTGTTGTGGTTATGTACAGTTCGCCCTCAGATTACTGCATAGTTTTAAGTGAATACTTTTTTCATTGGCAAAAATTTCTCGTTTTTTTAAATTTCAATCATTCATCCCAGTAAAGAAAAAAATTTATAAACAAGGGTTAATATAATAAGCTGTTCGGCATTGGCAATGAACATGGGCGTATTCTAACTTACTGAGTTGTGTTTGGTGCATATTTTTGTTATAATTTCTGCACTTTAACAAACTCAGAACAAACTCGCTTACCTTCTCACGCCCACACAAACAACAAAAAACAACACATCACAAGTGAACAGCAACACACAGTCAGTGCAGGTTAAATATGCCACAGGATAATATTCTAATACCATCCTCCAAAAAACATTACAACAGTGTATACAATTGTCAGGAACATACTGCGCTTTGTAGCACATCCCCCCACGTTTGGCATAATTTAAAGGAACAATGAGTAATAATGACACCTAGTGATTAAAATTGGAATGTGAATAACGTGAATAATAAAAATTATTGACTGAACACAAATGGCCTTAATGTTTGTGCAAGGCACATGCGCATGCGGGTTGCTTTGTGGTCTTGAACTGTTCAGAAAGAAGTCTGATGGCAGTCGCACTTAATAGTCGTATGAACAACCAACTCAAAAAATCGAATTTCAGCAAAAAAAATCGAAATTGAGCATTACGGCCTGCAGCGTGAACACAGCCTTAAAGTGTAATATATATATATATATATATATATATATATATATATATATATATATATATATATATATATATATATATATATATATATATATATATATATACCTTTTTTTCTCATTACACTTAACCATCTTAGACTGTTTTGTGCAGATCGATCACATAAAATAAGATAATAAAGTACATTTAATTTGCAGGTTGGAATGCAACAAAATGGGTACAAAAGCAAAGGGAATTAGTACTTTTGCAAAGCAATGTAAGTATTGTCCTGATGAAGCCTATTTTACTTAGGTATAATTTTTCAACAGCAGTATTTGTGTTTGTAGGGCTTTAATCAAGGCAATTCGACAAAAATATTAGCATGATTTTGAGAAAACAAATGAAACATCCAAATAGAAAATACAATACATAAACTATAGGAACTCATTTAAAAGGTTAATAAAACAATAAATAACATAAGTAACTCAGATTACATTTTATTAATGTGTTTTTGACCATGACCTACATTAAAAAGAATGGGAAAGCTGTTTCTGTTTCATGGCTTTACTATACTTTCTCCACACTATATTTCCAAGGAAGTTAATGTGGACACTGGGAATACCATTGCTGTTTGCCTTGGGTACCAATGCAAGGATTTAAAACTACATACTGGATTTAACATATTCCCCAGCAGCAACAGTGTGCTGAAAGAAGAGGCTGAGCAAGCTCAGAGAAGATAAATAGCAAAGTGAAGCCTTAAATTTCTTTTAGTTAAAGGCAACAAACTAAATTTACTTGAATTAAATCATCTAGAAGGGGGAGAAAAACTCTATTTAGCACTTTATAACGCCTGCAAGGAGAAAGATATTTTTTCCCTCAAACCTACTGGGTCAACTATGGAGGTCCACAAAAAGTTATTTACTCTCACTATGTGTAAAAGCTTATGTCTCTTACGTTGTTTTAACTGTCCAACCCTAAGTTACACTTTTAATTAACTCAGGTGTAACATGAACAAATCAGAGCTTTACAGTTTTTTTATCTAGCCATTACAAACGTTTAGGTTAGTATATATAGGAGTGGGGCAAGTGTTGATCAAACCACACACACACACACACACACACACACACACACACACACACACACACACACACACGTAAACAAATAAAAACCATGAATGCCTTTAAAATATTCTACAGTAAAAAGGGTTTTAAGCCACATGAAAGCATAATATAATTTAAAGACAGAACAGTAAAAAAATTTAAATCTGAAAAAGAGTGCAGGATGTCCTGACTGGTTCCTGTAAAGATGTTGTTTTATGTTCATAAAATTCCTCTTTCTGAGCTCAGTAATGATGCTTTTAGCAAGTTGTCGTTAACAATCTAATTTATGACTGTAGTACATCACAGTTTCTATAATTTTATGCATACAGCAGAGATGAACACCTGAAACAGATCTTTCTTTTCTCTGTCAATGTAAACCTCAAAGAACTTCATGTTGCTCCATATCTACTAATGGTATTGTATAAAACCATTATACAGCCAGTTTTGGTCTATTGTTTTACCTGGTATGTCACATGGTGCATTAATAATTGGACTAAACTCACAAAGGGCGACCAACACTGCTGTAAAAATTATAGGACTCACTACACAGTACCTCAGTGAACCAAATAATAAGGCCGTCTCATGAGTCCCCATTTCAATAGAGGGTTAGACGGACGGACTCTATGAACATTTACCCCTACTGCTTTCAGGGCATAGCAGGACCAAAAGGTGCAAGAGGGCCCACTTTGGAGAGAGCCTGATTCCCTCAGTTATTACATCTCTTTACTACAGGCCCCTCTCTGAATGTGATTAGAACTGTTCCTTGTCATGTCCTATCTGTCTCTGCTGAGTCAAATAAGTGCAGTGTTGTGAAAGAGAATTTCCCAATTGGGACAATAGCTTTATATCTAAAATCTAAATCTTACTGTCCTCTTTAACAGAATGATTAAGACTAACTAATCTATAGGAGTTTTCTTTTCCAAACGTCTTGCTGTAACAGTCCATTGTCAGATGCCATTGAGTTTCATCTTCGTCAAAGGACTATTCCTGCATATCCATCTGGCCCATTAACAGATGCTAACCAGAAAACATGCATATTGCTTTCTGAAATAGTTTAATTTTTTTAGGTTTTCAGTAACTTAACCCCTCATCATCAAAGAAAATCTTAGGGGAAACTACTGTTCTGTTTAAAAATTTACAATTTTTCTGACTCTGTCACCCTTTAACTCCAGTGTCCTGATGAGTCTCAGTGTTCATGTCAACAGTAATGCAATCTAATGACCAAGCTCGAAGTTTTCGAAATTTATTCAACTTTTCTGAATTTTTGTTTGTTTTGTCTCCAAATTGAGAGAATGTGTCCTGAGTGGTATGGTTGAGGTGTTTGAGCATAAATTGAATACTGTCTACGTACATATACAATGTTTTCCACAGCCACACATCTGTTCACTATTGAGTCACCTATGAAGCAAAGAATAATGTTTTACTGTCAATAATGAATATTTGTTAGTTCTACATGATTTCTCTATTTGTCTGACAGAGTTGTATGATTATGGTGGGGAGGACCAAAAAACAGACTTTGCTCTGCAGAGTAAAGCAATAAAAAGTAAGAAAAATGCTGCTCAGACCAAGGTATCCAAAGATCAAATTTTTACTTCATCTCTGTCTGTGTAAAAAATGTCATTTATAGTCATTTTTATTGTCAGTTAGTTGTAAACTGGTTAATCTTTTTTAATTTTTGTCTTGTAATAAACCTCTCTAAGTTTTGGATCAGATTTGTTTTAAAACGCGTAACAAACAAAAATGTTTGTTGGTCACTATGGGTTAGATCTATCTATCTAGATCTAGATAGATAGATCTAATGTCATACTGCTGGTCTGGGTGCAGGCCTGGTGTCTCTCTCTCTCTCTCTCTCTCTCTCTCTCTCGCTCTCCTCTGCAGGGTGTGACGGGCAGGTGTTTTGCATCTCTGCTTATTAGGTGCCTACTTAAGGAGCTGAGACCAGGGGTCCGTTCTTCGTACGTTGCTTAAAACATCCAAGATCAAATGACACATCCAAGATGATATCATCCGGCTAATCATGATCCGGCTAATTGGGTTCTTCGAACACACCTGTTGTTTACGATTAGTATGGCTGGATTGAGTTATCTGAGACAACGGCGCGTTCATGCGTTTGTTTAAAAGGGGAAATGTATCGATAGTAGAAACATTGATCAGCAACGCTGCTATTGGCTGTTCAGCATGGCCAAAGAACGCCCACAGTTTTTCTCTCAAGCAGAACAAGAGCTTTTAATGGAAGGTTATGCCGAATTTGAGTCATTAATTAAAACACCTCAAAATCTGTTAAAGCCAGGAGAGAGGGCTGGCAAAAAGTAGCAGACAAATTAATGCGTAAATACTGTCCATGGTAGATGTTTCTATCACTTTCTACAGTATGAATTTTTGCATTTTAATAATCTCATATTTACTTTGTTCTTTTATGTCAGAGCCTCCACGGGACCCACTAGAACATGGGGACAAGTAAAAGTTAAATACAAGAATATTCTACAAAATGGTAGCCTTTAATATTATACTTTATTTTAAAAAGGCACTTGTTATGTCAAGAGATCCAAATTTCAGTGTCATTCCTTAGACACGGGAAGTAAAGGACATGTGCAAACTGGGAATTTTAACAAAAAAAATCTTTATCCATAAAAAATGAACATTTTCCTTTTCCAAGTCATCCACAGTTTACACGGTAAAACTGTATTGCTCCGTGGCTAGATAATCCATCCATAGTTTTTTCTGATACAATATACGGCTCGACAGGAAGCAAGCCTTTCAAAGTAAACTAAACTTCACAATAAAATGGCCCGAACAAATCTTCTTACTGGATAGGATAAAAATAAAAAGCAAACCATCATACAAATAACTTAAATATTTTAGATTTATGGCTCCAACACCACCTTTTCCTCTTTAAAAGCCACTGTTAAATGATGTGTTTGTCTGTTTATAACAGCCACCAAGAAAATCTCTCTACTGTCGCGCTGCGCTAAAGGATCCTGTCTATTGCGCAATTGAATACGCGATTAATTCGAAAAACTCTGCAAATTATTCTTGCACCTTCCGCAACAGGTTGCTGTCGTAAAAATGGACATGGCTACGGCAGACTTCCCTATCTCCTCCGCTTATACAGCCGTGATCTAATCTTGTTTACATGAAATAAGCCTGCTCTCGAGCAGGCTTAAACTGGCGCACATGTTGCTATGACAACAAGTGCAGGATGTCTTTCGAAGAACCAAACTATCCAAGATCATGCCAAATCGTCAACAATGAAATCCTGCTAACTGAGTTAGCGACGTACGAAGAACGGACCCCAGGAGGAGGGCGTCAGAAAGGGAGGAGTTAATTAGAAATTTAAATAGGAATAAAAATAAGTTCGATATTAGAAGTTTGCTTCAAAGATCATCGGGGGATGTAGTTTTTAATAGTATTTTTAATTTTCTAAGGAGAACAGGTATTATGGGAAGATTATAGTGGTTTTACATCTGATCCATACTCCAGTCTAGAAGGTGGCGGTAATGCACCTGAAAGTTGTTTGCCAACCGCCATAAAAAAAAAAAACAAGAAGAAGAAGGAGGGCGTCAGTTCTTTCTTGCTACAAGCGTGGTACATGACCAACCTACTTCTATCCCGTGATTTTTCCGAATCAGCTCTAATCCTAAATTTTGTCTCTTCCTTCCTAGTTCCCACCATTCAAGCCAAACGAACCTCCAAGTCTGGACCCTCCTCGACATTCGGATCTCTCCGATCACCAGCCAGCCTCTGCTCTCCTCTTGGAGCTCGCCTGCCTGTCCACCCTCCAACACTCCAGCACCAGAGAGATAGTCTCAGCACGCACCTGGACCCAGGACACCACCCTCCCAAAGCCTAAGACTAGTGATGGTGAGATGAAGCCTCATGAGGCATTGAACCACTTGAGCCAATTGGTTCGAGAAAGGGTTCATTTCTTGATGCTTCATGTGCACATGAAACCACCTACTGGCGAGGTGTATAATCACAACCCGCTGTATCTTAACATGTGTGATGCATTGATTTTTTTCTATTATGGCTCTTGGGAATGACTTCACAAAAGGTGTAGGATGAAATCATTTGTCTACATACATTTTGTATACACGTGTATAATAAAATATTGTTTGAATGCATTCTGTGTGTAATTATTCCCATAGTAGTGTCATGTGATGTGGCATGTTGTGTAATAATGTTTTTCTGTGACTCTAAAAATATGGAATGGGCTTAATCAGGCAGAGGACAATGAAAGTGCTTATGGAACTAGGGAGGGGGTAATGAATACGCTAATGCTTGTGTAACTTGGATGATTTCATGCATTTTTATTAAGAAACAACAATTTCTCCACAGTTTTTGGTTTCAAACGATTTCTCTTTTTTGAAACTACTTCTCCAGCCTTTGAAAAGACACGCTCACAAGGCACAGATGATGCCGGGGTGCATAAATAAATAAGTGCAAGTTTGTACAGATTGGGGTACAGTGACCGATGATTAGCCCAGTACTCCAGGGGGTTCTCCAGCCTGCTTATGTTTGCCTCTGACAGGTAGCGCTGGACCTCTACGGTGGCATCTGCTGATACATTTTGACTCCTCTTTGCCTCCATGACACTAGTGTCCAATCTTTGCCAAACTCTGCTACCTAAATGGAAACCACAGGTCATGTTAGTAAGTGTTGTAATAGGAATAAGTAATCTGAATAAATAATCTCAAAATGTAATATAAAACATTACCTCCAGTGAATTCTTGAGAGGTGGAAGCCTGGGGAATCTCGTGAGTGTTCTCTTCTAGGTTTCGTTGGATGACGGTGGCACACTCTGAAGTCAAGCGCTTCACTGCTTCAGCAGCTTTTGTGTTGCTGAAAAATGCTATACATTTAAATCGTGGGTCCAGGAGTGTAGCCAGCGACAAGATGCTCATTGACTGGAGCAGGTGCAGCTTCTCCCTGAGCTGTCTGAGGAGCTGCTCTCTTATTTCCACTGCTACTGCAGGTGCTGACTTAGTGTCTTCCTCCTGAAGGGCATTCTCTATCATCTTCAGGAGGGGGATAACTTTTGATGCCGACACGTGTTCTTCTGCAGAGAGCTCCGTGGTGGCGTCATAGAAAGGAGAGAGTAACGAAAGGCACGCTACAACAATGTCAAACTCACTGGCAGTGAAAAAGGGAATGTCAGTGTGTAATCCAGCCAATGCCGCTCCTACTGGCTCCCTCAACTCCACCAGACGTTGCAGCATCAAGTAGGTGCTGTTCCATCTTGTTTCCACCTCCTGCATCAGCTTGGTTGCTTGCTTGCCCAGCTGAAGCTGCACTTGTGTAAGCTTCTCCTTTAAAGATTCAGAAGAGTAGGCCATTAAGTCACTGCAGTAGGAGTACAGACAAACTATTAACATTATATATTGGAATAAAATAAAAGAGCATACCTTAGCAGTGGTGCTGCTTCTAAAGTAGCCAACCAGCTTCCTTGCTTTGGCCCGGAGGCCAGAGAGCGCAGGGTGCTGGTCAAGCCCCCTCTTCACAACAAGATTGAGGGTGTGAGCAACACAAATGTGGTGGCGAAGCTTCAGCTCTCTCACGCATGCCACCATATTAGGAGCACCATCGGTGACCATGCATGTCACCTTGCCTGAGATTCCCCATTCCTCCATCAGGGAGGCTTTCACACAAGCAATATTTTCAGCAGTGTGAGACTGGGTAATGCCTGCACTCCCAACAACACCGAGCTCAGCTTTTGGTTCTCCTCCACAAAGTGGCATGTCACTGCCAGGTAGGCATCCATGTTGATGGATGTCCACATATCTGATGTAAGACTAACAGCAGCCACCTTCTCTACTTTAGCCTTAGCGTGCTCCTTAGCAGACTTATATTTGGCCTCCACCATGGCCTTCAGAGCCTAATATACAAATAAATATATAAATATATATATATTGCTGAATTGTGACACATACAATAATGTATTCATTCGTTTCATGCATGGACCCACACATACCTGCCTTGTAGGGAGAACATAATTGGGATCCAGCTTAGACACAAATGTCCTGAATCCTACGTCATCCACAATAGTGAAAGGCTGGGTATCCTTCACTATCATGGAGAGTAGAGCTTCATCCAGCTCTTGTTTTCTGGTGGCTGGTTAAAAGGGAATAAATACAGTGTCTGTTACCTGTCTTTATTTGCACAACAAGCAAACATCAGCATGCACAAAATGTGATAGTGTGTCTGTAATATTGTAATGAAATACCTTGGCTGGGTGAAGCTTCAGTTTCCTCCCCATTCTCATGCAAGGCACGGTAGTGCCTTAGCATGGATGAGGTGTTATTATTGTACCCCAACTCCTTGGAGCACAATAAACACCTCACCTTTACAGAAAATAAGAAACAGTGAAAAATACAGTTCCTCATAAGCAAACCTAATGCATCTGCAAATGTTCAGTTCACCTTACCTTGTTAGGGCTTATCAAATCAAAATGTTCCCACATAGGGGACATCCTCCTCTTTCTCCCCGCCTCCATCCTACTCCTATCCTGTCCGCGCACTCCTAAATCTCCTGTCTATCTATCTCTCTCCTAAACTCTCTAAACACCAAACTAACTGTCTCAAACTAAATAACCACTATCCAAACTCTATCCACTCTCACAACTGACCGCAACTCGCCTACAACAACCCACATTTTGAATGGAGCCTGTGGGGTTTTTAAAGCTGTCTAAGCCGCGCCAACATCTGAACCACTTCCCGAAGCAGTCACGTGGTACAGCCGGCCAGCGAGGCTTCGGACGTCATCGTTTTCGGCTCCTCCCCTAAATGAAGCAAGCCTCGATACGCGCTTCACGGAAATGCCCCCTCCATTACTCGACACACGCCTCGAAGCCTCGGCACATAACGTAACATCACTACCTAAGACAAACCTCACACCCCGTGAGTGCAGCAATCTCCACCTTTCCATCTTCTTCAACCAACTATTTTCCACTACCCAAATCTTTCCCAGCAGAAACCCTGGACGATCCGGCCCGGCACCATTTCCAGAACTCTATTCAATAAACCTTTTTCCTTAACCAAACTCACTGTCTCCGTGGTTGCCCATATTCAGAGTCGTTCTTCTCCAAACATGACATCTAATCAGGCGACACTCTGAGCAAAAACTGAGCACCGTGTCGATGACGATGATCTAATGACCAACTTTTGTGCTTCAGACCCTGAAGTGGAACTTCATCACGCTGCAGGATGAATACGTGAAGCAGCTGAAGACTCAGATGTCCACCTGTGTTGTGTGCGTGTGTGTGTGTATATATATATATATATATATATATATATATATATATATATATATATATATATATAAAATCAGAGAGATAAACAGCAAAAAGCTGGCAACAGATAGAGCAAATATCTTTGAAACACGACCAGAGACCTACATCCATCCAGAATATGGTATATCTTAAGATATAATGCCAAAGTGAGCTTCACACTATGTTTGGAATGCATGGATATATTCTCCATTAGAAATGAGCACTAACCACAGGAACCCTGCTGTGTGAGAAGTGATTTCATGCTGAGATGAAAGAAGTTTTGACTGAGCTTTCCAAATTCCTTAGGGTTACAAGATTTAAATCACTAATCTGAAGATAACCCTGTTAAGATGAAAATGTTTTGTCATGGTTAGAGAAGGAAGCATGCATGTTTCAGCGTCCTAAATAGATATTTGTTCATCTCTAACATGATAGATACCAACTACATCATCCAAAGCAACAGCAGCAGGCCTGGAGACAATTTAAAATGTTGCTACTTTTTTTCCTGTTACAGATAGGAAAGAGTTTACTTAGGAGATTAGGACAAAGTTGCGTCGGCTTTCTTGTCAGATCAGCACAGAAGGGTCTCTAGCTGGGCAGCAAACATGTAGAGTGGGAAACACTTCACTACCAAGAGGATTTTTCTTTTTTTTAGTAAATGTTATTTATGGAAAAAAAGTGACAATGGCCAGGAGTGGAAACAGAACACCTAACCAAACAGAAGACAAGATACAAACAAGATATTTGACTTTGGAGTTCAATGCCTGTGTCGTGTAAAAAACACAAGCAGACAGGTATCAGCAAGCAGAACAGCAAACTACAATATCTAACAGAAAATACATTATATAGGGAAAAAATGTAAAATCATGACCAGTATGTACAGGAGAGTATTTTTTGTTTTTGTTTTTCACAACAGAAAAGCTGGCTAACATGACTGTAAAGTGTTCATCAGAATCACCACCTGGGGATAGAAACTGGCTCTGTCGGCTCTGAGCTCATTGAGCTATTTGGATGCCAAGTGTTACATACAGTTAAAAGTAGACATTGTCAATTGAAGTACTTTACTCTGTTCTAACATACAGCACATTGTCAAAAGTGTTGGTTTCATAATTTCTTTGTTGGAAAATAATATTTAGTGTTTCTTCAGCCTCAATTTGTTATTTTCTAATTCTGTAATTTTTGTATATTTTTTAAATTTCATTCTTACTATATACCAGAAAGAAATAGCAGAATTTGCACATACGTTTTTATTTTTGTCTGTCTAATTACATAATTTCAAATATTAAATCAGTTGTTATTATTAGTTACTCAGTACTTGAGTAGCGTTCTTATCTAATAGCTTTTTACTCTTGAGTAATCTCTTTGTTGGCGACTTTTTACTTTTACTTGAATAAAAATATGTTGAAGTAGTATTTGTCTCTTACTTGAGTAAAATTTTTGGCTACTCTACCCACCTCTAGTTGAAGAACCTTTTAAGTCAGTTTTAGCGTTCTGTCTTGTCCTGAGCTCACACCTGTTTTCACTAATTGTGAATCTAGTTAACCTGAAATACCATTCATGTCATGATTTAGGTTTTTGTTTGTTTTGCTTTGGACTTTTCTGGATTTTGTACCATCAGCCAGTCACCTCTCAGCCACCAGCCACTATCCAATCAGCTCAGCCACCAGTCAATTAGCCCACATCAACTTCACCTGCTGCCAGTTATTACTGTCAACTCTGGTCACCTGTTCACCTGCTTACATATACCTGCTTCAGCCAACTCATCCATGCCAGAACATCTCTTTTCGTCCAGTGTGATGTGCCCTGCCTCTACCAGTTCCTATGTGCTCAGCCAGCTGGACCCTTCTATTAAAAATTGCCTGTGTCTGCATGCTGCAGTTCTGCCTGTTTCCCCGTGAGTTCCAGCTACTTGCTCTCCCCGTTCTGGTGGTTCCCGGGTCCACATCGTCTGTTCTGGCCTGTTCACTACCTGCATCTTCTGTTCTCCTGCTCATCCCTGCCTCCCTGCACCATCAGCCATTACTAATTCTGTCAAGTCTGGTTCTGATTGCCTGCCTCACCTGCAAAAACTCATTCCCTTCAGTAAACCTTTTAAAAACGGAACTCTGTGTCCGGCTGAATATCGGGTTCACCACCATCATTCATTACAATCCAGTTGTCCTAGTAGGAATTTTTTTTTGACATCACATCTGCATCCTCAAGCTAAAGCAATAGTTTGTAAAAAGTTAGCCAATCCATCAAGACAATGATACAAAGATCTGTAGCATTAGATATTAACATTGCCTAAAGTCAGTCATCAATAATCTGTGACTGGTGAAACATTTTTACTTTTCTTTAAAACCAACAAAAAGATCAGACTAAAACTGTTCTTTAATACTTGCCAAGAGGCTCACAGGCACACTGAGCTGCAGTAATCATTGCCAAATACTGATTGTGTTTTGCATATTGCAACAACCTCCTACAGTCTTCATTATGTCTGGACTAAGAAGTAGGGATATAAAATGGAAGCCTTCTCTTCCAGAGAAAATCTACATTGCTGGCTAAAATCTCCTGAAATATTGTTGTATGTACTTTTGGTACCAAACCAAACTTTTAGGTCATAATGACAAATAGTATGAAAGGCATACAAACAATACTGCATATCACCAAAAGAACATTACACCAGCCGTAAAAGATGATAGTGGCAGCATGGTGTTGTGAGGTTTCTTTCTTCAGAACGAATTATGATTTTCTTCAAAACATGTGGAATACACCCTACCAGTCAATTTTAGCCCCACCCCTGTTGTCTGTTTAAAAAGCTGAACATGAGAGATTTTATTTTGCTACATCATATTGAATATAGACATACTGTACATCTTAATCAACAAAACCATTACTGCATGAGAAGAAAATGAAAGTTTTAAAGACGTCTTGCCAGAGTTCAGAATCAAATCTGATCGAAAATATGTGAAATCATGTGAAGATTGATGTGGACAAGTGATGTCCTCACAATGAACAAAGTCTGGTTAACCTGCAAGATATGGGAGCATTTATTTTAAAGTAAAGGAGTAGGATGCTGACGAGCTCCAACCAAATGACTCTGAATGTTGTAATTGTATTAAAGGGCTCTTCCACAAAGGCTTAGCTAAAGGGTTTGCACAATAATGCAACAGGGATACTGCACTACATTATATTTTTTGTCTAAGATTTGTTTGGTTTCAGTTTTAATATACAGGATAAATTACACATTATGGGAAAAGCTTTGAAATTAATAATTCAGGGACTAATTTTTGCACCAAAAAAATTACATTGTTATAGGTCCATTGTATATTAGAAAATACACCAGGAAGAAGATTGATTACAGATAATTAGATCAACAATCAAATGTGGACTTTTTTGACATACAGATACCCAGTATACAGAAAACTGAAGCATATGTGTGTGAAAAGGTTAGCAGCTTTCGATGTTGTTAAAGACCAACTGTAGTGTTCAGACAATATCAACTCCTTACATTCTTTAGTATTTAAGCCTTCCTTTGTTTTCTTTTGTTTCCTTCTTTTGTTTAGTGTATAACCTCAAACCATGAAACAAACAACTTAATAACCTAGCATGATTTAAAACTTTCCCAGTCCTGCTTTTTATTCTATTTATGAATGTTTCATGTTTCTGTAGATTACATTAGATTGTTTTTTTCCGTCAAGTTTAGTTTTTAGTTTTTTAATTTAATTTTCCATTTACACAAATTGAATTGCACTTATGTGATCTCAAATTTCTATTGTTGGTGTGTGGCTCATTTTCTTAGAATAATACTTCTTCTGTATGGTGGAAGAAGTCAAGGCTTTTCTCCAAGCAAATTGCAACGGCAGGTGAAAACCCCCCAATGTTCTGTCGCAAAATAAAGAACCTTTATATTATTGATGCAGACTGTGAATAATTGAAAGGTGAGAGAGTGCAAGATGAGGCAACTAGATCTGTTTAGTGGGGTGGAAATGTAGACAAGAAAAAGGATGATGTGAGGCATGACTTGATCTAGACTAATTAATCTGCGTGTTTCTGGAAAGTGGCTTCTAGAGAGCAGACAAAGCTATGAGAGAGAGTGGTTAATTAAAAAAAACTTTTTGTACTCAATATACTGCCTTTGTTGGAATTCATTTCTTAGTAAACATCTAACTCAATGTGAAAAGGAAAGCAAGAATAGTGGATATTTATTCCCTAATTGAAGATGCCTAATTTTAGAGAAGATAAATTCAATTCAATTCAATTTTATTTATAAAGCGCCAATTCATGAAACATGTCTGTCATGAATTTGTCGTGGATGAACCCGGACACAGCACGCACACACAGAGCTGGATTTAAGAGAGTTTATTGCAGGTAGTGGATGGTGATGACATGGAGAACCAGAGTTTGTTACCAGGCGGAGGTGAAGGATGCAGGAGCTGGCTGGCAGGTACAGAGTCCATGAAACAGCAGAACAGAAGTCCATGATTCAGAGGGGAGTTGGGCTGCTGCAGAACCAGGAACGGGACCAGAGACCAAGGCGAAGACGGAGGAACAGAGACCACCAGCACAGCAAAACAAAACCCAAACTTGACGAGACAGGAAACAAGGCGGGGGAACAGGAGCAGACAGGCATGATGGTGAGGAAACTAACACTACGAGCCAGCGACAAACAAACAAACAAGGTGAGCTTATAAAGGGAGCCTGACAGGTGACGAGAATAAAGACTAATTAGTGTCCAGACAGGTGTGACTAATTGCTGAGGGAGGGTGAGCTGAGTGAACTGCAAAATGACAAGAAAAGAAGCCAGACAAAACTTAAACCATGACATTGTCATCTCAAATTACTTTCCAAAGTCAAATTCAATCAGATTATACATATTTGCTCAGATTATACAGATTCAAGGAATCCAAATTCCTTAGATTGCATCAAGTCTTGACAAGCAGCATTCACTCCTGAAGAAGCATAGAGCCACAGGGACAGTCACCTGCATTGTCCATGGCTTTGCAGCAATCCCTCATACTGAGCTATAAATTACGATTTAACGGGAAGGAAAAACCTCCAGCAGAACCGGGCTCAGTATGAACGGTCATCTGCCTCGACCGACTGGGGGCTAGAGAAGACAGAGCAGAGACACAACAAGACAGACAAAAAAGCACAGAAGCACACATTGATCCAGTAATCTGTTCTACATTAGATGGTAATAGCGGGTGATCTGTCTTCCCTGGATGATGCCACAGCTAACAGAATGCCAGATCAGGTGCACCTACTATGAAGAAAAAAAAATGACAGAGAACAAAAAGTTAAAACTTGAAATAACAACAAACAATACAAATTGGAGAAGAGTAAGATGAACTCAGCAGAGTGAGACAAATAGACCCTGATGTCCTCCAGCAGCCTAAGCCTATAGCCGCAGAACTATAGCGATACCTCAGGGTAACCTAGCCTGGGTGCCATTCCGAACTTAGTCCCGCCCACAACGTTTTAGGTCGGGAAGTTCGGTCTGGCATTGCTCAATAGTAGCGCGAGTATGCTCGCCCAATATCTGGCGGGCCAATCAAATTGTCAGGGCGGGCTTTATACGATGATGGACAGATGATCAACAGTAACGTAATCAACCACGTCACCAAAGCGCGCTTCGGCAAAAGTTTAATTTATCAGCTGGCTCCGTTGGTCGCTAAGAAGATGGGACACAATGAAAACCCATTGGTCATTGTTGTTTCTCCTTTGGTCGCACTCATGGAGGACCAAGTGAAAGAAGCAACTGAAATGGGCATCACGGCGATGCAACTCGGCGTGAACGACGAGGTGGATATAGCCAGCGGTCGTTGCCAGCTCCTTTTCAGAAGCCCGGAATCCTGGCTGCTGAACAACAAGTGGAGGGACATGCTAGGCTCCGATGTTTTTCAAGCCAACGTTATGGGTATCGTCGTGGACGAAGTTAATCTAACTTACAAATGGTAAGAGATCATCTGACTGTCTGACTTAGTAAATAACTCGCAATGTCGTGATATGAATCCCATGTTGTAAACATAGTAGGTAACGTTGTACGTTCTGTTGACAACAACTATTCGTCGCTTAGCATACGTCACACACTCCGTTGCTCTTATTGTTTGTAGGTCTATCCAATTGAGTGCAGAGGCATTTTTTTTCCTGGTTCGTTCGAAACACGCCCCATAATCACAGCTCTATGGAGCAGTATCAGACTCAAATTCTGACTAGAATTGAGTATGACTACGTCAGGCTAAGGGTAACCTAGGCCACTAACTATAAGCTTTGTCAAAAAGGAACGTTTTAAGCCTAGTCTTAAAAGTAGACAGGGTGTCTGCTTCACGGACCAAAACTGGGAGTTGGTTCCACAGGAGAGGAGCCTGATAGCTAAAGTATCTGCCTCCCATTCTACTTTTAGAGACTCTAGGAACCACCAGCAGACCTGCAGTCTGAGAGTGAAGTGCTCTGTTAGGAACATACGGGGTAATCAGAGCTCTGATATATGATGGAGCTTGATTATTAAGGGCTTTATACGTTAGAAGAAGAATTTTAAATTCTATTCTTGATTTAACAGGAAGCCAATGAAGGGAAGCTAAAATTGGAGAAATATGATCCCTCTTGTTGATTTTCATCAGAACTCTCGCTGCGGCATTTTGGATCAGCTGAAGACTTTGAACTGCATTTTGTGGACTTCCCGATAGTAAAGAATTGCAATAGTCCAGCCTTCAAGTAACAAATGCATGGACTAGTTTTTCAGCATCACCCCTGGACAGAATATTTCTAATTTTGGCTATATCCCGGAGGTGAAAAAAGGTGACAGAAACCAAGATAGAGGGAACTACAATGAGTTACCTGGAGTACAGAGGGTAAAAAAAGAGTGCAGAGAGGAAATTAAGAAAAGTAACTTTGTAAATGTTGCATCTGCCCCAGCGGGCGACAAAAAAAACTGTCCACTTCATAATTTAAGATTTAGCATCAGGTTGTATGCCCTTCTGTCTTTAGAGCTCCATTAAATCGTCCTGACACAGGTTGAAGTTGGAAAGTTGGAAGTTGCTGTAGATTTGCCTGCTGCACATCCATAATTTTAATCTTCTGTTCCAAAACATCCAGTTTTATGGAGATCTAGTGACTAGTCACTGTATGACAGTAAGCTCAATTCACCTCCAAGAAACTTGTTTGAGATCACATGATGTATTTTCCTGATGGATTTAGCCATCAGAAGATGTGCAAACTGGTGTCATAAACGAAAGAACATGGTCAGCAGTAGTATTGTACTAAGGTAGCATGTGACATTTAAACGGCACCATTGTATCAGCTTGAAGAGCCTTTGTTTGTCTGTGGGAATGTCTACTGAAGGGGCTATGTGCTCCTTGCATTATTTTCCTGTCAGCTGAGAACCAAACCATTACACCACTAGCAGCCTAAACTGCTGATACAAGTCAGGATCAGTCTATGGTTTTGTGTTGTTTGAGCCACAGTCTGAAACTAGCATCTGAATGTTGCAGCAAAAATCATGACTCAACAGAATAGGTTATGTTTTCCAATCTGTTTTCATGCAATTTTGGTGAACCTTTGCAAAACGCTGCCTGGTTTGGCTGTTATTAACAATCCGGAGTGACACTCAGAGAGGTGTTCAGCCACTGTAGCCCATTCATTTCAAACTTTGACCATGGTTTAAAGTAACTTAAAATCCCTTTCATTCCCATTCTGATACCCGGTTTGAACTTCAGTAAGGCCTCTTCGCCATGTCTAGATGCTTAAATTGAGTTGCTGCAATGCAATTAGTTGATTTACTATTTGTATTAACAAGCAGTTTTAAAGATGCGGCTAATAAAATGGCTGATGAGGTTTTCGCAAAATTGTAATAGAAATAGGACAAAAACATAGTAGGAAGATGAGGCAAAACTTAGTAGAAATGCATGGTGAAATCTTTAAGTTACATACAGTTTAATATTTTTTTTTATTCATCAGTGATTTTGGAAACACTTACAGAAAAGTAAGCAAAAATCTGCAACATGAAGTTTGAGTGCCTTTTTTACCTTCCATTTTCAAATATTTTTTCTCACTCCCTTTGTCACCATCACCTCTACCAACACCTGCACCGACACCTCAGCCTTATCCGTGGAGGAAAAACATTCAGTGGTGGTAGAGAGAGACAAAAGCTATCACATGAATATGTCAGAGACTTACATAAGCAGACATGCAAACTCACTAAGCCATTTGTAGAGTATACGGGGACATGTATATCCATTTTTTCCCCAACTTTGGATTTATGTTTCTGTGTTCTGCTTTGGATTTCTGATCATGCATTCTCTCAGATTATCTCTTTTCACCACACTGCTTTTCCTGTTTTTCTTACATTTTCTTACAAAGCAAGCCTCTTTTCATTTCCCATGCAGCGTTTCTCTGTTTCCCCGTACCTAAACATGGCTGTTGTGCTGCTGCCATCCATTTTAAAGCTTAAAACAGACCCTTTTTTCTTTGTTCTTTATTGGTTTCTCATAGTGTCAACCACCCACAGACAGGATTTGGTACAAACATAAATACCACCAGTGAAACATGAGCTTTTAGAAAGATGAACAATGTAGCAAAACGTAGGTGTAATCATTATTTAGGATGTTTTATCTATAGGCCTATATTGTATATATGTATTAGCAAGGGATTCATTTGAACATGCAAACACATTTGGGTAAACACTTAAAGAGTCTGATAGGGAGAAAGATAGCAATCACTCCAGAGACATGAGGCTAAATTATTGTTGTCTAGGGGCAACTCCTGTTGGGGTGCCAATAGTGGAGTTGTAGGGTTCACGAGCAAAGTATTGATGATGGCAGGGTGTGTTGTCTGGTGTTTTGGGCCGGAGTGTCAGCTGCTGAGGGCCTCTACCAAGCATGGGTTCAGGAGCGGGTCACCAAATCACTTGTTCCAGCAAGGCCTGTAAGAGTTTAAGCCGGGCGTACACTGTACGAGTTTTTGCCCTTAACCGGGCCGATTCTTCATTAGTGTGAGCATTTTTTGAATCGGGCCGAATTTCAGCTTGATCGTAGAGGGGGGAGGAAGGGCGATTGGCTTCTCACGACTACCTCTCGATCAGGAATCGGACGGTCGGTGAAAATCAAACATGTTTGAAATTCAGTCGCCCGTCGTGAGGTTTTCTTGAGCGCATCCTGCTGTTCAAGCAGAGCTACGAGGGGGCGCCCTCCCCTCCTCTCCGTCCCCGCCAGGGGAGGGTGGGGAGCGGGCGTCCCCGAAGCGACCTCCGCCCGGCCCAGGACCCGGACGTCGGCTCGCGGGGGGGGGGGGGGGGTGGGGGGTTTGGGAAAGGGCGAGCGTTCCGGTACGCGCGGCGCGCTGGCCATTTGTTTCCGTGCGCCTCGCGGGGGGGGGGGGGGGGGGGGGGGTGGGGTGGTGGTGGTTGGGTGCGGACCGGGCAGTCTGCGAGGGCGGCGTCTCGTCTTTCTCCCTCAGCTCCCTCGGCGTGGTGCGGCGGTCGAGGCCCTGGCCGTCCTCCGTGCACCGGGGGTACACAACTCTCCCCCCTCTTCCGGAGGGGGCACGACGTACAGTGTGCGCACTCCAGTCGCATCCGAGCGTCGCGCCACACAGATCGTGAGCGGTGAACTTTTAAACCCCGCGGTTTAAAAGTTCACCGGGCATACCGCGGCTTAAGCCGCCGTATGCGCGGCTTAAGATGGCATCTGCTATTTGTGGTATATTGGTGTGGTTGTGTTCTGTGGGTTTGTGGAGATTTGGGTGGCAGGTGGTGCATTAGCAGGCACGTGGTGGTGGAATATTTTGTTGGGGGAGTTGGATTGAGTTGTAAATATGCCCCAAGCTGGAGGGACAGTGGTCTAGACAGCATTTTAGGTGTGTGTGTGTGTGTGTGTGTGTGTGTGTGTGTGTGTGTGTGTGTGTGTGTGTGTGTGTGTGTATTTTGTTTGAATATAAAGTTGAATACATAACAAAACCAGATGCTTGCATGTTCTGTATAAAAAGATGTAAACCTTTTTTACATAATTGTATGACATTCAATCTGTCTAAGGTTTTCCTGATTTAGATAATTTAGAGTTACCAAAATTCTTACTTTTGTTTTTATAAAGTACAGGAAAGGGCTGCACATTTGACAGCACTATTGTCTTGCAAAAAGGAGGTCCTACATTTGAATCCTGACTCTTGTTTCCTGGGATGTGAGCTGGTGTGTATATATGTACAAATATAACTTTTTTATTTTTGTCTGGTTGCCACAACTGTTGTTGCTTCCCTGATTCACCCACACATTCACCCACACAACTGAAAAAGGTTGTAGAAGGTATGCCAAGACCATTGGTGGCGCTGTGACACTGCCAAAGAATCGTGCAAGAAACACCCGGCATGCCCAGAAAACTCATTTGAAGTAAACACAGCCCCATGATGGGGGATCAGACGCAGAGGACACGGTGTGTAGAGCAGGCTCATTAGTAAGGAAGAGTCCGAGGATGCTACTAACAGCCATAACAAACCTGCAACATCGGGCGGCGCCATATTGGTTATTATTTGTGAGAGTCAGGCGCATGCAGGTTACAGTGAGAGGCGAAGCTATGCGGCTCGCATGTACACACAGAAAGATAAAATGAGCATTTTTTAAATTTATCTGCTCTGGGACCTGGTTTCAAAACTTATCATTTATAGTCTCCCAAAACGCTGCATCAATTTGGATACGCAGTCACACCACATACCTTTGCGAATACACCTGATCTGGTCTCCGTGGGGACCAGGCCTAAATCGGTGTGAAGCTGGATTTAGTCCGTCACTCTGCCAGCTGTTCTACATCTCCCCTGATTCCTCTGCCATCTCTTTGCCTCAGCTGAAGCTCATTCCTTCTGATTAGCTCTTCTGGTCATTGTTCTCCCCTGCCTCAGCGTATGTATACCAACCTTTTTTCTTTGTTCTCCACTGGATCCTTCTGTCAGCTTCATGCCCCTCTGTTGCTCTGTGATTTTCCCTCTTTCTGTATTTCCTGCCTAATCTTCTTGTGCAACACCAATTTTTGTAAGTTTTCTTTTCCATTAAATCACCCAACATGATCTTCACATTGTTGTCCCTTTATTACTCCACCGGCCTGTCCTTGCTGCATGAATCAGATGTATTCTGCCGTGACTCTGATTTAATAAAGTACATTTTGCAATAAGGGGAATAAAAATGTCTTCCCAGTTTGCAGAGCAATTCCACCTTGATATAGTGAGGCAAAAAGACCCTCCACTGTTTGTTTAAGCTGTCATGACAAAAATGTAATAAATCTTGGGGTGTTCCGCATGAAACTAATCTGAACTGCTCATTCAGTCTGTGTGTTCGTCCATCACTGTTTGGTTTGGCTGACCCACAGACTAAGACTGCAATGAAAAATAGATCAGTAAAGAGAATCATCAGGGCTGCACTTCATCCAGGACTTGTGCAGGTCAAGAATCAAGAAGTTTTATTGTCACCTTGTGCTACCGTGGTGAAATTTTTTCAGGACATACTCCGGCTTAGGACACACAACAAACAAAAAAAATAAGCAATGGGTGCAGATAATGACATAACAACAATATGTAAAGTTTTTTTTTTTTTATTTTAAGATCAGAACATGCAAGATAGTCTTTGCGGTCTGCTAATACTCGCCCCAAAAGTCAGTCCCAACTAAATACGATCCATTGTGTTGGATGAATCAGTCACTTGAAGCTTCTTTGATGATACATTCAAGCTTATGGTGAATCTTGTACAATGTTCTTAAACCTGATATGTAGTACTGTGCAATAAAGCATCCTGATAGTTAAGAGTGTGCAAGAGAATTATGCATTCACAGTAGTGATACTGTAATATTTAAAGCCTCCATTAAATCTTGTAGAACTGTGCAATGAAAACCGTGCAGTAAAACATTCCTGATGGTTAAGAGCGAGCAAGAAATATGCATTCATGGTGGTGATGTTGTAACGTGTACAGACTCAGTCTCCTCAGCAGGGGGCGATAGCCCTTACAGCTTTAGCAAAGAAGCTGTTTCTAAGTCTGCGTGTACTGGATTTGATGCTCCTGAAACGTTTACCCCACGGGAGAGGGGCAAACAGGGCATTGTCTGGGTGGGTGGGATCTGTTGCGATGCTTCTGGGCTCATGCAGGATAAACCGAGTCCATATCTTGCAGACGGGACCCCAGAATTCCCAGTGCTGTCCTCACCACCCGAGCTAAGTCTTTCTTCTTCTTCACTATGCAGCTTCCATACCACACAGCTATGCCAAGACATAAAACACTTTGTATTGTAGCCATGTAAAAGTTTTTTAGCAGCTTAGGTGGGATGCAACAGATGATTCAGAGCTGAGTGCAGTGCTAGCGAGACACCATCATCTGTAGAGCGATTCTCCCTGTAGGCAAACTGCAGGCTGTCCAAGCCAGCAGGGATTACGTCCTTGGTGTACTTTGGGAGGATCCTCTCGAAGCACTTCATGATGACAGGGGTCAGAGCGGGGACAGGCACGATGATGGACATTTTCAGGCAGGCAGGATCCATGGAGAGCTGCAGGGAGAGATTGAAGATGTTCAGAAAAAAAACCTGTTAGCTGTTCAGCAAATAATTTAAGCATGCGACCTGACACCATGTCTGGGCCTACAGCCTTGTCGGTGTTGACATTTTTCAGAGAAGAGGTCACTTGGTGGAGCTGCAGGACGAGAGGCTGGTGCTCCTGTGGCTAGGGAAGATGTTCAGGCTCCCTGCTGCTTGTAGAGTCAAAACGTGTGAAGAAGCTGTTTAAGGTGTCAGGGAGAACTGGGTCATTGTTCAGTCGCTGGTCGCTGCGCTTGTAGTCCGTGATGTTTCTGATGCCTCTCCACATGCCTTGTGGATTGTTGCTGCTGAAGTGGTCCTCGATACGCTGCTTGTACCTTTGCTTGGCCTTCTGGATGCCTTTTTTTAAGTTCCCTTTTAACACTGCTGTAGGCCAATCTGTCTCCAGATCTGAACGCTGCATCACGGGCCCTCAGCAGGGGCATCCTCTGTCCAAACCTGAACGTTTTTTATCTCCGGTCTGGTTTTGCAGATCAGTGGCTTGTAAACAGGGATTAGCTCCACAGATATATGGTCTGATGAACCGAAGTGAGGGGCTGCAGCAGCTTTGTGTGCTGCTGGGATATTGTTGTAAACTTGATCTAATATATTACTGTCTCTGGTCTGGAACTTAATTAATTTATGGAACTTGGGGAGCACAGCGTTTAGATTAACATGGCTAAAGTCCTCCACAACGATCACAGCGGCATCTGGGTTACTGTTCATTTAACTGTTGAAGCAGTAAAGCTCCTCAAGGGCTGACTTAGCATTAGCTGTCGGCTGAACTTAAACTGCAATTATGATAACAGAGTTAAACTCAGGCAAGTTTCAATGGTTTGAACTTAACTGCTAGATGTTCCAGGTCAGAGGAACAGAAGGATCCGATCGTCCTTGTATTTGTGCACCAGATATTGTGAATATAAATTGCCAGGTCACCTCCTTTCCTTCTCTCCGGGGTAACCATGCGATCTGATTTCAACAAAGAGTGCGATCAGCTAGCTGCACTGCTTCATCGGATATATTTCCATCAAGCCACGTTTCCGTAAAAATCGCTACACAGCTGTCCATCTTACGTGCAGTGATCCTTAACCGTATCTCATGAAGTTTGTTGGCGAGGGATCTTACATTGGCAGCGCTGACCTGTGTGGGTTAGCTTTCAGCCGGTTGTGCAGGGTACACATCTGCTTCGCTGGTTCCTTTTGCGCGTAGGCTGGGCTCTCCTCTCTCCCCTCTCCCCGTCCTGGGCTCAAGGACGGGGAGAGGGGAGCGTCTGTTGTCCGTTGCAGATCAGGATTGATATGGTCCAGTTTCGGCGATCGGTACATTCCCTGGGCTCCAGGGCAGAGCCTTAGATCCAATAGTTCTTCCCTCCCATATTGGATCAAAGCTTGGAGAGCTGATAACATGAACAAAAACACAAAATAAATTTAAAAAAAAAAAGCCAGAGCACCCTGACAGCTGCAGGCTAGGGTCAAGAAACAGGCAGCTAAGATTTCTGAAGATCTCACACATCCTGGACACAAACCATTTTGACTTTTACCTTCAGTTTCGCGCTACAGAACGCCATTTGTAAAAAAAAAAAAAAAAAAAAAAACAGCCACCACAGAGGCAGTTTCTTCCCTCAGGCTGTTTCGCTGATGAATATAATGAACACCTCACAGCCTGAACAGTCAGTTGTGAAACAAAAAAGGCAAATTGTACTATGACAACCTGCCTTTCTTTATTATTTATTTTTATATATAAAAATCTGTACATACACATTCATATACTGTTTTTTTCCCTAATGTATCCCCTCTAAAGTTGTCTGTACACTGAGTGCTTGAAACCAAAGTCAAATTCCTTGTTTGTATGCACGATCTTGGCCAATAAAGCTGATTCTGATGAAAGGTTACCGTATCTGTCAACTAAATCCCAATAGGAAGGCGGGATTGACATACTCAGGGAAGGAAATTAAACCAGTCTACCTTTTCAGCCTGATACACCCACCTTCCATACCCACAGCTACCTCTATAATCTGCAAAAGTAAACATTTTCAGCTCTATTCTCTTGATTTTGTGTTTTGTTTATTTTCCTGTGTGTTTGTTTGTTTGGACCATCAGAATGAAATCAGATAGATGGAGAGAATAACGTTAGATTGGTTGAAAGTCACGCAATTGGTTCAAATGTTGCTGTCATGATCAAAGGATGGATGAAAAACAAAACATCTTCATAATTTCAATTTATTTGTAATGCTTCTTTTGACACATTTATTAGTGAATTCCATAAAGGTTGTCTTTGGAAGAAAGTTCTTAGGCTGCACACATTTGCAAAAGTATATTAAGATTTATATAGAAACAAGAAAAATACTTTACAAATAGCTATTTAAATTTATTTGGATCATAAAGGGTCTGCTACATCAGCATATTGTCCCATCTTTCATCATTCTGAAAGGCAATCTACCAACAAAACATACAAAACTATAAATTAGCCATGTGAACATTATCAACAGCAAGACAGAAGATAAATAGATGAACGCATGCTAGCATATGCTTGTTGTAAGGAGAATGTTTAGTAATCCAGATAATGTTCCCTCATCACCTAATTTTATACTTTGCTTCCTGCAAGATGTTGTATATCTGTATACTACAGGGTGGAATTAGGGATTAGGAGAGCCCAGTCATGACCAATAAAATGAGCTATGAAAGCAATCATAACAAAACCAGCTGAATGTTGGAGATAAGCAGAAGTAGCATAAAGTGCTTGTAGTAAATATGTTAGTCCAGATTCCCACATTGCACTTGATGCGTATCATGAAGCTGTGTGACATAAATGTTATTCACATATCTGTACGATTATATCTGCAGTGTCTGTTGAGCAAAGTGTATAAAAAAATATGCCCCACATAATAGATATATTATAGCTGGTTTGGCTTTATTCTTCTTTCCCATGCTCTGCTTATCTTTATGACATGCCAATGTTTCCCTTTATACAGCTAAAACCAGATATTTACAGTACATACACCATATAAACAGACCAAAAAAAACATTTTATTCTTACTTTTTAGGATTAAATAGGACTAAACGTTTCCTGATATTTTTTTGTTAAATGCCAGAATAAAGAGGTAATAATTAATTTATTTTATTATTTTAAGTTTATACACACTGAGTTGTATGTACCTTTAAACAATATAGGAAAGCCCAATAGACAATATGCCATGTGTTTGTAAGCCTCAAATGGGTCAATTCCCACCATTCTGCTCTGGATGCATCTTAAGATAAAACCTCTAAAACTCTGTTTCGTTATGTGCCATTGTGGAAAAATCGAATTAAATTAGCCAAGATATCAGGAAGAGAATTGGGCACCACAAGGCTTGCTCATCCAGTACATGTTCCAGATACCTGAAGGTGCCACATTTCTCATTTCAGACAAAAATATGCAAGTATAAACAGCATGACTGTATCCAGCTAACATACTGTTAGCTGGATATAGCTTTGCCTCCAGAAATGAATGTGGTAAAATAAAGTGAACGGCCACTGAGAGACGGAGACCCCATCACTCCTAAAGCAACATGAAAAGCAAGATTGGAAAGAGTTTTGTTCTAGGAGACATGTTCTGGTATGAATAAGTATGATAATATAATTTCTACATTAACCAACACCCATATATCTGGAGGGAAAAGGGTGAAGACTGCTGTGATACACACAATAGATGGCAATACTGAAGCAACATCTCAAAACTTCAGCCAGGAACTTAAAGCTTGGATTCCAATGGGTTATAACGTAAAATGTCCCTAAGCGTGCGGCCAAATTAGTTACAAAGGACAAAAAATAAAATCTACTGGAGTTGCCATCATAATGCACTGATCTCAACGTTTTTTTGGGTGTAGAGAAAACATGACTCACATACACAAGTTCTGTCAGATGGAATGGGCCAAAAGTTTAGCAAACTATTATGACACAGGAGCAACTGTTAGGGTTAGTTTTGTACAGAACTCAAATGCAGAATCAGACTCGGGATGTAAAACTAAATAATTTATTTTAACAAAAGGCGCTTCCAAAAGGGAAGGAAAACAAAGGGGTGCAAGACTCTCCAGTTAACTTGTGTGTTTAGTAGGTTGATCACAAGGTAAGACTCTCCAGTTAACTTGCGCGTATCTTCGGCTGTGGTTTTGGCAAGCAGGCTGAGTGGTCTGAGTGGCGTCCAACTTCTCCAAAACGAGGTTAAAGAGAGAGAACAAACTGGCGCCTGCTGTCTGGTTCCAGGGGTTTATATACTGCCAGGCTGATTTCAGGATTGCCAGCAGCTGCACCACAAAACCAGGAAGGAGCCACCACTCAGCCACGCCCACTAGCACTGCTTTAGATCACAACAGGAACTTGTGATTCAAGACATACTGTACAGGTGGAAGTCAGTTCTACCAAACATTAAAGAAATGTATGTACACTCAGGATTTGAGGAAAGGTCCGTAACAGGCAGGCAGAGACAGGAAGACAAATGTGTGGGACAGGCTTGAGATTGGGGTCATGAGAACAGTCCAGGTCTTGTCCAGGAAACAGAAGGTAGTGTAGATGTCCATCAAGGACTTAGCAAGGTAGGAAAATCCAGGGAAATGTGCTTGTGGTTTTGAGCGAGAGGAAAAGTACACCTTGGACAGGTTGCCAGTCCATCACAGAGCAACATGGAGACAAACAGAACAACCAACCATGCACAGAGAGAGAGAGAGTAAGACCAAGAAACCTAACAGCCACGTTTGAACTGTGGGAGGAAGCCAGAGTACCCGGAAAGAAACCACGCATGCACAGGGAGAACATGTAAACTCTATACAGAAAGACCCCAGGCAAGGACTCAAACCCAGGACATTCTTGCTGCAAGGCAACTGTGTTACTAAACCTACGGATTGCTTTATCCACTACGGATAAAACAATGAAGAGGGTTTTTTTGTAAATAAAAAACTGTTCAGTAAAGAGCGAACACGATTTAAATAAAATCTCATAACACCTACAGTACACTGGAGCACACTTAACATTTATTCACTACTCTGGCAATATTGTGTAAAAAGCATCAAAATAAACTAATCTTTCAGTGTAGCAACACAGCAAAATGTGAAAGAAATCTGACCTTTAGTGTGACTGCATTTACTATTAATTTTAACTATTATGTTAAGAAATATTTTTTAACAAATTCACAGATTTAACAATTAGCAAGGCTCCTAACGACACGTTTTTTATGCATGTATTACTTTTTTTTACACCAATCACAGTGTCAAGGAACTTTTAATTTATCCATGACTTCCTGTTTCTTCTGGATACAAATATGACTCAACATAGAGATCCCGTTGTCTTAGCCAAGGTCTCCTTACCATCACCCTGATCTTTATCTTCTTTCATGAATTCTTTATCAGATTTAAGTCTGGGCTTAGATATGTTGACTCAAAAAATGTATCCTTTTCCAGGCAAAAGAGACATGTTGGTCAAATTAAAAGATTACTTTAAACCCAAATCTGATTTTGGTCTTAACTGTATATCCAACTGGCATTTACAGATCCTGAGGGGAACGGCAAATATATGAATGCAAAGTGTTTACAAACACTCAGAGAGAAGCAGACAAATCCCATAATCTGTGGATATAGACTGTCAGGCACTGTGGTCCAATATAGAAACTCAGAATACTCCATAGGGAAGATCAAGCATGTGCTGGCAATAATTTTTAAATGTTGTAACAATGAGGATGTGCAGTGGCTGTCTGACCATCAGTTCCTTTGCTGTTTCTGACAGAACCACCACCTTCATCTACTGTTTTAACTGCTTTTTTTTTTACCAAAAGCACAGTGTCCAATCTTTTTCATACATTTTACATTGATTGATTTAGTTAAAAATTATTTGGAATTCCATAGTGATAAAAGAACAATTGTGATACTTAAAGTTATCTTATATTTAGTTCATCAAATAACTGCAAAACATGATAAATGACAGTGTTCATATTCAAGAGTCAATCAATGGAAGGAAAATAAACCATAAGATGTTGACAAAATCAATCCAAATAAATGCTGAATCATTTCTTATTATAAATAAAAATGTTATAGTGTAATAGTGTAATAGTTTCCTATAAAATGCAATATTTCCTTAGGGAAGCTTTCTGGGCTTCTAATTGAATTTATTGACAAATCTGCTCTTCATATGTTATGTGCTGTTTGTAGCATTTATTGCAGCTATATATGTTGTCAGATAGACTGTCTTTGAGCTGATAAGATAGACTTTTCAATACTGCATTCGCCTCTGCTCTATTGTTGTCTACCCAGATTGTGGACATGGCAATTTATTTTCTCTGGAATGACAAATTAATTATGAATCAAATTAGTTATGAAAGTTGAGACAAGTCTGCATTCCTTACTAACAAATAAGGTGTATTTGACATGTTAGACGGACAGTAATAGCATAATGAAGGCGGTGCCATTCTTTTCTCCCCTTTTTCGAATGCCATTTGTGATCTGACAGGTTTGATATGCATACAATTTCTTTTTAATAATTGACAATCAAAGCATGAAGGGGCTTATTATGAGTTGCAGATAGTAAACAAAATTATTTGGCGTAGCAGAAATACATATTTTTTGAAAACTAAACAGTGTAACTTCTTATAAATTCAGTTTAATTTTTAACTCAGTGTAATGTATGTAATGCATTGCTGTTTTGTGTCCAATGTGAACATATTTGGCTGAACATTCAAAGTAAATTTGTCAAACGTAAAACAAATTATGTTAATTTCCGATAAATTAAGCTATAGCTCAATTCAGCATCGTCAGAAGCCCCAACCCCCAGTAACTTCATCAATTACAAACTGTTAAAATAATCGTTTACATACTTTTGACATTTCTGTGGATTCCACACCTGTCTATCTCTAAATGGATTTTTTTAATTGCTGAAGAAAATGTTATCAGATTTAAGCATGTTATTTTGAGCTCAAATTCAGGAGAACACCTGAAAACGTGATTGATATAGCTCAGTTTATTGTAATGAAATCTAATGGACTTTAATTCTTGAGTTTCACATAATGGGATACAATAAAAATTGTCAGATTTTTACCAAGTTCTGAATCTAAAATGTACAAAAACACAAGTTTTTGTACATTTAATCACTAATGTAATTGGTGATTGAACAAAAACAAAGCTTATATAGAAAAGCTGTGTGAAAAACCAAGCACCGTATTTTTCGGACTGTATGTTGCACTTTTCATAGTGTTGCTGATCCTGCGACTTATAGTCAGGTGCGACGTATGTAACGTTTTTAAATGGTAAGTCACACTGACCAGCATGGATTAAGGAGTAAACATTACCGTGTATAGCTGCAAGATGGCTCTCTAGGCTTGTGAAAACTATATGCTGCTCCTGTACCCATTAAAAATTAATTGAAACATTACGTTATTGACAACAAAGACTGAACACATTTATGCAGCAGCATTGCATGATGCAGCTTGAAAGGGGGAGCCCTAACTATGACAGAATCCTGTCATTGGGCTGTCTGTGAAGCTAATAACAGCTAGTGTTATCTTGTGTTGTCAGGGAGGTTTACAACTTTGCTGAGTTGTAGAGCTTTACTGTTCAAGAGCTTTACTGACCTTTCTATGTTGCTCGCAAACATCCATGTCATACTGCCATCTTAGCATGTAGCACTGTCACACTCACAGTCTAATTTCAGCGTAATGTTGACAGTTTAACTGCCCCTTTTTGCTGAAATGCGCTGGCGAGAACCTTGCTGGTAAGTTGCTAGTTGGAGTTTCTGGCTTGTTATGCTAATTTGCACCATTCGACCTTCCAGGTATGTTCAATGTTATTCAGTCTTTTGCGGATGCAATTGTGTAATTGAATAAATGGCCTTACCAGATAAAATTTAAGTTTTTAGTTCTGGATTTTTTAAAATATATTTCTAAACAAAGACGACTAGTCAGGTGGGACTTTTATGTTTTTTTTTCTTCATTATGGCACATTTTTTGACTGATGCGACTTATATTCCAGAGTGACTTATGGTCTGAAAAATACTGCATACCTCATGATTTAATAGGTTTCAGAACCAGCTGTAGATGCAAACACTTGGTTTAATTGTTTTACCTGAATTATTTTATCAGTTTCTGTCATGACTGCAGGAATTTTGGTCCCCTTTTCTGTGGGATGTTGCTTCATTTAGTTGAGGATTGCACTGATTTGTTCTCTTAAACCACAACATTTCACTAAGTCTGAGGTCTGGACTTTGACTGGGCTATTATACTTGATTGATTAATCCTTTTTCTTTTTCAGCCACTTGGGTTCTGATTTACAGCTGTGTTTGAGACATCATTCCTGCTGATCTTCCAGTTTCTACTAAGCTCTAGCTGCTGCTAACAGATGGCCTCACATTAGACTATACAGGGGAGTTCATGGTCAACTCAGTGTGTGCAAGGTGCCCAGGTCCTGTGGCTGCAGTGTATTTATTTTATTTTATTTTTTGCACTTGAGGTTACATTCAAATAATTTTAGATGTTAAACAGTAGAATGTTTTTACAACATACTAATAACTAAAAATATGGACTTTAAAGAAGGTGCACTCAGGCAAACACTGACTCTGGTAAACGCACAAATATGTTTTGATTAAGTGCTGAGCTGTAAAGGTAAAAAGATGTAAAACAAAAATTAACATAGCACTGCCTGCGTGTCAATGAATATATATCCTGAGCAATTTAAATATTTCTTGTCTCATGTGTATGGGGAGAATCTGCTTGTGGGTTCTCTTCACACATTCCTCACATCAGAAATCATCCAAGTCGGGGCTCATCTTGCATTTCCCTCAAACACGCTGACACCGTTTGATGGACAGCCAAGTTGTTAGATGACTATCAGCGAGGTCAATCGTCCCATCAGCCTTTTTTCTGTGGAGATAAATGATCAGCAGGGTTTAATATTACTTGTTGGGCTGGAGGTAAAACGAAGCTGAGATGTGGCGCTGCCTCACCGCAGGTCTGATGAGCATTGGCAGCAGTTGTGAGGCCAGTTAGCTTCGGGGTGTCTCGCTGTTTTTGAGGAGGCATATCTCCGCCCTTTCAAAAAATGGAAGTGATGAGTGATTTCACCTTCAGGTGTCTGATAATGTGCCTTTGGAAAAGAAAATGCTGTGTAGAAAACTTAGAAAAATAATGGCAAGTCTTTTCCAACAGTTACAGAATAATGGAACGTTTCTCACTCTTTAAAACAACCTGAAGATGTTTGGGAACTAATGCCGAAAGGAAACATTTCCCAAAGCCATCATCAATTGAGAGGGACAGTTGGACTTTTTTTTAAGTGTTTTTTTTTTTTTTATAGTGTGAGCTGTGAGTATCTAACCTGCAGTGTGATAACTTGAAAGGATCTCAGTTGGAGATCAAAAAGAAATTTGCACCAAAAAGTCAAGTCACCAGCTAATCAATGGGGTCAGTCCTAACACAGCTTTCTTACATCTTTAAACAAGTCATCGCAAAACCTGTGAACCAGTTATGCAAAAGCCACTTTACAGCCCTACCAATTAATTTGCTCAGTTATGATTAACATCTTCCATTGTGCCATATGTTTCATATGGAATGTTATTGGAATATAATTGTAAATAATACACTTGAAAGTATCTGCTGCTAAAGTGGTATCCAGTGGTATTGGGAGATTGTACCTGGACTGTTTCTGTCCTCTAGGTAGGGCCAGTCTCCACAATCTGAACTCACTGCCTTTTACCTTCAGTTGCCACACCAGTTTCCTATCATCCTCACCTTGCTACATACGATCACTCCAGAAATCAGCTCAATGCCAGACTGCTAAAGTCACCTTGGTGAACATTTGGCACATCAAGTATTTAAATATTATTTAAAAAATAGATAATTTGAGAACTTGACTGTATTTCTTCTCTGTGGTTTTCTCCTATTGGCAGTCCACCTCATCCTACCTGCACTGGATTGTTAACTGGTTAACCTAGTGGCTACATCTTCCTGCCTACCCATTCTCCTCCACTGCTTTGTATCATCTCCTCTAGACCTCTTGGACCTCTGCAGAACCCCCCCCCCCCCCCCACACACACACACACACACACACACACACCTCATCATCTTCAAAGAGACAGACCAGTAAGTCTGCTTTTTGGTTCAATTCTGAAATTTTCCTGCAATATTGACTCCACAATAACTTTCCTCTCCTCCCCAGAATCCTACCAGTGCCATTGTCCATGAACAACACACCACCCCCTTCCTGTAAAAGAATAAAACCTTAAAACTGCTCTGCTTGCATCTCTTGGTCAGCACCTGGAGTCTGTTTTTTACCTTTCATTGAGAGCATTAAAGGGTTAACGTTTTATTTCTTCAGAGGGATGCTTTGTAGTGGAATTGTTTTTAAGAGGATATTGAGCAGTTTTTTCTTGCCTAGAGTTGAAACTCTTTCTTTATTTTGTATAAATAACAATATATTTCTCAGAGCCTAAAGGTAGCGGCTGCTCACAGCAAGACCAAGAGCTTTTTGTCATCTTGAAACAACTCTGATCTCTAAACTATTAAGGTAGTTCATACAAAAAGCATTGTATGAATTTTTAAACCACTGCTATTTTTGGATATGAGGGTTATTTATTTTAAAATAAGAATCAGCATCCATCATGTTTGTGAAACAAGAAATTTGACTTGAGTCCCACTTTGCTCTCAAGACACTTTAAGTATATAAAATATTTAAATATATTTTATATATGCTTTTTCAAACAGGAAGACATGGTTGCATCTGTGCAAAATCTATAGTGATTTACACTGAAGACCATGTAAGGATTTAACTATAATGTAGCACTTATGGGAAAAACAAATGTTTTCTGTGTAAATCCAAGAATTGCATGACAAGACAAAACCCACTAAACGTTAAGGTATTTGCAGGAAGTGCTGTGACATTTTGAGATCCTAGCAAATTGGCTTTAGTGTCAAAACCTGATCAGGCTAGCTGTTAAAATTTTATTACACATTCTAATCTTGCCAGTTGCCACATTTAGTTGCACCTAAAATCAGTCAACCTCCACTGCGAATTTGACACATTTCTAAATGACTCAAGTGTTTGCAATGAAGAAATTACTCAATAACATTTTAAATGGTTAAAACTGAGGGTTTTACTCATAGCATCAACTCTTTCAGTGAATACTGAATTCTTTCTCTCTTTTTTTGACAAATTTGCTCTGGTCTTAGGTTAACCTGATGCAACTAGTCAATGGGTTTTTTTAGTTGTATATGTGTTATAATATGTGTCCATTGAGATGAAGGGTGTAACATTTGTGTGCATCAAGATTGAGTTAGGAATGTCACCATGTTGTTTCCTCCCCTCAAGCGGTCAAATAATTATTATATGAATTGGTAGGAATTTGAACAGACTATATTCCAATTTTAGCTCCTCACATGCTGAGATGAACAAATCTTCATCAGGTCAGACAGAGAGCATCTTAAAAGCATTTTTTCAAATGAAAGTTTTTTATCATCTCATTGTTGTTTCATTTGAGTAGTACTGCTGTAAATTGCATTGCAGTGCCTTTTATGTGCAGTAATAAATGTCTAAATTGTGACCCTGGTGCCAGGGAATGTTCTAGAAAATCTGGGAGCGTCTCCTGACAACACTGAGACGCAAAGCAAATATGCGTAATGTGGTTGCAAAATTACCGTCCAGGAATACCTAATCTGTGTTTTACAAAATAAAGATGCCACGATAGTTAACCAATGAAGGTAGGATTTCACTTGCTCACAGCCTCTTTACAGAAATTCACTTTGAAAATCCGAGCTATTCCTTTATGGCATATTCTAATATGTTGCCACAAGACTGACGGTAACCATAAATGTGCTTCCCATCTTCAGTACGCGTATACATTCCAGTTTGCAAGTGATGCATTTCCGGACTGATGTCCAGTATTGTAAGACTTCCTTAAACCATGTTGTGGGTTGAAGAGGACACATGCCCTAGTAGGGCCTTAGTGGCCAAAATCTGCTTGTAGCAGCATTTCATACCAAGACCTGACATAAAATGGAAAAAGAGAAACTGTAGGTGTTTTTTCTATGGATATAATCGTATTACCTTCATTTTAGTCCTAGCAAGATAGGCAATAAGAGTGGCTCCTAGAAAATAATCTGATAAAAGTTTGATTTTCTAAAGTGTGACAAGTAGAAAAGAGAGCTTGGCATATTTTTTAGAGAACCTACAGTTTCACGTTACCTCTGCATTTTGCAACATCCTCCAACTATTATTTAATTTCATAGGTTAACTTTTTAGCCAAAAAGTGTATTGCTAAACTTCTGCTCAACTTGACCCTCTGGCACTGCATCACGTGTCACACTGAGTTAAAGCCTTGACAAGTTTTGCAGTGTCAGTTTCAGTTTTTTTCAGCTTTTGAGCCTCCCGCAGATGCTAAAACGAAGGATTACAACGCGGTGAGGTTCTGAGGGTGCTTTAAACCTCCCAGCATACTAATGCTTAATTTGACCAACTTTGTGATTACATCTTTGATTTATGAGTGTTTTAAAGAATGGCTGTAATTTCCTAAAAAACCCTTCTTGTAAAAGAGGAAGATAAAGGCGATGAAGAAAGATTACCAAAGAGAGGGAAATAAAAAAAGAGAAGGGCACATATGGAAAAGAAAAAAAATGAATCAGATCAGTGGGGGACCAAAGATAATTTTGTTCATTGCTGACAGCATAAGGCTCCATTTCTGATTTAAAAAAAAGGCACACTTTCAAATCAGATATGTTTCCTATCTCTACCCTCACCATGCACATCCTCTCACGTCTCTGTATTCATTTATCTCCAAATCTGCTGTTTTTCTTTTTTATAAAACATCCCACACAGATTGTTTCTTATCCACTCTTTCTCTGTGTCTCTGATCTTATTTGATTTTTCCTTCAATCTGTTTTTTACTCTTTTTCCCCTCCTCCTTGCCTTCTTGTCTGAGTGTCCATCTCTTCTGTGTTGCCTTTTATCTTCAGTTTTCTGCTCCCCTTCCTGTCACCATTGCTATTTTTGGCTACTGTATACAACTTTGGTGCCCTTGGGTTTCTTTAAAACTTACTTTTCTAATTTGTTACCATGTCCCTTTTCTTTTGCCATCTCTCCTGCTTTCTGGTTTTTCCTCCCCATTTTACTCTTTGAAATATGTTACTGCCCTCTAGTGCTGGAAAAATTAACAACAGCAGAAATATTCTGAGTTTAAGTAGAAACGGGGTTGGGTTATGTACTATTTGTATTTACATAGACTGGGTTTTAAAATTCACTATGAATTTACTATACCACAACCAACAAAAATGGTCAGTCCAAAAACTTATTATCTATTTTAATTTAGAACCTGCAATGTCAGGACTTTGCTGTGGACATACTGATGCTGTCTCATTTAACATGGCCTTGTAAAAAAGTATGTTGACCTTTTCAAATTCTTATAGCGTAATTCTGAAGTGGGAGGAAAATCATTTTATATATATAAAACTTTTATATATATATATATTATATATATATATATATTGATCATTCTGAATGCATCATCTCCACTGTGAAGCATGGCTGTGGCGGTTTCGTCTTGAGGAGATGTGATTGTTTTTGCGGGAAGAATTGGATGGGAAGATCAACAGAGGTAGACACAGGGCAATCCTGGAAGATAACCTGCTAGAGGCTAAGACCCTTGAGATCAGGATGGAGGTTCACTTTCCAGCTGAACAACCATTAACATACAGCCAGGACCTCAAAAGGAATGGTTTAGATTAAAGACAAGTCTAGACGAATCTAAATAAAGTACTGTGGCAAAACTTGAAAATTGCTATTCACAGATGTTCTGGACCCAATCTTGACTCAGCTCAAGCTACTTTGCAAGCAAGAATGTATATAAATTTCAGCTTCTGGCTGAAGATCGAGAGCTTTCAAAAGACTCCCAGTAAAATTGTGCACTGCTTTGTGTTTGCCCATCTCATAAAATCACAATAAATCACAATGATTCTGTGGTTAGAACCTGACAACCACAAACCACGGAAATCCACTGACACTAACATCCATTTTCTCTTTTTTTTAGCTACACGTGTTAGCTTGACGGGAATTTTTATAGCCAACAACAAATTGCTATGGGAAAGGCAAGCTCCGAATAACAGTGGATCACTCAATCATCTGAAACTGCATGCAAACGTTTTATTATTCAACAATTATTCCTCGGCTGCACCCAGTTCTACACATCTGTTTCCATACCTGAAAAAAACAACATGATGGATGTGATTTTGTGATAAATCTGCCAGCCAAACTTGTTAATCATTCCAGTTTTGTTTTTTGTCTTTTTTCCTCCAGGCATGTCTTGATGCCGTTGAATGAAATCATGTCTGAACACTCAGTTCTGGCCAACCCATGCAGCCACACTGTTGTACATTTTGTCAAAACAACAATCCTGTTGGATTTACAGAACACTTGTGCAACATCTCAACATTTTCACTGTTGTGTTTTTTTATTATTTAAGCTAAGGAACTGTTACACTTAGCAATTTCTGATTCTGTTTAATCGAATTTTCACCTACTTAGGATAATATAAATTTGCAAAACATCCTGTATCATCTGAGCAAAAATATCAATTTGAATGGCTTCTGGAGTGCTGATGTAGTAACTAATGAAACAGAAAGACTTCAGAGGAGAGCACTCGAGGATGAATTTGGTCAAATTTATGAGCTCTCTTAATCTGACTGAAACAGGAAGATTATTCCATTACGGGAGAGGTTTCGGGTGTATTGATGGCCTGACTGGTGGGGGAAATGTGGTATCAAGGGAGAGAAACGTGAAGAAGGGTGGGCTCATTTGTCAGCCTGAAGCTGCAAGAATCAGGGATTTTTAAAGCAGTGGCCGTGGGGACTCACTAGAAGGAGGATATTATAGAGTTGGCCTGAAGGAAGGAACAACTCAGGATAGCACCTCAAGGTCTGGCAGATGACTTTGATAAAGACGACACAAAAATACTTAATGAGAAGAATGCAAGTTCAGATGGTGGGTAAAATATGACAAAGGTCTTGCAGTTTTAGACAAGCATTAGACATGTGCTTTCATATGAGCCATGTTTTTTCTTCCATTCTAAATCTGGTGGTCTAAAATTGATTTTTTAAGCACCTGTAAGAAAGGAAGGGAAAATAAAATATGGCAAAATAGAAAAATTTTTTTATATTTGTTACCTACCAAATGAAAGCTTTCCTATAGAATATTTTCTATTGTTTTTCACATAATAGTATACACTAACCGGCGACTTAATTAGGTACACATAGCTTGTTAATACATATATCCATGGAGGGTTAAAGGGGACAACATTAAATAAATATATCATGAAATAAATAAATGTGAATATAACATAAAATAAATAAATGTACCATGAAATAATGAAATGTAAAATCAAATAATGAAATGGAGAATGAAATGAATAAACACACCATCAAATGTTCCATTACATCATTCAATGTATTATGAAACGTACCATGAAATAAATAAATGTGCCATGAAATAATGAAATGTAAAATAAAATAATGAAATGTAAAATGAAATTAATAAATGTACCATTAAATATTCCATTGAATAATTAAATGTAAAGTTTCTCCATTTAATACATCACTAAACAATTAAATGTACCATTAAATTATGAATGTGAATGTGAATTATTATGTGAAATTAAATATTTAAATGTGCCATTAAATAATTAAATATAGCTTTTAAATTGTAACATTAAATAATTTAATTGCATTAAATTATTTAATGTTACAATTTTATTTAACAAATTTTGTTAAATAAATTCATTTAAATATACATTTAATTATTTCACTCTGTATTTATTTATTTCACGGCGTCGCGCAGCAGACTCATCATGAAATCATTTAAACTGTTACCTTCACCCATCAAACTATGGAGTCAAAAGGCAAGTTAAAAAGATGTGTCTTTAAAAGAGATTTAAAATTATTCAAAGTACTGGCAATCCTCACGGTGAGAGGAAGATCACTCCAAAGTTTGGGAGCCACAGAAAAGAGAGCTCTGTGTCCTTGGCTCACGAGACGAGTTCTAGGAACATCGAAATGCAGCAGGTTACCTGACCTTCAGAGTTTACTAGGAATGTGCTTGTGTAAGAGCTCCGGTAAGTAAGAAGATGTCTAACAGTTTAAACCTTTAAAAACCAAAAGGAAAATCTTTTAAAAATCCCAAGACATATAGGCAGCCACTGCAGAGAGGACAATATGGGGGTAATGTACTCACCTCTTCTCTTACAGGTCATCAGACGGGCAGTAACTGGACTATACTGACTGGGAAATTATTACTCTGTCCAATTAATCTCAATTTAACTAGTGGTATTCTGCTGTATTGTCAGAATTTGGGAAAACCAACATGAAAGTTTGTATCCATCCTGCCTTGTATCAGCGGTTCAGGCTTGTGGGGGAGGTGAAATGCTGTAAAAGATAATTTCTTGACACACTTTGTTTGTTTAAACATCACCGCCTAACCAGAGTATTACTGCTGTCTGGGTTTATCCTTTACAGCCAGAATGTATCCATCTTCTGAAGGCTACATTTTAACAAAGATAATAGACAATGTTTCATGGCTTAAATCATCCCTATTTGGTTGATTTCACTTCATTTCAATGTCATTCACCAGATCTCAATCGATTAGAACACAATTGTAAAGTGGTGGAATTGGAGATTTACCCCATCGATGGACAACTGGTATATCTGCAGCAACTGTGTGATGCCATCATGTCAATATGGACCAAACTCTCTGAAATAAATCTGATTCTATGTTGAATCGATATCATAAAGAATTAAGGCAGTTTTGAAGGCAAAATGGGGTTCGGCCTGGTACAAGCAAGGTTTATCTCATAAACTGGTATGTCTAAACTTTAAAAATGGAAAAATAAATAATCTTCAGTCATAATCACATTATCTTTAAGATTTTCCGAAACAATTTTCAGTTTTTAATTAAAGTATGATCATTAGTGGATAAAAATATTGTTTGTTTGGCCCAGTTCAGCAGTTTGTTCACAGCACTCCTTTCTCAACACTTTCACTGAAAATTTTTTCATTTCATTTCTTTTGATTAGGACTAAAACAATACCTGCCCCAGTATGCCGCTGAGAGGAGCACAGTATGATCAAAAAGAAATATATATTTTTTTAAACAGTGAACCAAAAAGGGCTTGACTATTTCAGAAAAGTTGTTTTTTTAACCAGCTGACATGAAAGCAGAATTCAGAGCACATGCTGCCTCTCAGGGTGTCTGGCGTGGAGAGATCAAGGCATTTCAGAGGTTTTAGGCATGTCAGTTTGTTTAAGCTGTGTTTGCATACCAATTAAGGCTCGTAGACTTAGACAGGTGTGAAAAACCTTTTTGGCACTCCAACACACTGGTTTTTCAGTCGCATGTCATATTATGGTACCTTGTAACATTTCAGTGGATGACAGATCTGTGTGCAGCTTGTGTACCGTCACAAACATTTTCTCCAAAACGCAAAAATAAATAAATAATAATAACAATAAATTCAAGTCTATTTATCTTCCTAGAAACAAATAGGTTAAAAGCACTAAACAAAGAAAGATAAAACAATATTATTCATTTTTAAATAGATGTACCACATTGCAACACATGAAACGCATTGTAATAAAGCTTAGGAAAGGCAGAGTTTACCATTACATTGCATCACCGCTTTAATACAAAAAAATACCATAAGCTTAAGGGAACTAAGCTTGCCAGTTGCTTTAATTTTAAAAAGAAAGTTTGTCTTTTTATATATATTCTGGTAGTTTAGAGATTATGGGCTCTGGTTGTTGGAAGGGAGAAAATAGACCTCTAACCCTGGGAACCTCTAAGCATTCCCTCGCTGTTTTTGTACTCTGCAAAAGTTACCAAAATTGTTTTTTGAGCAAATCCTCCTTATGAGAGATTTGACCTCTATGCTTTCCTTATTGATTTTTTTTTTTAATCCATTACCCATGAAATATTATTCCTTTTCCTTCAGTCCATCGTTTAACAAAAGACTGTCATAAGGTTATTTTGAAATCTGTCATGTCAGCTAGAACAAAAATATCACAACCACAAATCATTATGATTGCATATATCAGACCCACATAAAGTAGTATGTAACCATGATGTGGCAAAAAAAAAAAAACACAACTTATTTTTCAAAAATCTGAAAAGGACCATGTGCATATTTCCCCACACCCCTTCAGTACCCATAAATAAAGTTTAGTTCAAGCCACCACCTTCAGGAGTCAGATAAATGGTTCATAAAGTATAAAAGTATTGAGAAGAACGGGGAAGAAATAGCATTATAAAGACCATATAACATACCAGACAGGTCAGGGATAAAGCTGTGGGAAAATGTAAAGCAGAGTCTGGTTCCAAAACAGTATTTCAAGTGGAAGGGGTTTCTGTGAAATATTGAATCAGGTGGGCTGAATACATGTACATTGCTTAAGTAAATGTCCATTGAAAAAGAGTGATCTCTTCAACTTTTCAATAATGTACTACTTTGTGTCTGTCCATCCCATAAAACCCCAACAAAATACCTTTACATTTACAGTTGCAGTGTGACAAAATGTGGAAAAGCTCAAGGGGTATGAATACTTTTGTAAGGCATTTTTAAGCTCTTTTCAGTTATGAAATAGTGATGAAATAATGATGAAATAGGGATTCACCTGGTCAATTTCCTCTAGAACCAGCATGCCTCTTGACTTTAGATGTTATTGCCTTGGAAGCCAATACATGTATGTTATAAGCCTTATTTTTAGTCCCAGATTTTTCTAACAAAGATGTTTACAACTTATTCTAACAAGGAGAAAAAAAAACATAAGACAGGGGTGTCCAACTTTTCTGTTATGTGGCCCAAAATTATGAAGTCAAAAGGACTCATAGGCCAATACTTTTTAATAAAACCACAAATTTTGATTTTTTTTTTTTGACAAATGTAGGCTATTCTTAGCAAGAAGAACAGAACACAGGTCACTCTTTCTTCAGAAACCCTTGCTGTTTTTAGCAAAGTTTGATGAATTAATTTTAAAAAAGCAGATTTTGGTGTACCAAAGTGAAAATCACTGGATGGATGTGGTCCTTTTTTGGTATGAAATCAAAGAGAAGTCAAAACGTGTAGTTATTAAAAGATAATTAGCTACTTTTTGTTGCACCTAACTTTGTAAAAATAATTTAATTTTGCCTAAATTAAAAATAAATGTCTCTATCTTCACCAACCACCTGTTCTGGGGTGGGTGTGGGGAGGGGGGCACAGATGGCCTCCGGGCCTCAGTTTGGACACCCCTGCCTTAATACCTCTGACAAAACATCATTTTGCCAGTTACAAAAATAAATCCCTCTGGATAAAATATACAGAACTGGATAGTATAAAACGGTTGCTTAAACTCAATTGAATGTTGGACAGTAGACAGGATGGTTTTTCGATACAAACTATTGTCAGTTTATTTTGAGAAATAAGCAGAAAAATATAAAGAAGATGGTTTGAATCATCAAATTATATTTCCCACTTTTACTTCTGTTCATTTTCTGCTCCTCTGTAAGTAAGCTCCATCTCATCTGCTCAAATGGATCAGTCACCGGTGACAGTAAACTGACTTTGATCACTTGATTGTCAGGTGTGTCTGTAGCTCCACAACCAAGTTGCTTCGTACGTTGACTTTTCTCCTCATTAGAGCTGATAATCATCCCGTTCCTGACAATTTTGTGAATTTCTTCCAGCATATGCCTAAATCTTTTGGTGCCCAAGTGCAAGAATAAAGTGCAGATTTGGCCAAGGGTAGTTCCCAGAGTTATATTTTATGACAGATGTAAGAACTTTGGCAAGACTGTTTTGAAACATCAAGAAGCTCACAGTTTCCACAGCCTCTGAAATTCCTTTCTTACGTCACTACAAATCTACAGTGAATGTGTCAAACTAACTACAAAAATTTGTTTTCATTAAAAGATTTGCTATTACCAGGTACAATCATAATGCCTTTATATGATTAAATCATGTGACTTTGGACATTGCGTGTATATTGCTTGCATTTATTCAGCTTATTTGCTTTATCTATCTTTATTAAACTCACATTCTAGCTCACACCTTCCTGCATCTGAGGAAGATCTGCATCTGAAGACATTATGGAGATGAACTGCTGAGTGTATCCGGCCAGTGTAGCTGAGAAGAGTGAGGTTGGCTTGTCATGGTTTAGTTTTGATTCAGCTTTTGTTGCTATTGGTTTTCGGTTTTTTCCACCTTGTTTTAGTTTTAGTTAGGGTTTCACTTTATTTATTGTTTTTAGTTTCTCCTTCCCCTCACTTCAGCCTTCCCTTCCACTGCAGTTAGTCACACCTGCCAGCCACTAATTAGCCAGACTCATTTCACCTGCCAGCCTCCCTACTTAAGCCTCACTCTGCTGTCACTACTTTGCCGGTCCGTCATCGTTCTACACCCTCTCCATGCCAGTCCTCGTTTTGCTTTGGAAGATTTGATTTGCCCTCTGATTCTCGGTTCCCCGGCGTGTTAGGACGCCCTCTGATTCTCGGTTCCCCGGCGTGTTAGGACGCCCTCTGATTCTCGGTTCCCCGGCGTGTTAGGACGCCCTCTGATTCTCGGTTCCCCGGCGTGTTAGGACGCCCTCTGATTCTGGGTTCCCCGGCGTGTTAGTACGCCCTCCGTTCTTGTTCTCTGGTGTTTTAGATGTTCCCGCTTCCCTTGTGCCCCGGCGTTTCCCTCACGCCCCGGCGTTCTCTTCCCCAAGCCCCGGCGTTTCCTGCACGTCCCGGCGGGTTCCCTCTGGCGTTGTCGTACGCCTGTTCTTCCCTCTGGCGTTGTCGTACGCCTGTTCTTCCCTCTGGCGTTGTCGTACGCCTGTTTTTCCCTCTGGCGTTGTCGTACGCCTGTTCTTCCCTCTGGCGTTGTCGTACGCCTGTTCTTCCCTCTGGCGTTGTCGTACGCCTGTTCTTCCCTCTGGCGTTGTCGTACGACTGTTCTTCCCTCTGGCGTTGTCGTACGCCTGTTCTTCCCTCTGGCGTTGTCGTACGCCTGTTCTTCCCTCTGGCGTTGTCGTACGCCTGTTTTTCCCTCTGGCGTTGTCGTACGCCTGTTCTTCCCTCTGGCGTTGTCGTACGCCTGTTCTTCCCTCTGGCGTTGTCGTACGCCTGTTCTTCCCTCTGGCGTTGTCGTACGCCTGTTCTTCCCTCTGGCGTTGTCGTACGACTGTTCTTCCCTCTGGCGTTGTCGTACGCCTGTTCTTCCCTCTGGCGTTGTCGTACGCCTGTTCTTCCCTCTGGCGTTGTCGTACGCCTGTTTTTCCCTCTGGCGTTGTCGTACGCCTGTTCTTCCCTCTGGCGTTGTCGTACGCCTGTTCTTCCCTCTGGCGTTGTCGTACGCCTGTTCTTCCCTCTGGCGTTGTCGTACGACTGTTCTTCCCTCTGGCGTTGTCGTACGCCTGTTCTTCCCTCTGGCGTTGTCGTACGCCTGTTCTTCCCTCTGGCGTTGTCGTACGCCTGTTTTTCCCTCTGGCGTTGTCGTACGCCTGTTCTTCCCTCTGGCGTTGTCGTACGCCTGTTCTTCCCTCTGGCGTTGTCGTACGCCTGTTCTTCCCTCTGGCGTTGTCGTACGACTGTTCTTCCCTCTGGCGTTGTCGTACGCCTGTTCTTCCCTCTGGCGTTGTCGTACGCCTGTTCTTCCCTCTGGCGTTGTCGTACGCCTGTTCTTCCCTCTGGCGTTGTCGTACGCCTGTTCTTCCCTCTGGCGTTGTCGTACGCCTGTTCTTCCCTCTGGCGTTGTCGTACGCCTGTTCTTCCCTCTGGCGTTGTCGTACGCCTGTTCTTCCCTCTGGCGCTGTCGTGCGCCCGTTCCTTCCCTTTGGCGCTGTCGTACGCCCGTTCCTTCCCTTTGGCGCAGTCGTGCGCCCGTTCCTTCCCTTTGGCGTTAAGTACGCCCGTTCCTTCCCTTTGGCGTTAAGTACGCCCGTTCCTTCCCTTTGGCGTTAAGTACGCCCGTTCCTTCCCTTTGGCGCTGTCGTGCGCCCGTTCCTTCCCTTTGGCGCTGTCGTGCGCCCGTTCCTTCCCTCTGGCGCTGTCGTGCGCCCGTTCCTTCCCTCTGGCGTTGTCGTACGCCTGTTCCTTCCCTTTGGCGTTAAGTGCGCCCGCTCTTCCCTCTGGCGTTGTCGGACGCCCGCTCTTCCCTCTGGCGTTGTCGGACGCCCGCTCTTCCCTCTGGTGTTAGTACGTCTGGCCTTGCCCGTCTTGCCTTGTGGCAATGTTTGCCTGTCAGCGTCGGTCAGACGTTCTTTGTTTTGCCTACCAGGGGTTATTAGAAACCCCTTTTAGTCCGCTTTGTTTTTCCTTTGTTTCAGATCGCCCTGAGTGGGTAGTTTTTTGTTTGATTTTGGCCCACCATCCGTACCACCCTCCACCCACCCTGCTTTGATCTGTTTGGTTTGACCCTAGCCCGCCATCCGTACCACCCTCCACCCACCCTAGGTTGGTTGTTGTTTAGTTTGTTAGGCCGTCCGGAGACCGGCCTTGAGGGGGGGGTAATGTCATGGTTTAGTTTTGATTCAGCTTTTGTTGCTATTGGTTTTCGGTTTTTTCCACCTTGTTTTAGTTTTAGTTAGGGTTTCACTTTATTTATTGTTTTTAGTTTCTCCTTCCCCTCACTTCAGCCTTCCCTTCCACTGCAGTTAGTCACACCTGCCAGCCACTAATTAGCCAGACTCATTTCACCTGCCAGCCTCCCTACTTAAGCCTCACTCTGCTGTCACTACTTTGCCGGTCCGTCATCGTTCTACACCCTCTCCATGCCAGTCCTCGTTTTGCTTTGGAAGATTTGATTTGCTTTCACATTTAAGGTCAGTCCTGCCAGTCTCTCTGAAAGACTTTGTTAATATTGCTAGTTCCTGGTGAAGCTCTGCCTTTGTCCTGGTGTCTCCTGAGAACTGCTAACCTGACTAGTCACTCTGAGAAAGCTCTGTCCAGTTCCAAGCCTTCCAGCTTCGTTTGGACTCTCTCTCCTGGCCGTCAGCTCCTGCCTTCACCTGCACCCCTGAGCCGCTGTATTCCTGCACCTCTGGTTACATCTTCCATCAATCATCTACCCTTCAATAAACCTCTCAAACTTTTGTCCTGTGTGTGTTCTGAGTTCATCAATAAACAAATCCTGACATGGTTAAGAATCAATAGCATTTGCAGAGTAAATATTGAATGTTCATAACCTCACTACTGAATCTCAATTTGAAAAATTCAGGAATATCCCACAATCTATATAATGAAAAATAGATCAGTTTAAACATTTTAAACATAGTGCTTTGTGTACTTTTTATAAAGTCTCATCCTCTGCTTAAAGTATTTTGAGTCTACATTTATAAAAAGGGGAGATAGGCACCAGCAAATGAAAAACTTAAATCAGGGAAGCCCTTATTTAATCTTTGCGGCTTCCTGGGTTATCATTTTCTAAGAAAACAAGCTTGATCGGCCATGTTTGCTGTGTATCGGCAAAAAAACAGAAACAACCCCCGAGTATTGGCATTCCAAGACAGATGGTACTTACGATGTGTATTTCTATCGAAATCTACAATACATGGAGTAAATCAATATATAAAAAATATAATAGAAAAGGTGACTTTCATGTTAAATGTCAACTAACACCATTGAAAACTAACAAGGACTTGCTCACAAAATAAAATAAAATAGACATCCATTTTAACTTTAACTTTGATTATTTAAAATCTAACAGCATCTCAAACATAGACAAACTGACTGATTTAGTGGATAACCTAAGCTTTTCCAGTTGTGAAATGCTGATATTTTACATATTAGTGAATCTAGAACTGGTAAACCTTGAAGTGATTTGGCTCCTAACAGACAATGTATTTGTTGTCCATTCAGTCAAGCCCCAGAAACTCAAAAAAAAGAAAAAAAAAAAGAAAAACTATTTAAGCAAATAATTGCTATCCTATAGAACAGATGTCAGTATTTAATAGCTTGTTTCCTAATAATTATATTTCGGATATTTAAAAAAAATTATTTGCTTCGACATATAAGAAGAAGGGTTGTTGTTCCTCTAGTTTTTATAATTAAACATTTATTTTCAATCTCTAAAATGACATGAAACAAGGAAAAAAAAGCTTCTTTGTTTTTGCATAAAATATTTATGCGCTGTCATGCAGATCAATCATATAAATGAACTTTTTTTTATCTGACCCTTCTGAACAACTACACGTACTGAACACTGTCAAGGTATCGACCTTTTTGGGCATAACCGATATACATGCAGATATGTAAATAAAGCTGGCATGTCTGACATTATCAGACGTTAGCGGTGGCACCATGAGCTCAGCTTTCAGGAAGTTATCAGGGAATCCTAAACTCAATCAAAACATTTTTCCAGAACACAAAGGGTGTCTTGTTAACACTTGATAGAGTGTCATTGTGCTCCACAAGGCTCTTTAACTGTGTTGTGCAACTGCCCAGGCAGTGGGATAAACAGATATCCCAGAGGGCTGATGTTGAAACCAGTTGATCTGAAGGTATCCACACACCTCATGTCGAAAGAAAATATGCTTAATGTGCTGAAAGATTGCACAATTCCACCAACTAAACTTATTTCTCTCAACGTTTTAAAGCACTGTTGGAAACTTTGCCGACTGCCTGATAACACTGACGATGCCACTAGTATGTACCCTCTGGTGTTTGTTTTTACACCTTTCAAATGTAATCATTCAAACACCCGAGTGGCGATACGCGTGAGTGCTAAATTCCATCCAAGTCAGGCTATTCCAACATAGCTTCCGGGTGATTGACGTGGTGCTTCACTATGTTTGGCTATAGATAGTCATTGAAGCGGACTGCGATAAAATCCAGTGGCAGGTAAAACTGCTTTTCTAAAGCAAGTGATTTTAGCCATAAGAACTTAAAACGAGGTGCAACAACAATGTAGATCATCAGAGCTGAACGATGTTATGAGTATAGGTCTGTGTTGAAGTATCTGCGTTTTAATAGAAAGTGTCTCTTATCTTCTTTCCAAAACTGATTGGCTGCCACTTTCTGCTATGAGCTTTATTTATTTGTGTTTTTGCTAAACAGCCCTTTGTTCGGTATGTGCAACACAGATACATGAAAGGTGATGTCAATTATGTATAAGTGTGGACTGGATGAACCATTGTGAGCCCATGAGAGTCACCTGCTAGCGCCTGCTCCCCGGCTCCCTGCTGTGAGCCAAACAAGTAAAGCGCTTAGGTCCCCCTGATGAATTTATTTATTCATGATCACAACCATCCTGATTCATGCTTCCAAACACTCTTGGGAACTCTTTTGTTAAGTGCAGTCATCCAACACAGCATGGATGTCTGAAACAAAGAGTCTACCTACAAGCCACATTGTTCAACAGACAAACAGATCACAAACAGAGCAACAGTATTTATTTATCGTCGTGATCAGACTGCTGCTGTACTTGTGCTTGAGTTTGTGGACTTCTAATTTAAAAAAAAAAAAAAAAAATTAAAGTTCACCCGCATTAAAAAGGTGGTTTGTGTTTTCTATGCTACAGTCAGGGCTGGGTTTTTCAGAGCAGTCCTGATAACATGGTGTAAAGTAAAGTAAACATGACTGCCATGGTCATACAAAGACAACAGTTCTTCTTGTGTATGGAATTTGATTACAGTGCCTGTAATCAAATTCCATTCCAAGAATGTGTAAGGGTTATTGCTAACCCTTACACATTCTCACATATTGTCATGTTACAACCATGTATTTTGAAGATTTCAGGTAATAGACCACCACTATGTAGAGCCAAATTCTACATCACAGTGGAAATAAAATAAAAAAAAATTTAAAAATAAAGTCCTGAAACTATGACATCCGAACTGACTGTATGTATTCAGCATGTTTTACTCTTAAACACGTGGCAGCATCATGCTGTGAATATGCTTTTATTCAGCAGCAACAGAGTAGCAGGTCAGAGTCAATGGGGATATAGATGCTAGAAGAAAACTTGTAAGATAGAAAGACTTGAGCGGGACAACAGCCCTTAACCTACACCCAGAGCTTCAATAGAATGGTTTAAATCAAATTATGTTCATGGGATAGGTCTGGGATACTGAACATTCAATCTCACTGAGCTTAGGCGGGTGGCCAGAAGAGCAATAAGGAGATTTGCAGAGGGGAACTTGAGACGATTTCTCCAGAAACTGAAAGAGCTAGGAAGCAGAGCACAGGAATGTAGGCGCTCAACATGAATGCAGGAACTGGTTCCTGTGGAAAGGATGATAGAAAGGTCCGAACTCAAGGTTGTTGAAGAAACGGAAGAAAGGTCGGCCTGATTACCACGGTTGAGAGCAGAATAATGTAGCATCTGCCTCAGGGGATCTGCTCCTCTTTAAGCTCCTCCCGATTGGTCCTGAAGTGCTGCAGCGGTGGAGTCACACCGCCACTCACACCCTGCAGTGAAGAGGTAGGAGAGACACACACGCACACGCATCAAACTCCACACTGATCCGAGGGTATGACATTGTGTGTAAATAAGTCAATGGTCTTTGACACCAGTCATTTCTCGCACTTTTCAGCCCACATTTACATGTTGGCCCTCTGCCAGACGACTGTCTGATTTCAGGAAACAGACTCGAGAGGTTTCCAATTGGTTTAAGGATTTTTTTTTTCTTCCAGAGTACACGGATGAGATTGTGTAACGGTTCATAAGTCAATATGTGGTGAGGAGGCTTTGTAAGAGCATATCTCACATCTGATTCATGTGTTCTCAGCTATCCCAGGCTGTTTTTGGTGAGCTCACTCAGGAAGGGGTGGCGCACCATAAAACTGTGGAGTTGAGACACCTCTCTGTGCCCCCCAGCACAAATACACACACCGCCAACAATCAAAGTCTTGGAGAAACAGTGTGAAGGCCAAACAAGGAGGTAGGATGTGAAGCCTGAGAACTGCACACCCACAGAGAGACATGCACATCCACACCTGCAGAACTGTATGAGCCATTTCAGTTTCACTAAGAAGGTCAGAACACAGACGTGTGTGTTGTAGAAATGACTCAGTTCCCCAACGTAAGAAAAGGCATTTGCCTTTCAAAACCTTTATGTGGGAGAGCTAATTGCCATTCCAACCATACATTCAGGTTACCCTCAGTCCAGCTGCCATCGTTCAGCTACATTTTTTGCTCTTTGCTGCATAAATAGTCTTTTTCTGTAGAAGCAGCCCAACTTAACAATTCTGAGAAGTTCTTCTTCTGACTTCAGTATTTTGTTGGGATGACTATCTATCAACTCGCTTCCAAAGATTCCTTTTTGACTCATTATCTAATTTTCTTAAGCAGTTTAGCAGCAATAATTAATTATTGGGGGTGATTTTAACCTAGACTGGATTTGTAAAACAACCATACAGAAATTAAACAATATCACAAATTGCAAATGAACAACTTGATAAGATTTCTACAAACAAACAAGATTGTTTGATAAAAGTATATAATCTAAACACAGGCATATCTGAACATGGGAAGATATCTTTTTCCATTTATACCTACCTGAACATGAATTTACAACATGTAAAATGAGATGAAATAATTCGGGGCATAAAATGTGAAGGTATATGTGATGATTTAATATAAAAAACTAAATAGATTCTTTTAAAATATACAAAAACCTTGTAATGCAAGCACAAAGGGAAACAGAGTTTAGGACCCTTAAGAAGAAAAAGGACTCAGTCCTTAAAAACAATTCATAATCACACCCAAGCACAGATCGAAGGATATTTAAAAGGCTTATGAAAAAAGTGACTATACAGGTTTACAAAGCTAAAGCAGATGTCTTCTCAAGTAGGATTAAAAGCAAAAAAGAGAACAGCACAAAACACTGGAAAACCATTAATAAACTCACAGGGAGAAAAAAGGAGGAAAAGGAAAAGAATAAGGGGAGAAAAGGAATTACAGTAAGCCACACAAATTAATGAGGTGGTCATAGTTCCAATACTTGTATCATAGCAAGTAGTTTCAATTTCTATTTTCTTAGATTTATCCATAACCTGACTCAGAGTTTTATGCACTTCTACTCTCAACAATCTGCCTAGTGGTTAGAGCACAGAGCTTCGGTCCCAGAGGTTCTGAGTTCAACTCCCACAAGCTGCCATTCTGGGTCTCTGAGCAAGACCCTTAACCCCCAATTGCTCCCCAGGTGCCGCACAGTGGCAGCCCACTGCTCCCCAAGGGGATGGGTTAAGATGCAGAAGTGAATTTCTCCATTATGAGGTCAATAAATTTAAATTATTTATTATATTTATATATATAAAATACTGTGTTATACTTGGCAGGTGGCAGGTGACAAAGAAGTATACTGTTTTTTACTAAAGCTCTTGAAAAGGTGGTTGCAGAACAAATGGTGGGACATTGCAAGGGTGAAAACCTTCTGGACCCCATGCAGTTTGGCTTCAGAAAAAAAATCACTCAGCTGAAACTGGGTGCTGCTATTTTATTGAAATACTAAATCTAAATCATTCAATTCTTCTCTCAAAGCAGATTGCTACAAACAGTTCATAAGTACTCTCAACTGGATAAAGCATGGTTATGACTGAATCTCGTGACCCCCTGTAGTACCTCCACGGCACCTCCAGCGGTCGCGACCCCCACATTGAAGATCTCTGAACTAAAACTTTCTTTTATGCTCCGATCATGTCACATTTCTCCTACTGTATATTTTGCTGATATAATCAAGCTCTCACAGCTGTTAAACTTTTGAAAACATAACTACCTTTGCTAATGTGCATTTAATTTTCACCTCCACCTCTCAAGTTACTTGTTTTCCGTACTTCTGAACAGATTAGCAAAATAACAAGGTTCGAAGCCCAAGTTTCGTAAAAAAACAAAAACAAAAAACATACAAAGGTGTGCCTAAATTTAATTTAAATATTTAGAAACAACCAATCATACCTTTACCGTGGTCATTTTAGAATCTCTAGTTAACATGGTAATAAAGCCCAATGGCAGCTTGACATTTACCTTTATATGCCCTTCACATAAATTACTTCAAAAAATATGTTTTTATTAGTCCAGAGGAATTAAGTTTTCCGGCAAAGCAAAGGGCTTAGTAATCTTAGGGACCTGCCATGAAATCATACCTTTTGTTTCTCTTTTAGTGATGGTGTTTGTGCCAATGTGCATATTCAAGAAGAACTGAGAAAGTGTTTTTGGTTTCCCTGACCACAGCGATGCCATCAGTTTACAGTAAACCTTTGTGGTTTTGAAAAAGTCAGGAATTCCTGGACAGGTGGCAGGCATAAATAAGGGCGATTACTTTGTGTAATCCCTGTTTTTATACAAAGAATATGGTTTTAGAACATATTTTCTCAAAACTGTTTAAATAAAGCTGAGTCTAAACAAAGATTATAAACACAGTGAATCAAAATAATGTAACACATTTAAGAGTTTAGATTCTACCGTTCTTTGCTGCTTATTATTATTATTGTTATTTTATTGTATTGTATTTGATACTTCAAGCATTAAGGCATCTGTTTCTTTAGTTTTCCTCAGAAAATCTTAGTGGAGATTATCTTCATGTCTTACTAACAAAAAACACCTTTCTGTAATATACACATACATATGACTGTAAATACAGATTCTTGTCAGTGGTGTTTAATTATTTTTGGCCACATGAACGCCTAAGTAAGCGTGAGTCACTATTGTCTTCAGGCAGCAGGTGGCAGCAATCCATCAGTAAACCAGACATAAGTAGATCTGCTCAAATTTGATTTTATCACAAACATTTCTTAAAACATGTTTTGACAACAGTAAAAGCAATCTGTACTGTAACAAAAGCTGATGAATGGTAACGGTCATGCATCACACACGGTGTAGATACACCCCGAGCACGAGCTGGTCATCCATTTGGTTGGTGAGCGCTAACTGTTGCGGTATGCAGGATTTCCTGGTAACAGGAGACTGATACATAGTCGGAGCCACACCACAGAGAGAATAATCATGCCATGATTAAGTAGCTCTTTTAGAGTTTTTTGCAGATGTGACAAAACTGACAAAATTTGGGCATAATGGGAAATATTTTAATGTCAGAGGTTTCTGTACTTCTGCTTTATCACTCCCCTCTCCTTGAAGTATGTTATTTTCCATTCCATTTGAATCAAATATATTTAGATTGTTATTGTTTCTGAGTTCTGCTTTGCTAAATGTGACCTTGTTTTTCCTACACATAGGCCTGAGCTGTTGCGGGTGAGTGACCATGAATTGAGAAGTGTTATGAGGTAAACTCAGCTGACATTAACGCACATTTTGAGAGAAAATATTTCCATGAATTCAGTTTGTGTGAAGTCTGGCTTGTGTATGGTGGCCTTGTAGAGAACCCGTGACATTTACAATCCATTGAAATTAGGATGTACATGGCTATTAAAGGTCATTAAGCACATTCAGCGTTAGGTTTTTAGGTATATTTTTTCACAAAGGTCTGGTGAAGGGAAGAAACAAATGTGTTGTTAATTAAAATAATCCTCATAGAAGATCTATGTGGTCTCAGTTAGCCTTAAAATATGACAGAAACAGACAGCTGCTATGATTTACCCTAAGCATTCTAAGTAGAGTTGAATTGAACAAGTTTTTCTTTAAAAGCAGAGCTCCGCCTCAGACAGAGGAAATGGAAAAGCTTTAAGAAAAGGAAGGGAGGCCCCTCAGTACTTAGGAAACGTTCCAGTGGGGGTGAAGAATGCTATTCAAATGAAAGCAAAAACCCGTCTGGTACATAACGTACTGTACATTAAGACAGTTAAGCTCCCACACCCTCCCCCCACTCCCTCTCCGAGCCACTGAGCAAAGAAACTGCTTTCTTTACTGATTTTACATCAGTAGTTACTGTAATTTGTTGTAGTGTCTCCCTAGAGACATTCGTGACCCACATTGCAGGAGACTTTACTGGAGTAAAATATCACAATAAAGGTTATTAAGATATTTCTATTTTCCAATTTAAAATAATAACAGAAGGTCAGGAAGGGTGGTGGGTGCTAGGACAGGTTAAATATATATATATATATATATATATATATATATATATATATATTATATAAAATTTGCTTGCATACTACTACTTTAGTTACTTGCTTAGCTGCTTGCTTTCTCAAGCCTACTTATTATGGTTTACCTATTCAGAGTCTTACTTTTGTACTTAATTGTTCATTTAATTACTTATTTATTTCCCAGTTTATTTTCTCATTTATATAGTTAGTTGTTTTTTTACTTTGTTACTAGGGTATTTACTTGCTAACTTACTCATGAACTTATGTAATTAGTTATCTTCATGCTGATTTACTTAGTTATGTACTTATAACTTATTTTTGCATTTAGTTACTTGTGTACTTCTGTTACCAGCTGGGCTCGCAACTGGCAACAAGAAATGAGAACACAAGACGAAAAGATACACCTGTGGTGTGGATGATATGGAATATGAAATATAGTATACATGATTGGAAAAGTAGTATTTTGCAAAAGAATATATGGAACAAAACATATTAATATCAGGAAGCAGTCACCCATAGAGGGAGAGACTTTGCAGGAGTAGCCTCTTGTCACTCCCACATCTCAGGGGCAGCTAGGTCTTTAATGATATAACCCAGGGCTGCAGGAAGGGGGAAAACAAACCTATTTGTTTGGTTATTTATTTACTTATTCGTTAGCTTGGATACCTATTTACTTTTTTTGGGTACTTTTTTATTTACTTCAAAGTACTGCCCTCCTGCAAATCACTTTCCACCTTTTTTCCTTTTGCAGAGGGTCTGTCACCATTCATTTGTAAGTCACTAAAGCAAACATTTCTAGCAGGTTAGGCACTGTTTTATGTAAGTTAATAAGAGGCTGAACTTAAACTTGTGCTTGAGGTGCTGAAACCAGGCTTTATAGAAAGGTTGTTTTTTTTTAAAATTAAGGTAATCCTCAGGTTGACAGAAGTTTTTGGATACCCAACCTCTCCATTCATAGTTTATCATATCCTAAATATACGGAAAACTATGTTTGCATTAGTGACACAAAATGTTGTGAGACAGTTAGACGATCTGGGATTGACTTTAACGAGAAAGCCCATTGTTGTTTGTTCTTGTAAAGCCCTAGGAATTAGTACAAGAGCAAGAAAAAAATAAACTAAACATGGGGACAGAACTGCCTATGTCAGACCTTTGCTCATTGGTTTATTCAAAGGTCATAGTGGAATGATCTGGTCTTTCCAGGTCCGGTCATGTTGTTCTTAGCAGAATTTTACAAAAGCTACTAAGCCACTCTCGATGACATTTGGTATAAAGATGGAGGATGGGTCATAACTTCTTTTGAGGTACTAAACTTATAATAAATTTGCGTTGACAGCAGAAATGAATAAGATGAGCTAAGAAAAGAAATACCTTTATTGTCCCCCAGTGGGGAAAATCTGGAGTGACAGCGGCAAAAGCACTTGGACAGTTACACACTAGATTAGTAATACACACTAATTTAAAGATAAGTTCAAAAGCAAAAGAGAATGAACTGATCAGAAAGGCAAAAAAAAGGAGTAAGTCCTAAAAGATTGGACTTAGTAATTTTGAAATTATATGTATTTGTGCTTTGTAAAAATGCATTGTAGTAATGTTTCTCTGAGAATTGGACCGCCACACAGGTTTTTCAAGCAAGAGTCATGATTGTGAGTTAAGCACTTTGCGTTGTCTTTGTACTGAAATGTGCTATACAAATAAATTTGCCTTGCCTTGCCTTTGCCTTGAGAAAAAATATTTATCTTCTGAGAAATACCTGTATTATTTCCTCAGAAAAAAAAAGTTAAAAGTGCTTTGACAAGGATTTTCTCAGTATTTAAGAGTTGTACATGTGAGGGAAAAACCAACCTGTTTTAATTAATAGGATATCAAATACTGCATAAATAATGTGTTAAGAATTATTCCCTGGAAGTTACTGTATTAAATGTCTTGAGCAAAGTCTAAATTCTAAAGAAAATGTTGTCTTAAAGTAACTCTAATTCTACCAACATGTTATGACTGGAAGTAAGATCAGCGTTCTGGAGTAGAACAGCAAGAGTCCCATAGAGGATCTATGGATTGAGCTCGAATTAGGGAAATGGCAAGGAGGCATTCCAACTTCGAAGACTAAAAGATAAATTGTCAAATTACCAGAGGACACTTTTAAAAACCTATTATTATTATTATTATTATTATTATTATTAGGCCCGAGCAGCTAAGCGCTGCGAAGGCCTATTGTATCTGTATTGTAAATTATTCTTATTATTCTGCCCCCCTAAAGAGGGGCCTTTTTGGGGGCTTTATCATACTGAAAAACTCACCAAACTTTGCAGATGCATGGTGACTGTTTAAAAATTTTGTATTTTAAGGTCGTTACAAAAATCAAAAGAAAAATGCCTCAACGGCGCCACCTAGCAATTTTCAAAGGACCCTTTGCTATTCACTTACTTCATCGTAGAGACATGAGATTTGGTACAGTGGTAGAGCTCACCAAGACGCTCAGAATTTACAATTAATGTCATAGTGCAAGTATCACAGGAAGTTGGCCATTTTAGACTGAAAGTCTGATTTTGACCTAAATTTTGACAGTTACAGCATTGGTATAAGATCTAACTCCTCCTAGAGATATCGAGCGATCGGCTTGAAACTCGGGCAGTCTGATCATAAGGCATGGCCAATCAAAAGTTATCAAAACGGTGAGTTTTTGAGCATGCTGGAGGGGCGTTGGCAGGGGTCAAAGTTCACCTATTTGCCACAAAATATAAAAGTGTTATATTTCCTACACAGAAACAGACAGATGCACCAAACTTTCAGTAATTGATCACCATCAGGTCTCCTATAATATCCAATGGTCAAATGATGACATTGCTTAGGCCACGCCCCCTGACAACAGGAAGTGTCATGTTTTGTTGTAAGCGGTCGCTATGCTACCCCTCTGAGCTAATCAACATGAAACTGTGTCCACAGACAGAACACATGTTGATGTGTTGTGGATTTCAGGCCCAAGTGGATTCGATGGAGCAGGAGAGCGTGGCGGCGTGGTGAAGTCACCTCAAACGCCGCTGCCATACGTTTGGCTCTGAATTCCACATTTTTGGGCCGAGCTGCTTAAAACTCACTTGGATGCATCCTTATCCACCCCCCAACAGGAATCCATAACAAACTTTGGTGGGCGTGACCTAATGCCTCAACGGCGCCACCTAGCAATTTTCAAAGGACCCTTTGCTATTCACTTACTTCATCATAGAGACATGAGATTTGGTACAGTGGTAGAGCTCACCAAGACGCTCAGAATTTACAATTAATGTCATAGTGCAAGTATCACAGGAAGTTGGCCATTTTAGACTGAAAGTCTGATTTTGACCTCAATTTTGACAGTTACAGCATTGGTATAAGATCTAACTCCTCCTAGAGATATCGAGCGATCGGCTTGAAACTCGGGCAGTCTGATCATAAGGCATGGCCAATCAAAAGTTATCAAAACGGTGAGTTTTTGAGCATGCTGGAGGGGCGTTGGCAGGGGTCAAAGTTCACCTATTTGCCACAAAATATAAAAGTGTTATATCTCCTACACAGAAACAGACAGATGCACCAAACTTTCAGTAATTGATCACCATCAGGTCTCCTATAATATCCAATGGTCAAATGATGACATTGCTTAGGCCACGCCCCCTGACAACAGGAAGTGTCATGTTTTGTTGTAAGCGGTCGCTATGCTACCCCTCTGAGCTAATCAACATGAAACTGTGTCCACAGACAGAACACATGTTGATGTGTTGTGGATTTCAGGCCCAAGTGGATTCGATGGAGCAGGAGAGCGTGGCGGCGTGGTGAAGTCACCTCAAACGCCGCTGCCATACGTTTGGCTCTGAATTCCACATTTTTGGGCCGAGCTGCTTAAAACTCATTTGGATGCATCCTTATCCATCCCCCAACAGGAATCCATAACAAACTTTAGTGAGCAGGACTTAGTTTCTCTATAGCGCCACCAAGCAATTTTCAAAGGACCCTTTGCTATTCACTTAGTTCATCGTAGAGTAATGAAATTTTGTACAGTTGTAGATCTCAGCAAGACGCTCAGAATTTACAATTAATGTCATAGTGCAAGTATCACAGGAAGTAAGCCATTTTAGATTGAAATCTGAATTTTGACACCATGTTGACATGTAAAGCATTTGTATTTGATCAAACTTGTCCAGCAGGGGGCAGCAAGAGACATAAGAAGTTATTGTAAGTTGCTCATCAGATCTATTAAGTCTTCCAGATACTGTAGGGTAACATTGGACTAATGTGCACTCACTGTGTAAAAAAGGATGCCAATGACAAAATGAACCAGAGAAATGCCTCACTTGTCATCATGGAAAGAAAGAAAATATATAATAACATAATATAAATTTTGATTTACTCAGTCATTTGTAATAAGTATTTTATTTATCTAATTTCCTAATTTTTGATCATATTTTCTTTAAAATCGCAGACTTTTCGCTATTTTTCATGTAAATCCTTGGTGGCGCTTCATAGCGAAGCCGGTGAGGCCGCAGCGAGCTTGGCCTCCCCTGGGATTGCGCAATCCCATGTTAACTGCGCTGACTTCCATTCTGTGAATGCATCTTCCTGTCTCTAGATCAGAAATTCAATTGTTCAAACAGTTATGAACTGATTTTCCACAATTTAATATATGTGGATTACGAATTGTGTTTTGGTCATCAAACTGTGTGCAGATAACATGTTTTCGTGGTGCTGGCCGATCATAAACAGCAAAGAACTGGTTGTAGATGAGGCCGGCAGTTCCTTGGCCACTAGGCAGGGGGCGCTCAAGGGGCACCGCTCGTGATCCCCAAATAGTAGAGTCAAAACAAGTTATTGATGTTTTATTAGCGAGTTTTGCTAAACAAGTAAAGCACTAAAAACACTCTAAACATACAGCTGGAACAGGACTGATCAGGGAAGGCTTTCCTCCCTGGCAGTGAGCTCCATTGAGACTGAGAGACTTTTAAAACTGAAGAAGATAAAGATAACTTTTACCGGAAAATGATGATATTTTTGTTCAGAAAGAGCGCCACAGGGACTTAAATTATAAGTAGAGGTAAGACAGCGATACTTATTCATGTTTTGTTTTTGTGATAAAATGTGCGTAATGTGGGTTATAGTTTTAGAATGTGTTACAAATGCAGAAATCCATCATAACTCATAAACTGTTACCAATCAAATGACACATTTTTTTTCATCAAAGAACCAATATTTTTCCGTGTATCTTGGTGAATTTATTTGGCTCAATCAGTCTCCTTCAGCACTTTGCAATGAGTCTACTCTGTAAAGTGTATATATTTGTAAATCTGACTCTGATGACGTCAGTGCCTCACCAGCTATGAACCCTACCGCACGTCACTGACCACCACCACCACCATATTTTACATCAGACACCGGAGCAGATGAAGGCCTGCTGTAGGGAACATGTCAGTGAGTTTGACACATTTCGCAGCATCCGTTTGAAGAACTCGTTTCTTTTTTTCGTGCAGTTTCTCTGCGCCTCCCTTGCGTTTCTTATCCATTACTACTGTGAACACCGCTGCACAAAGTTCCACATGGAGCGTGAAGGTGTTTTTTCTACTTTATGATTGGCCTAGCCCTTTAGACTGTCAGGGATGATAACCAATGGGCTGCAGTAGCCTGTGGTAAGGGCCGGGTGATCGGAACAGACTCTTGCGCTGCTGATTTTATTTTTATTCATGCATTATGCAAATATAACGAGGCAGATATATAAAATAATAATAATACATATTATTAATATACATGTCGGGTCTGCCGGCCCAAACAGCACGTCGGCCCACCGGGAAAATGCCCGGTACGCCCGATTACCAGTCCATGCCTGCATGTCATCTAAAGGCAGTTTACAAAGTCAAAATCAATCAGATTATACATATTAAGTCAGATTATCCAGATTGGTAAAAGAAATTCCTATATAAGGGAACCAGTTGATTGCATCAAAGTCGTAGCAAGCGGCATTCACTCCTGAAGAAGCGTAGAGCTACAGGGAGAGTCGTCTGCATTGTCCATGGCTTTGCAGCAATCCCTCATACTGAGCAAGCATGAAGTGACAGCAGAAGGAAAAACTCCCCATTAACAGGAAGGAAAAACCTCCAGCAGAACCGGGCTCAGTATGAACGGTAATCTGCCTCGACCGACTGGGGGTTACAAAAGAGAGAGAAGAGACACAACATGACAGACAAAAAAGCACAGAAGCACACATTGATCCAGTAATCTGTTTGACATTAGATGGTAATAACAGGTGAGCTGTCTTCCCTGGATGATGTCACAGCTAACAGAACGCCAGACCAGGTGTACCTACTATGAAGAAAAAATAGAAAAAACAAAAAGTTAAAAGCTGAAATGACAACAGTCATGCAAAAATGAAGAACAATAGACCCTGATGTCCTCCAGCAGCCTAAGCCTATAGCAGCCTAACTATAAAGGTAGCTCAGCGTAACATGAGCCACTCTAACTATAAGCTTTGTCAAAAAGGAAAGTCCCAAGAGCCAGCTTCTAGTGGAGGAGTTCAAGTATCTTTGGGTCTTTTTCACGAATGAGGGGAAGATGGAGCAGGAGATCGACAGGCGGATTGGTGCGGCGTCTGCTGTGAAGCGGGCGCTGTACCGATCCGTTGTGGTGAAGAGAGAGCTGAGCCAAAAGGCCAAGGAGGAGCTCAGTCATCCGGGGAGGACTCAGAGTAGAGCCGCTGCTCTTTCACATTGAGAGGAGCCAGTTGAGGTGGCTCGGGCATCTGGTCAGGATGCCTCCTGGACGCCTCCCTGGTGAGGTGTTCTGGGCACGTCCCACCGGGAGGAGGCCCAGGGGAAGACCCAGGACACGCTGGAGAGACTATGCTCGCCTGGGAACGCTTAGGGATTCCCCCGGAGGAAGTAGCCCAAGTGGCTGGGGAGAGGAAGGTCTGGGCCTCCCTCTTGAAGCTGCTACACCCGCGACCCGACCCCGGATAAGCGGAAGACGATGGATGGATGGAAAAAGGAAAGTTTTAGGATTAGTCTTAAAAGTAGACAGGGTGTCTGCCTCACGGACCAAAACTGGGAGATGGTTCCACAGGAGAGGAGCATGATAGCTAAAGGATCTGCCTCCCATTCTGGTTTTACAGACTTTAGGAACCACCAGCAGACCTGCTTTCTGAGAGTGAAGTGGTCTGTTAGAAATTACTAAAGTTTGTACACAACATACACATGTGGAATATTGCTAACGTGTTACTTTAGCAATATTTCAATTGCTAAAGTGTTACTTTTACATTATTACTTTTGGGTGAGTATCCACCAATTTAACTGTCAAACTTTCATAAAAGCTGTCTTAATGCAAGAAACGAAACCCTTAAGCACATGAAATAATTAACTTTAAATAACTAAAAAGGTTTTGTTAACTTTTCACATGAAGCTGGATTAACAGCTAGTAAAATACCTTTGATTAAATTTGTATACTAGTGTTTAAACCAGGGGTGTCAAACGTACGGCCTGCGGGCCGGATCTGGCCCGCCGAACGATTTAGTCCGGTCCAGTGGCCAAATGCATTTTCATTATTCAACGGCTGTGTCTCCTCGCTGCATCGAGCGATCTGCACCAGATTTTTTGTGAGTCGTGGCGGAGCGCTGCCGAACACGTTCGTGTGAATCGCCCAGTGGACGGGCGGGCAAAATGCGTGACAGCATCTGTGACAGCATCTGCGGGATTGCGCACCGGCGGTGCGCAAATCCCAGCGGTGGCCAATAGGCCAGAGCGGCGCTTTGCTGCGAGGGCCGATCATCACCGCTTGCGGTTTTAATTATTATTATTATTATTATTTATAACAAAAGCAGTTGAATTATTGTCTTTTGGGGAGAATATTTTTGGTACCATTTTCTTTTGTTTTGAGAGAACTAAGATGTGTCATCTTGGTTCATGAAAAATAATTTAAAATCATAATCTAAAGTATAAAGACTTTTTTTAACAGTAAATTACAATTTGGGCTTGACGGCACATACTGTACAGGCTAGAGGGAACTGGCTGTTTCACAAAGCTTTGAATTCTAAGAATTGACATGATGACTACATCACCATTGGTCATGAAACAAGTTGGTTGGGTTAAGAAAAATATGATCAGCACAAGAATTTTTGCCACCTTACAACCCTACCAAAACTATAGGACTTTGCTTTGGAGACTGCAATTTGTGTCATAAAACACTGTGACTGATCAGGAAAGAAGCACAAAAAGTGACTGTTTTGAAAAATGTGGTGGAATTAGAAAGCACCTTTACAGTGGTTGCCACGTTGGTGGGCAGACTTCTTCTTTTTTTTCTGGTAGACTTTCCTTTTCTCTTGGTTTTCATGGTGTGATATGATCAGTAAACAAAAAAAATCATTCTGCTATGGTATTTTGGTGTCTTTCTTTGTGGTTGATTTGCTAAACAAAAGTAAAAGCTGCACACCGACAAAGCTGTCTTAACAACATTTCCATAAATGGCAAGAAAATGACAATGTGCAATGCACAAAAAAAAAACAGAAAGATTTTTATTCCAGCACTAACAAAAAAAAAGTATCCCATTTCAACTACCTCCGTTTTCAAACGTATTAGGATAAGTTCATGAGTTTTGAGATCCTTACTGAATCCAGATAAAGAGTTTGGAACATGCAAACAGCAAGTGATCACAAGCTTTATTACTTTATTTATCAATCACTTTGTATACAAGGCCTGGAAGTAAACAAGTCCATAAATAATTACAATTAATTATACTCTGGACATCTACACAAGGTGTTATTTTTTGAACCATCAAACAACTTGTGCATTGTACGAAGAATTGATTTGTCATCATCATCTAGTGTCGCTGTAAAGCTGGGACTGTGGAGTTATTGCAGCTTAGATTCAGAAATATGTGAAGCTATAACTTTACCTTACAGGACTAACAACCGCTGCTTAAGACCTTAGATAAAAATAAAAATGAACCCCACTTAAAGATCAGCTGGCCCCTATACCAGTTAAGAAAACACATTTTATGTGGTTAGCTACCAACCAAACCTACATACTCTGATAAGGGAACTGGGTCACTGAACACATGAGAAGGTGGCAACATGTTGGGTGGTACCAGCATGTTATAATGGTTCTTGCTGTTGAGTTAACACAACAAGAAATCTGATTTGGTAAAGAACAAAAATAAAATAAAAGGTTGCTAAAGTTAAATGTACATGGCACACATTTTCTGAAGACTTTCGCATGTTTTGCAAGTCAGCAATGTCTGTATGTCCAATTGCCAACTACCAGCACAGTTTGCTTTATGTATTCTTGGTTACATTTACAAAAAGTAACAATTGTCATCTTGTTAACTCTTAGTGGGTACCCATGTGCGCAACAACTTGGTAACATTTTGACTCTTTACAGTCAGATCTCGATTTTCTTCTGACATTCTTACTCCACCTTATCACAGCGATGATGTTGTTTTGCCGACCAGAGGAAATCACCAGAGTTGGAGGGCTGTTACGTCATGCTGCAATGGGTGTGGGAAAAAAATATTACAGTTAGGAAGAGAGAATGTCTCAGATGAGCAAAAATGAATAAATGAACATATTTAATCATTCATCGCGTATATTCTAGAACAGGTGCAGTCAAAGTATGAATATAAGCTTAATCACAGTGAGTCATAGTGAAATACCAGGTTCAAACCCTGGCCATCTTCTAACTACTTATATGAGTATGTTTTTTTTCAATTTGACGTTTTTTACAAGATACAATTAGGACATATCCATCAAACTTTCCAAAACATAAAAATAAATATCCACACAATGTCTAGACGGGAATAAGTAATATTGAAAACACAACCTTTATACATTTCCAACTCTTTTGGGAATAGTTTTGGCTAAATCACCTAAAAGTATATTTTAAAGTTAAACATTTTTGCTCACAGCAAAGCTTGTATGTTTTACAATTTCCATTTTTACCAGAAAGCCTATACATAATAGACATTTTAATTCGTTCTCTATCATGATAATCCCCCCCGAGACAATGGATCATAAATTAGGTGAGTCAGGCTTCGTCAGATGTCTCTGTCTGACTTTTGAGATCATAAAGCACTTTAAGGTGGATGGAAGAAAGCAATATTGTTCTTAACCCACTTCTGAATATGGAGACACACACACAGGCATGCACGCACGCACGCATATCGCAGGCCATTAGAGACATCAATGTCAGCTAACATTTACTGCACTTCCTCAACCAGTACAATGTCACGCAATCAGAGAAAAATATCTAAGTTAAAAACCCCTGGGGCTACAGATTTTTTTTTTCTTTGTCCAAAATGATTACTTAGTAACATATACCCAGTGGGACTCAAAAGTGTACACACCCCTGTTAAAATGCCAGTGAGTTTAAAAAGGAAACTTCCTTGAAAACTGTTCCCACATATAACAGGATGCATATCTTGTATGATTCAGGTAAAAACAAATACAACTTATTAAAAGGAACAAACCTCTAAAAGAAAAACTGCTACAATAGCCTTGGTGCATAGAGGCGGGCACCCTTCAACTAATAGATTGCTGAAGCACATTTTTATTCAGTTCCCGCATTTGGTCTTCTGGAGTTCAGCCATCAATAATAAAGAATCTGATTAACATGAAATAAAGTGAAGCTGTCCTAGTAGGACTGCTCACTGATTATGTTATTTGCATCCCTATCTAGAAAAGTTAAAAAGGATCAAAGAAATATTACTGGTGTCAGTCAGGAGAAGAATACAAAAAGAAAACAGTATCATATTTAACCTATGGTACAGTGAAAGCACCTATAAAAAAGGACATTTGTCTAAAACAAAGGGAAAACATAAATCTGTCAGAGAGGCTAACGAGAGCATAAAAGCAACAAGAAATTGCTCCAGGTGCTGGTTGGGGTCTGCATGTGTTTAGATTAGAAGTAGAAATAAGAACAGAATTGGTTTCTTCCAGAGAAAAAACCCAGGCCTGGCTACACACCTCCCAAAACCTTGTTGTAGAATAATCTGAAACTAAACCTAAAACATTTGGGCCTCTGTTCTATAAGGTATGCTAGACACAGAAAAGTGAACGGCACACCACAGAGAGAGAACACCAGACCCTCAGAGAAGATGGAGGTAGCAGCATCCGGGGTTTGCTCGTGAGGTGTCTGGTAGACAGCTGAGGATAAAAATTAAAGCATTGGAAATGCCAAGCCAGGATCCAGAGGAAAACTTCAGCAGAAAATCTATGGGGTCACCTGAAGATGCTGAGGACATGGTGATTTTCTCATGATTGACTTTTGAGTGTACAGACATGGCCCAGTCAAGGTGTGGGTTGATGATAGACTCCTGCCACAGAAGTGTTAACGTAAGAGTTCACATTATATAAACAATGTTTTTTTTAATGATCAGTCATATTCTCATTATTTAGAATTAAATAAACATGACATTTTAACAGAGGTGGGAGAGCTACCTTTCATTATTTTACAGTTTTAGATCCACATATATTCTTATGACAGAGATTCTCCAATTCTGTGATTAGTTGCTATTTGGGTTTTAAAGTTTTATCTGTGCAAAATAAGCCTTATTTTATTTCTCGATTCTTGTCTCTTTGGTCTCAGATGGTTAATGTCATTCGGTTCCAAAGAACATAGGAAGAACTTGTGACCTATAATTATCAAAAAGAAGCTAGATGATGGTTTCCACCCACACAGCAGCTTCCGGTTCCACTAGTCTTTTTCTCTTTTTTTTAGATATTCAAATGTATTTATTATCTACTGTATAGACCAAAAAAAAGTCATCAAACCGAAGCTGAAGCTCTTAAATAAGTGTTCACACTATTCTTTAAAAGGATTTGTTTCATTAGAAAACAAAGTTCAAATCAAAAACTGAAATAATCCGAATTGACAGTAAGAGGGTAATATCTTTCTAGTATTTTTGCTGTTGCTCATAACTGTTGTAGCATCTTAGTTTTAAAGACAAGGTCAAATAAGTTGTATCTCCAAGTTTTAAAAATGTGCTTCCTTGTTTTCTACGCATGGCACTTGAAAAGACATTTCAACACTAAAGTGCACATAAAGCCTGACCTTGACCAGTGGGCTAAAAATGAACACAATCAGGAGGAAGTTAACCTTTTACCAAGCCTGCATTGCAGCAGTTCTGCAATTTGATTATAAAAATGTTCCTTTCAAACAACACAGGAGCACACATTAGCTCTCACACTCACACCTTTTCTATAAAGATAGTCACAGTCCTCTTTTTTTCAAGCTACATAAAACCCTATTTTTGAGAGAATTTCCGTAGGAAGTGTTTAACAATACAGGTTGAAGTTTATCTCCCACACTTATGCATATGTCATATTCATATAATAGTTTTCAGGCTTTTAGATCACGATGCTAACTTAAATTTCTATGTTAGAGGTGGAAATTAGTTTTTTTTAAAGCCTGAAACAAACAGACCTGTGTAAGGACGGCCCATCCCACTGCACACGTTGGAGAAGCCTGAGGACTTCCTTCATCCTAAACCTAAAATCAGGCATTTATACATTCAATTCAGACCAGTTGAAGGCATTTTTCAAATAGAAAGTCAGTTCAAACCAATCATACAGGCAGATGTCAAGTCACGTGCATACATTCCAAATTGATCTAAGATATAAACATACATAGATAACACAAAAACAAACCAGGAAGAATAGTAACAGCAGAGTCACCGGTCTGACTGTGGGCCCATATGACAAATATTCATATGGAGATGTGCCCATGATAAGGAAGTCAGAGCGTTGCGTGGTGCAGCACTGTGCAGCTCGAAAGGGAGCTCAGACCAACAGAGCCCAGTCATTTCACTGTCCATTAAACTAATAACAGCTAGCTTTAGCTTATGTTGTTGGAGATTTACGGCTTCACTGTTGCAGATACAGGAGCTTGACTGACCTTTTTTCGGTTGCTCTCAAACATTAGTGTCGTACTGTTAGCTTAGCACATCGCACATCGCACCATTCAGCATTTCCTTTTTCTCTCTGTTTTGCAGGGAAAGCCTCCTCCGAACAATGCTTTATATCTTGTCTATAAAGAGGGTCTTGTGTTTTCTTCTGGCTGTACTTTACATGTTAACAGACGTTAAGACTTTCAGCAGTAGCTCCTTGTTTGCGTCAGGTGAGCGGATACAGGGAGGCCCATAATACAGTGGGGGAAAGCTTGCATGTTCATGTCAAACAGCCATGGTACAACGCAATCAGCTGATGAAGTGGGCGGAGCTCAACTTCAGTTGCTAGGTGAAGGGCAATGCCCACCAATTGTGACGTAATAATCAGGAGATTTTTGAAGTGGCTCATTTTCCAAACACCAACAAAACATTTACTTGTTGCCAAAAAAAAAATGCTGTTTTTTATATTGCTTGGACTGTTTCTAGAAGCAGTAGAGGCCTAAACGGAAGTACAAAAAGATGCAAAAAGGAATTTGCATAATAGGTCCCCTTCAAACTGTAGAAGTAATGAATAGTTGGAGCTGAAATTATAACATCTCCCCACATATTTAATCCATGTTTTACTGTTTGGGGTTTAGCTGCATTTCAGTAAACAAGTTGCTGTCTTTGGAAAACATTCTGTCACCACCCTAGTCTATTAATGCTTCGACTAATAATCACACGTATGACAATGCTGTGGAAAGTTTGCTGCAAGGCAACAGTGCTACCAACTGTGCCACTGTGGAACTATTTCAAATGTATGTTGTTACATTAGGTGTTTTGCTTAGATTTGTCTTTGTTATTTTCTTTTTCATAGTTTTGGGTGGTTTTATTAATGATTAAATATCTTGGCTACGGCGTTTCCTCAGATATCTTAGCCTCTTATTGTTCTCGCCTGCCGTTAATGTGTAATCTGTTGGCCTGTCCTTGCAGTAATAATTTGTCATCATTGTTTAAACCCTTGGTCCAAGTTTTGCTTGTTTACTCATACCTGCTATTAACTTCCTTGTCTTTTGTTCAATAGTTAAAGTTTTTCTGTATTTTGGCTGTTTCTCTATAAACTTAAAAAATTTGCCTTCTTAGAATTGTAAATTGAGTGTGTTTATTCTCCTTCTATGAACTTTTCAAAAGTCTCCATTAATATTTTAGGAACTTGGCATTATTTAAGGCCTATTAACTTAGATTTTGAAAAGGTAATGATTTAGATCCAAAGAGGTATCAGTAACATTATAACTACACATTAAACATGTACAGTAAATATCAGTAATTGTAGGCATATTTTATTAGTTTTTGTTCAAAAGGTTCTCCAGATTTACAGAATTTTGCAGTGGTTTTGGAAATTTTACTTTCCACATTATTTTCATAAGACAATTTACTTTCAATTATCCCTGTCCAAAATCTGGTTTGACACACTCTTCAAATCTGAACATTACTGCTTAGGAGATTGATCTTATTTTTATTAAGCTGTTATACATTTAAGTATTACAAATTTAGTTTTGCTTCGCTATATTATTAATTTATTTGTCAAATCAGTTTCTAAATTACAAGTTTTTTTGTGAATTCAGAAGCTCTTCCACACTAACTGGTAAATGTGACGTACTAAACATTCTAAGCACAACATTATATAATTCTAATATAATGTTGTGTTTTAACTGTTTGATATATTACGCAGATGGTGTAATATGTTTACTCAGGACACTCATCTTTTGTGATGTCATTAATACTAGCTGTCTGTGTGGCATGAATACTACAGTATTTTAGGAAGCATTTGAATCCTCAGTTGGACTGAGCCAAAACTGTCAGAAATTAAATAGCCAGGTGTGAATGTTATGTATGTTGAAACGTTTTTGATTGTCTTGTGGCCTGAGATACTTTCAGTCATTGACTTAATTATGAATAGTGTATCATATTATAGAATGATGTGAAGTCAACGGTCCTACCATTGAAGCCAAAATAGAAAGGGAGCTTTTATAGTGATAATAAGACAACTTGATGGGTTGAGTAGCCATCTTGCAATCGGAAGGTTGTGGGTTTGACTCTGGCTTCCCCTTGTCACATGTCGATGTGCCCCTGGGCAATGCACTTAACCACAAGTTGCCTACCGAGCTCCGTATCGGTGTATGAATGTGTGCGTGTTAGTGAGAGCGATTGGGTGAATGTGGCTATAGTGTACAGTGCTTTGAGTGGTCAGTATGACTGGAAAAGCGCTATATAAGTTCAGTCCATTACCATTTATTTTTAAGTACTTTGGCAAACACTAACAGAAAAGACAAAAATAAATGTCAAACATCATAACACCCATCACTTGGTGAGAAAGACGTGAATCAAGGAAGATATAATCACATTTTTTCCATGATGGAAAATCAATTCTGCCCAAATTGTATAAACTGTCACAGGGTCAATATGACTTACATTACTTTTACTTATTACATTTTTTGCTGTTTTTTTCCGTAGTAGTGCTTCTATTAAAATCTGTCCACTCAGCTTTTCCATGAGTGTGTGGTCATGTGAGGCTGAGTCAGGTGATGTCATCAGTCCTAAAACTGAAAATAATAATGTAAGTATGTACACAAACAACCTGCTGACTGCTTGATTTTCTCTTGTGATTCACCAAGGTGTTCTGATTCCGGAAACCCAGGTTTTTTTATTGTGTACATGGTGGCTTAACAAAAACAGTACCTAAATCAGGGTGTGTTACAGCCAAAGTTTATCTGCCATGTGAAGTAAAAGTCAGGTATGCCGTGCTGCCTGCAAGACACGTTTTATGTCTGTCACCACCACCCTCAGGGATAAACTGTACATAATGCACAATAGTTCTTCTATCACATACTGGCTCCATAAGCACTTTGCTTAAATGGGTCACTTTTACTGAAGCTTGTTTTTTTACTTGGGTAAAAGTGATAGCATATTCTCTGACAAAAAGGAAAACCAGTTTTTATTAACACCTAAGGGAGAGAATATATAAACCAGTAAACTAACAGCAAGCAGTGCATTATTATCAACCTCTTCTGTGGTGGCCTCCTGCAGAGCTAAAGAATTCTTTGCTCCTTTCACAGAACACTTTATATGTTGTTGTTTTTTTTCTGTGGCACTAGTGGCCTTTTTATCAGAAGCTGACGGGAAGGGAGGCTGAGAGAGGGGGAAGACATGCAGCAAAGTACCTGGGTCAGCCACATCAAGGACTAAATCCTCCGAACATGGGCTTCACGGGCTACGCCTGCTCCACCAGCACACCTCACATAACACTTTAAGATGGGATATTCCATTGAATAAACATAAGGGTATACATCATTTTTGACATGTCAATTTTAATAAAATGAACAACAAAAACCAAAAATTTTGTTTGTTTGTTTAGGTGTGTTTTTTATTTTTTTCAAAATTGTTTGCATTGTCTTTCATGTTTTGAGATATGTTGATCTCATTTCCAATAATAAACTAACTTCTTGATTCAATCAAATTATTTTTTATCTAAAAGCCATCGGTGGTGCTATGCAATAACTTTGGGCCTTACTGTACAAAATGTTTCAAATTTACATAGAACCCAAAAAAAAGCTTGAGAAAATGTTGCACTTTTGAGTGAACGTTAGCCACCCAAGTATACCCAAATGCATTTTACGCTTAAATTTTTAAAGAGGGTTTTTCAGAGAGGGGTTACAGTTTCCTCACTGCTGGTTAAAAATCAGGATCTTCAAAAAATATAAATTTTCAGTTAATTACAGTACAGTGTTCTTATTTTAAGTGTGTAAGAGTGTATGCGGGGGTGTGCAGTTATCTATATCAGTGTCCTTGCATACAGTAGGCCCTGTGGTGGACTGCTAACTTGTGTGGGTTTTTTTGTACTTTTTTTTAATATGTATACTTCAGACAAGTAGTGTGCTTCCAGTGAGTGATTAGACATAACATGTTTAGCTAATGAACGCACAGTTACCTTTTAGGTTAGAGTGCGATACAAATATGTTTATATCCACCTAATGCAAATAACATTGTACATATATATTGATGTTGTATAGGTATTCTGACGTTCCTAAGCCAGTTACTGCCAGGTATGTTCTACAACTGACAGGTAATGTAAGAAAAAAAAAAGCAACCGTGACTTACAGTACTCTCATGCTATTATCTTATGAAATGAATATACAGTCGTTGAAGAATACGTGAGAAGCTCCACAGCTTCATGTGATTAAGATTCAAATGAAAAGTTTGTGGTTATGACTCATTGTACTTAGTTCTTTGATGGCACTCATCATGTGAGCCTGTTTCTCTGTGGTTGTTGCTGCAGAGTTTGCGCACTGGCTCTTTGTACCATCACAACAAGTGAGAGAGGGGAATAAACCATGCAGAGGTGGGAAACTTCTCTGTTATTTCCTAGCTTGTTGTAGAGATTTTGAGTTGTAATAAAGTGGCTAAGAATGTACGTCTAAGATGGGGGCTGTTTTTTAACATGAAAGAAAAAAGTCGGGGTGGAAACTGTTGCTCGTGACGTCAGATTAACTGAAAACTTTCTCAGGGGGGCTCCAAAACAACATGTTATTAGGACAGCGTTCATTTGGTGAAAATGAAGCCAGCATTTAATGTTTATTCAAAAACACTATATGCTTTAAGCTGCGGTTTAGTTACTAGTGTTGGATGCAGTTCTTATATTTTAATTGGGACTTCAAAATTCATGTCTAAATGGAAAATAATTTAAATGGACTCCTGGATAGGTGTCGAACCATTTTCAGGAAGAACTGAACAAAAGTCCGCTTGCCTCTGATTTAAGCCTATTTGCTGTTGTGATGACCCAGATAACTGACAATTTGCACAGGCAAGTTAATCAAATGCATGCTTTTATGATGACAAACTCGGACTTTAATAGGATATTAGTTTTATGGTTTTCATCTCAGTAAATACAACTATGGATTTTATTAAGCTGGTTAAGTTAAAACTGTGGTAATGCTTATCAGAAGAAGTCAAACATGGTGCTTAATGTACATTTTAAAAACAGCAATAAAGTGACTCCAAACAAAAGCTCAGTCACTCAAACTTTCACCACACATTTGGAATTTTATTCCATTACAGAGCGCATTTATCTAAAATATTGAATGTTAAGTAGATTAAACTGTTTCTGTCTGTAAATAGACTTCCACTGATTTGTTTTCAGTTGTGAAACAAATAAAATAAAAAATAGGTACCTGCGGAGGTACTTCTATTGTAACTCACGACACACCACTGTTCTTTACGTTTTTGGTTTCCTTGAGGATATTATTAAAGGTAAAATGAACTCTGGAAAACTGTCAATTTAAAGGAAAGTAAATCATGTTGACATCATGTGCAGGTTTACCATCACATGACTTATGACCATTTTTTATTCAACAGTTACAATGCTTAAAGAAGATGAAATCAGTTTGTGACCTTAAGCTCAAACGCATAGGGGTTGCACAACAGGTCAATGATCCAAAGCACATCACCAAATCCACCACTTAATTGCTCAAAAAATACCAAAATGATGGTTTTGACATGGCCTAGTCAATGTCTGGCCTGAAAACCAATTAAAATGCTGGGGCATGACCTTAAACAGCCCGCTAGGTGGGAAAAGCCCCCAGTGTGACTGAATTAACAAAGTATGCAATGACAGAGTGATTTAAAAGACTCGTTTCCAGTTACCATAACATTCTTGGGTGGCACAATCAGTTTTTCCGCGCAGGGGTAATGGTGTTTTCACTTTGAATAGCTTCATTCCCCTAATCAATTACATTTGTCTAGGCACAAACTTTACAAATATTTGTTATATGTTCAAAATATTGTTGTCATACTTTACGTATATTCTAATATTTGTGTGTACACATGTTGTTAGAAATTTATTAGGATTACTAAAGTGCAAATTCACATAAAACATTATCCAAATAATGTTGCCATTGCAGATTCATTCTTTTTTTTATTCTTTTGCTTGTCTGTTTGTGGTTAATAATATAACATAATACTGTCATAAATAGAAACAGATATTTGGTAGGGCTCTGTCTTCACTCAGAACTCATTAGTGACTTTCTTTTTATTTGAAGATATCAATTGAAACACTTCCACTTAGACAATGAAGTGTAATAGCGGCAATACTTGGCCCTGAAACATTTCCAGTAAGAGTGATGTAGAACAATGGGAGGAGCGGTTAATAGTCAGTGTTTTTCTTACACTCAGGAGTTAATTTGCTGAAACTAATGACCAGCACTCATCACTTTCTGAGGCTTATCTGTGTACCTGTCATAGTTTTTGGTGATTCATCATCTGCATTGAGCCTACAAGGACATTTTAATTAAGACAGCTTCAGTCGGAGGTAAACAGTATCCTCCCCTGCAGATTTGTCGAGTTTTGTCAACAAGTTTTACAAACTGGATCAGTAAGCTGCTTTGAGGGAATTACTCATGAAGAATCAATTCCGACAAGCAACTTTTGGGTTTGAATGTTAATAACAAATATGAATAAGCCTTATTTCTGTCAGCAGGGTTCAGTCAGCAATAATTACATCAATACGTTTTTTGGGGGGGGTTTTGTGAGGAGTGGGGGTTGTATTTCATTTATAGAATACTGTGGTGTGTAATTGCCTTGGCAAAGCATTAATACCCCTTGAACTCTTTCACGTTTTTCACATCCAAAAACTTTGACTTATTTTACTGCATTCTTTGGTGTTAGACCAACACAAAGTGGTGTATAACTGCTAGTAGAATTAAAAGAACATGTTTTGTATGTTTTTAACAGAATAAAAATCTAAAAGAATGGCTTCTACAATACCCTCAAATAAAACAATTACATCCAACTGCCTTCAGACGTCATCTAATTACTAAATTGGTCTAATTCACATTCAGTGTAAACCCTGCTGTTCAGTGAAGGTTTAATACATTTGTTGGACATCATTAATAAACAAACAGCATCAAGAAGATCAAGAAAAACGCACCAGAAAGGTTATTGATAATATTCTGGGTAAATCTAAAGCAGGGTTACATTATATAAAACAATAGCCCAACCTTTTAACATCTCACACAGCACTGCTCGATCCGTTATCAAGTAGGAAAGTGCACAACACAACTGCAAACCTATGAAGACATGAATATGCAACCTAAACTGACAGACCGGCCAGTGTGATCAATATCCAAACTAACATCTTATATATCCCTAACACGGCATGGAGCTGATAGCTTGGGAATACCCTTCTTGAAAGGAAGGAGGGAATCTGGCCTGAGTTGTTTTGCAAATGGATGGAGCTCAAAAATAAGTGGTAGAGGTTCACCCTTCAGCAGGGACAGCACCCTTTAGTCAAACCTAAAATGAAAGTGTCTATATTAAAGATCTAATCAAAGTCCAGACATAAATTCATTTTTTCCAGTCTAACTGCAGTAAAGCTATTTTAAAAAGAAGAATGGGCAGCAATTTCGGTCTCTGGATGTCAAAACTGTTAGAGAGAGACCCCAAAAGATTTGCAGATGTAAGCGCAGCAAAAGGTGGTCCTGCAAAGGAGAATGAATAGAGATGCATGCCATACCTGTCAGATCTTTATTAGCAAAAGACTTTGAAAACCTTCTTTATTCTTTCACTTCACAGTTGTTAATTAGTGTTAGTCCATCACATTAAATCCCCCAAAATATATATTACTTTTCGGTTGTAAAATAATGTAACATGAGATGGTTGAAGGGAAATCCATTTGTGTAGAGCATTGTAAAATGTAAAACTGGTCCTCTATTTAGCACAAGCAGTGTTAACTGTGCTGGGTAAATAAAAATAATGGCAAAGACTTGTATGCTGGGTCATTTGAAGATCACAGTTCTTTCTGAACAAAACTCCAATCCAAGTGGAAATGATGCTGCAGACATAATGGTGATGGCGATATATCTTACCTTGTTACTGCTCTGATACTGTCTAACAGATATGAGATAAATTTTACTTTTCTATTGATACATAAATACCACTTCTTAAGAAAAGCTGGAGAGAGTTAGATAACACAAACGTAAAGCATGTCTACAAGATTTAAAGAGTATTTCATGTTGCCTTTTTAAGTGTCTACGTTCGATAAAGTGCCTTTCTTAAAATCTTTTATATGTTCTGGTAATAGGTTCATTACCACATTCCTTAGTTTTATTTCTCACCTCTGCACGCAAAGTGTGATAGCCAAGATCCTATTCAACTAAATTCCGCTGACGTCTGATAAGAGTGTTCTACAGTTAAGATATTAATAAACCAAAACCTATGAAATCATGAATTTTGACATGTGCAGGTTCAGCATCATATCACTGAAATCCCAGAGGACCGATTCTGAAACTCAAACATGGTTGAATGTCTGTCAGCTCCTCATTGCGTATGAAAGGGGCTTCATACGCAAGTTTCCGTTGGGGAGAGATGGAAGATTCTTTACAGCTCGTCAAGCACCGGCATGAAGGGTCCCAACAGCTGTCTTCATGCTGCGCACTCTGCACAGGCCCACATTTCTCACATTCCTCACTGACTCACCAGCTTTAAGAGTGTACTCTTGTGTGTGTGTGTGTGTGTGTGTGTGTATCTTCACAACGTTTGGTCTAGCTCTCTTACCCTCAACTTGCTCTCACAGCGAAGGCAAGCATAACCGTGTGTTGCCTGTGATATAAACAAGTGGCTGACTCAGAGGGTGTTATATAAGGCTGACCTGATCTGTGACTGCCAGTCAAAACACATCTGGTGTCTCTGGAGCGGAAGAGCCACAGTGTCGCTAAAGTTCAGCGTAAATCCAGAAAGTGATTTTTTTATTTTTTTTTTGAGTGCGTGTGTATATGTGGTTAGATGCAACGTATGTTAGCTTGTAGGTTCACCGTTGTAACTTGCAAAGCCTGCATATTCATAAAAGGGATTGTTTTGACTCTGTGCCCACATAACAAACACACACTGGTACCTGCATCAATTCCTGGCAGACACAGAAAACTGGTTTCACCTGCCTATGTCATAGAGCCTCGCCTTTTTTCAAACTTAAGCAACGTCAGCTCACACCCTGGAACATGTTTCCAGGGTCAAAAAACAAACACAAAGAGACCTATTAGAACAGGTCTGTGGATATTGGTTAATTTAAGACTGTGTTTTTGTTTTACTCCTGCTCTGTGTAGTTTTTGTTGTAAAATGCAATGTTTAAACATTGTACTGAAATGCAATGTTTATTCATACTGTCATGACTAATCTGATTTTACAGTATAAAAGGGTTGGCACTCTCACAGTAGTGACCTGTTTTTTTTTTTTTCTTTGACCGTCCAAGTACACAAAAACAAACCTCTTGCACAATGTTACACTTCCACAGACAGTTTGTTAAGGCAACACTGCTGTACCTGTAGATCAGGTGTAAAAAACAAAACAAAAAAACTTCTTAGATAAAAAGTGGCTCCATATTTGGGCCAATTGCATCCAAAAAAGTAAATTGAAATAAGCTTTGAAAAATATTTTCTCAAGAAGTTAACTAAAATAAACTGAAATGGAAGTAAAAAAAGAAAGAAAGAAAGTCATCTAGGTAATAAAAAGAGAACTTCTCACAAGCAATGCGTTACAAAAGTGGTTTGATCAAAAGATACAGTAATATGTGCCGCCCGGTAAAACTCAAACTAGTTAAAAATCAAACTAGTTGAAAATTTTTTTAAATATCACATGGAGAATAATGAGAATCTTACTACACCAATTATTAAGACAGAATGAGCAGTTGGCTACTGTATCTTGAATATTTGTTTTCTTTTTTTCCCCCATCTGTCTTTTTATATGAGAAAAGCCCTGATCACAAACAAGCAGGATTAAGCGAATTTTGGAAATAATCTGGAAGTCTTAACGCCATGGCTTTACACAGAAACCTGGAGGAGGATGATAATGAAGGTGAACTTCACACCTGATTGCCGTTTTTTGGAAAAAAGCCGCCAGTTTCCAGTTGCAATTTACAGATGCATTATGGGAAGTAATCATCTTCTTCTCAATAACCTTGTCAGACTTTCATGGCTTGCTGATGAAGTATTTGTTCAAACCTTTCGAGTGTGACAGACACTGCTGAAATCTGGCCTTTAAATTGGCGACTCAACTTATTTTCTTGTTAAGTGATTTTGTCATAGATCCACTTGTGTGCCGGAGATTGTTTTGTATTGCAAATTTGGCCTCTTATGACTCAGGGTTGACTCAGTGACTGCAAAGTGTCCAATTGTTCTGGATGCAAAACAAGTTTAAATCATAAGCAATCCAGCCCCATGCTTGACAGTTGATAAAAGTTGGTCAGGTGTGTCAACATGGCCACTTTGCTCCCACAAAGAACACACAATGGACTATTTCCTGAAGATTGTGGTTTAGTTAGATGCAACTTTGCCAGACTTCCTCTAGGCAACCCTTCTGAATAAGCTGTATTTGTTCAGCCTTTATCTGATCTCTATTAGATCTTATTGTCATGAATTCAGCATTTAACATGTTAAAGAAGGCCTGTAGATTATCAGGTGTAACTCTTGGATGTTTTAGCAAGTCTTCGGGCTTTGGACGGTCTAATGTTAGATTTAACCTGCTGAAACTTTCATTTACAAGCAACACACTTGTTTTCTGCCATGATATGCATGGTTTCATTTGTCTTTTTAAAGAGACATGTTTGATAAGCCTATAGTCTTATGTCATTAATCATAAGTTTCTGTCTCCTGACTTCTCAGCTAGAAACAATTCGCTTCTCTAAGATGCTTCCTGGTGTCTTGTCTCTCTAAAACTCTCCTCATGAGCACCAAAACACATAAAATTGAATGGTCATAAAATTAATATTTAATTCCTTTTATAAACAACACTTGTATACGTCTACTTATGTTTTCAAATTACCTTTGAGTTAGTAGCCAAATGGATTTTTGTCTAAGTAAGTAAAACATTAATATTATTGTCATAATCATCATTTAAAAATGACAATGAAGGTGCATCATAATTAAACTGTTAATAATAATAATAAGTGGTGCAAATATAATTAGGCCCCATGTAAGACATTAAAAATACAATGAAACATCCCTACCTACTATGTCTACTATAATGACTAATATTTTTTCACATATCAAACCCTCCTTTGGGTGTGGATATAAGAGTCTGAGTGTCTGTTCAAGTGTTTGAAACGTGGAAATCTTCACCGATCGCCTGTTTAGCTCCATCTTAGTTTACACAGAGAACCTGGAATGTGACGCACAAACATGATCTTGTGTTTTCAGCAACCGTCTGAAATCACGCGCTCACATGGGCACACACACACCGCCGTCCTGCTGCATCTTTACACTTCCATATTGTCCCACACACCTCACAAGAACGTCTTTCAAATATGAGGAATGAGTGGGGCACACACTGTTTGTGTGAGATGGTCGCAGCCATGGTTGTGTGTGTGTCGGTAGTGGTGTAGTGGGAAATACAAAGTGTACCTGAGAGAGACGGAGAGAGCTGTGGGAGCTGAGCAGAGGACAGAGGGGTTTCAGTGTCCCGGCCTGTATTTCATCTCCTTGGTAGCCTTATTTATTTAGGTGTGATTCTGTGAAAACATAAGCTTGTGTGTTAAATGTGTTTGAGTATTTCCATCTGTTCAAACACTCTTTATGGCTTTTCTAGATTAATTTAAAAGGGAAAACCCTAGCATTGTGGATCTTAGCACCATATGTAGGCTTCTTTATGCTTTACTATACTGTACATGGAGGGGAAAGATTGGAGATGGTGCAGTTCTGTCACTGTGTTGCATAGCTGTGACAACAAACTGTGATTTATTTCTGAAGTCAAAGTTTGAAGTGCTCTCTCTCGATTTTTTTTAAATGTCTAAACCGGGGAGGGGATTTGGTAGGATTTTGTTGGGCCTATAACTACAATTCAAGAATGGTACAAATTTGGCCCACCACCACAAACACCTGTTTTCAAAGCTTCTTTTTAGGATGACAAGGCCTTCAAAAATATGCATTGAAATCTTCAAAAAGAGGGAAATGTTAGGTTCAGCACACAATGTCTGTCGTTTATTAACCATTTTATTTATGTTTTCCATTGACATCCAGTGATAAATTCAAAAGTTGAATAAAGAAAGCATCTTCAAAGAAACAAGTATACCATATCATCTTCTTATTGCTGAAAATAACTAAGGTTTAGAACAGTGTATGGTTTGTAGTTTAATAGCAAAGATGCAAAATCCTTTTAACATAGTTTCTTGGAACAACAGTGCTTTCCAGACCTTGTTGCTACTGTTTGTTCATTATAATGAGGTGTTTAGACAAAAACATGAATATCACAACAAAATTAGATTGTATTTAATAACGTTAAATAAATGCTCCTTATTGTGGTATGTGAGTCCTCCCAACTTGTTGACTTTGGAGCCTGTGGCAGAAACTTTGCACGTCACGAGTCTAAACCTATTTCTACAGAAACTAATCAGGGTACTTTACAGAAGAGCCATAAATAATGCAACTTACATGTAGATGATAATGCATGCTAGCCTGTAACTATGGGAACTAACAGGTGGCAACAGAGATTTTTCTTCACTCTGAAATATTGAAGCAAAAAAAGTGAACAAACGCGTCAGTCAGCTGCTGTGCAAGTGTGAACTGAGAAAAAAAAACGAAAAAAAAAAACCTGGAGTGACGTGACTAGACACACCTTTAAACTTTTGTCTTCTGAATATTACTACATCTGTATCCAAGTTACAACTGCAAAAAACTCCAGTTTTCTATATTTTGGCACGGCTCTCGTGTGAGTGTGCCGTTCCAGCCAGGAACATACTTTTCCTTTTAAAGAAACAGGAAGGAGGCGGCAGAGTAAGGGAGTAAGCGTAGGGCAGAGCTCTTTCTTTGGCAGACGTTCAGAAGGGCAGGGCCAGTAAAAATGGATAAAGGTTAGAAACGTAATGGGTTTTATCTGCTGAGTCTGGCATGCAGCAAGGCACGACTGGGAGATAAAAGAAGATATGAGATCAAGATGAACGAAGCCGGTTTTCTATGACGTCAAACAGGATTATAAAGTATCAAGTGGGGTTACTTCAATTATCTGAGTTTCAATGGAGCACATGTATTGCCTTTTGTATTTCAAAGTACAACACATAAAAGAATAGTTGCAAGAAATTGATTGATTTAAAAAATACTAAGATGATTTCCTAAAGCCTTACCTTTGTTCTTAAAGGAGGTGTTGGTTAAATTCATGCCATTCCAGTAAGATTTTATCTTCACAAGCTTCTAGCTTACTATTTTAGACCAAAGCTATACGTTTCACCCCGGAGTAATAAATTCTCCAAACCTGAGACCTTCAAATTACAACAAAAGATGTTTAAATATGCTAAAAATGATTAATGATGTTGTTAATTAGTGCAGATTTATTGCTGGAACTTACTTTGCCAGAGCGGTATTATTATGGAATTATGCTGAGAAAGCATTAAAAAAAAGACATTACCAAATTAAATTTTAATTAAACAATTTATTAGGAAAATAAGTTATACTTAGGTTCAAAGTATACAAAGATTTTGAGTCTGAAATCACAGTTTCAACTGGCAAAGCTTTCCATCACACCATTTTGACAGTTTAAGGTCTGAATTATGAGATATCTAAGAAAATGTTGAAATGACCAGTGTTCTCTAGCCAAATGGAGTAATGCAGTGTTGCCCCTTCTCCACCTGTTGATGTGCACAGCCGGTGGTAGTGTTTGAATTTACTTATCACAGAATTATAATGAAAACCCATTTACTGAAATGACAAATAGACAAAAGATTTTAGAAAGGAATCTGAAAAAAAGAAAGCATGAACCAGCTTCCCGTATCAAAGTGTGTTAAGATTTCAACACCTAAAATGTTTCATCATAATGTTTCTATGGTGTAAATTCTGCCCGTCCCCCACTTGTTACTGTGCAACCAGCATTTCGCTTTTCCCTTAGAAACAAGAAAAAGTATATTTGTCAGAAAATGTCTTCAGTGGCAAAAATTACTGATATTCTTTATGTAAAAGCTAAAGGAGAGTCCTGTTTCCAGTCCTTCCAACTGCAGATAGCCTGACCAATTATCCAGCTAATGTAAACATATTACTTTACATGGGACAGAATGGCTGCATAATTCTGTTAAGTAAACACTTAATATTGTTTTCTGTTTAAATCTTTCTAGTCTTTGTACTAAATTAAAACCAATAAATGTCATAGACAACAGTAATTTTAACTGTAATAAACATGTTATATCATTCTAGAAGGACTAATCTTTACTCTTGTGATTTAAATGACAACAGCTATGTTTTTGGTTTAAATGTGGTGAAATCATGGTGTTTCTATGTCAGCTAATTAAACCATGCCAACGTAATTGCAGCTAAGCTGAATTCTAAATACAAATCTGAGTTACTCTGTTTTCCATCAAGATTTTTTTTCACTTTTTAGTGACATTTCTGCTGCTTTCTGTTTGGAAATAATTGCAACTTTGTGTGTTAACATTTTATCCTTACTACCTAATTTTCAAACATAATTACAGGGAAGGGATTTATTGTTTGTGTCACTGTACAGTTTGTCTCTTGAAGAGATACCAGGTTTGAATGGACCACCATCAATCTGTGGTCGGTGGAGAAAAATGTGAGAACATTCTTTTCTTTCTCCTCCTGGTTTTGTGTTTTTCCTATCTACTCCATTGCTGCTATTTTTCACTTATCTTTTTATAGCTCACAGGGCACATCTGCATTGTTGATGCAGTTCCATTAAAGTTAGCCTCATCCACAATGTGACAAATACGCCATTTCTGAATGCACTACTAGGGTGTTATTTGTGTTTTTAGGAATCTTTTTCACTGACTTTCGGGGTTAGTTTCACCACCACTCAGAGCTCATTTCCTGGCAGCCGCTCCAGTCCGCTGCAGTTGAGAACATTTTGTTTCATTTTCCTACTCCGGCTTCCCGTCATTCTCTCCCACTCTCATTCTTCTGGCTTTCTACACTCTGCCCTGATTTCAGTGTGTGAAGGAAGAGGGCTGCTCTACCCTGGAAAAGCCCAAAAGGAAATAAAGGGAGCACAGAAGTTTTAAGAAAAAGGAGCTCTTCTTGGAACTCAGGCTATTAACAGATTTACTGTAAGCAGCTAAATTAAGTATAGAAATGTACTGAAAAGAAAAAGAAAATCTACTCTTATCTCTTCTGTCTTCCTTCTAGTCAATTCCCGTCACATGTTTCTAATCTGTCAGGGTACGTGACAGCTAAACCCTGACAGTTTACACAAACAAGCTGCAAGTCATTCACTTGCAGCTTTGCAGCTTGTTTGTGTAAATGTAGAGATCTGGAAATCTGTAATGCGCTTTCAGCTTTGTTGGGAAAAAAAGAGGAAAAAAGCACAGTAAATAAACCGACCCAAAAAAAAAAAAAACATGAAAGCCAGAAATAGCTGTTGCGCTTTTGTAGTACAATTAAGTGCTCAATGGACATCGGGTGATTTCTTGGGCACTACCACAGAGTAATATAGCCACAAAGGAACACAACTCCTTAGAAAGCCCACACCGGTGACATTGAACCAAAGGAAAACATACAGCTGATAACACTTTCAAAAGGAAGCTGGGTCAACAAGTTGCTGAGGAAGTGCTTACTCTGACCCTTTTCCATAATTTAACAAGATGGGTGAGGATTAAAGGCATATTCCCTGGGAGAAAGTCCAATCTGTTCATTTGTTTAACTAGAGTCCATTTGAGTTGGAAATTTAGAAACTCATGCAGTCCCCTTTAACTGAAAATACTCCTTTAACCTTTTCACATTTTATCACTGAAAATCTGAAATATCCTATATGATGAGCCTTTGTATTCAGCACCATTGGTTCAATACCTAGAAGAACTGCCTTTGAATATAATTACAGTTTTGAGGGTATCTCTCTGCTAACTTAGCACTAGAGACTCAAATTATTGTCAAATTCTTCTTTACAAATTAGATCAAACCCAGTAAGATTGGACAGATAGCATCTGTGGAAATCTGTTTTCAAATCTACCACAGATTCTCAGTAAGATTTAGATCTTTATTTGGTGAAAAGGTGTCGCCAGCTCTGGCACGGTTATTTTGGGAGTCGCAGGCTGAAATGTTTTGTGACCCCTGGGCTAAACCATTCCATTGTGGTCACATCTGACCAAACCAGTTTATTTCATGTTTGCTGTATCCTCTGCAAGTCTTGTTAGAAATGGTTTTCTTCTTTCTTTGGCTTTGTTCTTGCCACGGTTCCATAAAGTCCAGATTTTTAAAAATACATGACTAAAAGTTGTTATATCAGCAGTTTCTCTTAGCTGAGCTGTGGATGACTGCGGCTCCTCCAGAGTACCACTGGTGTCTTGGCTGATTCTCTAATTAATGCTCTCCTCCCTTGGACTGTCACTTCAGATGAACAGCCAAGTCTTGGTACGTTTGCAGTTTTGTCACACTCTGCCAAGTGTGACAAAACTTGGCAGAGTTTTGTCACACTTGACAGATGGATTTCTTTGGAAGATGGATTGAACAATGGTCTTTGAGATGTCCAAACCTTAGGATGTTTTATAACCCATATCCTACTTTGAACTTCCCCACAACTGTATTCCTGACCTGTCTGCTGTTTTCATGATGCTGTTTGTTTACTAATGTTCTTTAAAGGTGCATGGCACAAGTTTTTAAGCAAAATTAGTTTTCATCTATTTATTGCAGTTGTGTCTATCAGTTCATCAGAGAGCGATTCGGGCTGAATCCTCTGGGTGTACGCGTGGGTGCGACGTGCTGTGCGCTCTCGTTCACCTGGCTAATTTGTTGAGTCTCCGCCGTAATCGATGCATTAGTGAGAGAACATGGGCTAACTTCAATATTTATAGCTTTCTTACCTCAGAAGACATTACGCCTCTAAACAAAAGATCTGTGCAGTCGCAGCGACAGATGCTTTTCCTCTCCTCCCATGCACATGCACAACACTGGTGACATTTCAACTTGTCACCAGAAAGGGCAAACTTGTGCAAAAACACTGGAACTTGCGCTTTGATCCTTTAACAAAGCTCTGAGGCCCTCGCTGAAAATTCGTATTTATACTGAAATCACAGTATAATTTACAGCTTTTACTCATATGGTCACTTCTAAATGTATGTTTTTTTTTTATTTGTATATTTTTTGTTTTTCCCTGGGTTTTATTAGCTGGTATAAGGGGAGGAAAAAAATAACGTTTAAAAGAATTCTTATTTGTAAGAACCATGATATATAACCACATATCATTCATGTTGCATTTGCAACTATACACAATGGAATTTGTGGTAGTGGTACAAGTGTTTGTGTTAAAAAAATAAAAAAAGCTTAAGTGATATGAATACTATTTCCAGGTACTGTTCATGTATAGTGACTGCAGCACATGAGCTCTGCAGATTTGAGTAACACATTCGCTATTACTTTGAACCATTGAGTTTTGAAAAGAATAGATTTCAAATTTTTTTAAAGTATTTTTTAGCAATTGTTTACTGTGCAAAATCCAAACCTCAGGTTTGCCTTGGCCATAGAAAATGTCAACTTCAACTTTAACCGAAAGAGAAATATCATCCACTTGATAATTTAGGTCATAGGTCACAGAATGTGAAACATAAGGTTACATTTTACCCAGAGCTAGCTTTTCAGACTCTCTAAATATACTTGGTTGTCTGACAACTGCATGCATTGTAACACAAATCATATAATTTTCTCCTGCAGAAGTGGTTCAGTATGTTTTTCCATTTCCCCATCAGTTTCATATCAGAAAAAGTACAAAGAAACACTCTTCGCAGCTGATTCAGGAGGCATGGCAGAAATGCCTTTGTGCTTTCAGAGTACACGAAAAATGTCTAGCTGGTAAAAAGTCTTTTTTAAACTTTTAAGATTTTTCTCCACCACACAATGTCTGTATAATCTGACCCAATCTGTATAATATGATTGAACTTAACTTTGTAAAGTGCCTTGAGATGACATGTTTCATGAATTGGCGCTATATAAATAAAATTGAATTGAATTGAATGGAATGTTATTTCTCTAATTAAAAAATGCTACCATCTTTATAACCTGTAGCTGGGCAAAGCTTAGAGAGAATTGACATGAATTGTCTGTCAAAATTTTGAAAATACACAAAGTGGTGGACAAATACCTCTCCATTAAAGTGACTCCAACATTTTACAAGGGTTTTTGTAAACATCCATCCATCCATTTTCTAATGTGTCTATCCCTTGTGGGGTCATGAGGGGTGCTGGTGCCGGTCTCCAGCTGTCAATGGGCGAGAGGTGGGTCACACCCTGGACAGGTCGCCAGTCTATCGCAGTATTTGTAAACATGAGATTGGCTTTTGTGTTCTTTTTTGGGTAGTAGTCTCCAGTGGAGACGTACCGCTACTAACGAACCACTGGTCAGTCTCTTTTGCACTGTCTAATCATGAACACTGACCTTAACTGAGGCAAGGAAGGTCTGCAGTTCTTTAAATTTTGCTCTTGCCTCTATTGCGATCTCCTGGAGGATTTATTAATGCATTCTTGGAGACATTTTGGTGGGCTCATTTGTGGAAAATGGGTCTTGGTGTCGTTCATTGTACTCCCAAAGCATAGAAATCTGATCTCAATGACTTTGTTTCTCATTTGTTCATTAGTTTTCATTATACAGGGCATCATGTGTTTCTTTTTAAGATGTTTTAGCATACTTAATATTAACAGAGAGGTGTTTCCATTTAAGTTATTCATTAATCTACAGACTTGGCAGTGATTGGGTCTGGCTAGTGAGATAAACCCAAAATGTGACTAACTCCAGTTAATGCACGATGCAACAAAAGCGATTACTTTTTTCTATCGGATCATGTTGGGTCGAATAAAACAGAAATCATTGTTTGATAATTTTCTGAAATGAAAATTTGTTTGATTAAACATTTACTGGTGATACAAGCAGAAATAAAAGGAATCCATAAGAGGGTCAATAATTTTCAACAGCATTGAATCTGATAAAGCCAGTACATTGCAGAGGTGATTTAGACTTTTGTTTATTGTTTGTTTTTGAGATCTAATCCTCAGTGATGCCTTCTGAAAAACAGCTAGAGAAGCGAGTTCAACCAGTCGGGCCGCACACTCATCTCAATCACATGCCACGTGACAGCTCTGACCTTTCTTGTCTTTACTGCATTATTATTGAAGGATTAAATAATGAGCGGGTTGTTATTCTTCAGAATTGGTTTTAAAGGCAATTAGTGACAGAAGCTGCTATACCTGCTATTTCTATGTCTTTCTTAAACTCTCTGCAAGTGCCTCATGGTTCTTAAATGACTCTTTTAACTATTATTTTGACTCGTTTGTCAGAAATTCGACAACAGGTGCCTTACTGTGGCAAGTTTATGGTGAAATGTTGTTATTTCCATGACTGGACTGTGGTTTTACTCGATCATTCAGATGTTTTGAAATGCAACTCTAAGCATTGACATTAGAAACTGTTTTGCAACGTAAAGCTTTTTTGTAATGTATCTCTTTGCTTTTACCGATCGTACCATTCTATTCAACACTTTGGTTATAAGAAACCTTTCAATAGGTTAGTATTAAACCAGCTGATGCTAATATGCATTCTTCATGTTTTGAATACCCAGTACCAATTCACCAATTCACTTCATTACACATAGTCTATTTTCTTTGTGTGTGGATTACTTTTGTTGTTAACAACATTCGGTGTAAATTTCAGGTCTACATCTTTGAAATATTTCATTTATACAGAGAGACATATTGACAAATTCAATACTTATTTTACCAGGTTTATCAACAACAGCAATAAATAAAGTTTATTATTTAAATCTTATTGTTTGCTGTATTCTTTAAACACAGCATTGTTGTGTTATTGTGAAGTGTGACATCGTCAATTATTTTAGGTTTTATGCTTTCTAGCTTCCCGTTTAATTCAAGGAAAGGGTAAGAGAAATGCTACTAAATCATGCTGAGGATATGTTCATATGCTGTAGGGATGTATCCATTTTTTAAATACCAGTTAGAGTTTTTAAAACATGCTCAGTCATATGGGATTCTGTTTGATAAAGTAGTTAATGCAAAAAACATAGTCTCACATTGGTTAATGTAGCAAGCGAGTTGTATTTCCAAATTACTAGAGTGGGTGGTTCTATTTAAAGCATTAGTTTTGGATACACCATGACACACTGGAAGGTTTTCCAGCTAAATAATAATGTTATTACAGACATACTGATAGTAAAGAATTTAAAAACATATGGATGGCAAAAGATCAGAGGTTGGACTGAAGGCCTCATAATTGGAAAATGTTTTGTTTTCAAAAGTACAAAGCTGCACAGATGAAAAAATGTGTTTAAATACATATAACTTTTATTGGACAATCTGACTATAAATACAACTAAACTTTCCTGTAAGAATGACAAAATTATCCCTACTTGCTGTGCTTTCTTTCTTTCTTGTCAGAACTTTACACACAATAAGAGTACTATACCTTCAAACGGTTTGGAGAAATCAAAATGATATTGGTATGTCTTTATAAGCATTTGATTGGGTAATTCACAACATTAGTTAATTAGCTGTGTACCTTTGGTTTAATTTTAAGGCAAAACGTTAAACACACTGCTTCCTTGTGTGACATCACAGGAAAATCAGCAAAGATATCAAGAGGAGATTTATGGACATCCACAAGTCATATCCATCCATGAGATAACTGAAGGGGCCATCTTCAAACAATTACATAGAAGTATGAACTATGTGGTAATTTAACCCATTACATATACTGTATTTCAGAAAGTAGATGGTTTTGGTTCCCAGAGATGAAATTTTTTTGGTTCAGGGTGTGTGAAACAAACCCAGGACAAAAACAAAGACCTTTTGAAGATGCCGATGAGAAAGTTTCATTATTCAGTGTACTGGCATGGGCTGGAAGGCCTCTGTGAGGAAAAAAAACAGAAATCCAAGGCGACAAAAAAAGTCAGATTATAGTATACAAACCCACACAGAGATATAGACCTTATTCTTTAGAGAATTGTCCGGTTGTCTCCCGAAACTAAGAGTTTGATTTTTGGCAGTTAGACCATCCCCAGCTTAGAAGTACGTAAAAAAAAAAGTACGAGTGTGGCAGCATCATGTTGTTTGACTCTCTTGCTACAATGTAGGCTGGGGTGCGTCACCAAACAGAGGACATCGTGAAATAAAAACTTAGACATGACTTAGACTTAGACTTAGACATCTTTATTTGTCATTTTGTATGTACAAAGTGCATACAGAACGAAATTTCGTTGCATACAGCTTGTAAATTACAGTATAAGGGGCAGCTGTGATTAAAAATTAGACAATTGAAATGTAAACAATGCAGGAGAAAGAGAACAGTGTGCGATCATGGTGTACAGGAGAATATTTAAAACCATTTGTATGTGCAGAAATGATGGTGCAAAAAGGCATTTGTGCAAAAATGCATTTAGAAACTACAAGTTCGGCAGCATTTGTAATGCTAGATAGAGATGCAGTGATGCAAATGTGGTGCAGGGTCCAGTTCAGCAGTTCAACAGTCTGATGGCAACAGGGAAAAAGCTTTTGCAGAACCTGGTGGACCTGCAGCGGATGCTGTGGAACCTCTTCCCAGAAGGTAGCAGGGAGAACAGTCCATGGCGGGGGTGTGAGGGGTCTTTTATGATGTTACGGGCTCGGAACACACAGCGCTGGGAAGAAATGTTCTTAATGGAGGGGAGAGGGGCCCCGATGATCCCTTCTGCTGTCCTCACCACTCTCCTCACGTTCTTCCAGTCGGAGGCATTGCAGTCTCCACACCACACAGAGAGACAGCTGGTCAGAATGCTCTCTATGGTGCTTCTGTAGAAGGTCGTGAGGATAGGCGGGGGCAGGTGGGCTCTCCTCATCCTCCGCAGGAAGTACAGTCGTTTCTGTGCCCTCTTCACCAGTGACGTGGTGTTCACAGACCAGGTGAGGTTGTCCGTGATGTGCACCCCCAGGAACTTGGTGCTACTGACCACCTCCACAGCGGAGCTGTTGATGATCAGTGGAGCGTGGTGAGGCCGGTTCTTCCTGAAGTCGACGATGATCTCCTTCGTCTTCTCCACGTTCAGGATCAGGCTGTTTTCTCTGCACCAGCCCACCAGTTGCTCCACCTCCTCTCTGTAGTCCTGGTCGTTGTCGTCTCTGATGAGGCCCACCACCGTTGTGTCGTCAGCAAACTTTCACGATGTGATTGGTGGTGAACCTGGGGACGCAGTCGTGTGTCATCAGGGTGAACAGCAGGGGGCTCAGGACGCAGCCCTGAGGGGAGCCCGTGCTGAGGGTGATGACATCAGAGGTGTTCTGTCCGACCCGGACTGACTGAGGTCTGTTGGTGAGAAAGTCCAGCAGCCAGTTGCGAAGAGGTGTGCTGAAGCCCAGATGTTCTAGTTCTCCTACCAGGTGCTGTGGGATGATGGTGTTAAATGCTGAACTGAAGTCCAAGAACAGCATCCGCATGTGGGTGTTCTTCTCCTCCTGGTGTGCCAGGCTCAGGTGAAGAGCAGAGGAGATGGCGTCCTCAGTGGAGCGGTTCTGCCGGTAGGCAAACTGGAACGGGTCGAGTGTTGGGGGGAGACTGGAGACGATGTGTTGTTTCACCAGCCTTTTAAAGTACTTCATCATGATGGGAGTCAATACAACAGGCTGGTAGTCATTGAAACAGGTGACTTGAGGTTTCTTCGGCACCGGAATGATGGAGGCAGACTTAAAGCATGCAGGCACTGTGGCTTGGTCCAGCGAGGTGTTAAAAATGTCTGCGAAAACACCAGCCAGCTGACCTGCACACTCCTTGTGCACCCGCCCAGGTATGTTGTCAGGACCTGGGGCCTTCCGCGGGTTGACTCTCCTCAAAGTCTTCCACACATCAGTGGTGTCAAGGGAGAGCACCTCCTCTTCCTGATGGGGAACAGCCTTCACTGCTGGAGTGCTGTTTAGTGCCTCAAACTTCCCAAAGAAGTTATTTAGTCCATTGAGGAAGTCAGCATCAATTTCACCCACCGGGGGTGAGGGCATGTTGTATTCAGTGATCACCCGTATACCTTTCCACGTGCTCCTGGTGTTGCTGGCGTCATGGAAAAGCTCCTGGATTTTCTTAGTGTGGCTCCGCTTCGCTAGCCTGATGGCACGGTTCAAGTTGGCTCTCGCTGTCCTCAGTGCCTCCTTGTCACCAGACTTGAAGGCTGAGTTCCATGCTTTTAGCGCTTGACGGAATCCAGGGTCGTTGGTTGGCTCGGGTGATGATGGTCTTGGTGGTGCTGACGTCCTCAATGCATTTGTTGATGTAGGCTGACACAGTCATGGCGTACTCATCAATGTTGATCTTGTTGTCATATGTTGCTGCAGCTTTGAACATGTCCCAGTCAGAGCACTCAAAACAGTCCTGGAGCGCCTCCATTGCTCCCTCAGTCCACAACCTCACCTGCTTCACTGTAGGTTTAGCTCTGAAAAGCAGGGGCCTGTATGCAGGAAATAGCATCACAGAAAGGTGGTCTGAAGAGCCGAGGTGGGGGCGGGGGGCTGCCCTGAATGCGCCTTTAATATTTTTGTAAACTAAGTCTAGAGTGTTCTCTCCCTGAGTTGCAAAATCCACGTGTTGGTAGAACTGAGGGAGAACAGTTTTCATATTTGCCTGGTTAAAAACCCCAGCAATGATGAAAACACCCTCTGTGTGTGCAGATTGCAGCTCAGAGATAGTCCGATAGAGAACACTCATAGCCTCTTTTGTATTAGCACTCGGAGGAACATAGACCGCTGTGATGATAACAACAGTAAACTCTCTAGGCAAATAAAACGGTCTGCAGCTAACAGTCAGGAGCTCGATGTCCGGAGAGCAAAAGCTTGTGACTATTCTAGCATTTTTACACCAGGTGTTATTGGTATAAACGCAGAGTCCGCCTCCCCGGGTCTTACCGCTGAGTTCTTTGTTTCTGTCGGCGCGGAAAGTAGCTAGCCCCTCCAGGCTAACGGCATGGTCCGAGATTGATGAGTTGAGTCATGTTTCCGTCAGGATCAGAGCGCAGCATTCTCTAAACTCCCTCTTTGCAGAGAGTTCGAGTTGTAGATGGTCAATTTTGTTGTCCAGTGAGCGGACGTTGGAGAGCAGGATGGATGGGAGCGGCGATCTGAAGGGGTTAGCCTTTTGCCTAGCTGCTAAACCCCCGCGACAGCCGCGTTTCTTCGGCCGGCTGCACCGCTTTCCACAATGTGGATCTATTGAAGCAACATCTCAAGACATCAGCCAGGAAGTCAAAGCCTGGGCACAAATGGGTCTTCCTAACAGGCAATCATCGTAATCAAATTAATTACAAATTGACTTAAATAGAACAAATATTATGTTTTGGATTAGCCATCATGGAGTCTTAATCTCCATCTCAAAGAACGTTTGTGGGCGAAGCTGAAAAGGTGTGTGAGCATGGAGACCCACAAACCTGACTTAGTTACACTAGTCCTGTCAGGAGAAATGGACCAAAATTCAAACAAATGATTTGACACCTAAAATATTTGATCCATGTCATACAGTTTAGAGACAATTCCACTAAAAATTAAGACATCACAGAAAATAACTGGAGTTTTTCAACAAATAAGAATGCTCTTATTATTCTGGCATTAAACAAATGGATTTAGCAGCCCTAATTGACCTAGAACATGAAACGTTACAACTTATTTTATATCAGAGAGTGAGAAAAAACTGCTTATGTTTCTTTTTATACAGAGTAAGTATATCTGGTTTGACCTGTAACTCAAATTTGTGATGAACCTGTAATTACTATTGGTAATGTGTTTAGTCAGCATGTTTCCAGTCAAACCAAAAAAACCCTGTTATTGCAAAGTGTCTTTATGTATTGATTGGAAGAGAAGATTCAAACTAGAGCTTTAAATATGTGAGTATGATGTGAGCGAGCTTTAGCAAAAACTGCCCCGTCATTAAATACTTCTCTAATGTCTGAGCAGAAAATAACCCAGCAATCTGCTGAGAATGATCAGATCAAAATTAGTCATGTTTGCCTGTTGAGGAAACACAGAAGATCAGCCACAGTGGCATAAAATGCTGCAAAACTAGGTCAACGTGGGTTCATATAAAATATGTACATATTTCATTCAAAAAAGCAATACTAAAAAAAGGATATTGAAAGGACATTTATTGAATATTCAATGGATATTCAATAAATGTAATTATTAAAAAGTTAACTTATCTCAGTAACACACATTATGTAAATTATTTACACACAGGCTGATGCATTCAAGCCTTTATTTATGTTATTCATGATGATTTTCCGCTTACAGCTAATGAAAACATGACATTTAAGTTTAGAATAGATTATCAGACCAACAAAAACAATATACAGAAATGTGGACCTAATGAAAAACATGTTAACACCTGTTTAGAGGTTTATTATTTTTAAAAGGTACTGGTAATCTGACAAACTAGCCTCATCAGAACGCGTATTATAATTTATTGAATATTAATATATTTCGATGTGCACATGTAGCACTTTTAACCTCAATGTTCACAGTTTATACTGGTCTGAAGCTTTATAACTGCATTGTTAAATAAAAGGTTTGCATTTAATCAGCTTTGTAGAGGTTTCTCAACACTGATGTCTTTAGCAACATTTTAGATTGTTTGATTTATGTGCAGGGATAAGAATAATTTTATTTAATGGTTGTCAGTACATCTGCCTTCAACCAAAGTAAAATTAAAGTCCTTTTTATATTTATATCTCTTCTACCAATATAGTAACATAAAGAACAAACTGAACTGTTTTTTATTTAAAATCTCACCACAGTCTGCGTATTTTGAACATGCAGCTCATACCCTGAAAATCAGTCTCATTGCATCCCACCTGTTAAATTAGCCCACACAGAAGCCTCCATATAGGTTATGTCTTGTGAGTGTGCCAGAAGTCTGGAGAGGAGGGTACTTTCCCCCTCTCATGATGACAACATAGGCCGCTCACTGAAATCACTGACTCATGCTCCCTTTTCTGCAAGAATCCCTTCTCTCCTCCGACCTCCTCTCTGTTTCTCTTCCCGAATCATCCCGTAAATTCAAAGGTATTAGCCGCTCAGCCTAATCATATTTCTGCGACATCTTTATTAGCTCGACAAACCTGCTCCTCAGATGTTGCTAAGTAACTGTTTAACCTGTGCTCATTTAGGTTTTCAGTGTTTGGCATGTCACCATAGCAATGCTATGCAGGGTATGGTTAAATATTTGCAAAGTATTAGTTAATGTAGGCACAGGCTGGCCAAACTGTATTTATCAGGGTTTTTAGGTGAGAGGTTTGAAGGAGATGACAAACCAAAAGGAACGTCAAAGGTCAACCTTAATACTGCCAGTCAGCCTAAAAACAGGATAACTTGATGTGTAAGGTAAAATAAGACAAATAGATAAAAATATCTCTGAACTGAGCAGTAGAATTATAAGCCGCACAATTTTGTTTTGGCAAGAAAGGACACCTCAGTGGCTGCTGGGCGTCTCTTCATTGTTGACTAAACCTGCCTTTCATCAGGAGCCATGTGACGATGACTTGGCAGTTTAGACCTATGAATGGTGAGTCAGAATCCTAAAAAGTTTCCCTGAGTTCCCCTCACATAGGTGCACTTGTTAAGTGTTTGTTGAGGAGTCTAGGGATGAAAATATGCCAAAATAGTTTGCAGAGTTTCACTTAAGCTCTGTTACGAATGTCATGTGTTCTTATTTATCTTTAGCTGCACTTTAGACAGCTAAGCCCAAAATTATCTATGACTCTGAGAGATTTGGATTCTGTTTGTATATGTTACAAAATAGGACTAAATGCTTCATCAAAACTTTGTTCATTACATTTACTGTTTCCTGTTACCTTATTAATGTGTCCACATCCAATGCAATTTGTAGCAACGTGAGTTAAGTACAAAATCTTGTGCATGCTTAAGTGTCCTTCCTTTTTGAGTGGACAAATTCATGCCACATGTGTGTGTTACAGATCGTTCTTTCTGCGAGATAAATGATGTATTACTAGTTCTAAGAGGCTACAGTTTAACTAAAAATAAAATAAATGGCAAACCCATCACAGTATGCTGCAAACACCTCTGGTTAATAAGTAAGCAAGGTTTATTGATCAAAACTTGCTCTTTGTGTTTGTCCAGGGTTGTACAACCATTTAAAATCCATTCACTGGGAACATGTTCTTTGGCTCAAAGTACCACAACTTGCCATAAATTCAGTCAACAGCTGCTGTTTTAGGATGTACAGTACGCAGCCTGTTTTATTTAGGGGTTTTACCGTTTGTCTCTTTTCAATTCTTATTCCTTCTTCTTGACTGCTTGTACCTAGAACCTGTAAAAGCTGTCACAGGCCTCAATATTTCCGCCACAAGACCAAAAGAGAGTCAGAAAGGACACCATACACACACCATTAACCTGTACAGAGGCCCCGATCAACCTGTCAAGCATAGGGCTACAGGAAAAAGCCTGGTGGGTGACGTCTTTTAAACGGAAGTAACACATCTAAATACCTTTTAAAACCTCTTCCCACTTCCCATTAATGATTCTTGGAACAGCAGTAATAAGATGGGAGATGTCATAATAACTTTCTGTATAATATAGTAACCTCATTTCTACTGCTGGTAAATAGCTGTAAAATGTCAAATATATTGTGCCTTGCATTTACTAGAAATGCAAATACGTTAGCTGAATACCTCGGTTGAATTTTAAATAATATGTTAATGGTCTAATCAGAGTTCAGCTGAAATTGTATTGAACTGTGCCTGGTACGTTTTTAACCAAAGCTGGTTAGACGTTTGTGTCAACTCTGTCAGAGCAGATACTACGTGATCGACAGGGCTGAACAAAGGCCTTTGGGTTAATGATCCAACCTTGCAGTTTAATCAAAGTACACAGTCAGAGAACACTGATAAAGGTATGTGAAAATTGGGCACATCCTGAAACCCACGTAGAGAGTCTAGACAGCACAAGTTATGTTTATTCTTATTCTTTTACTTAAATGTTAGACACAAATGTTCTATCCGCTTTTCTATCATGCTATAAATTCTGCTTAATTAATTCAAAAGTAGAAAAGAAAGGAAAAGGAAAAAACTACACATTTTAAAAAATATTTTTCATTCTGCTTAAATAAGCTTTTGGTTGAGAAGGAAAGTATACCTTAAAATGGGAAAACATACATTTTTCCATTTATAAATAACAAGGTAGCGTTGTGTTTTAGACAGTTCTCACATTACAGTTTGTTACACAACCGCTCCCTTCTGTCATCGTGCCCCAACATGTTACAAGACTTTGCAACGCATAAACCGAGATGTCATCTTAGACAAAGCTTTGTGGAAAACCTGGAAATTGAGCACTCACTCACTTAGTCACCAAGGAAAGAAAAACCTCACACTCACACACTCACTAAGGAACCTGCAAGTCACCGTCAGCGAGAATAGTCTCTTAAGCTTGTATTTCTACGCGTAAATGAGCACCACTCCCTGTTTTGGAGATACTCCCTCCCTGCAACTGTAGGAGACAGAGCAAAACCAAGCAGATCAAAGTAACCACACCACCATGTAAACACACATGCACACATATGAATGTCATTTTGCTTCCCAAGTATCTGTGCTTATTTCCTGGCCTGGTCAAGAGGGAATGCTTCTAAAGAAGGGGTCCGATTTTTCCACACACTGTTGACAGGCTCATATAATCTGCCATGCTTGTAATAAAAGACATTATTTATATCTAGCTGGAGATATAAATAGCTGAACATGAGAAGCAAGTCTGGCCCCGGCCATGAAGTCAGTACATCGTCATGCCAGTGTAAAGAGCATGTGAGGTCATTTTATGTATTAATTTGATTACTAGCACATAAACTGTTGCACTTATTGGAAAAAATGAAGACACTGAAAAATGGTTGTGTTTAAAGAAGGTGCTTTGATTCGGCACTAGAAGTCTAATGTTACAGAGAACCAGTGTTCAGTACATAACTTGGTACCAGTTGGGTATGTTGAACAAATTACTGAATGTATCAAATTCCTTACCAAATAGATACCATCTATCTAAAACTAAAACTCTGCAAAGAGAATAAAAACTTAACATCCTTAAACTGCACATTTAAGACTGAACTTTTCCAAATTAATACTGTTCTTACATTAGGCTTTATTACAATAAGCATGACAATGGACAGTGAGGGCAACTGACAACTGAAGCTTTAACAAAGCTTGTGTAATTTGCTAGCTAAAGTGGTTATGAGGGGGGATTTTGCTATGGGGCTCTATTACTATCGCCATGTGTTTAAAATCAGGCTGCATCCGAAAGGGTCTAATCAGTAAAGACTCCTCAGCCAAAGCTGAAATGTGTCAATGGTTGCCATGATAAGTGCTGCCCAAACAGTGCACTCAGTATAGAAGGAGGTAGGAAAAGGAGCCTGTATGCTTCCTAACATAGCTCCTTCACCGGCGCTAAGGAGCTATAAGGAATCCCACAATCCTTTGTGTGACATGACATATACACACAGCCCACCTCAAGGATCTCCACGTTAGCTGGTTTTATCTTTGCTTTGTACAAGGCATGTTTACATTCAGATGTTGTTTCCAGTGGGTAATTAAGCTCGACGTAAGACCTGCTTCATAGCTCATCCTTGTTGAACAGTGGTGACATTAACACGTACAGCTTTTTTTCGACCCACTGGTGTTTGCAAAAAAGTAGACTTTAATGATAGTTGGGCAGTGAGTCGGGGGTCTTTAAATTCTGTTTTTTGCTTGTGCTTTCCATTCTAATTCACTGTGGAGTTATTGTTTCCTGAACATTTTACATTTCAAAGGTTGCAAGGTGGAGCGTAGACTCGTGCAGTTTTGTTCCTAGCATAAATGTTCTGCATGTGTTCAAATTAAAATGAGGCACCATTTGAACCAAGTATTCTGTGTACTGCAATTGGTTGGTACGATTAGCCACTTGAACCAGTGCACCAGAAAATGCATTTAAAAATGGTTATTCTGCTTTAACTGTGGACATGGATAAAATGCTAGTTTTCTGGCGATACATCTATTAAATTAGATTTTGAGTCTTGACTCATAGCGAAACATTTTCGACCACCTTTCTTTTAATATGGCAACCATTTTTTAACACGCACTATTTTTTCATTAGTGTACTACCAATCAGTTTGATCTGTCAAAAGTTGGGTGAAACTTGGACTAGTTTACACTTAGAGATCCTTATTGCAAAGATTTCAAAGTCAGGTGCAGTCTAGAGACACAATGCATGGTTCTTTGATTCAGAAAATGTTAATAAAACCTCATGTAATTTTGATGTCGTTGACATTTGTCGTTGACAGTACATTTGCTCATAGTGCTAAGCTTTTGTTTTCTTATTATATCAAACATGTTTCTTTTGGTCCTCACCTTGAATGGCTGTTAGCCATAGCTCTGACCCGTAATTCCTTATTTTTCCTCAAATTGGTGGGCAATCTGGTGGCTCTTTACTGCGTGTACAACAATAACCCTTGTAAAAGCTCAAATGTTTTAAAAAAAATCTAAAGTATGGTCAGAAAGTTTTAAATAGCTTGGATGCATACGTGAAACAATGAGCAACGCTGTTAAGACTTAAGGTTCTTGAGAAATTTCAATACGTGAGTAATTTCTGTCTTTTTTATTATTTTACCGGACTTGTTCGACATATGATTGTCACACATCCCCTACCAATATTTAAGTGACTTCTAGATTTACACAACATTTGATTAGAATATATTTCTCATCATTGCCAGTACTCAGGATGACTCATTTAAGTGGGTGACACATGCAAGAGCAGCAGCAGCGGTGCTGAGAGAGAGAAAAATTTGTTTTTATTATCTGATATGAACCTTACGAATGATTGTGAAAGACACCTGCATTAAAAGTTAGCTTTTTTGATTCTGTTCACAGTGTACCTTATTGCGGCAGTTATTGTGTTAACTAGGGATGGTCCGATACCATTTTTTTCCAGACCAAGTACAAGTACGAGTACTTCAGTTTACATACTTGCCGATTCCAAGTACTGATACTGAGTACTTAATAAATTGGGACTTATAAATCACAAATAATTTAACAATATAATTGACCACTGAAAACGACTGATTATCAAGGGCAATGAATTTGGTTAGAGAACATTGTTGCAATTTTGGTTGTACTGCAGCAAACTCTTTGAATTCTGTATCATGTGTAGTATTGAAATGCTTTATCTGATTTTTTTGTTAAAAGACGACTTTTTTGCCCCTCTTCACAGCAGAAAGCACAAGATTGGTATGGGTTCAGAGATCGGGTTGCTTTTACAAGTACGAGTATGAGTACTTGACACTGGTATCAGGCCGATACCAGTGTCAGTATTGGGACACCACCAGTGTTACCATATATTTGACGTCTGGAGTATTGTAGCAGAACCCATGCCAACCTGTCTGCATTTCATTTCAGTATGGGATTTCCATTTTATTAAATAAGACAAATAATTACAGATAGCTGATCAATAACTCAGAAAAGCTTCAAGAAAATTACATTGACAGTGTATTTGCATATGCATTTTTACTGTAATTGCAAAGAAACATCTTACTACAACACCAGGTAACACTGTAGAGTAAAGCCCAATTCTTTTCATACTCCTGACATATTTAGATTTAAAGTAATTTTTTTAATTTTACCAATATGTTCTGATCGGAAGTCATATTAATTATCTGGAGTGTCCCAACTAGAAACTATAATCTGATAGAGAATCTGTGGAGGCAGCTAAAGATTAGGGTGATGTAAAGAGGGTTTACAATCTCAAAGACTTGGAGTTCAGCTCTAAAGAAATCAACAAATATAAGAAGGGTTTGATAGCTGTAATATCAAGGAAGACAGGTCGCCAGTCTCAAAAATTTCAACATTTATTAAAATATAGAATTTTTTTTTCAAAACTGATACTCTTTCTATACTACCTCGTCATTTAAGAGATGCCCGTCTCATTTCCTATCAGACCCAAACTTATTCATTGAAGAAAAATAAAATGAATATACCTGCCAAGAGGTGTGAATAATTTTCGGTTTTAATGTTTTAGTGTGTGGACAGACGTGGACTTTTGGTTTCACGACAACATCTGCACACACACTGTTTTTGGTGAATACATTAGCTGTGATGTGACATTTAAGACTCACATGTTTCCACTGTGGGCCCTGAGCATCAAAGCGGGCCATGTTCCGTAAAAACAACTGTACTCCTCTGACAGGAAAAAAGATTTTAGTCAGTTTCTGGAGAAGGCTGGAGAAAAGCATTTTCTTAGTCGAATTACATTGTAATAGAAAATTCTATAAAACAATTTCCTTTATGCAACAAGCATAGTAAAAAAATAAGCCTACAAAAGCGTGAAACAGTGTCAAATTTTTGTTTTTCAGACAATGTTTAGGACATCTCTGTTTCGATTGTTCTTTTTCTACTTTGGTATTTGTGGATGTTTTTAACTTGCTCGTAGCTTGTTTTTAGCCAAAGGTTTCTCCCTTCAACCAATCAATACTTTGATTTCAGTTCTGATGTGATCATCACTGAAACCAGAAGATCTAATGTGTGTGTGTGTGTGTGTGTGGGGGGGGGGGGGGTGGAGGGCATATTCTGGTAAACGTGAATGCACAGTAATACGTTCTGTTAACTATGTAAGAAAAAAGATAGAAAATATACATTGTGCAATGTATGTCTCACACTTCTCGCAAATTTAGTATTAGTCACTGGAATACACGAGGCCACATATAGTAAACGTGACTGAGTGCATGTATACAGGTTTAGAAATGTTCAGAATAGAGATGCTTTTTCTTAACAGTCTTTTTTGGGGGGATTTTCTTGAAGCCTGAATGCTTCACACTGCGAAATATCTCAGAGTTGGGAGGATTTTTCTTCCTGCAGGAAGCTTGTGGTCGTTCACTTTATGCATGAGAGCGTAAACACACTGGGTCTCTAGGCCTTGAAGCAGAGTCTCTACGAGACCTATGTAAATAAGCCACTTTGCCTTTACGTGCCTGCGAAACTGAAACATGTCATACAGCTGGTTAAAAATACTCAGTTTTCTTTCGTCTTTCTCTCTCTCTTTTTTTTCTGGAGGGGGAGGAGAAGGGGTTTGTCAGAAAGAGGCTCATCCGGGAACATAGCTGTGGAAACTCCTCCCAGAGGGAGGGGCACCAGCTTTAAAAGAGCAGTGAAAATGCAGGGTTAAGCCAAGTCTACACGCAGGCATTTAATACTGAACTAAGGATCAGATCTCAGTTTTCTTGGTGTAGCCAAAGGGATACAGCATGTCCGATATGCTTGACATCTTGCCAAAAGTGAGTAAAAACAGCTTCTTTTTTCTTTTTCCATATCTTTTAGTAGGCTTTCTGAACTTCTAAAAGTCTATCTATAAGTGTTTTTATTCCTGCCAACTCCTATGTGAGACAATCAAATATTTCTTGCTTTACAGACTGTCTATAAGCTTTATGGTAACTGTTTAAACTATGTTACAGAACTTTCTGAACGTGGACTTGAATGAAGACCAGCTCTTGTCACAGCCACAGCTTAAAATCCCAGTGCAAAACCGACTGAGCCGATCGTCCTCCTTCTTCTCCCCCTCCTCCCATCCTGCCTCCTCAAGCCTTAGCTCAAGCTCTGAGCATGTTAACGAGGACGACAATGGCAGCTCTATCTGGTCATCCAACATCTGGAGTCAGGCGCCAGTTTCCAACAAAAAACAACTCTCCTTCCGGCCTGACCGCTCTATGAGCCTGACCGAACCCAGCAGCTGCCTGCTTCCTTCAATCGGACACCTGAAAGGCCTGGAGCCTTTCCCCCCAAGCCCTACTACTACAGTGGCCCCCCCACCAGGATTTGCTCCCTCATCTAACCTCCCGCCTCAGCTACCACCAATGCTTTCCTCTAACCGTTACAAGACTGAGTTGTGCCGTGGCTACCAGGAGAGCGGCACTTGCAAGTATGGCAGCAAGTGTCAGTTTGCCCATGGCGAGGCCGAACTGAGAGGACTGTACCGCCACCCTAAGTATAAGACAGAGCCCTGCAGAACCTTCTACAACTTTGGCTACTGTCCGTACGGCTCACGCTGCCACTTCATTCATGAGGAGAAAATCAGTGGTGGTCCCCTACCGTCTACCAAATTCCAGCAGCAGCAAAACCCCTCTACATCTGTCGGCCACAACCCACGCCACCAGCTCCGCCAGAGTGTCAGCTTCGCTGGCTTCATGGGCTCCTCCCGCAGCTCCTCTCCTCCATCATTCCCTGCGCTCTTCAATGATCCCAACCTGGGATTTACCCGTGCTCCTTCAGTTTCCCCTCCTCCCGCAGATCTCCTTTCTCCTGTGTTCGGAGACTCCCTGCAGAGGGAGACATCAGCATTCCAGTTTGGCAACCACCAGAACCGCACCAGCACCGGAGACATTCCTCTCATCCTGGAGCCAAAGCCCACACGCTGCGTGTGCGGCCACGGAAATAACTTTACCGGCAACAAAACTAGAGCTTTCCCCAGCACAGTGGACCAGGACAGCAACATGCTGTTTCCTGGTCTTGGCAGCAGTGCCGTTTTCACGAGGCCCGCTGGACTGCAGCGCTTCTCCTCCGAGGACTCCCTGGAGGACAGCTACAGCAGCAGCAGCTCCAGCGGGACAGAGTCTCCAACCTTTGACGGGTCGGCCAACAAGCGGCTCACCGTGTTTGAGCGTTTGTCTCTGTCTGACTAGAGAAAGTGTCAGCTGGGCCCAAATAATCCAAAGAGAAACAACTGTGACACTTACGTAGCTTTTCTATTTCCTGACTATTTTTAAAACTGTTCAGAACAAGACAACATAATAACACTTGTAGAAATGTAACTTATCTTTTACAAACTACACATACTAAGATGATTTTAGAGCTCAAATGTTATCAGACTTTATTTTTATACTCATAAGCATGGCTTAGCCTATTAGGCCTTTGCATGTAGTCTTCCATGAGAATTACCTCTTCTGCAGGTCTTGACTTTACCAGAACATATTTTGGCTCACTACAAATCAGTGGTGGTTTAAAATGGCTTACCTTTTAGTGACAATCATTAACGCCTGTGCCTTAAATAATTTTCCATTCTCTGTGCCACAAGCAGTATATTTGATTCAGTAGCCTTAATCAGCGAGACCTGACGTGTCTAATATATGCACTTTACAGCTAATTCAAATGGGGAAAAAGTCCCAGTAGCATTTAACCAAAGCTTTATTCGTAATTCTGCTCAGTGTGTATGGAAATAGAGTGAGTGTACAAGAATGCCTGTAAGGATGTTTGAGTTTAATTTTCTTTTATCGAGACTTGGGGTGCAAGTAAATATTGCAGAATGCTGAAGGATCAAAGTGTGCTAATAGATTGTTGTGATATGAACTGAATATCTGCATTCTGACATGCTTTCATGGTTTTTGATTCTGTAAAAGGTTCTGTTGTATTTGCTCATTTGTTAATTGCACACCATCTATTGTTTTTTTTTCCCCCTGTTTGTTTGACAGCCTGGTTCAGGGAACACCGCAGTATTCCTTTTGGTTATTGGTTGGCTCTTGTTGTTTAACTTAAACTATGTATTTATTATATTTATTCATGTTTTAAAAAAAAACAGAAACTATGTGTTTTGTACTATTATTTATGGACAGATATTTCCAACTCTGTGAAAAGCCAATGTGAGAAAAAAAAACAGAAAAAGAGAATATTATATTTTTAATTGCCTGAAAAGGAAACAATAAATTCCTAAATAAATAAAAAATGTTTTGTTGACTTTTTATGAAATAAAATTTTGAGTTTTTCTGTCTTGTAAATGAAAACTAAATGCTCCATATAAACTTTTTTTTTTTTTTTTTTACATTTAGACACAGGCAGAAGGAAAACATCTGTGAATTATTCTGGATCAGTGTCCTGGTCAGCCATGAACACAACAGTGTGAAAAAAGCCAAATCTCACAAAAGGACGAATCTAGCTATTGTGTGCTTTTGTACACAATCAACAAAGAGTTTTTATAGGCAAAAACCCATGACCCAAAAGTTGCAAGACTTTGCAGTTGCACAAGACACTAACCCTCACGCTCAGATTTCACAAGCTCTAAAGGAAACTAGGTTATTATGTGAATTCCAAAAATTTTGCTTATTTGCTGACCTTTCTGTTCAGACGCGTCTCCATGAATCACTGATTGCACTTGCCAAGAAAACCAACTAAGAACAATAAAATGAATCACCCCTTAACTCAAGTGGCTGACAGCAGAAGCCGCTGCTTATCCTCCGCCAAAATTATTCAGGAAAGTGAGGACGTTTTCAAACTTACCACTTCTGACTTACCAAAGTGACTGACTATATAAAACGCAGTAGCAAAACACCCATCTGTTCTAATGCTTATAAATGTCTTCATATGTAGTTCTTATATCTCAAACAACATAGAAAGAAAGTAACTGGGTTATACAACATTCTTGCTTTCCCAGGAAACAAGTGAGCTGCTGTCATTTCCAACTTCCAACCTTGATCGATCTGTTCTGCCTCGTGAACTGAATGTTCTCAGGAATTGTGCAAGACACATTCAGATGTTAAGCAGAAATACTCTGTTGCAACTTCTACTTTATATCTATCCCCAGTGAGACGATGTATTGTGCAAGAAACACGTCGCCACCCTTGTGGAGTTTGGGCAGCCGATGCAACAAAACAAAGGCTGTAAGTTGGAAAAAGTAGGAACTAAAAGGGGCATTTACTTTTACGTTGGCCCACTTTGGAAAGTGGGCCAACGTAAAAGTGGGCAAATGACAGTTTGAAATGGTCTGAGATTTTTATACGTTGCATGTAGAAGTCACAGTGTTGTACTTTGAGTATACAATATGTAAAGTACGTATTGTGAGCGCATTTAACATTCAGCAGGTATGATTCTTGACATAGATTTGAAGACAACTTTTGCATGATGCAGTGTAGACAGATAAAATGTGTCTGTGGAGACTATCTTGAATGAAATTTCTGGAGAAAATGGAGAATTATGTTAATTTCCCTAGAAGGCTAGGGAAAGTACCTTTGTAATGTGATTGCATCCTAATAAACTCAAGGCCTGTTACCTAAGCTTTTCAAGAGAGTTCTTGTACTATGGTTTGGCAGTTTTGACAGTTCAATCACTGTTTTGTGCTCCAATCTGGTCTACGTTCACTTTCCCACAAATCTTGTCATTGCATGTTATTAGAAAACAGATGCTTGGGACTGTATTATAACCTTGAACCTTTTCTCATTTCCTAACGTTGTTATTGCAATCGTCCTTCTAGGATTGTTTGTTAGGATTTTGGGTCATGGACCAACACCAAGTTGTCTCTGTTTTGAAAAGGAATCAAATGGTTACAAGCTGTTCAAAATGTGCGATCGCTAAAATATCAGTAGTCTGGTTTGCATTTGTATCCAACACCTTTTACTTTGATAACCTACATAAAATGCTGTGCAACCAGTTGCCTTCTGAAGTGAATCACCTGTCAGTATAACAACAGCAGTTCTCTGAACGTCTCAGAGGTTCATTGGAAAACATTAGTGAGCAAATATCATCATAAAGACCAAGGAACACAGAAGAAGGGTCAGCGATAAAGGAGTGGTAAAGTTTTAAGCAGGGTTAGGTTGGAAAGCAATGTCTCTGTGCTTTAAATATCTCATAGGACACTGTTAAATCTATTATCTGAAAATGGGGAGAATCTGGTACAACTACAAACTTATCCAGGCCAACCAACCACCAAGACAGACAGGAATTGACACTTTTGGTGGCTGCAAACTAACACCACACCCTGAGCACACCTGAAACATAGTGGTGGCAGTGTCATGCTGTGGGGATCCTTTTTACAGTAGGGACAGGTTGGGCCAGCCAAAACTAATGGGAGGATGGAATAAGTTAAATAGACAGCAACCCCTGAAAGAAAACTTGCTAGAGCCTGCTATTGACTATAGTGGAGGTTCATTCAGGGCATGAATGTACTTTGTAAGAAATTAAAAACTAAATCACTTGATATTTAATTGAAAATAATATTTTTTATGTGCATTTTTAAAGTGAAACCAAAAAAGTTATAGGATAAACATAGAAGTTAAAGAAAAGTATGTGCTGTGCAATGCAAATTAATTATCTTTGAATAAATTCATAAGTGTTTTCATTTACACAAACCACACTATTCCATTCTGTCGATGCATTTGTTGTAAATGGTCTCTTAACAATGTTGCTCTTTGCTAGCAAAGAGAAAATGGCATTAAGTTAAATAAAAGCTATAAGCACTTCTCACTAAAGCTGCATCTTGCCATCTTCTGTGCTCTGAACAGTGCTGAGACAGATTGTCTCTAAATGTATTTATTTTTGTTGTCTACATGTTACAAGTACATGAGGAATGCATATTTTCCTAAGAAACTGATTGAAACTGGGCTCGGCATTAACCTCAGCTTGAGACACAATTGCGCATTGTGTCTTTAAACCCAGTTCCCCTTTCGAGCAATAGCAGGATGTGTTGCCACGGTGATGGACAATGACCACATAGTGTAAACAGTAAAGCCAAAAAAGAAAAAGAAAAAAAACTGGCATGTGTTTGTTCGCAAACATTAACTTTAGTTAGCGGGGCCAGACTGGATTTAAATGGCCCTGTTGAACAAAAGGGCAAATGGCTTAAAGTTCCACCAAGCTGGGCTTTTAAGGAAACTGATGACAGAAAACTGGTCAAAAGAAGCATTTTTTATTTTGCTTTTGTAAAGTAGGCTATATATTGCTGAACTTTTGTCTCATTGTCTTGAGCTTTTTTCCATCTCACATTTTGTACTGCACGATTTTTTTTAGCAGACTTGTTATCAGTTTGCTCTGAGAAACTGTTAATAATCAACCACAGAAGCTGCTTCTGTCAAAACAGTCTTTACCCGACTCACCTGATCTTAAGCACTGTACATGCACTATGACGGGCCTATTGAAGCAATTGTGCTTTATCAAGTCTAATGTCAAAAATTACATTACTGACTTGTCTGTATAGACACAAGCAAAAGTTTAAAACAAAGAAAAAGGGCATTTATACACCTTAATCTTGAACTAGGTTACTACACAGAAACAACTGGTTTCATGAGGCATAAATCTGAAAAACATCTTCCAAGTTGTGTAGGATTAACATTTTTTTCTTCTCCCACGGGATAACGAAGGGATTTTCGGTCAGCAGTTTTTTTTTCAGGCTTTGCTGTTGATGGGTAGCAGGCTGAAACCTAGTAACCAAGCATGTGTGTGTGTGTCTGTGTACGTGCCGCGTTTCCTTAGAGTGTACTCCCTCTACCGTCCTCACACCATGTCTGTCACAACCTGCAGATTAAACATTGTTGTTGAGAAATCCTCTAACCCTAAAACATCGTCAGCCATTCAGAGTGTGACGGGGTCCGTTATGTAAGTTTTTACCCTCGCTAACTAGGTCATTGGAAAACACCACAATTTTTCCCGGAAAAGAATTACGTTGAAGGGGTCAAAGCATGCTAAAATACTAAGAAACTGCTTAGTTTGTTAGTTTCTATTGGGATGCTCCTGCAGTTTTTGAGAATGGTGGGCTAATGTGCAACGCTACCAGAGGAAAGACAAACCGTGCTATTGGTTTGGAGGAGATGTGGCAGAAATGACAGGTTCTGACACAAGTGGTCGGGCCAAAAGATATTCCTTTACTTATGAATCTAGAGTTTAATGCTGTTTTACTTCCATTGTCTACATGTTCTAAATACATGAGGAATGGAGATTTTCCTAAGAAACTGATTGAAAGTGGGCTTGCGCTTGTTTTCCTGTTGTGAACCAGGAAAACAAAAGCAACAAATGACAAATGTTGAGTCACTAAAACAGGGTGGGTTAAGACATGTTAGAAAGTGGGTCACATCTTATAAAAGGGTGGGGAACAGATAAAGGTAAAGAAAAAAAAGATAAGCCCGAGCCCAGGCCTGAATTTCCTCTCAACCTGTGGAACGAACTGTGGGGCAGATTAATGGAAATGAATCCAGACTCAAAAACCTGCATATTTTCTAATATTCTAGTTTAAAGTGCCATCAGCTCATTTTGTTATAATTGCATAGAGGCAACAGAAATTATCACATCATTAAATGCCTTAAGCACAAGATAAGAATGTTTTGTAAGCTGTTCAAGAAATACAGTATATTGTCGTACATCACAACTATTTTTGGTTAATGAAGACATAGCTTCCCATTAGAAGTTCAAATTCAAAAATGATTGCGTAAAAATAATTATTGCTGCTTACAGATTGAATCAAAGATGGTTGATGATTTGTTAAGCATTTTATGTGACTGGCATAGACAAATATGGATTGGGTTTTGTAGGTCTGTAGTGTTCTAGACCTTTATTTGGTTAACCAGATGATAAAGTGGATAAAAAGAGTACAAAAGAAGAAATTCTGAAATAATCAATAAGCTATATGTAATACTAGAGAGAGAGAGAGAGAGAAATTGACCCAAAAAGGTGTAAGAGCCTAAGTCTGGAGATCTTTCATTAGGACCATTTTAAACATTGTAAGAAAGTCTGGCTGCCAAAATGTAAACAAATGAGGAACCGCTAACAATATATGCAAACGTAAAAAATACAAAGATTAGCCTACTTTGACATATGAAGAGCATATTTTTGCCTCACATATGCACCAGTTATGTGATGCTTTTGTGCATATTGCACATACTCTCAGTGATTATAGTACACGTTCCATACATGTAAGACTAAAGGCTGTAAACCAGATGGCAAAAAAGCATTCTTCACACATTGGTTTTGTTTGCCAACTAGTTGCATGACAAAAAAAACATACTTAGCATAATCCTCCAATGTTGTATAGCTTTAGAGCCCTGGTGATACATATAACACTCTTTAAACATGGTGTCAAATTATGTTGTTGGCACAACGCAGCCAATACCCAATGTGATTTAACAAAACACAAAACATTGTTTTTTCCTTGTAGTAAATGCCATCCTATTTAGCAAGAAATTGAGTGGGACTGTATGTGGGCTCTGGAGAAATCAGGAATAACTAGTGGCAGTGTCAACAATTGAGGACTGAAGGGGAAAAAAAGGAGGAAATGTTTGTGTTGAAACATCACAGCAACCGAGGGGAAGTGCAATCCTTTTATAGCAATGTTCTATCGCATGGTCACATTCCTCAGTAAGAGCCTTTCGGTGCACCCCTCCTCCTGTGCTTTCCTCTAACTCCGCTTGTGTGACGCAAACACACAGAGCAGTAACAGGAGACGTAGGAAGAGGAGGAGGAAGAAGGAGTAGGAGAGCATTCTGTGAGGGAGAAGGCAGAGCAAAGAAATCCCCTAACTACCCTCCCAAAAGGCTTTCTACACTACTTCTCCTTTCCTGATAATCCACTCTTCCTTCTCAAACTTTGCTTTCACTTCTGGGTCTCTTTGACCCTAAAACCTCTCATTCACAGTAACACGTTTTTTTATTACGCTTTAAATGCTTCTTAAAGCAAGGCCTCGGGAAATGTTTTGACATTTTAATGATAAAGTATCACCTCGCTATTATCTGAGCATAGCTCGCTGTTGTGCTTTGCTTTTAGGTGCCGTACAGGATGATGAGTCAATCGTCGCATGCAGGTATGCTTTAAGACAACAACATACAAATGCGTGTAAAAGTAGGAAGTTCTAAGCATCAGTATTGACAGTACACACCTTTGAAATAAAAATGGGTTAACTTGATTTGCTTCTTTATTTTAAAAGAACAAGAAGTAAATCGAGAGAGTATGTAATTTAGCACAATGCTTCTATGTGCTAAGGAGGAAACTTAAAAACCCAAATTTGTACCTTGATTTAGAGCCTTATGTTGGAATGTTGGAGGTTGGGTTATAGGTGGCTGGGTTTTATGGGGACCATATAATCAAGACCAAGTTTTATTACACTTTTCTATGAATTTATATTCTGTAAATCAGAAATTTGGCTTAAACATTGCTCTGAATTAATAGACTCATAATCATAAAGTCCTTAGTAATAAACTTACTCTGAACCTCGTGCTAAGATAAGCTTGATGTCACATCTTTGACTTTGACAGAAGGTTATGAGTTCTTTATCTTAACGTAATGGTTTATATCTTTTAAGTGGTTGAAATTAAAGGGGACATATCATGCAAAATCCACTTTTTTAGCCCTTAAATACATTTTATTGTGTACTTGTAGTCTCTAGAAATGCAGAAAAGTTAAACATAGTTGGGTCATAGTTTTCAAGTCATGCAGTAAGTAAGGAAGGTAAAGTAAAGTTTATTTTTATAGCACCTTTCACAGACAAGGGAGGGTCACAAAGTGCTTTACAACAGGTCCACAAAAATACAATAAAAATACAGACACAAATATTATCTCAATGGTCACAACCAAAAATTAGCATGGTGGTAATATAACCCTCTCACTGCTGTAGATAGAAAGCGTGAAGAAACAAGTGGGTCTTAAGTTTGCTCTTAAAAGCATCAACAGAGTCAAGCAAACGTAATCGGAGTGGAAGATAATTCCAGGCCCTTGTCATGACGGCCTGGAAGGAGCGATCTCCTCGGGACTTAAAACGGGTGTGAGGGACCATGAGAATGTTCTGATCCAACGATCTCAGCATCCTAGAGAAAGTATAAAGATTCATGTTATTGTTATTCACGCTGGCGGTAATGACACCCGGTCACGCCGATCAGAGGTCACCAAAGTTGGTGTTGCTTCGGTGTGTGAGTTTGCTAAAACAATATCGGACTCTGTAATTTTCTCTGGTCCCCTGCCTGATCTGACCAGTGATGACAAGTTTAGCCGCATGTCATCATTCAACCGCTGGTTGTCTAGGTGGTGTCCAGAAAACGACGTGGGCTACATTGATAACTGACAAACTTTCTGGGGAAAACCTGGTCTGATCAGGAGAGACGGCATTCATCCCACTTTGGATGGTGCAGCTCTTCTTTCTAGGAATCTGGCCGGATTTATTAGTTCTCCTAAATGCTGACAACCCAGGGTCCAGACCAGGAAGCAGAGCCGTAGTTTAACACACCTCTCTGCAGCTTCTGTACTGTTACCCACCCATTATCCTATTGAGACGGTGTCTTTCCCACGGCCAAAACTTAACAGATCAAAAACTGATCTAAAGGGAACAAATCATAAAAATCTAATAAAAATCCATACGGATCACTTTGAACCAAAAAATAAAATAATTAAATGTGGTCTATTAAATATAAGGTCTCTCCCTCCAAAGACTTTGTTAGTTAATGAATTGATTTCTGATAATCAGATTGATTTGTTTTGTCTCACAGAAACCTGGCTACAAGAGGACTACGTTAGTATAAATGAGTCAACTCCCTCCAGTTATTCAAATTTCCACATTCCCAGATCTGTGGGAAGAGGAGGAGGAGTGGCAACCATCTTTCAGTCTGATTTATTAATTAGTCCCAGGCCAATTAATAATTACAGTTCTTTTGAACATTTAACCCTCAGTTTCCCTCATCCAAACTGCAAAGCAATAAAACCCTCTTCTGTTTATTGTTTTGTATCGTCCACCAGGCCCTTACACTCAGTTTTTGGATCAACTGTCAGACTTCTTATCTGATTTGGTGTTAAATACTGACAAGGTTATTATAGTGGGTGATTTTAACATCCATGTTGACACTGAATGTGATAACCTTAGTGTAGCCTTTAAAACTATCCTAGATTCAATTGGTTTTGCTCAAAATGTGCATAAGCCAACGCACTCTCGGCTCCATACTTTGGACCTTGTGCTGACATATGGCATTGATTGTGAAGAACTAACAGTATTCTCTCACAACCCTGTCCTATCTGATCATTTTTAATAACATTTGAGTTTAATCTAACCGATTTCTCCACCCCCAAAAGAGGGTTCCATTATAGTAGATCTTTATCGGATAATGCTGTATCAAAATTTAAAGAGTCTGTCCCCCTCTTAATATCCTCAGTATTGCAGAAATGCCCTGTAGATGGCAGCAATGCTGTTTCTTCCCATTCACAAATAGATACATTTGCTAACAGTGTGACTTCCTCATTGCGTTCTGCATTAGATAATGTAGCTCCCTTGAAAAAGAAGGTGATAATTCACAGGAAGCTGGCTCCCTGGTTTAATTCAGAGCTGCGTTCCTTGAAGCACAATGTTAGGAAATTGGAGAGAAAATGGCGCTCTACACACCAAGAGGAATCCTACTTAATCTGGAGGGACAGTCTATTGTTGTATAACAAGACCCTTCGCAGAGTTAGAGCAGCATATTTTTCATCATTAATTGAAGAGAATAAAAATAATCCTAGATTTCTCTTTAGTACAGTTGCCAAACTTACTCAGAGCTGCAGCTCTGGTGATCCAACCATTCCCTTAGCTCTTAGTAGTAATGATTTTATGGGATTCTTCATAAATAAAATTGATGCCATTAAAAATAAAATAATCGGCATCCTCCCAAACATGATTACCTCGTCCCCAGTAAGTAAGGCAGCATTGGAGGAATCTTTAGAACCTGCGCTGTGTCTGAACTGTTTAGAAGCAGTAGAGCTTTCTGAGCTATCTACAATCTTAGCTTCATCTAAACCTTCTACCTGTATGTTAGACCCAATCCCAACCAAGTTGTTTAAGGAGGTATTCCCTTTGATCAGTGGTCCTTTTTTAGACATGATTAATCTATCCTTAGTAAATGGATATGTACCACAGGTTTTTAAAGTAGCTGTTATTAAACCTTTACTTAAGAAACCTTCTCTTGATCAAGATGAGCTAGTAAACTACAGACCTATATCTAATCTTCTTTTTTTATCTAAAATTCTTGAGAAAGTAGTTGCTAATCAACTTTGTGAACATTTACAAAGCAATGACCTACTTGAGGAGTTTCAGTCAGGCTTCAGAGCTCATCATAGCACTGAAACGGCTCTGGTGAAGGTCACTAATGATATTCTCATGGCCTCAGATAATGGACTTGTGTCTGTACTTGTCCTGTTAGATCTTAGTGCTGCATTTGATACAGTTGATCACAATATTCTCCTACAAAGACTTGAACATACTGTAGGGATTAAGGGGAAAGCATTAGGCTGGTTTAAATCTTATCTGTCGGACAGATTCCAGTTTGTTCATGTTAATAATAAATCTTCCTCAAACTCTAGGGTCACCTGTGGAGTATCACAGGGTTCAGTCCTTGGACCAATTCTCTTTACTATATATATGCTTCCGATCGGCAAAATTATCAGACAGCATGGGATTAATTTCCACTGTTATGCTGATGACACTCAGCTATATCTATCCATAAATCCTGATGAATCCAATCAATTACTTCGACTGCAGTCATGTCTTGATGACATCAAAAGCTGGATGACTTTAAATTTCCTGCATCTAAATTCTGACAAGACCGAAGTTGTAATCTTTGGGCCAGAGTCATCAAAAAATAAACTTCTTAACCAATCACTTAATCTGGATGACATTAACTTGGCCTCTGGTAATAAAGTAAAAAACCTTGGTGTTATTTTTGACCAAGACATGTCATTTAAATCCCATATTAAACAGGTTTCCAGAGTTTCCTTTTTTCACCTCCGGAATATCGCCAAAATTAGAAACATTCTGTCCAGGAGTGATGCTGAAAAACTAGTCCATGCATTTGTTACTTCAAGGCTGGACTATTGTAATTCTTTACTATCAGGAAGTCCACAAAATGCAATTCAAAGTCTTCAGCTTATCCAAAATGCTGCAGCAAGAGTTCTGATGAAAATCAACAAGAGGGATCATATTTCTCCAATTTTAGCTTCCCTTCATTGGCTTCCTGTTAAATCAAGAATAGAATTTAAAATTCTTCTTCTAACGTATAAAGCCCTTAATAATCAAGCTCCATCATATATCAGAGCTCTGATTAATTCAATTCAATTCAATTCAATTTTATTTATATAGCGCCAAATCATGAAACATGTCATCTCAAGGCACTTTACAAAATCAAGTTCAATCATATTATACAGGTTGGGTCAGATTATACAGATTGGTCAAAATGTCCTATATAAGGAAACCAGTTGATTGCATCAAAGTCCCGACAAGCAGCATTCACTCCTGGGGAACCGTAGAGCCACAGGGAGAGTCGTCTGCATTGTACATGGCTTTGCTGCAATCCCTCATACTGAGCAAGCATGAAGCGACAGTGGGAAGAAAAACCACCCATTAACGGGAAAAAAAAAACCTCCGGCAGAACCGGGCTCAGTATGAACGGTCATCTGCCTCGACCGACTGGGGTTACAGAAGACAGTCGTATGTTCCTAACAGAGCACTTCGCTCTCAGACTGCAGGTCTGCTGGTGGTTCCTAGAGTCTCTAAAAGTAGAATGGGAGGCAGATCCTTTAGCTATCAGGCTCCTCTCCTGTGGAACCAACTCCCAGTTTTGGTCCGTGAAGCAGACACCCTGTCTACTTTTAAGACTAATCTTAAAACCTTCCTTTTTGACAAAGCTTATAACTAGAGTGGCTCATGTTACTCTGAGCTACCTTTATAGTTTTGCTGCTATAGGCTTAGGCTACTGGAGGACATCAGGGCCTACTTTTCTCACTCTACTGATTTTTACTGTTCTCCAGTCTACTGTTCTCCAGATTTGCATTGCATTACATTGAAATTACTGTTGTCATTTCAGCTTTTAACTTTTTGTTCTCTCTCTTTTTTCTTCATAGTAGGTACACCTGGTCTGACATTCTGTTGACTGTGAAATCATCCAGGGAGGACAGATCACCGACTATTACCATCTAATGTAGAACAGATTACTAGATCAATGTGTGCTTCTGTGCTTTTTTGTCTCTCTTGTTGTGCCTCTGCCCTGTCTTCTGTAACCCCAGTCGGTCGAGGCAGATGACCGTTCATACTGAGCCCGGTTCTGCCGGAGGTTTTTTTTCCCGTTAATGGGTGGTTTTTCTTCCCACTGTCGCTTCATGCTTGCTCAGTATGAGGGATTGCAGCAAAGCCATGTACAATGCAGACGACTCTCCCTGTGGCTCTACGGTCCCCCAGGAGTGAATGCTGCTTGTCGGGACTTTGATGCAATCAACTGGTTTCCTTATATAGGACATTTTGACCAATCTGTATAATCTGACCCAATCTGTATAATATGATTGAACTTGATTTTGTAAAGTGCCTTGAGATGACATGTTTCATGATTTGGCGCTATATAAATAAAATTGAATTGAATTGAATTATAAAGACATAACAGGTCATTGATATAGAAGGGTGCCTGACCATGCAAAGATCTGAAAGTCACTACTAAGATCTTGAAATTGATACGAAAACAAACTGGAAGCCAGTGAAGGGATTTTATAATGGGAGTAATATGAGCCCTTCTGTTGGTGCAGTCAGTAACCTAGCTGCAGAACCTCGAACCTGTTCCTTGACGAGACAGCCAAGGAACTAAACTGTTGTAGTCTAAATGAGAACATACAAATGCATGGATAATCAGCTCAAGATCACCTTGGGAGACACTTGTTCTTAGTTTAGAGATCTACACTGGTAGAAACAATTTCTTGCCAGCTGCTTTGAACGATATTCCAATTACCTTGCTTTGTCAAAGACAATGGCAAGATTTCTAAGGCTTGATTTACCAGACAAGATCAGATCACCTATATACTGGTTGATCCCTGGAATGGCATCATCAGGGGAAATCACCAACACCTCAGTTTTATCTGCATTCAATTACAGGGAGTTTGCGCCTAGCCAATGTTTTATTTTTGCACGGCAGTTCATTAAGGAGTTCAATATCTGGAACTCAGAGGCCTAAAAGGAGCAGTACAGCTGAATATCATCAGCAAATAAATGATCATCACCAAAATCTTGAATTATCTTTCCTAAGGGAAGAAGCGGTTCTCTCTATTATCTGTGATTTTCTTTTAACAATTGCGTCATGGTATTTGCTTTGGAACTGCTAAGAAAGGTCCTGTACTTCTGGCTGACCGACTTCGCAAATCCGCCATTTTTATTTTTTACCATGACTGTGTAGTCCAAGCAGCATATATAAGTAAAGAAGTCAAAATGTTCCGTTCATTACACCATCCCCCCTCATACTACTAAAATGGCATATTGGTGTGGAGTGGAACGCTCTGCACACTGAGGGGGGGGGGGGGGGGGGGGGACCACAGGAAAAGGAGTTGCTCTCAGATGTGACTCAGAACAGGGGTAAAAGAGGGACTGTGAAGCTGCAATAATGAGGAATTCAGATCAAAACATTACAGTTCCACTTTATTTAGACTACAACCAAATGATTGAAATGTGAAAAGGAAGAACTTAAAAGCCAGATATGTCCCCTCAACACTAGTTCTCTTAATTATGATATAAAAAGGTTTTATTGCTGTGACTTTGTAGAAAACTGTATAATTGAATTGATTTGTAAAGGGCCTTGAGATTACATGTATCATGAATTGGCGCAATATATATGAAATTGAATTGAATTGTATTGAAAAACTGAAGAAACACTCAGAGTAGTGGAAGGCTAAATGCTAGACGAGGGTGACTATAATTTCATTTTCAAAAAAGAGGACCCAGTTGTTAACCACTTTATTGCCACTTTAATTATTTAAAGAAGGCTACAAATTCTAAACATATTTAAGATATGTCTTCTCTGTGTGGTTAGAAATAATAGTTAAATAGTAAATTTCCGATATGATTTTAAACAACTTATAACTGTACTGTATTTTTTTCCTATGTTGTAAATTTGTCTTTAGTGCACAGTCTACTATTCTTCTATATGTCTCATATGTCTTTTGTGTCTATCTGCATGCTTCCATACTTCACTTTACTACCTGCACACCAGAATTTCCCCACTGTGGGTCAGTAAAGGAAATTTCTATTCTATTCTATTGTGCTTATCAGTTTTTATCTTCTCAACAAACAAGCATTGCAGTCTTCACAAAAGGTGCCTTTGAAATTATATCGTACAAACAGAATCCCCCTCAGTGACTCAACAGAAAGCTGGTTCCTCTCCTTGGTCTCCTGACTCTGGAACAGTGAAAAAACCCACTCAACATTAGCATTGTCTGAGGGAAATGCAAAGACAAACTGCAATTTTCAGTGATTCTGAGTAAAATGTTATGCGTTTGTCCTTCTCAAAATATTTGGTCCACTTCTGGCGCACCCTAACCCTTTTCCCAGCTGTAACAACAAACTCAATAAACACAGCCATTTTATCTTTTTTCTGTGTCCAAACACAGAAACACATCTGCCATCTTTGCCCATGGAGCACTTCATCAGCGGTTTGTCTTGAAAGAGACGTTTTAATGCAAATTTCTTTTGCGGTTCGTCTTTAAAGCTACATTTGCGCTTTGACATATTGGAAACACCATAAGCAGTGCTGCCAGTGTTGTTCCGCTGTTGTCTGTGAGTGCATAAGATCAACCCACATAGCAGCAGCTCGGCGATGACGTCACACAAAAATAAGGCTGTTGTATTCAATGCATGGCACACCTCGATTTAACAATAAGTAATAATGACACCTAGTGGTTAAAATCAGAACAAGCCATGCACAATGCCTTTCACGGACACCAGTCATTTACTCAACAGTCCGTTGTTGCTGTGAAACTCCACTGAATTTTTATTTTTAGTTATTTTGCCTAAATTATATACCAAATGCTGTGCCCTCTTTTGAGAACCCTGGGAACTCTCTTATGATGTCCTCAGGAACCAGGAAGTAAAAACGGGCTACACACTGCACCAAAGTAGTTCCACACCGTAACTCTAGGTTTGAAAGGGGAAAAACGTGACTAATACGTTGTAGATTGAGAGGTCTGATTGTTTATATGGAATGTTACTTCCATCCCAGGTGAGAAATAAGAATGATTTAGGTTGATCTTCCAGTAAATATCTTACTTATTGCTCCTTTAAGTACAGGCCAATTAGTCCAAAGAAAAACTATGGAAACTGAACATTTTCATTAATCTATTAATTAATATCTGCCACAGCGTATTAAATATAAATGAACATTTAGTTTTGTCCATTTCAATAGCTAAAAATTGTTATGTCTGACTGGCTTTTAGCTTTTCACCACTTAGATAATTACCTCCCTACCTTACCGTAAGTAAAGGGACTGTAATTAAAAAATATACCACAAGCTTAAAAAGTCCGAGCTGACCTTAAAAACTGTTTTATGTTTTGATTGCGTCGGTCAGTTCAGTTCGCACAAAAATATACTACATTTTCCATACAAAGTAAAATTCAAATTCAAAAGGTTAAGAAAAATTTAGGATAGTGATTACATTTATTCAATAGGTTTTAGTCTCTAACCCTTGATCAGATCACCCCCCCCCCACCCCCACCCCACCCCCCTGCCCAGAACTTCCTCCGTCTTTTCACTGTTTGGCCTTTTATAGCTTGATGTGTTTCTTCTGGGTGTTGTGCAGAAAAAGAAAGTCCCGTCAGCCAGTTTCACATCTATTTCTGTTATTAAAACAGCTCTTTCAAAACACTCCGGCCCATACATGTTCACGGCACACTTCCTGTTCATGCTACTGCCTTAGCAGGCGCTTCTCCTTTTAGACTTCACGCTTCCTGTTTTTATTTCCTTTTCTTATGATCACATGAGAATAAATTGAACCGTTATGGTGGGTTTATTGACAGCAGATGTGTTACACGTCAGAATTAAAAACAGCTTTCTGTGTTAAAGGGCACATGACTGAATGTTTTAAACATTCAGTCTGTGGAGGAGAGTTCTGGTTTTAGAATATAGAGTGCTTTTGTCTTTTCACAAATTTGTGGTTTAAAAACCTGAAATGTAAGATTTTAAGACTTCTTTTTCTATTTCAATTTAAAGTGGAAACCATGTTACACAGATAACTACTGAATAAACCAAGGTTCCACATAATTTATTTATTTTTAAACAATTCTGTTTTTGTTTAAATGTATAATTTAAACAGCTACAGCCTACATAACCTATTAGAGCACAGCTGGATTGCACTAAATTCAGAATTAACTTTTGTGTAACATCAAAGATGGTACTGCTGCACTGTTAGTCTTTATCAGAAAGACTTCTCCATGCAATTTTCAGCTTCTCTGAGACTCTTTCCTGGGCCCCAACCATAATACATCAGCAGTACAATCCCGTGTTTATCCTACCAAATATGCCTATATTCATTTCAAGCCCCAGCATTGGCATGACTCATCTGGAGCCCTTGAGGTTGTAGCTCGCCCCTAGGAGATCATACCTCAATGGCACCATGCTACCACCACAGGTATACTGTTGCCAAGGCAGACCAAACCTCATGGATACCTTGGCTTCATTCTTCCTCGCTGTCTAACATGATCACCGATCTGCTGGAGTTTGGTTATTGCTAGAAATACTCAGGTAACTCTCATGATCTGTCAAGGGAATAAGCCCTCTTGGAAATATTCTTAAGATTTCCAAGGACACAATTTATCCAGACCCTGAAAAGAGTATCCATATTCAGATTTTTTTAAGTCATAACATGGTGTTACCCCTGTGTGAGGTGGCCGTTTTCAATGACCCAACACTCTGAACATATTCACTTCGGTTTCCATAGAAAGCAGATTATTTGTATTTGGTACCAACAGACTACCACTTTTAAATTAGCATGTTTATGAGTGGCATAAATGTTATATGTACACTTTAAATTAAGATGGCAGTTTTTCAACCAGGGAACTTGAGCTAAGATTTGCCTATGCTGGCAACAATGGGGAAAAAAGTTGTAATATGGTGGGAATCCTTTGTTTGTTTGTTTTTAGTATAGTTCCGCTTGGTCTGCTGTGCCAGGCTGTTTCATACTCTCTGTGAGAACCCCTTGTTGATAACAGACATAATCTCTGTGAGGGCCTGTGGTGATAAAAGGTATGCTTTTCTTCTCACATGGTTAATGCCCAGGTCTTACACGAAAAATGAAAACATATGTTGAGCAGCACTTACTTGCCAACTAGCATACTCTAGTCCAGATCTCTGCAAGGAGGAGGTAAAGGCAGAAAAAAGACACTTTAGAATGATTTTGTGATCTGATGTTATGCCCAAACAAGCTTTGTCCATCCATCTATGAAGATAAAAATAGAAACATTAAAGTTAAAAGTGGATATAACAGCAAAGAATGCAAAATTGGAGAGACACAGGGTGGTTGAATGTAGCAGAGTGAGGGAAAGTGGTAACCTAAGCTACGCTAACTATATGCTTCATCTAAAAAGAAAAATTTCAAGTCTATTCTTAAAACCAGAAAGGGTGTCTGGCTCACAGATTAAAACTGGGAGTTGGTTCCACAGAAGAGGAGCCTCCCATTCTACTTTTTTTAAGGCTCTAGGAACCATCAGTAGACCTGCAGTCTGAGAGCGAAGAGCTCTGTTAGGAACATATGGAACAATCAGATTTCTGATGTATGATGGAGCTTGATTATTGAGGCTTCTTTACAGGAACTCTTTTTTGAATGTCCCCCTCTCTCACAGCCCCCCTTCCTGTCAGCCTACTCTCATTAAAAAGGCCCAGAGTGCCACAAAAATTACAAAAAATGAAATAAGTATAAATAGTTAAATAAATAAATAACACCAAGGTTTTTACTTTATTACCAGAGGCCAGTTTAATGGCATCACGATTAAATAACTGACTGGCTTTGGACCAGAGAAGCAGAGAAACGGCTTCTCTGGTCCAAAGCCAAAACCTTCTTTCTTGTCTGAATTTAAACCAGAACATTTAAAGTCATCCAGGTTTTTATGCCTTCAAAAGACATTTTTTTTATATATTTCTGGACTGCACTTTATCATCTCTGGCTCAAACGTCTACTATACCATGACCAGTCAGGCCAAAAGTGGATGAAAATTTTCTCACTCACTTTAAGATTCAAAAAAACTTTAGTCTATGTTAAAAAAATAAAAAGGAAACTTTTCCGTGCTTTCTTGGTTTTAGGACCACTTTAGGATTAGACAATCATAATGATGCATCCTTCCATGCATGCATGCATGCATGGAAAGATGGACAGATGTTTAACATTATGGTTAGGATTCTTGTAATGGGTCAACTTGAGCTGTATTGCCTCCTTGACTCCAAAAAGCACGGAGCGAGTTGGCAGTAAAACACTGAAGCAGTTTTGACTGAAAGTGAGCAGATGGGGAAGATTTGCATTCGAATGGATTGATAAATACCACAAAATGTACCAGTTGGTTCTGAATTTCACTCTAAATCAATTCATGTGGTGAATTTTTTCCCCTCAGATCTGTCACTAAACTTGTGTGGCGAAGGTGGAGGATCCAAAGGTTGAATGACTTGGCAGAAAATAGCAGGTAAAGAATACCTGAATAACTCTCAAGTACTGGGTAAAACTCAAAATGACTACTTAAGCAGGAAAAACCAGCACTGACATAAGAACCTATGAAGGCCTTTGAAAAAAGTAAGAACTGAAAACCAGGAACAATAAGCAGTCTCAAAAGCACAATAGGCTGGCACTGAACAAGGGAAACTGGGCTGGATATTTACTGAGGGAATAAAACATTTACACACAGCATAGTTGTGGTGGTTAGAAAATTTTAACCCGGGGTTAAACAAGGGTTATAAAGAAATACATATGGGAAAGGAGAAATAATTTACAACACATAAAGTAATAGAGTAATTTGTAACAATCTGAGTATTAAATATTCTGAATGCAAATGTAACTACTCTAAAGGTCACTCCAGATCTGCTTCCCCCAACAGGTCACTGTATTAGTTTTTACAAACATGTTCCGCTATAGCATCTCGCCAAGCTCATTGAATGTAGATGTCTCACACACCACTGTCACACAGCGTGTTGGGTGTGTAAAAACAGGTCTCATGAAGTGTAAATGTGAAGAAATGCACTGCATCTTGGGACATATTAAGTCCCGACACTGCTATGAAGTATGACTGTCTAATATAAAGTATATTTCCCCTGTCTAGGGAAGAAGGGTGTACAGTGCCTATACCTAAAAGAGGAGTAGGTTACCTTTTGCCATAATGTCACTCCTTTGAGTTCTTCTGTTTTTTTCACACTTAGTGATGACCCTCTAGAGGCTGAAGGATTAATCATCTATACACACTCTGTTGAGTGCTCCCAAGTGGTCTGATATCATCTTACGAAGAACAAAGACAGGTTCAATTATGAAATATCCACTAAAGATCCTTCGGACAGTCAGGCGTTTGTATATAGCCACAGTTGCTAATATCTAAAATGAGATGAGACCTTTGGTGCATATTTGAAAAGAGCTTTCCTTTTACATATTTTTTTTCTTTCCCATTAAGTTCTCTAGCTCAATAACCTCTGTGTCCAAGATTCTGCGATTTAAGTCCTTTCTCTGAAGACACATTGCTGATGGGGCACAATTTTGGCTCCATTGCTGTTCTTGTCCATAGCAATGTTATTTTAGGCCCGTATTTCATATTTAGGCTAAAATCAGCAAAGGGCTTGCGGCTGCCGAGTCAATTCATGACACAGCATGGTCATCGAAGACCGGAGCACAATAGGCCTCTTTGTGAGCTTGCACGTGTATGCACATAAACACATAGCCATGTTTAAACAGGTGGACAGAAAAAAGTGAGCGGTGAGCCCTGTGTGTGTGTGTGTGTACATGTAAGTTTCTGGCGGGGCTGGTTATTAAAAAGGAAAGGAATGGATACAGCATGTGTGTATTTAGCCTTGGCTGACCTCCCAGAAATACATACCACAGTGACACTAGCAGTGCCGACACCAGCAGAATTCCTTCTTATAAAAATAAGCATCATGGAAACAGAGAAGAGAGGAGGAAAAAAAATCAGGAAAGGAGACAAATATGGGAGAAATGGCAAGCAAACAAGGCGTCCACGATACAATGAATTGTTATACTTCTTTCATTGTCGTCTTCAGTCAACACTGTACTAGACCAGAGTTTACCATAACAGTATCTCCCCACTGTTATCACCCTTTCTTGATTTGATGTCATTGTACAGACAGCTTTATGGTTAAAAACACCTCACTTACCGAACATGTTCTGCTGATTAATTTTCTTTTCAGTTTCCTCCCTTCGACCACTAGTTTCCCACTGGGATTTACAAGCTCTTTGATCACGAGACAACAGTGGCTAGGAAATCAAGAAATGACATGCAAAAACCAAGCTCAGGTATTGACCGGATGTGTTTCTGAACTGTCACAATCCAAATTGGGAACTTTGCATCCACTGCTGGACGCAGACATGGGCTGATCTTTTGGGAAATGACTGAATGAGCGCCGGGGATCACAATTACAGGTAGTGACGGCTTTAAAATGAGGAAGCAAAGGATTTTATGACGTTGGGCAACCACAATGTGGCAAGGCGCCAGTTAACACCGAAAAAAAACTTATGGGATGGATGGGGGTTTTCGTCACAGCTGCTCCCACGGTGGAAAAAGGCTACCTTTTGCTGCATGCCACTCGCAAAATGTTGCTTTTGGGTGGATCTTTGAGGACACTTTTAGTGCAGCTTCACGGTACCACAACTCACGCAAACGATCACTTCATAGCTGTTCTAAAAACAACAGATAGACACAACCCACGTACAAACTCAAAAAGACGAAAAGAAGTTAGTCATTGTGGTCACACCAATGTAAATACATGACTACAAGTGTCGCCAAAGAGGTAGGACCTCCACAACTGACATGAGGATTTTGGTAAAACAAAACAGAGGCAAGTTTCTGATATATTTACAGTTTTGATTCCAGAAATCAGCCGTACAATGAGGCCATTTAAAACAAATCCTCTGCTAGCGGGGATCCTTTTCTATGCTTGTGGTCAATTAACCATATTTTGAATGTCATACCAGACTTTAGATTACTATAAGGCCACTCAAAAACATCCATAACTGGATTGCATGTATGATGGAAAAATATATTGTTTGACCGTTTGAGTGCAAGCAGAACGTTATTTTTGAATCTCTAACGCTATGTTCAGACCACAAGAAAAAGTGGCTGAAATCTGACTTTTTGCCTTCTGTGAAAAAGTATTTGCCTAATGCACATTTCTTATGTTTCAAATAAGATAAATAAATGTTTCAAATGATCAAAAAATACATTAATGATAACTTCATAAAATCAATAAGCAATTTTCAAATGTTTGTGTATAAGGTGGGGAAAAAATCTTTCCAAATCAATTGACTATGGTTAACCAGTTGTGTCGGTGCAGTTTCACTAGCTACACCCAAGCGTGCTTCCGAAGGTTTTTAACCTTTCTTTAAAGGAACTCAGGTCAGCAGGAGCAAGACTTGAGTGTATTAAAGACTGTAGCCTTATGTGTCACCAGAAATATCCTTAGAAACAGATTATAAAGCTATGCATGTTTTAGGTAACATGTGAGAACTTTATAGTAGCTGAATTAACTTTCAAGAACATGCAGAGTAAAAAAATCCCTTAAACAGAACTTGTCAGCATGAAGGAGGCTAAAAGATTACAAAAAGTAGCACATCACAGCATGATCCAAAGAAATGTAAGAGCAGATGACATTGTAAGTGATACATATCTATCAGTTTGAAAGGGTCAGAAAGTCATTTCTGAGATATTTGGAAGACTGGCCGTGAATGATGCCCTCTTCAGAAAATCAGTATGAGACCCTAAGCTTAGGTTTATGCATTAGCACAATGATTCAAAGCACACCAGCAAGCCCACCTCTAAATAATTAATAAACATCAAAATAACTTATATTTATAGTGGAAAACACAGTTGGTCTATGATGGAGTGGGATTTGCCACATGAATAGCAGCACCTTGGGTTTCTAGGCCTGGTAACATTGTGCCAATGAATGCATTTTTAAATACCGAGGATTAGAGCCCCTGACTAAACTCTACTCCCTGCTGTATTGATTATGTGTTTTTCATACTCTGCAATGATGTCAGCGGTGAAAGAGAGACTGCGTTGCCAGTTGCATTTTCCTGCCTTTCAAAGCAATAAACCTTTTTAATGTTCAACAATTATGAAATAGAAGAACAACTTTTTATGTACGTGCTGCTGGCACACAATTAACCAGAGCCTGGTTGAAAAATGTTACAAGCCAGATTATCAACAATTTATTTCAAAACTGAGACTAAACGTGTTGCCGTCAGCGACGCACTTCAGCAAGCTGTTACACATGAAAACATTATCAGCAAGGCAAGGCAAGGCAATTTTATTTCTATAGCACATTTCAGTAACAAGACAATTCAAAGTGTTTTACATACACACAGAAGAAAGTACATTGCAGTGAAATAATAGAGGTGGGTCAAAATAAGTTGGACTACAAACTTAATTCAATGATGTTTCAGTTAACTACAACAGTTTAAATTGAACATTAACATGCAAAGGCAACTCTAAACAAATAGGTTTTTAACCTTTCTTTAAAGGAACTCAGGTCAGCAGGAGCAAGACTTGAGTGTATTAAAGACTGTAGCCTTATGTGTCACCAGAAATATCCTTAGAAACAGATTATAAAGCTATGCATGTTTTAGGTAACATGTGAGAACTTTATAGTAGCTAAATGAACTTTCAAGAAAAATTGGTTGGAAGGTGAGTGACTTAATCTGGGCACAGTCACAAGAATAATATTGAACGTTTAACATCAATAAAATTCAGCATATAATTGTTATTCACTTACACATGCTTAGTTTTTAGGCATAGCATGGATTTTTATTACATTTAATTCAAGGGAGATTTAAAAAAAAAACAAAAAAAAAACGTATTGGTTAATCACTCTGATGTGTTTCCAAGGCAGATTTCCTAACATTGTTTTTGTTTTGGAAAAGCAAAATTTCAATATTTATGAATCAACCTTTTCCTACCGGGCAACTTTCCACCTTTGAATAAAATACAACCCTTTAAGACCAACATTAAGAAACAGAATCATACCCATAATTTGGACACATAACAACAGACTCCGGCCAGTACAAAGTATGGAAACCACTGAGGGAAGTTGACACAGGAAACAATGTGGCAGCAACACTTCCTTTAACACATTGAATACACCCCCACAGACTGGACTGTACCTGCAGACTTAAGGAGATATTAGCTTTCTCCTTAATGCATAAGCAAGACATGCACAGACCCCCACAGCTTATACATTTTTCAAAAAGCTGTCCTGATGCCCGTGTACAGAAATAAGCAAGCAGACCATGTCAGTTTGGCTCTAGGTCTACCAATACAGCTTTTAATGAAATTATCTCATTACTATGCGCAGTCGCCTGGAGACAGCTGGATGAGCATGTGTGAGAATACATACTCCAGGTCTCATCTCTGAGGGACATGTTCAGCTCCATCGAGACACTTCTTTGCACTGCAGGATTGACTGACTGCAGCATTGGCCACAAATCATCTCCTCACAACTGACATGAGATTAAAGATGAATCACGTATAAGAAGTAATAGAACCCGTATTTAAGTATTTATACAGAAACAGAGTCAGATATTGAGAAGTATTCTAAGACATGCACAGAAAATCAAGAAAAGCTATATTTATGGGCAATACGGTCAAAATTACAGAAATATATAGCAAAAATGTAACAAACGACAATAGCACACTTCTTGACCACAGATTTTACTCAAATATAAAAAGCTTTCCAATGCACTTCCTTGTCCATTTTGATATCTATCTATTAAAATGATAAAATGAATGAGCACACAATAAAAGTAAACATTGTTCCTACAATAGAGAGTACCTTGGTTTATGTGCTAGGATTCTTGACATTTTATTGATGTAAGGTTCTTGATTTTATTCCCAGATACCTCATACTGTAACTATTGCAGTTTATTCTCATAATTTTGGAAAAGGAACTTCCACAGAGTCAAAGATTTTTTTAGTCCACATCAGAAATATATCTGCTCTGTAACATTACTCCATCAGCTAACATAATCATGCACAATACACATCAAACTCTGAATACAAAAAGCATTATTATCCACCAGTGTGGAAATTTGTCCCTCATTTCAACATGTCAAATCTGAAATGCAGCCTCAGCCAACAGCCATCACACAAAAACATTTATGTAAAAAAGCTCAGGAGAATATTTTGCACAGTTGTTATATATATTCCTCATGCATGTTGTTTAAAGGAGCAATAAGTGAAATTTCATAATTTTAGAAAGAAAAAACAAAAAAAATTGTTTTGTGAAGAACTAAATGTATCTTTTTAGATGGACTATGGTATGACGTCACACACCATCTCTCTGTGTTGTTCTCCAGTCTCTTGTTTACATTGCTGGGCCGGCCCTGCATGCATATATGTGAATAGCTGCTACTCAGGACGTAGCCCCTCCCTCCCTATAAAATGCCTCCGCGGCGTTCACTTGAAGACGATCAGGACCCATTCTTTCTACACAAAGAATAAAATTATTTGGCAAAGAAGTTGTCAGATAAGGAAAGAGACAAAAGAAGGATTAACATTGACCTCCCCTTTCCAAGGTGGGGAGCATATTGAGTGCAGAAGCAGCTTCAGTCTGACTCTGAGCTAACTTCCCTCCTCCAGACAGGTGAGTAACAGCATGAAGCAAATGTTTATATTTGTTGGTGTTGCAGTCTTGCTAGACTTGTGTCGCTACGTTGATTTGATTAACTGCAATGTTATAATCGTGGCATGTGGGTTACTTGTAGGAGTTTGACCAGCAATGGGCCAGGCGTTATTGTTATATGAGGCGAGTAGCTGGTGGCCCAGCTAACACAATAAACTTGTGAGCTGCCCACCGCAATCCTCGTGTACATTCAGGGCATTCTCTTTTTGACAAAAAATGTCAAATTGAAATGGATAACTGGTCTGGTGACTAGATTTTGGAGGTAGAGAGAGGCGTAGCTTGCCCTACATCTTGTTTTGGTCTACAGACAATGCTCAACAGTGCACCTAGTGGCGAAATTTTGCTTATTTCTCCTTCAAGTAGCTTTGTGGTTACGCTATCTTTTAGCAAAGGTTCGCTATCTTGTGTTTTTATTTCTTGTCTAGATTTCTAAGTCCACATACCACAAGATGTTGTCAAGAGATAAAATTCCACAAGACTTTTGAACAGAATTTGAAGAATGTTTTCTCTCATTCTAAAGAATCCAAAGTTTGCACAGCCCAGCATGTGTAGACGTAGAGCGCTCTTGAAGATCAAATCAGTATTTTCTTTAAAAGTTAATTTACAGAGTTCAATATGATCCCCTCCCCCCCCCCCCCCCCTTGCAACTACAACATCTTCAACTCTTCCGGGAAGGCTGTCCGCATGGTTCTGGACTGTGTTAAAGCTAATTTTGACCATCCTCCACACTTGCGTTTTTGAGGTCAGACACTGATGTTAGACAAGAAGGCCTAGCTCTCCGTCTTTGGTCTAATTCATTCCAAAGGTTTTCTATCAGGTTGAGGTTGGTACTGGGCCAGTCAAGGTCATCAACACCAAGATCTCTCATCCGTGTCTTTATGGGCCTTGCTTTGTGCACCAGTGCACAGACATTTTGTAAGAGAAAGGAGCCATCTCCAAACTGTTCCCACAATGTTTGGAGCATTAGCAGCTAATCTGAATGTCAGATGAAGTTTAGAAGTCTGTAGCTATTGACTTTGCAGAAAGTTGCCGACCTCTGCGCACTATGCACCTCCTCATCTGTTGCCCTCTCTGTCAGCATATGTGGCCTTCCACTTCGAGGCTGAGCTGAGGTAGGAATGTGTTTGTTTGGAAGAAAAAGATTGTTTCTTGTCACCCTACTCCTTAGCCAAGGATTGTCTTATGTACCACACAACCAGTACTTGCTAGAAATCTATGCAGTTCCCTTAGATTGCTTTAAGGCTTTCAGCATCCTGCCTGACCATTTTTCTTCACGTCCTGTCATCAGTTGGGTTCGGAGGTCAAGCTGTTGGTAACGTGCCTGTTTCATACATTAGACTCTGCTTCACAGGGTCTGTCTCCACTGTGTTTCATGGTATATCTAATCTTGGAAAGTATTTTGTACTCTCCTCCTGACTGATTCCTTTTAACAATAAAATATCAGTGGTGCTTCGAAAGCTCTCTCTAAACCATCGACTTTGCTTTCAGATGTGAGTGTCAAAACACCAGAAAAATGCAAGTAGAACAGCTGATCTTAATTTGGGATTAATCAGAGGCATTTTAAATGACCACAGGTGTGTATTGAGCTCTATTTAACGAGTCAGAGAAGGTTGGTAAATTTTGAATACAGCTACAAGGGATTCACATTTTTGCAACACATTGTTTTAGTTTCCTGTTTATGTGTGTGTTTGTGTATTTCTTTATTTTGAGTTTTACATGGTTAGGTCACAATACAGATAAAGTTAGTATTTATTTTTGGTCTCTCTTTTTTTCTTTTTGCTTCACAGTAACCTGGCTTTTAACATGGGTGTGATGACTCTTTATATCCATTTTGCTTACATAATCTAAAGTGACTGTGGAGGATCTTAAACTGTTTTCATATAAATAGAGTAGAGCAGTGGTGATAATAATGTACCCTGTGGTCCTCTTATATTTAACACAACAGTTCAGACTTAACAGTTCCAAGAAAGCCTTTTGAGGAGAGTCAAATGAAAAGCATTGTATCTAGCAGGATATACCAGGTCCCAAAGTCTCTAAGACTTGAACATGTAGTTTCATAAAGTTATATGCAGATGTAAAATCTAAAAACAGAACTCTGGCATAAGTTGCAGACGCTTAGCTACAGTGTTGAACAGCGTCACTGGTGCATCATTTTTAACCCTGTTTAAGTGGTTAAGCGCTGGCAAAAGGAAAAACACAATAGAAAAATGCAACAAGAACATGTACTGTTATAGAGAAAAATTAAATGTAATTTGCAAGGTTTGTAGTGAGTGCCAACTGCCTTCCATATTTGGCCATTTTTCTTGACTGTTCTGATCGTTTGTTGTTGTTTTTAGGGGGGAGATGTGTATGCATGGTTTCATCATCTGCACCATTGTTGGCAGGAAATCAATAAACCAGCAGTAAAATGTTTTGGGAAGTTTTCCACATAAAAATGATTGACAGTGCAGATTAGCACAGTGGTGGTATTTTTTTCTCATCAGTGTTCCTCTTCTGTAAATAAAATTGTTGCAACACGTCTCCTTGTGACGCTTGCTCTGCATTTGGCCGCCCATCGGTATGCAAACACCTTACATCACTTCTCAGTTTTCATACGCTGGTGATCATTTCCTCTCCTAGCCTGTTAAAGATGCAAACTACTGATAAATGAAATGCATCTTGGACTTTACGGGGGTACATTTTGCAAGTTAACAGCAAAAAGTTCAAGATGTATCAATGTACATCTGCCAGGAAGAGCATGGAGACAAACGGCTCACGCTACATTCCTTTTGTATTTCATAACACCCTTAAAGTTCTCTCACACACGCAGCCTCACAGTTTTTGACTCAAGTTTCCTAACACACATGGCTACTTTTTTATTATACTGGATTCATTCTAAGCCTCTCTTACTTTTTTGCAACCCTCTTTCTAAATTTTCCCTCTTTTCTCTGTCCAAATTGAGGTCTGTCATTGTTATTTCACAAATGTCTGATGTATCCCTTTTTTTATCCCAGAAACATAAAATTCAAAAAGGCTTGAATTTGAGCTTAACTCTTTGGTTCCATGTCTTCTATATGTGTCCCTGTTCCCTGAGCAACGTTTTTTTACTCCAAATTTGGATACACGAATGACGACTATGCAAAGTGATAAATTATTCCTGTTTGGTCTGTCTGTGTTGTTGTGGCTTTAGTTGGATCTCTAAGAATTGCAAACATTAGATGGCTGCCTTCCAGCTACTACACTTGCACAGGTTCACCCTATCTGCCAGAGTTTCCTCAGCCCCAGTCCGTGTTACACAAAGTAGGATATTAAAAGTAATGGGTATAGACACATAAAGATAAAGCATCTGTAGATGAATGATGTGTCTTGAGGTAAACCAAATCGACCTAATATGTTTTACCCTGTGAGTCCCACCAAAGTAGTATTGCAGAAATGGAGCAGCAGCTTCCTCTGCTGGAAGCTTTGTGAATTATAAGCCGCAAGATTTATTTTTTTCACAAATGCGCCTTTCTTATGGAGGACCAATCCATCTGCACATCATCCATTCAAGGCCTCACAGTTTCCAGTGTATCTCGGTGGCAAAACTCTGACCATGGATGAGTGGAAGAGGATGTTCTAAAGGTATGAATTTGTGAAGGAACACAAGACAACATACAGCCACCTCTGAAAGGTTCAAATAAAAAGCAGGGAAGCTCTTTATAAAGCAAAAAGGAAATATTTGGCTCTCCGGCCACAGTGAGTCAGCAGGAACAAAGGGCCTTGGTTAAACGGCCCAATGATTTAGGTTCAACGTTTCCTTGTGGAGCTGAGAAAGTCACCTTTAAAAATGTTATAAATATACTTTTCTCCTGAAGGCACAAAACAGCCCATTCAGAGTTTCTTTAATAAAAAATGTTTTGGGTGACATGTTCGTGTCGGGTTTATGAATTCAATGTAAAAAAAGATGACAGATGAAAACAAGGAGCAAAGTCGGATCAGAGACGCAGTATGGAAATGGTGAAATTAGGTGGCCCTCATTCCATATGCCTGTCTGTATACCTGATCTCAGAGGGTTTGTTAAGTTTGTTCTTTTATCTGTACATTGTTAATGTGGAAACTAGTTATCTGTTTTTTTCCAAGTGAAATCAATAAAAATTCGAATAAAAATTTCCAAGCAAAGAAAAAGACCTTTGCATTAGAATGGCTACATATTTTAAAGTATTTAAACGTTGTCACATTTTGTCATGTTTAATCACAAACGTCAGTATATTATACTGGGATATGAAAGACTAATACAAAGTTGCTCATCATATCAAAGTAAAGGGAAAATGAGACATGATTTTTGAAATGTTTGAAAAATAGAAAACTGAAAAGCATGTTGTGCATTTGTAAATAGCACCCTTTACTCTGAGTCCCCTAAATAAAATCCATGTCTTCAGATGTAAGTGATAAATAAAGTCCACAATGGTGTAATTTAATTTCATTATACATCAAGATGTTGTTTGAAGCCCTCAGAAGTTATTGAGCAAAGTGAACAAACAGCATCACAAAGACCAAGGGTCACTGCAGACAGATCAGTAATAGAGGAGAGGTTCGGACATCTAATGGAGCACTGCCCAATCAATTTTACACTATCAAAAAGAGTGTGGCACAACTACAAACGTCTCAAGACATGCCTGTCCACTTAAACTGACAAGTTGGACAAGGATAGCAAGGAGCAATATTTAGAGAACCGTAGTAAATGGTAACTCTGGAAGCGTTGTAGCAATCCGAAGCTCAGGTAGAAATATCTGTTGACAAATCCCGTATCAGTTGTGCACGCAACAAATCTGGCCTTAGTGTAAAAGTGGCAAGAAGAATATCATAGGAAATCCCATTTTCAACCCACGTAGGGGACACAACAAACAAAAATCAGATGAACCTAAAGTTTTTGTTTTTTTAATACTTAATAAAGATGCAACAATACTTACATTTAACAAACATAGCTGGTCATTTACATGGCAAAGAAAGAAGGTAAAAAAAACACAAACATTAGCAGCATTCGTATTCGACCCACTTCATCATGATAGTTTTCCTTGCCAGAGTTTGGAACACCTCCAAGCAAACATATTAGTGGATCTACTGGCACATGCTTACTTATTGCCTTGCTGATGGTAACACATACCACCCTCCAGAAAGCCTGAATGGTACATATGTTACATATGATATTTTTTACACTACCTGTGGTGGGAAGCTTACTTTGAATGTTTCTCTTACCAACCTGGTAGTAGCAAAATATTGGGGATGCTTCTATTTAGGGACAGGGAACTGTTCAGATTGATGGGCTGACAGTTGCGGCTACAGACAGGGCAATCTTGTCATGTTCAAATCTCAAGTCCTGCGAAAGACTTGAGACACAGGTGACAGTTCACCTTGAGGCAAGACAACAACCCTAAAATTACAGCCTGAACACTCGTGCAAGGCGCTGGAGTTGAGCACTGATTAACTTGAATGACCTGCGCTTAAATCAGGCTAATAGGGAGCAACTATGGTTAGACATTCAGAGAAAGGCTTAGCCAAAAATGTCAAAAGAAAGTCTGACAACATCGACTAAGTTCACTATTATTTTGTGAGGTTTAGTAAAATAATGAAAGAATGCAACCATTTATTTTAGGTTAAAAGTTTTTTTTTCCAGATGAGACAACTGCAAAAGAGAAAACGATAAAGGATTACAACATTTTCATGCTTTAAACATTTTAAAATCAGATCTGATTTGGTGACTTGCAAATACACTTTAATCCAGCAGAGGGCAGAAGTACACAGCAAACGTCAGAGAACTCCCTCTGTTTTCATAAAAGACAAAGATATTTTTCTTGCAAATTTCAAATTGAATATTTCAATTTAACGTCTAAAAAAATAAATGCACTCTATACTTTTACAAAATTTACTGTACACACAATGCAAAGTAGTATAATTGGCTGATGTGGATGTTGGTATAAAAAACAAAAACAAGATCCTTGGCTTTAATACAGTTCACTACTTCGTAGCAATTTTTTTCCTCAGCTTCAGTCTTAACATTTGCCTTTATTGTTTCCATGTTAAATTAATTCTTTACGACTTTGGAGCTGTGACCTCAAACAGCATCTCCCAACAACCAGGTTGGTACAGTGGTGGTGGCACATGTGTATGCGTGTGGGTTGAAGCAATCCAAACCAACGTGGCCTCATGGGCAAAAGTAACTGGCCCTTTTTTTTATAGGATTAACAATCACTTAAATACAACTACTCTGACAACAGGATGCAGAATAAAAAATCTGCATTTCAAGAAATTCAAGAACAGTTGAGATATAAAGAAATTGACATTTATTATTCTGGAGAGGGTCACAAAGCCATTTTCTCAGGCTTTTAGACTCCAGAGAGCCACAGTAAGAGCTATTATACACAAATGGAGAAAACAGTGATGAACCATCCCCAGAAATAACCGGCACGCGAAAATTACTCAGCACATCAACAATCCCTCCAAAAGGTCACAAAAAAGAATCCAGAACAAAATCTAAAGCACTTCAGGCCTCACTTGGCTAAAGATTGGTTTATGCATGACGCACATATGCAAGGGTCAGTGATTCAACAATAAGAAGCTGGACAAAAATGGCATCCATGATTTCAAGGTCAAATCCACTAGTGTGACCCAGAAGAGCAAAAAGCCTGTTACATATTTGCTAAAAAAAATAATAGTATGTAAACTGATGAGAGAAAAGTGGAAATTGTTTGAAGGTGAGAGTCATGAACCATCTGACCCAAAACCAGCACAGCAGTGATGGGAATCTGGTCGTCTTGGCCTGCTTTCCTAAAGGAAAATCCCAGGCCATCCATCTTGGGTGAGCTCTCTTGGGTAAAGCAGCTGGACAACGATCCAAAGAACACCAGCAAGTTCACTTAATAGAAAACAGCTTCAAAAATAGATTTCCTTTGGTTATTATTTTTCTTGATAAATGAAACCAAAATGTCTTTTTGTATTTACTCGGGTTATCTTAGTCTGATTTTTTATTAATGATATGAAACGTGTAACAAAAAAGGCAAGAAATCTGTAAGGGGCAGAAACTCTTTTACAAAGCTGTATTCCTAAAGCATAGAAAAAAATGTTTCAGAAATCTTTGCTTAAAATATAAAACATATTTTACTTGAAAAGGGTTATCTTAAACATCTGAAGTTTTTGTGTGTTACATACAAAGAGGACAGTGATCTGGCATCTCTGCAGTGTCTGTTCTTTTCTTCTTCTTTCTTTTTTTTCAGTCGTTTAAGGCTCCAAACATTCCCTTATTGAGACAGCAGATATGCTGGGCAGCACACAGAATATACTGCTTTTCTGCTCACCACCAAAACATTAGCTCGGCCTCAACGGCAGACTTTTTTTACAGACATTTGTCACTGTTATCTAGCTTTCTAAGCTGTCCTACTTCTCTTGCCTCTTAATTGAATCCACAGGACTGAATTCCAACAGCAGGAGACCAGAAGGAGAGGAGGTTAATGTCAGAGGTCCGAGGTTGGTTTCTGAACTATGACCTCGGAGCAGACTCCTACTGTGTGGGGCTTTTGGAGGCTCGTGTGTATTTGGGTCAGAGGGTTGTGTATTCTAGACAAAAAAGTACTTTTTGGTTTTATGTATATAAATAAAAAAGGGTGTAAGAAGCCAGTTTTATGTTATGCAACTGTAAAAATTGTTACACCAGTTTCATTGATTTAATTCTAAGAGATTGTTTCCTCTGTTCATAAGCATTTTCCCTTTAAATGCACGGTATCATAAAAACCCACAACCAAAAAAAAAAAAACACGCGCACACACACACATCTTCATGATCCACAAGAGTCTTGACATACTATTTTAGGGCTGAAGGTGGAAAGTGTTACAGTAAAATTACCGCAGCATTTCAGCAAAAGAAGGTCATACCGACAGTCCAACATGGTGACAGTAGTGTGATGGTCAGGGGCTTCCTTACCCGCTTCAGGACAACTTACCATGATTGATTAAACCATAAGTTCTGCTCCATAGCAGAAAATCCTGCAGAACAAATTCTAACCATCATAAGAGGACGTTAAACTCAAGTGCACTTGGGTTAAGCATCCAAAAAATGACCAGAAGCAAACATGCTGGTTCGCTCAAATGGCTAAAAATAATGGCTCAATATAAAAATTAAATCAAGGATGGTGTGGTCAAAGTCTGGATTTAGATTTAACTCAGATGATGGGGCTTGAGTTTCGACAGGCTGTACGTGCTAGGAAACCATCCAAAAGGGCTTGAATTAAAACAACACTGGAAAAAGAATTGTGCCAAAGATTCTCAGATTCCTTCCAGTTATCGTTATTGATGCCAGTTTCTCCAATTAGCATGACCACTCTTTTTCAATGGCAAAGAAAAAGAGAGAGAACTTTTTTGAAAACCTTTGTTTTATATTCACATGGGATGCCCATCCATTTTCTGACCCGCTTAATCCCTCATGGGGTCACAGGGGTTGCTGGTGCCTATCTCCAGGCATTCACTGGGTGAGAGGCAGGGTACACTCTGGACAGTTCACCAGTCTGTCGCAGGGCAACACATAGACAGACAGGACAAACAACCATTCACGCACACACACACACACCTAAGGACAGTTTAGAGAAGCCAATTAACCTAACAGTCATGTTTTTGGACTGTGGAGTCCCCTGGAGAGAACCAACGCATGCACAGGGAGAACATGCAAACTCCATGCTGAAAGACCCAGGGTTGGACTTGAACCCAGGACCTTCTTGCTGCAAGGCAACAGCGCTACCCACTTCCCCACTGTGCAGCTCACGTGGGATGTCTTTGTCTAATATTAAAAAAAAAGGTGTTTGATGATCTGAAACATGTAAGTGTGATATAAAGCAAAAACAGAAGATATCTATGGGATGTCTTTGTCTAATATTAAAAGGTGTTTGATGATCTAAAACATGTAAAGTTATATAAAGCAAAAACAGAAGACATCTATGCACAATAGCAACAAGTGTTGCAAATAACAAAGTAGTGAGGGGTTTGGAGCGGCGAAGCAGATGTTCCAACCCCCCTGCGCTCCCACCACCCTTCATTATTCCACCAGTACTAACAGCCACTTCTGAAGAACAATGGGCTCTTGTTTTCTTGGCTAATCCTTAGTCTAACACAGGGAATCCGTTCATTATTAAGAGTTTAGTCAAATGCATTTTTAAAAACGATATTTCTACAATGAATTGTTGCACTTATATGCAAAATTTTGACCTTTGAGGTGTACCAAACAACAAACAGATGTGTCAGCACATACCTTCTCTGATGACTTGTCCAGTCATTTCAGAGTAGCACATTTATCTGTGTAAGAAGTGAATTTGTTCCAGGGTGTAGACTTATGCATTTGGTTTATTTATCTGAAATAATGGTGGAAATCTTTGTGCAAATCCAGTTCTAAAGATACCTAATGTATTCCTGTGCGATTAATAATCCAATATCTTCTTCTTTATCTTTCTCTCATTTCCCTAAATAGCTCCAATTCAGCCTCCTCTCCCCCATCTCTGTTCTCCTAACAAGTCCCACTGTCCCACCTTTTGCCTGGTTTTGTGGTTTGTGTGTGTGTGTGTGTGGGGGGGGGGGGGGGGGGGGTCTCAGAAGGCGGTCCATTGGTTTGTTAGTTGATTCAGCAGCTCATTGAGCTCATTGTGCACCAATGGCCCTCCAGCCCAGCTGGACTCAACAAGAAGCAAGAACTCTCTTTCGAATGTCTCACCCCCCCCCCCCTTTTTCTTCCATCCCCCCCAATCCCCCCCCCCCCCCCCCCCCCCACGCCACACACACACATACCCCTCTAGCTAAGTAATCCCCAACTCACCCAACTTTTCTTTTCCAAACGTAAAGCCACTTAGCTTGTTTACAGCTAAAGTCTGTTGACTTACCCAAATTAACACATGGCACAGATTTTTCTAACGCACTAATGGTCTGTTATTCAGAGTGAATAAAAGCTTTCTTGAAACATAAAATCAGCCTCCCTGGATGGTAAGCTGAAATTTAGAATGTGGGGAAGCAACAAAAAGTTATTTGTGATATAATTAGGAACGAACCCATCAAATATAGACCTATAGTTTATCGTGACCTTTGACCCTATTACAGCCTGAATTTATTTATAATGATAACAAAAGACATTGGGTTCCTTCTGTCAAGCAGAATGTGAATTAAGTACAGCTTGTAACTTTATATGTAGCACATACAACTTGTTTTGCCATTTAGTATACCAGTTGTTAAAATGATGCTTAATTAATAGGGCATAACTCTCAGGATGGTGGCAAAGTACTTCCAAAACGACTGGACTGCACAGGGATGGTCCAAAAACAAAGCTTGGTTTGAGTGGAGCATGTACCAACAGGCATTAGTGTTATACATATGCCACCATGCTTGTGTGGGGGTTTGAGGCAAATTTGTAACAATAGCCTAAATTTGATTAAATATCCTCAGTTTTTCTTATGCAACCAAAAAAAGGTTTTTTTATATATTGTACCAGTCGACTAGTATACCCAACAATGTGCTCTACTGGTCTAGTCATCGTACTGTACAGAGCTTGACACATAAATCCTTTTCATTTCTAAATAAAGTGAAAAGCCAGCTAGGCTTCACAAGTCAAAAGAAAGATGGTTGACAACAACTTTCAGGTGGTGTAGATTTGAGTGCTTTCATTACACACACTGATCTCTGGGGGGGAGGGGGGGGGAAATTCACTCAACAACACACTCACACAAGCACACATACACACTCAACTGGGACCCATTGGCTGGACCAAAACAAATCTTTTTGGCTGGCTTTGTTCTCAGCTGATAATATTTCTCCAAGGCAATTTGGACCTATGGCTTGGATTTCAAGACTTTGTTAAAGGGGCCTATAGTCACGGACTACAGCTTTACAAATTTCTACGCCAGTAGCTTTCTTTGGCTGGTACAAAGTTTTTTTGATGAAAGTATTACATCCTGTAGGCTTATTATATTTCATTTCTGTGTTTTACACTTTTGTTTTTGCTCATTTTGTTAGTAAATGAAGTGCTTTTGTGTATATTTATCGCAAGAAGACCAACTGACCAGAAGTGTGATATTGCGCATGCGCTCAATGAGTAGACAAGAAGAAGCAATGAATCCCACAGACATATATATGACATTATAATGATGTTATAATCAACAAACACAGTCATAAGTATATGTTAATTCTAACTTGTGAAGGGAAATGCTCGTAGATTTGGTTTGTACTGTGAATTGGTTGGTACAATTCCACGCAGTGCATGAAAGAGGCATCTTCTCCAAATCACTCCACTATGCAATGTTCAATATGCCGGCCACATTGACGTGTGATTCAGCACTCAACGAGGCGTCTATGCATGCATGTCTGTGATGGAACAGAGCGAGTCCAGCAAAGGTGCGAAAAGAAAGACAAAAGGCCCGTTTACACTACATCTAAAAACCGAGCCATGCCGAGACCAGTCCGAGCTTGGTTCAGTTATCCAAGACAAGCCGACCCGTTTACACACAAAGCTTATCTCGGTTACTTGGTTGCTCCTCGCCCCCTAGTGGCGATCTGCGGTACTACCGCTCTCTGGGATTGAAGGCGGAAGCAGCAAAAACACACACAGCTGCGCCCGTAACATTCAGGAAGTTATGCTTGATATTGTGATATTTCGGTGTTTGCGGAGAGTCAGGGGAAGAAGGCAACCATTGGTTAATTTACTTGAGAAAGTTGGCTTTTTGGGAAGTGGATGAGAGAAACGAACGTCTAATAAGGATTTACAGACGCCGGAAACAACGACAGACGCTGAGGTTCATTGCGCTGCTAAGCAGAATCATCTCTGGAAACCGTGTGGCACGGTAAGGAAGCTAGTATTATTATGAATGTCTGAAATTTGTCTGAATGGAGTGTGAATCGGGACGTGCAGCCAGACACGCCGGAAAACCCGCTGACAGTCAGCTGACTGTAAGGGCATGACGCGGTCTGCTCATGCGCTCTTCGTTATCAGAAACCGGGATAAAATAGAACCAGGCCGAGACCTACCCAAGAGCTGGTCTGCAGTTAGCGCGGTCCGGTTATGGTTAGCGCGGTCTGGTTCAGTCTGCTGACCGTTTACACACAAGAGTTATCTCGGTTACCGAGCTCGGACTGGTCTCGGCTCGGTTAAAAAAGTGTAGTGTAAACGGGCCTAAAGTCACCCTAACCCTTCAACCACACCAAGTTGTCACTTTACTGAGAGGCATTCCAGGACAGTCTACAAGCTCTTAAGCCTGGTTTATGCTTGACGCAATATGGTCGCGTGAGGTCGGTGCAGCCATATCACGTCATTTTGGCTACCACGCCCCTCTGTGTGGCCAAAAGTTTCAGCTCCACGCACCTAGAAAAATTCCTAGCTATACGGACAGTGCCGCGCGGAAAAAACATGGCGGACCAGCAACCTCCTTCTGGCGGAGGTTTGTAAATATAGAAATCTTTATGATTCGACCCATAAAGATCACTGTGATCAACAAATTGTTAGCAATTCCTGGACAGAAATTGCCATGACTCTTGGAAGAAAGAAAGAGGCTTTAAAATGTTGGGAACAACTGCGTGATGGCACAACAGTGTTTATGTATACTGACAGCGCCCGGTGCAAAGTTCTTTTCGGGCTCAGAAATTACTAAGTATACGCTATCAGGATAAGTACTTGGCATATATTGTTTTATTTGAAAATGAATATACGTTTTTCTTTTAATGTTAAAAATACGTGACTTGGCCGCTTTAAGCATTTTGATATTTGTATTAAAATATAAGGCGTGGTGCAATGGTGCCTATACCCTTACAGTATGTCATTGCAAACTGAAAGACTCTTCACAAAGTTGTACAACTGTTTGCTAACGTGGCTTCTGAGCGTGCTCCTGTGACTTCCCAGTAACACCAGAGATCTGACAGCCTCCCCCCTGGTGAACCTGTCTGGATGTGTCTGTTCTGGCTCTGTAAAAACAAGCATTCTAACCTGCGATGCTGAGATTAGATTTTCTTATCATGTGGTGTTTTTCTAGACTGGATTGTCGGTTTATAGCCAGGTGAAACTCCCAGGTACGGTGATGTTGGAAAGTTTCAGCTTGCGATAAAACATTTTCCCTTTGGTGACTACCCAGGATTGAGAAACACATTTATGTCTGTGTGGGAGTGTTGACATATGTGTATGACTGACTGAATGTATTCTGTACCATAACTTACCTATTCCACACCGCTAGGGGGTGCTGTTCTCTGATGAGAAGTTCTGTGTAAGTGTTGTTGAAGAAAGAGAGAAATAAAAGAGGGAAAAAGGCTTCTATGCTTTCGGACTAAAATGAGAGAAGTTGTCTGTCTACCTTTCATATTGTTGCAAATATTTAGCCTGCGCTAACAGGTTATGGGCCCAGGAGGACGACAAATAGTTGCAACAACGGAAAGCAGTAACGAAGACAAGCAAAGCTACAACAACGGAAAGCGTGACGACGAAAAGGTGGTAGCTAGCTATGGCGCAACAAAAGGCAAAGTGGCCGATGTTTGACGGTAAGGCCGAAGAATATGAGCTCTGGGAAGAACGGATGCTGTGTTGTATGCACCGTGTCGGATTAAAAGAGACTATTCTGAACGAGCCGGGTAGACCGCTGACGGCGGAACAACAAGCCGAGGACGAGAAGCGAAATGCTGATGCTTACTGTGCGTTAGCGCCATTACTGGACAACGTCAGTTTGGGACTGATATTCAGAGACTTTAAAAACAAAGGACGTGAGAGTCTCCAAGTGCTGAGAGAGCACTACATTGGCAATGGCAGGCCACGAATTGTTTCTATGTACATAACGTTAACCTCGCTGAAGAAAGCGGAAACAGAGACTGTAACAGAGTACATTATCCGGGCGGAACAGATCTTCACGGCACTGAGAGGTGCAGGCGAAGCACCGAGTGAGGGGCTGATGATGGCGATGATTATGAGGGGACTTCCAGAGAAATACAAACCATTTACGCTGATGGTGACTCATAGTTCAGCGGAGATGAAACTGACGGAGTTCAAGGTGAAGCTACGAAACTTCGAGGCGTCGGAGGAAGCAGAGCCAGAAGCCGAGATGGTGGGAGAAAGGGTGCTAAAAGCCCGCGCAGCACTTAAGAAAAAGAACAGCGGATCTTCAACAGAGATGGCATGCTGGCGATGCGGAGAAAAGGGACATCGAAAAGATGAATGCACAAGGAAAGTTTGGTGCGGTCCCTGCAAAAGCACAAGCCACAGCGACAAAACCTGCAGGAAGAAAGAGCGCGCACAGAGTTCCAAGTGTGCTCGCGCTGAAGACAGCAGAAGCGGCGGCGGCGGCAGTAACAGCAGCAGCAGGCGTGGCGACAGCGGTGGCGGTCGGACAGCGAGCGGTGGAGGACGGATCGAGGCGAGAGACGACTTCACATTCCGAGCAGAAACCGGGGACACCTGCAAGCCAGCGCAACAGCGGCAGACTGAAAAAAAGGGGCTGATCGTTGACACAGGTGCGACGTCCCACATGCTTAACGACAAAAGCCGGTTCAAAACCTTCGATAGCTCATTCAAGCCAGAGAGCCACAGCATGGAACTGGCCGACGGGAGGCGGATGTTCGGGTTGGCGGAAGGCAGAGGAGACGCACAGGTATGTCTCATGGACAACAACAGACATAGGTGTACAGTGACTCTGAAGAACGCCCTGTACATTCCTTCATTTCCACAAGAACTCTTCTCCGTGAAATGTGCCACAGCACAAGGTGCCAAGGTAATCTTCGAAGAAGGCAATAATGTTCTTGTGGCGCCTGATGGGACAGAGTTTAACATTCAAGTGTGTGATAGAATGTACTATTTGCAAACCGAGTGTGATGAAAACGACATGTGCAATGTTAGCCATGATATCCAAACCTGGCACGAGATTATGGGGCATTGTAACTATGACGACATACTGAAACTGCAAAATGTAACCATAGGTATGCACATTAAAGGTGCAAAGCGCAAACCTGACAAAGAATGTCGTGTGTGCATAGAGGGGAAGTTTACTCAGACGAGAAACAGAAATGCAACGGACAAGGTGAAAACACCACTTGAGTTGGTAAATACTGACCTAGCTGGCCCAGTGACCAATGGTTCAATCGATGGTTACAAATACATGCAATCTTTCACAGATGTATGCACAGGAGTAGTTTTTACATACTTCCTCAGGACGAAGAGTGATGCCACACAGGCTACTGAAAAGTTCCTGGCTGATGTAGCGCCTTATGGCAGTGTGAAGTGCATCCGGTCAGATAACGGGACTGAGTTTACAAACAGAGAATTTAAGACACTCCTGAGAAAGAACAAAATCAGACATGAAACGTCCTGTCCTTATTCCCCACACCAAAATGGGATAGCTGAGAGGGAAGGGCGTACTCTTTTCGAGATGGCAAGGTGTAAGCTGATTGACAGTAATTTACCTAAGAGCCTATGGCCTTATGCTGTACAGGAAGCAGCCTACACCAGAAACCGATGCTTTAACAAGCACATTGGCACAACACCGTACACAGCACTGACAGGGAAGAAGTGCGATCTAGCCAATATGCACAAATTCGGGTCAGAGTGCTATGCGTATGTACAAAATAAAGGTAAACTAGATCCCAAGTGTGAGAAGGGTTTCTTCGTAGGGCATGACAAAGGGAGCCCTGCTTTTCTAGTTTACTACCCCAACAAAGGGAAAGTGCAGAAACACAGGCTGGTTAAATTTATCACTAAAACCACTTGTGACAGCGAGACTCAGACACAGGGATTAGGATTTGTCCCCATCGTAAGTACTGACAAGACTGACTCACCGCAATCCAGTGCTCAGAGCACAGATGTACAGACTGACAGTCCAGAATCCCCAGAGGATGATGGCGAGGAGCACCACAAGGTGACGCCACAAGACACAAGCAGTAGAAGATACCCCACTAGAGATCGTAAGCCCCCGAGTAATCTTAGTGATTACGTTACTCAGGGAGATACTGATGATGATGATAGTCTACTCACCAGTGTTGACTATTGTTACCGAGCAGTATGTGGTGTACCACTGACCTTCAAACAGGCTATGTCATCTCCACAGGCAAGTAAATGGAAGAGGGCAATGGACGAGGAGATGCAGTCTTTAGAGGAGAACCAGACCTTTACCCTGACCAAATTGCCAGAGGGCAGAGAAACAGTGGGAGGTAGGTGGGTGTACTCTGTTAAGGAGAGTGGTGATGGTCATGAGCAGTACAAAGCCAGATTTGTGGCGAAGGGGTACAGCCAGAGAGCGGGAATAGATTATAGTGAGACATTCTCCCCCACAGCCAATATAACAAGTGTGCGTGTAGTCATGCAAAAGGCAGCCCAAGAGAAGTTGGTACTACATCAAATGGACGTGAAGACAGCATACTTACATGCACCAATAGACCGAGACATTTACATGGATCAACCTGAAGGTTATGAAAGACTGGGGAACAACCTAGTATGTAAATTACAGAAGTCAATTTATGGTTTAAAACAGTCGGGCCGAAATTGGAACGAAATGCTACATAAATGTTTAATAAGTGACAACTTCACACAGAACCCAGCGGACCATTGTGTGTACACAAAAGAGTCAGAGCACACAGGGAAGGTGATAATAGTCATTTGGGTGGATGATCTGATAATCGCAACGAACAACATGAGAAGCCTAGAGCAAGTGAAGTCAATGCTCTCCAACATGTTTAAGATGAAGGACCTAGGCAGGCTGAAACACTTTCTAGGCATAGACTTCAGTCAGACTGATGAATGTGTAATAATGTCACAGCAGAGGTATGCTGAAAAGATCCTCAACCGATTTGATATGCAGGACTGCAGAACACGAGAGACCCCATGTGAACAAAAGCTTGACTACGCTGATGGTGCGCTTAAGATGACAGATGTGAGGAAATACAGGGAAGCTGTAGGTAGTCTCATCTACTTAGCTGCTTGTACGAGACCTGATCTTTGTTTCGTGGTAAGCAAGCTTTCACAACATTTTGCGAACCCCACAGAGGAAAACTGGGTGAAAGTGAAACACGTACTGCGTTATCTTAAACGTACTGTTGATAAGCAGCTGACTTTTAAGAAAAGCAGTGATGGTTTAGGCCTCCGGGCATACAGTGATGCAGATTGGGGCGCAGACACTAGTGATAGACGGAGCACGTCTGGTTACTGCGTGAGCATGAGTAAAGATAGCTCACTGGTATCTTGGAGAAGCAAAAAGCAACCTACAGTAGCCTTGTCAACATGTGAAGCCGAATACATGGCTTTAGCTCTAACAATACAGGAGTGTATTTATTTAGAGCAACTGCTGAAAGCTATGGATTCCTATCAATATGTTCAAACCACTGTTTATGAGGATAACCAGGGCACCATTGCACTTGTGAAGAATCCTGTATACAGACAAAGGTGCAAGCATGTTGACATCAAGTACCATTTTATAAGGTCAACCATTAAAGATGGAAAGATGGCACTTGTGTACTGTCCTACAGATGAGATGATAGCAGATGCTATGACCAAACCAGTCTCAAAGGTTAAACTGAGGAAGTTTTCCAAAGTCATGTTTGGTGTAAGCATCTGAGGGATTGTAAATATGTTAAGTTCTGTATGTGCTGTAAAAGGCTGATTCAACTATGTTTACCCTGATTGTTAAAAGGAGTCTATAGGATACAAGTCACTCATAAGTGGGAGTGTTGACATATGTGTATGACTGACTGAATGTATTCTGTACCATAACTTACCTATTCCACACCGCTAGGGGGTGCTGTTCTCTGATGAGAAGTTCTGTGTAAGTGTTGTTGAAGAAAGAGAGAAATAAAAGAGGGAAAAAGGCTTCTATGCTTTCGGACTAAAATGAGAGAAGTTGTCTGTCTACCTTTCATATTGTTGCAAATATTTAGCCTGCGCTAACAGGGAGCATGACTTGTTTTTCCATGGTTTAACTCGGAGGTGGAAATTTTCACACATCTGCCTTTACCTTTGAAATCAAAGACTGCTCCTTCTCATCTGTCTCTCACTGTTAGGCTGTCTCCAGAGGCCGTCATTCCTAACCATATGTCCAGGCGTCCTCTTATCTGCCTGCTTTCCACTTTTTCATCTGGTGTAACACTACACACGTCTACATTTGTGTAGTCTGCGTCATGTAGCTACTTGTTTTTATACTTTTTTTCATGGGGTTGTTAGTGCTGTTACATGCATGGGATACCGTTGGGAGAAAAATGCACAAAACCCAGAATTGGTGCAAACAGGTATACATATATTATGGCTAATCAGAAAATTAGAAGCAAAAATATTTTTACAGCACAATTTATGATTGTTTTTTTTTTTTTTTTTTGCGGCTCCTTTTTTTTGACCAAGTTATGCCAACACAACTCTAGGTATAGGACCACTAACTTGCCAGTCAATAACAATCTCAGCCATAATTGATCATTGATAAAGTAGCTGACAGCTCAAGAAAGTTGGGTGGAAGAAAAAAGTGTGGTAGAAAAAGGACATAAGCTCGAGGGATACTGGTGATTTTGAAGTAGGGCTGGACGATATAAAAAATAAAGCATATTGATAAAACAGAAATCATATTGATCGATATCGATAATTATCAACAAATTCCAAACATACCTTAAGTGCAGCCCTGACCATTTTATGCTGTTGCTTAGCAACCTATTTTTAGATACAAAACACACAAACACTGAATTTAAACTCTACCCTTTATTAAACCAACCTTTTACCAAAACTACAAGTTTTTAAAAATTAAAAAGAACGTGCGCTCTCTGAGCTCTTTGAAGGTGGCGGAGCTTGGTGACAGAGCGTTCCTGGGTCTGCGTTGTGATTGGTTGGGAGGAAGTAATATAGTATTAATCTACATGATAGGCTAGAATGCAAAAGGAAGGAAAACTGTTCTATTGAACTTTTTATTGAAATTTTTTTTCTATCATCGATATACGTCTATCGATCGATATATTGTTATTGAATTATCGTCCAGCCTTATTTTGAAGCAAAGCCTATTTCTTTAACAGCTACCACACACCACACAGATGCATCCAGCATACCAGATACAACTTTTGCATTTCCTATTGTTTAATCCACTTCTGAACCAGAGAAGACTTCAGACTTTATTAGGTCCCCTGAAGGGCAATTCATTTGCAGGAAGTAATAGTAAAGAAGACATACGTTTCTTACCTGGGCTAGCAAGAGAGAAAAACAGACCCACAAACGAATATGACTCTTTTTTTTTTTTAGATTAAAATACAATTTCACAATTTTGCATCAAGATCTCAGCGTTTGGAATGAGTGGAAAGGGACAGAATCCAAGTCGTTTGAGGTCCACCGTGAGGTCTCCTCGGTCGGTCACGATTTGGGCAGCCATGTTGTCTGCTGTGGTTTTGTCCACTGTTGTTTTCGAAGTTCAAAGTCTCAAATAGTGGGTGGTTGAATCTGCGGAGTATTGTCAAATCGAAGATGAGACCAAGACCAACAATGCAGATGCGGGCCGGAGGTTCTTATCGGAGCAGCATGGGCTTCCTTAACAACTCAGCAGCGCGTCCTGCAGCCCAATCTCCTTCAAACGAGCAAGGTCGCTCAGTGTAAAGTACATCTTCTTCTTCTTCTTCTTCTTCTTCTTCTTGTTTTATGGCGGTTGGCAAGCAACTTAATGATGTGCATTACCGCCATCTACTAGAGTGGAGTGTGGATCAGGATGCTATGTAGATATTTTCCCACCAAAAAATAAATATAAATAAATAATAACAATGATAATAGTAATAATTACATAAATAAACTTATATCCTTTCTATCAATTTCGTTTTCTTAAGGTATATTATCAAACAACAAACATACTTAGAAGTAGAAATTTTTCCCAAAATATCTTGTAAATTTAACTGTAATTTCTTTTCTTGTAATTGACGTAATAATTCCCTTCTCTCCATAGAATATTTATAACAAACCAACAAAACATGCTCCACCGTCTCCTCTTGATAACAAAAATCACAACCTCCTGTTGGATGTTTTCTCATTTTAAATAGATTTCCATTTAACCCTGTGTGTCCGAAACGTAATCTGGATATAATTGTTTCCTCTTTTCTATTCCTTCCTGTTTTCCTCATTTCACCAACTTTCCTTTGAATACTATAAAGCCACCTTCCAGTTCTATCCTCTTCCCACAGCTTCTGCCATCTTCCCTTAACCTTTTGTTTAATAATAGATTTAATTTCTTCCTTACTGAATGGTACCACTATATCAATATTACTCTTTTTATAGCTTGTTTTGCATATTTATCTGCTAACTCATTTCCCTTTACTCCTATATGAGATGGTATCCAAGTAAAAATAACTAATAAACCCATTGCCTGAATTCTATACCTTAATAACTGAATCTCTAATAAAAGGTCTAATCTACTAGTAGAATGATTATTTTTTAATGAATATAATGATGAACTTGAATCAGAACAAATTATACTTCTCAGAGGACGAACTTCCTCAATCCATTCTAAGGCTAAAATGATTCTCATCATTTCTCCTGTATAAACTGACACTCTATCAGAAATTCTTTTACCTTTCTTAATATTGAATTCTGGAACAATAAATGACACCCCATTATTGTCATTTGAGTTTTTTAAAACAAAAGTACATCTTTATTGGAGCTTCGCTACTTGAATTGACTTTCTGAACTAAATCGACGCGGATGGCTGCTTTGGTGCGCTGCACGCTCCATACAGACGCACGTGGGAGGGGCCAAAGCGGCGCTGTTTTAAATCTACACGTGGTCTCCGTCTCTAGGGCTTGTTTAGCAGCAGCAGCAGCGCGGCTACAAACTTCAGACCGAACTCATGCCAGCGCGCTGCACACGGTCGCCGCTGCTTGGGTAAAACTGGACCAGACGGAGGCTCTGAATACTCGGCGAAAATGCCATCTCATCGTCTCAACCAGTTTTCCGAACTGGAGGACATAGTGAGCAAGGTAAACGGAGCCCCGGGGTGGGAGCGGAAGAGCGCAAAAGAAAAAAAGTTGAGCGGAGTACAAGTTGGTTAGCTAGAGCTCCGTGCAAGGGGGAGGATGTTAATGTTAGCTTGTTAGCTGCTCCACGAACGCCACACATGGTTAACTGTCTGCGTGTCTTTGCGTTTTTCTTGCCCCGTGTTTACGAATGAGACCCAAGACCAGTTTTAATCGCCTCGTTACTGTGTTGTTGTTGTTGTTTTTTTTGTATCTGCTAACTTGAAGCTAGTTTGCCCCCCTCGGGTCGGAGCGGTGTGGCGCCTGCTCACCGACGTCTTCATAACAGCGGCCCGTCCTGTCATCAAACTACCTAAACAAACAATCCGACAACTTTTCACAGCCTGGAAGCAGTTTACAGCGGTCACTGCTGCTTCCTGCCTTTCCAGGCTGAATTCATCCTAAGTGGCCGACCGTAAACGCCAAAAAAAAAGTTTAATCAAAACAGCTAACTGTGCTTAAAGTGGCATAGCCTACAGTCGTTTCTTATTTCTGAATGGCTTATGTTGTTATATACGAAACTTGTTTTAGCTTTACGCCCTAGTTAGTGTATTTTTTTTCTTTACTTTTGAGAGCAGCAGCTATCATCCATCTATGCTGATGAAACTCAAAGCAAGCTTGTTTTGTCTCTAATTCATGATTAGAAATCCTCATCTGCTGCTTGGCGTTGTTGGTTGATCATGAAAGCAAAAGCACCAGTTTTAGTTCTCCGGCGTACATTTCTTCTAGTTGGCAAAATTGAGATCAGTAGAACACGACATATGCAGCGATCAGAATTTTGTGGCCAGTTTCTGACCAATTCTGATTTCTCTTTCACCGGCAGGATTTAGAAATCTGTATAAGGACCGCGTTTTCCATAAAGTGTTTTCACTGATGAGGGGAAAGACCAGATCTATTAGTTTCCCAACCACCCAGTCGCTGGTCAGGACGGATCCGGACACCAGCCAATTCCTTGATGCATCTCTGCAAAATACACTACTAAGTAAGATAAGAAGGGTTTACTTTGGCTGAGGCTAATATTTAAAACAAGCAGTCTCAGTTGATGCACCTCAATAGGTAATTTTAAGTTTATTGGACCGCATGTTTTTTTTTGGTATGATTTCATGTAGCATATCTACTGTCTTTCCAGACTGAAATCAATCTGCTGAAGCTGTAGTTTTTTTTTTTTTTTTTCATTTTCTGACCCCTTTTGGATGTGGTGGCCTAGTGGTTAGAGAGCAGGGCACTTGCGTCCCGGAGATGCCGCTAAGTTCCTGGTTTGCTTCCTACTAACTGCCCCTCTGGGTCCCTGAGCAAGAGCCTTATCCCCTGAATGCTCCATGGGAGCAGCACGGTGCCAGGCCTCTGCTCCCTAAGGGTTGGGATACATGCAGAGGACAACATTTCTAGGGCTGTGCGATTTTGACCAAAAATCAAAATTGTGATTTATTTCAACCATAATTGGGATTTGATTTTTGACTTTTGTCTGCATTAACCACAAGCAACAAAACATAGAAATTGAACAGTTTTTTTTTTATTAATAAGAATATTATTATTCAAAAGATTTGCTTGTTGAGTTGGACATAAATCCTCGTTGAACAAAGAGTGCAACCAACAAGCAAGTCTATGTATTAAACAGTGTGACTGGTATTTAATGCTATGGCGAGATTCCTGAAAGTTTCTGTTAAATAGTATTGATTATATAAACTGTAAAACAAGTAATAAAATGCCATCTCACTGCTGCCACTCGCTTCCATGTGGACACAAACCCACTTTAAACATATTACCGACACCTAAAGGATAAGTTTTATCCATTGTTGCGGAGCCAAAAATTGCAGATTTAAACTATATTGCAAATGCAATTGATTGTCCAGCGCTTAAAAACGTTCATTGTAATCTCTGTTATAACGACAATAGGTGTAATTGTTAGTGTTTCCATTGTAGCAAGCACCAGCTCTGGCTCCAATAAACTGGGGATGTTTTGGCTCCCGTCACTGACCTGGGCTAGAGGAAAACTGCTGTTTTCATCAGGACTTGGGAAACGGGCTCATGGAGACAAACCGATCAAAAGGCTCTGAGCGCCATGATTTAAAAATTCCCACCCAGCGCTGCCTAATTTAAGAAAGGGGCAGGAAAAAAGCAAAGCTTGAAATGGGGAAAGGTTTGTATTAGCTCTAGGGTAACATTAGCGTCTCTCTCTCTGCTCTTGCAGGAGTACATTTTCTAAAAGCTTCTTGTAGGACTGCTGGTAGCGTCCAGATCCGAGATCAGCTAGTTTAAAACACCATCACCACTTTGAGAAGCTTGATATAAAGACTTCTGTGTGCAGGAATGCAGAGATCAGTTGTGCAATTATGTGTCGGTAAACTCGCATCTTTGCACGCGGTGCATAAAAATGTGAAATAAAATGGACGGTCAAACATTTGTTAGGTGAGGCCCTTGTTAAACACTGGAACTGCTTTGTTGAAAGAACCCTTTTAGGAGATCTGGAGGTGGAACCTTTTTTAGCTGACGTCCGCATATTGTTTACAGATCCTCTCCATCTTCGACTTTACAGCCTCTGTAGGAGAGAGATCCTTGGATGGTAGCAGAATAACTAGCTCTCAGTTCCATTGCTGGCTGTAAATTGTTGTACATTAACATTAAAAGGATTGAACACTTGGTTTTAACGCAGCTGCACGTGGATTGTTGGCTGTTGTGCATTTCACACTTAACATTCAGAGAGCCACAGCAGCAACATTCTGCTTACCGTCCTCTTCTTTGTCACAAAGTATACAGAGAAGAAGCTATGGTTGATATTTCCTAAATGTCTTCAAGCAGTTGATTAAATAACCTGCATCTCATAGCCATGCAGGCACATCTCAATAAAAAACATTATTATAGTTCAATAATTAAATTCAGAAATGTGTGTATATATATATATATATATATATATATATATATATATATATATATATATATATATATATATATATATATATATATATATATATATATATATCATTTCTAAATTAAAAAAAAAAAGTCCCCATCTTGCCAAATACTGGTCGATTACAGCTTTTCTATTAAAGAGCACTCAGCGGCACGGTTCAGGTATCTTTCCCTGCTTATCTGGCTTACAGCTAATGTAAAACCAAAATTCACTTTCTCAAGAAGTTACAAAATGCTGTATGGCATTTTTTTTTTTAAATAAGATTTTATTATAGAAATGTGAAAAGGTCGTTGCTGATCATGCAGGCTGTTCAGAGCAGGGATGCCCTGATACAGATTTAGTTTATTTTGGCTTCTGATCTGATATTTTAAACGATTACTCTTGTCGATACCGAGCCGATACCAATATTTTCAAAGCATAAAACAGAAAACCAACTCTGTGGCAATACTGGCTGCATTTGTTTTGTTTGTTTTTTTCATTATAACATGACCAACAATATTTCTTAGCTTTTGTAACAAACCTCTGAGTGTGACTCTTCAGTATGGCACATAAAAATAAGGAAAATTATCATGTAGCTAGCTGAGTCAACATTCAATATAAAAATAAAAATTGTCTCCCTTTTTCATTGAAAGTGCTTGCAGTGAACTTCGCCACAAAAATGGTAGTTAAATTGCAGCAAAAGTGAATAAAATAAAGTATTACTCTAAGGCCCTACATTCCTAACGAAAGTGTGCAAGTGAAGGTTCACAAATAACCATAAAGGAATATTTTCTGTGGTACAATTTACATAAAATCACTCAACTTAAAATTGGTCTTTCGCCTACAAAAGTGCAGGCGCTAACCTCCCACACCAAAAATACTGAACAAAAAATGCAGAACAGGGAAAGAAACATTGTCAATTGAAGCAAACTCCAACGGCGTCGTAAATTCTTCTTGCAATTGCAGCTCTTAGTGATAAAATGTTTAATTCCCAGTAATGAAGTGAAAGTTTTCTATTTATTTTTTTATTTTTTTATAAAGACAAGCTTCTCCATCAAGTCTGCAGATAAACGGTTACGCTTCTTGTCCGTTATATTTGAGGGAGCACTGAAAAGTCTCTCGCCGTTCACGCTTGTGCACGGGGCAGAGAAACTTGGTTGCTCCAGCAGCCAGTGAGGGACTGCGTAGCACGTGTCCTCCAGTAATCTAGTGGACCGGCTGACCTGGGAATGGCTTGTTCTGCGAGGAAGTTCTGCACCTCAGTGACAGCTGAGGATGAGGTGGCAGGTCTGGTGTCAACTTCACACTCTTCCAAAATCTCATCTTCCTAGCTTGCTGCTGCTGCTGGGCTTTCACGTGGGACTGGCTCTACATTTGGTATGTCTCTGCTGGCTCTGCACACCTTCTCCACCATCTCTGAGACCAAATCTCTGGCACACATCTGGTTGGCTGGACTTGAAAAATGCCTATAAGTAAAACGTAACATTATTAATCCACATTTTCTTATTAATTCTGGCAAAATAAGGAAAAATATATGTATCTGGGATCCACCAATGAGACAATGCAGTAGACTAGCTCCGTCCCAACATGGGAGAAGAAGCGCCTATTTACAGCCTCGAGGAGGGTGCTCTTCATGGTCTTCATTCCTGCGTCGTTCCCTTCATCTCGAGAAAGGGCACGCTTCAGCACTGTCATGGCAGGTATGACATAAGCACATGGCTCTGTCTGCACTCACTGCCCTCTTCAAATGGTGCCAGGACTAATGTAGTTTTCTGTGCCAACATCCACTGGCGTATAGTCAGAGTAGAGGGAAGGTTGTGCTCACTTGCGTATGGACTGTACATGCTGCAAGGCCTCCTAGAGCAAAAACGCCCCCCTCAGAGTGCTGTTCCATCTTACTTGCACATCCTGTTTCAGGTGTTTTCTTGGCATTTTAAGCTTAACCCGAATGTCCTCTAGGCCAGAGTAGGTCAGGGGGCAATGCTTAAAATGGCCTATGCAGAATTCATTTGCGTGCAGTATAACATTCACAGGGTTTAAAGAAGAGTCAATCCAGTGGGCAGTAAGGCTCTATGGAGAGAGCGGGAAAACATCAGAGCTCCATATTTCGGTTGTAAATGAAATGGCTGTTGCATCTGCTAAAATATCTTAAACACGCTCCCAAATCTTTCTTTATAGCAGAGGTTGTGGCGTGTCTGAAATAAAATGCCGAGAAAGGAGTTCATCCCTTAGCTCGAAAGTCCATCAGACGGCCAAAGCCAGTGTTTTCCACAACACAAAGTGGTTGAATGGCTAATGCAATGTATTCGACAGTCTTCTCAGTTATTTTTTGTGGACTTGTCACTTTTGCGAGGTTGTTTTTTTTCTCTGACATGCCTCCAACATTTCACAGCCTTCCTCTTGTTTTGTGATTCCTTTCCAAGTGACAAATCAAATTTGTAGTAATAAAGCGAGCCCTGCTGATTTCTCCCCCCCCCCCCCCCCCCCCCCCCCCCACGAGGAACGGCCAGTCTACAGATCTTGCGAGTTGCTGTTTGATCATGGCTGTTTTCCAGCACAAAGTATTCCCACACAGCGGACATGCTTGCATAGTGTTGCGTCTTGATTTTTGGCAGATGTATAGCACGACGATGCTGAAAAGTGGATCGGCCCTATCACGTGACGAAACCCGGTCCTATCAGATCTTCTAAAAAATAGCCCGATCAGGAGCTGATAGCGATTCTGAGTTTCCAATTGGGGCGTCCCTTGTTCAGACTGCTGGATGCCAGCAATCTGAAGGTAAAAGGGAGGTAGCGAAAGTTAATGTCTGTATTGCATCAAAATAAAAATGGGCTAATCCTGGCGGTAAGCGTCTTGTGGACTCTGGGAAGTGCGTGCAGTGGGGTGGGCGTTGCGTCATCCGGCTCGAAGGAGGGGTGCAGCGTGGTGCGCGTCGAGCTAATAAAAGCTAGCGTGTTACTATTTCGACTGAGAGACTTTCTCCCGGACGGGACCGTTTCTCACCATTTTGTCTCAAACATCGACACATTTAAAATAAACAGACGAAGTTTAGCCTCGGGGGGGCAAGTTAAGTTATAATACGCTGGGGAAAACCCTGCATGTTATATGGTAGGATGTTATACTTCAGGTGTCATGCATTCACTCTGCATTTTGATTAATATGTGCCCAGCTGGATGGACTTTAACTGCCCTTAATGCTCACTCCTGTTGAATGTTTTTATTAACATTACTACAGATGGATACTTTTGTAACCGTACGCTTCTGTTAACTTGTGCGGCTAAAACCACCTAGCCTGGTTACTGATCACAATGACTGGCAGATCCCACTAGTTTTCTGCTTAGCGACAGGAAGCGCTTGGGTGCGACGTCATTCCCAAATGCAAGTTCAGACCTCTAAAAGAAGCGATGCAATGGATTTGCTCGGTCATTTCTGGGACCAATTTGCGTTTTTCATAACATTCTGACATCGTGTCGCTTCATGTTTAACATTTTTCATCATTTTAAGTGTGTACCATGGTGTTATAAAGATCTAATGACACTTTTTAGGGGAAAAATTATGTTGCACACAGCAACAGCTTGTTTTTGAACGCTCAGTGTCGCCGTGTATCTAAATCTTTGGCACAAACGGGTTTGAAAGGCGTTTTTAACATCCGGTGCCATGTTTACTGACTGATTCGAAGTAGACTGATCTGGTTTTTACTGACTGGTGCCATTTTTCTTTGAGCTCTGACTTGATGATTATGAAATTGTCACATTGCAGGTTTTCTGGACTGTACCGCAGACAAAAAGTCTTATTCTGGGTAGTAATTTTGATTGAATCAGAAAATATTATCACCCTGTTGATGTGTTAAAGCTGTTTATTTGAACCTCCAGTTAAAAAGATGCAGTAGAGCACAAGCTGATGATGCACTTGATGAATACGAAAAGGAATCTTGGGTTTATGTGTTTTTGACCTGCTGATTGTCAGCAACGGTAAAAATATACCGACTCTGATCGCTGGCTGTGTGAATTGTGTTTTATCAATGGGGGTTCGGTTGGGGAAACATGGCAACGACGCTCACCTAAAGGATTAAAAGTGCTGTAAATGGTGTAAGGAACACATTTTTACGTTTGGGTACGGCTTCTTAACTGGTGTAAAACAAATTAGGGTTAAAAGGTGTCACAAAAAACACAATTGGAAGGATTTGAGATCCATAGCATCCTGACTTGTGACTGAAAATGGCAGAAAAATGTTTATGGGAGGAAAAAAAAAGGGGTTAAAGAAGTAATTGTGTGGTTCAACATTCAACAATTTTCTTTGTCTTTTTGCAGCATCTTCTCAGTCTTGACCTCGGAGAACAGAGCAGACCGCCTCCCCCGCTGAATCTGGCCGCGGGTTCTCCAGGTTACGTCCGCCAGCTGTGTAGAAGCGACTCGGTCCCCCTGTCCGGCCTCCCTGCTGATGCTTCAGAGGGCCTGAGTCTGACCTCCAGCCAATGGGGGCAGCCATCAGACCATCCTGTACCCTCGCAGCTTGCTGGCAATTCCAACCATTGGGGGAAGTTTGCCCTTCTCTCTCAGCGCTCTGTCAGCTTGGTAGAGACGAGGAGCGTGCCGGGAGCAAGTCTAGACTGGTCCAGGACCGATCCGAAGACGTCCCAAAGTGAGATGAGCCCCACTGCTTTACAAGCTGCCGCCTCCACTTCATCCAACTCCTCGTCGCGCTACAAAACCGAACTCTGTCGGTCTTTTACCGAGAATGGCCTGTGTAAGTACGGCGGGAGGTGTCAGTTCGCCCACGGCCTAGAGGAGCTGCGCGATCTTAACAGACACCCAAAGTACAAGACTGAGCCTTGTCGCACTTTCCACACCATTGGCTTCTGCCCATATGGGATCCGCTGTCACTTTATCCACAACGGCGAGGAGGAGAAGAAAGCCGCCTTCTCTCGCTCCTCCTCGGCATTCTCCTCCTCCCTCAACATTCCTCAGCAGCCAGCAGGTTCCTCCTCATCTTCTCCCATGCACTCGCACAGGCCTCCCCTCGTCCGGCAGAGCTTTAGCTTTGCTGGGTTTCCTTCAGCTCCTCAGTATGTCCTCCAGTCTGTCCTGACCGGCCACACGCCTCCCCCTCCTGCCGCAGCCTCGTTCACACGCAGCTCGTCCGGCTCCGCCGCGTCCTGCGCCGACATCACCGACCTCCTCTCCAGCGCCTTTCTGGGTCTGGACTCCGCCTTCGAGGCGTCCAGCGCGCCACAGTGCCAGCCCTCCGCGGCCCTCGTCACCCAGGCCGACCTGCGCGCTCCCTTCCTGCCCTCCCCCGACTCTGGCTACTCCCCCAGCGGACTGTCTCCCACCAGCTCGCCCTCCCTCCGACAGAGCCCCGGTGCCCCCGACGTCCTCCTGGGGTCGTTGGGCGCGCGCTCCCTGTCCTACACCTCCCTGTCGGACCAGGACGGCGGCAGCTCCGCGGGCTCGCTCAGTGGCTCCGAATCCTCCGGGGGGAGCACCGACAGCAACGGAAAACGCTTGGCGGTGTTCAGTCAGCTCTCCGTTCCTTAAGATGCTGCTGGTTTCCGCCCACGCGGGCAGAAAGCTTTAAAATGAGACCCACCTGTTCTAACCTTTAACCTCTGTGTATTTCAGCCTGACCAACACGTGAGATGTTCTCCGCACCCCGTGTGGCACGGCTTTAGATTCCCCCGGTGCCTGAACTAAACGATACATATCAGAATAGCTGTTTTACATTGACAAATAGGTTTTTATTCTTTATCTAAATAGTTTAAATGTGCCATAAAGGCAGACTGACCAATTAAAAAAAAAATTTAGATGAGACCAGCTTGGTTTGAGCCCAAAATCATCATCCGTTTGCTTGTCTAGTCGTTTTATGAATGGTTTATAGTACCAGATGAAGCCAAAGAAGACGTTTTTGCAGCTCCGGCTCCTCGGTCACGGCGGCACAAACTCAGTGGCCAACGTTCAGGAGTCTGCTCCAATAACTACGCAGTGTTGTTTGTTAGCTTGTGAAATAGTTCAGCTGTTTTTTTTTTTTTTGTAATGTCCAGTCTGAGGTCGTGTTTAGATGACTGGTTTTAAACCTGAACCTTTTTTTTTTTTTCTCTTTCTTTCTGGGAAGCATTAATTCAAACGGTCTTGGGTGTTACCAGCTCACAGGCACCAGCAACATGTCTAATCAGCAGATGTAAGCTACGTATCGAGTCACAAATGAGATGCCAGTTATTGGCGCTTGCCTTTGGTGTATTTAAAGCGAATCATTCTTAACAGCTCTCTTGTTTGCCCCGTTTCATGCGCTAGCGGTCTAATTAAATTGATCCTTTATTTGATTCTTTTTCTCCTTTCTCGTTCCCCCTCTGCTGGTGCACCGTTGTGTCTTTCTTGAACGTTTTAGCCAATCTTTGCCTTGTTGCATCTCTCTGTCATTCAGTATTAATCATTGCTGTTACGGCTCCATACTATTCTCTTGATAAGAGCCACTTGAAATGTGTCTGTTGCCTTACTGAACTAGATCCAGCATACTGTAGAGGTTTAGGGCACGTATGCTTAGTGTTTTAGAAACATTACACGGCTAGTTTTTTGTTTTGTGTTTTTTTTGTGTGTGTTTACAGTGTAGTTTGTTAGACGAATAGGCGTCGTGATGTTCCTGGTCTATTTAAGAATCGCTTTATTTTTTCGTCGACAAGTTTGAGACCTGTTTAGAGATGAAAGGAGACTGTCTTTAGTAAATTAATTTCTTTAATTTATTTTATCGTATTTATAGAGGACTTCTCAGTTAATTCTTGTATTGAGTTTAATATATTGGGGTTTCTTCTGCCTTTTTTTTGTACTGAAAATAAAGTTTCTTTTTTAAAAATAGGTTGTGTGATTTATTTATTATTTATTTTTTTTTACATTACAAGGCCTCATTCATTAACCAGGCAGAATGTGTGATTTCCGTCTGCTTCCAGCCATTTTATCTTTATTTTGGGAGTGGTTTTCTGCATGTGCAGACGGTGTGCAACAGCAGCCGTTCGCAGGTTTTTTAGGTGCGGTGCGCAGGAAGGAAGCAGGAAACGAGTAAAACATCATCTGGTTCGCATTGTTGACTGCGATTCCCCAGTGACCATGAATGGTTTACATTTTAACTAGAGTAAAAAAAATTTTGGGTTTGTAACACTGGATCATGCATTGTCTGATCATGCAGTTCACATTTAAACACTTTAATTCTTTGTATAAATCAATATTTGCACACTTTCTTACTGGGTCACAAAATTAAGGTTTCCCAGCAATCACAGGATCCCCAGCTCCTGCAACAGGGCTGTTTATTGAGCATCTGCTCACTAAATTGCAAGATTGTTTTTAATGTGTAAAAGTCACAAAGATTTCAATTTTAGTTGCTCTTTAACTTCTAAAGGGAAGATGTATGCAATTAGTGCAGAGACTAAAAATAATTGTCTTGCCAGAGGGCATACGCTCAGATAAAATACACAAGTTTAAATAAACTGAGAGAGCTAGAAAAGAGGATCACCACAATGGTATTAACCAATAAGCTTGATGATTAAAACTAAAACCAAGAGTCCTCTGTCCAAATTGTAGATGTGCCTGTAAGCTGCAAGGCACTACAACACAAGAGCAATGTTTGATATCTCCTCTGCTTCCATACTTAAGAAATTTGAATAACTGGAATCTTCCAAATGTAAAAATCAAACATTTCCTCGGGTGCGTTCCTGTATTATTGCTGCTAAATTCCACTTCTGCTTTTTGTCCTGGTCTGCAGATGCTTTGCCTTCTTTACTCATTTCAATGTTTTCACAGCCAGCTCTTTGGTAGCCCTGGCTTACAGTTCCTTACACAAGAGTAAATTCCACTTTTTTTTTCTTTTCTTTTTTTTTTTTTTACATTGTAATACAAAGTAAAGTGTGTTTCATTGGAAATGTAAGACTAATGCAAGGCGCATACCCTAAAAGGGAAATGATACATGGCTGTTAAAGGTCAGACAGATAAAGATAAAAATAACTATGGCATCAACTGGTGTAAATTCTGAGTCAACATTCTGAAATTCTTTTCTCACCTATTGTTTTTACATCTTTATCTCTGGCAGTAATGCACATCTAGAAACTTAAACATTTTGTCAGGAATTACTGCAAACTGAAGCTCAGTCTAATTGGATGGAAGTGTTTCTGTACGGTAATTTACCAAAGCTTGCCACAGGTACTCAGTTGGGTTTAGGTCTGTACTTTGACTTGGCCATCAGAACTCATAATCATTGATCTAAAACCATTCCAATGTTTTGCCTTGTTATCTTGCTGTGTTTTGATGCATCTAAGGTTTAGTCCCATGCTGGAGACCTTCCCTGTCTCTGCTAAAGAAATGTGTCCCTACGGCATGCTGCTGTCACCACCGTGCCACAGTGTGGGAAAGTGTATTGGTTTTTCACTGCATATTTTTTGTTTTGCATAGCAAAAATGAGTAGCAAAATTAGTTTCCTCTTAGTAGAGCAACCTTCGTGTTTGCTGTGTTCCCTAAATGGCTTGCGGTAAACTGCAAAACATCTTTCGGGTTTCTTTGAACAATGGTTTTCTTTTTTTTGATTTGTACAATTTAAAAAGCTCTGACAGATCCCAACCAATCCAAAAGGTGACAAGAAGCCTCAAGATGTTTTACGGCCATCACCCCATATAACAGAAAAATACAAGTCGACATACTCAAATTAACAGCTAAAGCGTGAAATGAAACATTCAAAAAAAGAACAGATTCTAAATGTGTAAATCGTTGTTTTTATTAGATTTATTTGATGGGGACAAACACAATAACAGACTGAAAAACAGCAGTCCATTCCTTGTGTCATGGTGCTTATAGTGTGGGCTTTTGTAGACTGTTTACTTAAAAACAAATGAAATGTGATAATGTAAAATAAAACAATATTAACATATGGAAAATCAAACAGATAATCAAACAGTAAAAATAATACATTAGGTGTGGATACAATGCTATTTTTGACATTGTTGGTTCTATTACAATTGCTGCTTGAAACCATTCTGGTAGGTCTGCTGTTGCCCTACAATTCCTGTATATACTTGCATAATGGTTTGGGTGCAAGTCCATTTAAATATTTAAAAATCAGTTTGAAAAAAAATTGATTTGTAAAATTACAAAATTCCAGAATATCAAATTTAGCCAGGATATAGCAATGGTGAAATCTGATCTGACAGGCTATATACACGTATATATTAGAAACATAACATCTAAGTTATGCATATCCTTTGCAAAGGAATTGTTCACACTATTAATAGCTTTCTGAACAATAAAATAATCAATTTCCCTAATCTCTAACAAATGAGTTATTTTTGGTTGGTTTTCTATAATGCATTTCTGTTTGAATTGGTTAACACTGTGATGGTAAGTCTTTGATGACAAGAAGAAGTTATTGAAAATTGTCGCTAGCTGAGCATGATTATAGTTTTTCCTGATATTATCAACTCATTTATAATTAGTATGTGCATTTGGATTTAGTAAGCTGTTTAATTGCTTCCAGGTCATTTTACCATTTCGTCTTGCTTCTGATAATATACTGCTCAAAAAAAAGAACACTTGGAGTTACATTGTGTTGTTTCCCTTTATTTTTTTTGAGCAGTATACATTTATATAAAATTTAGCTTTGGATTTGCGCATTTCTTTCACTAATCTTTCTCAAACTTTTAAAGATATGCCAATTGGTGTTTATTAAGGAAAGATTTTAAAGCACAATCCCTTTTTCTCAACAGCCGAATATCATCCAATAACCAAGGTAGCTGTGTTTTTTGTTTTTGTCGCTTTTTTTGTTTTTGAGACGTTTATTCACAGTTATTACTAATTTTGAGAGCAAATGTATTTCAACATGATTCTAGCATGACACTTCATCCCAATTACACATTAAAAAGAAATTAAGTCTCATTTTATTTTTTTTATTTTTTTTGGATGGACTCGAGAATAGTTTGAACATTAAACTGAATTACTGACTGGCTCATAAATAAACATTTACAAAATGCCTTTTGCAATATTATTACAGGAATGGTGGATAGGTCCTTCCATTGCAATATACAAACAGTTGGGTGCACCTGCCCGGGCCTGCATGGTGCCTGCGGTCTTGGCTGCCCTGACTTCTCCCACATTGCTCCCCTCCTGTAGTCTTTTGGTAACGCTGGGTGGGGTCCTTGGCCTCGGCTGATGCTAGCGGTTGAGGTGCTGGCCCCCCAAGCTGATTAATTGCGGTTCCTTTGCGGCATACCCTCCTCCCTGACACCACCACGAGGATGGGGTTCACAGTGTGCTTTTGGGTGGCTGCATGTTGCAGGCCTTCTACCGTTCTCGCCACACTAATAACTGTGGACCTCTTGTCGACAAACTGATCACAAACAAACTTGTTTCCACTCATAAGCTCACCCCTTCACACACACACACAACGATGCATAAATAATCCAAATGGGATATGGTGTGCCTGAAATGCCAAGACAGGACACATAAAGAAATGTAATTGGATGCAGATAAACCTATGGAATATAATTACTAAACCTAAACTAAACTATGGAGCATTTTAGTAATTCCAATAATTATTAATATAAATAAAATATGATTTTGAAAAGGTCAAAACAGCAAGAAACCTTGACATGAGACCTGCAATATTAAATTTTTCAATGTAAACAGAAGAACTAAACAGAAGAGCTTTATTTTTAGATACAAATATGATTAATTTAGATTAAGATACAAATCAAGAAATCTTGACTAAACCGCTTCAGAGTAATTTCAAAATCAACTGGAACAATTATTGCCATGGAGATTTTAATGAGAATAAATGAGTATTAGAATAATTATCAACAGCAATAAGTACAGGGTCAAGTGTGAATCCATTGAGCCTAAGAAATTGAATAAGATGTATATGAAGCCATTCAAACGTTTTTCCTCTAAATCTATAGAATCAGAGTTTAGGCAGAATATTCTTTTAATTGACAGGAGCAAAAGCTTATTTTCTGCCTGTAATCAACAAAGGGCAGATTTGCAGAGAGCATGTCTAATAGCTGTCATATGAACAATCTTCCTACTAAGCTGTGTATTCTTTCAGTTTCTCCAGATTTCCCAGGGGCCTCTAGGCTGTTCTCCGGTTATCACTCGCTTTACCTGGCAAATCCGTTTATGTGAGCACTGATGTCTTGGTAGCCTTGCGGCTGTCTCTCATTACTTGTTTTCCAACGATTGAACTATGAAATATCCAAAGCCATGAAAAATCCAAAGCTCAAGCAAATTGTTTTATAACCTAATCCTGCTTTAAATGTCCCCAAAGCTTTCTCCCTGAGCTGTCTGCTGTGTTCCTTGGTCTTCATGATGTTGGTTCACTAATGACGCTCTCTAACAAACATCTAAGGTGCTCACAGAGCAGCTGTGTTTATACTGAAGTTAAATTACGCAAAGGTGAACTATATGTTAATTGGTTAACTTTCCTCCCATTGATTTGATATCACATCAGAAAGGGCTAAATATAAACGTGAGCCACGTCTTTCAGATTTTAATTTGTAAAAACTTTGAAAAGCCACTTAATGTTCTCCTTCTAATTGATAATTATGCATAACTTTCCGATTGTTTTCTAACATCATGTCCCAATATAACAAATTGAAGTTTGTGATTGTGTCATTACAAAATATGGCAACATTCAAAGGGTGGGAGTACTTTTTAAGGGCTCCGTAAGAATTTAGATTCCAGTATTAATGCCCCTGATGGTTCATGTAAAGATAAAATGGAAAATGGCTGTTAGTTACACCACTTCACAGTCTGACATGTGACCTAGTTAGTCTTATGTAGTCTAGTGACCAAAACACATGCTTGTACAGACATGTTTTTCTTTAGTTTTCAAGTTTTTATTTCTAATAATATCACAGGTTCTGACAGGCTTTCCCCTCTGTGATTTCTCTGCGTCTGCTTAAAATGTATAAAAATGTTAAACTGTTTTTTTTTTCTGTTCAAGTAAGAGCCTGGTCTTCTTAAGCATCCTTTATTTGTAACATTCAAGAAATCTTTACTCCTTTGTTCTTCATTCTTCTTTATTATGTTGCCGGCTGTCCTGGGACCGACTGGTTAGCAAAACAGGGTTTAGAGGCATGTGTGTGCTTGTATGGGTATGTGGCATTGTTTCCAGGAGACATTATCCCACACTTCTGCGCTGCGGGACATAAGAAAGGCAGGCAGATGGCTGCATTCAGGTCCACCACAGGTCAACATATGGGCCGTGGAGACAAGATTTGTGTTTGTGTCTGTGAGATCGAGCATCCCGCCATGCATGAGCGGAAGAAGCTGAATGGAAAGGAAAAAAAAGGTAATGGTGGGGGGAAGATGAAAAGTGCTGAGAAAGAAAGGTGGGTGAGTTTGAGAGGAAGACGAACCCGTGAGATAATGCAAATTAGACAGCAATGTGGCTGTGTGTGGACTTGTTAGCTGCTAAAACACACTGTTGCACTAAGAGTGGGTCTCATTTTCATTTTCCCTGCTCGAAAAATGTCACGTCTGGGGAGATTTTCTTTAGAGTGTTGTTCAAGCTTATCCCGACTATTAGCAAATAGCCGGGATAAGCTTGAACAATATTAGAAAACTAAGCAAATAAACCAACCTGGGCGTGTTCCTGTTCTAACGAACTGCCAACACAAAAGCTGCTGCTATCCTATTAGCTTCTTATATTTGTCTCTATTAAAAAAATTTTTTTTTAGTTCAATCAATTATCAGATGTTACTCAATCATTGCAGTATTCTAGGATTTTGTTTTAATACAACAAATTAGTAAAAAACTGCAATAATCCAGTTGATATGTGTGCACACCCTCAGCATCTGGTCAAAATACCTTTTGATTCAGTATTAGTCCCCAGTCTTCTTTGATAGGAGGTTGTCAGCAACCTCTTAACTTAATATTTGCCTAAATTACCTGAGAAAGTTCCCAAAATCTTTCAGATTGTCGGGACATCTCTTTTCCACAATTCTCTTCAACCAACTGCAAAGTTTTCTGTGTAATTTAATTCTGACCTCGGGCCTCGGCAACTCCCAAACTTTAATTTTTCTAATATGAAGTCATTTTTCTGTTGGTTTTGATGAATGTATGGGCCACTGTGATGCTGAAAAATAAATCTGTCTTCAGCTTTCTGGCAGACACCAGCTCTGTTTGGACCTGTTCACGATTTCACGTACCTTGACACAAACCCCAATTCCTTCTGAAGAGAAGTAATCCCAGATCAAGATACTACAGCCAACATAGTACCCTGTGGGTAGGGCTATGCTTTTTGGTGATGTTCACAGTTCTTTCTGTGTCAGATTTGTCTTTTGAATTTGTTGCCTGGGTTTAGTTTTATCAGACTAATTTTCCCACAACATTTCTGGCGATTTTAGCCAGGCCTGGATGTTTTGTTTGAAATGCAAAGTTTCTGTCTTTCAGACCCTTTCATTTAGTCCAGATACAACATGACGAATACAGGAGATTGTTTGACTTTTCCTTCTTTGGTCCCGCTATAATTGATGGGAGCCCAAAATGTCACTCAATATAACTAAAAACTAAACTTATATTAAAGAAGAGCAAAATAACAATGAAAATATAACTTTTGCATCTACAATAGAAATGTACTATTTCATTGCAGAACATATTGCAGCAAATCACAAAAACCCAAAAATACTGATATGAGTCATCCTTAATGTAAAATAAATGTGTATACATTAGACAATTCACAATCCCTTCAACTCAAATCCTTTCCAAGAGGGTGTTTTTTTTTTTACCTTCACCTTAACAAGTCACCATGAAACATAAAATGAAGGCTCTGAATCTTCTGTAACATAGAAAAAGGTATGCCACAGTTCTGCTGGCCATAAAGTTATCAACACAATTTAAAATACAAAGGTGATTCAATCTCACAAAGGCAAAAAAGCTGCCGGAGTTGCTGTCTTGATCATATATATATATATAGTTCTTTGTTAAGGCTTTTCAGAAGTGTGAATTTTATCTAATCAAAATGTGACAATAACCATAAAAGGAGCCCAGCATTGACCTATATGAAATTCCATTCAAAGTGAATGAGGTTCTTCAGAAGAGTTGAAACACGGGGGTTGACTGTGACGGCCTTCTTCAGTACGACTTTCCCGATCTTCTTGGAGATGATCTTGCCCAAGGTAGCTTTGGTCCCTCTCTCCGGATTTATGCCAATAAGATGTCAAAATAAAAATAAAAACGGTGGTGTGAAATTAGCATTTGGACAGAAAGAAAATATTGGTATTTGATTAAAGAAAAAATGGAATTAAATCAGTTACCAAATGCATTCCGAAAAATCTAAGGTTTTGAACATTTAAACAAATTCTCATGTGTCTTACATATGTGAACACAGCAGCACATTCACTAGCACATACCTGACATAGGAACATTTTCAAATCAAACATGTGTAACAGAAACACTTTTGAACTGACAATAAAATTTTAAGAATCAATAGCCACAAATTACCACTACAGCATAGTTTTTTAGCAGACTTACCACTGCATGATTAACACTAATCTATTAGAAATATTAGAAAAGGTTTTAGACAGCTCAACTGACTAAAGTTATTGCATATTAAACATCAAATATAGGCCAGATATGAAAATAATATGCTTTGTTTATGATTGTAAACACTGACATTAAAGATGAATAACTTTGTGAAAACATATCAAATTAGCAAACAATATTAGCAATTGTTTAAAACTTTAGCTCCATAAACTTAATTCAGCCCAAACTATCCAAGTCATTTTGAATGTAGAACCTGTTTCATGCTATTAGCTCTCCAACCACACAGTAAAGGGAATTAAGAAAGCACAGATTAAAAGTTTAATGTCATGTTAAAATTAAATTAAAAAATGACAGACATTAAAGAACGTTGCCAGATTGATTCATTTACCTTAAACTTAACGAGGGCGGTGTTCAGAAACTGCAGATTAAGTTTGATATCTGTCGAAAAGTAAAACATTCACTTATACATGTCACAATATCTGCTTAAGAACTACTGTAAAATTATGTTACAGCAGAACCTTCTAACCGCAGATCATTCCCAGAATGCAATACTATTTACCGTATCTTATTTCCAGAGAAAGAGTAAATATTGCCCATGATGCATTGTATTCTACGGTACGGGGCTGTTTTCACAGTTTTTTTTACAGCATTTACGTGTGTTTTCTCTATGAGAAACCCAGGGCTCTTGGGGGCCCCCTGCTGGCCTTGCGGCAGCTGCATTCACTTGTACCTTATTTTACTGATTCTGGGCTTTATACTTTATTCTTCAGTCTATCTCTTATGGCCAAACAGAGTTGTTCTGTGTGCCCCACCTTATCCTGCTTCTTCAAAAATGAAGGACTCACAGAAGCAATCATAACAATACATTTTTACTTAGTGGAGAAACGTTCATATTTCCCTCATTATTACCCGTATAACGTCAAGTAATTTCTGATCTGGTCAATTTATCGAACAACAGATTCCAGCAAGTTAGAGAGAACTGCATGAGGAGAAACCTCTACTCAATATGAGGCTGCAGCTAAGATGAGAACTAGAAATCTCGTGGCCTTGATGCAGGCAAACAATTCTAACGTTCTACGTTGAGAGTTGCGTTCTGTTTGTTGTTGTTAGAAATTAATTGGAGCTTTTACAGTTAACCAGTACTCCTTAGTGAGAAGACCCTATCATGTTTCTCTACACATGCCTTGTGAATTGTACGTTTTGGTTACAGAAACAAGACCAGTTCTGAGAGCAGGCAGCACTCATGGCCCCATTTCCAGCGGCCCTGTGCTCATGCTCTGCTCTGACTCTATTAGGTGACACAGGGGACCAGCCGGCAAAGATGTAGAAAAGGAGACAAAAATACCCCTGCTGAACATTAACCGCTGTCCCTCAGTTTCAGTGGAACAATCAGTCTCCATATAAACCTGCTTCTCAAAAGAGGAACTTGTTTGCAGGTGAAAGGAAACACCCCCTGAAGACCACTATTACATCTCCGTCACCCTTTTCTGCCTTTTACCAACCAAGAAAGCTCCAATGAAAGTCCCTTTTCTTCTGTTCCTCCTATTGCCTCCTTTCCAGGACCCCCATTCTCTCCATCTAATTTTCCTTTTTGCCCACTCTCCTAATCTCCTCCTCCAGCAACTTTCTCTAAAACTCTACCCCCTCTCAGTCTTTCTCTAATCCCTCCTCCTGATTATCTTCCTCCTCCCAAGAGAGGATTTGGATTGTTTAATGGGTTGCAACGACCAGGAAAAGAGTGAGCCTAGCTGCACGGTTATACAGAAGCCTGAGATCACGAGAGTTTTTTTTTCATCTTCTTCAGCATTCCCATGGCTGAATAAAAGTTTCGAAAGGCCTACTTTACATTGTGCGCATTGACAGGACAAAGGGAGCCATTTAAAGTATATCCAGAGATTCTCTTCAATTTCTCTTGAAAATTTTAGCAAACTTGAGCACTCTTGTTTTTGAGGCGTTCTAACAGGGGAACACAACAGAACTCTGAGAGCCAACGCTCTGAGGCAACAGCGCTGGCAATAAATAAAAGAGGTAGCCGAGCAACAAAATCTTTATTATTCCCAAGCGGAATTAAAAGATACAAATTGAGTTAAACCAGGCTTGAACTATCCTGAATTCAGTCATTAGGATGGCTTTGAATCATCCATTGTCCTTTATACAGCCTATAGACCCATATCTAAATTTGGTTTTTACATGTTTTTTTGTGTTTTTGGATGTCTACCCAAACAGCCAAAAGTATTTCCCAGTATGTGATCGAGTTTGTAAATGGTATGAGGACCCGGAGAGGCGTTAGGCTCTTTTTTTTTTTTTCAGTTTCCTGAAACAACTCGTTTAACTTAAAACTACTTTCTTTTGTCCTGGAAAGTTCCTGACGAAGACCACTTTTAATAGAATCCCACAATTATTTTGAACACTTAAAACCCCTGGTGGTTTAATGTGTTCAAAATGAAATGCAGCATTATGAAATACTGATCTACTTGAATACTCCAGATGCTAACATTGCAGAAATAGGGCAATTTTGACCTGTAGAAGCTAAGTGTGCCACTAGGACTTTAGAAGATGATGGAGGCCGTTAGCTTACACACTTTAATGCAACTATCACTTGTTTGAGATTTCTCCTAAATCAGCTTCCCCTTGCTCCAAATGTCTTACCTTGCACAAACGTGTGTAAGGATCAGGAGTTTAGAAAGCGTTCTGCAAGCGACTGTTCACTGTGGCAACGTGTCCATCCAGGAGGGATGAACGCTACAAGTCAATGACTCAACGCAGTCGGCTGGGTTTCCTAATACAAAAAAAACCTTTTAACCAATAAGTCTGTGCGATTGACTTTTTAAAGTGACTTGAGATGACGTGTTGTGAACTGGTCCTATGTAAACTGAATAGAATAAAAATAGACATTGAACAGAGTGCTCTGTGCATCGTCTTGACTACCAATCTTTATGCCGACTATTACAGTTCTCCAACAATAAGCTTTGGATTTTTTTTTTAACTCCTTACTGTCATCCTCACTGTGTATAAAACAACAGTTCCAGTTGAAAAAAAAATTGTAGCTGTCACAACAGAGGACAAGTTTAGTTATTTTCATGTAGTCGTTCCAGATGACCCTTACTTAAATGGCATATTCTTCAGTCTTTCTTGTGTTGATGAGTGGCTAAGAAAAATGCCATGTAATATTTTCATCACCCCAGAGAAACAGGAGGTCATGGATTACTAATTAATCTAAAATCCAGTTTCCCCCCCCCTCCCCCCACCCCCTCACCCATCCATCCATCCATTGTCCTCAACTGCTTATCCTTGCAGGGTCGCAGACAAGGCCGATGCCTATCACCTGTGATTGTGTTGAAGCAACAGATTTTTCCCCTCTGATGAATAAATGCACTCTAATTGAAATTTAGATTTTCAGTGTGACATTATTCTATTTATTTGACCAGTCCTAATTGTGAAATTTGGCACCAGAAAGTTTTTACCAGAAAGTTGTTTTTGCTTTTTGGGCTTTATTAGCAGAACACACAAAACCAAAGTTGTCACTATTATCCATTGCAGGCAAAAAATATTTGGTATAAATTTAGACCAATATAATGTCTGATAATACTGATAGGTGATTTGGGTTAACTATGACAAGCTTACAAGTGCAAAGTTTTATCAGATGTCTTGTTAAAGTAAATTGTTTGAAATCATGAGAGAATGAGTTAAAAAAAAACACCAAATAAAAAAAACGTAGCTGAAAACCACTGTTCCACAAGTTTTTATTGACAAGAAATAGTAAAGTATTATCTTACAAGTCATAATTACACGTTGCTGTTCGTCAAAACACTGTGTTTGAGTTCCCACATATGTTGTTCCTTCTAGAAATAACCAATTTTCCTTTGGGGCACGTTTATAATGCTGACGGAAAAGCTGACTCAAGCAATAAGTGTTTCATTCGCCTATCTATGTGGGGCTGGCGCCCATCTCCAGTTGTCTGCAAAAAACATAAAAACTAAGAATTGTGTTGAAGGAAAACAGACACATACACTCGAACATGTAATGATCACTTCATGTGTCCCCCTGGTGGTTTAAAGAGGGAACTGTCTTCAAGAGTTACTGGTATTTTTTTAATTTTTTGAATCTCTGCCCAACATGACAAGATATTCATGACAGTGTAGCGTAATTTATTGTCTTTTATTATTATTTTATTTACATAACACAAATTAAACTTATAATCGTTTTTTAAACCCTATTTTTTAAGAAAGAAGCAACATTTGGTTATTAGACGTAACCCAGTTTAAGAAAACATTTAAAGAATATGTTTTGCAGCCCACTGAAAGGAAAGATCTACAAAACAAGTATCTCAGGTCTGTTTAGTAAATCTAGTATTTTGTAGAAGTAGTATTACAGTGGTCATTCTTCTAAAAGGACCAGGTTGAGCGACGGAGACAAATATTCTGACTTGACATTTGCAAGCAAAGCTGGGCTTGGGAACACACAAGGTATGCATCACCTGATTACATTTACAAACCCTGCACCAGCAACATTGAATCCAAAATTCAACTTCACAATTCCTCCTCTGTTCTGCATTTTGTTTAGGTAAAAAACACTTTTTTTTTTTAAGACACCCGTTCGGTTCAGAAACTTCAAGAGCGGCGTCTGCAAACACCACTGCATCCAAAGTTTGGCAAACAGTTCAAGCATCATCAGAAATGCAGGTGACGTCCCAAACTGGCGTCAGGTTTGCATTAATTGTGACAATCAGGGAGCAGAATACTTCATTTTGCTCGATTGTTTGCAAGAATTTCTTACTCTCAAGTTATGCTATTGGCTTTATTTTTATTTAAATGTTTTTTAAACATCTGATGCTAATAACTCTTTAAAGTTTAGGTCCAACAGCTGTGTTCCCAAGCATGACTTTGTCAGTTCTCAGCTCGTTAAAAAAAAAAAAAAAAAAGACAGCCTCTGGTGAGTCTGCATGTCTGAGCACAATTTGAAAAAAAAAAGAAAATGCACAAAACCTGTGAACTTAAAAGGCCTTCGTTAGTCATCTTTGGCCCATCAAAGTCCAAACAGTGGTTGGCAGAATCTGAGTTGGTTCAGTTCATCTGTTTGTGATGTTTTGCTCTGTGTCCACTGTGCTCCGTGGAAATGCAGGTACAACCCTCCCATCTGCTGGTACCGTTTATGTGTACCAGGAACACCAAGACCACTGGGTCACAGCTTCTGGATGACCACCTGAAACTTACCTAGCAGAACAAGAGACAGGAAAAGCAAAATATTACAAATAACGTAATAACGTAATAATAAGTAAAGTTAAAAAATTGACATTTTTTTAATGACATGTTTTGATCTTAATCAGTCGGAGCATGTGTATTCAGTCCAACATAAGTTATTCTCATTTTCATTGATAAGCCCAATGCCCAGACTTCAGCGGCTCATTTTTATGATATATAACAAGATGATGAACGGTAAGAAAGAGAAAGCACAGCTATTAAAATGGGCCGTATGTGGAGCTCTAACTGCTGATGCTGTAGAGAAGTCTTTGTGGTTGTGTAATTGGAGCCAGGAGAGTGACGTAAAAGACGGATGAAATGCGACATGACCGTTCAGGCTGTGTGATTTAAAAAAATATCCCATAGATATCCGATATAGTACCACATATGAAAGTATGAAATCGGCCGTTCACACTACCATGAGACGGATAAGGACCGCATATGGGCAAAAAAAGATCCGACTTAGGTCATATTTTCCTGCTGTGTTAACTAGGTCTGCTTTTTTTCCCCCTAGCTCTTTGTATAATAGCTTTTATTGGGCAATCCGAATAATCTTAGTTGTAATGAAAACCCAAATTGGGCACATGTTTGAACACATTTATTTTTCTTTTTTTTATTTAAAAAAAAAAAATTAAAAAAATTAAATAAAAAAATAAATCAAATAATAATAATAATAATAATAATAATAATAATAATAATAAACTATGTCTGCTTTTAAATAAAGATCTGTCTGCTCATAGCCTTCAATCCCAGGCCAGTTTGAGACCTTTTTGTCAAACTTTTATTTGGTTTTATACAGTATATAATTGATTTTACTTCAGTTTTACAATGCTTTTCTACTTGTGTCTAGGAAAGGTGCTTCATAAATGTTATCTGTTTGCTTGCTTATAATTAGGGATAGTACCCGGCCAATCAACGACTGACAGGCTACATGTAAAATTTTATAGTTACCGTACTGTTTGCAACCTGTGACCATATTTTAGCCCAGTCCTGCACATAAGACAATGAAGTCATGTATTGGTATTCCGGCGACACTTACAGGACGGCATGATGGAGACCTCAGCCGTCACCACACTCTCCAGACCGAGGTTAGACAGAGCTCCTCTCACCACACCGCAAGAAAAAGCAAGATACTGAGGAAGAAGAAAAGACAAATCAGCCACAGCTTCGTTAAAACAAACTCTAATTTCTTTGGCTGTATTTTGGAAACATTTTATCTGACGGCTAATTTTAGACCTAAAGCCAGCAGCAGCTAATTTGCTTGAGCATTTTGATAGTTCTGTACCTTAGGGGCCTGATCCAGATACTGCTTCCCAGCAGAGAACTGAGTCAGTAAGGCAAACTTGTTATCCTGCAGGACATAGGTCCCCTGTGGAGCAAAATACATGTTTAGATTGTGTCACATTTAATCCCAGGCCATAATGTTTGCTTAGTCTTTCTAAAGCACACACGTTCCTAGAAGTGCTGTCATTTCCCTGTGGAGTCTTTGACCTCCTATAACAGACTCTGCCTAGAGACGACAGGTCAGGAAAAACATTTGAGGAAGCCGCTACAGGCTTTTGGTTTTAGTTTAAATGTTTCCATTTATAGGAGCTCTGGGCCGCATTGAAGGCTTTTCCTTAAGGTTGCTTGTTTTTTTGTTTTGTTTTTTTCAATCTGGGCGCAAAATGTTATTTATGTCTCCCAGAAATACAAAGTTACATCTAAATAGCTCAGAGTATCATTGAAAATTGTATAAATCAATAAAGGAAAGTGAATCATTATATTCATTATATACAGAGGGATTCTGTATTTTTTATAGCTTGTAGATAACAGAACCAAAAATGCTGTTTCTCTGATGTGTACAACATTCCATAAGCCCCATAAAAAGGATTTTTAATACAGAAATGTTATATAACACCTGTTGTTCTCAATCATAGTCGGAAACTGCTGACCTCACAACTGTTCAGCACAAAGTCCTTGATAACCTTTTCAGGGAGGGAAAGCCACAACATCACAACACGCCATTACTTAAGAAGCTGGCGTTTCACAGAGTGCTCTATCCAAGCATGTTAACGAAAAGTTGAGTTCGAGAAACAATTGTGGTCGAAAAATGTGCAAAAGAAACATGTATGGCTGCAGCCTTGAAAGGGTGAGGAGGAAGAGTGAAAAAGCCCAGAATTAAAGGTGCTTGAGAGCCGGTGTGACGTTTCTATAGTTAGGGATCACTTGGTGTCCATGTCATCAGCTGATGTTGGTCCACAAAGTTAGCCCAGTTGACTAACAGGAAATTTTAAAGCACTTACTAAACAGTACATGGATATTTTCTTAGTAGGCTGATATTTCCGGTATGTTAAACCCTTATATCGGTCCGGAGTAAAACGATGTACAAGGATGACCTCACAGTAACACCACAGAACTCTGGTGGCCTTTTCGATTACATTTTCACAGAACCATAAATGAAATGCAAAACCACTTTTACGTGCATCAGTCGTTCCACTTCTCCGTGAACCACATTTTTTTCACGAACACTTTACCTGATGGTTTGTTCGGAGGTTGTCCACTTGTCTCCTGAACACCTTAGTCCAGAAGTCCTTACAGATAAACTTCATTATATCCAACTCGTCCTTAAAGCTGGGGGTGTCCCGCGTCAACCTGCAAACACACATCAAATCAGATCCATATTAGGAGGAAGACCGGCAGTCAGATAGGCATCTACTTTTAAACATACAGTATTTCGAACAGCACCTACCTCTCGATGAGTCCTTGTCCCACTCTGAAGCCCATGGCTTCTAAGAGAGAAATGCACGCCGCTCTGTCCTTGGGTGCAAAAAAGGTATATATACACACACATGATAATTATTTAAATACGCAACAAAAACTCAACATTATAGCATAAAACATCCAGTAATGTGGTTGTGTAAATGTTAAACCAATTGCAGTTACAACAACTTGTGGTGCAGGATGCAGTGGAGAGAGAACACAGACAAAGCTATTACCTGGTCACAGTTTAGTCTCTAATACGGCCAAAAGGTTTTCGAAGTAACACAATTGTTGTGTTTTGCTAACTTTGCATCTTATTTGCTAGGAATACGGCACCTTAAAGAGCAGTTTTCCAAATCCCTAAAAAGGTCAAGGCAAGAGGTTTAGCTGCTGTGTGTTAAGTATGGTTTTCAAGATTTAGGACCTGAAACCTGTGAAATAATGCTAACAGGAGATAATACACATTTCCCATAGTATCAAAACCCAGTACTTTACCAACCCCCCCTCACACCCACCCATTCACAGTGCTTCTTTTGCCCATTTTTAACACATGAAAACAAAACATTGAATGTTAATTTATGACTTTGTCTAAGGTGGGTCAGGCGTTAAATCTAAATCTTGCAAAAGATCCACTTGCAATGGGTGGATACAACTTTTAAAACAGGAAATAAAGTTTGGAAATGCATATTTTGTTGCAATCCCTATTTTTTTCATATATGCCCAGACCTGAAAAATCAGTGCTGCCAACTTTTGAGTGGAGCTTAAAGTAACACTTTTCTAACAAGTGGGGTGATCTATCTCTAATCTTTAATATCTCCTTATATTTTTTTACACCAACCCTTGGAGAAATACATAACCACGTATAAATATACAGATGTTGGAGCTAGTAGTTATAGCTGTGGGCTGTTTTCCTGTTGGAAGCGTATAATGAACACACCTTGTTGTCCATCTCTCCTTTACCCGACTGCTGCTCGTTGAAAATATGCGAAACAATCTCCATGTGGAGGAATTCAAACAGGGACTCGTCTGCCATCCTGTAAAACATTCAAATTTTATACAAAGCTCTGCAGAGGGTGAGGACGGGAAGGAACTCGGTTGTAAACATTAGAGCCCTGCCCCTGTGTTTAGCCTGCCTTAGCTAGCTGGATATGGTTAGCAAGCAGTGATGGAAGGTTCCTTGGCATAACAAAATAAGATAGGAGAAAGGAACGCATAGAAAACTAACAACAAAACTAGCATTTCTAGACATTAACCACACACAAAATCGCCTCTAATTCATTTTAGCACTATGTTGGCCTACCTGTCTTCCGTATTCCACTAGCTTCTTCTGCTTGTCAGGATGCACTCGATATCTACGCCGGGGCACTCCGTAAAACGTTAGCAGGCGAAGTTCAATGTACTTTAACTCATCTATACAGAGAAACATCATGAGAGGAACCCTATTAATACAACTAAAGACAAGGTAAACGTCACTGTCTCCGTCATTTTATTGAGTTAGCAGCCTCCCTGATACCAGATACACCGAGGTTTTACAGCTGGACGTGTGCCTGCGGAGTACGCTGGCGTCTATGCACAAGCGCTTCACCATAACAGGGAACCAACCAAGATGTAAAACGTATTTGTCTCGTGACTTCACAGATCCGATTTGATTGGAGGTTGGAACGCAAGCTACTTCCTCGCTCATGTGATTTGTTTTGGACAGAGAGAAAAAAAGGTTTGACGTGTTTCGCTCTTGTGTCCGTTTTATAACGTAAAGCGCTTCTTCGTCTAGTTAACGGCGTGTTGATAGTTTCCAGTCATGTCCGGCAGCAGATACCCGATAGTGGTGCAGGGGGAGGCGTCTGAAACAGACTCCGATGATGAAGTCTACATCACCTCTCTGACTTCTCACCAAACCACCACAGGAGGAACCAAGGTTAGCAAAGCGATGTGCATAGAAACATGAGACAAAATATTGCGTGCTGAATTTATTTTTGGAAATGCGTTTCTGGGTGCTTGTCAGGTTCCTGGGGAAGCCTCTGAGACGGACAGTGAGGATGATCCACAGGAGGCGGTTAGAGCCTCAGTAATGGCTCAGGAGAGTGCCCAGATACTCAGGAGAGAGCTGCCGCCTCTCATTGTGGTCAGAGACAACCCTGACGTGCTGTCCATAGTGGAAGACAGGCCGAGCCCGTCCCACAAGCCCCGTGGTGAGGACGCATAGCTCAGTGAAGGGATGCGCAAAGGCATGGTTGGTTGGATAAATGGACCGCCAGTAAACCCACTGAACCTAAAATAGAACGCATTTCGCTCACTTAGTGTCTTTGATGTGTTTAGCAGACATCCCCCAATCCGAGCTCTGGTTGTTTTTGCTGATATTGGTTGTAGCTGATTTCTATTTCCCTTTAAGCACTTTAAGTAGTAATGCTGCACAATATTAGAAATGTTCCACTGTGAAGTAGTTGTTTACTATTTTAGTGGCGATATCACATATGTTTCCTCACTTCTCACTTGAGTGATAAAGAAGGAAACCGCAGGTGCTTCTCAATATGTCTTAGAAAATATAGTTCCCTTTATGCTTTGTGCATCTTTGTACATCACCTGACATTTTAAATAGCATTTCTCATCCTGAAAGAAATTGAGTGTTCTTTCCTCAAAAACAGCATCCACTCTGAAGAGTATTGTCGTCAGGACAACCCAGTAGGATGGTGTGTCCAGTTATTGGAAAAGAACACTTTTTTAAAAAACTTTCTAAGTTTCCAACAGGCCAAGTACCCATTCATTTCTCAGTACATCTCCAACGGCAACATTTAGTATTAGATTGCTGCCTGACATTTAAAGACCAAACTACTTTTGAATTAGTCTTATAATAGAGATGCCTCCGCAGAGGAATATTTGGGAAATTTCTTGATAAAGCAACTAAATATTTATTACATAGTGTTGTGTGCTGATGGTATGTGCTACAACTGTATATCCAGTGCTTTGTTGGGTTTGTATAAAACTCAAAATGCCAGATATCTCACTGCATGTATTGAAGAAGGTAAAAGCTTAGGTATAATCTGAAAAAAAAAAACAAAAAAAAAAAAACATATTTTTGTCAGATACCACTATTTGGGTGGCATTGCATAAGGATGAGCGATAAGAGAATTGCACATTTCATTTGCGCAGGCGTGAGCCATACGAGTTCGAAAATTTTGGCTACCACACAAACCCAGCTGTCACTGTAATTTGCGTGGAGTGCAGGTAGCGGACGTGAACATAAGGCTCACAGGCGCTGGTTTTAAGGATTTAAAAGCCTTAAAATACGTGCCATACAATGACCGATGCTCTAATATGGAGTATATAGGTTTTAACATAGGTGGGGGAAAAAAACACGATTGAAAGGCTCCACCGAGTTCACCTCAAGACGGAAAGAAGAAATGTGGTTGTAAACCTCTGTTCACTCTTCACAATTTACAGACAGAAAAGAAAGATCCAGATGGACGTAAAAGGTGGACTAAAATTTTTTACACACATTTACTGTGTCTAAGCTTCATCTTTATGTAGGCTAGCTAACGTGAACCGAGGAAGCTGTCAGGCTCAGGGCGGCTGCCCTGTAGGCAAGTAGAGAGACCATGGAATCAGCCTGACAGAAATGTTGTTTTGCTCACCGTCACTTTTTATATAATTCAAATGTGTGCAGGAATAACAGAGAAACGTTTATAAATATAGTAGAAGAACGCTCCGTGTCTAAATTAGTGGCCGTCATATCACTTCACTCACGTTAATGTCGCCAAAGCACTTTATTCAGAGTTATTGGGTTTTAGTGGGTTACAGAAGTATAATAAGGTTTACAATAATACAACATATTGCTTTAAAAACTACAATGATATATTCCTCTTTATCATCGCAGTAAAAGCATTTTATCATGGTCTGATGGTACGTGCTGTCAGCACACATCCACGTGCCCCTGCTTGAACATCTCGAGACCGTCGACCTGTACGGTGCTTTAGGAGTGCTTTGGGTCACGAGACGGCGTGGATCTGATGGCGAGGTGAACCTAGAACCTGCTTCCAGTCCCTTCACCCCTCACTGAAGAAAATACCCGTCTCTCCCTCATCAGTGTCTTGCTGTTTTTTGCCACCCCCATCTCTTAACTCACTCTTTCTCTGTCCTAGTACGGCTCGCACCTCCAGCCAAATCAGTGCTTTAAGCGCTTAACTAAGCTTAACTTTAGTGTCCCAGCTTAAGATGGAGACAGTGTCCCTGCAGACGACACACCTTGTAATTTTGTCGGTCAGCATCTCAAAGAAAATCATAGTTCTCTTCGTTGCTTTCCGCGATCTTTGAATGTTGTTTGGTAGCCAAAAAAACAGAACTTACCCGTAATGCACCGCACAACCCAAAATCTGCTACTCGTTTATTTAAAAAGACAAAAACATCAGATTTATTTTACAGGACTTTATTAGTTACAGAACACGGTGAAATTACAAATCCACTACTCACTTTACAGATGTGATCAACGTAAACATGTTGCACAAACTTCTAAGGTCATTATCAACTAAGTTGCTTGTTTGGTTGTTTTTATCGATTAGATAAGCTGTCCAGTTTCAGTCCCAGCTCCGTCTGTTTGTAATTCTGTTAGTAGGTGACACCCTTCTACAGCAGAAGCTGCAGGAATCCAACAGCCGGCTGTATACCGATGTGGGGCAGATGGTCCGGCAGGTCTACGGCAGTGCCAGTAAGGAGGTATGTTGTTTCAACGATTAATCTGTCAGTGTATGAGGTATTATTTATCTAAGTTCTTTCTCTACTGCACCACTTCTGGAGAAGCCAGTGATCTATTTTAAGTGAAGCGATCAAAATCATTCCTACCCCTAGCAGATTTACATGTATAATAATTTTTATTTAATCCAAGAAGTTTGTTTCTGATAGGAAATGTGACAGGTATCTCACAAAAGATAATAAAACCATGTAAAAGGAGTATCAGTTTTAAAAGAAAATCCTGATTTTACTTGGCATATCAAAAACTATCATCTCAATAATTACTGGAAAAAGATCTTCATTTGTGTTATAACAATCAAATCCTTCTTGTAATTGCTGACCAGCTTTTTCTACGCTTTCACTGGTATTTTGAGGAGTTGTTCTTTAGTAATAATTTTAAAAAGCCTTTGAGGTCAGAAGGTCTCAAAAATAATAATAAATTCCTAGTTTAAAAGTAGAATTTATAACCATGTTGCATGAACATACTTGGTAAAATCTGTTTTATACACATAAATAATGGGCAGTAAAATATAGTTCAAATCACATGGCTGCTCTCAAACAAGCTTTTATTTCTAATGAGATAAAATCACTAAAGAAAAGTGTCTTTTTAGTTTCACTTGTTTAATTAACTTTGTGTTTTTGAATAAGGTCCACAGTGTAACGTCTCAACTGAATACATCCCAGAGCGCCATCATCAGTGCCTCCCACAGCATCAGACTAATCCTGGACGATCTGAAGGCCGTGTCCGAGAAGATCGACATCATCACCAGCTGTCAAATACTGCCTGATATTAACATCAATCATCCCAGTTGTTTAACTTCCCCTACACCCTAATTAATAGTATTAAAACTGATTGAAATAAACATTTTAAACAGTATCATATGTAAACATTTATTAACTGCAGAGTATGATTCAAGGAAGAAGGGTATATTGCTTTTCTTAAATGGATACAAACTTTCTCTATGCATAAAATAATATGTATATTTAGAAGTTACCACTTATTGTATTTCATTGACAGTGACCGTAACTTTGTTAATATGAATATGTTGTTCTGTTCAACGGCATGTAATGGGTCAATGAGTGTATGTGTTGTAATTATACCATTTGTTTACATGTATCTTCTAAGTTTAATAAGTAAAAGAAAAATACAACATTTTAACAAATGCTATGTATATTTAAAACCTGAAGGCTTCACACCTTGTGTGAAGTTCTGCTTATAATTAAATAAAATGTTAGTCTTTGATTGTTTGTGATTGGTGTATAAGTTTTCAATTCATTTTTGTTTGTTTTTTAATGTGTCATTTATTTAATTCTAGAGTTTCTTTGAGAAGCGATTCCATACTAGATAGCTCCTTATTGTTTATATGAAAATCATAGACAAAAAAAACAGACAAAACCTTTTAAAGTTTATTGACCACAAAAATGTTAGGTCTTTGTTCAAAACTGCAGTAAAATATCTACACAAGGCGACACATGAAACTAAAACTCAGTTATTCAACCTAATCCTTTTGTAGAACAAATACTTCTTAGTAATCATTGCAAAAGTAGTTTAATATCGTATTAGACATCACAGCAACATAATATCATGTTCATGGCTTGTGGATCTGCATGAAATTAACAAAATACAAGTCAAATACATTTTAAACTGCTGGAGTGAGATACAGTATGTCAAGTGGTTGGACCAGTCACAATTGCAGACAGCTGCAGCACAAACTATTGTTGGCTAGAGAGAAAGTATAACAAGCCATCAATATATCTACTTATTTAAACATCTCTGCTCTTTAAATAGGGGTGTAGATATACACCAACACCACTACCAGCAGGTTGAGAACGGTGCCTACGATACCCATAATCCCAAGTAAATGATCAGGGTCGACTCTGCACCTCTCCAGTTTGTGATGCAGAGTAGTCTGACAGTCAGCTCCCTGAAAAGGAACAAAATATAGATGAACATTTTAAATGTCCCGGGCCTCAGGTTGCACCATGGATCAGAATCAACTTTATAGGCCAAGTTTGCATGTACAAACAATTGGTTGGACGTTGGTTTAATGTCTATCATTTAGGGTCGCTGGGGGGAATGGTACCAGTTATGCTTATTTTCACTTCTGCCTTACAAAATAGAAGGACACTGGTTCATTGACTATTGACTGTTTCTTGAAAAAATATTTTTTTACTACTGTTAAAAACATTTTTCAAAACATTACAGTATTAACATTGGTTAAACAAGTAGGTAAAATATAAGCAGTGATGCATGATTTCTACTACAATGGACAGACGATTATTTGATGACTACTTGAGGGACATAATTTAAATTAAGTCAGAGTGTGGCACTTTTGGCCAAATGTGGATTGTGTAGGTAAGGGTATTGTGCACTTACACTGGTTACCCAGGGGATGGCAGTGTAGGTCTTGACAAACCAGGGACTAATGAACTGCCTTATTTCCAAGTATACTATTAACATCCATACACTTACAAAAAACAGCTGATGATTAGTTGTCCAATTTAGTGACTATTCAATTCAATGTTTTATTTATATAGCGCCAATTCACAACACGCCATCTCAAGGCACTTAAAGTCAAATTCAATCAAATCACTTCTACTACTAGTACTAAGACAATTTTCCATACCTAACTACACCCCACCCCACAAAAATGTATATAGATTGCAACATAAACTATATATTTTAGATTTTATTTACAGTGATCCATTGTTCTTTGCTAATCCTTGACTTCTCACTTCTTTACCCGGCCCTTCTGAGCAGCTTTTTCTTTTCTTTTCTAGTATTTTAAGGGGTTCTTCACCGAAAATTTGTCAGGTTTTCTAAAGAGCTTGTAAATTTTTTCAGCATTTTTTTCACATCATATTATTATTATTATTATGATTATTTCCAAAGAAGTTCCTAGACCCCTTACATGCGTCACCACTGGTGATTCTTTCATAAATGCCACCCATGCCATCACCCTCTGTCTAACGCCCGAGAGATATAATGAGATATATAATGAACGCAATATATAAACACCTTTTTCAGGGTGTAACTGGCTGATAAGTAATATTTTATTTATATATGTATTTATATTATTTTTTATATGGTGCTAGTGCATCCCCCTTTTCTGATTGCACCCTGTGCTGCTATTATACTGCTACACATATGCCCCATATCACAAACTGCCACTTTGCCTATCAGAGAACTTAGCAAGGAGCAAATCTTTGGGAACTGTGTCACTAGAAGAATGACACAATTTCTACTTCTGTATTTTGTTAATTCTACAAAGAAATGCAAGGAAAACACAGTTTGACTGAGATGTTTAGTAATTTAGCAAAATAAGGTGATTCCTAAAGCACTATTATCTGAAAACTTGGCATACAGCTGATCATCAACAGAAAAGTCACCAATCTCTTAAGTCTTTCATCAGGTCTTGGATTTTTTTTCCCATTCCGATTCTTTACATATAAGCTTCAGATCTGAGCTTTCTTTTGTCCTGCATATGTCTGCTTTACTCATGATTTTAAGCATACACTACACAATACACTGTCATAGTTTGGTAGACAGAAAAATGTATGAAAAAAGCTAAATCCCAACTCCCAAATAATTTTGAAGGACGTTTAGAAAGCCTGGAGAACAACTTATCCAGAAATCCTGGTACTTTCAAAAGAATAAATATTTCAGTAGACCCTTTTTCTGCCCAATAAACTTTAAAAGGGAAACAAATTATTTAAAACCTTTATCGAGCACCATTTTTTTATTAATACTATTCTTTGTTAAATGTAATATTTTGAGTTTACCTCTTTGGATTTTCTCCGTCCTGTGTCATTTCTCGGCACCGCTGTGGACTCCATTGGTTTTCCTGCAAACCTCTCCAACTCGGAAGAAATGAAAACAAGACTTCTGCAACTTCCAACAGAAAACAGTCTGACTGCTCATGCAGATTATGATGGGCAAGAGTGAGTGCACGTCTCGTAGCTGCTGGAGTTTAATTCCTCCGTTTTCTCTCCTCTTGGAGCTAAGGAGGCTCACAGGTCTGTGATAAATGAGGGCTATGAAGGAATGCTGGTCTCATTTATTGTGCAGCTGACTGCACAGAATGCGCCACAGTGCAAAGACACTTCTCAGCTGCCCCCCAACAGTTTTGGCATGAGGTCTCATTAAAGTTGGCTCAAAAGTGCCTGCGTGCATCTGTATCAATGTCCAGTGGGGATGTTATAGAAGGGGGTCAAAAGGCGACCAGTGTCACAAGGGCTCTTCTGGGCCTGTGTTTATCTTTAATTATTGCTTAAGGGTAAGATGAGCCAATTTGTTAATGAATGCATGGAAAAAATATTTGAAATCCAGCAAATAAATTTACAGTGAATGGTTAACCCACACTCCAGTGGAACTGGAAACACCTCATGTAAATAATCTCAGCTCAAGCTAAGACGCTCGCTTAAAAGAAAGCAGATTCGTATTGTGCAATGTTTTGATACACATCAGGTTTGAAGCAGACAGAAGTAAACATATTATTAATTATCTGAGACTTCATTATGGACAACTTTTGCAACACAAAACACAAATACACTTTGATCTTAATATTTGGGTCTGTTTTCCCGCTTCAAGGGGAACCTCTAACACGCTTTCTTCCAGGCTTGCAATATCTATCTATATTCCACAATCTGTCCAGAGTGTACTCTGCCTCTCACCCAATGACCGCAGGATATAGGTACCATCCTCTCCTGCAAGTAGAACTGGGTATGGACATACATGGATGGATGGATGGATGGATGGATGGCTGGATGGATGCTCCGGCCATCTCAGTCGGTGTATCCTTGGGCAAGACGCTTCATCTGCACTGGCTGCTGTCAGTGGTCAGAGGGCCCAGTGGCGGCGGTTGCATGCCAGCCTCGCTTCTGTCAGTCTGCCCCAGGGGCAGCTCCAGCTACTATGTGGCTCACCACCATCAGCGTGTAAGTAGGGGAAAAAAGCATTTTGGAGTCCTCGGATGTGATAAAGCACCTTACAAATACAGACCATTTACCATTTTTATCAATGTCTTGGAAAGATGGTACTTGTGCCATACTTTCTCATTTTGGTTTTCAGAAGCTCTGTGTGTAATTTTATGTCTGCTTAAAACTTTTCCGCAAATGTCTCCCTGACCTGCTGTGTTCCTTGTTCTTCGTGATGCTATTTGTTCACCATGTTCTCCAACAAACTTCTGAGGCCTTCAAAGAAAGCTTGTATTTAGACTAAGATTAAATTACACCCAGTTGGGCTCCTTTTACCACAAACACTACTACTACTCTAAAGGTAATTGGTTTTACTGTAGTTTATTTAGGACTGTCAGAGTAAACAGTGCTGCTTAAAAATGCATGCCATACTTTTCAAAATTGTATTTATAAAAAACAAAAATCCATGTCTCAGTTTTATTTCTCTTTAACTCTACTGTAAACATTACTTTGCGTTGGGTCATCAATCAAAATCCATACGATCATAATAAGATGTATAGGACTGAAAAGCAACTGTCTGATCTTATGAATAAAGTCCATTAAGCATTTCTTGTATCATGTTTTAGATCTTATGCCAATGTCTGTGTGTGTTACTATGTGTGTCTCCATCAGTCCCAGCTGTGCCGATGTCCTGAGATGTCCAGTGCCTTTAGGCACTTTATGAGTGACTTCAAAATGATCAAAAGAGCTAAATCAACCTAAAGAGAAAAACACCACACTCCAATTTCTTGAACCAACAGAATAAAGATAAACATATGACTCTTACATGGTAAATTGCAAAGTACAAACTTTCAGTACCAAGGTCCACCTTTTTAATTCAATTCTACTGAAAAATGTTCTCAGTGTTAATGTGAATATTTAAATATATATGCTTTATATAAACAAAGTTAAATAAATACATTTAATTTTCAGATAACAGTGTAACTCAGTATAACTCAAATTCAGCAACAGCTCCATTGAAGCATGGGATAAACAGAAACAAACCAAAGCACTGGGCCAGCCTATGCAGAACCAGGCATGTGGCAATTATTTCCCCCCTAAACAAAGAAATATTATCAGACTGTGTGCCCCAGAAAGCTTCTTGGTGAGCCTGGGTAATGAGAGAAACATGATTTGACTGTAAGCCATTTTTCGTGTTATTAATTCAGTAGTCCAAAAGTTGTTATTTATTTGCTATACAGCACCCTTTTCATCTGTTGCCATCCCTGGTAAAAATATGTAAGAAAACTTGCTATAAGTTAAGTATTATTATTGTAGCATGGTCTTACACTGAAAAGAAATTGCTGCCGCTCTCTACCAATGAGCTTTGAAGATTTCCTTTTGCTTCCTTTGCTACCTTCTCACTGTGTTGTGTCATGACTAGCTTGGATCTTCGCCCATCGTTGTTTGTTCCAGTTTTGTTAAACCCTTCAATTGTCTTTAGATATTGGAAAGTTTAGACAAGTAGCTGTCTCCCTGGAGCCATTTCCTTCCCTGTAGAGATCAACACATCTCAACCTTACTTGACACGTTTTCTTGTCTTTCCCATTTTAAAATGTGGCTAAGAAGAAATAAATTTTGTATCACATCATACTTAAATTATAAAGAAAAAGCAAATCATGGATTACTAATAAAAGTTCCTGGACTCTCTAATTTGAGTTAGGACATTTTTGAGTACACAAATCATTTAACCTGCTTTTTAAGGCCAACAACAAGAACCAAGTTGCAGGGGTCAGCCGCTCTTTTTTTTTCAGATGTACACACAAGCTTTCCAATAGGACATTTCTCAAATAATGTCACATTTGATGGGTTATGATAAACCTTTGTCAATTCTGGTGGCTCGCACTTGGCTCAGTGCGAGACACCAGACTTCACAAAGACTCCTAGATAGGTGTCGAAACGTTTTCAGAAAGAACCGGGCGAAAGTCCCGTTGCCTCCGATTTGAGCTTGTTTGCTGTTGCGATGACCCGGATAACTGAGAATATGCACAGGCATAAATGCAAGTCAAATGTAAAATATTGGTTTATGTCCTCTAAAAGTTAGGAAGAACCAACGAATGAAAGGGTTTGTTTGTTTGTTCCTTTAAGGCTGGCTGCACTTCAGGGGTAAATTCTTACACTCAACAGGCAAATAGGACATAACATTTTACCATTTATATAAAACATCTTCCCTTGTTCTGTTGCTTTAGGCTAAAAGATAAGGAACAGGTTCATGCTTGAGATGGCAATGTAGCCCAAAACTAAAATAGCAACAGACGAAACAATGCACCAGGGCACGAAGGAGCGAACATAAATGTTTGCTGGACATGGAGATTTGGAGGTCATCACAGGGCAGATAAGTTCTCTGATGAGACTGAATTTAGCATTTTAGTTGATACTTGAGAGCCTAGTATGATGTCTGTGTGTGTGTGTGTGTGTGTGTGTGTTTGTGGTGTGTAGAGGCCAGCCTCCATATTAGCCAGGTCAGCTGCTCTCACATGGGGAGCCCCAGGACACGCTGTTAGTTTATATGGCTGGCTGAACATGGCTGCACACAACAACTCAGGTTTACCAAAGCACTGCTGGAAGCTAAGCCTCCCCGTTGGATGAGAATGTTTTCTGCTTTTTATCTTGAATACGGACAGCATCGGTAAATAGGGGCTTTGACAAACCAGAGGAACAGCGAAGCAGTGATCAACCTGGGTGAGCCGAGGAACACCTTTAAGGAAATAATCTGACAGAAAGGGAGCATGAAATAAATAAGTCTTTTGCAACATATCTGTCTGGATCACAGACCTTCTGATGTTTTGCTTTTAAACAACTAAAACAGGCCTTCACCTTTTTTTCTGACTGAGCAGCTGTTCTCCTGCAGGGCTGTGTGCTGAGACCCCTCCTCTACATAGTTTACACACATCACTGCTGCTCCACCTAATCTCACTATGCTATAATCAAGTTTGCTGGCACATGATCTGTGGTGGACTGTATTTCAAAGGAAAAAAGAGCTTTGCTTTGACAGTCAAGGTGCTAAAATGTCTGCGCATGGCTCACCAGCAGAGAAAAATCATCCGTTTTAGTTTTCTCTCCCTCGAGGAGATTCATATTTGTTTGTGCTTCCACTGTGCTGTGAACCTGATCCAAGATCCATTTCATGTTAGAAATGTTCAGTCAGTGGCCTCTGGATGGCACTACGTTCATACCAAATAAAGAACAGACAAACTAAGTTCGTTTTTATTCCAATAGCTCCGCTTAAACCATTTTGAAGACTCAGGACACACAGTAGGATGTACTTGCTGGATTGTATGTGTGAATGTGTCAATGTTCTTTTATGGATCAGCTTTTATCGTGCAAAATCTGTTTACTTCTTTGTTTATTCTGTTCAAATGATTTTTATTGTTTGCAGTGTATTTAGTTTTTGAAGCAGAGTTGTTTAGCGTACGACGTCCAAGACAAGACTATCTATCTATCTATCTATCTATCTATCTATCTATCTGTCTGTCTGTCTGTCTGTCTGTCTATTTCAAGCATTATTTTAGCCGTACATAATTATATTTCTCAAAAAAACAAAAATATTACATTAAACCAATAAGTCATTTTAAAGGCAGTATGCATTACGGAGGGTTGCATGTGTTACAGTTCAGCAAATGATGGGTCAACTCATCTCACGTCTCACACATTTATTTTTACAGGAACTGCAAAAGCAGAAAGAAAACACGTTACAGGACCGTACTCGGTGCACACAGCCGTATTATGTTCTAGTCTCTACTGCTGTTTTACAACAACTCACTACACTTGTACGGTAAAACACTAGTAACACTGAAACAGTTCGTATTTGTGCCTATATTTTTAGCTTTGTCTCCATATACATCACTTTCATGAACTGATTAATACTTTACGACACAACTACTATAAAGAACTGATAACCGTTTTGTGCTTTTAACTACAGTGTTTATAACCACTATGGTAAATGGTAAATGGACTGAACTTATATAGCGCTTTTCCAGTCATTCTGACCACCCAAAGCGCTGTACACTATAGCCACATTCACCCAGTCGCTCTCACTAACGCACACACATTTATACACCAAGACGCAGCTCGGTAGGCAACTTGGGGTTAAATGCCTTGCCCAGGGGCACATCGACATGTGGCAAGGGGTAGCTGATTGCCAGACGACTACTCAACCCGTCAAGCCACAGTCACCCACCTATCTTTCTTCCCGATCACTCCTATGAACTGTATTTATTCAAATAAAACAATTTTAAATTTCTATATTGTTTACAAGCAGTAATCTATCTCTCCAGAGCAGATTCGGCACACGTGAGGTCCCTGGTGGATTATTGGCGTGCTGCTTATATGTCAGTTGCAGACTCTAATTTGACAAGAAATGTAACAATACATATGCCTTGCAAGCTCAGGCCCCGAGAGCATGTTGTGGAGCATTGAGAACACGGCCAGCATCAGCAGTGCAGTTGGAAATGGGTGAGATGCCACTAAGAAATACGAATAGAAAGCTATAAGTTAAAGTTATAGAGCAAAAAAAAAAAAAAAAAAAAAAAGAACAAACTTATCAGAAAGGTAGGAAAAAAGGAAAGTATTGCACATGGGACAAGTTAAGTAGAGGAAAGACAACAGCCCATTTACAGAACGAGGTGAGAAAACATAATGCAATATGCAGGATCGCACAAGCAAACACCCCAGAGTTGCTAAAGCGTTTGCAAAAGGCCATTAGCATCTGAGAGACGGTGCAAATGATTCCCGATAAGACCAAGAAGCGGTGCTGCGACCACCAGCGTGTTTGTAAACACCAGAGTTTGCTGTGATCAGCAGAGGTTATAAAGTCTGACAGCAGCTAGGATGAGGAAGAACGGGATCAGTAAAACATTCAGCTTCTTTTCACAAGTCACTCATTTGGGTCTATGCACTTACAGCATGGCAAGAAGGTTGGGATAGCACAGCAGTGATACTGGTTGCTGCTAATAAGGAGGAGAGTGGACAGAACAAGGATAGATGGATCAGTGATCCCCTGTTTAAGGACTGGACGCACTGCTCCCTGGGACATATTAAACACAACAGATAGGCATACAACTGGGAAATGTAAGCAATCAATCTGAAACAACTTAGCATGTTCCCATGTTTAGCCAAAATATAACTTCGAAACAAACGGGGCCATTTTGCAGTCTAATCATCCACATCTAGGCCAGTAGGTGGCAGTAATGCACCTTCGAGCTGCTCTGCCAGCCACTAGAAGGAAGATGCGTGCAACAATGGCGGCTGTTTATCCTTCGGTGTTGGAGCCGCTTCCCTATGGCTCCCGTTTAAATCCGAGATGAAGACGTGCAGCCGTCTTCATTTTCCAGTCTGGCGCTGTCCAGTCGCAAAATGGTGAGTCAGTGGCTATCCAGTTGGCCTCAGCTGGGTGCATGGGTTCTGAGGGCTCAGAAATATAAGAAAAAACGTGCTTAAGTACACCGTTTCAAAAACATTTGTGTATTTCCACCTAGGCCCGGTTACTACTGCGTGGTTTGGGTTCCTACAATCTGAGAGTATGTGTTTTCATCTCTTCTGTCTACTTTGTTGTGATGCGCTAGCTCGTTAACGAGCTGCGAGGTCTTTAGCAGAGAGACGAGGCAGCGCTGGCGGAACATGTCGGTGTGATAAAGTGCCATTTTTATTTGTAAATAATTGTATGTATTTGTGGAAAAGACAGAAGAAGAAAGACAAGACCAGGAAAGCCATGAAGGCTAGAACTACATCCGGGAAGTCAGGCGCCACAGAAGCGTTTTTGAGGTTAAATATACTCCGCGCCCCTTTAACCGTTGCCTGGAAGAATGGCTTGTCTCTGTGCCGGTAGCACGATCTGTACCGTCAGCTCATATGCGCATGTGCAAACAGAACAATTTCCGGGATGGCAATTTTCTTACTTTTTCTTCTTTTACTTAAAGGTATACTATGCAACCGGGGTTGATTTTCCAGCGAGGCTCCCCCCAGAGGGCGAAAGTAAAAGTGCACTGTCGTAAAGATGCTCAGCTGTTCTCCTGGTTCCTCCGTCAAGGAGCCGTCAGGCGCGGTTGTTTTGAGCTTAGCAGACAGGCGAACACAAAGAATCACCATCCTGCTGTTCAAGCAGAGCTACGAGGGGGCCCTTCCCCTCCTGTCCGTCCCCGCCAGTGGAGTGAGGGGAGCGGTTGTCCCCGAAGCGACCTCCGCCCGGCCCGGGACCCGCTGGGCCCGGACGTCGGCTCGCGGGGGGGTTGGGGAGGGCGAGCGTTCCGGTCCGCGTGACGCGCTGGCCAGCTGTTTCCGTATGCCGCGCGGCCGCCGGGGCGTCTCGTCTTTCCTCTCTCCCCTCCGTTCCCCCTGACGCCCGGTGCCTCCCGAGCCGGGCTCGACCCCCTGGTCTGGGTCCCTGTCACCCACCGCACGACGTACAGTGTGAGCACTCCGGTCGCGTCCGAGCGTCGCGCCGTACAGTTTGAGAACACAGATCAGCGAACAGATGAGCAGTGAACTTTTAAACCCCGCGGTTCCGTCGCACAGTTTGAGATGTATATAAGTACCACGACTGAAAAACTCATACAGTGTATGCCCGGCTTAACACAGTGAAAGTATGAACATGCACACAGAGAGAGAGAAACCATTCCAATGTTAGTTACAATCAGGGCTTTGAACCGGTTCAAGGAACGAAAACGAAAACCGGGAACTTTTTGTATTTTACAGGGAACAGAAACGAAACCGGAAACGTTATTATTGCCTAATTAACTAAAAAAAAAAAAAGTAATTATTTTCCTGCGCACGTTACCATGACAGCTGAGGTTCACTTCCTGTGTGACATCACACATTCGCTGACTGAATGGAGAGAGAGCGGTGTCTCCACGAGCTACACATCTTAAATAAGAGGTAAATTACGATCCATCGTTAAGTAAAACGCTCATTCCAAACACAATATCAATAGCTATATTTGTCAAATCCACATTAATGATGGACTAGCGAACATTTGGCTAAATGCAGTGTTTCCCGCAGCGCTATCTTTGCGAGGCGGCAGCCTCGCCAAACTCACGCTACAGCCTCGCTAAAATTCCAAAAAAAAAAAAAAAATTCTATATGTTTGCATGTTTATTTGACGTTAACACGCGGTTGTTTGTTGTTGCTTGATTGGCAGGGAAGAAACAGCCCTCCCGCTTTGCGAGTCGTCCGCGCAAAACTTGTCTTCTTCAAACTCCCCCCCTCCCCCTCCTCCTCCTCCTGTCAGCTGTTTAGCATTAAACAGCTGACAGGAACGAAATTAACCGTTCCGGGAACAGTATTTTGTTGTTCTAACCGGTTCGAGAACATCAATTTATTGGTGGAACTCATAACCGGAAACGTTATAATTCCGTTTCTGTTCGGAACGAACCGATTGGGAAAAAAAATCGGTTCAAAGCCCTGGTTACAATCGCATCAGCAGAAACGCGAGGTCCGCGTCAGCCTTGCAGCCTTCTCTTTCTTTTAGCTCTCGCCATTCGGAAAAAGCTTGCCCGATGTTCACCCGTGTACGACTCCTCTTTCTGTCCAGAGCCCTGTTCCTCTTTCTTGCCTGCTCCGACATGGGCTTTCGCTGTTTTATCGCCGGTTCCGCCATGATAACTGCATAAATATCGCCACTGCGCTAGCACCGAGCATGCGTTTCACTGGGGGCGTGTAGCAGTTCTCGCCGTAAAGCAAGACCGACTCTCGCGATGCACGAGATTCTGAGCCTGTGGGTGCGGGCCGAGGGCTCCTGCAGTTGCAAGTACGGTATTTCCCCTACAGACCACCAGGGCGGCCGAGAAAACCTTTGTTCGACCTGAAATTACTCATTTAATCATCCAAAACGGTATGGAACACATTAATTAACTGAAAAATGTTGCATAGTATGTCTTTAATTTTGGGTGGGATGTTTCTTTTTGTATTTCGTTGTGATTGTGTGAATATTGCATGATTTAAAGGGAATAACAAAAATACAGAAAATGGTAAAATCTCATTTGAATGGAGTGCTGACTGCTCTGGGCATGCGCAATGATCACCTTACACAGAGCTAAAATTTAAATTCATTTGAATATTTTATTTAGTTTTTACTTAACTGTGCACTCCAACAATGTTGATCAATAGATCCATTTGCAGTCTCTATGATGGATCCACCAGAGGGCGCATTGACAGCATAAATGCGTTACAGCTCACAAGTTATTTTGTAATACAATATGGTTTTTTTGTACAAAATAATGGCAGTTGTTATAAAGTGAACCATAGCATTTTGTAGGAAAGGATGGAAATACTTTTTTTCTGGTCCTTTTTTAAACTAATAAACCACATTCTACAGCGACCCGGAAGTTATTCTGTTCACGCATGCACAAAGGAGCTGATGGTACAGATCGTGCTACCAGTACAGATCAGGTAGTGACATGGCCTCCCTTGATAGAGCCGCTGTTCTGCCAAGCGTGTTCTCCCGGGTACGAGTTCAGGTCTTCCAGATTTTCCCCCCGCCGTTTTTTGTTTTTGTTCAGTGTTGAATTAAATTTGTTTCTCCCAATGCTTCTCAACACCAACATAGTTCCAAATGAAACACGGCAAATGTGTTGAAAACTCTGATCTGTACACATAATCTACAGCAAAGTTCTACAAATATTGCTTATTGTTTCTGTGGATGCAGACGCACCAAGGGCCATCCTGATAGTGTTTTTATGGTCCTTTTTGAGCCTAAATAGAACCCCAACAACGGGCGCGATGAGCAGATATAAACAGACGTGGCACCATCTACTGGCAATACCGCAGAACTACAAGAAAGCCAGACGGCGACTAATAAATCACTACTAAATAATGCCAGCTCATGCCTGATCCCTCTGCAATGCCTTGCGGTAAAGCAGCAGCTTGGCGTGATCAAAGACCAACCAGTATTAATTAAGTAAACCCATCTACAGCAACTAAGAGCCTCATATCAGAACATCACAGAGAAGGAAAATTCCCGTTCATAAACAGAAACAGGGACACAGCATCAGGGTAAGAACCAATCAATCGATCTATTTATAATGTTGCTTGTACATAAAAAACTGTAGAGGCTAAGAAGAGCATTGCTGTTACTATTGTCACAGTATTACTAAGGACGGTTACTCACGTCAATCAACTCTGCAGTCACATCTGAGCCATGGCAGGTTTAGTGTTCGCTTCAGTGAACATCAACGTTCATACTGTATTCCCAGCGCTATTCCGGTGTTTTCCCTCTTGGAATCATATATTTTTTAGCTTTTTTTTTTACACTGGACTTGGACCATTCTTTACTGTTGCCATTACTTTGCTGTGAGATGTTAATAACCATTAGCCGTTTCCTTGTTTTATTTCCTTCTGCACATGCGCAGTGTCGTACTTCCGTTGTTGTTATAAATAAACTCGAAGGGCGTTATTTACTAACTGAGCAAAAACAAAGCATAAAACACCAAAATAGCAACTAATACGCCAGCAGGAGGTGATAATCTTTCATAAAAACTTTGTATGCAACCAGAGTGGCTTTGCACTTTTTTTAAAAATTGTATTTAATAATAGGTTCTGTTTGGGATGTTACATTCTGTGGTACTCACAGCCTAGCACAATTTTCTATAGGAAGGTTTCATTTACATTTCCAAAAATTATGTGTTTCAGGCAGTGTTGGGGGTAACGCGTTATAAGTAACGCGTTAGAGTACTCTTATTATTATTTTTTAGTAACGAGTAATCTAACGTGTTAGTTTTGCGAATTCAGTAATCAGTAACTCCGTTTCCAAAATAAGCACTCGTTACTCCGTTACTTTAAGAATTTCCCTCGATGAGGAAAGTGAAGTCCCTGCTTTTCTGCATTTAGTCAGATGCGGCTGCTTGCGTCTGTACCCTGCTCCTCTCCTCTCTCTGTGTGTGTGTGTGCGCGCGTGCGCACCTGTGTGTGTAAAGCCGGGCATACACTGTACGAGTTTTTCAGTCGTGGTACTTATATACATCTCAAACTGTGCGACGGAACCGCGGGGTTTAAAAAGTTCACCGCTCACGATCTGTGCGGCGCAACGCTCGGACGCGACCGGACTGCTCACACTGTACGTCGTGCCCCCTGTGGGACCGCTCGCTGTGGTGGCAGAGGCAGGCGAGCGACGGTGGGTGACAGGGACCCAGAGCAGGGGTTCGAGCCCAGCTCTGGCGAGGCCCGCAGGAGGCACCTCGCGTCGGGGGAACGGAGGGGAGAAAGGAGGGACGAGACACACCGGCGGCTGCGCGGCATGGCAGGTCGCCCGTCCCGCGGCATGGCAGGGCGCCCCCTCGTAGCTCTGCTTGAACAGCAGGATGCGCAGCCGACTGAATTTCAAACATGTTTGATTTTCACCAACCGTCCGATTCCTGATCGGGAGGTAGTCGTGAGAAGCCAGTCCCCCCTCCTCCCCCCCTGTACGATCAAGCTGAAATTCGGCCCGATTCAAAAAATGCTCGCACGACTGAAGAATCGGCCCAAAAAGGGGAAAAACTCGTACAGTGTACGCCCGGCTTAAGCTACTTGGCAAGATGGCCGAGAAGACAGCGTCTGATTCTTGGAGGTACGCACATTATTTTGAGTTAAACAGCGAAAAGGACAAGAACATGGGTCCGGCAACACCGATTCGTCGGCGCATGAGTCGAGCTCGTAGAGCAAAACCTGTGTCGATGCGCGTAAGCGCTACGTGACCGATACAGGAACTGTTTCGAACTGACTGACACGCCAAACTGTTTATGTTCCTTCTAAACCGCGCGCCTGTGCATTCACGCACAGCATCTGGGTTCAGCGCGCACAGCAAAGCTATGCTGCACAGTAAATAAAATCCAAGCTGAACTGTAAACAAAATAATAATAAACCAAGTTTTTTAAACCATTTTGCAACTCTGGTGTGATGGTGTACCACGGCCCGGCTCAGTGAGCGCCAGGTGCTGATCGGAGCGCACCACTGATGGATGGGTTGGGCAGACGCCTTTATGGTTGGGCAGGTTGCGCTGTGCGTCTTTGTTCTGAGCCTCGTTTCAGAAAAAAACGGCTGATCTACACTGAGTAGAAAGCTGCAACTCTGAGCAGCTCTTCCTCCCTTTGTCATTCTCAGCATGTCCATTTTCAGAACAGATGATATTAGTCAGGTAACTAAACACAGCGCCCGACCGACCTTTGAACGTGAGCATGAAAAAAATCCCGATCACTGGAACACAAATAACGTGATTCACCATGGCAATGACAGGAAATAAGCTTGGAATTGCGCAAGTCCTGCGAGTAGAATTAGAAATATTTAAAGAAGGCATATGGACAATATTAAACTATAAGAAACAATGCCATTGCTGCTGAAAACCGCAAGAGAGAATTGTTGAAAAAGTCAATGCATGTGCAATATGAAAGTTATGTGATGGAGAATTAAAGCTGCTTTCACCACACTTCACTGTTCAACACAAATGGGGGAGTGTGTGTGTGTGTGTGTGTGTGTGGGGGGGTGCATTGAATGGACATGGCAGCAAAAAAGTTGTAAAAAAATAAATAAAAAAAGCCAGAAACGAAAAAGTAACGCAATAGTTACTTTTACTGGTAACTAGTTACTTTTATAGTGGAGTAACTCAGTTAGTAACTCAGTTACTTTTTGGGAGAAGTAACTAGTAACTATAACTAATTACTTTTTCAAAGTAACGTGCCCAACACTGGTTTCAGGCCACTTTGCCACACATTATGAATAGATGTGTGTGTGTGGGGGGGTTGTTTTTTCCAATTATTTATGAAGGTAATGCCATCACGAAATGTTTAATGTTTAATAACGTGGTATCACGCAGCTTGTGTACTAGGAGTGAAATGCTCATGTCACTCATCATGCACAAAGACATAAGCCCCGTTTACACTACACCTAAAAACCGAGCCATGCCGAGACCAGTCCGAGCTTGGATCAGTTATCCAAGACAAGCCAACCTGTTTACACACAAAGCTTATCTCGGTTCCTTGGTTGCTCCTCGCCCCCTAGTGGCAATCTGCGGTACTGTCGCTCTCTGGGATTGAAGGCGGTAGCAGCAAAACACAACAGCGCGGCGCCCGTAACATTCAGGAAGTTATGCTTGATATTGTGATATTTCGGTGTTTGCGGAGAGTCAGGGGAAGAAGGCAACCATTGGTGAATTTACTTGAGAAAGTTGGCTTTTTTGGGAAGTGGATGAGACAAAGGAACGTCTAATAAGGATTTACAGATGCAGGAAACAACGACAGACGCTGAGGTTCATTGCGCTGCTAAGCAGATTCATCTCTGGAAACCGTGTAGCACGGTAAGGAAGCTAGTATTATTATGAATGTCTGAAATTTGTCTGAATGGAGTGTGAATCGGGACGTGCAGCCAGACACGCCGGAAAACCCACTGACAGTCAGCTGACTGTAAGGGCATGACGCCGTCTGCTCATGCGCTCTTTATCATAAAACTGGGCCAGAAATAAAACCAGGCCGAGACCTACCCAAGAGCTGGTCTGCAGTTAGCGCGGTCCGGTTATGTTTAGCGCGGTCTGGTTCAGTCTGCTGACCGTTTACACACAAGAGTTATCTCGGTTACCGAGCTCGGACTGGTCTCGGCTCGGTTAAAAAAGTGTAGTGTAAACGGGCCTATAGTTTGGTTACTGTTATGTTCTGCTCCACCAGCTCAACTTGATTACATGACCTCCTGTGATTAAAGCTGTTAATGGCTCCTCAGATCATCTGCTCCCCTGGACATGAGCCATCAAGCTCCAGCAGAATCCCTTTGTGCTGCCTCAACTTGTTGTGCCATTGAGGCCTGAATAATTGCTTATCAATAGTTTTAGGGAGGATACTTCCAGCACTAGATTGGTTAATTTGTTCACCTTGGTAGGAGGTGTAATAATTACTTGCAGTGAAAAATATTGCTTTTCAGAGCACTGTGCAAACGTATCGGGCCAGCGACCAAACTCATCTGCCATGTGAGATTCCATGTCTGTTTGGGATTATTTAACATTATGTAATACATTTTCTGCTTCTACCCAAAAAGACAAATCAGTTCTAATTATCCAGAAAATGGTTATCTGATCAGTTTTAGCCTCCGTACACTAACTTAGGGCTACAGCTACTGATTCTTTTTGCTATCAATTAATCGAACAAGATATAGTAAATGACCATACAACGATAAAACAGTGTTTAACTCATATATTGCACATTTGAAATTCATTCTACATGGTTAAAACATGTAAAAACTCAATTCAAAGGTTAAAATTACGAAATAAAATAAATTATTCAAAATAAACAAATGATCCGGCAGATGAAAAACACTTCTACAGTGTAAACAAGGATCTCTTGACCTCAAATGTAAAATATAAATGTTTCTGTTTTCTTTAATCGCAGTTTTGTCTTAATTACTAAACTGAGTGTGTTTTTTCTTCCAGTAAATGTCATATTTTAGAGCCCGTATACTACATGTAACGATTATCCAATTAAAAATGCAGGTGTGGATTATTTCAGTAATTTATCATGATATATCCAATTAATTGTTTCCACAGTACATTTAATTTACCAAGTTCTTTCCCCAGTGTGTATTGTCTTTATAACTTTCATCAAACACAAGACTAGTCTTTTTTATGTTAGTGGTTGTGGATGTATACATGTTAAAGTCTGAGAAAATACTTCTCTTGTATGTATGTTTACAAATCTCAACTACCTGAAATTGACACCTTGTTAATATACCGGTACTTTGTATCTCCGTTTTTTTTTTTCTTTTACCCCAGATTGACTGTCAGATGGACCAGATGGTCTATGGGCCAAGAGATGGTGGCAGAGCCATTAAAAAGAAAACATAACAATGACACAAAATAGTTACAAAAGCAGAACTACTCAGCAACACGGTTTCATGGTTGGAGACCAAGTTTTAAGAGTAAATATCCAGAGCCAAGGTGGAAAACTATAGAAAAACTGGACAGGCCCATACACTATAGTTAGTTTGGAAAACAAAAGGGCAGACCTTCAATTGCTACACAGTTTTCTCCCCAAATTTAATACAGATCATCTAAAAATATTTCGAGAACCACAGCCCATAATGCCTCAGAATATAAAAAAAAACACAGAGGCTGCCTCCATTCACCCAACAGCTGATGCCTCCGATGAGTCTGTATCTATTCCAGTACCAGCAGACAATAGACGTGCTTCATCTTTGGCACCATTTTCAAGCTCTACAAAAGTAGAACAATGTATGTTTTTGAGCACTATTCTCTCTACATTTAGTGTGTATATATAGGAGTTATAAGACTTGAAAATCTAAAAGTTCCTTTTTTCCACATTTTATTTTATATATTCTGAAAGCCTGGGCTGGTGTTACAGCCAGTGTTCTCCTTTCCAAGATTTATTTATACAGACTTTATTACTTTGACCTTGGCTGTACAGCACCTAGAAAGGAACTAGAGAGTGAGGTGAAAATTATTTTTAACTATCTGTAATTCCAAAACTTCCCTGACTTTGTTATCCTTGAATAATATGATTGATTAAAATCATAAGCAAATGCCTTATTTTCAGATGATCATTAGAGAAAGTGCTCTTTGTTGCTTCATTTGCCATATCTTCTGTGTGACAGAAGAAATGTCCACACTTAAAGCTTGGTTGGCTACAACTGTTTGACAATGTACTTAAAAGGCTTCATGGCACTAAAATCTGTTTCCAATTGTTCAGTGGGATCTTGTGGGTTATAAAATTATATACGGCATTACTAATGAAAACCACTGCTGGTTTGGGGTTTCAAGTATTGTTATATCATCAAAAAAAGACACAGTCAATGTCTAATCCTTACAAGTTAAATCTTACTAAGCAAAACTGACTTACAGATATCTGTAATTAGAGTTTTGACTAGTCAAGATCTAATTACAGATATTTTGAATAAGAGTTTTGACTAGACAAAATTATGTTGCAAATATCACTCATTAAACCAGTCTAGCTATTAAATGTTAATGGTATTGCCATAGTGCTGTCTCACTGGCAGACAGCTGCTGCCTCGTCCTGAAACCCACCTTCACTACCTTGGCAGCGCCTGGAGCAAGCAGCTCGAACTGATGAGGCTCTGGCCCACAAAGCCTCCCTCAACCTCCGGTGATGAGGGGGGTGAAAATCCTACCACTCTCAGTGATTCAATATGGCACATCAAGCTAGCTGCTGTTTCCCCCCCATCCTGAACACAGCCCCCCCTCCTTTTCTCACGTATCCCCGCCCACTTTGGCCGAATTTTTCAAATTTGATTGGGGGTGGGATTACACTTTTACATATGGGTGAGTTACACTTTTAGGTGTTGCTCATGGTCCAGATCATGCAGGCTAAGGAGTCGTCTACGCGTTCTTTGCAGTAGGTACGTCTGACTGTGCCTCCTGTTAAGGACATTGAACAGTCTTAATGTCGTGCATAGCATCCTAAGATCAAAAAATTTCCACTCTTAGGTCATGATTATCAGCCATTACGTTTCATATTTAGTAAAACATGAAAATGTTTCCTGTGAGTTACCTCCATGAATGATGCAGCATTATAATACATCTTCTTATCTTTCTGTACTGCAGGTATTCTGTGATGTGTGTGGCAGGTGGTTTCACCACGTTTGCATGGGAAGTTCAAACCCAGCGGAGACATTTATTTGTACAGCTTGCTAAAGAACAGAGACATCTCAAAATGTTATACAATTTGCGCATTTTGTCACTACTTTATTTGGAGTTTTTTTTTCTAATTATTGGTGTTTAATTTACATTTTATTGTAATGGTGATTGTTGTATTTAAGTTCACAAACTTTAATAAAAGAAGGACTTCTATTTATACTGTTCTTCAACGTTGGATGGTAAATGTTTCGTCAAGTTATATTCAGATGTTGCTTTTTTAAAGCAGTTCAATACTGTTTACATTTTTTAGAATTCAGTCTGCATTTTTTTTTTCACATTTTTATAGTGGTACAGCTAATACACCTGTCTATGTTGATGCTATAAATATATTGGCTGGATTCGGTGAAGCTATAAAAATTTTAATTGTTCAAGTAATAGGTGTAATCATCTATTTCTAATGGTAAAATGTGAATAGGCATCATGATAAAGTAGGGGACATTAAATGGCAATACCACATAACACATTTTAAAACAAACATATTAACACTTGTTAACAATTGTTAACCATTTTAATACATGAGGATTAGCATCTGACGAGGTTTATAAGAAGTGGAGTGGCTGGGATGAGCCATTTAGCCTGCAAGCTTCGGGCTTCACTGCCAAGGGAGCTTTCAAGGGTTTCCTGGGGTCGGAGCTCCCTTCTATTTTAAATGCTTCTCATTCTCAACATAAACACATTTACATTTAGAATTCTCAAACGTGTTTAAAAGATTTCAATGTTACTGAGCCGTCTCAAGTTGTCTTGTCAGCTGAATATTACATGAGAAATAATAGTGCCAACGAAATTACATTTCAATAAATTAAATGTAGTGAAACAAGCCGTTTTGACAGAAGAATTTTTATTTTTTTATGGACATTTCTGTAACTATACATTTACATATTTACACCACTAAATATGAAAGTACATCAGATCTCAAAACATATTTGCTCTTTGCTTCATCAAAAAAAAGTTCAAAAAAACATGATGTCAAGTCTTCTGGTATATTCTTTTTTCTGACAATATAGCTTTTATCACTTGCTCATAGAAGCAATAGAACAACCGGGTACTCATTTAAGATACCTTTCATTTTTGCTTCACCAGCAAAAGTTTCTTTCTGTAAATCAGATTATTATACGTAGGCTCAATCCAAATACCCTTATAGAGCAAGGACTCCTTAGCTAAACCGGAAGTGTGTCAGCGGTCGCCATGATAAGGGCTGTCCAAATAGTGCAGTCAGTGAGGAAGGAGCTAGGAAAAGAAGCTTGTATGCTCCCTCCCGCGGCTAGTTTTGCCTAGGAACCCCATGACGTCCCTTACTGGTGCCAAGAACCCTTAAGGTATCCCACAATCCTTTGTGAGACATGACGTGTAAGCACAGCCCGCTCACGGAAATCAACGGAAATCTCAGAAGAGAAGAGAGCACACAGTTTGTTGTTCATTTTTGGAAAGCTGTAGGCCCGGATTTGACTCGCATCATCCATGTGTGTTTCCGTCATGTAATGACGTCGGAGTTAAAGGCTGTCTGAATTCAGCACAGCAGTCTGGAGCTCCTTTCCTCTCCACAACAGTTCTTACTGTTTACCTTGTAAAAGGTCAAGGAACAGGAGCTAGAGGCTATTATTAAGGGTATTCGGATGGAGCCAAAATATGGCAAATGGATAATTTTCTGTACCTCACACTTTTTTATTTGTTTCTGGCAAACCAATAACATAGTTTGCACTTAAAAGGAAAAAAATTTAAATGTGAAACAAATCCCTAATAATTCTCATGCATATCAAGACTTTTCACTGGCTTTTTCTCTGGGTGGAGATGTGCTGCTGAATGCAGAAAATACTGTTTTTTGTTTTTAAAGGAATCTGTTATGGCCAAATAGAGGAAAAAAACTAAACTGTCCTCTGCTGTTTTCCTGTCAGGCACTTATTTATGTCAGAATCCAACATTAATAAATGTATAGCCTTGTTTGAACTCTCATGCGCCCAGTGTCAAAGTGCTCTGAAAGTGAAAATCAGCTCATGCATTAAGAGAGGGCTTACTTTTTTGGGGCAAAAACTATTTGAATCCTTTTTCCTTGTAGGCTCTTTTCAGGTCGAAACATCATTCTGTCAAAATTCAGCTACATCCCAACAAGGTTTCATGCATAGATAAAATTCACTGACAAGTGAAGGTTTTAAGTGATTTAAAAAAAAGAAACCCATGCTGTTTACATGTGAGTGTATTCGTGTGTGTGTGTTTTCACGCACACGGTGTATGTCTATTTGGGCAGCAGATGGTCAGGATTCACCCTCAGGGCTCTCTCCTTCTATTGGTCTATAGAGCACACATTAAAACTGGTCCCGAGTGAAAACCGCATTTAGATGCAGCCATGGCAATAGATCAGCTTTTAAAAAAGTGATTGATATACAGACTTGAATGCAATGTTAGTCCTCACTGTATATGTTGATGGATTATTTTTTTGTATTATGTATTTTTGTTTAGTTGGTCTTGATGTAGATCTCATAAGATGGAATGCTTGTTATTTTCAACCCTCTTACCACGTTACATGCTGTATACCAGTCTTTTAAGCTGAATACTTCTGCGCTTTTGATAATTCAAGTACTGAAGGTTCAAAGTGCTCAAGGTGAAACACCAGTATTGTTAACTGATATGTTGGGCAAACATCTTGTTTTTAAGTACTTTGGAAGAACTTTTAAAAGTGTTAAATTCAATCATTTACTATTGCTTTATGTATTAAAGAAATATTAACAGAAGCCAGTTTTTTTCTTGTATTTTGATTTGGCTATGCTGTAATTTAAAAAAAGTGCTTTCCTACAAAGTGGTTTAAAAAGATAAGCAGTCAACATAAGTTATGCTTGTTGACATTTGCTAATTGATCTCTAAAACATTAGTGAATAGTGGATGAACTATTAGCTTATATTTAAAGGCAGTATTTTGAATAAATAAATCTGGTAATCTCAGTGTGAATGTTTGACCTCAGTTATCCTGAAATGTCATACAAAGTGAAACTCATGCTGTAAAAACATCAGAGCTTAAGCATCTTTATACCCAAGTTTCCAGTGTTTGATTTTAGTTTAAAATCAAATTATGATTTTCTTAATATATGTTACCTTTCAAATCAGTAGTTTACATCCACACATCAATGTTACAAATATCATATTAATCTCCCTGATTTAATTAGAATATTTTAATTATTTTATCTGGATTGTAAATAAATTCTTAAAAGTCTCACTTTGTTGTTGATTTTCTGTAGTCCACACAGGGACGTAATTACACATAGAAGTTTATATGCATGAGCCCACACTAATCTTTGGATAAATGTCCCCTAGCAAGTTACAAAGCACCAACACACTATTTGTATTCATAAAAAAACTTTTGGCATAATTTTTGCTGATTATTTGACGTTTATTTGTAGAATGAATTGATGTTGTTTTGGTTCCCAGCACAGCTCCAGGTTTTGAGCATAATCCAAAAGCAGTGTTTTTAGGTTTAGATGCCTCACCTTGACTGCTATAAATACACCTTTAGTCCCTCAAGATTTTATCCATTTGGCTCATCCATGTTGATAGATGGAAATTTCAATTTTGTTTAAAGTATGTTGGAGCAGAGGCTTCTTTCTTGCTCAGCAAAACATCCCAGAGCATAATGATGCTTCACTGTTTACAGATATGCAAGTGTTGTTTCATCTTTAGGCAGTTGGGTTCAAATAGTTGAAACCTATAATAATTGGGCTGTTCTAACAGGACATTGATTGTAAACACTCATGAGAACGGGTTTTTTGCAATGGTTTGTGCCAGACTAATATTAAAGGAGCCTAATCATATACCATACTTTGACCATTAAAACCAACAGAAACCATATGTTCATCTTCAAATAAAACATACGGCAAGCGTTTGTCCTGACAGTGTTTACTTGGACATTTTTGAGCCTGAAAAGAACTTTGCCCTGTCGCGATTAGCAGACATAAACATTGTTGTGCCATCTGCCAGCAGTACCTTGGAACTATCAGAAAACAAGATGGCGACAATTGATGCAGCTGCTGTAAGAGCCAGTAGACTGTCCTGCAATGCATCAGAATAAAGTGACAACTCGGCATGGCCAAAGACCAACCCAATCTACAGGGTTAGGGTTACTTTGTTTTCGCTAGACGTTGCTGTCTCACTTGGCTCTATTGCTTCTTGTTTACTCATTGTGCACATTCGCAATATCGCACTTCTGGTCACGTGGTCTTGTTATGGTAAATATACACAAACACACTTTTTTTTAACTAACAGAGCAAAAACAAAGTGTAAAACACGGAAATAAAGTAGAATAAGCCAACAGGGCGTGAAAATTTAATCAGTATGCAACCACTGTGAGCTACTGGTGTAGAAATTGGTAAAGTCATAGTACATGACTAGGCTCCTTTAAGATTCTGGATTGGCGTTCCAAAAGTCCCGATCCCAACCCTTTTCAACATTTGTGAACTTTGCTGGAAAAAAATGGGTCTGTGTCAGGAAAACAAATAATTTAAACAAGCTTTGCTAATTCTTCCAATAAGAGTGGTCAAATATCTGGCAATATTTATGCCAGCGGCCATGGCTACAAAAAGTGTGTGTTACTGAGGTACATTTATAAATTCAAACTTATACACCCAATCTCTATTTTTAAAAATCATTGAGATTATTTGTCTAATGATTGCAGACTGGTGAAAATACATTTAAATGAAATCAGTAAAAGCCTTAAGTTTAATTGATTTCAGTTTATTTATATGGCGCCAATTCACAGCACATGTTGTCTCAAGGCACTTACTAATAGGGCATTAGTGCCGATTAAAAGTGTGTGTAAACATCTAACTAGAACTGTTTAGTTTTAGTTTTTTGAGGCATTTTTCAGCTTTAAAAGCTTAGGAGTGAAGGAAATAATTTTGTAGTTCTCTAAAATGTATATTTGTCATCACAGCCATACATTTTCTGTTTCGTATTTAACATTGAACAAAACAGTATACAGTGATCAAACAAATTAAACGAGCCTCAAATTGATTAAATCAAAAGGAGTCACAGGGAGTTATATATGTGTCTGTATGTGAGGGTCTTCCAGAATTTGAAAAGATGGAAGAGATCTTTTAAAATTTTCCAGTGAACGTTATGAACATTTTAATCTATAAACTGGATGCATCACTAGTTTTATCCAAATGAACAAACCAAATGTGTATTTTCTAAACCTTCAAATTAATATTTGTAGTGTCCCTCATCCATGGCAAAACCTTCAACCTTGTATAAAAATATATTGTGGTCACCAGAAACGTAAATTGAGTTTCACTCCAAACTTTATCCGAGTGTTGGATTCTGGTTTCTGGATTTGCTTACAAACCGAAGAAAATTCAAGAAAAAAAGATATACAGTATGCTGTGTAACAACAATTTAACAGAAGTAATCAAATATTTGAACACATTTCCATGTGGGCCAACATGTTAAATTGCACATAAACACAGGGGTAGTTGGCGTTTGTTTTGGACCTGTTACCTTTATGGCAGTTACAGCAGGTGATGAGCTACTATGTCTTTTCTGGTTTTAGTTTGTTGGTGGAGAAAAGAATGACCAGGATGAAATGGAGATTCAGTCCAGTCTGTGCTGCTCTCCTATCATCTGTTTTTAGCTCCACCCCACCATTAGATTTGCACTGCCTAAACCTAAACTCACATCCATTTAGATATGCAACTCCAACATATTGAAGAAAGTTCTGTACCCCCTTATTAGTTTTGCAACAGACGGGGGTCCTCTTTAGAGCGTTACTCTGCACTCCATTTACAGACATTGCATGCCGCTCCTCTTCGATTTTGTTACAGCAGCTGTTTGACTTCAGCCCCAGATGTCTGTCGTCTAAATCCAAGCGGCTTCGTCTCAATTTCAGGATCATCTCTTGCTGATGCTGCTCCACAAGACAAACCATCACTCTGTGGCACCAAACGTTAACAAATGGATCTTTGCAGACACAAAGGGTTTCTGCATGGATCAAATACCGATCACAACTCTGTTCCATTTCTTTATGTTTTCAACGTTAATGAGCATGTAGCAGAAATAGAAAGCTAATTTGACCGGCAGCATTTACTCTGATTTTGGTCCTAATTGTGTGAAGCAATAATTCACTGAGACAAGGAGAACATGGGTAAAGAGCTTCCAGAACACACATCATAAAATATCATAACACTATTTGTAAGGAACAGGTTGACACAGAGAATTCCAGATGAACAACGTCTATTCCTGTTATGAACATCTCCTTTACGTAAACTCTGTATATCATTGTTTTTTTTCCTTCAAATGCCCTAGACTTTCAAATTACTTCATACACAAGCTCACCTCGGGTTTGCTTCATACAATTAATGACCAAGGTTTAAATATTTACAACTGTGTTAACATTATGAAAATTAGCGATACCAAGATGTGCCAGTTATCTCATAACCCACCGTATGAAAAAGAATTGGAATATATATCACAAAGCTCCATCAGATGGAGGTGTATAGATACACAAAGACAAGCAGCAGTAAATTTAGGACAATGCCAATAAGTCCTAGTAGAGCCAGGAATCTCTCCTCAGGTGTGCTCAGGTGCGGACACGTCAGTTCCATGTAAAACTATTTGCAAGAACAACACAAAATTAAAAAGAATGGATGTTTGGCAATAGTTTTGCTGTTTAAAATATACAAATGTACAGTTTAAGGAGATATATAGGTACTATTTGGCTCAGAGTGTTCTGCTATTGATTTACTTTGTCAGAACCAATGCTTAGTTTTGTCCTTATCTTCTAATTTCCGTCAATTAGCTAAAAGCTCACCCGTTGCTCGTATGGCCTTGCAACGTTGACTGGCAGTCATTGTGGCAGTGACAATATCAAATTGTGTAAAAACTAACAAAAAAGCACAAAAGCATTTTCACAGCAAGGGTTATGGCTCACAGTCAAATATCAGAACAAAAATCTGTGACGTCAAAAACTTGCTTTTCAGTAATTACAAATCAATGAGTGTTGATTATTATAGCATCATTAGAGATGCAAATTTTTATAAAATTTGAAAACACAGTTCAGTATGAGCACCACAAACAGAACAGTTCCCTTACATGTTGCAAAAGAATAATCGTTGCTGCAGACGTCTGAACATTGCTCATCAACATCCAGCGGAACAAACCCCTTTCAGGATGTGACTGCTTCAAGCGGCAGGGTGGCAGCATAAGGACGTTTTGTCTTGTGGGAAACCTCAGGTGACGGAGGTGTAGATGTAGACAAATATGACCACTAACAGATTTAGGATGGTCCCAATGATGCCCAGCACGGCTAAAATACGCTCCTCTCGGTCATTAGTCGAGTCATCCTCTCTGTTGTGAGCACTGCAGACATAGTTGCTGCCGGGGATCATGGTTACCATCACAGAAACCCACCACCGGAGGGCACAGTGCCTGTGGAAACAGTGTAGGGGCAAGGGAAGAGGGAGAAGGAGAAATCAGGTGAAACATTACTAAGAAAGAATGGCTGTCATTGACACAAAAAAAAAGTTAAAAAAAAAACTGCTTGTGCTATTGACATACTTCTCTAAGGTTTCCAGGTTTCAGTCTTTAAAAGGCTGCCCACCAACTGAATTCTTCCATTTCAGGTATTTTCAACCCTCCAGGTTCTTTGGCTAAGAGGGTATAGTTTAGCAGCACTTGGGGGAATGCTGAAAACGTCTGTTTAAAGTTTCTTAAAAACTACAACAAATTTTTTAAAACTTAGAAGTTATATACTTTGAATGAGTTCTTGACTATTTTTTACCCTTGAGGGTGTCATTTATGTTGCTGCTCCACAGACAACATTTATAATTCGGTCAGTTTGAAGCTCTCAGCAACACTCCTGTGAGAAAATCCACACCTCACACAGATGGACTGGTATGCAGACTAGAGCAGATGATATCCGGAGAACGTTGAGAAGACTCAATGTACAAAAAGCCCAGACAACATAACAGGATAGGTGGTCAAAGACTGTGCTGACCAGCAGGCTGACTTCCTCACGGACATATTTACCACCTTCCTGGCCCATGCTGTCCTCTCATCCTGTTTCAAGACTGCAACCATCATACCAGAGTCCACAAACCCCACAATTCCTCACTGAACAATTACTGTCCCGTTGCACTCTGATCATGATAAAGTGCTACACATGAACTCTGTACATATAAAATATTTTTTTTTTTGGTTCACTGCTACATCTTTACTGACAAATAACAAATACTTATATTTATAATGTTTCTCTTCTTCTTTTGTCTTCTGTCTTTACTTGAAGACTTGCTATGAAATTCTGCTCAAATGTACATTGGGAATGTGTATTTGAATGACAGTAAAGTCTAAGTCTTAACCTCAAAGGGGGTTTAAACCCGCTCTTGACATAAAAGTTGCTTTGTCTCAATGTGATGTCTTAAAGGTAAAGTCGGCAATTTTTCCAGAAATGTAATTAAATCCCTTTTTTAGTAACCAACCATCTTACCTACTCTTTCACCCCTCAGGGGGATCACGTGAAAAAAAATCTCTGAAATTCTCTCTGGTCTTATTTATTTCTACTGAGGCCTTCGTCTTCTTCTCATAAACTTGTACGCACTTTGCTTCTTGTGACTCTCAGCTATTTTCAAAGTATACAGTGAGAGCAGCGAAGCTACAATGAACGGCTAACACCAAAACTAGCCAAATAAATAAACATCAGAAGTGCGCATGTGCAGCCAGCAAGCAGAAACTAACGAGGAATGTGCACGCACAACGGGGCAACCAATAGATAAGGCGGTCCCTCCAGAACTTGAGGGACAGAGGGCGCTGTGGGCAGGACCAATCCTCTGACAAATCCCGGCCATTCGAACTGAACGGCGGTGATTGGTCGCAGTTTTTACAGTCCTGCAGCTTTTGCAGAGATCAAATTTTTTAACCTTCTTTTTCTGCATACATAAAGTATTGACTACTGTCTGAATGGAAGGATTTCACCCAGTATAACAAAATAGTGTTTCTGAACAGCATTACCAACTATAGCTTTAAGCCGGACGATTTATAGTTATGGAGAGGAAGGGTAAAATTAACAAAATCTCAATCAGAATTTTGCGTTGTTATGTCGAAATCGCACAGAACTACTCCCCCCCCCCCCTGCTTACCCCCCCTTCCCTGCAAGACACCTGTGGGGGCGTACAGCTGGCTGTGAAGTGAGAGACTTTCCATCAGGGACACTTGCCTGCCGGAGGAACGGCCTTCATGGACATACAGATTCCCACACAACATGCACACACCACTGACCCACGTTTCACTCATGGACTTACACACGATCAATCTCAAAATGTTCTCCTTCTGCTTATGTGTATAGTTGTATTCGTTATATTTGTGCCTTTATGCAATGACGGGTTTTTTTTACGTAGGGTTTCTCATTCTGTAACGTTTTTACATTATGATAAATTCTTGTCTTTTTTTCTCCCTCCACTATCCCCATGTTTTTAATCTTACTTCGACAGATTTCAAGGCAGCGCCTGTAAACTCCGTTTAGGCAGGGTCCGGGCTGTTTGGAGGAATGCGGCTCACGGCTGCGCTGATTAGCGGCGGCCGACTGGCTGCGTTCCTTGGCAACGCAAGTTCCCCCCAAAATGCTTGTTTGTTTAAGTGTATGTGATGGACGGTTGTACTGGAACTGATTTTTCGATTGCAATGCAAATTGTAATTGACAAATAAAATTTGATTGATTGATTGATTGATAATGTAACTGTGCTGACACTGTCTCAGTATAAATCTAAACCAACACAGGAGAAAACTTTGCAAGTTTTGGTTACAGGCAGGTCCGCCTTGTAACCAATCTATGAATGATTGAGCTGCAATGAAATGCAGACAGAGGCAGGTTTATTGGGCTGTGAGATTTGTGGTTTTTACACAGAACATTGTGATGTGATTGCTTTAAGGTGATCAGGGGCTAATGACGGCGTGGGGAAAGTGGTGGGCAGAAGATGTTTCACATTTTTACAAAATATGATTAACACCATTTGACAACTTATTCTGGCATTCATGGCCTTATCAATATATAAAAAATGTACACAAAATTATTCATACCCTTTGCAGATTTTGGTTTCAATGTGTTTTTAAAAAAGTGCTTTTCTCTCCGTCCCGGGCGGCTTATGACAACTTTACTGGTCTGTCAAGGTTCTCAATTTAACTGCAGTTAGTAGAGCATTTTAATTTGAAAACATTTTTAATTTTGAAAAATATCAACTTCTACCCCTTTCGGCACACATTTGGACCCTGTTTCAGAAAGAATGGCGGATTTAACCTGAGTAGAAAGCAGCTACTCTGAGTACTTCTACCTAACACTGTCATACTCAGCCTTTTCTCTAAACTTCTCATTATTCAACATGCAGCCTCCATGCTGATGTCTGTTCTCTGGTCCTAATCCATTTAACTCAAACCTGACAGCCTACCAATCTGTGTATTGGTGAATTTTTGAGTGCAATTGGGTGAACGTAGTTCTAGTAAAAAGTGTTTTGAGTAACTATATAACTAGAGAAGGGTGATATCAATTATTTTCATTTACTTTTTCGGGCCATTGACTGACTGTAAATATTTATAGATTCATCCCCCAAATGTGTTTTCCTACTCTGCTTTTTTAATGTCGACCATGACATAACTTTTCTTCTTCCTGGTCCTCATGGAAACTGTCTCAGTGTCCAACAGCTGTTCTTGCACTCTGGGGCTGTGTGTCTTCCTATGAGTGTTTGTGTCTTTGTCGGCGTGTTCATCTGAACGTAGCATGAGACATGGCACAATCTTTTGATGCAGCTTAGTCATTCAGCAGTGTAACGTGATTATTTCCAACCCACTTAGAGGCATTGGTAGACACACCTCAAAAATCACTGCTGTAAGGGTAGGAAAGAGGGAAAGAAAGGGTTTTACTTAAAAAGTGGAGGTAATTTGTGCCACTTTGCCTGTAATGATCAAATGCTTTAACTTTGCATTTTAGATATCTGAGAGAGTTAATCAGATTTTATGGATAGAAAAACATGTTTTATTTTATGGAAGAACAAATAAGCTAACCAGTTTAAACTCAAATATCTAATTTCTCATAAGTGTTAAAGCATTAATATTTTTGCACATATTTAAACATTTGATCAATCGCAAATGTCATTCTTAATATGCGAAATGCAAAACAATAACAGCATTTGTTTCTATTTCATAAAAGTCACTGGACTGTAAAATTATATGCATTCTAATTGCACAACTGAATCCAAGTACATGCATAAAGGATATAAAAATTTCCACTTTGTGTTATCTTAGGCTGATCATCCTATTAAGGGATATCTTGTTGTTATACTGTACAGAAAAGTGACCCTTTCAAGTTTTTTTCCTAAATGAATGCTAAATGTTGAATACAATGAAAATTATGTCACACTGTAATTGTTTATACTTCAATTGTCTTTAATTACCCATGTATCAAAAATGGTTTCATCAAGTTCATTACTTGAGCTGCGTTCAGACCGAACGCCTTCTGAGCATCAAGGGCATCTGGCTTACATGCAAAGTCTATGGTGGATGTGTGTCAAGGGGCTTCGAGACATCTCGCAGCATGTCACACGCACCGATTTTGCAACTTTCAGCTCGTTTCGTGTTGCGTGTTTGGCTTGACGCTCCTCTAGAGCGTACGACACTAGAGTTGAAATATCTGAACTTTTGCAGCTGGACGCGGAGCATCAACCAATCAGTGAGACCCTGCTATGTGATGTAGTGGCGGATTTTCCGTCACGAAAATAGTTTTTTTTCTGAATTATCTGGTCAATTCAGACACTTCGCAGAGGATACCGATGATAACGTTCTCTAGCTTTATTCAGTAAATAAAGCCAGACCACACACTCGATTTCACCCGCAATTTTACGAAGCGTCCGGCAGAGGAAAAGACTCTAGATAGCTCTAGATAGCATGTCTGATTTTTATGTGCCCAGGTGTCAAAGTTGAGGTGTTGAACACCGTTTTGACGCTCAAAACGGGTTTGGTCTGAGTGCAGCATGGGTATCCATATTGAGTTTGAAATGTTAGTATTGTGAAAACCTTAGTATTTAGAGATCCTCATTTGGATTTAGGCCTGGGCTTTGAGTGCCCATTTATACTTTTGATTTAGAGAAGTTTTCCTGCTGCAAGCTAAACGTCTGCCCCAGTCTTTTGCAACAACTAACATGTATTCACACAGGGATTGAATCTCAATTTTGCTTCAATCCCCAACAGCTTCCCAACAGCACGAGGCTGCCACCACCGTGTTTGATCGACGAGGGAATGGTTTAAGGGTGACGGAGAGTCTTTGTTTTTCACCACACACAGCATTTTTGTATATGGGCCAAAACATTAATTTGAGGTGACATCTGTGCAGAGAGACTTCTTCTGCATAATTTATATGTCCATTACATGGCATGTGACACTTTCATAAATGCCGGGTTTATGGAGTGCACAAATAACAGTTCTGGCAGTTGACAGATGATCCCATGTGCCCTATGGGTCTCTGCAGCTCCTCCACAGTTGCCATAGTCTTATGGCAGTTTTTCTGATTAATGCTCTGCTCATCCTGTCTTTTGGTTTAGGTGGTTGGCTATTGGGGTAGATATCTGTACTATAAAGTAGGTTTCACACACTTTTTTTCAGGACACTTGACTGAACCAAGCCCCAGCACTGCTGATTGATTTTAGCAGTACTTTCAAGCTACTTGTCAACTTCGTAAATTAACTAGAATTTCTGTCTAAATATTGGGCTTGTTCGCTTAAAATTGAGCGGAGTCAGAATCATATGACTAATCAAGAGTTACAAAGAAAATGTAAAGGAATCAAAGCTGACTTGTTCTTATAACAATTTGTACATTTAAGTCCAAAGCTATTTATACCTCTGTCAGATTTTATCAACATGTTTCTTCTGATTGGAAATATTAATGGATTTCATAGACAACTTTAATGTTTTCTGGGAGAAAACATTAGACAACAGACGGTTTCTCTCTAAATAGGTGAGGTGCAAAACTCCTCGTTCACAACATGTTCTATTCTGTGAATTATACCTCAGCAGCTTTGTCCCTAAATAAAGAACAAGTGCAAAAACAAATAAGCCCAGTACAGCACAACAACCAAGATAAAGATAGCTAGGAAGATGAAACAGGAAGAGTCTTCATCACTATTACAAGATGACTCAACAGGATGAAAAGTGGATCCCCCCGCCCCTCCCCTCTCCTCACTCAGCCCAGATGTCCCTTTCCTGGATTTCAGCAACATCAAAGAGGTTTTTTTAAGGTTGTCTTAAAGCTAACACCACGGATATATCTTACATCTTATCCACACAAACACCCTCACAGTCCAGGTTCTGCTACTAAACCAGCATCTTCCAAAAGCCGCAGAGCCCCCTGACCTACCCATCAATCTCCTCCACATATCAAGATGATGAACATGTCTGTGCTCTGGACCTTCAGATCACTTCACTGTGATATATACTGGGCCCCAATGGTAACTGTTAAAAACCAAACCACCGTTGAAAAAGAACTGTTTGGACAAACTACTACTGCAGAACTGCAGGCCCACCTTAAACCTCCCCTTTATCAGTAAGATTATTAAAAATGCTATGTTTCAACAATTAGATACCTTCATAACAATGACCAGATGCTTTGACGTTTTCCAGTCAGGTTTCCATGCTGACTACATTGTGGAGACTACCATTGTCAAAGTGTTTAATGACATCCATATAAATGAAGACTGTAGAAGAACCACAGTGCTAGTATTATTGGACCTCAGTGCAGCATTCGACACTGTCAGTCTCTCCATTCTATTAGAGTGCCTGGAAAACTGCGTCGGCATTTCTGGAACAGCAGTCGACTGGTTTAAGTCCTACTTAAAGGACAGGGACATTTTTGTGTCAATAACTTTACATCAGAGACGACAAACATCACATGAGGGGTTCCCCAAGAGTCCATCCTGGGTCCCCTCTATAAAAACTATAAAAAACATTAAAACTATGCAGATGACTCACAGCTCTATATCATGATGTCACCAGGTGACTATGAACCCATTTAAACACTGAATAAATGCTTAGAAGAAACTGATGCATGAATGTGCCAAACTTTTCTACAGTTAAATAAAAACAAAACTGAAATAATAATTTTTGGACCAACGGAGGAGCGATCAAGAGCTAGCACTCAGCTTCTGTTGCTTCAGCTAGGAACCACAAATCAGGCCCACAATCTGAGTGTAGTGATGGACTCAGACCTAAACCTAAACCTAAACGTTCAAAGGCATCTAAGGACAATTGAAAGTTGGCTTTCTATCATCTAAAGAACATTCCCAGGATTAAAGTCTCAGGAGGATCTTGAAAAACTAATCTATGCCGAATCACTTAGTCGAATTGATTACTACAATGGTGTCTTCACAGGTCTGCCAAAACGTTGACCAGACAACTGCAATTGATCCAGAACACTACTGCCCACGTCCTCACTAACACTAAGGAAGTAGAGCACCTCACCCCAGTTCTGAAGTCCTTACACTGGCTCCCTGTATCTCAGAGAATGGACTTCTGATTGTCTATGAATCACTGAATGGCTTAGCACCCAAACACATCACAGACTTGCTGTCAGTGTATCAACCCTCCAGACCACTCAGGTCTTGTGGCTCAAATCTACTCTACATACCCAGAACAGAGAAGCAGCATTTAGTTTTTATGCTCCACTTATCTGGAACAAACACCCAGAATACTGTAAAAGTGCTGAAACCCTAAGTTCCTTTAAATCAAGGTTGAAAACCTATTTGTTTAAAGTTGCCTTTGAATGTTAATATTTTAGTTTGTAGTCGAACTTATATCTTGACCTACTGCTATTATTCCACTGCAATGTACTCTCCACTGTAATGTTTTCTTTTCTTATGGTCTGTTCATGTACAGCACTTTGATTTGTCTTATTACTGAAATGTGCTATTCAAATAGTCTTGACTTGCCTTGCTTAATGTTTTGAAATTGACCCATCCATAGTCTGTAATTGAACCTAATAGAGAATATGCGGAGGGAGCTAAAATTAGGGTGACAGCAAGGATGCCTTCATATGTCAGATTTGGAGCTCATTACCAAAGATAAATCATCATATTAACAGTGGAGATATGCAATCAATTCAAGCAATTATACGAAAATTTTAATTGCTGTAATGCCAACAAATGAGTGGATGATTATGGAGGAGGGTAAAAGTAATTTATGACATGCCATTTTACAATAAAGTGCAATGGAAAACTTTGTTTTGTTTTTCAAAACTGATATTTCTATTACTATGAGTTGCTATCGTTTGAGAGATGGCTGACTCTTTTTCTATCAGAAAGAAACTATCTGGTTGAGTTTTAGAAAAGAAAATCTAAATCTGCAAGAGGTATGAATAATTTGGGGCTTATGTGTAACGTTAGGCAAATTTATAAATAAAGTTGAACTGGATTGGATAAACAAACCTAGCAGCATAACGTAGCCCACATACATGTCATGATTTATAGGTGTTGTCAGGATCTGGGTTTTGTTTTGGCTTATGTTTGTTATTTTTGATCAGTTAGTTCACTCCCCTGCCTCAGGTTTTATTTCTGTTCTGGGTTCTGTCTTGTTTTGGATTCTTTTATAGCTTTTGCACAGTTCTAGTTTATTTCGTCATGTCTTTAGTTTTACTCTTAAGTGGTTATTTTCTGAGATCGATCATGGTTCCTGTATTTGCATTAGTTCTGGTTTTTATTATGTGCTTGTGTTCTGCTCAGTCTTAGCTTTTGTTTTCTATCTAGGTTTTAGTTTTTATGATTACTTTGGTTCGGTATTTTGTCTAGTTCAGTTTCTGTCCCGTTCCACTTATCCTGTCAACCTTTCAGCCACTTCACTCCCTTGATTATTCTCACCTGTTTTTGGTTAATTAGTCTCCCTGCTCACCTGTCCGCCCATCTTTTTAAACCTGCCTCAGTTTTATGTTTATTGCCAGAATGTCGCACATGTTTCGTTTCCCCGCTCACCTGTCCTTCGGTAAGAGCTCCTCTGTTTTTTGAGTCTGCCTGCTCCCTGTTTACGTTTTTGGTTTTTGCTTGGATGACTGCTCTGAACTCGGCTCTGGACTATTTTCTGTATACCTGCCTGATCCACCCTCATCATCTCATCAATAAATCCTGTCAAGCATAGTTTAAGTGTCTGGCTGAATACCGGGTTCATCTCCTCTTAAATAATTACAGGTGTTGCTTTTGGTTCATGTTTTCCAGCATTATATTTTTTACGTCTTGCTATATTCTATTTTTAATTTTGCCATTTGGGTTTTGTCATATCAATTCACTTCTTACTTTTATTTGGTACATGTTTTTTCTATGTTAGTGCATTTCTTTGCTTTACTTTTCTATTATTTTGTTATTTTGTACTTAAAATTTTGTGCTAGTATCCTTTACTTAAATTATCTTCTGACATCTATTTGAATTTTATTTTGCTTTAACTCTCACTCAGTTTCCGCCAGCTTGCAATCAACTTATTGGATCCACTCATCTAATTCATGTCAGCCACCTGTTCCCTCTATTTTCTATACCAGCCTTTTCATTCACTCCACATGGGTTTCTACTGACTGCCATGCTAAACCTGTTTATTCCATGTTTCCTCCAATTCCCCATGCCTGGATGTAAGCTGTTCATTTCTTTAATCAAAACTACTCAACTCACCTTGCTGCCTCCGCCTGCATGTCTGCACCTGGGTCCATCCTAAGAACTGCCCCTTGACAAATGTATAATGCATATAGTTAGCCAGACTATTTATATTTCTGAATCATTAAACTGCGAGGGAATGTGTTGATTTACGATTGCGCATGACATCAAATTATTGGTTTGCAGAGACCAACTTGGACTGATGTATCAAAGACAATTGAACAGATGTTCTCTCAGATGTTATCCCATTTCTCTCAGGCCCTTTGTATAATAGCAAATGAAGGTAAAATCACGGTTTTAATTACTCATTTTATTAGACGGAAATGGATGTCATCAGCCTACTAGCAGAATATAAAGCAGTTGAGTAGGTCCGACTGTGCTGCATGAGCAGACCAGCGTATTTGCACTAGAGGTCATGGTTTACAGCACAACTCTTGACTCTACTTAAAAATAAATTGGTCCAGAGTCACTTACCTGCTGCTGAAATTGTAAATTTAGTCAGAAGGGTCTAAATTCCTTTATCTGCTTTTTTTTTCTCCAGCGAAAGCCTCGTGAAGGTATTATTTTGTAACTAAATCACAGAATGTTACTTTGCTGCAGCATTCTCTCCTGTCCTGTTGTTGTCTTACTCTTCCATTTGCATTTGCATGTTTGAGTGGTATTTGCACCCGTGCAGCTTGACTGCGAGGGGTGTGACTTTGATTGACACTCATCATGAAGTAATCTGATTGGATGAAGAATGGCACAAAAAGCCCCGATTGGCCATGGACGCAGAGCGCTCCAACCTGAGGAACGTCTAATTGGAGACCAGCATGAAGTCATATGGAAGTTAAGAGTTTCCAAGCATATGTGCACATCTGTCTGGCATTCCCCCGTTAAATAAAATTACTTAATATAGGAATACTGTAAAATCAAGTCAGACACATTTTATGAAAGAACAGATGTGATAATTAGTCCTATCCCTGTAATTTATGCATACTGTGTCTACATTTTTGCCTGCAATTTTAATGGGGTGGGACCCTAGCGCCAGCTATGACAGTCCTCTGCTAGCCAGGAGCCAGCCAGAATAATATTTTATGGGGTAATTTATCTGCCAAAAATCAAGAGCTCACATTCTCAATTTAAGAACAGGATTTCATATACACTTGCCCTCAAAACTTGTAATGCTTGCACTCAAAACTTTTCCATCTTGGATACACAGACTGTATACTGGACATGCATCTCTACTTTTACACTCCCCTCGAGTCAAAGGCTACAACAATAGACCCATGCTACATCAAATATGCATCAAGTTATCAGACGAGCACACCGTCCTTCCGCTCTTACCCCCTCTCCCTCCTTTTCAGGAACAGACATCATAATGAATTACAGCAACTTGAGCGTTAAGTCAGTTCTAATTAATATTTCAAGACATCCCATGTAGTCAAGCTTCTACAACTCTTCGTCATTACTGTAATTAGTAGCAGTCACATGTGATAATTCTGCCACAACCTATTTGCTTTTCATTCATGGTGAATTAAAATCTACAGCAAATTTCAGACTTTTATTAAGAGGTTTTACAACAAATTGAATGTTTCTAGCTTTTGTAAGCAGTTAGTTGGTGTCCTCTTTGTCCCAAGGTGTACACTTAGACCAACAGTGTTCTGAATTCAGCTAATTTTTTATTTTAATAATGTTACTTTAAGACAATATTTATGTAAAGTTATCACATTGTTTTTGTTAAGAGCTACACCTGCATAGTTTTGCCTGTTTATGACAAAAAATATTTGAAAACAGTTTTGAACTAAACATGGGATCACTGTGCATTGCAGAAGAGAGCGGGGTGTTCCCCATTAGCTTACCCACTGACTAAGCAAACCAAAGCATTCTGCCCCATGAAACCCATGCATATTATTCATCATAGTTGGTGCAGATAGCCACTCTGCCTCCTCTTCCTGTCAGATTGCATTACATCCAATATGATTTCTCTGAACATCATCTATTTGCGATGCAGCGTGTTTTACTGGAACTGTAAGTGAAAAGTCACATGGGAAGCAATAAAACACCATGAATCCAAATCTCACAGCTTGTCCAACGAATGGCTAATATTAAACATGAAGCTTTATTTATCTTTTTAATCACATTTTTTTTTGGGGATGAAATCAATCAGTCATCTGAAGTTGTGAAAAATAATCCCAACAAGCTTCATGAATAAAACAGTTGGCTTCATGTATTATTAGTGATGCCGTATGTACTGAGTTATAAGTTAGTGGATCTACTGCGAGCGTGATGTAGTACAGTAAGTGAGGCATGAGAAGTCTGCCTCGGGGCGATGAAAACTCCACATGCTTGAATATGTTTCAGTGGAATTGGTTTTTTTTGGTGAGTAGTCTGTGGTTTCTATGAGATTTGGACTGAATTTTTAGTTGAAGTCTTTTAAATATTTGATATGTTTTCTATCTTTGATGTTTGTTTTTCAAGTTTTAAAAGTGCTGAAGAACATTGCTGTGTTGGGAACACAGAGGCAAACTTTAACTGCACTCCTAGTTACAAATCTACACTGCATTCCCATCTTTGATGTGTTTGTGTTGCATTCCTTCTTGTCTTGGGTATCATTGCAAACAGCATCAGTTTATGGCAGTCTGTCTCCCTTGCTGTCAGCCCACAGCTGGTTGGGGCAGATGGCAGCTCAGGCTGAGCCTAGTTCTGCTGGAGCATTTTGGTTAATTGGGAGTGTTACCTCTCCATTGTTGCCCGATGGCTTCTAGGAGTGGTATTGCACTAGAATGAAGATTCAATGTAATCTAACAGTTTTCTTTTCAATGTTTTTACTTACTGATCTTTTTTTTTGACTGAACAGCGTTTATTCCCATTATTTTTTTCTACTGACATCACCATAGTATGTGACAGCTGGAAGATGCTAGGTTGTCTGCACTGTAATTTTAACCCTAACTGACAAAGCACCTTGAAAAAAGTATTTATCCACTAACAGATTTCTTCTGTTTTCGTAAGAGTTAAGTTTTTTCATGCTTTTCATGCCCCCCCTCATCAAATCTTGAATTAACTGTGATTAAATATATTTCTGGAAACCTAACTTCAACTTCACTAGCTGCACTGAGGCCTGTTCACCAGCTAAGTTCCTCCTCCTGCTGTCTTGATATTTTACCCACATGTTCCCTTGAGAAAGTTTTCCCCAGTCCTTAAAGATGGCAAATATAAAACCATTGTTGAAAAAGCAATTTGGACAAGTTGCTACTGCAGAACTACATGCCCATCTCCCCTTCATCAGTAAGATTATTGAAAAAGCTGTGATTCAACGGTTAAATACCTTTTTAACAGCTGCTTTGATGTTCTCCGGTCAGGTTTCCGTCCTCACCACAGTACTGAAACAGCCCTGATGAAGGTGTTCAATGACATCTGTATTAATACAAACTGTGGAAAAACCACAGAGCTGGTATTATTGGACCTCAAAGCAGTATTTGATACTATTGATCACTCAATTTTATTAGAGTGCCTGGAAAACTGGGCTGGTCTTTTTTGCACAACACTTGACTGGTTTAAATCTTACTTGAAGAACAGGGACTTTTATGTGTCAGTAGGTAACTTTAAATCAGAGACTACAAAAATTATATGTATGGTCCCACAATGTTCCGTCTTGGGACCCCTCCTATTCAATATATACATGCTCCCCTTAGCTCAGATTATAACAACAAGATCAGTTTCTATAACAGCCATACATTACAAACTTACCAGGTGACCATAAACCTATTAGAGCATTGGCTAGATGCATAGAACAAATCAATACATGAATACATGGATATGCCATAATTTTCTTCAGCTGAATAAAAACAAAACTGAAGTAATAACTGTTGGTCCAAAGAAGGATTGATCAAGAGTTAGCACACAGTTTGTTACTACAGCTAGAAATCACAAATCAGAGCCGAAATCTCAGTGTCATGATGGACTCAGACTTTCAGAGGCACATAAAGGGAGTAACTAAGTCAGCCTTCTATGACCTGAAGAATAATTACAGGATTAAAGAACTAATATCCGTGAAAAACTCATCCATGCCTTTACTTTTAGTCAAATTGATTACTGCAATGATGTCCTTTCAGGTCTGCCTTAAAAAGTAAATTAGACGGCAGCAGCTGCTGCTGCCCGCGTCCTCACTAAGACTAAGAAAGTAGAGCATATAACCCCAGTTCTAAAGTCCTTACACTGGCTCCCCGTATCTCTGAGACTTTAAAATACTTCTGTTAGTATATAAATCACTGAATGGCTTAGCACCTAAATACATCACAGACTTGTTATCAGTGTATCAACCCTCCAGACCATTAAGGTCTTCTGGCTCAAGCCTACTCTGCATACCCAGAACCAGAATCAAACATGGAGAAGCAGCATTTAGTTCCTATGCTCCATTTATCTGGAACAAACTTCCAGAAAACTGTAAAAATGTTAAACTGTTCTAGTTAAACTGTTAACTGAAACACCAAATTTGCAGTCCAACTGTTTTAAAACCATTAATATTTGCTTTTAGTTTCCATTTTACCATGCATTATTTTGTTTAAATTTTCATACATTTTATTCCAACAGTAATTGTGTTTAGATGCTTTTGAAGGTTCAGGTCAGTCCATCACTACACACAGATTTCTGTCCTGATTGGTGGTTCCTATCTGAAACAACTGAAGCTGCTTGTTTTTTTGTTTTTTTTTTGTAGAATGATAATATTTCAGGAAGTGATCCCTGTAATATTGGGCTATGCCTGTTTCAGGACCCCAGTTTTTCTTGATACTGAAGCAATGCATACCAACTAAGATCACAATTTTAAAATGTCAGATTTTTACTTTGGCAAATACCTGATGAAGTTGCAGACTCACGTTTATCTAACTGCTCTCCTTTGACCTGATGGTATCCTTTTTCTCCAGTAGCAGAGTGGCCAGATGGACCCATGCCCTAAATACTTTTGAAGATCCCGTTTTAGAAATAAAACATACAATCTAAAACAATAGCGAATCCTTTGTCACATTTTAGATAATGTTAAGATGACCACCATAGTCAACCCAACAAAGTAACCTAACAAATGTAATGCCTAAAAGTGTCGTCTGAAACAAGTCAAATACACTAATAAAACATGTTTTTTTCCTGAAGTTGTGTCAAAAGTTGATAAATTCACCTGTTTGCAAACTTTTACTAAATGATCTGCTCCAAAAAATGTAATTTGTGTGCATAATTAGAAATGAGCCCTTCTGAAATTTAAGCTGACTGAAATCTTCAGAGCACCACATTTCCTGCAACTCTGTCAAGTCAGTCTGCCTTAATACTTGTAATGAGTGATTTCATGTACGCTGCCTCGTTTTTTTCGCCTGATGATATCCGCTCTCTAATCAGCGCTCTTCTTGATGTTACTACTGAGCATTTTGCTGTCAACAAATACTGGGTGGTCTGTCTGCTCAGTTGTTTGAACTTTTGAGAGAAAAGAACTGACTTACTGTCCATGTACATGGCTGGTTATGATGAAGGCTCCAACTCGTGAGTTTTGCAATTACAGAATAATCTCTGAAGTCAAGCAAAATCCTGTAAAATAAATGAATTTATTTTACAGATAACGGCGAACTTGAAGTACTATGACTAGTAATTGTGTACCAATGTGTGTCTATACAAGGTGAAAATGTATTTTTGATCCTTTCTGTACTTTTCATGGGTGCTACCACATGAATGCAAAGGGAAGTCCTTTTTCAAAATTTCTGACCGATCGAAAGATGCGAGTGTGTGAGAACAAGCGGCAGCATGGCATGCCGACTGACTGACAGCTTGAAGTATGAAGGCAAGATGTGTTTACACTCTCCTTGCTGCAGTTCGTACGTAACATCCGGGCTTCTGGTTTAGTCAAATAACAGCCGCGCTTGAGGATTGCTTATAGTCTGCTATCGCAAATGTTTTGGGGGCCATCAGGAGGTTATTGTGTAACACATGCCAATTATGAATGCACCAATGTCTGATACTAAGAATAATGGAGGATTTACATGAAAATGGTTGTATACTTTTGAATTTAACAGCAGCAATGGATGCCACACTGGACATAATACAATACCATATTACACTAAATGTATTTATATGGCACGCAAAAAAACAACACATGGTTGACCAAAGTGCTGCACATTAAGTTAAAGATGAGAAAAGGACAATAGAATGGGTTACTTCCATGGTTGCTCAAGTGTTTTAAGGTCTTTTGGATTCCTATTGTTTAAAAAAGTTTTTGAAGTGAACAATGACCAACAAAATACTGAAGACAGAAGTTTCTGGTTATGGTGGATGTTTCAAGAATTGTCAGAGGATTCATTCAGCACAATAGGCAAAATAAGTTCTTTAGAAAAGAACAGAGGTGGGTGTACTCTTTGTTTTTGTTTTATGGAGACTTTGTTATCTATTTTTATGAGTTGGTTGTAATATTACATCTCTGTAAGAGTGGTCTGCGATGGACAACTACAACTACTACAGTTCTAAGCTTTGGCCAGCATCTAGAACGCTGCGTGGTGAAGCGCTAACCCACCACATCACCTGGGACATGTTATCTCCACTGTAAAACACAATGTTATCAGTGTTATGCTATGGGAATGTGTATCCATCCACTGTCTCTACCCACTTATCCTTGCATGGTAGGTCTTGTGCCTATCTCTAGCCGTCATTAGTGGGGGAGGTGAGCTGGGAATGTTTTTCTAGGTAAACTGATCACAGTTGATAAGAACATGGATGGAGCTAAATAACTAACAAAAGTCTAAGACAAGAACTTACCAAACACATATCCCTGGGGCAGAAGCTCACCTTCCACCAGGACAGCCATCTTGTACAGCCAGAGCTGCAATGCTATGCCTTACCTATATATATTTATGTCTGGCACAAAGTACGGCTCCGAATCCAAATGAGAATCAGTGGTGAGGCTGAAAAAAATTAAACACTTGCCCTCCCATCTGTATGAGCTTAAGCTGTTTAGCATGGAATAATGGGCAGAATTTTCAGTATTTATATGTGCTAAGCTGGTAAAGATATACCCCAAAGGACTAGCAGCTGTAATTGCAGTGAAAGCTGGCTTTAGTATTGACTCAGAGGTGCTAAATACTGTGCAGGGAGAAAATATTGTTTACCAAGAAAAGGCTCGAAGCTCCATCACGTTCCTTTGTTTAGTTTATTGAAATTACAGGGCGTGTCATCACAGAGTGTGTGCTGTATTCTACCATGAGATTCAAAGGACTTTCTCTCAACTGTCGCCTTTAATAACATGATCTGTTGGCTTTACCACACTCTGTTGCAAAAGATTCTGGGAAACATCTACAGAAACTATTGATGGCAGCTTGCTATTGAAGCCAGAGCATACTCCACAGGACCAGAACAATTTGTTTGGTTATATGAGGCTACAAGAACGAGAGCGAAGATCCCAATGACCAGGATACCTTTCCCACTGCAGCAGACTCACTTTAAAGTAGTTGGACAAAACACAGTACAGGCAACAGGAACAAGTTGAAGCAATTTCCAAGCAGAATTGCAAGAACAGTTTTGCTCCTTCAGCTCAGGGTGAGACAATACATTTATCTGTTCTTGCAGAATACAAATTGGTCTTTAAAGCCTGAACCTTTAGGCCTTAATGTAGAAAACAATTTCATAAAACATGTATTCTCTGTTGGTTAAATGTAAAGTGATTTCACCCTCTCTAAGATCCCAGATTTCTGCTAAAGTAGAAGTAGTAGTAGAAAATGTTGAAAAATAACTCCATGGGTGCAAATGAGCACATCCGATCAGATAAAAAAGTAACACAATGTCACGGACTGTGAGGTTTTTGAAGGACCAAGATGCAGACAGGATCTCACAAGCTGCATGATGAAAATAATTATTTACTTGAAAAAGAATACAAAAACACATATACAGCAAGCAAAAATGACAAAATTCAGGAGCCACAACGCAGCTATAGAGAAACAGGAATTCAAACAGCATGGCAGGAGGCATAAGTCAACAGAAGGAACCGGCAAATGAGAAATGATAAAAGGGTGGCTTATATACAGAGGAAGGAGTGGAGAAAAATATGACTACACAGGTGGGAGTATTCAGGTGAGAAATGAGACAGATGAGCTGCAGAGAGGGGAGTGCAAAGAACAGAATGGAAATGCATGGAAGGAATCTAAGAGGGAACAAAACAAAATGTACATAGAATGAACTAAAAGCAAAATCCACTAACTAATCCACTAAAGAATGAACTAAAATAAGAGCAACTAGAAAATATAAACAGGAAAACTAAAAGCTCAAAGCATCCAAGAACAACAAACATGAGGGAATAACTAAAGAAAGTGCAAAACAAAGGATTAAGATGGGATTTTCCTGATATCCTGGTTGAATTAAGGCTGGACTCGGTTTCACAAAAGCAGTAACACTTAAGTTACCATGGTGATTTATTCTGCGCAACGAGCCTACTCCCGACCAGACTAACAGCCAGGCTTAGTCAATACTGGTGTCTTATCTATTCAGTCACTGGTCACACTGATCAGAAACCAATGAGTTTTGTCAGTGATTCTGTTTCCATGTTGGTAGTTTTTATCACCCTATGTGGTAAAAATACCATATTGGTATTCAGTCAAATACTATCCATCCATCCACGTCTATCCCTTGTGGGGTTGCGAGGGGTGCTGGTGCCTATCTCCAGCTGTCAATGGGCGACAGGCGGGGTACACCCTGGACAGGTCGCCAGTCTATTCCAGTCAAGTACTATAGTTATTTTAAAATTATGATGGTAGCCTATAACATTATTAACTTTATTACTATCCATGTGGGCATTGTTAGACTTCAACTGTGTTTTTGAAGACTGATGTTATAAGTTTGAAAGAAAGTCATTTAATAGACTATTGGAGGTGTTGAGGGCATTAGAATGGCTGATGAAGAAGCAAAGGTGAATAAAGTCCGGTGTTACACCATTTTCCAAGAAATTCTGCGACTATGGAAGGCGTTGTTTTGCTGGCTCCTCCAGAACAAACATTTTCCCCCTCAAATGTACAGAATATGCAATCTCACAGCCTCAAAAGGAAAAAAAATACACAAACCATAAGGCTCAGTGACTTAACAACCCTTAATGGAAACAATGTTATCGTATTTGATATATTTTTGTCATGAATAGGTAATTTCATTGCACACCAGGTATCCTACATTAATTTCTTTGAGTCTCTTTTAGAGTCTATGCTTAATGTTTCAAATGCAAACAATTTTCTATTAATCATTAATACCTGATATGTGATAATCTGATATCAGGTGAACATTGTTTTGCAAAGGCTGTCTGCTTAAAAAGTTTCATCCCTCTATTGATTTTCTTTCAGGGGTTATGGAAGGGTCAGCGAAACAGCGTCCTTCAGAATCGGATAGGTCAGAGAAAATAGTTTAATGTTTTTTTGGGTTTTTTTTGCCATAGCTCCAGACTAATTATTTCTTCTTTATAATAGTGGCAGCATTTCCTTTCTTGAGTATGATGTGCTTCAGTTCCTCATAAGGCTCCATCAGAAGATGTTGCTCGTTTGGTTTGAAGTTTGGTGCAAGCAACGCATCCATTGTAGCATCAGTGAATCTGTGATAGACCTCATGGTCTCTTGAAAAAGATGGGGGCAGACATTTACCTAAATTACTTAAACCTAGCTTGACATAATCTTAACACCTGAGCCTGGTTTAGCCTTCATGAAACGGACAAAGCACTGATTACACTAAGTCAAGTCTGGCTTTATCCCTTATCCTGGATTTCTACATTCTGCTTTTGTGAAACAGCCCTCTGGATACAGTGACACATAAACAATGATTAAATAAATCAACAAACTTCACACTTTTAATAGCAAAAAATAGCATACAAAATATCTTCCAAATCATATTTTGCACTACTGTGCGATGATCTGTCGCATAAAATTCCAATGAAATGTACAGAGGTTTGTTGTTTTACGTCACAAGATATGAAAAATAGTTCAGAGGGTGAATACCTTTGTAAGGCAATGTATGCTAAACTTCACATTTTGCCTTTTTCGATAAAGTGACCTCGATAAAGGGACCTCTTTAACCCTGGCCACGCTCCAAGGTGCACAGTCCCTCTGTCGCTCTACCAGACGGCAGAATAATGAGGTCAAACATAAACAAAGTCCCACTGAGCTGTGTTATTGAGCTGTACATCAGGCATTGATCCAGGAGAGGATGTACTGTCTGGAGTCATTAATCGCTGCTATTATTGACTTCACAGAAAAGCCTCAACAGTAGAGGGGAGTCTTTGCAAAGACACACAGACACAAGCACCGAACACGCTGCTACAAGCCATGTCCAAGATGCGGTTAACCCTCAGCATCTTCAGCAGAGAGGCAGCAGATTTGATGTCCCTCTTCAACAAACACACATACAAGCAGACACTGAACTGATTTAGATGGCGATGGTGTGGGAGCCAGATCCTTATGACACTAGAATGTTCCACAGCCTCATTACGAGCTTGGCTGGAAAGCTCCACAAGCATTTTAGGGCCAGCGGCCATCAAGCAATTGTCACTTCTCTTCAGCCACAGCTCTGTTCGTTCCATGTCAGTGGGTGGATGGGTGTGTGTGTGTGGTTGCATGTCTAACAGCCTGAGTGGGAAAGGAGCAGTAAAGGGTGAAAATGTGTCAAGTGTAAGACCAAGAAATTTCTTGACAGATGGAAACAGGAGAAAGTTCCTCTTTGTGGCAAAAAAAATATATATATATTTTAGGTGCTGCCATCATCTCGCTGCATATCCCTCTGTTAATTAGTGAACACTTACAGGAATTTTCCCACTTTGACTCTCTAATATTCGGTCTTCATTTTGCTCCCAGGCAGGCTTGTCATGTGACCCACGGATACCACCATCATGTGACCTAGATTAAACAGTTTGAATCACAGGGTGGAAGCACAATGTGTCACAGCCCAGACCATGACATCTTGTGGGTTTCTGTAGGATCGCATGACCTCCATTCAATAACCCCCCCCCCCCTCCCCCCCCCCCAGAGCTCGGTGGTCTCTAACAGGCCAGAGGTAAAATGACTCAGACTGACACCTATGCAAGGCCACTGACACCAAAGTGTGACATACAGGGAGCAGTGTGTACTCACCACACATTGCACCAGGGTGGCAGCCAAAGACTCCCTTGTTTCTTCTCTTTATCCGAGCATCTTTTTAGTGCTCCCCCCCTCTTTGTCCTGCATGTTTCTGTCACCTCCTCCTCCTCTTCCTTCTTCACCTCCCTTTCCCCCGTCCCACCGTTGCTGTTCAGGTCCAGCTCTTGTCACAGATGAGGGTAATCCATGCACACGCGCACACAGTCTGACATAGCTGGCATCAAAGCTCAATGCCAACACGTATTAATCGATGGTCATACCCACATTTGTGCAGAAGAAACGGTTCATCCATCAGCTCTGTCCCACATTAACACACAGCTGGTCCGTCCACAGCAGGATGGAGAGTGTGGCACTCTGTCGTCCTGCGTAATTGTCTTGAAATGAGCAAGTTATTCAAGTCGGAGAGAAGGCAGTTTCTAACTTAACGCCCGGATGACATTAACTCATTTAAAGTCAAAAGCAAAAAAGAGTGAATATTGTCACCAGTCCAAAGATGCTTTATGCCAAGGCTGACAGAAGAGTCTCCCTGTGTGTTTCCTCAAGAGGTCTTCCACTGGCCAAATCTCTGTAATGAGGCCATTTTCTGAGAAAAGGGACTTCTCCAGTCAGTCCATGACAAGATAATTATAACATAAGCCTCAGGGATGTTGGGTAATCTCACCTGACAGGGATTCAGAATACAATTTCAATCCACCATGTTCATCTCCGTTGTTGCCAAAGAAAAGAGGAAGAGGATTACATTATCTCATGAAAATGGATTCCTCTTTTTGCTTTTGCTGTTCCACATCAACGTCCAGATTTCCTCCTTTTAGTCATTCCATTGTATCCGAAGGGTTTCATAGCTTGCCAAATGTCCTCCAGGAAGCAAGCTTTGGCTACATTTTTTGGCATTTTGTGTCAACATGAGGCAGCAGCATCCCTTATGGCCATTATGTGACGCAGGTTGTCTGTTGAGCTGTAAAAATCTGGTAGAATAGAAAATCAGCTGCCCAAGTTCTTTCCAGAGTCGCTTGTAGGCATAAATTTTTAACAGGTACCTTGTAATGTGTTTGTATCACAGTTGAGGTTTCCAATTTGTATCCATGGAATAATCCTCCTTTTTCTCCAGTTTTTCTGTATCCTTGCTTTAAATATCAAGTTTGGTGTGGCTTATGTCACTTTTTCTGCTCTCTACCTTGGTCTCATGTGATCAACCCTGTTCAAGCGTCTTCTCTCATTGGCCAACCTCCGGTTTTCCGTCCCTTTAAAGCTAAGAGACAGTCACTCAGGACTTCCTATCAGATGAAGCGATTGTTCATTAATGCAGCCCTCCTGACTTTTGAAGCTCCCCATCCACAGTCCTCGGAGAAATCCTTCACTCAACCTTCCCTCAGCCACCTTAAGTCATACTAAACGCTTAAGTTCCTAAACCCGCCTTGCAGCAAGCGGATTCACTCGACCTATTCCTCACTTCTCTCCGGCATGGCAGCCTCCATCCTCATCCCGTCCTTCGCCTGTCTGGTGACAGCTCACTTGTGCTCAAGCCCCTTCTGTATTTGCTCCACATTCCTTCTCAGCATTCCTCCAGCGCTGCTGCTCCTGCTACTCCTCTTGCCTGCAGAATACAGTGTCTCCTCGCTGCTGTGCTCTGAGTCATCCAGCTCACTCTCCTCCCTTTTCTTTCCAGAAGCTTGCAAATGTCCCCCCCCCAACCACCACCTCACCCAACCCCCCCTTTTTGTCTTTTATGGTGGTGCCTCGTCTCTCTAAGAACCCATCAGGATTCGTTCAGCGTGTCTCTCCATCCCTGACACCAAAGGGATGCCCTTGCATCATCTGGACAAGGGTTGCCTGTATACATACAGTGAAATAGAAAGACAAAATACAAAGAATGTGAGCTAGAAGAGGCAGGAGTTTAAGTGAGCATGTGTTCGGTCTTTTTGTCCTCGATGTTGCCAATTGTCTTAGTTTGATTTCCTTTCATGCTGGAGCAATGTCTTGTGTGTGTTGCGGCCTCTGGTGCAAGAATGCTCTTGTCCCACCCCCATCTGTTTAAAGCCCGCTGTTGGTTCTTCAAGTGGCTGTCAGGGGAAAACAATACAGTACAGTGACTATTGCCTGGAAACACAACAAGATAACAGAGGGGTGCTCTGAGAGCAGAACAGAAGAACCAGAGAAGGATGTGCATGAAAAAAAGATGCCCCCAGGAAGTGTGGAAGTGACAGCAAAGGAGATACAAATGGAGAGAGAGGAAGGGAGAAGATGAAGAGGCAGAGGAGGAAGGAGATGGGGAAAAGAGTGGAGGAGGAGGGAGCTGTTGTGTGGGTGGAACGGAGACAAGATTGTGGATGGCTGGAGAGTTAAGGGAACATGAGAGTTTGCAGGGTAATGAGGAGATGAGAGCATGTGTCGACAAATGCACATGGCCTAATGAAAGGATAGATGGATAGACGTGTAGAGGTAGGGACACGTAGGCATATGCATGAGTTTTTGGGTGGATGCCCCCTCAGGAAATCTTTCATGCACCTGTTAAGAAGAGGCTCCGTTTTGACATTATATTAATTAATACTCTAACTATTGAAAATATGCTCTATGAGTATTTGATTTGTTGCTTGCTTGTTGATGTTTTACCTGTGTGGGATCCCTGTCCTCTCTCTGACAGCGCACAGCTCCTCCTTTTTAAAATGTTTCCTCCCTCATCGCTCTCTGCCTGCTGCTGCAGCCTCTGCTGCCTGTGCTATATCACTGAAACGCAGCATCCCTCTTCCCTTTCTCCACTTCCTCTCTGTCACTCTCATTCCCCTCCCCTCCTTTCCCTTTGTACTCCTCTCTATATTTGTCCTCCTCTACCTGCACTTCTGTCTCCAAGTTTCATATGCTCACCCTTTTCATCCTCTGTCTCCACTCTCCTCCCCTCCTCCCCATATTCCAGCAATGCCTCTCCAACTCCCTCACATCTAGTCTTCCATCCTACGCTCGCTGCTGTTGGACCTCCCCCTCTGAGGGAAGCTTCGAGAACACAGTGGACAGACTCGGGGAGAGGGGAGCTCTCAGGACATGTGAAACAGCATTTACAACTTTGCCTTATGAATAAAACACAAATACATTCATTTCTTCTCATATGCATGCATGTCTTCATTGGCTTGCTCATCCTGAAAAATTAGGCAAGGGTTTTGCGATGCCTGCTTACCTGAGCAATATCTGTGGTGCAACCAGACATTCTCATTGAGTTTTTTTGCCCCCTAAATTTCAATGTTATATTTTATAGAAATAGAGTTGAATAATGTTCAAACGACAGCAGAAATGACAACTATAGACAGTCTGATGTCTAGTGAAAGAAAGACATTGTAAATCATTTGAATTCTGAGGGATTCTCAAGATTTCTCCGAGACTCACAGTCGGATTAAGCCAGTTAAGCTCACGGCTCCTCACAGCTGAAAAAGTATGTGCACTTAAGAAAGATCTTTGTCAGTTTCCATCTAACATATTCTGTTACCTGCAAGTTTTGATCAAAAGTGATTGTTTCAATATGGCTTGATGTCAACACATTTGCAAGCATCATTTGAGTTTGTAGCTAGGGCTGTATGGTGGAGCAATTCTTAGAACTGTTGTCTTGTACCGAGAAGTTCCTGCATTTGAACGCTGACTGAAACATTGCTGCGTGGTATGCATATTCCCTTGGGGTAGTTTGGCTTCTTATCACCAAAACATGCATGTTAAGTGAATTAGTCTCCCTAAATTGCATTTGTGTGTGAGGGTTTGCATACATGGTTGTTTGCCTGGCGATTAACTGACAACCTGTCCAGGTTACCCAAGGATCACTGGAAACAGGTGCCAGCTCTCCATGCCCTTCAACGATTGAAAACTGGATGAATGGTAATTATGATGCTGCAGCATTCTTAAAGTGCGTTCAAATAGAAAGCGAAGTAGACATTTGGAGCGAGTGATATACATTTTGTCTCAATGTAAAGGTGCTTTCAGGAGTATATTAACGGTCCATGAGGTGTTCCGAGCAATACAAAGGGCACGAAATGGGTGAAAAGGGCGAAGCTGTGAACAGCACGAATACAGCAAAGCAAATTTAAAAAAAAAAATCTGAACTAAATTCGCATCATGCAAAAGGTTCTCCTCCACCATTTTTTTAGCAGAAATTTTTTTTTTATGTGTTACATATTTAGACAGTACAATTAGGCTATATTTCTATTGAGCAATGATGGATTTACTCACCGAAGACATAGTTGGTGCTCTGAAGGGAGAGCTGTGTCCCTCAATGTAGGACAGCAGCTCCTCATGCTGGGCCACATTACATAAAGCCTCGACTTGCACCGTAAAATCCATCTTCCCTGCTCCATGAATTAATTACAATATAATAATTGGTGTCCCAGAATGAGATCTGTCCTCCTGATTCTGTTCAGATGGAAGTCCTGCTGGAAGCGATCCTCATCCCCAAGCAGCTACAGGTGGTGGTACTCGATGAACCAGGTGCATCTTTGGAGGATCTGGTGGACCCAGGGGCACCGATGCCGTTGTTCGGCTTTCCACGTTACAAACAGCACCGTGAGTTGCTCCGTAAAATCCATCTCCATCCATCTGTATTTAGCTAATTTTAATAAATAAATTCCAATCAGGTTTTAATACACCAAAGTCTGCATTTGAGTAAAAGCCATTGGATAGCTGTGGTCCTATTTACTTGGAAATTAAAGAGAATGTAAAAAGTGTGGTAATTAAAAGACAAATGTTTTGTGTTGTAACTAACATCTAATTGTAAGATTTGAAGTTGTCTGCAATAATGTTGCCCTAGTTAAAAATAAAACATTTCCATCTGTACGAGCCGCCCGGGCTGGTCGGCCAAATCTTTCTTGAAATGCAGAACGAGGGCCACACAAAATCAGTACAGGGGCCGCAAATGACCCCCGGGCCACACTTTGGACACACCTGTCCTAGAAGCTTCATAAGAAGTTGAGGCAAAAGGACACCATTCAGGCCATTTTCACTCTATTTAATTGACATGATGCTGTGCACACTGGTACATATTGATGATACACAGGACAGGGTAAATCAATGGCTTTTTCCTATGCAGAAGGAGTCTTACAATGGAAATCAGCACTGATCGGATTTCCTTTTATGGGGTGAAAAACACATTTGGCACGATTTTAACACATTTGGCTAAATTGTGACAAATTGCCCACAAAACCTTTGTAGAACAAATGTGTTTCAGTTGATTTAGTCCAGATCTGCTGCAGTAATTGTCAAGATCTGGATATAGAAAGTCTGTGGCTTCTCCTATATTTTCCGAAGGGCTTTCATTGTGTTTTTCTGTGTTTATTTTGAAATTTTTTTGGGTGAGGCTCAAATAATTAGATTTTTTCTTTGTTTGATTACCTACAAATAAGGCATAGTGACATTGGCAATAGTGGATCACACATCACACAATTACCGAATGTTTTCAATTACCCTTTTTAACTATGGAGCAGTTCTTTATTTATATCAGGTATGTTATTTCATGTGGAAATTACCCCTAAATCCCTCTGGGCCTAAGTGGTTAATGCTGCTTGGTATGGACCTTTTGCTTGACCTGGCTACATCTATTGCATATAGAAGATGCGGTGACATAGCGTAACAATACATCATTTGGAGTTTTGCCAACCCAGTGTGCCCATTGTAAGTGCTTTGTCTGATAATACGAGAAAACAAAACACAAAACAAGCACAGAATCATGCTTTAAAAATTGTACCTATACTAGACACTTTGGTTTGCTCATAGTAATATGCAAGCACGCATCAATCTCATCATGTAGTCGAAATGAATAATACAACACTAGTCCGCAGAGCACCAAATAAATATGCAACACATCTTCCTTTATATTATTGTCATATGCATATATATCTGACTGAATACAGTTATACTTACATGGCAATTCAGATTAGTACACAAAACAACCTGCAGCCATCCAGAACACATTTCCCTATAGCCAATGCTTTCACCCTCTAAAATCTCTTGCAGTGTATTGAACATATATGACAATCTGCACCTTTTAAGAGAGATAGCAATATTTAAAGAGAGCTTTTTTTTACATTGTTTGAAAATGATGTCCATATAGCCTACTTTTCTTCAAATAAAAGTTGAGATGCCAATTTCAGCCATACTATGGCTGCCTTCCTACTAGTGAGCCCGCTCTATAACTGAACTTTATAAGAGCCTGGAACAGCTTGAAAGACAGCATAGCAAGCTGCCCGTCTACATACATTTTATTTTACCGAGTAGAAACAGAAAGAAACTCAAGGATGTATCTGATGGAAATAATCTAACAGAGAACAGATAAAGCAACACAATGAACACAAAAGAGATCTAAACAAGGCAAAACCTAGCAAGAAGATGATGAAAATCAAAACATAAACCCAGTGAATTGTGACATTTAATTTTATTTCTGAATATATTTTTTCAAACTAAGCGTCACACAATCCAAAAGCCTGTGCCATTTTTGGTACTATCTGTTCTGCTTTTTAAAGTTGGCATTCAATTATTCAATTAAATTTTAGTTATATAGCGGCAATTCACACATGTCACCTCAAGGCACTTTACAAAGTAAAATTCAATCAAATCATCCAGACAGATTACTCAAAATGTTTCCTATCTAAGGAAAACCAGCAGATTGCATCAAGTCTTGACAAGCAGCATTCACTCCTCATGAAAGAGCGTAGAGCCACAGTGAACAGTCGTCTGCATTGTTGATGGCTTTGCAGCAATCCCTCCTATTGAGCATGCATGAAGCGACAGTGGAGAGGAAAAATCTTCTTTAACAGGGAGGAAAACCTCCAGCAGAACCAGACTCAGTGTGAACGGTCATCTGCCTCAACCGACTGGGGGTCAGAGAAGACAGAGCAGAGACACAAAAAAGCACAGAAGCACACACTCCAGAAGACCAAATATAAGCATTGAAAAAGTTTTTTAAAAATATATATATGACTGCTTCAAGAAGCAAAATAGACACTTTATGGTGGTATGCAATTCTTTACGACTGTCCCTGGATAGGAGGCTGAGCGCGACAAGGATAGAAGGCCAAGTTGTTTACCAGACAGTTATTCTTTCTTACTTTATTAAGAGTGATCAAATCATAAAAGCTGTTATGTATTATATTCAAACGCTCAGTAAGCAGGAGGAAGAATTAATACATTTTAATGAACAGAAAGGTACAGCACAGACATTTTTGACTTTTCACTTTTTGTTTTTTTTACAACAGAAGTTCCAAAAAAAAGTAAAAAACAAACAGAAGCATCACCTTCACAACAGAAGCATTTTCGACCAGATGTTATGGACACAACTAGAATGAAGCCAATTTAATACAAAGGTTAGGATTTGATTTTAGACTGCTCACTTCTCTGAGGTTTACATTGTGAGTTTCTGTTTGGCCCGCACTAATAGTTACTTTATGTCTGTCTCAACTGGTAGGACTAAACATAAACAACCATCTGGACTAAATGGGAGTTTAATTTGACCAATATGATGGAGTGATGGTTGATATGCAATCCATTTGCTAAACGGGAGATTGTTTTTATGTCACAGAACCATGTGGTGACATTTAGTTTTAAAGGACAATGTAAAAAAAAAAATAAAAAAAATTTTAAATCATATATTAGCGTAAATTATGGGACCAGAATTTAAGAAAAAAATAACAACTGTGACCTAAAGTTATTATCAAAGATGCGTTAAAGTAAAAAGAAAAGAAAATCACAAAGGCCCAAAACCGAAAGGGAAACAACAGGCAGTGGGCAAAGAAAGTCTGTGGACTACTCAATAGGCCCACATAGACAAAAATAAAAGTATCCATACCCCAAAGATGTAGTGACTTAGAAGTGCAATGCATTAATTCTCTGTTTTGCAGACGTGTGCCTAAAACATGAAGCATTATGATTACAGAGTAATGAGTGATTGTTTCAGTTGGTAAATAAAATACATAATTATCTTGAAGGACTAGAAATGAACGAAATACATTTTTTGTTGTTTTTTATTTAAATATATACCAGTGATATGTTGATTCTGGACAATGATGGTGCAGGACAATGTTGGTGCAGTTCTACTCCTCCATCATTGAGTCCATCCTCACCTCCTCCATCACCATCTGGTACGCTGGTGCCACCGCTAAGGACAAGGGCAGACTGCAGCGTGTCATCCGGTCTGCAGAGAAGGTGATTGGTTGCAATCTTCCATCTCTCCAGGAGCTGTTCACCTCCAGGACTCTGAGGCGTGCAGGGAAGATTGTGGCTGATCCCTCGCACCCCAGTCACAGACTATTTCAGTCACTTCCCTCTGGCAGGAGGCTGCGGTCCATCAGGACCAGAACCTCACGCCACAAGAACAGTTTCTTCCCATCTGCTACCGGCCTTATGAACAAGGCCAAGAGCCGCCCGTGAAACTGGACACGGCCTCTCTCCTACGGTGGCAGGACTTACAAGCTTCTGCGTTACATTAACGCACAGTTTACTGAGTGTATATAGCTTCTGTATATATATCTATTTTATTTTATCTTATTTTATTTTTTGTCTGCACCATCAACACCAAGTCAAATTCCTTGTAAGTGCAAACCTACTTGGCAATAAACTTGATTCTGATTCTGAGGAGCTGTGTGTGTGTGTGTGTGTGTCAATGATAAACAGTTAATCATTTTGATGTACGAAAGACTGGTGGTAAAGAGAGATGGATGATCTTTAAGCACGTTAAAAGAACATGTGTGTGATAATGGTTGTAGATTTAACCAAGTTAAGCAGGTCAAACCGCAGCTGAACGGACCATTGTGAGGTGCAGCACTGCGCAGCTCAAACGAGTAGCTCAGACCAACACCCGATCATTGGGCTGTCCCCGTCCCTCAAGCTCATACCAGCTAGTGTTTGCTAAGGCTGTACTTTTATGTTGCTCTCAAACATCCGTGTTGTACTGTTAGCTTAGCGTGTACCACCGTTCAGCATTTCGTTTTTGTTGTCTGTATGCCTGGGAAGGTTTCTCCGAACAACGCTTTTGTGCTTAACTTGTCTATAAAGAGGGTCTCATGTTCTCTTCTTGCTGTGCTTTACATGTTAGAAGACCTTAAGACTTCCAGCAGCAGCAGCTGCTCCTTATTTGGGTCAGGTGAGTGGCTACAGGGAGGTCTGTAATACAGTGGGGAAAACCTTGCATGTTCATGCCGAACCGCCATGGTACAGCGTTAAAACCAGCTGACGCGGTGGGTGGAGCTCCGCTTGGGTGGGTAGGTAAGGGGTTGAGCTCGGCTAGGGTTGCAATTTAAGTAAGTAAAACCTGATTTATATAGCATGCATCTCTCTGGATAAAAATCATAAAGTGCTTTACAACAGAAGGTAAAAAAAATCAAATACAAGGTGAAGTGCCCACTGATTGTGATGTAATAATCGGGAGTTTTTTTTTAAATGGCAACAAGACATTTACTTATTACCAAGAAATTACTGGATGGTTTATTTAGCACTTGGACTGCTTTTAGAAGCAAGAGAGATCCAAATAAAAAGTACAACAATGTGCAAAAAGTTTTGAATTTGCATAATAGGTCACTTTAAGTATCTTGCTTTAATTTTTAAATGCCTAAATGGTCTGGCACCCCCTTACCTTAATGAGCTTTTACGTCCACAGATCCCCAGGAGATCTCTGATCTCAAGATCAAAAGCTCTTAGTTGCTCCCAGGACTTGGCTCGTGACCACAGGACACAGAATTTCTTTTAGGCGCTGCTCCTGGATTCTGGAACAATCTCCGTCTTTCTATGAAATCTACTGGAACTTTAAATGTTTATAAATCTTTTTTTTTAAAAACTCATCTTTTTAAACTTACTTTTAATCCCACGGAGCACGACCATTAGGCCAGTCTTTGTTTCTTCTTTGTGTTTATTGCTGATTTTATCATTTATACTGTGAAATGTGTTTTTCAGTACTTCCTTTTATTATTCCGTTTTTATCTTTTATTCTCCTGTACAGCACTTTGGTTGCCTGTTGCTTTTTGAAGCGCTTTTTAAATGAACAAATAAATGAATCCCACCTTTCCTCATTAATAAGGATTCACTGTCCACAGCAGGACAATGAAACACAAGAAGCGGAGACATGGAGTGGGCGATATAAATGAGGGGAGAGTGGATGAGCCACATTAGAAATTAAACACATCTGGAGATACACACGTTTGTCTATCACTATCCCAATAAAGACAATAAGGATTATGGATCAGTTTACGTTCAAAGCGGATGGAAACTAAGGGATGCAGGACTGCAGTATGTGTGTGTGGGTGCTTATGTATGTATATGCTTGTGTTTGTTCATGCAGGCATGTACTCATGTGGATACAAATTTCGTGGATTAAGCCCTGTGTGAATTGTCAGGCTACTTTATTCAGTTGTTCCACTTCAGTCCATCTTTCGCATTTCTTTCTTAATCCGCTCAGCGTTGTTTTGGGAGCTTTTTGGGTAAAATATTTTTACATAACATTCTAAAGCAATGTGAGAAGATGGGATGATTGGCTTCATAAATTGATTTTTAAAGATCATTAAGAAGTACAAAAATGTTGGTTATGCCAGTGTAAAGATTGCCTGTAAAAAGTTTTCCTTTTATCTGTACTCTTTTCTGTGACTGATGTATAATGATGTATATGATCTATAAAGACGTCCCATTCTTTCATTCATCCACATCTATGATTCCCTATATTTAGTCTAATAGGGGTCAGGGATATCTACTATCTTAAACAGACAGGTCGTTACAGATAATTAATGTCACAGTTAAATCATCTTCTATAAAAACCAAAGTCACTTCTGCAACATAATTTGCTCATTTTACTCTTGCTTTTTTTTTCTATTATTATTATTATTATTATTATTATTATTATTATTATTATTATTATTATTATTATTATTATTATTATTATTATTATTATTATTATTATATACATCCCGACTTTAATGACTTTACAATTAACAATCTGGCTATTCTGAAACAAATTAACCAGGTCATCAAACGATTCTACAAAATCATTATCCCAGTAACAAAGCTGAACATAACACAGGCATTATTATATATAAAGAAATATTTTAACATACAGACAGAAACACGTACTTATTTTCTCATTGAAGTCAGCAGCTAACCATGTAGTAGAGAAACTCCACTTGAGCGTGTGGCTCTCTCTGGTGTTTAATTTGGGAATTGCAGGGTGGTCTACAAATCAGATTCGGTTGTGAGCTGAACTGCAAACAGTACCAGCCCAGTCTGAAGCTGCCTACAGCTATTTGCTGACTTATGAAGCCTCTTAAAACTTGAATTCACCCAGGCTACAGTGATAAATGTGGCAATGGTTCTCGTCCAAAGGGAAACATTCACTGATATGTTAACATAGTCTTAATGTAAAGCTAACTATTTCTGCTGCTTATGTCTGAGCTGACATAATTCCAAACACTTTTTAAGGTTTTTGTAAATTGATCAGTATTAGACTTTTTCCTGCAGCTCTGTACTTCCTGAAACCATACGAAATATTTTTAGCTTTCAAAACATCTTTCTATTTTTACACATTATGATGCTAAACATTTATTTCCTCATAGTAAAAATATTTCTTCTGATTATGCTTCAGTTAAATAAACAATTAAATGTTATTACTTTTTACCTATATGCATTTCTCTAATCCACTTATCTGTAGAAGTTGGGATATATTGTAAAATAAAATACTGAAAAAAATGTAAAATGTTAAATTTCCCAAGTCCTTTTCATTTTAAACTAAATTAAGTGACTGGTGTGATTCAAGCCATGCTGGCATGTATTCAATTTAATTAATAGTTGTCTCTTTGGTGGTTGCTGCCATAAAACAGCTTTGTCCAAACTATGCATGGAAAATATATAAGAGAGGTCAGTGATTCTGTGCTGTCTGGTGGGCCTAACTAAAACCTCCTAGAACGTAAATAAATACATTACCAAAAATTTGAGTCTTAGTGCTGTATTTTATCCACTCACCTTCTCTTTCAGACTTGCCTTTGAAATAACCAGAGCCAGCTCTGTTCATTTTGGTGATAAGATAACAGATTAGCCCACCACCCAAACATTAACAGGAACAGCTCAATCATAGACCTTTAATACTGAATCTTGTGAATAAGCTTTTCTAGCTTTTCATGTCCTGCATACAACCTGAATAAATACTGATGCTTGTAGTCTATATTCCATGTGTAAATTGAATTTGGAATAAAATATCTACCGTTATTATACTGATAGTAGAATATAAGACAGCTTTTCACAGAAACTATCATGCAATATTGAATTCCACCTTGCCTTTTGTCATATGAAAGTTCAGTGATGCTTGGTGGTTTTTCCTATTTATTTTCTGTGCTGATGCATTCTTTTATAGTCTCCAGGTTTGGACAAATAATCAAAACCATTCCAGATCAGTAGGCCAGAACAATTTTAATATGTAATGGTGCAAATACTGTGATAGTTTTGTGGGTATTTGACAGAATTTTACCAAAAATATGCATTTCTTTTCGGTATTTAGTCATCATTTCTTAAAAAAAACTAAAAAAAAAAAAAAAACCTAGGCAGCCACGTGCATGGCATATATGCCAAGAGCTTGTTGTAGAGATAACACATCCTCATAAGATCTAAAAGGTTATATTGAGCTCAATGGATGCAGCTGAATGAAACTCCTCGGGTGTAAACGGCTGTGAACAATTGTGAAGCACGGAAAATACCTCTCAAGGCCGTAGATAAAATTGTGTGCAGTAGCTTTGCTTGGACAAACAACGCCATAAAATGTTTCCCCCGAGGCTTTCATCGGCACAACACAGCAAGCAGGTAGCACAAGAAAGCCAACAGCCGTTTTAATGGAGAGTTTTTAAATAGAAAAATCAATGAAAATGTACAATTCACAGATATTCAGTCATTAAGAAAAGATAAAAACAATTGGTTTCAAATTGGATAGGGGCTCAGCAAGTCCACCCCAGAGGAGAAGTTTGGAAGCCAAAATCAAGGCAACACAGGAATAAATAAGCCAATTATGATTTTTCATAAAGGTGCAACCGGAAAAGAAATGACCAACAAATACAAACAGGAATGCCTATGACAGGAAAAGAGTCAGGCATGGGCAGAGGTGGGTCCGGTAGCCAAAAATATTTCTTAAATAAGGGTAGCACTACTTCAACATGTTTTCACTCCAATAAAAGTTGCCAAACAAGAAATTACTCAAGAAAGACTAAAAAAGTAATACCTACAAAGGCTACTCAAGCACCGAGTTGTGTACAAATTCCAGTACCTTAATTCAATTAAATTCAAATCAATTTTATTTATATAGCGCCAATTCATGAAACGTGTCATCTCAAGGCACTTTACAAAGTCAAATTCAATCATATTATACAGATTGGGTTAGATTATACAGATTGGTCAAACATGTCCTATATAAGGGAACCAGTTGATTGCATCAAAGTCCCGACAAGCAGCATTCACTCCTGGAGAAGCCTAGAACTATAGGGAGAGTCGTCTGCATTGTCCATGGCTTTGCAGTAATTCCTCATACTGAGCAAGCATGAAGCGACAGCGGAAAGAAAAACTCCCCATTAACGGGAAGGCAAAACCTCCAGCAGAACCGGGCTCAGTATGAACGGTCATCTGCCTCGACCGACTGGGGGTTAGAGAAGACAGAGCAGAGACACAACAAGAGAGACAAAAAAGCACAGAAGCACTCATTGATCCAGTAATCTGTTCTACATTAGATGGTAATAGCGGGTGATCTGTCTTCCCTGTATGATTTCACAGTTAACAGAACGTCAGACCAGGTGTACCTACTATGAAGAAAAAAGAGAGAGAACAAAAAGATAAAAGCTGAAATGACAATAGTCATTTCAATGTAATGCAATGCAAAACTGGAGAACAGTAGAAATCAGTAGAGTGAGAAAAATAGGCCCTGATGTCCTCCAGCAGCCTAAGCCTATAGCAGCATAACTATAGAGGTAGCTCAGGGTAACATGAGCCACTCCAACTATAAGCTTTGTCAAAAAGGAAAGTTTTAAGATTAGTCTTGGTTCCACAGGAGAGGAGCCTGATAGCTAAAGGATCTGCCTCCCATTCTACTTTTAGAGACTCTAGGAACCACCAGCAGACCTGCAGTCACTTCAGCGAAGTGCTCTGTTAGGAACATACCGGGTAATCAGAGCTCTGATATATGATGGAACTTGATTATTAAGGGCTTTATACGTTAGAAGAAGAATTTTAAATTCTTGAGGAGTTTCAGTCAGGCTTCAGTACCTTAAAGTCCATAATTATAATTATAATTATAATTATATATATATATATATATATATATATATATATATATATATATATATATACGACGAAATACAAAGTAACAAAGGCACTTTTTTGACTCATTTTTAACATTAAACTAAACCAATACTTACAGCTGTTAATGTATATACAGTATGTTAAAACAGTGCAAAATACTTTCATAAATAATATGTACTTTTTACTGTATGTTAACTTGACCTCCAATGGCTCAATGAGCTCAGCAGATAGAAATAAATCTTATAAACAACAAAGCTTGTGTAAAACAAGGAGTGTGACTGCCTCCTTGTGGACGGACAGAAAATCTAAATGTTTTAATTTTGACAAGTTGTGTACATTAATATAATGCTTCATACTGAAACTGAAGCAAATGAGCACCAATGGATCTGCTACAAACACATATACTATTTTATTGGACCTTTTTAATGTGAGACATGAAAAAATAATATAGTGCATGCTAACAAACACTGTATTAATTGCTTTCCATCTCACTGAACTGAGACTCCCTTTTGAACTACATTTACTGCTGACACAGTACAATAGCTTATAGTATGGGCTACTATTTTAAAGGCACTACTCATAAAACATGACTGCTAAGAAAAAAAAATGTTTAATCATCAGTCTTAACGATCTAAAAGCCATGTGTTGAAAACATCTGACTGACTTTCTGGCCACAAAATGTTTGAATGGATGACTGGAGCTGTCACTATCCTGTAAATAGGTCTGAAAACCACTTCAATAGGTCACATATTATGATTAATGGACACTGAATAACAAGTGTTCCTTTTGCTTCCTGTTGAGAGTGATAAAAGTTTAACTGCAGATCTGAATAACATAAAAACTGAGCTTGAGACACTACTGTGTGCAAAATAAAAAAAAGCAATAGTAAACCGCTTTGTTCCTTCTTTGTTTTCCTTTCCTTTATAACAACACATAAATCTAAAATAAAGAAGAAAGAGATTGATTTGCAATAAACTTTATTCATATCACAGGCATCCCGTGCCCACTTTGGGTAAGAAATGTTACTCCCGCTGCAACTATTGACACTTCAGGTAAAGATGTGAAAAAGCCCTCATAATGCATCTGTTATTGCAGAAGTACAAATAAATTTAGGAAAAGACTAAGGTCAATTTCACTACATTTATTCAGTATGGAAAACACAATCTTTGTTTTGTCTTCACCATTCTGAAGGGAAAGGGGGCTCTCTGTGAATCAGACTTTAATCCCAGGAAAATAAAAAAAAGTATTTGAAAACTGATTAAAAGTTCCTGTTTAAAACGGTACAGTATAAATTCAAAACAGAAATGTTCCAGTCACATTTGTTTTATCCCAAGTGTTAGCAAATCCACCAGTGATTTTGTTACATAAATTATTATTTTGCAATGATTTTTTTTTTGTCTTCATGGAAAAACATGATTTTATTAAAGGATGGATCTTTCTAAATCTTTCTTCCACTGAAATAAAATATTTTTCCCCACATCTTTACCATAGGTGCCAATAATTCAGTTGGGTACTGTAACTTAAAAAATGTTATTCCATTCACTGTACAAAATGTCCAGCATTTCTGGGTTAATTTTTTTACATTCAAAACGTTTATTTAAAAGATTTACATCTTGAGTTAGAAAATATTCTGAAAAAGTAAAATATAAAAATATATATTGCAACAGACAGGCCTGGTTTTGAATAAGAAAACAATTTAATTCAGTTTCATCTTCTGATTAAAATAATGATTTGATGGGCTCCTTCATTAAACAGAGGTTAGAATAGCTGAATAGTACAAAAATAGACTGCAGTTTCTGCAATAGTGTGCATAATTTTGTTGTTGATTTGACAAGTTGTTGGCCTGGTTTACAGAAGACTGAAGTGAATATATTCAATAATTCAAAGGAGACCAACTAAATAGCTGAATATAAAAAAGTGTGGTAATTAGAAACATTAATCTGTATGCAAAAAAATCATATGTGTGAAGGAAATTTGGAAATCATGAATTCTCAAGCACTGGAAAATGTGCAGAACAATGAAGCATTTTATCACTGCTGCGCTTTCACATTAGCAACTCTGACTGGTTTGTTCATTGTTTTTTTCTGCTGACTCGGTAATACTCAAAAACTTCCAAACCAGTCAGCAGTAAACTATGTAGACAAGTTTCTGGAACCCAGACTTACATGTGTTTTCTATAATGTGTTTGACATTTTTAACAACACACACACACATACACAAACACAGGCACACAAACACACACATCTCCCTTTGGAGTCATGTACAAAGTTCAATCAAACCTGGCCTTTTATGGAAGTAGCTTCTGGTGTTAATTAAATTCAAGATGCATGTTTCTGACCCTGAGGCACCTTGTAGAAGCACTGCCATTTAAAAAACATTTTCTTTACTATATGCCGGGTTCACACGGCAGGATAATTATCCAATTTTTGCCCCGATCTTCCCCTTCCGTCAATCTTAAAGGGCAACTGACCCCAAATTTGTTTTTTTTGCAAATTAACTGTTAAGATGATTGTCTTATAGTGCTGTCTACATATCTCATGCATTATTTTGACAAATTACTACATATTAGTTGAAATCGTGCTTTTGTGTATGAAACTGTCGGTGTGGCGCCCCCCTAAGGTTTAACAGGTGTCTTGTATTGAATTTCAAACCAGTATTACTATTGGTTCAAAATATTTTGTGATGTCACCCAGAAAAACCGACATCATTGTGGGTTAGAAATGCATCTCCGTCTTGTACTTGCCTCCATAGCGAGCACGGTTGCCAACTTAGCAATTGTTAGGCTATATTTAGCAACTTTTCAGATGTCTATAGTGACTAGCAACAAATCTAGCAACTTTCTTCTGTGGTATTGACGACTTTACATGAAAGCACCAATCGTTCTGCAGCTGCTGTCTTGAGACAGCAGTGAGTCCTGCTGTGAGTCCTTCCCACGTCCCCAAGCGCTGTCTCATAGGCAGACAGCTGCTGCTTCATCTTGAAACCCGCCTGCAGTCAGAGCAAAAAGAGTGGAGAGGATACCAACTCCACTCCATTTCCACATTGCAAATAAATCACGCATACGCAAAGCTGGCAGTGATCCCGCCCTTGATTACAAAGCGAGATAAAAAGCACGGGCTTCTGGTATCGCTGAGTCAGCACTTTGAGCCAGTGGTGCAAACTAATAAGAGTCTGGCCCACAGGGCTCTTCAAAGACTCCCTCAACCACTGGTGACAAGAGGGATGAAAAATCCTTCAGCTCAAAAGACCGATCCGTGGCATGGTTCAATATTGCAAATTAAGCTAGCTGCTGCTTTTCCTCGCGTTTCCCTCACAAGATTTCCCATCTGATATCTGGATGTTAGCGAGGGAAATCTGTTTGTGTGTGGTGGTGTTTGTCGTTTGAATGAACACAACACTGCACGAGCAAATATCCACAATTGTTTTATATCTACGATTGTTTTATTGTCATGTGTGGGGTCTCGAAGGTTTTGAAAATTAACTGACAATTTTAAAATCTTGCCGTGTGAACCAGGTCTTACCATTGTAACTTGATCAAACTGAGAAACCAGAATGACAACAGGTTAGTGTAAGATAAAAAAAAAAACACAGAAAATAATATTTTCTTATTGGGAACCCCTCTTGAAAAAAAAAAGGTAAATTTGGTTTTCAGAAATAGAATAGAGTAAAACTATGGGTGTCACAGCGCATTATTCCAGCCTTCTCCTTCTTCTTAATGCATGCTAATCGCAGATCACCCCTACATCTTCCTCATGAGAACAGTTGTGTTTCCCCACCTTTGACCTCTTGCATTCCAGCAGGGATCTTTCCCCACCCTCACACTCCACGTCATCCAGCAGGATCCTAACCCTGCTGCTGGCCTCACCCAGCGCTGCCCTCTTCATCACCGCCAGCACACTGGTAAAGCCGAGCTGCCGACACACAACTGCGCCCGCCTTCCTGGTGAACAGGTCGTCACACACCGTTCCCCACTCTCCTCCGATGAAGATCTCCACTCTTCCTCGATCTGGCAAACCGTCAGCACTCACAAGCCGCACAGAGCCAGAAGGAAGCCTTCTCCCCCCTCTTCGTCTCTTGTAACCACGTCCTCTCCCTCTCCGGCCCTTGTTGACTTGGTTGCTTTCCTCAGCACCCTGCTGCTTCCCTCCTGGCCACAATTTTTCACCCTGGACTTTAGGTAATGTGGTGCTGGCTGTGGTTGCCTGGGTTTTTTTGGGCTTCTGGCTTGTATAGGTTGCCCATGTTACTGTCAGCAAAGGACCTTGAGGCCGTTTCAGAGACAGTAATGGAGTAGGAGAAGGGAACTGTGGTGTGCTTAAAGCAGGTGAGGAGGTACTAGCAGGATATGGTGTCGTTCTCCAATATCTTTTTGTTGAGGTTGTGCTGTTGATTGATGTTTGAGAAATCCTAGAGCAGACTGCAGTCATGATGGTTGCACGATAACCTGAGGGAGAGACAGAATCACCCTCTTTATTTTAACATAATTTAATCTTGTGCTAAAGCTGACAGACATTCAGTGAAATATTTTTTTATTTATCACGGCAATCGACACAAGGCTACTCATAAGGACAACAGACATTGTGGGCAGAAGGCAAAATAGGCACCTACTGTTTTCCATTAAGTACCTCACACCAGCAGTGTCAGGTTGGCGGCTAGCAATGACCTTTCCAAAGCATAAACGCCTCTGATAAAACTATCATCAGCTGAAGTCCAGCAATATGTTTTGGCTTTACCCAATTCAGGCCAATAAGAATTTTGAAGAAATTTGCTTCACATGCTTCACAAGAACTCAAGTGCAAAAATTATAGGGAAGTCCTCATAACTCCCTCCTACTGCAGCGTTTGTCTGTGTAGTAACCACACCCACTTCACATTTGTGGCCCAGTCTCATAATTTCTGTCGGACACCACATAAGGAAAAGCCTCTGTCCAGGTGATGCATCGAGAACAAGCTGCAAGAACAAGCTGCTAGAACAAACAAAAACGGGCTGCAGGAAGGTTCTTACAGTTTTGGGACACAGAACACATTTCTTGGTTCTTGTGGAGTATGCATCTGCCTTTCAGCCCAAAGCCTTCAATCAGTATTGAAGGTACCAACTGATGTGCAACTGACGTGATGCACCATCGCACTCCTTATCTGCGTGTCCCGCTAGCAGTGAGCTAGCTATTTAGCGCTAAGAGCTAACTTGAGAGGTCGGTAACAGCCTCCTACTTATTTACTATCTTAACATGCAAGTATCTTTGGCTTATAACAAGTAAATGGCATGCATTTGGTGGAATGGCCTGCCCACACGTAGATGATTTTAAGATTTATGCTGCGTGAGCTTTTCTCCCCGATCCAGGGATTTATTTATTCTGTTTTCCATCTTGACATAAGTAGTTAGCTGACTGATTGGATGCTAAAATAAGTCATGAAAGTATGAAGAGTTGTTCTGTTGAATTTCACACCATTTTCTTACAAATGAATGAATTTTAAATATTCAAATTTTATCATTGAAAATACATGAGATTAGTCTAAGATCTTTCTCTGAATTTTATCCTTTACCCCAGGTTTTCTTTATATATATATCGATTATAGGACTTAGAAATTAATTGATTGCAAGATACATGTCATACAGCTGAAATAGAAATGCAAGTCATTTTCAAGCAATTGTGGTTTAGTTAAAAAGTTCTCTCTGTTTGATTGTCTGACGCACTTAATGATGCAAATCATCGGACAAATTTAGTGTCAGTCAAAGAGACCCTGTGTAAACATAAAATGCAGTTTTGAAAGGATAGTTTAATTTATCCAAAGAAGCCATCCAAAACAACATGGCCAATTGCTAAAAAGGCTTAGTTCCCTAAACCTTAGAATTGGTTATACCACCCTTGGTGCATTAAGAGCTTGTGAAAACAGGAAACAAGGCTTTTGCATCTCTGTGGGAAAATTCCTGGCTTTTTTCAAGGCTCACGATACCTACACAACAGTTTCTCCTATACAGTCAAATGAGGAATTTCAGCGTTTTGAGAGTGATGTTATTCTGAAGAATCATAAACAGAAACCATAGACACAGACACACAAGGATGATTGTCCGAGCTGAAGCTGAAGAAGAAACATTTATTCAAAAATAAATTAGCCCGAGTACTTGATTTAAAGTAGTGCAAACATCTGACATATAAATTAGAGTTTGTCCTGCAACAAAGAATTTTGTACCAGCAGGTTAGCAGGTTTGAAGCAGGAACTGATGATCACTTTACCGTTCTCTCTACCTGAGTCTGACATATACTTTGTGCAACTGGCATATTTCTGAGTACATATTCATAATAAAACAAGATTCAAAATCAAAATGACCACTGAGACAATGATGGATTATGTGATTGTTTTGAATAATTTACCTTAATTTAATCTCCTTTTTTCAACATTTAGTCCCATAAATACTAGGGTATGCTTTCAACCCCTTGAAAAATGTGCAAAGTTCAAACATAAACAAACTGCATCAACGAATATACGTATAAGGGTGTGGGTTGTTTCAAAAAAATCACAGCAGTGGTAAAATTAAGGTAACCGTTGCCTGCGACCATACCTAATAGAAGTAATTTAATTTAAAACAGAGACAAAAATAAATAAAACGTTTAGCAATGTATTTTTTTATATATCAAAAACCCTCTAGTAACTTATAAAAATGTGCAGAGAAATCCAGTTTATTTTTCTGGCAACCTTTTCAGTTATACTCAGTATCTAGAGGGCAAAATGAAGGGTCAGTTTTTGAAACCATGTTCAGACATCGATGGCACAGTTCCTGCCAAGGTCTTCAAATGGTGCTTCTACAGCTGCCTGACTTCACATTGCCGGATATTAGCCCTTTCTTAATTCCTAAACGCTCGTGCTATCCATGGGAAAGTCGAGATATACTATCAACTGGGAAATAGTTAATGGTTGATATTCATAAGATTTTAGACAACAGTTTTACTTCTCTGAAGGATAGCTGATTGGGTTCAACAGCAATCAATCTAAGCTTAGCCTAGCCAGGTGGTGGTCTCTGGTGAATGAGAAGAAGTTTGTAGCCATAATGAGCAGGGATTTATTTACTCATCTTTGTTTCTTGGAGTAAATTCAGCTTTGGATCACCTTAAATCACTTTATACTGTTCATAATTCAATGAAAAGGGCGTTTTTTTTTCTTTTCCTTTGATGATTTGCACAGCTGAATGCTGACCATAGGAACACTGCTTATAAGATTATATTGCGGAATTTCTTGCTTTTGAATTTAACCACCGAAGGTGGTAAAGTAGCACCAAAGATCAAGTTGCCTCCACCAGGGAGACAAAAATGTGATGCTGGGACATCAGCTGCATGGGCTCTAAAGCAAGAGTTATGCTTTCTTCTAGAGTCAAAATATCTGCTAATTCTATTATCTATACAAAAAGTCCTAAATGAAGCAGAGAAAAATGCAAAGTCCATATCTTGTCAAAACTTCTACTGAGCCACATAAGCATATTCATGGACACAGAAACTAAATAATAAACAATTCTTATTTGACAAAATCCTATCAAGCAAAAAAAAAAAAGCTAGAATATTCAGTCTTTTAAAATCCTGAAACTGAAAGTTATGGAGACCAACAGCATATTGTTGTCTAACACAGCAGCCGTCTCCTGCATCGGCGTGGTATTGAACAAGACGCTGAGCTAATCACAAATGAGCTGATTTAAAGGAATATTATTAAAGATCATCCTAAGAGCCAGAGTTCAACCAGTCATTAAACAGACATAGCACAAAGCAAGAACAGAGTGCAGAATAGAAAAGCACCAGCGTTAATGCGGGTTCCCTCTCCTCGCACCTCGGTCTGAAATGGTCTGTGTGTGGGTTTAGTTGATGTGTTAACAGCTGAGCCAGAATGTGAATAGGCAGTGGAGCTAGGATGATAAACAGGTGCACCAGTAGGCCTACCAGTGGACGGAGTTGTGGCGGGAACAGTGGGTCCCCTCTGGACCGTGGTTGGTCTTATTGTTGTGGCTGACGTTGTTTTTATTGGTGCACGTTGTGCCGTCTTTCTCGTCACCTCTTTTGCTGTTTCTGTTGTTGGCTGCGGTCGTGCTATTTTTCTTGTTGTTTGTCTCGTTGGAATTGGAGGTTTTCTTATAATTATTGGTCTTCGTATTGTGTGTTTCCTTGTAGTTGTAGTTTTCGGAGTGGTCGTGGTGGGAACAGGTGTCGTGGTTGGTTTCTTGTTTATTACAAACTCTGCAAACACAGACAAAAAGGTCGTATTACAATAAAGAAAATACAGATTTTTATAAATGATACAGACTTTTATAAATGAAAGAAAAATACTTTATGCTATGTTCGACTACAAGAGTGGATTTCCTCTATGCTGATAGAAAATAGAGTATTCTAACTCTGTGGTAAAAAGGTAATTTTGTCAGTTAGCTGCATCTGTATCAGATAACAAGCAAAATATAGCAAACACACCTACAGGTTACAACTTACGCCAATCCAAAATTTTATTAAAGTTTCTGTTTATATACTGTAGGTCTGACGAAAAAAAAAATACAGACTTGGGGTGCGCCTTCGCATTTTGCAGAGGACATCAAATGATATTAAAAGACATGTTGGGTCCAAAAGGATAGAGATTACCCACATGGTTGAAAATATGAGGGCTGCAGATGCATATGATGCAGATGATAATTGTATAATGAATACAAGATGAGTGAGGGTATGTTAGAAAGTAGTATTGGCAGCAATATTAATTATTACACATAGTCAAATCCCTAACACATTTTGTGATTAATTTACATGTGAAACAACATTAGTGGAATATGGCCGCAAACTTGCAAAATCATTGGAGAAATCTTTGGAGAAGGCTGGATTAGACTGGTTCTCAGCATAACTAAAAATAAATCCAACTTGCCCAATAAAAATCCATGGGGGAAAAAAATCATAAAGTTATGTTACAAATAACCCAGATGATGAGGAAAAATTTTAATTATTCACTCCTTGTGTTTGATGTTATACCGTGTAATTATTATTTGGATTGAAAACATGGAACCTACATTTAATAGCAGCATATAAGTAACTTAATGGTGAATTTACTTGGTAAAAAGATCTTCAAGCTACAAACAGAAATATAAAACAAAGTTACAGTTATCCCTGGTCCCTCCATTCCTTACCCTCTTTGGGGTGGAAGTGAATGAGTTTTCCCTTTATCTTAACAGGCAGAGGCTTGATCCGGCATTTTCCTGGTGGCGCTCGTCTGTGTGGGCAAGAAAGGAAGTAAAATATTACACATGCATTATGTGATATAACCTGTTTTTGAAGTCTGTATGATTTACTTTTAAAGTACCCTTCAACCAAGCATTATAACTTCTACACTTGAGTTAAGATGGCTAGATAGAAAACAGGAAGGCGAGCAGAGAAGACAATTTCATTTGCTATGTAATACACATTCAGTCAAATCTCTTTTAAAAACGGCCTTTTATTCCCTAGCTTTTAATACGCTGTGATCTTGTCGTGTATGGCATTTTAAAATACTCTTGCCGTGAACATGGTTTTTAGCTTTTGATGTTGTGTTTGTATGTATGTTTTGTATGTTTTTAACTTGTTTTTTAACGTTTTCTTGCTTTAATGTACAGAACTTTGGTCACCCATTTGGTTTTTAAAATGTGCTATAGAAATAAAGCAGATTGATTGATTGATGCCATGTCATTGCCTGGTATCCACGCTCTTTGCATAAGCCTACATTGCTAATCAATCGTTTTTACAGAGAAATCATTAAATCAAACAAATTAGAAGCTGCAATGGGCGTTTCTGCAGTTAAATACACCACCACACATATCTGGTTGGTCATTAAATGGTGTTTAAATTGTTTACATTAGCATACAATGTTGTTTTTTTAAAGAATTACCAAGTAATATTACTTCAACAAAGTCAAACAACACACTTGAAGTCGAGAGCATAAGAGTTACGTTTTGATTTCAATATAGTGAGCATATAGTAGTGTATTATCAGCTGATGCCATATGGTAAGGTACATCATACTTCAGAACAATTTCACAATGACTAACAATTCAGTAAACCAGAAGAATGTATAATAAATATATTCAAGGGTTGACATGTTTTTTTTTTCAAGAACTCATGTACAACTTGATTAAAAACAGTTTTGATTTTGCAAACTGAGGAAAACATAACAGGTAAAAATTAAAATCTATTTTTTCCCTCATTTATTTAATTATATTTTTTTCTTAAACAGTGAGCCTGTTCTCACCTGATAGAGACAGTGGGTCTAACAGTAGAAGTTAATATTTACTGTTTAATAGATGGTATACGTACACAAAAGTCGTACTGTCCACATTTGCAAAGTACTACTTTTATTTTGTTGGTTTTTATATATTTAGTTTAGTTTTCAGTCATTTAACCATTCATTTTTCTTTAGGTATTCATTTCACAGATCATGTTATTCCTAATGATTTTATTTAATTATTTGATTTGGCAGCTTTTCTGAATGCCCAGGTTGAATTGAAGGAGTCAAATTAATAACAAGCAGTGGTTAGACTTTAGCTTTGAATAGTATGAGATTATTATTGTGAGAATAAGTTGCTTTTGCCAATTATTCTTAGAAGAAAAAGGCTGTCATCTGGCATATGCTGGAACATCTGGTTATCTATGAAACTAGATGTTCTAGCATAAGTTTTGCCAGATTTGGTTGAATTTTGATAACCAAGAACCGGTTGAAGTTTGTATGACGTTGTATCTAGATAAAGAAAAAGGGAGAGCTTGTTTTCAGAACAGTTGTTATTCATGTGTTTGTAGACATCTTGGCAAACTTGTAGAGACCTTGCATAAGCCTTATGAATGCAGAGAAAATAAACATCACCGTTTTCCAACATGTGGTTTGGGGCTAATTTGCTTGTTTGTGTTAGCGGTCTGCCACTCAGAGATGCAATAGCTATGCAATCTGATTTCTGTATCTGCCGAGTCAAACATAAACATATTATGTAACAGTATCATCAATGCCTTATGCTTTATTGGCCACATAAGCAACTCTAATAATCAGTGGTTTTCCTTTGAATTCCCTCTGGTATACCAAGGCTTGTTGTGCAGCTTTGAGCTTATGAATGATATATATTTTCCCCCACAGGGATGTTGATTTTATGTAGTTTTAAGTTAATTAAATAATTATCTTTAACTGTTGTTGAGAAGGTGAGCTTTCCTGCAATATAGCCATGGCTTCCTATGCATAACAATTTTGACCAATCCTTCTATAAAGTCAAGAATCTTTTATGTCACCATGTGTTCCAATAGAGACTTTTTTTTTTAGACGAAATGCATATTCTTGTAAATTTTGAACAGAAATGGCATATTTCTTTTCACTGTCTCCACCAGAGGCTTATACATAATGATGAACATCTTAATTTAAACCGTTTCTAAATTGTAAAAACAACAACAAAAAAAGGGAAGATGGAGTGTAGCTGCTGCAGCGTGCTACCTGGAAGGGTCCACTATCTTATAGATGACTCCAGATCTGGCTGTGGCACTCGGGACTCCTGTGGCTAAGAAATAGAGTTCTCCTGGAAGATTTAGAGAGAAAGGGATGGGGATATGTTTAAAAGAAGCATTTATAGTTAGCTTGAACTGATAACTTAAAACAGCTTAGAGAAGCTGGTAATAGACACTGAATATTTACACACAGTCGTTACCTGCTTCGTCTTCAGCAAAGGAGATGATGTATCTATAATAACTGTTGATGAGTTTGGGAAATTTGCAGGTCTGGTCCGTTCCCATGCAGATTTCATTATACTGCCATTCACCTGTAGCCTCATTCTCCTTTAAAGACATTAGACGCCTAAACAGAGAGGAACACACTTAGATACGGCCATGAGACAAAAAGGTTTCCATGACCGTCAATAGAGACTAAAAAAACCTACAGCGGGTACACCTTATAGGTCAATAAATGTTAGCACCATCTTCAGCAGTGATATTTTGAAGAAATTTGCTTCTTTGTGTCTGTATCAGTCTGACACAACATTGTGGGGGTATGTTGTCCTATTCCAGCAATTATCCAGCAATACTTCAGAGAGTTTTGCTGATTTGCTGCTTCAACTCTATAAGACTTTGGTTCACAGAGGAGTTTGTGGTTGGCTAAATGACCGCAAAGTGCCCAGCAGTTGTTTATTTTTTCCACCCAAAATGATGCCGCACATTTTAGCTATCTCCATCTACTTTGGTCTGATGTGCCCAGACAAATTAGCTTTTCAAGTTTTGCTGTTCATTCAAACTCAATTTTGCAAAACTAAGCTCTGCTGGCATTTTATTTTTAGAGAGAAGAATCTTTCTAATGCCAACCCTTCCAAATATGCCATACTGGCTCTGTATTTTTCTAATTGTCCTGTTCTTTAACATTTTATGTACTGACCCAGAGTCTGAGGTGTTGCAGTTTGTTTTTGTAATTTATTGGCAACTTTCTCTGAGCTTTGTACATTGGGACTTTGCACTGATTTTGCTGGCATGTTAACTTCTTAAGAGACTAAACAAACTTAAATATTTTCCAAGTTTTAATAATCATTGTGCACAATGATAGAAAATGTATTTTTTAATTGGCCTTATGATCCTTCCCAGGTTGATGGGAACCTGTTAGGATCATCAACATCCATTTTCATAGAGGTGCTCACACCTTCTGATGATCAATTAATTAAGCATATTTAATTAGCTGCCCATTGGAGCTACTTTCTCTCTTAAAAGCCATGGAAACAACCAAGGGCCTCCTATGACAGTACTTGCAATAATGGAAACTTTCGTTTTGCCCATCACTGTATATCCGATATCCGGAAAACAAATCTACATCAATACTGTACTTGACAAGTACATTTTTCCCATACATATTGAAATAAATTCTAGCTCTAATAAGGTACTGCCTTAAAATGTATTTGTTAACATAGCAGTCATAATCTTTGCCATGATTTAATATTGTGATCTTATTTGAGATACAAGCCATTTATTTGGAATGTAAGATTTTCTCTAGTTTTGATGTCTGGCTTCTCCATATTTATCCAGATAGGGCAAAGGTATATATATTTGTTTTACACCTTCAAACATTTTAATGAACGATGTTGATATCTACCCGCTCATGAAATCCCCAAAGATGTAAAGTCCATTAAGGTTAGGCATCTCACAACCTCTGTAGATATATCCACCTGTCACTGATTTTCCCAGCTTATGGGGGTAGTCAAAGATTGGCAAAATGTCATCTGAAAATTGGGAGACACACAACAACCATATACCTGATTTACACAACACATATGTTTTTATTTTTAGTCTTTATCAATAGTTTGAACAGCATTGTCCCTTGTTCGGATTCTTTAATACATTTTGTGATCTTTGAACAATGCAAAGTAACTCACCCAGAGATGAGTTTTGGCAAAGCCGGCGATCATAGCAGCTAAAGCCTTCTTTGGCCCTCCATCCGTAGTTTCCTCCTATAAATAAAAGTCCACAAGGTTAAGTTTCATAGACAAAACAAGATTTTCTTTTCATAGTTTAAGTTTTCCACATAATTATACAGATAACTTTGGGCTCTCACACACATACAACTATTATATGGTAAGAAATCACTTAATTCAATCCTTTAATCTGGATACCATTAAATTGGCCTCTGGTAATAAAGTAAAAAAAACAAGACATGTCATTTAAATCCCGTATTAAACAAGTTTCTAGGGTTTCCTTCGTTCACCTCTGGAATATTGCCAAAATTAGAAATATTCTGTCCAGGAGTGACTTTGAAAAACTATACCATGCATTTGTTACTTCAAGACTGGACTATTGAAATTCTTTATATCAGGAAGTCCCCAAAATGCAGTTCTTCAGCTGATCTAAAATGCTACAGCATGAATTTTGATGGAAATTAAAAATAGAGATCATATTTCTCCTATTTTAGCTTTCCTTTATTCCTGTTAAATCAAGAATAGAATTTAAAATTCTTCTTCTCACGTATAAAGCCCTTAATAACCACGCTCCATCATATATGAGACCTGATTAACCCCGTATGTTCCTAACAGAGCAGTTCGCTCTCAGACTGCAGGTCTACTGGTGGTTCCTAGAGTTTCTAGAAGTAGAATGGGAGGCAGATCTTTTAATTAACAGGCTCCTCTCCTGTGGAAACAACTCGCAGTTTTAGTCTGTGGAGGTAACACCCTGTCTACTTTTAAGACTCCGCTATTACCCTCTAACATAGAAAGGATTCCTGGATCAATGTGTGCTTCTGTGCTTTTTGTGTCTCTGCTCTGTCTTCTCTAACCTCCAGTCGGTCGAGGCAGATGACCGTTCACACTGACCCTGGTTCTGCTGGAGGTTTTTCCTTTAAAAGGGGAGTTTTCCTCTTCACCATCACTACATGCATGCTCAGTATGAGGGATTGCTGCAAAGCCATCAACAATGCAGACGACTGTCCACTGTGGCTCTACGCTCTTTCAGGAGGAGTGAATGCTGATTGTCAAGACTCGATGCAATCTGCTGGGTTTCCTTAGACAGGAAACTTTTTGACCAATGTGTCTGTATGATTTAATTGAATTTGACTGAAAGTAAAATCCCTTGAGATGACACGTGTTGTTAATTGGCGCTATTTAAATAAAACTTAATTGAAAATGAAAATTGCATTTTATGTTCTCTTCCAAAGATGAACAAACCAGAACACATTAATTCTAATAAGCAGAAAAGGATTACCCTTCAAGCCAAATATAGTTCAAAACACAGAGGAAAAGGCATCATTTCATATGATGCAGATAGTGAATGTGGTTGAAATATGATCATAAAGATGTCTATTGATGTTAAAACCAGGCTTGAATCTAAACGCATTTAAACTTTGAAATGCAGCTCCTTCTCTGTGATCACACATGTTGAATCAGAATTTCAAAAATGCACTTTGTGGTGTTTTTTTCCACAGTCCATTATTTTCTTTTTTTTTACTCTATTAATAAATTACCATTTTGCTTATTCAATACTCTTATTGACCAATTAGCACAGATGAGCTTTAGCATGAGTTTTTAGTTTTTGAGCAGTCAAAGACGCACAGTATGCTGATTAAAGCAGCCTTGGGGAAAAAGTGGCAGAAGCACTAAGTCAGGAAGCTATTCCCCAAATTGTCTGGTTATTTCTAGCCAGAGCATTAAAAGAAATCCAGATGGTCTCTACTTAATTTTGGTCCAAAAAAGCCTAGATTATTGTTATTAAAATTGTTTCTGACATATTGAGATTGTGTAATGATTATGGTGAGAGGGAAACGTGTTGCATTCCTTTAATGACAACATAGGGAAATCTTTTTGTTTTATATGAACTCAAAATTATTTTAACAGTTCTTGAACAAAACAAAGCTGTGTCTTTTATCTTGAGAATAATAGACTATAGTTGTTTTCAACTTCTGCACACAATAACACAAAGAACTTCAAGGTAAAAAAAAAAGGCAAATATCCTGTAACCTCCTACCTTTAACAATGATGTCTATCTCTTCATATTTGTTCTGGCCAACATCGCCACAGAACATCCTGCCTCTGCCTGCGCCTGTAACAGGGTCGCCACGGTCAATGGAGCATCGCCACATGTTGCGAACTCCATAGGCATAAATCTCTGCAAAGAAAGAAAGGCGACAGGCTAGTCACACACACTTTGTAGGGCCTGCATTAAAAAAGAAATGTATACAGAAAGCCTAACTATGCATCTCTGGGGAAAAAAAGGAGAAGCTGCTTTTTAACACAATGTAAGATTTCAATTTCTGAGCTGAACTTTAAACCTGATGTTATAGATAATCTTTGCTATATCTCAGACCTGATCAGAATTGAAAGGATTTACCAGGCCTTGCTCCCTGTTCCCCTATGAACGGGTTGTCAGAGGGAATGCTGTAGGGAACGCCTTCATAATTGTTGTCAACATCGATGCGCAGCACTTTGCCAAGAAGTGCTGATCTGGTAATAGAAAAGATAGCACAAGGTGAGACGGATATACTCTTGAAGGCTGAGTTGATGTCTGTCTCTGTTTATAATTCATGCCAAAGTTGTTTCATGCCTCCTATCGATGTCACAATGTTTTCTCTGCTCTCCCTTCTTTACAGCCTCCATGCTCACTAATTTGTTTTCTTGATCACCACTTTCCAGTTTTTTCTAGTCACACACTGGACTCTCTTTCCTACTACTACCGATACTTTTCTTTCCCCCTCCACATACCATTGTTTTGTTCTCAACAACATGTAGGGCCAATTTTATACTGGATAAGGCACTCTGTATCCTGTTCCTAAAGCAGCTCAAAAATGATTACAATTGTTTTGTCTGTATACCAAGAAACAAATATGGTCTAATGGTTAGTTTTAATTGACAGAGAATCAAAATTGTAATCAAACCTTTAAGGATAAAAGAGAAATAAAAAATAACTATTCTTAACCAGTCAGTGCCGCATCTGGAGGCAGGTCTACAAATGCAACTATTCAGGCATAATTTATGCAACCAAAAGTGAAAAAGTCTCAGTCAAACTACACTGACTTGTTCTGTGAATTTCCAAACTTTCCAAACGGGTCTCCGGCTCGTCCACCGTCTCCAATAAAGATATAGAGATATCCGTCATGGCCAAAAAGCAGCTGTCCACCATTATGATTTGATGCCGGCTCGACCACCTCCAGGATGGTTCTGTATATGGTGACAAATAACAATGATTAATGTGCTTCTATTATTGAGACAAGCATGTGGGTAAATATTTAAGCTGGTACCTCTCAGAGGAGTGATCTAGTTGGTTATCGTCATCTGCTGAAAGGGAAAACTCGCTGATTCGTATTCTCTCCTCCCTCTTGACAGACACTGAGTAGTAAACGTAGGCCTTTCTGACCGTGGTGAACCTAAGAATAAAAGTGATGCTAAATATGAAGGTCTGTTTCTACTTGTTATTTAGGTATGTTTACATTTTCACCCAGAAATGTTGCTAAAAATTACACTAGTTCTGGACATAGAACTAGAAGTAAGGACCTTGGATGCAAGGCTATGCAAAGGAATCCCCTCTCATCTCCAGCCCATGGAGATGTGAGCACAGCTTGGGTGAGGTTAAGGAAAGGACGATCAATCCTGGAGCCGTTAGCCAAATACACCCAGACATAACCCAGCTGCTCTGCAACGAAGAAGCGATGGCTTCCATCATCTGCATGGATCATGGCCACGGGGTTACGGAGACTGTTGGCGACTTCCTGCAGACACACCTCCAGACAGCCTTTAGGATCCTCGCGTACTAAGCCGAGGTTAGCATTTAGTTCTGGAGACAAAAAATACACAGCATTGTTTACCCGTTTTATATATTCAGGGCCTGTAATTCACTGTGGGATTGTTGCTATCGCGCATAATATAATCTATTCCAGCAAAATAGTTCTTATTGCAGGTATTGCAGGAAGTGTGCATACAATTACAACAATGTGTAATACATGGTCGTTTGCATCAGAGCCATACACTAAAATGATAAAGAACACTTCCCTTAGAAACTTGAAGCGCTCACCTACCCCCACCCCCTTTTTTTTAAAGGGGACATATCATGCTTTTTAATGCATTCCTTTTCACATTTAAATCATTCAGTTGTGGTCTATGTAACGTTGAACTGCAACGCTTTGGTCTGAATTCCTCGTTATTGTAGTCCCATAGCCCCTCTTTTGCCCCTGTTCTGAGGTGTGTCTAATAAAAACTATTTTGGTGTGGTCTCTTTAAACACAAAGGAGGCACTTTACAACTCGCCCCTTCCAGGTCACATAGCGTTCCACTCCCCCCACCCCATTCAGACATTTTTGTAGTATGTTGGGGAACAGTGTAATGAATTAACTGGGGACACCCAGAAACTGAACATTTTCACTTATCTTCTTGTAGCTTTGGCATCCTTGACCTTGGAAAAAAAATCACAGCAAAAAATAAATAAAAATGATTCGTGAAATTGGTTAGCCCGAAGTCCTTGACCTTGTTTAGCAACTCTTCAGCAAATACTGCAACATAATTGTTCAAAAAAACCATAACAAAATAAAGAAAACCGAACGTCTCGAAAAATATGAACCAAACAGAACATTAAGATGTCTACGCAGTATCTGGACAGACTAAATTCCCTTTTTCTGCACTGCTAGAGACTCCAAGCATGGGTATGGTAGTGGGGGGGAAATGGACCTGACTACCCATGGCCCTGAGTAGGGAGAGGGGCCCATGAAAATCCTGTTTTGTGTTTTTTGTTTTTTTGTGATGTTCTTATTTTGAAGGAATTGGGCCCTCCAATTAATTGGTGTCACAATTTATTTCAAATATATTGATGACAAGGCCTCAGTGTGACAACTGAGAAAAATGTATTTTATGTCACAGTCCACCCAACATATTGGACATTCTGGGTGCTCCCTCTTCTGGGCGCAAAATGGTTTAGTCCACCCGACAGCCACAGGCATCGTTCTGCCCAAAAAGCATAAATCAAAAGAAGAAATAAAGAAAATAAAAAAATAAGGAAATACTTGGCCACATGTTTCATTACTTTTAGCAGTTTATCTTTCACTGAAATGGCTCTAGAAATACAAATAAGCTTGTTTTAAAAAGTAGAGTTATTTGCATGTTAAGAGGCTAATACCAATTATTCTTGTAGATTTAGAGAGTTTTGCATCAGATGCTCAAAGCAAGGTAGGCTAAATGCATCAATTCAGCTGATGAATGAAATAACCACTCATCAATATAATATAATATAATCTGATTGTATCTTAAAACCCTATTTATGCTTTTTTATTTTAAATAAATACATTTTTTTGCACAAGTGCCTAGTGCACAGGCATGGATGGAGGCCCAGTGACATTGAATGTGTATAGGGCCCAGAATTTGGTGCTATACCCCTGACTCCAAGTACACAACAAAATGTATTTAAGGGCTAAAAAAGTGGACGTTGCATGTTATATCCCCTTTAAGGTTTGGGATCCCTCTGCTGTCCCAGTGTCTCTCCCTCTACCAACAGTTGTCCACAGCCCAACCACTGGTACCAAAGAAGCACTCAGAGAAATGATGGTCCACCCTGCAGAAGAAGTATTCTTCAGCTCTCTTTGAGGTAACAAGTTTAAAGGGGACAAAGTTTTGGTCTGCCACACTCAAAAACCAGCCTTTAAAGACTTGAAGAGCAGGTATGTTGGATCCTTGATAAAGTAAATTGTGTTAGAGATTCACCTCTAACACACTAGTTGTTCTGTCATAGTTAAAAAAAAAAAGACATTGGGGCAAACCAGCAAGGTTTTTGACACTCTGATGCATAAACTTGGCAACCCACTGTCACACTTCTCAAGTAATTAAGTGCAGTAGATGCTAGGTCAGAGTTCCCCTTGCTGAAGCAAATTATGGTTTCCAGTGACCTGTATACCTAATTTTCCTTTCAACAGTTTGTAGAGACTGTCTTGAGTTAACATGGTGTTTTATTCACTTAACTAGAGATGCTCATTAAGTTTGCTTTAGTCATACAAATTGCAAGTGTGTCATGTGACTGTGGATTCATGACACAAAACAGAATGAAAACACGATTCAGAAACTCACTGAGTAACGACAACCTCACTATTCTGATGCCAAATCAGAGCTTGGCTCTCCTTGAGAGAAACTTGATTTTAACAGAACTCTAATCAAATGGAAAGAGATGAAGCAGAGGAGACAGAGGACTGAACACATCATGGAAGCTTGAGCCACTAAAAATTATTATTACACAGATCCAGCCTAAAAGAGCCAGGACATTGCAGCAATGTATATAGTTAAGATAACTTTTGATGCCAAGTCAAAGACAGTTAATGTAAGTAATTTGATCAAAGAAACATTATTTAGATGGTTATTTGGGAAAAAGACTGAGGTTAGGAAAGAGGGAAGAATGGAGACGAGAGAAGAAGGATGCAACCAAGAGAGTGAAGAAAATGATAAGTTATATCTATATTTATAGTTTAGACTTTCTTTAATGCTACATCCTTAAAGACAGATGTCATGTGATGAGAGCAGTTAAACTTTTTCAGAATTTTATTTTAACATAGTTGTTACTATGAAACAGTGAAAGCGTGGAGCATGGAGACAAAAGAGATTACCCCATAGGTATGATGAGCTCTAGAGAAGAAGATTAAAAGACACAGTAAATAATGTATCAATCTGAGGTGAGATTATTACAAAGTTACGATCTAAAGTTAACCTTACAAGTAGTAGAATTTCTTACATGCTTAAAAATTCCCCTTTTAACCCCTGTGTTATTAAAGCTGCAATAGGTCATTTTTGTATAAAAATATATTTTTTGCATATTTGTTAAAGCTGTTACTATGTCCTGACAGTAAAATATGAGACAGATAATCTGTGGGGGAAAAAAGATCACACTCCCCTGGCTCCTTCCTGTGGTCATATGACAACAACCAATCAGAACCAGGAGGAGTGCCAATCACTCTTGTGTACGTGCTGCTCACACGCCTCCCGTGCACAACTCTACTGTTATTCAAGCTGTAGATTGCTGATGGGCAGCAGCTGTGTCGCGAAATGACAGAGAAACAACCTGCTTTACAGGAAAACTGCCAATTTCTGGAGTGGCACCTGCTCAGAAAACAATGACAGGTAAACATCATGACCAATGTGTTCGGCTCCGCTTTGGGAGAGGAACTGTGGAGGGAGGGTTGTAGCGCAGCAGAGAGCAAGGAGGAGGGACCCGTAAGGTGTGCTTGTTCAGGTTTCCTCAAAACTCCCTACTGCAGCTTTAAGGAGAAAAAGATGAAGCAGAGGAGACCGCCCAGGGAATAGAGCATGGAGACAAGAGATAACCGTAGTATTCTGAGGTATGAGTAAGACTGTAAAACCTGCAGTAAGGCTCACTGTACTACAATGCCCCCCACTGTAAAGCTATGATATGTAGGAACAATTAATTACATAATTTCTTTATTTACTGTTGAGCTATTAGATGAGCCCCTACCTGCATCTGTTAAAACATTTGGGTAGCAATACTGTTTGTCCTTGAGCTCCAGAAAGTCGCAAAACCTTTGGCGGTCCTCCTCTATCGTGGCAGTCAAGTTCGCAAACTGTTGAGGGCCCCCCAAATCCTCCAGGAGCAGGCTGAGTGTGTATCGACAGCGAAGCCAATAATCTGAGCAGTAATCTCCACATAGTCCAGGCAGAACCCTCATTGGTGTGTTGGCATCCTCAGCATCATACAGATGGGCAGCATATGGAGAACACTCCTGAAAAGGGAAATAAGTACCCATTAATTGTTTGTTTAAATTCAATTTTGCAAAGATCATTATCACATGTTGAATTTAATTAAAGTTAATTTTTAAAAGCATGTAACATCTTGTATCATTTGTTTTTATCCCAGAAGTGGAGACGATAAACCACATGAATCCCATGGGTGATTTTTTGTCTCTTTTTTTTTTTTTTTTGTAAAAGCGTTGTTCCAGCTCCTCCATGCCTTACTTTAAACTGGTCAGGTCGGGGTTATATACAGAACAGTATAAATGGATCCAAGACAGGTCCACTCAGTTATTAAGTCACAACCACACTGCCCACACCCAAAATGGTGAGCAGATGCAGAGCGAGGCACAACACCCAAACCATCATGTGGTCAGCATGGGCATTTTCACTTAGTGTTAGACTGTCACAGAGGACAGAGACCAAAAAGGAAAATAAACAACAAGCAACAAATCTGGGAACACTAACAAGGAGAAGTTGCAGAGTTGAGCTAGTATATGTAGCAAATGTGGTCGGAAATTTAAATAATTTATTCCTTGAAATTACTCAAGCAAAGCCAGATTCATTTGTAAAGCACCTTAAAAAGGGAAACCCCAACCAATGTGTTACACATAAAAGGAATAAAAAATATTTTAAAAAAATAAAATGAAATGAAATGCTTTAATATAGAACACAGTAAAAATGAAAAGTCAATAAGAATACAATAAGTGAGGTAGAAAACAATATAATCAAAACAAAATGGTCATCCTGCACCAGCTAGTCAGCCAATCTGAACAATAGAAAAGAGGAACACGGTGGCAATAACTCCAAGATGCCCATCTCCATAGAAGTAATTACCGCTCACCGCATTTATGTCAAAATAAAAAAGAGTCATTCCAGTTTTCAATTCGCCAGGGCAATCAATAGGTGCATGCAGTGGTTATCCTTCTGTTTTAGGGCCACATAAACCTCTGTATCATCTGCATAATAATGGAAAACAATTTTGTGTTTTCTAAGAATGGAACAGAGGGACTGCCCAGATAAAATACTGAGACCCAAACATCCAGCCCTGTGGGATCCCACATAACAATGCAGCAGATGAGGATCTACAATCATTTGGATCACCACAGAGAGTTCTTGGAGCCAGGTACAATCTAAGTGACTCCAGCACAAATGCCTAAACAATGCTCCAAGTGGAATACTAGAATATTCCACAAGGCAGGTGGTAAATTTAGGAGAACTAGGATTATTCAGTGTCTGTATCTGTTCCAAGAAATATGTCTTAAAAACCCTCAAAAACTTGGATTCTGGGCTATGAAGAGAATTGAAAACCAGACTAAAAAACCTCTTTTTCACCTCAAAGGCCTTTCATTTGGAGCAAATGAGGTCGACGTGCATGGAACGCTTTAGAGAAAATGTCAGGAATGCAGGATTATGCTTTCTTGTTGCTAACTACAATGACTGACTGACAGGCTTTCATGCCATGCTGCCAGATAGACAGCAGACCAAGATGCAACAGTAAAAGTGACAGGATTGTTGCCTTTGTTAGAAAAGACAAGGTAACTCTGGACATACATACATTCACAGCCTCAATTTCCACAACACTGACATTCTGTTAAAGAGATAGTTATCCATCAAGTAGAAATGTCCAGTTACCCAGATAAAGAGGCAAAAATTACAATAAACCCCATCCCAGTAGAGGACATTTAAGACATATCGAAGTATAGTCATGAACTAGAATCAGAATATAAAGGAATAACATTCTGAATAAGGCAACCGGTGCGCCTGAAGTACAAAAAACAATAAAGAAAATGTCAGGCCTTTACCATTTGTTTAGCAAAATACCATATTTAATCTATAGTTTATAGGTTGAATTTGAATTTATATCTGTCTATAAAATGAACCACTCACCCTATGTCATGCACAAACAAATATTTATAGCCATCTTTATCATAATCTAGCATCGTTCAGGTTTTTCATTCTCAGTTTTGGTCATTGTGGTAGGTCAGTAATTTCTAGATAAGGAAGGCAAGAAAAAGGTTCAGTACAAAAGAAACATTTTGTGTCAGCAGCAGGAATAACTGTTTTCATGAGATTGAAGTTTCTTGATCAGTTGCAGCTAGAAAGAATTTTTTTTTATTTGCCACATTTGGATTTATCCCCTTTGTTATGCTGCTGGACTCTACGTTTACTGAATAGGTTTTCCTTTGATTTGATTGGCCAAAATTACGTTTGTCCATGTTCCCATGTTTCAGCCACTTGATGTCGATTAACTAAACATTACTGCTGGGAAAATGAAAAAGATTTTGGGTCCTTTTATAACTGGGTTGAATAAATGCATGCAACCAAAAACAGCCGCACTCTAACAATGGAGGCACATCAGAGTATAATTTAGATGTTTTGTCTGGTTTGTCTCTTCTGCCTCCTCAGGCTTTAGTGAGATGTTTCGAAAGTGAATCCTAGGTTTCTCTGGGCTTAACAGAGGACCTCCGTGTTGTGGGTTTACTCAGAATAAGACTCCGGTCAGTGAGGTAACCGTGCCACCTTTTGTACTTTCTTTTTTAATCTTAAGCCACCAAAGGGGATTATCATTCCAAATACAATTATTAAAATGCTTAAACAAAGCTTTATAGATATATGAAAAGTTAAACCACATTTGAAGTAACACATCACAGAGCTTTTTTGGACTGGTCAAACTCAACCCAGTTCTATTTAAATGTCTCTAAAGGGAGCTTTATAACCTCACTTAAAATAAAAGCACTTTTTAACCGTATGTGTTTTCATTGCTCTGAAGTCGGCCAACAGTCAAATCTAACTAACAGCAGTAAACTCGTAGACACTTTGCAGCACGGTTATTACACACATAACCCAGCCTGTCCTGTATGGAAAGAACTGCTGTGGGCTATAATTACCACAACGATAGAACCTATATTTTAGGATTTGGTGATTTGTCACTGCCTTTTCATAGAATGTGATGCACTGAACTTCAGTAAAGACATGCATTTAATATTTTTAAAGCATTGTGGTAGCTAATTAAAAGATGAAAGCATTAATTCTTTTGTTCAAGTAACTCATGATATTTTAGGGGAAACGTATTAGCCTGTTTAGTTTAGCTATAAAGGGCACGCCAAATTAGTGCCGCACCTATCATTCAATTTCCACAAAAGAGCTGCACGTAGCTGGCGTCTGGGCTGCAAAGTCAGCACGTAATTATGTAATCAGTGAGTCGTACTGACTTCAAGGTTCATTCCAGTGAAGTGGAGGCTGGGCTGTAGTGCCAGGGTCTCGTTAAGATTAGAGAAAGTAAAACATACTGAAATAGAAATGCTAAGTAGATGAAATAATTTTCCAAACAAAGACTGTAGTGGGAACAAGATTATCACAATAACTTTCTAAATTTAGAGATACATTTCAAGCTGTAAGTGCTTAACTCTGAACTTTTGTAGGAAATGGAAGCAGTATGAGTGCAGGAGGCAATGTACATTGACAAACTAAGTTTGCGATGTTTTAAATGCTGTTTCCCAAAATTATTTTTTTTAACTTTGTCAAGAAAACAAAAACTCAAATAAATGATCACATTAGAAAATGTTGCATTTTGGGGTTAGGAAGCAATAGAACCGTATTTGCCTACTTGCTCACTAGCCACCTTATATAGCTGTTTGATTGCTTGCTAATACAAATATGAATCAACAGACACACAAAGCAGAAACTCAAGAATCAAAATGGGGAAGAAAAGGAGGGTGAAGTAACTTTGAATGTTGCATGGTGGTTGATGGCAAACAGACTTGTCTGCATTTCAGAAACTGCCATGTTGAAGTTAGGATCAGAGAACAATGGACTGATTGGTTTAAGGTGGTAAAATCAAGGTACAGTATTATGTATATAGTGCAATCTATTCTGCCATCATCTGTTGGCAAGCTGCAGAGAGCCAGTGACCTAAAAAGCTCAACAAGCTGATAAAGAAGGCTGGTGTTGATCCGGGGATTGCTTTGGAACCTTCAGAGATGATTGTGCAGAGAAGGATCGTTGTAAAATGAAGAACATTACAGAAAACTCTGAGCATCCTCTTTATTAGACACACAACAGCAGAGTGTCTTCAAACAGAAGCTTCTTGAGATGTGATGTACGACAGACTGCTACAGGAGAAACCTTCTGTCTACAGTGGCAGAAAACAACACTTCATGCTACTTCAGGCTGGTGATAGTGGGTGGCATGGGACCAACTAAGCATTGTTTAGTCCTAAACTGCTTTCTTGAAACTGACAATGAACACTGACCATGAGTTCATTGTACTTCAACGGCCTTCATCGTCTCACCAACTCATCAGAGCACTTTAGGGAAATGGGGGATTTACATCATGGATGTTCAGCCGACAAATCTGCAAAAACTGTGTGACGCTTTGATGCCATGAATCTCCCGCGGTCTGTTTCAACTCAGTACCAGCAAGGTGTACCTAATGCAGTGGCTGGTAAGTGTGTGTTTAGGAAATGTTATTTAGAAAGGCTTTCCTACAACTAACCATAACATTACAACCTAAAACACCAAGTGTGTAGTATTCTTAACATTTCTACTCTTAACTTTTCTATGCTACAATATTTAAACACTCACCTAACTGAATATTTTTGGTAGACAAATCAATCGTTTTCTCAAAGATGCAGAGGAATTACTACAAAATGATAATTTGAGTTCCCCTTATACTGGGCGTCAAAGGGGAACGCTGATGTATGTTGGGTTTTCAGACAGGAGCTACACTGAAACCCTTCAAAATGTATTGTGTTAAATATTTATTGGGCTTCCTATACCTATTACACAGCTTATTATATCTACACCAGCTTACATTTTACAGTATTTTCAGTTTATTAGATTAGAGTAAAACTTTAACCCTCCCTGCTGCATATATTGTTCATGAAAATCAATATTTTCAAGACGTATTAACCTCCCTAACCTCCCACTGTCTACAGACAGTGCTCAACAGCCCACCTAGTGGTGAACTTTCGGTTATTGCTCCTTTAATACCTCATGACAGTTCACATTTCAGCATTTCTGGCATTTTTATAGGGTAAGCAAAAGTCACAAATGAGTGAAACATAATAACCCTGGATATGTAAAATTATTACACATAAGGATCTTAAAGACATGCAAAATAACTGCAAAGATGCACAAACGTGCTATTCTCTTACCTGACAGAGGATGCTGCGTATGTATTTGCCACAGGCTGCGAAACCAGAATGGTCAAAGTTTTCCATAATTGAGTAGAACCTACTCGATATCTCTTCATCCTTCTGCAGATCGCAGCATCCAAACTTGGCATATTCTTTGCAAAAGACCAGTGGCTGCTGAGGCCCAAATGGAGGTTTGTAATCCAAACACTGGGGGTGACAACAGACTCTCCAGGTCTGGAAAAGCAGCAGCAGGATGAGGGGATGTAGTTTCGGTAAAACTGAATGCTGCAGAATCTTCTTGGGGACCAAATCCTTTTGATGTAGAATCATGCTGTCACTCAGTTCAGGAAAGTCTGTCCCTTTACCCAGAAAATGATAAAACAACAAATACATAAGACAAAAGTTAGAGGGTTTTTATGGTTTCATTTACTGGATGTGTATCTAGAGCCTTTTCAGCCTCTGACTGTGTCTATTGTTGTGAATAAATGTTTTATTAAATGACGTTCCTAATTCCATAAACTTTTCAAATAAAGGAGCCTGTTTTAAACTGTTCAAGCCACAATAATTTGTGTTGCTGATTGTCATGCAAAGAAAAGCCTGGAGGACCCTTGTGATCTGGAACAGATGATAAAGGGTAGGTTACTTGTTTGGTGGCCAAGCGGATAAAATTGGCTGTGTTGGATTGAAACCAAAATCCCAGAAGGCCCTTCTCTGTCACAATATGAGAGACTTTATTGAAAATTTAGCAACTATGGATATTTCACCCAAAGAAATGCAATGGAAGCAAAAAGATACAAAGTGGCACAAAGTAGTTTGCATATATCATCACAAATGCACTTTGATGCAAAATAGCAAATATAATAATTTGTTCTCTTACCGATTTATTTTGTTTTAGTGTTTTGTCATGCTTAAATCCTTTAGATCATCAAACGGTTTTAATATCAGCAACAGTTGTCTGGAACGATTCAAAAAGCTGTTTTCAAATCATGATTTTTTTTAGGACAAAAAAACTTTTTCAAACCAATGTGGCCCAGTGTGAGGAAGTAATTCCCCTCCTTAATAAGTCACACATGTATTTTGATTAAGCCCCTTTCCCAGCCATGACCAGGTAAAATAATTACCTGAACCATAACATTAAGAAATCCTGTAAATTGAACAACACTGAAATGCTGTAAAATTAATTGTAGGGCTTTGGGACTCCAGTGAATCAAAGTGAGAACTATCACCCACAAATGAGCAAAAATAGAAGAGTGGTGAACCTTCCCAGGAGTGGCCTGCTTACTACAATTACTCCAAGAGTACATCAACAACTCACATGAGGCCACAAGACAACAACTGGAGCACTGCAGGTCTCACTTGCTTCAGGTAAGGTCAGTGTTTATTATTCATAACTAAGAAAGAGACTGGATAAAATGGCCTCACATTCACAATAAAGCATCTTCATTATCCTCAAGACTTATGGGAAAATATCCTGTGGACTGATGAGACAAGAGTGGATCTTTTCAGAAGGTATCCGTTCTGTTACACGTGGTGTGAAACTAACACGGTTTTTCAGAAAAAACAGCAACAAACTGTTAGGCAAACAGGACCTGATTGGTTTGATTTCTCTGATTAAACCTTGAATTCTCCTCTACCACAAAATTATGACGAAGAATGTTTGTCAATCAGTTTGTGTTCATGAGCTCAACCGCGCATATGCGGCAGGACAGGGGCGGTGCGAGCCATTTGGGTGCCCTAAGCATAGAAGCTTCATGGTGCCCCACCCCGACCCCCACCCCCAAAAATGAACAATAATAAGTATTTCTCAGTGTGTTTCTCTTTATTTCCAAAATGACTTTATATTAATGTTTTAAAAAACATTTGCAATAAGTAAGAGGAGAAATTAAAATGATGATAAACAACAAGTTTTAAATGGGATTAAAGGAAATAAAGTTAAATGAATAAAATGCAACAATGGGGAGTGTAATACAGAACTGGGACTCATCCAATAAATGCTGTTAGAATAAGAAGTTTCTTTTGTGCTGTTTTCAAATGTATTATTTGTTTGATGCAAACAAACATCAAAGATGTCTGAGTTTTCAGAGAGAACTGGTCCATATGACCATGAAAAATTGAGTTTTCCTGAGGAAGATTCATTAGGAGGAGCTCATCAGAACCAAAAATCCTCAAAGTCTGCAGAACTTCTACATATTATTTTAGATTAACAGAATTTAACACTGCTGTTCAGAGTAAATAATTTTTTTTAATTAGGACAGATTCCTAATTCAAAAATTAGGAATTTAATGCTGTTAAAAGGAAATTGTGTTAATGCGGCAGCATCATCATTATTTATTTATAAAGCGCTCTAAAACAAAGTACTGTACAGGTAGGCCTAGATAAGAACTAAAAGGGGAAAAATATAACAACAGCAACAATAATAATAATAATAATAATACAAAAGCAATAAACAAAATACTAGGTTGAAAGTATAAGAAAATCTGCAATAATAGCAAAAAAGACACAATGGCTTGCCTAATGGCCATGCTCTCTGATAGCCTGTTTAAAATAATGAGTTTTTAAAACACACTTAAATTAATTTAAAGATCCAGCAGACCTCACAGAAAGAGGGAGACGTGTTAACTTTGACAGCCCAGGTTGCAGGGGTTTTTTCAGCGTTACCAAGCCGTTTTCCATTCATCAGCTTGACTTTGTGAAAGTATCACCTGTAGCGTACCTTTACGACCCTGATCTTTATGGGCATGTGCCCCCCGCTCTGCCGATGCTGTGCAGGATAATGAATCAAAACACACAAGCAAGTCCACCTCTGGATGGCAAAAAACAAACAAATAATGAAGAAGCCGAGTGAGTGGCGTAGTCAAACCCTAGGCTTAAATCTGACTGAGCCGATGCACTGTGATCGATTCTGTAAAGAAGCATGGCCTAAAGTTCCTGCACAGTGATGTAAAAGACACATTGTCAGTCATCACGTGTTGGTAGTTGTTGCTGCTGAAGCCACTGGGTTTGGGGGGAATTACTTTTTCACATAGCAACAGACACTGATTTGGATATTTTTTCCTCTATGATAAATCTTTTGAAAACTGCATACTCCAGTTGTCTTTGTCTGATATGGAAACTTCTTTGATGATATGAAACATTTAGTTGTGACAAAATGCACGTGCATTGCAAAGACCCACTATTTATTTTAGTAGTCTTTGCCGTCAAAGGCGTTACAGGGGAGAAATTAACCAAACTAGTTACATTTAAGACTGCAGACATGAATTTAAAATACGTTATACATACAAAATGGTTCATATTGATAGATCTGGTAATATTCTTTTGAGTAGTTCATATGACGTGGGAACTTACACAACACCGCTGATGTCTAGAAGCATGGAAGTGTGTATCGAACACACTAGCCCAGCATCACACCTGCCTGCAAGTTGACGAGACGTTCAGAGTTCACATGATGGGTTACATCATCGACCCAAAACAACACCCCCATACAGCCCCCCCTGCATCTGCATATGTCATAAAATGTTCTCAGTTCGACTCAGATCTGGTGGATTTCTTGAAGACACCTGTGGATCACAGCACAAATCCCCTAGAGGGAAAAAAAAGTCATGCAATAACTGAATTTGAGAGTCCATTGCATCTCAGTTTTTCTATACTGAAACCAATGGGCAATGCAGAATCTTTAAAAAAAGGTTACATAACTTCAAGGAAAGCGTTTAAAAAATAAAGAGCTTCACCTTCATCCAAGGCTTTTGAAAAATATTTACTTCCAGACCGAGGTCACGTTGAAACTCCCCCTGTGTTTGCTCTGGACGTGCTCACTTGCTGCAGTGGGTGGAGGCCATGCGTAGAGAGGGAGAGAGAGACAGCAGAGAAAGTGTGAGAGAGGTTCTTTCATTTCCACATGGAGCCACGCTGCAGTCTTGGCTAAGAGCCCTCCCACTGCATGTCTTCACTCCTCCTCTTCCTCCTCTTTTCTCTCTCTTCTTTGGCTCCCCTCACAAAGACATTCCTTCCCGTAGCATGTGGCACATATAGTCCTGAAGTTGCATCTTTTCATCTCTCCTCCCACTGAGCTTCCCCCACGATCTCCAGCATTCCCACACCTTCTCTCCGTCTGTGCCGCCTCAAGACAGACTCCCACTACTGTGTGTGTGTTTGTGTGTGTCTGTGTGTGCGTGTGGGTGCAGCTCTGTGTGTAGGTGCGTGGTCAGATGAGCCAGGACGTGTGCTGGAAGTGAACAGCAATGGATTCTCGAGACGTTATCCCAAACCTGAATCTCATCTGAAAGAATGGAGCAATCCAGCATTTTCATCCAGAGGTTGCATTACGATATCTCCCCCTAGCTCAGAGAAAAAACATAAAATCCTAAATAGTATTTTAAAAATCTTCAAATATTTCAATATCTTTGAAATACTTGGAGCAGACACAGGCAATATCTTCTGGAAGTGGTTTAGTATGGTAGCCACATCAAATGGACATGTTTGCGGCAGAAATAAGTTACTTTACAGACTGAAACACGTATGAACAGTAGCAAGCTGCTGAGGGATTGGACTTCTGTTGAAATAAGGAGAGGAACCTTCTAATCTGTCAAAAAATAAAAGAGCACAGCCACAACAAGCAGTCACTAACCTCAAAAATACCGACCAAAGGGAGAAAATCAATACTGGATATAGTGCTACCCATAATTGGTGGCATCCCTGGTAAAATTTGTAAAAAGCTATCAAATCCATCAGTTTTTGACTCCATTTCCAAATACTAACAAAAGTAATACTGCAGGACACTTATTGTGAGCTTTCAAGATTTCTTATTGTCTGGTGGTTAGATCTACTCCAGGCTTTTTTGTCCCAGCTCAGGTTGTTTTAAAAGTCATTATTACTTTTGTCACTGTAAATCTGGCCAAGTTAAGGCAAGGAGCTATTTTGTTGGAGCTGTTATATGACTGATCAAAATCAATACACATGTCCCTCACTCGAAAGGCCTGTTATCTTGTCTTCCCCATTTTGAAGAGCATCTAAAATATATTTGCTTCTTTTTTTCAGGTGATATCTATGTACAAGGGACAATCTGCAACGTATTTAAGGTTTTTAATGGCTTTATACAAATCACCGGCAACAAATGTGTAGGATATTGTTTTGATTGTACGGTAGGGGATAAGGTTTAGCTAAAATTTATTTGATTGTTTATGGTGCATTTTCGTTGTACTCAGAAGTTGAATTTTCCACACTTCCGGTCATAAATACATCACAAACACGCCCAGAAGCTGAAAGTTCAGCTGGGAAAGTGTGAGTTCACCAGGAAGACCTGAATTTAGTAACCAGTATGGTTATGAATGTATAGGCTTTGGTGAAATCTGACAGTAATAATTATTTATTAACGATTCTGATGGTTTGCATCTGATTCAAGAAGTGGCAAACCTTGTGCTGTAAGATATCTACTTGTAAACATGTTCCTTTTGTGTTTGGTCACATACCATGGAGAAAAAAGTATCGTTAGTGACATGTCTTGCCAATTGTAGCGCCAAAACAAATGCCAAATTTGCAACCACGCGCTCAACTCGGATGTGACGTCATATCCAGGTTCAAGCTCAGAGACGATTCAAGTACATCAAATTTTACAGGCAGGAATAAAGGAAGTTCACCAGTGATGCAAATCCTTTTTATTTTGAATTATGCCACTCTTCTGTGATTCTCTTGTCCTTCAAGAGTGAGTGGAAACTTTTAAAGTTTTTTTTAGCATTTTAGAGCACCCTCAGACATATCAGCTCCCCTTTTTAGTAACCACTGGGAAGTTTGAGTATGAATGTGGGGTATTCGTCCTCCGCGGCTTCAGCGGCATCTGCCTGTTCGAGCCGATAGAGGGAAGCTGATCTGGGGCTGCCGCTCCTCCGCCTTCCTCCTCTGTCAGGTACAGTCAGGTATGCTAGCTCAACTCATAGCCAGTGCATCAGCTAGGGGGAGGAGGGAAGAGGAGGGGAGGGGGAAGGCTGTTTGCTTGATGGTGTGCTCTGATTGGAGAATATGAATTACGTAGAAAGAGATAACCTACGTAGAACGGCAAATTGTTTTCTAATCTGACCGTTTTTGAGAGAAGCAATAAAGCTGACCGCCCCTGAACAGGTTCTTTGGTAATCACTTTTGACATTCGGATGGCCTCATCAGTGCACAACAGATCATATTAGACCCCCAAAACTTCAGAAAAATGAAATTTGTTGTCATGGCCCCTTTAAAGGTAGCAGCGAGTTTACCTGGGTCTTTCTGTATTGAGACACCTAGGGACAGGGGAGTAGCAGAAAGCTATTTGGTTCTATTTGTATTTCCAGCGAGAAGTTGAATACTTGGAGTGGCTGCTTTGGTAAAACAGCTAAGGCATCAGGTATGCTAAAGGACTACAAAAATGTAAATTATGGTCCTCCAGGAGCATTTCTTTCTTGCATACCTAATATTGTATTTTGCACAGATTTCATTCACATGCATGTTGCTGATTGTGAGCAAAAGGGGCCTTTCTTCTGGGACATCAGTAAAAAGGTCAACCAGTGTTTTACCACATGAAGTTGTATGCATTTATGTAATGGCCTGTTGAGCATTTATGGGATTGTCTTCTAAATTATGGGAATGAGAAGGCATGAACTGCATGTGAAAGCAGGAACTTTCTGATGTGCTTCAGCACGTTTGTTGATTATTGCCTATTTCAAATTCTGCATGTATGCTAAAATAGTCTTAATCCCCAAATGTAGCAGACATCAACCTCATTGTTAGTTTGAGGTTTTTGTATTTTTCTTAGAACTTTATGAATATGATTCCACTGCACAGTTTACTTTTGTGCCAAATGTGAGATTTCAATGAATATCTTTCCTATACTTAGATTTGGGGTCAAACTCACATGGCTTAGTTTCAATCCAGTTTATAACAATTTGAGCACCCAGCATGTGAAGGAAACCTGTTTTAGCTCCCTTTGTGCATAGCAGAGCAGAAAAATACATACCGCAGTCCTAGTCTTGCAGAACATTTGAAATACTTTTTTAAAAAACTTTCAGATGTTCACAGACTTATATCCAATCCAATGCACTAACTTGCATATAAGTTGTATTTTTCTCACATACACATTTGCCAAAAACCAATGATCCCCACACCCACAATTATCACACACACACACACACGTTTTTTTGTTTTGTTTTACACAGCCTGTCTGGCTGTGTAGCACTAAGAATTGCTGCCTCAATGCCAAAGACAGCCCAAGGGTTTAGCTTCACAAGCTTTCACCCTAGTGCTCTGCTTGATAAATGCAAAAAACTTTATTGGATATTAATTTGGGATTATTTCACGTTCAATGGACACACAAACAGAAAGTTAAAAGAGAAAGAGTTTTGCCTCATCTATTTAGATGAAGCAAAACATTAAAAGGGAGAAAATGTGACAAAAATAGAGCACAGGAAAAAAAGAGTACAAGAGTCTGCTTCTACACCTGCAGAAAGAGAGCTAAAAACAACAGCAAAACCAACCAAAAAAGTATCACAGGTACAGAGTAAATTTGTCTGTGTAACATTTACTTAAATTGAAAATATACTCAGAAACAGATAACATTTGGTCCCTCTCAAAAAGGTTGTCTTTTATTTGAATAAATCGTACTCAGATAAATTTCCTGTGTACAAATAACCAACATCACTGAAAAATAAGTAGTGTTATTTACAGTAATACAAGATGCATAATGTGACAGCCATAGCTAACAACAGGATTTAGCTGTATAGAAGTGAATCTGTAAACACCTGAATCCAAGCCTCTGTGGGTGTTTGTAAGAGTGCACTTGTATATGTAAGGTTTAGCCATAAGAAAAATGCTCAATAGTGGTTGCTAGCACCAAGGCAGACACCAGGGAGACCAGAACCCCAGACGTCCGATAGGGACCCCAGCGCACAGGAGCCCCTCGGCTCTGCTCCCTCATCCCAAAAAAGTGTAGAGGAGAGCCCCAGGAAATCCCCCAGCAGTAGTGGGTGAACTGACAATTAAAAGTTATCTGTCCCAGTCAGACAATGAGTTGTTATTCTTTTTTTCTTTCTTTCTTTTTCTTGCTAAAAGCAAAAAAATACACGTTGAAAATGTGTCATTGCCTGTATCAGACTTGCCATCAGTGTGTGAATTGACTGATGTATGTAAAGGAATAAAGTAAATACTCATAACATCACCTTTTCATTTTCTGAGTTTGATAAACTGATGCAGTCAAACTGGAAATCCATAAGATGGATCAGTACTGTGCGTATACCTGGCATAAAGGCTTTTGTGGGAGTATAAACACTATGCTACCATCTGTTTCTCATTATTGCAGAGCCCCCTTTCAGGTCAGCGAGTATCTGCTGTCTGGCTGGCTGGCTACCAGACCGTTTATCACTCAGAACTCAAAGGTACAAATATCATCTGCTGCGTTTAGCTCTTTATTAAACAGATTATTGGGTACTTTATCAAATCAAGTCATTTATTAATTTGTTTTTATAATTGTAAAATACATTAATAGGGACTTGAATTAAAAGCAAATATATCCACCAATAAGTTAAAGTATGACTCACCCCAAAGTCAACTTTCTTTGTAGAAAAACTGTATGAACTGGGCCTAAGGGTGCTACTTTAATGATACTGTGCAATTTTTTTACATTATAATGTGAACTTGTTTAGCTCTGCAATGTTTGTCTTAAAACCATCTTAGTGCTGGCCTCTTAGGGTTCAACGGTGGCTATTACTGTTGAATTTTTCTATTGATTCAAACAGTGCTTTCATCATTATACCCCTGTGTTCAGGTATAAAAGCAGCTGACCCAGATAAGTGAGTCAGACTTAGGAGTTGGAATTGCAAGCATTGAGAGCATTGGTCGATAGTGTTTAGTGTTACTTACTGCTTTGAACATCAGCCCATGTCAGCAATGATGCTGCTAACAGGAATTTAAAACTTACCCAACCTGTCCTTCACACACTGCCTTGGCAGCACCGTCTTCGGGCATCGATGAGTCAGCGCCTTGCGCTAGCAGCTCAACCTGATAAGGCTCAGGCCTACTGGGTTCCACAAACCCTCCCTCAACCACTAGAGAGGACGGGGTGAAATATCCTCCACCTCAAAAGACCAAACTATGGCATAACCACCAGTGTTGCACTGGTCACTCGTGTTTCAGCATGTCACTTTCCCTCATCCTGACCACAGTCCCGCTTAACCCCCACCTCTCATCCCTAGACTTGGCCCTGCCCCTCAGGGTCTCTTTGTACTGCCTACTTTGGTGGCATTTCTCAAAATGTATCTGGGTTATGCTTTTACATTGTGGTGAGTTACACTTTAAAGCTCCAGTGTGTAAGATTTACATCCATCCAGAGGTGCGATAAATGAATTACAAAAGACCTGACTGTTAGGCATGTAACAGAACCCACGGAGTATCATAAATGTGACAATTGTAACAATTATGTCCCCCATGTATTTGGTACCGAGCTAATGCTAATAGCTGCGGTCATCATGTGAAATGGTTTTTGGTAACCTGCAGACTCAGAGATCATCTGGTGAAGTGAGAGGAAGACGTAGAGGAACAAACTGGCTGTCTCTGCTGAGAGGACAGAGTAGTTGTTGCTACACTGCCCTATTTCTAATGATGCCAAAAGAAACTTCGCTGTTGTATTGGGTTAATTTACCTGTCCAGCAGAAAGCCTGCAACCTCCATATCCATTTTGAAGCCCCGCTCCCTCATGCATTATCTCCGCTCCACCTGGGAATAATAACAGCTGTGCTTCTGTAGACTCTGGTTTCTTGGTTACTTTCTCTTCCTTTTCACTGGGCAAAGAGTATGACTGGTCCTTCATTTCAACAGAAAACAGCAGATAGAATTATCTACGGTCATCTTTGCTTGTTTGTTCTCCTCCTTGACAGCATGTCTTCATATACAGGTGAAACACTTAAGGCTAACAAGTTTGTCCTCTTTTTGCTAGTGTAATCAAAAATAGTGACACAACATGGCGTCTTCCATTGGGTGCACCCCCACCTATGTATTTTTGAACGACTTATTCGAAGTTATGAGAATGCTTTAATTTTTAATGCGATTGTTATTAAACATTGACAGAATATGTTTTTATGAAAGCAATACTTGATTTTTGCTAGTAAAAAGCCAAATAAGTTGCACACTGTCCCTTTAAGCATAATCAAAGTTAATCATAATTCTGACTTTCCATGAATTTACATCCATTTCATGTGAAAAAAGGAAATAAAACCATTTATAATATAACATTTGGAAGAAAATTCAAGCTTTTGTTTTTGGTACCAAGAACATACAGGGGTTGGACAATGAAACTGAAACACCTCTCATTTTAGTGTGGGAGGTTTCATGGCTAAACTGGACCCGCCTGGTGGCCAATCTTCATTAATTGCACATTGAACCAATAAGAGCAGAGTGTGAAGGTCCAATTAGCAGGGTAAGAGCACAGTTTTTCTCAAAATATTGCAATGCACACAACATTATGGGTGACATAACAGACTTCAAAAGAGGACAAATTGTTGGTGCACGTCTTGCTGGCGCATCTGTGACCAAGACAGCAAGTCTTTGTGATGTATCAAGAGCCACGGCATCCAGGGTAATGTCAGCATACCACCAAGAAGGACGAACCACATCCAACAGGATTAACTGTGGACGCAAGAGGAAGCTGTCTGAAAGGGATGTTCGGGTGCTAACCCGGATTGTATCCAAAAAACATAAAACCACGGCTCCCCAAATCACGGCAGAATTAAATGTGCACCTCAACTCTCCTGTTTCCACTAAAACTGTCCGTCGGAAGCTCCACAGGGTCAATATACACGGCCGGGCTGCTATAACCAAACCTTTGGTCACTCGTGCCAATGCCAAACGTCGGTTTCAATGGTGCAAGGAGCACAAATCCTGGGCTGTGGACAATTTGAAACATGTATTGTTCTCTGATGAGTCCACCTTTACTGTTTTCCTCACATCCGGGAGAGTTACAGTGTGGAGAAGCCCCAAAGAAGTGTACCACCCAGGCTGTTGCATGCCCAGAGTGAAGCATGGGGATGGATCAGTGATGGTTTGGGCTGCCATATCATGGCATTCCCTTGGCCCCATACTTTTGCTAGATGGGCGCGTCACTGCCAAGGACTACCGAACTATTCTGGAGGACCATGTGAATCCAATGGTTCAAACATTGTATCCTGAAGGAGGTGCCGTGTATCAGGATGACAATGCACCAATACACACAGCAAGACTGGTGAAAGATTGGTTTGATGAACATGAAAGTGAAGTTGAACATCTCCCATGGCCTGCACAGTCACCAGATCTAAATATTATTGAGCCACTTTGGGGTGTTTTGGAGGAGCGAGTCAGGAAACATTTTCCTCCACCAGCATCACGTCGTGACCTGGCCACTATCCTGCAAGAAGAATGTCTTAGAATTCCTCTGACCACTGTGCAGGACTTGTATATGTCATTCCCAAGACGAATTGACGCTGTATTGGCCGCAAAAGGCCAATGCACCATACTAATAAATTATTGTGGTCTAAAACCAGGTGTTTCAGTTTTTTTGTCCAACCCCTGTATGTCTTTCTCAAAAAACCAGTATGAGTTCTATGGATTTTGAGATGTGTTTACTTCACGATCAGACTTTGCTTTCATTGAAATGCACCATTTTCAAGACTTTACCTTTTATCATAGATGGACATTGTAAGACTGTTGCTGTGTAAATGTTAAAAGAAAATGATGCTTAATTTAATGGTTAAGAAGTCAAAACCTCAGAATCAGCTTTATTGGTCAAGATTGTACGCACAGACTTTTGTTTCAAGTGCTGACAGCAGACAGACATTGAGTATAAATATATTAATTTTACAGGAAATAAAATAAAGGATAAAAGAAAAAGTATGTACGTGTATGTACAAGCTAAGAAGGTTAAAACAAAAACTATGCAGGAAAAAAGAAACATAGTTATAGTAAGATGTATTCAGCAATGAAAATATTTCATAGTCATGTTTATTTTGTTGCAAAGCCTACCACTGAAATTTTGACCGTTTTTGGTAAAACATTGATTGTGCTACTGAGCTTTTGGCCTACAGCATGAGGAATAATGACAAGACAAGGTGTGACATGGAAACTTGATTCTGCACGTTTTCCAGGATAAACACACAGCTCCAAGAATGAGATTATATTTGGAGGATTAAAGGGCCAAAAACTGGTCTTGTACCACAGTGTTTCATGTCTACGTAGCCTGTTTGTTCCAGATGTACACACTGGATTACTGTGATCATTCTTTCGATGGATACCCTTTGTAATCAGTGTGACAGAGTTCCAGCAGTCGTAGGGGTGTATGTTTCTGATTTGTCCTCCTTCACAATAGAAACATCGTTTACTCTTATAGAACACACACATCATCTCCTTTCCTTTGACTTTAAATCCAGCATGGTCAGATCCTGTTAAATGAGCTTAAGTAAAATTTGTTTTTTTGTTCTTGTTGTTGTTCAGGTCGAAGCCCAAACTAGTATCCGCCAGTGTTCGGTTTGGATTTTCCCAAATCCTACGTTTTTTTTGGAACTGTAAATAGTTTACATCCGCAGTCTTGATTAGAGCTTTGGCATAAAACACAAAAGTATTTTCTGCAGACAGCATTTAAGCTTGGCTTTTAAAGTGTGCTAATCTTTAGAATGAGTAAGGGTGAGTCATTCTTTACTGGAAACACAACCACACACACACACACACACATAATTTAAGTGAATTTACAAGATTCTTCTTTCTCTGACTCACCCTGAGGAGGATTGGCAAAACACAACAATGCTCTTCCTGCTCCTTTACTTTGATTTTTTTTTATTATTGTTTAGTGCATGTTTTACAGGATATTCAATGTAAAAGTTAATTTTTTTCTCTCTCTGTAAAATCATTCACAATAGAAGGGATAGGCATTTCTGTTTTAGGTTGTGTAAAGTACTTTATTTCAGAAGCGGCACGGACACAAGGTGCCTTAGCCCGTAATTCCTCATCTTTCGCTCCTGTTTGTGTTCGTTCCGTTCCAGACCGCCTCCGTGAGTCCGTGAAAACCAAAGCCTACTACATCCGTAGTTACTTTGTCTAGGTCCGCTCCGCAGTCCCTTGGAGCCAGAGGAGAGCATGTGCAATTATGGTCATTACAAGCAGAACGCAAATCTATTTGGAGAGGATCAGCACGTTTCAGATTAAATGTTGAAATGACAAATCTGCTTCCTTATTTGTGGTTTGCATCAGATATTTAAATAAAACAGCTCATTTTATTGTGAATAATATATTTAAAAAATGTATTTAACTTGTGGTTAATGATCTCTATTTACACTATTTAACCTTGACAAAGCAGAGGTTGTTGACGTTCTTCTTCCAGTTTGCTACGATTGGAATTCTGGAGCTTGACCCGGCCGGAGCCCGACGGACTGGAACAGAACAGAAAATTGGAGTTGTTCTGTAATTTGACGCCGAACGACATTCTCTGTCGACTGTGATGTTCAGAGTAGTCATGAGGGATGTGGAATGTGGAGGTTTCAAGAACGGAGGTAGGAGCACAGAGGTGGATTACATCTTGTGTAGACGATGAAACCTGAAGGAACTCAATGACTGCAAGGTAATGGCTGGTGAGAGAGTTGCCGCATAGCACGGGTAGTGGTGTGTAGAAGGACTCTGATGGTGAGGAAGATGAGGAGGACCAAGGCAGAGGAGAGGACAAAGTGGTGGGAGGGAAAAAAAGGAAGAATGTTGTGTGACTTTCAGGGAGGAGTTGATACAGATGTGCTTCCAAATAAAGGTACAACTACAGCTAATGCTATCAGCAAGAAAGATAGGGGAGTAGTTACTTAGTATGTCCACAGGAAGGAAAGTTGATGGAATAAGGAAGTACAGGAGTCGGTCCAAAGAAAGAGATCAGCTAAGAAGTGGGACACTGTGAGGAAGTGCAACGTAAAGTGAAGGTAGAGGTAGCTGAGGCCAAATCAAGGGCATACAGTGACTTGGAAAGTAAGGAAGGAGAGAAGGATTTAGAAATGTTGACAAGGCAGAGAGACAGCGATGGGAAGGACATTCAGAAGATGGAAATGTACTGACAGGTGTAACAAGTGTGATTGGAAGATGGAAGGAGTACTTCAAGGAGTTGATAAATGAGAGAAAATGAAAAATAACAATGAGAAGAAGAAGCTCTTAAAAAGATTAATAACGATGTAGTAAGGAAGGCATTGAAAAGGATGAAGAGTGGAAAGGCAGTTGTTCCTGATGACATACTTGTGGGAATGAAGGTTGGCCGTAGAAAGACAGAATACATGTGTGTGAATGAGAGGAAACCAAGTGGAGCTGTGAGGTTACAGGGAGCAGAATTAAAGGTGGAGGATTTCAAGTAGGCTACAAAGGGTCAACGGTTCAGCGCAACAGTGAGTGTGGAAAAGATGTGAAGGAATGTGTCCAAGCAGGTTAGAACAGGTGGAGAAAAGTGTCAGGTGGGTTGTGTCATAAGAGACTATCAGCGAGAGTGAAACGGAAGGTGTACAAGATGGTGGTGAGAACAGCAATGTTGTATGGTTTAGAGACAGTGACACTGAGGAGGAGGCAGAGCTAGAGGTAGCAGGGATGAAGATATTGAGGTTCTGTTTGGGCGTGACAAGGATGGATAGGATTGGGAATGAGTTCATCAGAGGGACATATCCTATTAGATAAATTGGAGTTAAAGCCAGAGAGGCCAGAGTGAGATGGTTTGGACAGAGGAGGTATTGTGAGTACATTGGTAGAATTATCTTGAGGCTGGAACTGCCAGGCAGGAGGCAAGACAGAAGAAATTTAGGGATGGAGTTAAAGAGGAAATGAAGGTAGTTGGTGTGAGAGAAGAATATGCAGAAGAAAGTGTTAGATGGAGACAAATTACTTGCTCTGGCCACCCCTCAAAGGGAAATGTGAAAATAATCAGAATCCTTTTCACTTTCTTTCGTGCTTTTTTCCATCCATTTTTAATACCCGCCTAATTCATGCAGGGTCATGGGGACTGGTAGATTTCTACAGCACTAAATAGGCAATAGGTAGTATGCACCCTGGACAGGCGGACTTATTTTTGATATAAAAAAATCCACTCCATCAGAAACCTGGAAAGTTTGATTGTTGTTTAGGTTTATCAACAATCAAACTTTTAGCACTGGTGGTGGGGACAGCAAGGGGGGTTGTGGGATGCCATCTACAGGAACTAGACACAGTTTATGCTGCGCGAGACAAGAAAAGGGTCAGATGTATTGCCACAGATTCCACCCACCCGCGCAATGCACTGTTTGTCCCACTTCCATCAGGGAAACGATTTGGGAACATTAAATAAAAAACTAACAGACTTAAAAGCAGCTTCTTTCACAAAGCTGCAAGGGTTACCACCCCCTGCTAAGAATCAAATAAACCACCAGCACAGTTCATAATATGAATGATATGTTATGTAATATGTGTTACAAACACACTACTGGTTTCCCAGCTTCTTGATCCACTGCGAATCATTTACATTGTCTTTCACTTGCAAATTTGTATTCGCACACTTCAATCTCTCAGGGACTGTCGGGTTAGACATCCATGCAAATTGCACAATTCTGCAACTAAATTTATTGCACAGTATTGTAGAACCGAAAATGAGTCCATTAGCTGCTAAGGACTATTTGGACGATTAAGCACCTCAGGGCTTGTTTTTGGCTAGTTGATTGCACTAGCCAAAAACAGGGTCAAAAAATCCCTAAAAAGATAATGTCTTTTAATTGATTTTTGGGCGTGTAATGTGTAATTATGCGCATTCTGAGCCGGTGTCTGGCTCATCATAAATTTATTATAGTAACACATAATGATAATAAAGATTCTTGATTCTAAAAGACGGTGTAGCAGTGTCTACTATTATTAATGTTGTTTAGTGAATGTAGACTAAAACCTTTTCTTTTTTAACCTGGAAGATATCAGTTTAGAGCTTGTTGACTGGATCTAACCTCCCCTAAATGGTACAATAATCATCTTATTCCCATGATCAGCTCTTTGGATATTTGAAGGTTTTGTAACATTTTATATTTACTTTTAACAGACTAAATTGTATTGTTTTTACCTTTTTTTACCCATTCTATCAGAAATAAAACCCGCTGTAATCTGTTCCATCAATCTCATTTTCTGATCTTTGGGTCCAGCGTTGGTTGTGGCCAGCTGTGGAGGTGACACCAACCGAAACATTTCAGCTGCCAGGTTTTAAATCCCAGCAGGTTAAGATGTAATTTGCAAATGGTCCACTAAAGACTTGTCAAGACTTAATGCAATCTACTGGGCTTCCTTAGATAGGAAACTATTTGACCAATCTGTATAATTTGACTTTGAAAAGTGCCTTGAGATGACATGTATCATGAATTGTCGCTATATAAATAAAATTGAATTGAATTGAAAAACTGAAGTACCCATCTCAGGCCAAAAGGTGGCAATAGCAACTAGATTGGTGCAGGGAACTATAACCTATATTAAATAATATCCATGTATTAAAAAGGGGGTGTAGCTGTTTAATTTTGTTCTGTTTTGTTCTTTGTTTGAATTAAAATATAAAAATAACCAATACATGTACATAAATAAATTCTTGTTAATCTCATGGATAAAAATCGTTTCTATGAATAGCAGTCTGAAAGAGGGAATTATTTTCCTTAGCCATGGAGCCATTACGTTGCATACTTTACAAAAATCAATGAGATGTATATATTGTAAACATAACCATCCTTATAGAAGATTATGTATGCCCTAATTGACCTATTAGTAACCACGCTTAAATACATTTTAATAAGGAATGAGGAAACTTACATTCAGACGTTTACTGTTGAAATGCTGCAATTCAGTGTACCAATGGCAGCTTCGAAACCAGTCTTTCCACAAAATTTGGAGTTGAAAGTAGGTTTTGCAGAGGAAAAGGGAGAACCGCATATTAGATTGGGATGTGTGTGTGTGTGTGTGTGTGTGTGTGTGTGTGTGTGTGTGTGTGTGTGTGTGTGTGTGTGTGTGTGTGTGTGTGTGTGTGTGTGTGTGTGTGTGTGTGTGTGAGGGGGGGGGGCTAATGTTAACACTTTAGGCTATCCCAGACACTCCATCTGGAATCCTGCCAGGCATGCTTGTCTTTGGGGGAATGAGAGATCCTCAAATACCCTGGCAAATAGGTCATTCAAACACGTTTCCTGTGCACTAGTGCTCAAACAAACACACACAATTTCATGTGAATTCACATTCACCAACACCACTTATTGCATAAACCAAAAATGTGAGTCACATTCATCCAAGGTTATAGGCATTTAATTTTATCCTCCCGATAATTATATATATATATATATATATATATATATATTATACAATAAATATACAGAATACATTGTATTTTTTTGTTTTTTGCCTTTTATCCTCACAGAGACAATGTCACTAGATAATGAAGCCAGACTGCTTTGTTTCAAGAAGAAAGATAAAGATGTCTCTCAATCAAACAGTCAATATTGATCCTTGACCTTTCTTGTCCACATGTGAAAGTCTCCTTTGGCAAGTCTTCTTTCCCCTTATTGACCCTCTCAATTTTAGCAGATCTTTTAAGATAAAACCAAATGCTGAATGTGTAGGACGACATAAAAGTAAGGAAGAGGAACAAAGAGTGGTCCCCATGATGTACCTACATTGTTGTCTACAATACATGTGGGAGAAGTGGATTAAATCCAACAGAGTATGTAAACTTTTCTAAAAACAACTCTTTATGCAGTCCACCATTATCATTGTGTCACAGAATAAATATTTCATTGCACTGTTTTTGCCAATGACTTAGGGAAGCTTTTAGTCTATGTTGGCTAAATACATGTCATACTTTATCTTGAGAAATATTTATTTTTGAAATAATTCAGTTTAAATAAATTAGCATATCTATGAGCAACATGAGAATATTATATATTCCTGCTATGGAATCCATGCAGTATAAATTGCTTGTTTTTAATGTAAATTTATTTCTTTAAAACTCCATAACAGTAAGTATATTCACAGTTAGTTATTCCGTGTTTCTTATGTGAGATATCATCCTGCAGTGGGTTCATGAGTTCATAACAGCAGTTATAACGATTATATGATCATATTACTGTCTGATATTTGGGTGACATCAGAATTAAATCCTGTCGTTACACATCTAGGAAATCCTCTTTGAATCAGTCCTTTCAAACTGCACGTGTAAAGGAACTGGCCAATTACACAACTCTTTAGTTATGTAGACATGATTAGCACTAATAACTCATTATATTGTCAGCTGCAATTAAGTCTTTATTTAACCGTTCTTTATGCAGGTTATTCAGGATCTCATTTACAAGACAGACCTGTTTTATTGAAGCTGGAAATTGATTTTATTCTATTTTCTCCAGACTATCACTAACTATCACTGCAGTTGCTAAATGAGGCTAAGAAAAGTCATAATTTGTAAAACAAACTAAATAAAATAAGTTTTGATATTCACATGCATGAATATGCAAAAAAGAAAAAAAAAACAAGTCTGAGTACACTCTCCGTGTTTTTTAAGGACAACTATTGAGTGGCTGTTAAAATGCAAAAGATTACATCAGAATAGCGAAAGGTTGGTCAACTGAGTAAATGAACAAATCCGATGCATCACACTGACTCAGATTCTTGGTGACAGAATAAGGCTTTAACATCTCAAAATGAAAGCACGGGAGGAGCGGTACCCTGGAAAAAGAAAATGTCACTCTTCACATTTTCTTCTTGTTTTCTGTAAAAAAGGGCAAATCTCTGGACAAAGACATATTTAAGAGATCTCAGAAATAAGAATGTGAGGAGGAGAAGCTTTTGCCCATCAAAGTGAGGAGACAGAGCGAGAGAAAGAGATATCTGAGGACAGCCTTGTATGTGAAAAAAAGGTTCACACAATATGCAAAGCTGAGATGTCGCTGCAATATTACCAATGTAAAACATGAAGGTTGGGCTATTTTAGTTATTTCCTCCTAACAGTGATGTGCTTCTGTGTTTTCGTCACACTATTCTCCTTTTCCACAGAGATCCATTTATAACCAGGATTATGTGTAATATCTAATACGTATGACTCTGTATGTGCCTCTTTGCATAAGTGCACTCTCAGAAGTCGTTCACCGCTTCTATTATTTAGGTGGATTTTGAAATTAAATTTAAGTCATAAAAAATTAACCCTTGTTCGTACAGAACAGATAACAGCAAAAGTAAAGCCTAAAAGAGCATTACTGTTTAGCATAACTGTTTCATGTCATACAGAAAACTGCAGGTGAAATCGAAGTCTCGCAAAATAATTTTGGAGGAAGATGGATCTGTTGTTATTAACCAGCAAAGATCACTAGGTCAATTATGCTGGACTCTTCTCAACAGGGACTTTTTATTCCAAGTTTGAGCTAAAGTCATATAGGAGCTTATCATTTTTAAGGCGTGAACATAACTTAAAGTTGCAATCATTGTTTGTTTGTTTTTTCCTCTTATGAATCTTAGTGATGGGAACATGTAAAAAAAAACATGCACAATTCAATTTTTCAACTCAATTCAATTTTATTTATATAGCGCCAATTCATGAAGCATGTCATCTCAAGCCACTTTACAAAGTCAAATTCAATCAGATTATACAGATTGGGTCATCCTATACAGATTAGTCTAAAATTTCCTATATAAGGGAACCCAGTTCCCTTATAGGAAATATAGTCTTGACAAGCAGCATTCACTCCTGGAGAAGCGTAGAGCCACAGGGAGAGTCGTCTGCATTGTCCATGGCTTTGCAGCAATCCCTCATACTGAGCAAGCATGAAGCGACAGCGGAAAGAAAAACCACCCATTAACGGGAAGGAAAAACCTCTAGCAGAACCGGGCTCAGTATGAACGGTCATCTGCCTCGACCGATTGGGGGTCCTCACATCCTTATTTCTGAGATCCCTTAAGACTTTAAAACTCTTTAAACAACTTTAAAAATGTAGCTGTTTCAAGTAAACTATAAGCGCTGGTAAAACCGTCTCTAAAAACATCAATGGACCAGAAGCAAGGTACACCCTGAACAGGTAGCCAGTCCATCAAAGGGCAACGCAGAGACCAATAGGACAGACAATCATCAGATTCAGATTTTTCAGATTTATTTATTTATTGCTACATGGCAAAAAATTACAAAAACAGTCACTTTCTGTCATACATTTCCCATGAGCAAAAGGAGCAGAACGAGGGTAAAATCTTATTTTGTCCACCCCTAGATGCTCACACACACTCAGATCCTAAGGAGATTTGGATAGACCAGCTGATCTCACATATATGTTTTTACACTGTGGAAAGAAATCGAAGTACCCACGGAGAATCGGGGTACACAAGCACATGGCTAACATGCCAACTCCATGCAGAAAGACCCCAGGCAGAGATTCAAACCCAGGATCTTCTTCCTCCAAGGCAACAGCACTACCAATTGCTCCACCATGTAGCCAAATTTATGACAATATTATGTTGACATCCTTTCATAAATCTCCTAATCTCCTCGTAAACAACAGCTGCACTGTGAAGGGTTCAGAGGTTTATTACCAAACATTAGGAAACAAACTGCATAAAAAATGAGAGACGCAGCAGACAGATTAGGGGTGATGTTTTGGAGAAGTTTCAAGTATTGTCAGGTAGAACTGAGCATCTCACAGTGCTCTGTTCAGTTCATCATGTAAACATGGGTAGAGTATGGCACAGCAAACCTACTAAGACATGGCTGTCCACCTACACCGACTGACCAGACCAGGGAAGCATTAAACAGAGAAGCAGCCAAGAATAACTCTATGAAACCCACAGCTATGAGTACAGAACAACTATAGTCAACACATCTAGCCTTTATGAATAAGGGGAGAGAAATTGCCTGTTCTTGAAAGACTGCCAAGGGAGGTCTCGTAAACAAATTTCCCACAAGTCATGTAGCAGCAAAAGCAAACATAAAAGAACGATGAACACGGAGGTTCATCTTCCAGCAAAACAACAACCCGAGACATGTAGAAAACGCTTGAATAATCTGGTTTATGTCAAAAAATTTATTTATCAGAATGGCCCAATCAAAGACCAGCCCTGCATCCATTTCGGAATCTGCGGCAAGACTTCAAAATTACACCCCACAGATGCGCTCCTTTTGATCTGTTTATAAAGAATTAAAATTTATATCTGATCTAAAAAATTGTAATAAACTCAGGATGCTTTGTATCATTTCTTGTATAATCAAAATTATTTTGAACAAATAACTGCTTTCATCTTGTTGACAGAGGCGAAAACAAATGAGCCCTGTGTCAAGAAAAAAAAAAGCCAGCCAGCCCGTTGGCACAGAATATATACAGCTTTATTTTCTCTCTCCTTTTTTCTGTCCTACTTTTCTTCCCTGACTGTTTCTCAAATTGTCCACTTAAAGTTGAAATTACAACTGTTCCAATTTCCTTCCCTGTCATTCTGACGAAGAGTACTCTGTGACGACTGCTTTCTTTCAGACATCCTCTTCCTCCTCCTCTCACCACCTCTTTCATTCTTCCTCCGTCTCCTCTGATTCATCATCTTTCCACAGAACTATTCCCCCCCCCCCCCCCCCCCCCTCATCGAACATCTTTCTCACATTGCTCATCGTGCTGTTAGGATGAGTTCTTGACATCAGTCATTGGCCTTTGCCTCCAATTGTTAATGTTCTTGTTTACGCACATCTGTTTATTTGAATCTGTTCTCCTGTACTCTGGTTTTGACTCCCATAACAATATTAGGCTTCTGAATATCCTCCTCATAAAGTTGTCAACCACACTGCCCTCTATGAGCCTCTGGGAGCTCGTGTTTGTGTTCTACTTTTATACGAGGACATGACAAAGTATGTCTAGAGATGGTTTGCAGCTCATTAGAAATGAAAATCCTTGTTGAAGGTGCTCAGTTTAAAGATTGTTGTTGTATATTACAGAAAAGTGTATTCCTTTCGTTCTTACTATAATAATATGATTTGCTGTGACTTTTTTTCAGTGGAGGTCTCAGTTCACAGCTGATGGTTTGGAAAAGCGCATTTGGATCTCGTTTTGTTTCTCTGGGAACATTTTATATTAAATCTGATTCGCGTAACTTCTTGTTTGGGTCGTCCTGACGTCTCCAACCAAATTATCCGACAACATTCATGTACCTCTGATGGTTTCCTCGAGGGACCGGAGACAAAGTGTATCTTGACACGTTGGCACGTCTGATTACCAGAGCGGAGTTTTTAATTGTCTCCCATTGCTTTTAGATATCCTCAGACTTAATCTTGCCTCGTTATTCTCGTGTCACCACCCCACTCCCCTCTCTGCTTCGGTGTCTTCTTCCATTTATTCTTCCCCGCTGGCTGTTTGAAAACTAATGTCCTCAGTAATAATCGCAATGATCTGGACAGAAAATGAACGCAAATAATAACACAAGTTTTAATGATCCATTTATTCTAATAATGAGGGGGAAAAGTAACTCTCACAGAGAGAAGCGCCCCTGGTGTCACCCCTCTCTTGCTTGTTAAATTTCAACAAGTCACTGCTCAGTTGAGCCCCGTGTCTTTGCATCCTTTGGGCTTTTTTAAATTGGACCTTAGTTCCCTTTCAGGCAAGATGTGTCAACTTTTTAAGTTACTCTGGAAGATAATGGCTACTGAAAAAAATATGAGTTTGCTAAAGCATTGAGTAATATAAAATAAAAGAGGCTGCAGCTAAAGCAAATCATTGTTAAAACTGACTCTTGACCTCACTTCTGCCACCATTGTTCAGTTATTATCTTGAATAGAGCAACATTGACTCATAAAGCCCTGAAATTCACAGCTTTGTAACCTCTTAGAAAGGATTATGGATAAGGGAATAAATTGCTTTTTACTTAATTGTTGGATTAATTGTTGGATACTGTAAAGAAAAAAATATATATTTTATGGCTTTTTTTGTCAAACCCACCTGTTTCAGATCATTGGACTTTTAAATTTAGACAATGAAAAAGTGAGCAAATGCAGCAATAAAGTTTTTAAAAGATGAGTTTTGTTCCTTAAGACCAAAAAGCTGTTCAAATCAACCTGTGAAAAAGGTTTTGACCCCTAAATAAGGCCTTCGCAAAGCCTGGCGAAGGAGTCTTTCACCTTGCTTTGGAGGAATTTTCCCCTACTCCTCTTTCTAGAATTGTTTTAATTCTGCCAGAGGAAGATTTTCAGATTTAAGGTATTCCTACAGCATTTATATCCAGACTTTGAATAGGCCACACTAAACCTGTTATTTCCCTGAGCAGGCAGGGAACCCAATATTCAAGCCAGACAGTGTTTTTAAAAGGTTTATTAATAAAAACCTGGAGACAGTCAGAAAATATCTGCAAGAGCCAGCTGGGGACCAGGCAGTGATGAGAGCTGGCCCACTCACTAGAGATGCTAGATCAGAGTCTGGGAAACAGGCTTGGGTCATGCATGGGTGGCCAGAGCTGAGAAGGGCAAGCAAAGTCCAGGGCCTAGGCGTGGCTCGTAGTCATAGAACTGTCCAGGTCAAGGTCCAGAACACAGAAGCTTTGGAAGATGTCAACAAAAGCAAGGCAGGAAAACCCAGAAACATGATCAAGGCTGTGGCATGGCAGGCAGGCATGGAAAGCTTGACATCTACTCATATAAAGCTTTCAATAATCTGACTTTCTGCAACGGGCAGGTAACAGGTGTGTGAGATGAGCTTGACTGCAGTAGCAGATGCAGGAGATGCAGGCCTGCAGTGAATAATCTTTGACGAAAGCGGGCCGGATGAGTGGCAGACAGACCAGAATCACAACAAAACCTTTCATTTTGGTGGTAAATGAGCCATTCAGCAGCTATGTTTACGTGCACAAAATTTCACAATCGGATTGAAATGCATTTGGATAAAAAAAACAAAAAATAATCGGATTGTTCCCTTCATATGTGCAGATAATCTCTCAAATTTCTCTAAAAAACCCAGAGAAGAAGAACAGCTCCTGTCTTTGCTGAATAACAAAGACTATACTGCTGCATACAATGCAGCAGTATAGAAGTTAATTTTTCTTTCCGAGCGCCCAGGCTGGATTTGCACCAGGTTCTGAAACGTGACTGAATAAATAATAATTTTGAGCTCTTGTAATGTTTCGAATAGAAAGGTTGTATCGGGAGCACAGACGTGTAACGCGTCACGTTTACATCTGGCGCACATCTGCACTCAGGTCAGTTTGCCACATTCGGAACAACTTGATCCTGACAAGCGTCTACATGCACGTTGATCAGATTATCAGTCGGCAAAAACCACCCGTCTCAATCGGAATACAATTCCATTCCGATTGAGCTTAATCTGACAATGTTGCGATTGCCGTGTTTACATGACGCATTTTTATTCCGATCGGCCCTTAATGCCGATTATTTTTGTCAATGTAAACATAGCTCGTGTTGAACGTGCTGGTGTGTTTTGGGGTATTCTGCTGTTTAACTCAAGTGCACTTAAGCTTAAGTTTGCAAAGTGATGGCCCTTATTCTTCAGGGTCCTTTGGCTAGAGAGCAAAATTCACTGTTCCATAAATTCAACAAATCTTCCAGATGCTGCTGAAGCAGCAAAGAAGCCCCAGACGGTCCATCACACTACCACCATCCAGATTTGCTGGAGATATGATTTTCTTTTCTCAAAATGTTTTCTTTTTTACACCACATTTAGTAGCCGTTTTCTGTCATCAATTCACAGAATACTTTCCCAAAGGTCTTAGTGGTAATCAAAATACTATATTTTAGCATATCTGAGACAGGCCTTTGTGTTATTTTTGGCCAGCAGTAGTTTTGGCCTTGGAGCCTTCTAGCGGATGCCATGTGGTGCTGCCTCTTTCTTGGTGTTAAATTATTATGAACACTGACTTGAACTGAGGCAAATGAAGTCAGTAGTGCTTTGGATATTGTTCTGCCTTTTTTTTTTGGGGGGGGGGGGGGGGGTTGTAGATGTGCTCTTGGACTAAACTCTGAAGGCCAGCCTTCCCTGGTAATTACCCCTGTTCCATGTTTTCTCCCTTTTGTGGACAATTGCTCTCACTTTGGTTCGCTGGAGTCCCAAATCTTTAGAAAATAACATTGTGACCCTCTTCAGGCAGACAGACGTCAAAGACATTATTTGCTTATGTTTTTGAATTTCTTTAAATCAGAGCATGATGTGTAGCTTTTGGAAAAAAAACTTTAGCTTATTGTTTGTTGTCAGGCAGATTATATTAAAATGTTTTCTTCATTTTGTAGGTCTAGTAGTAAGCAGGTCTGGATGTGGTTAAGGAAGCTGATTTCAGTTTTTAAAACATGTGGTATATTGCAGCTAATTCATGATTTAACAATTGTTCTTTGTTACATGGGAACAAGTTGGTTTGGATAACCCTTTTCCTTTTAAAATGCAATTATTTTTATATCACATATGTTTAGTTACTGAGATTATTTTTGTCTGATATTAAATGTCTACATTAACATTGTAGAGATGTCAGCGCAATTTTTTTGGCTCCTTTGCCAACATCAAATACACATCCATGGATTTCAAATAATAATTACACATTGTAATGATTTTATAAACTATAGCATTGCAGTTCTGCCGCTAATACCCCCAAACAACAAGCTACTCCAGTCCAGTTGGGGAAAATACAGCAGAGGACTTTACGGTGGCAATGACATTATAATATAAATTGCATGCAACACTGTAGGAAACAGAAACATGATGGGTACTCAAGCGGTCTGGCTGTTAAGGGTCAGGATTTACTGCTTTGTAAGGTCATTGAGTCACTGCAGGAAAGTGATGAGCAGCAATCAAAGTTAAGTCTTTAAAATTAACCAACTCAAGTGTGCAAAACAACACAAGAGGATGGAAACAACCAGTATGGACCTGAAAGTTTTGATCAGGCATTGCCACTCACTGAAACCTTGAACTTCAACCACTGTTTGAAAAGATAATGTAATAATAATTACTGGATGATGTCCTGTTGTCTGATTCCACTAAGAGATCAAGCTATGATCTGGTCTAATCCTGATCTCTGCTAAGCCTGGGCTGTAATCAGCAATGCTATGTGATCATATACCATAGGTTTATATAATAGTGGCCTAGTTTGCATAACCAACGGCTAGCGTGGTGGTTTTATTTTCAGGCCATATTTTGTTTTCTGCCTGGTACATAAAACAAAGTGAAACAAAATGCAGGTATTTGCTTTGGGACTTTTGCTCATTAAAAATGTTAATACACAGTTCATGTGGAAACTGAAAGAGACATTTCTGTGACCCAGTTAACTTTCAGCTTTAAAGGGCAGACCTAGAGACATGTTCTTCTAAATGCAGTCAGAACCATTTGTAGAGAAAAACACACAGTTTACATCATTGTTCCTTAAAAATGAACTAACCATAGTCAAAATACCTAAGCATAACAGTTTGATGTTATTATATTATAACATCAAACTGTCGATAGTTTTGGGTCACATATGAAGTCTGTGTCTGAACTTAGAGCATAAATCTAGAGCAATTTATTTCAAGATAAAAAATAATTTAAATAAATGTAAAAGGCAATTGTTGATTGTCCTGAAGTTTCTGCTTCAGTGTGCAGAGTTGTGGTTATTGCAGGTTGTAACTGAGCAGAAGGTACGGTCTAGAAATTCAGTTGTTTTTGTCTTATATAAGCTGAGTGTTTTATTTGTTTGCTTGAGTTTCATGCTTTTCTATTTGATTTAAAAGGTCACTGAATGATATTTTCACAAACAGCTTCCCCGCATACCTCAAATTAAACCACACACTGTAAAAAAAATAAATGCCTCCGTGTTGATTAATCAATAAAGCATCTTTCTTCGATTTTACCAAGGAGAACATAAAAGTTCATCTGTCTGACGGCAGTCTTGTTTCTTCCCCGCTCCTCAGCGGGGTCAGAAGGCGCAGGCACACACCACAGCCACCACCACTATGTTGCCAATGGTCGCCAGCACAGCGATCCACAGCCATATGGTGTCACTGGACACTTTTCCATCATCCTCAGCTTCTGAGGGTCGTGAGTAACTGGCGTTGAGGTTGGACGTGGAGGTCTGCAGGGACGCGTTGCCATTATATGGAGAATCCATGAAGGCACCGTTCACAGCCGGAGAATGCTGGAGAGAAAAGCCAAAGAAAAGGTAAATAAGACCGAAAGCATCTCATTTTCAGAGTGAATTCTTCCTTTTTTGTTTCCTTGCATGAGAGTCAATAGTTGTTCTTTCTTTGGGTTGAATTTATAATTTGAAAGAAAGTCAAAAATTATTTAAAAGGGTTGTGAAGTAGTGTTGATACACTAGTGCAGGTACAGAGAACAATTCCTTACATTTTCATAAAATAAATACATAAAAGAGCTATTTTCAAAGCAGGAGATTCACTTTTTCTTGTTGCTTTGTCCACATGCACTGTAATTACAAGTTAGAAGCTGTATTTTGATCGTTTTTTTAAATGGACAGTAAAAATGCTCGCATGTAGCTTTATGTGTTGAGGGAGATTTACAGTCAAATTCAATAAATAAACAAGACTGTGTTGTAACAAGGCTTGACTTGTCACATTAAAAGTACCTTTTGAAAATAACAACCTCCAAGCAGGTATTAAACATACTTATTATTAAGCCCACATTACTATATTAGAAATGTTTTTTTATTAGTCTGATGTAATATTCCAATCTTAAATGTTATATTTTGATTAGCTGTAAGTAGGAAATAATGCTAAAACATCTGTCTCAGTGTAAATAATCTTTATAATGTGCCCACGGGCACCAAGTTGGTGACCCCTGAACTAGATACTATATGTTTTACATGTGTATTAAATTGTAAAAGAAATAAAAATAGAGATAAGAGTATAGAATGTTTTGGTGTTGTTTTGGTAATCCCATTTCAGCAGGTAAAACACTTTTTGCAGAAATGCTAACATACCTGTCCGGATAGGAAACAGCGTGACAGCAGCTTAAAAGCATTCATTTAGTTTATGCAATTCACAAAAATAATTCATCCCACGATAATACCTGTAGCTGTAAGTGTGTCGTCACACATTTTTGTCACTGTTCTAATTTCACAAGGATAGGTCCTTAGAAATTTAAACTTTGTTGCTGTGGCTGCACACTTAACCATCTATTTGGTTGGAACAATCCTGCACAAAAGGCCCATTTATCTTACTTTATGTGCTACTAAAACATTAGAAATAAGAATGCACCATAGACCAACAATCATTGCCAGTTACCCAAACACGGCTGTTTTGCACGGATCCTGACTACCCAGATAAAAGCCACAGAGGCACAGAGACACGCTATACAACCTCTACCCATAAAAACCCCAGTCGTGATATAAACAGAGGTGACAGATGAAACTCCATGACTCCCTGTAGAGAGAAATCTACCTTTAGTTGCAGACATGGACTTATATCTTTGGAAGAAAAGAAACTTTCACAGTTTGCAAAAAATTATTGCTTTCTGCTTTTACCGAGTACATCTTCGGATAAAGAAATTACCAACATGTTAGGCAACCAGTATAATGTCTAGACATTGTGCTTAGAAGGCTAACCCCACAGCTGTGTCTGGTCTCAGGACAGCTGCACTGCACAGCGGATGGAGGGAAACATCTCTAAGGGATAAATAAAGTGTGCTGTAAGCTTCACATGCAGTATATTTAAAGCCCCAGGGACACAAACTGAAAACAGGACAAAAGAAGAAAAAGGAGGGCTTCCATAAGACTTAAAATACAGAAGAGAGATGCAATCAATATTTATGGTGCTTACAAATGAACAGAAAAGAAATGAGTGCGCATACAAGCTTATTCGTGTTTATTCCTTGCAAAGACTCACATTCATAGTCTCTAAACAGTTCATGTCTTGCTTGTGTTGATGCCAGCTCTTTGGGGCTGTGATAGAGGTGCGCAGGTGTTTAGCTGAAACACATCCGTGTAAATGTCACTTTTTGTAACCTACAAGCTTTTAATATAAAAGCAAGCTTGGATGGTTATACTCTAACACAAATCAAATACTTTAAATTGGTTGCCACCTATAAGACAGTATTCCACTTCCCCTGTTGATGTCACAATAGACGCACGTTATCAAGTCATCGTACTCCTTTTACGAAATATATCCTTCAGTGTTTTGTTTTTTCTTGTGGACTGTTAAAAAGATTCTAAGCTATACTTGAAAACAATTCGCTTCTGGAATATTTCGCAGCAAAAAACACATGGAAGCAGTTTATGGAGAGAACCAAAGACCTGTTGCTAAAGACCTCAGCAATCATTGAAAATCATTTTGTCTTTTCAAAAAGATGCAATCTGTTAAATTACCACAACTGATGATTATTTTCTTAATGTCTGGGCCATGTTGTCCTGCTGTGCCAATATGTAAAAATAGTGCTGCTTGAATCTAAAAATCAAAAACTTTATTCTACACATCACGTCTCCAAAAATTGTGTTATTTGCCCCGAGGATATTTGCAAACTGTAATCTATCTTTTTATGTTGCTTTTAGAGCAGTGGCTTCTTCATCTCTGAGTGGACTTCCAGTTCATGCTGGTAAAGGTCCTGTTTCTGTAAGCAATGACACATTTTGCACCAAAATACGTTTATCCCTCTGACATCGGACCTGCTTCCTCTCTGAACACTATCACAGATGTACATTGCCGTGCGTTTTTCTACTTGAATAGAATTGTTTCAACAGGTTAACATGGCACCTTCAAGAATGTAGGATTTTACCCAAAGATGAGCCAAACTTTTTGAGGTCCACAGTTCTCTTCCTGATATCTCGGCTGATTTCTTTTGGTATTTCCATGATGTCACACAAGGCGGCAGTGTGTTTGGGTGCATCATAAAAGACATCAACAGATGTACCTCTATTTAAATTAACCTATAAGAGCCTTACAAAGCCATGACATCCTCATCTGGGATTACCCAAATAGTTTAAATTCATAGTAATCATAGCGTACTGTATGAAAAAAGAATAATAGTACATTAAGATACTATAAGAAAATAATAATAATAAATAGCTTTTAAATCTCTCTTTCGTTATTCATTGAAATAGGCATTAAGCAAACATACATAATTTGGGGTAATCCCAACGGAAATGCTAGAAATGGTAGAAAGAAATGTTAGATCTTATGTAATGCCGGACAGTGAACATCAAATGCATATAAAGTTATTTCTAGAAGGTATACATAATTCTATGCAATTGAGACATAAACTAGAAATGAAAAAGTTGTAATAATGGTGTGAAATGCAAACAGCAATAGTTTTTTTTTAGATTTAATAACTGCAAGTGTTTTAAATGTATAACCAAATCTTTCTTAAACAGTGATATTCATTTCCTCTGCCGCCATCTGAAAGTTGTTAATTGGATGTTAACATCAGCATCATCTTGGCCATCAAGATAGATTACCAGTCATACAAACTCCTAATGAGCCCATCCCTACCAGTTATCCCCCATGATGACTCCACCCGCGTTAAAAGCCTATGACACCGCCATCACTCCAGTCAATGCCAGAGGAAGAAAGTCCGAAATTCATCCATTCAATCGACTACTTTGGATTTGCTCAAGTTCCAAAACTGCACACACTGTCACTCTACTGGCATATTATGTAACTTGCTAAGATGATACAAGCAGAATTTGGCATTTATGAGTGGCAGGCATGAAAACCAATTAAATGAGAACATGGAAAAAATATATACTTGTACCAGTTTATGTTCTGAGGACATTCATTGTCTATGTGGCCAGAGTCAAACTCTGGGACAAACTTAAGGTTGCTCCCTATGCAGCTCTTATTCTTTCTGATCGTGCTTATATCCCTTTTCATCTTGGTTGCATTCCTTAGAAATGTGCTAAAAGCCGCTCGTCCATCATAATTTAAATTAATGCCAGCTGAGCATCTTGAAACCCACTGCTCGCTGTCGATCTTTGCTGCCATCTGTGACTTCTCCGGCCCAAATTCACAGTGAAAACTTTGCACTCTGCAGTTTAAAAGCTTAGTATCTTTGTAAAACCCTGTTAGGGAAAACTTGTCCAGCTCTGTTTGTTATGTTTTAATTTGAATATAAGAGTTCCTCAAACAGTGCGATTAGTATAAACAGTTTGAGTTTGAGCCTTTATAACGTAGCTAAGAGGATTAAAGACCTCCTGTGATATCTATGAAATCCTACTGATGTACTTTATAAAACCGATTATCTGTCATTGTACAGGCACAACCGGTTTAACTCTCGTGGTATCCGATAATCCCAATTAGCTAGATGTTAAATGCTTAATTCCTCAGGTTTAATTAAAAAAAATTTCTACCATTTAGATTTACATACAAAATCTGCAAAAAGACCAGTTAATATAATTTTATATTTATCAGAAAAAGATGGGTGTATGGATGGATGGATGGATGGATGGATGGACGGACGGACGGACGGACGGACGGACGGACGGACGGACGGACGGATGGATGGATGGATGGAGTATTAATAAAGGAACAGAATTCCTGTGCGCAAATGATCATTTAGAAGATTTCCCCCTACATGCTGCTGCCTCATACAGAAAATGAGTGTGAGAACAAATGTTTTCTATAAAAGTGGGGACACTGAACTTCACTATTGTATTTAAACGCCTCTGCCTAAAGGTGGGGTCTTGTTTTGAAGCGGGACAACAAAGGTCATCGACAGAACCACTAGCGAGCATTTCTCGCCACACGTCTGGAATACAAACCACAAGTTTGCTTTTAGATCCTATCTGCTTTTAAAAGGCTAAATATACAATGTATGTCTCCCCTCTGACATTACTGCTTATCGCAGCTCAGATCAGATGATAATTTGAACACACTGGTTCATGCATTGGTCATAAGTACTCTAAGCGGCAGTTCTCCATGTTTTTGCGGATTATGTATTAAAGACGGGTTTCAGAGCAAATATGTTACCAGCTTGTTGTTTGGATTTACTTACCTAAATTCAGGAGATTTAAAAGAATTTCTAAATATATGAGGTAAATCAGAACTTTCTTATTTTAAATCCAAATCCTTTTTTTTTCAGATTCAAGTAGAACTATCCATTAAAGCACAGACGCCTCAGCTTTGTAATAATTGGAAAGTAATTAGTTAAAAATTGTTACTATAAGATGTCATTGAGCCTCCACACACACACACACACACACACACCCACACACACACCAACCCAACAACCTGAACCCACTTAAGACAAATCACCAGAAATCTGGATTTAAGGTCTTTAAATTATTGTTATCATTAAGTTTATCATTAAATCCCAATTCATCTTTTTTTCCCCCAATATCGGATGCTTTCAGTTCTACACTTTGTCAATGTTGGATGATCATCGGCAGATATCTGGTGGGAAAAGGCTCACTTCCGGACAGGCACACATTAAATCATGTTTAAACTCACTGTACCCAGTATCAACACTAAGCTGGGTAGAAAAGCAGCAATCTGTTCACACAGACTTCAGTTAGTTATGTAAGGAACTGACCTCTTTTTTACATGGAAAAAGAGTTCACAACCTCTTTACAATATGGCTGCAGCTAACAAGTAATCCTTTTTAGAGGTTTTAGACTCTCAACATTTTCCAAAAATAATTATTTAGCTTTACATCTTAAAACTTGCATGACTTGAGTAAACATGCTTAATCTTTAAGAGACCCAATAACTACAGTCATATTCAATAAATTAGAATTTTGTTGAAAGTTCTTTTATTCTAGTAACTCAATTCACCAAGGGAAACACGTTATATAGATTAACACAGACTGATGATGTTTACTAGCATTTATTTGTGTTAATTATGTTTGTTCCCCACCTCCAGCTAATAAAAATACAGTATTTAACATTAGAAACTTGCAATGGCCAATAAAAAAGGAAAAAATATTTAATCAGAAATTGGAGCTTGGTGAAAAGTATGTTCAATACAAGCCAAAACGTTTTTGTTGTTGTTGTTTTATTAGGTACATTTAATCTGACAAACAAGCCTCTTAGAAACGCATATTCTAATTTATTGAATATGACTGAATATTATTAAAATAAGAAATGCCAAAAGTGACAGTCAAATAGATAGTTTATCTCTTTTTGTTCCTAGGAATTTCCTTGTATCGCATTAAAAATAAAATGAAGCATAGATATAAGTTCTAAAATTTTGTAAAGTAAGGTAACTTGTAGTTCATAAAGATGTTAATCAGCCAGAACAGCAAAAGATGAGAAACTGTGGATGTAGACTCTGCAAGTCGGTCACATCAGTTCACACAAAGCAAGGCAACCTTGCAAAAAGCACTGCATTTCATCTAAAGCCAAAACCAATGAAGTTTTACAGCACAACCTTACAGAAATAAAATTCTATTACATTCTATTTAAAAGCCTTTTAATGGCACTAATGTCCCATTATGTCTCCACTCTACTTTGCGCAGTAATCAAGTCCACATTTGTGCATTTGGCATACAAAATACTCCTTAGAAGGAGCTCTGACTGGTTGTTTTAGTCAGGATTAATTCCTCATTCAGAGCAGAAGGGCATTGCGTCCTCCTAGAATGTCGTAATGTGAACAGCAATCACTTGAGGTTGTTCCAAAAATGGTAATTCTGAATTATTAAGCAATTAGACAGGTATTTAAAAAGGGTATTTACATAGGTTGCCTTGTACTTTAATTTTAATTTAGATACCCTTTCCCCCCATTTCATGCTACATATGTTAAAACATTGACAACAAAAAACAGGCAAGAAATAAATAAAAGGAGTTCCACTTACTGCCGGCTGCTGTTAGAAGAAAAAGATGAGTTATTGCGTTGCAGCGTGTCCCGTCCTACTCTCTGACTCGGAGGTGGAGCATCTACAGACAGGGACAGGGCAGTGCTTCATAAGAGTGAGAGGCATAACTCCGTCCGAGAGACAGAGGGAGATAGCTGGGGTGTACACTAAGAGGGAGAGACATCGCTCCCAGTCATCGCCAGAGAGTGCACTGGGAGATCATGAGGGTGCGTGACAGATCCTGCTGTGAGACAGTGCTGCTGCACTGCACGTGTGTTTGAGGGCAAGTCTGTGAACATCCTGTGGCTTTGTCTGGACAGAAATAGTGATTTGTGTCAGTTCCAGAAGACCGATTTAAACGGCTGAAAACAGCTTAGACTGCCGTCAGTAATGTCGCACATAATGACTACAGCACATCTGCCGATTTGTTCGGTAGAATCAACCCTTAAAAGTGAAAACGATAGCTTGAATTGTGTTAGCAAAGGTGCCAGGTCATAGCTCGTGTTTAATCCTCCTAATTAGAAAGACGCATCCTGTCTGAACTGATCAAGTATGATTTAGATGATAAAGAGGTATAAAGGCAATGTAAAGCTTTTTTTCACATAATGGTTTCACCGTACAGCAAAAGAGGTCTATTTCATTCAAAATGAACCAGTCAACCTCAAATAACCTTGCTCATCATGTGTGTGAGTTCACCCAACATTATGTGTTTGTGTAATCAGAGGAGGCATGCCTCTATTTCAGCAGTGTTGCCAGGCAACGTGACCTATGGCATAAAAGACACTGATGTCCCTCCTTATCATTTTAGAACAATGGCTGGAAACTGAGGAGGAAGATCTTTTAGCGGAGCTTCCATAGAAGTTTATGGAAGCATATATTTTTCGTCTCATTGGTTGGAGCGTTTCAAAACTGTGGAGAGCCTAAACCTAAAATTAAGGGATTTTTCTGTGTGGAATTACTTCAAAGCATTTTTGTACGATGTTAAAAACCACAAATGGAGACGCAGAACGACTAGTCAAAGTAGCAGTAGCTGCAACGATGGCAGACCAGAAGCTCAAGGAAGGAGTAAAGATGAAGATCGATAAGCAAAGCTACCAGAAGGTGGTGGGTCAGGATGGCTCAGTAGTGTAGTTAGAGCTGACGTAGGCCTGCATCACACTGATACTTAACATATTAGCATGTCTGAACTGTGCAGTGGAGATCCTAAAAGCCTTTTAAGCTTCTTTCCAAGAGCTGGAAAAAAGTCATTGTTCTCACTCTTTATATGTACATCAACATGGCTTTTGATTTGGATAGAACATCGTCGCCGAGTAAGTCTGTGCTTTAAATTTGCTAGCATCTGTTGTTTAAAAACGTATTATTGAAATAAGTTGACTTTTTTTTTAAAGGAACGTTAGGGGGCCTTTTCTAATTCTGTTAGATGTATTCAGGTGTTATATCATGGACGAATAAAACAGTGCATGCACAGCTGGAAATAAAACAAAAACACGAATCGTTGCAAATCAAAGTTGCAGATGAATTAATTCCAATTAGTCAAAATGTAGCAGATTGTTACATTTTCTGTGGCTCAGTGGATAGAATAGCAGGTTGTCTTGCCCTCAGAAAGTTGTGGGTTTGATTCTAGCTTCCACCTTTTTCAGGAACAGAGCCATTGTAGGGGGAGTGGTGGCCTAGTGGGTAGAGCATTGTGCTCGTGACCCAGAGGTTCTGGGTTCGACTGCCAATGTGGGTCCCTGAGCAAGACCCTTAACCCCAGATTGCTCACTGGGTGTCACACAGTGGCAGCCCACTGCTCCCCAAGGGGATGGGTTAAATGCAGAGAGTAAATTTCATTGGAATATATGTTGCGATGACAATAAAGAAGATTATTATTGACTGGTGCCCCCATACCAGTTACTGTCCTAAATTAAAAAAAAGGGGTTTCTTTTACTGTAGCGATATCTCACTCTCTCTTTTAAGCTTGGAAAGATGCAGTGAGGAGCTGCTGCAAACTGATTTCTCATTTGAAATACTGTCCTTGTGTTATATTTGGATGCTATGTACCATTAAAAAGAATTTAGACATTCAGTTGCTTAAAACTGTCTTCCTGGGTTGTTATCAGACAGTTCGATATGGATAGATTGATCACACAGTCAATGTCCTTAAAGCGATGCAAACCTGTGTAAATGGTTTGCACAGAGAATAATATCACACAATAGTGTCAGAATATGCATATTAGCATAACATAGAGGCCTCTTTTTATTTATTTTTTGTAATTTTCATGTTCATTCATATTATGCTTGAACAGCTATCTTCTTAATAACATTGCTCTCAATTATTCTGTGGGATTAATATCACATATACTGACAGCATGAGAGGAGTGGGTTCTCCCGATCAAGCTCTTTCGCAGAAGAGTTTGATCGGGAGTTACAAAAGCAAACACTCATGCTATAATTAAGAAGAAGGGGAGTTGTTCAGCTGCATGCTGTCACAAGTGAATCACTTCGAGTCACAACGTACGTAGTGCTGAACATGCTTTTGGTGTGACCCAGTGATCCTCAATGACATTGGAGAGTGAACATGCAAACACCAAGCCCCAGAGAGCCATGGCCAAAGAAAGCATCCGTCATAAAAAAAGTTAGCTGCCCTTCCGAATTTGCGTATGGGAGCCCCCACATCTACAGACGACAAGTAACTGAAATCAAATATGCTTCCTGGTTAGGTACAAGTGCTTCTGTATCACATTAATGTGCACGTGTGTGTAGGGTGGGCTCACATTTGTTTTGTTGTGTGAGTGCATGTAAGAATGAAATCAAAGGCAAGAGCGATCATGTGTGTTTCTGCATGTTTCATGTGCATGGTCTTCTGCGAAAGACATGGAGCCACGTTCACAGGGGGAAAAGCAGTGCTGCGCTTTTTAATTGCTGGTTAACTGTGATGTTACTGAGTAAATTAGTTTACCATCACGTCGTTCAGTTCTTTTATAATAAATAACACAGGGCGATAATCCTGCTAGATTTGTTATCACGAAGGACAGACTTTAGGAGCATACCGTCAGTAAAAATGATCAATTAAAATAATAATTTAGTCCAGTTCCTAAACATGAGGACAGCACAGAAGACGACTCACATCAAAACCAGACTTACTACAAATGACAATAGACACCAGTCTGGGTCGCCAGAAGGTTGACCTCTCAGTTTGCTCAACCCTCCCAGTTTTGTGGCTCTCCCACCCCCTCAGATGTTTAGACCAAAGCCTTAAAATCGTTTCTCCTGTCAAATATTTCTTATTTTTTTCTTCTAAACCAGTGCATTAATTGTGATAAAATCCTATTACAGGTCAGTAATACAATAAATAGATGTAGAGATTTATAGTTGTGAGCCAAAGACCATTAAGCAGAACGCAGGCTAGGTAGCCTGGTCTGGCTTATCGTCCAACCAATAGTAGCTTTTAGTTTTACTCCAAGAGGAGCAGAACAGCGAGAAGTAATAATTTAATTTTTATTTGATTGCTTTTGACTAAGGTAGCATTTAATTCTTGATCTTTCTAAATATTTCTGTTAAAAAAACAACATTTTAATTCTCTTTCCATCAACAATCAATCAATCATCTTTAATCCAGACGCAAGGTTGGTCCACAGTAGAGTAAAATCAGAAAGATAAAAAACACATACAGAAAGATAAATAAGATAGCAGGTTCTAAAAAGAGATTAAAAAACAGCACGATACTGTTCACTGGGTCACAAATAAATGAGGACACCAGTGATTCCACAACCGCGAGGTAAATCTGACTGTATTCAGTGCAGGGTTTACTAACACTGCAATTATACCGTTAAATGACACACATAACCTACACATACACCTGTACTAAAGGTTTCTAAGCACAGCAGGATATATGGGTACAGCAACATTTGCTAACATATGGCTAGCACTGCCCCATCTAGTTTGAGTAGTAGCCTCATAGCGTCATTGTGTGCTACTTACAGTTTCTGCATGCTGCCTCTTGGGCAGTGTACATGGGAGTACAAAAGGCTTTAAAAAGAGCTATTTTTCCAGAAGGAGGGCAAATACCAAATTTTCACCATATTAGCTTTTGCATATATCATGCGATACTGCCTATAAATGTCACAATTGTCAGACATATCATCTTTTATGTAGTGCCCCAAGTATTTAAACTCTTATAACTCTTATAACTCTTACATATGTTGAGGACAGCACCAGACGGGGAGAAGACAGGGTTTATTAAATGCTTATCTGCTTTACTTCTAATAATCATAATGTTGCTCCTCTTGGCATTATACTTTATGTCAAAGTCATAACCATATTGAGAGCATACCCTTAAAAGTTGTTGAAGGCCAGCACTGTATGGACATAGGACCACCAAGGTATCCGCGTACATCAGATGGTTGATTATGCAGTCGCCAACTATACAGCCTATTTTACAACAATTTAAAAGCTTGGATAGTTCATCCATATAGATGTTAAAGAGATAAGGAGACAGCACACGTCCTTGCCTGACTCTGGTGCCAACATTAAATGCATCAGACACAGTATTACCCCATTTCACATACATTAGCTGATGCCTGTACCAATAAACAAGGATTCATTTTTTGGTACTCATCTGTTGCATAGCTTGTGAGACAGCTTTTGATGATTCACACGGTCAAATGCTTTCGAGGCATCAATAAAACACAAAAATATTGTAGTGTTGTGCCTGTTATACAAATCTGAGATCTCTTTTAATGCAAAAAATACACATGTCTGTGTTTAATTTTAAAACCAAATAGGTTGTCAGAGGTCAGGACAATCTCCTCCAACCTTTGACAGACCACTAGCTAGGGCCATGGGTCAGTAATTCTCTAGACTTAATCTTACCAGCTTTGTCCTTAATAATGGGTACTAGTATAGTGGATTGCATTGAATTAGGTAGCAGACCATGAATTAAAAAGCCAGTGAAACAAATAGAAAGTAACACACTTTGCTGTGTTCTCAATAATAATAAGTACTTTTTATACATTATTATATTATATTATATTAGCAGCAGCAGTGTAATAATAATTTTTTTTAAAAGCAATTAAATCATTACATATTTTTGTTTTGAACATTTGTGTTAACACTGTGATATCACTGACTGTGTTTTTTTTGCCCAAGGTATCGCACTTTGAAATATACTTACCAACCCATGTCTATAGGCGCTTTTCCATTACCCGTGGAAAGCGCCAGGCTATTGAAATATGAGTTAGTGAGCTTGACAAATAGGTACAATTAAATATGTTGTTTAAAACTCAGGAGGTCACGTTTCAAAAAATGTAATCTGCTGAATAACAGGATTTAAAAACAAGGAGGACTATTTTATGTTTGCATTTTATATATTGTCAAGTTTTCAAATTATTCCAGCTTCCTCCATCTTTGGCCATTCATACAGAAATATATGGAGAAGAACATAATCAGCGAATGATAAAAAGACAGGAAGGATAAAAAAGAGAGAAAAGCAAGGGTGAATAAACAGCCTCCCAGCAGCCAGATGTTCCTCTTCATTGTGGAACATCTGCCATAAAAATGGAAAATCTACAAATGATGCAGAGAGAGACGCAGATAGAGAAAATGAAAACACGCATGAGGAGGGCAAAAAAAATGAAGATGGAAAACCATTTGTAACTATGTCATGTTTACGTTGATCTTCATTTGAAAATATGTTTGTGTGTCACATCTGGACTGTGTATGACCCAAGCCTGTTCAGTATGCACAATATAAGCAGGATGCAAACTGATCAGCTATTTTATTAAAGGAAAGGTATTTGCTTTGAACATCCTATTTCTGGAAACCTAATATCAATGCAGTCCAGATGTATTTTTTTTAATTTGCATTACTAAGGTTAGAATTGCTTCCTCAAATACACATTCACCTGTGACACATGTTTATTCAGCAGCAGCAAAACTTGACATGTTCCCCCCAGCCACTGCTAAAACTGATAAGCTTGTCAAAAGAAACGGGCAACTTCTCTTGCAAAATACACGTCACATGTAAAATGAGAATATACTAAATGATAAATTCAAACTTTTCATGAACATAAAAATATTGCCTTAGCAAGTCAATACCATAATGCGCACTATTTTGCATTTTTATCGTCCAAATGGTCATCTGATTAAAAAATAAAATTAAAATGTTTTACCGATGTAATAATTATATTAATCTTTATTTGTCATTGTAACCTTGTGAATCAGAATGAAAACTTTCCTCTGCATTTAACCCATCCCTTGGGAAGCTCTGCAACGCCCGGAGCGCATTACTGGGAAATGCGCTAAGAGAGAAACTAAGAGTCTCAGGAACCCAGAGTAGCAGTCTGCGGGAATCAAACTAGGGAACTTGCAGCCTTCCCAGGCACATGCGCCCTGCTCTGAGGGCCACCACCAGGCCACAACTACGCCATGGGATGCCTCTCCTGCTCATTGTGCATATTTGTGATGCATAATTTGATTAAATTCAAATGAGTCTCAGTAGATGAGCATTTGCCCTGAAATAATGGACAACATGCAATTTAAGTCAAAACGTAGTAGCAGCTTAAAGTGATCCTCATAACTTTTGAGTTATTGAGTTGTGCGTTGACAAGAAAGTGCTGATGAACAAATATATCCTTGAGGAATCTCCGCTGACTGGCTTTATGCCAGGGATGGGGGAAGAAAGCATTACAGGGAAGAAAAAACAATAAATGAGTTAAAAGTGAGGGATGACACAAGTTGTATTTTTTCAGCTTAGGGTAAAAAAAGCTTCTTAGCTCAACAAGAAACATTGTCCTCAACCATATAATGAGACCGTTACAGTTTTTTTCAGTCACTAACAAGCGTTTGTCCAATCAGTTGTCACATTTTCAAAACGCTAAACACAGTTAGCACAGCATCGGTCTTTTGTGGCCATACCATTCACACATTTCATGTCGTTTTCACACAATATGCAGTCAGTGAACACATTTCCACAATGCTTAAATTTTCTGAACAGACAAGCTATACCTCCCAACAAAATTATGGATTGTTTTTGTAGTATTTACAAATCTTAACACACACCATCCCACAATAGCAAAAACAATATTTCAAACCTTAGATACAGTATAAAAACCTCTGATTCTGCAATGATATCAGTTCAAAAACAATATATCTCGGCTGATAATAAACAAACATTTAAATAATTGACACACAGCTGATTTATGTTTGGTAAATTGGGCCAACCACAGCTGATTCCAGTCTGTCTTAGACTTGTAGTGGCAGGTTTTTGTTCTTCTATTACATTGACACTTATATATAAAAGGAGGACTTTGAGGAGTGATGTTTTTGGAAAAAGAAACATAAAAAGACAAACACTGTAATGTCTGGACGAGGAAGAGTAAGAGCAAGGGGCCCAGGGAGAATAGCAGGCCCAAGGAGAGGGCAAGGTAGAGGTGCAAGAATGCGTGGTGGTGGAATTCCAAGGGCTCCAAGAACAGTAGTCAGCGATGAAATTCGTGCCACTATCATTGACCATGTAATCAACCATGGCCTTTCACTAAGAGAGGCTGGTGAAAGAGTGCATCCCAATTTGAGGCGGTCAACGGTTGCCTCCATTATACGCATCTTTCAACAAACCAACAGGTAAGTATTGCATTTTACATGGAGTGTTTCTATTCTCACTTGACATGTCAATAAGGTCATACAGTAATGCATATGTTTATTCTTTTGTCCCTCTAAAGAATGCAACGTCTTCCACCCTCTGGGGGAAGAGGAAAGGTCCTCAATAATGACCAAGAGCTGGCCATTGTAGAAATAGTTGTTGCAAACAATGCAATAAAACTGCGTGAAATTCAAACTAGGATTGTGGAGGACCATGAGATATTTTATAACATTGATAGCATCAGCCTCCCAACCATTACGCGGACATTGTCCAAACACAGAGTGCGGATGAAGCTGCTCTACACTGTTCCCTTTGAGAGGAACAGTGAGAGAGTCAAGGAGCTACGACAACAATATGTCCAGGTATGGTGTATATTCAATTCAATGTCCAGTTCTATAAGCTTTGCACTTTGCAAGTAGGTAACCTACACAGTAATAGGTTACAGTACAGTATGGATTACAGTAATGACATGATTTACATAAACTTTGTTTCAGAGAGTTTTGGAATTGGAGGCCAACCAGGCCCCTCATGAATTCATATACATAGATGAGGCAGGATTCAATCTGGTCAAAAGGCGTCGACGTGGACGAAATGTAATTGGAAAAAGGGCCACAGTTGATGTGCCAGGACAGAGAGGGGCAAACATTACCATGTGTGCAAATGCAGGATTACTCCTTCACAGATGTCAGGTTGGACCCTATAATACTGAGCGCATCCTTGCCTTTCTCAATGATCTCCACCAGCGCCTGTTTCCAGAGCAGGATTGGGAGGGTAAAAACATGAGGACCTTTGTAATTACCTGGGACAATGTGGCTTTCCATCATTCGCAAGCAATAACAACATGGTTTGAAGTTCACCCAAGACTGGAAAGTCTCTTCCACCCTATTGACCTTTCCTCAACCCCATAGAGGAGTTCTTTTCAGCATGGAGGTGGAAGGTTTGACCATCAGCCACATGACCAGATGTCCCTCCTTGAAGCCATGGATGTTGGCTGCAGGGACATCACAGTTCAGGATTGTCAAGGGTGGATCCGACATATCAAGCGGTTTTATCCCAGGTGCATCGCCTTGGATAATATCAGATGTGATGTTGACGAAAACATGTGGCTTAACCCTGTATCTAATCGCAAAGATTAGATACAGCAATGTTGTGCTTTTTATCTTTTTAGTACCCCCAATATTTATCTGAACTTGTTGCTGTTGTTTTTTTGTTCAGAATGGTCTTGTGTGTTTCACGGATATTTTGTTCACTGTAAGAAATACTGTAAAACTTTTTCTGTTCTATCAAACCATGTTTCTACTGTACCTCCTGTAGTAAACAGTAAAGGGGAAAAAACGTATTTGCTTTTTAATGGAATGCTTTTGAATGTGAACATTACTGTATATGTGGACATACAGTTATCAACCATGAAATTTAGTGTAAGAATGGTGGAATGCATGTTTTGCATGCAAACTGAAACATAAAAGTCTATGTAGTTTTTGTAATGTCAACAATAGCCAGTATTTTGAAACCTGGTGTATTTTGATTGACTGCATGTACTTTGTGAAGTGAAAACAAGTGCCATTCTTTGACAGAATAATTTCATTTTGAGTCAGATTTCCAGTGTTTTGGTCCAGATAGTGTGTGCAGAGATGTGTTCTATTTTGAAATGAAGAGTTAGTATATATTTAACAAAATGTGTTTTTGAGAACAAAATGATCCATTTGGCCAATTGTGTTTTGTAGGTGTGAGTCTGTGTTAAGAGTTTAGAAAAAATATCTGAAGTATGGGTAAGCGCTTCTTAGCGATTGAAAAAAACTGTAATTGGTCTGATGATATTTGTGCTTATAGTTTTCCAATCCCAAAGGACATGAGATGGTGGTCCATTGTCTGTATCAGATCCATCGCGTTGGATTGGCTGAGGCCACTGGTCCAGACAGCATGGTCCTGTGTTGCTGGAGGTCATATTTTGACAAATTTTACTCTGGATGTTTAAGCTGTCAGCCCCAAAAAAAGATAAATAAATAAATCATGCTGTTAAGCACAACATTTTCTACAGGACAGGCAACTTAGATTTTAAATAATCTTTGATCAAACCAAAAAGTTGTTTCTTATCGGAAATTAGATAGGCATCTCTCAAAAGAGTATAACGTAGATAGATAGATAGATAGATAGATAGATAGATAGATAGATAGATAGATAGATAGATAGATAGATAGATAGATAGATAGATTTAATGAAAATGGTTTAATACTTGTTTAAAGGTTGTTATTTTCAAAAGGTGCTATTTATTTGACAACTTGCTGGGCAGCTTTTTGCATGTTTCCACTGGTATTTTGACCATTCATCTCTGGTGATGAGCTCAAGGTTTTTGAGAATGGAAGGCCTCCTTGCTGCCATCCCAATCTTTACCTCGCTTCATGAGGTCTCTTTCAGGTTCAAGTCAGGGCTCTGGCTGAGCCACTCCAAAACAAGATTGGTTCCAGTCTGAAGAAACAAGTTGGTCAAAATAAAAAGCATGATAATTAGGGTTTTAACTATTCTCATACTAACTGTCACAGTGGAGAGTCGTCTGCATTGTCGATAGCTTTGCAGCACCGCCTTATACTAAGCAAGCATGAAACGACAGTGGAGAGGAAAAGTCCTCTTTAACAGGAAGGAAAAATCTCCAGCAGGACCACACTCATTGTGAACAGTTATCTGCCTCGTCTCACTGGGGGTAAAAGAAGACAGAGCAGAGACACAAAGAAACCACAGAGGCACACATTGATCCACAATTTTCATCAGAACTCTTGCTGCAGCATTTTGGATAAGCTGAAGGCTTCGGGCTGTATTCTGTGGACTTCCTGATAGTAAAGAATTACAATAGTCCAGCCTTGAAGTAACAAATACATGGACAAGTTTTTGAGCATCACTCATGGACAAAACATTTCTAATTGTTGTAATATTCTGGAGGTGAAAAAAGGAAACCCAGGAAACCTGTTTAATATGGGATTTGAATGACATGTCTTGGTCAAAAATAACACCAAGGTTTTTTTTTTTTTTTTACTTTACTACCAGAGGCCAATTTAAATTTTAAGTGATTAATTAAGACTTTTTAAGGACTTTGGACCAAAGATGATAACTTATTTCTTGTCAGAATTTAAAAGCAGAACATTTAAGGTCATCCACGTTTCGATGTCATCAAGACATGGCTGTAGTCTAAGTAATTGATTGGATTCATCAGGATTTATGAATACATATATCTGAGTGTCATCAGCATAGCAATGGAAATTAATCCCATGCTGTGTGATAATTTTAACAACCGGGAGCATATATATAGTAAAGAGAATTGTTCCAAGGACTGAAATCTGTTGTACTCCACAAGTGACCCTAGAGTTGGAAGAAGATTTATTATTAACATGAACAAACTGGAATCTGTCAAACAGATAAGATTTAGCTTGTAAATTTTGAGTATAAAGGAAGGCTGCAGGAAGGGAAGAGTTCGGAGAGGCCATGGAGAAAGACTTCCGTACGGCTTCGAAGCGATTCTGGTCCACCATCCGGCGTCTCAGGAGGGGGAAGCAGTGCAGTACCAACACTGTTTACAGTGGGGGTGGTGTGCTGCTGACCTCGACATGGGACGTCGTGTTTCGGTGGGCGGAATACTTTGAAGACCTCCTTAATCCCACCAACACGTCTTCCATTGCGGAAGCAGAGCCTGAGGACTCTGGGTCGGGTTCTCCCATCTCTGGTGCTGAGGTTGCCGAGGTTGTTAAAAAGCTCCTCGGTGGCAAGGCCCCGGGGGTGGATGAGATTCGCCCTGAGTACCTTAAGGCTCTGGATGTTGTGGGGCTGTGCTGGTTAACGCGGCTCTGCAGCATTGCGTGGACATCGGGGGCAGTTCCCCTGGATTGGCAGACTGGGGTGGTGGTCCCCCTATTTAAAAAGGGGGATCGGAGGGTGTGTTCCAACTACAGAGGAATCACACTCTTAAGCCTCCCTGGTAAGGTCTATTCTGGGGTTCTGGAAAGGAGGGTCCGTCGGATAGTCGAATCTCGGATTCAGGAAGAGCAGTGTGGTTTTCGTCCTGGCCGTGGAACACTGGACCAGCTCTATACCCTCAGCAGGATTCTGGAGGGGCATGGGAGTTTGCCCAACCAGTCTACATGTGCTTTGTGGATCTGGAGAAGGCATTCGACCGTGTCCCTCGGGGGATCCTGTGGGGGGTACTCCGGGAGTATGGAGTACCGGGCCCTTTAATAAGGGCTGTCAGGTCTCTGTACGACCGGTGTCAAAGTCTGGTCCGCATTGCCGGCAGTAAGTCAAACAGGTTTCCGGTGAGAGTTGGACTCCGCCAAGGTTGCCCTTTGTCACCGATTCTGTTCATAACTTTTATGGACAGACTTTCTAGGCGCAGCCAAGGTGTTGAGGGGATCCGTTTTGGTGGCCTTAGGATTGCGTCTCTGCTATTTGCGGATGACGTGGTCCTATTGGCTTCATCAGGGCGTGATCTACAGCTCTCACTGGAGCGGTTCGCAGCCGAGTGGAAAGCGGCCGGGATGAGAATCAGTGCCTCCAAATCCGAGACCATGGTCTTGAGCCGGAAAAGGGTAGAGTGCCTTCTCCGGGTTGGGGAGGATGTGCTGCCCCTAGTGGAGGAGTTCAAGTATCTTGGGGTCTTGTTCACGAATGAAGGGAAGATGGAGCGGGAGATCGACAGGCAGACTGGTGCAACGTCTGCTGTGAAGCGGGCGCTGTACCGATCCGTTGTGGTGAAGAGAGAGCTGAGCCAAAAGGCGAAGCTCTCGATTTACCGGTCGATATACGTTCCTACCCTCATCTATGGTCACGAGCTTTGGGTCATGACCGAAATAACGAGATCCCGGATACAAGCAGCTGAAATGAGTTTTCTCTGTAGTGTGTCTGGGCTCTCCCTTAGAGATAGGGTGAGGAGCTCAGTCATCCGGGGAGGACTCAGATTAGAGCCGCTGCTCCTCCACGTCGAGAGGAGCCAGTTGAGGTGGCTCGGGCATCTGGTCAGGATGCCTCCTGGACGCCTCCCTGGTGAGGTGTTCCGGGCACGTCCCACCGGGAGGAGGCCCAGGGGAAGACCCAGGACACGCTGGAGGGACTATGTCTCCCGGCTGGCCTGACAACGCCTTGGGATTCCCCCGGAGGAGCTGGCCCAAGTGGCTGGGGAGAGGGACGTCTGGGCCTCCCTACTGAAGCAGCTACCCCCGCAACCCGACCCTGGATAAGCGGAAGAAGATGGATGGATGGATGGATGGATGGATGGATGGATGGATGGATGGATGGATGGATGGATTTTGAGTATAAATATTAATACAGAAGAATGTACTGTACCATGTGTGTGTGTTTTTCCCTCCTTATTCGTTTACAGCCCAGAGTAAAACTACACAAGTCTTGAATTTTGAGACACTATTGCATTCAGAAATATCCTGAGAGCAGGCAGTTAAAAATATGGTCAGCAGCAAAGAAAAGATGATAAAGATAAGGAATAGCAGGAGCTGAAAACAGAAACAGAAAAGTTGAAGATAATAGCAGCTTCGATCAGGGTTCTATATTGCAACATGATATGGCCTTTCTACTTTTTTTCTATCAAGATTTAAAATACAACTATTTTATTGCACTACCAAACCAGCAAAGCTAAACAGCATAATACAGCATTGTTGCATAACTGCTTTTTCTCTATTCATTCAGCAAGAAACTAAATCCAAAAATAGCCCTTTTAAACAAAATTGTAGGTATGAAACATTTAGTGTTGTCTTATTAATATATAATGAATTTCAGGGTTTAGTGAATGAGCAAACTTGCAACCAAAAAAACTCAAGGAATAAATGCAACAAAATTATGATATTGCTGAAAGTCATGCAGTTAATTTCCAAAACCTCTGCTCTAACAGTATCAGATATTGCACCTCAAGATAATAATAATATTTGTATAACTCTGCTTTTCCTAACAGCGCATATCCCTGATGATTTCATGAATCCTGGCAGTGGTGCCACCTAACGAGTCAGGAGCCAAAACACAACTTCCATATGTATAAATAATGTAACAGTGACTTATGTCATTTGAAAACTGTGTTGATTGCTTTTTCTGATACTTTGTATAAACAGATTCATGCTGCATGTAACAAACGTCAGATGACCAAATAGTTCATAGACTGGTCACTGTAGGGTGGTCAAGGTACTAAAATTTGGAACACATTAGACACAAAATTACTATTTTTTGTAATTTTAATTAGAGTTAAACACATAAGTGGTAGAAAACCAGGAAGCCATTTAAATAAAAAATAGCCTAAAGGGTTGCTATTCTGTATAATAAAACAGATAACGGATAACGAAGGCTTCTGTAACATGGTTTCTGCCGCATCTGGAGGAACAGAGGAGCGGGAGGTGGAACAGGAAAGGATCTTTAAATGGGGCATTTCTCAAATTACGTCACATTTACCCAGAGACAGTCCAGTTTCCCGACTGGTCGTGCAACAACCGCAATACTGATCATTTTTGGAAGATTATGACGTGATAATGATTATGACTCGTGATCTGATTGATCATCAGATCACGAGTCACTCTAGCAGATATCAACGCATCACTGTTTTGTCGTTGCCATAATATGTCTGTTAAGGCAATATTCAGGACAGATCTGTTCACTATTTGACTCATACAAGTGAACTATTCACCGCTTTGCTTGTACGACTACAAGATGGCCACGACACATGCCTCTAAATTTAGTAATTTGACATCATTTGAGGAATACCCTAATAAGTTGACTGAAGCTGAATGGTTTACTTTGAGGTCTTTGGTAGGGGAAGTAGGGATCCTTGTGGGTGGGGACTGCTCTATGTGAGTTGAGTTCCCGGGAGGATTTGTGTGAGTAGTGCAGACGGAGGTTCGACATACAGACAGGGTTGGCACAAGGAGGGTTGGAGAGTGGGCAGATGGGGGACATCTGAGGACACAGGAGCTGCAGAGGACAACAGTGGGAGGGTTTCTGTCACAGAAAGGTCTGTAGAAGAGACTCAGGGTGGGGGTAGAAGCCAGCAGAAAAGATTCAACCATAAAAGGTTAAGCATCAGGGAAAAACTTGTCTCACAGCCCCTTAAATCCCCAGCAGCCAGGTGAGGAAAGAATGAAGAGTGGAAAGGCAGTTGGTTCTGATGAAATACCTATGGAGGTATGGATGTGTCAAGAGAGAGCAGCAAAGTGTTTGACAAGAGAGGATCTGTGGTATTGTATGGGGAAGCCTGGAGTAGCCGAGAAGTATGTTAGAGTGATGCAGGATATCCATTAGAGCTGTAAAATAGTGGTGAAGTGCGCTGTAGTAACAGAAGAATTCAAGATGGAAGTAGGATAGCATAAAGGATTGCCTCGGAGCCGCTTCTTGTTTGCTTTGAAGATGGACAGGTTGACGGATGAGGTTAGACAGGAATCTCCATGGGCTATGATGTTTGCAGATGACATTTGAACCTGAAGTGAGACCATGGGACAGGTGGAGGAAAATCTAGAGAGATGGAGGCTTGCCCTGGAAAGGAGAGAAATGAAGGAAAGGCATGGCAAGACAGGATATGTGTATGTGTGAATGAGAGAGACCGTGGAGTGGAGCCGTGAGGTTACAGGAAGCAGAAATAAAGAAGGTGGAGGATTTTAAGAAGGTTACTTGAGGTCAACAGTCCAGAGGAAAGGTGAATGTGAAAAAGAGGTGAATAAATGGGTCCAAGCAGGTTGAAACAGGTGGAGAAAAAAAGTCAGGTGTGTTGTATGATAAAAGAGTATCAGCGAGAATGAAATGAAAGGAGTACAAGACAGTGGTGAGACCAGAGATGATGTCTGGTTCAGAGACAGTGGCACTGAGGAGGAGGCAGAGCTGGAGGTAGCAGAGATCAAGAAGTTGAGGCTCTCTTTGGGACTGACGAGGATGGATAGGATCAGGAATGAGTTGATCAGAGGGACAGCTCATGTTAGATGCATTGGAGATAAAGCCAGAGAAGCTAGACTGAGATGGTTTGGACATGTACAGAGGAGGTATTGAATGTTTAAACTAAAAATTCTAATGAACACATTTTTGGATTAACTACTGGTTAATACAAACCTGCTGTTTGCTTTCTAGCAGATGGCCATCTGAAGAACTCAATAAACTCTTTATCAGATGGGGACGTGACCAAAGATTACATTACCCACACTTTGATGGACATTTCTTAATCAAGGCCACTCATGTATTCGCATGAGGCTCGGGGTGAAAAAGGACAAAGACCTAGCTCATCAAGATCATCTCACTTCTGGAGCTTGTGCTGCTCAAGAAGGAGCCTCAGAATTTGCATCAGTATCCATGGTTGTGAACATAATGAGAACCAAAAATAAATCTGAAATGGATGCTTTCTGTGTACATATGCACGTCAGAAAGATGCTGACTATATTTTTATGGCTCATTTCATGTCAAGAAAACACGACATCCATCATCAACTCAAGAATGACCCAGGGGCACCTCAGCTTAAAAAAAACCCTAACTCAAGCTGATGCTTTATTTTAATGTTTAAAGAAGGAACAGAGTTACACTGCTGACCTGAGATTGCTCAGAGACAGTTAGTTCAGGGTGATTAAGGACCAGGCACTGGGGCACATCTGATTAAGTGTCGTGGAACAGATGGCTATCAGATGAAGCTCTTCATCAAACTCTTTCAGTCGGGCAGGGTTCACACCTAGAGCACAGGGTTGACAGCAGAAAATGAAAGAGTAATGCCTCTCCGTTTGCACACATTAACAGCTTTTTACCTCTCTTTTTAGAAGTTTGTGTCAAAACATTTATGACGAGAAATTTTAGGACATATTTTACATGGTAGTTTTTTCACTGATGAGTACAAACTGAACATAAAAACAAAGCTAGATCATGATGTACGGGTTTCAAGTGCAGGGTACCATAAAATACAACGTTTAAAAATAAACACTAAAGAATAAGACTGTTATTCCAGCTTTGTATGTATTCAGGTCAGTGAGATCACAAGAGGCACAACTATCAAGCTGATCAGCTTCTATTCATAAACACCATGACAGAAGAGCAATTCTTTAGAGATTTTGGCATCTTTTCTAAACCCTTCAAGCTTAATTTTAGTTGCAGGGGATTCAACATCGCATGTTTGACTCGGATGTCCTCTATGACTGATACGCCTGTGGATGGAGCTGCTAAAGACAACAATAACGATGACGGTAGTTGTATTCAGAACTTTAACGGACAAGAATCTGTTTATATTACTTTTTAAATCTCTTTAGTTGATTGGTTTCTGTGAGTATTGTAAAACTAGTAAACGCTGTATTCTGCTGGTATGACCTTTAATAGATACATGATTCACCAGTACAGTAGTGAGACAAGAGGTTTTAACTCACTGGAATATAATCTTTTTCATTATTATTTGAGAAATTGGACTTCTTCCCTCTGGTGTTCACCAGAATAACACACTACAGGTGTATGCAGGGTGAGACTACCTGTGAGGGTCTGTCTGCCTCTTTGTTATTTTGGATAGAGGTAATGGGTGGTAAACAAGTTCTGCACGAGACATTGTCAAGGCTTAAAAATCCTCTTAATGGAGTGCATTGTTCAGATTCCCTAATTCATTTTTTTTCTTTAGCACTGATAATTCGTTAATAATGACAATCTGGCCAGTCCTTTTTACAATCTTTTTCTGTGTGTTTTATTGTTGCAAATTATTCCTAAAATCCATGCAAAAAAAACGTATTTACTGCATTCATAAATAATGCAAATAAACACATTGAGATATTTTAATGCATGTAAGAGGTAGTAAACACCAGTAAAATTTAAATAGATGTGTCTTACAGAACTTTGATAAGTTGTACGTCTTTTTTGAAGTCACCAGATTTAGATGTGTATGGAACCTTGTTTTAAACTATTATTTACCACAAATAGCAAAACAAATAAAGGTGAAAAGTTACATCTAACATGAGTTTGATTAATCTTCCAGAAAAGTCTGACTAGAAGCTTCAGGCCGTCGTTGTAGCTGAGCGTGTCTACACCCCGAGTGTATTATCATGTAATATCAGTTTGCCTTTTAAAAAACACATTTTGCCATCAAATCCTGATAGCATCCTGCCTCACGGCCACAAGTGAGGCTAATTTATGTCTCCAGTTGTGCATGTTTGTTTCAATCTGTTTGTGTCCAAAAGGCTCAACGTTGGCCAGACAGAACTTTTTTTCTGGTTTTTGTCTTTCACAATGTAAACAAGCAGATGCTGTAATTTCACACATAAGCAGGCAAATTACTGAGTCAGACAGCGAGGGTTCATTTACAAAAAAAAAAGAAAAAGAAACACTTTTGTTCCCTGGCAGATGTCATCAGCAAAAAAAAAAAAAGCTCCTCAAACATATTTGCTTCAGTCCAAAATCACAAGAGGAAAATAATATGCAAGAGACCAAGTAAGGTTTAAATTATTAGTGTTTAGCAGTGTTGCTATGAAAGGTGGTTCTTCTATTAACCTTTTAGTGTGATGACGATTCATTATCAAATTAAAGCATAAGAAAAACTTGTGTTAGAAATGCAATTAGGTGTCCGTATCATAATAAATGGGATTTGATTGATTTTGTTAAAAACATTCAGGTTTTGTTTTATTTAGATATCCATGGTGCTGTGCTTTAGTCTTTTAGACTTTTTCTTTTTTTCCTTCTTATTTTTGCTTATCATATCATATCACATCACTGGTTTAGTTTCTGACAAGGACTTCCAAGCGCACAGTTTGAATTAAACGCCTTTAAAAGACTTGGCGTGAATGTGTCTCTCTGTACATTTTTTTCCTATTTAATATTCATAAATATTCATGCCCTGAAAACAGAAAATAAGATAAAGAGCTGCACATGTGGTCTGAGCAGGGCCCCAGATTTCCTATAAAAAACAAAACAGCAGGCAAAATCACCTACCTTATTCTTTGCGGATAAAAATACACCTTTTAAACAAAAGACCTGCAGCTTTAACTTAGGGATCTCAACCAAGTTTTCATTCTAGTTTGCATGGTTTCACTTAAAGGAGCCCATGCTGAATGCTTACGAGTCATCTGTGTACACACGCGCTCTCAAAGGTTGTCTGGTCAATACGTGATCATTTATTGATAGATTTATTAAATGCTCCAGTGAATCGGTGTAACACACACACACAAGAAAAAAAAAGACCCACCAAAACAGACAAAAGCAGTAAATGGGATGAATCATTATTTCAACAAAGTATTTGGTGAGTTTTATTTTATTATTTTTCAGCATTTTTGAGTTCTTACCTGTGCTGGCATCAGTGATAGCTCCATTGTCTAACGGTTTCCAGAGTGTGAACAAAACACAGCTTTTCCCTTAAATGATGAATGCAGTCAACACGGAGAGGTAAAGAAGTGGATCATGAAGGTCTTCAAAGCTGCACCGCTGTGCATCGCTGAATGTTGTGGTTGTGATTCACAATGACACAATGAATGTTATTCATGCTTCAACGAAGAGTTTCTTCACTCAGCAAATCTCTCGCTCTTCTTCTCTCTCTGGGGTTGGAGGCTGGGGGGGCGGTCACAGACTGATGCTGGTAATTTTGACATGAAGGTGCATTTTATATTCCCACCCTCTTTCTTGATCTCATAGTCCTCATAGCAGACCCTTTGCATTATTTATCTCCATTTGATAAGCATGCATCTACAGTGTTTTTGCAAAAGAAATCCTTCCGCTTGAACCATTCCACATTCTGTCATGCTACAACCACAAATTTTATGTGTTTCATTTGGATTTTGCATGCAAGACCATCACAAAGTTTATTTGTAAAGTGGGAGGAATATGGTGCATGGTATTAATATTTTTCTACAAAAAAACAAGAAAAAAAACTGAAAGGTGCGGTGTGCTTTTGTAAATTTCTCTCTGTGATGGCATCAACGCTGCTATCAACAAACTCCAAACACATTATTTCTAGGCTCTTTTTCTGATTTCCAGGGCCTTTAATCATGTCTCATTGTCCTTCACTCACCCCACCTTCACCAAATGTTACTTGCTTCTTTAGAGACAATAATAGCAGAGAGACTTAAAGGATCATATAGCGCCCTCCCCTGGGGGTCTCAGATCACAACCTGGTTCATCTGAAGTCTGTACTTATAAACAGCCCTTAGACACAGAGAACCCGCTGTGACATGCACGGTAAAGAAATAGTTAGATGAGAATGAATAAGCTATGTGTTATGTTATGTGGGGGAGCTCTGTGCTCCTCATGGAAAAGACGCTGACAGCATCACAGACTGAATCACAGATGACATTAACTTCTGTGTGGACAACACAGTGCTTCTCCAGGTACGGTGTTTCCCCAATAACAAGCTCTGGATCAACCCTGCAATAAATGCTTTCCTCAAGCAAAACATGAGAGCCTATAGATCGGACAACGAGGAGGAGCTAAGAGTTGCGTGGAAGGAACTGAGAGGGAAGATCAGGGATGGAAATAACACCTACAGCTGGTCCTCCATCTACAGGAGCAGACTTCTGGGACATGGAACTCATTTCTGATGCAATATTCTGATCTTGAATGTTCTGTTTTCATTAGCTGTAAGTGGAAAATCATCTTAACAAAATATCGGCTTGAAAACATAAAATTGTGTGTAATTAATCTATAATATGTGTTTCAGTTTAGTTGAGATGAATTAACTTTCCAAAAATGTTTTTATATTTTCAATATTGCTGTAATTACAAAAATTCCCTGTTATAGACTGGCGACCTGTCCAGGGTGTACCCTGCCTCTCACCCATGACCACTGGGGATAGGCTCCCCACCACGACACATTTAAATTTATGCCTTGCTTTTATACAGCTCAAAACAAATGCCATCTCAAGGCACTTTACAAAGTCAATTAAATCAAATCATACAGACAGATTGGTTAAAAAGTTTTCTATCTATGGAAACCCAGCAGATTGCGTTGAGTTTTTGACAAGCAGCATTCACTCCGCCTGAGAGAGCGTGGAGCCACGGTGGACAGTCGTCTCCATTGTCGATGGCTTTGCAGCAATCCCTCATACTTATTCCCAAATGTCCCAAATCAAGTACAAAGCAATACATGCTTTGTACTAAATATATTCCATTCCATCTTCTTGCATGAAACTACATACACGTTCCTGTTTATACATAAAAATAAATGTAAACATTAAACAAATGGTTTTAACAACGCTCAATTGAAGTGGGGTTTTTAGCTGACAAGTCCAAATTATTAAGGTGTGAATCCCTATTTCATCTGTAGACATTTTAAGCATTTTGAGCTTATAATGGCAACAGCAGATCACAAAGCCAATTCGGTGACTCTGGTGAGAGATTCTGAGCACAGTCACAGACGCAGTTGTTGCATCGGCCGAACGAGTTGCTCTGCATTGTTGCTGCTCCAACAGCAAAAATGCAGAATCTGTCAAAGAAATTTGTCACACCACCCACTAACAGTATGAGGCCTCCAGCAAACAGGGTAGGATTTATAGAGCAGCTAAATATTTCAGATATTATTATTGTTATTATCATTAGTTTCACTATTTAGTTGTTTTGCATGCCAGGCAGCTATGTCCTTAACATCATGTATGGGTCAGTTTCGTTAAGCATGGTTTAAAATCTTACTGTAAAGAGCACTTTTTCCTCAAAGCTTTGGCTGCAGTGGGTCCCAAAAGCCTCATCCCGGCCCCAGTGACTCCCCCCCACCTCCTCCACCCCTGCTCCAATAGCTATACAGCTTCAGCAGCAGCAACTGCACCACCGCCGACAGCAATGCCCACTTTAGTTAATGTAACTACCAGACCTGCTTTAATGATCTTATTTTTCAATTCAATTCAATTCAATTTTATTTATATAGCGCCAATTCATGAAACATGTCATCTCAAGGCACTTTACAAAGTTAAATTCAATCATATTATACAGATTGGGTCAGATTATACAGATTGGTCAAAAATGTTCCTATATAAGGAAACCAGTAGATTGCATCAAAGTCCCGACAAGCAGCATTCACTCCTGGAGAAGCGTAGAGCCACAGGGAGAGTCGTCTGCATTGTCCATGGCTTTGCTGCAATCCCTCATACTGAGCAAGCATGAAGCGACAGTGGGAAGAAAAACTCCCCATTAACGGGAAGGAAAACCTCCGACTGGGGGTTACAGAAGGTTTTTCTTCTCCGCCTTCTCTTTTGAAGCTCTTATACACTTTTCTTGAAGATGCTTCAACTTTTCCTTCAACGTTTCTCCCTTTAGACTGGCCTTAAGTTTTTCTTCCTCTCTGTTTATTCTCTTCACTGAGCATCAGAAGCTCCAGTGTTTGCTCTTGGATTGCTTTCTCAGCCTCCTGGTACATCGCCTCCGTGTAAAAGGTTCCTCCATTATCTGTGATCATGTGTTTTATCTTTGAGAGCAGCTGGGGTACCTGGCCACTGACAGGATACATATTTGAAAAGATACCTCTTGTTACATTTGTGAATCAACTTGGTAAGCTTCGGACATGAGCTGATGTAATCTTCTTTTGTGCCTGTCAGCTGCTCACCGTGAGTGAAAAGAACCATAGAGTAATTTGTAGCTTTTTTGCCTAACACCTGGCCCAGCAGCTCAACGGTGCTCTGGTCCTCCATTGTGAATCTACCCAACCTGATCCCAATCAGGAAAGCCTGAGCACCAGATAGAGAGATGCACTCTTTCAGTTTTTGTAACACTTCGACCTCTGTGTACTTTGTATCCCAAATTCCTGGATCCGTTCACCACACTCCTGGCCTCATTGCACTCTGACGTCACCGAACTGGCAGAGACAACAGCCTTGAACGCATCTCGATTCAGGATGGTGTTTCCAGAGGCGCTTTTCCCCCTTCCTGTGTTTCCAATCAGGACTATCCGGATGTCTTCAAGAGAAATGTGGTTATTTGTTGGCTTGTTTCAACATCCTTTCAAAGACTCCACAAGGTGAGGCTAACTTGCCAATGTCACACTCAGCTGTATTTTATAAGAGCTGCATCAAAGTGCTGCAAAGCCCGAATTGAGTTTGTAACTTTGTAAAAGAATAAAACCTCACCGTTACAAAATATAGATATAATCAAATAAACCCAAGTTTACACTGTAGCCACATTGATTCTGATGCACTCACATTCATACTACTTGGGGTTAAGTGCCTTGCCCAAGGGCAACCTAAACATACAACAGGGAAAATCTGAGATCGAACCCTTATGATTGCAGGACAACTGCTCTACCGAATGATCCACAGTGTAAAATCCAATGAAACCAAGACACAATAGACATCAAATATCAAACCGTGACATCATGGAGCAGGCCCATTGAAAGCCACAGAGTATAGGTGAGTTTTTAAGGGAACCTTATGTAACGATTGCAGTTGTGAAACTGAAATTCAGCCAAACACAGAGTTGCGTTATAAAGGGGTTTATTGGAAATCCTGACAGAACCAGACTTGAGCAGATGCGGGTGGAGCACACACACAAACTGATAACACCACGGCGGCGGAGCACAAGTGAGGTGATGCGACGATCTGGCAGTGAGTAGGTGAGTGAGCCAGGCTATCGCCCCCTGCTGAGAAGCTTGTGATCCATCATATGTTACAATCGCACTACTGTTAATGCTTATTTGCACACTCTTGTATCTCAGGGAATATTGAATTGCACATTTCTGTAAATGAAGCCTTAAGATTACTGCACAAACATTGCTTCATTACTTCAAATTCATCGAAGGAGGGATTAATTAATGTAACGTCACAGTGGTTCATGTTGTCCGAAACAGGATTGATATCAGACTTCTTGGACTCTGGTACAAACTTGCATGCTCTAATATTTAAAAAAAAAATGTAAACACTAAGTCTGTTGTGTCTGTGTGTCATGTTATCCGTGTACATCCTAAGTGGGGATCTGCCTCAAAGGACATTTCACCAAAAAAGATTCTTCTTGATCACAGCAGTCAAAGTCCAACTTATATACATTTCCCGTTGGAGTTCCACAGCAGGACAATTTGGCTCTGCATTTAACCCATCCCTTAGGGATAAGCACACAGGGAGCAAACTGTGGTTAAGGGTCTTGCTCAGGGACTGAGTGACTGAGTTTTGAACTGCCAACCTTTAGGGTCTCTCCCATGTCACAAATACCTGATTATCTAAGCACTAGGCCACCACTCCCACAACAACTATCAGAATATTGAAAAGGCTACTCCAGAACAGCAATAATATTTAGTGCAATTTTATTGCTAAACAGGATTCAATGACTGTATTCAATTCAATTTTATTTATATAGCACCAATTCACGATTCATGTCATCTCAGGGCACTTTACAAAGTCAAATTCAACCAAATCATACAGACAGATTGGTCAAAAAGTTACCTATTTAAGGAAACCCAGTAGATTGCATCAACCTTGTTGAATACATTGCTATTTATTGTTTCTCTCATGGAACCAACAGTAGGAAAAATATTAAAAGTAACAATGCCAACAATAATTTTAGTTTTTTAGGGTATGTAAACATTATGTTGAGTTTATGTCAGAATAAATTATTAATCTAAAACTGCTGGTTTGGCTTGCATTGAGGAGCATTGAGGAGGAAAACTCTTCCCGTACCGCTTCTCAATATTTCTGATTATGTCATCTCTGTGAAGAGATGCCTCCAATTTATACACGGCCAAAAATAAATAAATAAATAAAATCATAATCTGAAAACCATAACTATGTGATGACTGGAAAATAAGACTAAATAAAAGGTATCTTTGCAATGTTGTTAAGAAAAGCTGCTCTAATTGCATGTACTTTTATTTAGATTAAAAATTGTACAAGAAACAAGATGCTTTTTTTCATTGACAAATTTGGTAAAACATGCTCTGACTCACAGTGTTGAAGATTATCCGTTTGAACACTAGAGGGCGGTAATAGTGTTGTTTTTTTTAACACCTGACTTCTCTCAGTAGTTGGTAAGCACACATACTACAGTGGCAATTATGTCGACTACTGGCGATCCATCACCATTGTTGATTAGGTAATCTATTGGCAGACAGACATGATCTCACAAGTCAAGCAACCCGTTTGACATGCTTCCGAACATGTGCAACCTTCCATGCGGTTTCCACGTCCACTGCAGAGAGCTGTGTTTTACCTTCAGCGAAGCTTGGAATCACCTCTGCACAGCATGTTTCTAGCCTATCCTCTACGTCTACTAGTATGAGGTCATCTGGAAGTAGTTTGGATTAGCAAACCACAGTTTTCAGTTATGCACTTGTCACTTGTCCTGTCCCCCAACGCCCTTGACAGAAAAGACACTGAACCCTGCGGAGTTATAGCTATTAAGAACTTGACTGTGTTAGCGTGCTTGTAGCTGGACCACGTCTGTGCATGTGCCAACAGGTTGTTCGGCCTCTGAATGAACACTTCGAGGCACGCGATTATGTCGGCGGCTTTTTGTCCGAAATGTTTTCGAAAGTCCAGAGGCATGGTTTTCCTCAGTTCATCCCGCTCGGTCCATTGCAGCAGCTTCTTTAGATGTATGTATAACACATGTATGACCATAAGAAAGGTCCCGGAGACCGTTGAGGTGGTAGTTTGGAAACGAAAAGCTGAATCTTGCACAGGAAGGTTTAGCTTAAGATGCATTAAGGTCAGCACAAAGCATTCAAACTGACTGGAATCACTGCTTAGCTTAGGCTCAGGTATGAATGACTTCACAAAATCAAATACACTCATCAACATAAGGAATGATGACAGCCCAGAGTAGTATCTAACATTAAAGTTATTATTGTTACAGCTTTTTTCATTAAACTTTAAATCCTTTAGCTGATCGCAGAGCATCGTGTTTTCTGTTATTAACCTCTTCAGTTCAGAAACAACCCAACAGGAGGACGTTCTGCATAATCATGTTCGTCCTGCTGCTGCAGCACCATGTCACAAACTTGAACTGGAGCAGGAGCGTCACTCGCATAGTCATGTTCGCCCTCCAGCTGCGTGTCACCAATTTGAGCTGGCTTTTCTTCTTTGCTTGTGACAATCGGAGCTGCCGAGACCTCAGGATCAGAGACTGTAGCCAGGCCTAGAAGGGTCCGCGCACACTGGAGCTTTTCTTTAGATTGAACTCTTTTCCTCACACGTTGATACCTGTAAAAAAAAATAAAAAAAAATTAAACAGGGCATGTTTCCAGTCAACCTCAAAACTAATACTACAACCTTGCCCACTCAAAGATGTGGAAAGTATAACAATTGCTACTAACACTTCTACACATTCAGGGAAGTAGATTTTTAATTTTATATTCAAGTTTTTTTGTTTGTTTGTTTGTTTGTTGAAGTATTTTGCCGACTCACTCGTTAACTTCAGCTTAGGAGCCCAATATGGGTTTGACTTGTTGTACAAGTCAGCAGGCCTTCCTGAAGAGATACATAATTCAGTGGAACTACTACAAATGTAGAAAATTAGACCAAAAACATTCAACTTTTGTTAGTGAACATTTGCAGTACAGATGTAGTATTCCAATGCTATATTGCTGTCCCTGAGTGTCACAAAAGGTCCCACTAAATAACATGTATTATTATTATTATTATTATTCATACTGAACTTTAAGGGAGGAAAACCCCAAAGCAAAACAAAAAGATTCCAGCGTCTGACAGTGTTGCTGATTTAATAAATCCCGTATTACTTATAGTATTCTAATTGTGCAATACTAATATAAACTCGGGACTACAACTAGGACATTTTTGATGACATTCTGAAGGGTGTCAATGCAATTAATGCCCGAAATTACAACGCAGACAGGGGTAGTGTTTACATTGTGGAGGTCTAGCAAAGCGCAGCTATATGGTAAGCACAAGAGAGGCTTACTAAATCAGCAACAGAATAGTTCCAGCCCACATGCAGTTAAAAGCTGACACTGTTTAACAAAATAATATAAGGTTTTAAAAACATCAGAATCAAACCTATACCCCACGGACCGGTAGTCAAACTTACTCAGCCGTGTTTCTGAAGCGATTCCCCTGCCTCGTATACAGAGCGCCCGTGTATGTGACGTCACACGCTGAATCCAACTGCAGCCTTGTACACCATATTATGTTTATGTTGTACACTACAAACCCCCAGTAAAGTCATTTTTGATTAAATATAAAAAAAGGACATTGATACCACCTGCGCTTTCTGCAACATTTACTCAGAGTCTGTTTCTCATCTGCTTTGGTCCTGTGAGTACACCAAGCGTCTATGGCAAGGTATTTGTCGCTTCATTCTGGACAATATTTGTGACAAATTTGAACTTTACTTTAGGGATGTTTTATTTGGGATCACAAAATATAAAGAACTGTCCGACCATTTCATTTTTATGTAATCTTCTTCTACTGTTGGCCAAGTTTTATATTCACAAGTGTAAGACTGTTATGATTAAACCATCAAGTGTGTCTCTTAAGGAAGCAACAATTTATTTTTCCGCTCTGTCCTCCTCCTATAACAGAAAAAAAGCTATTAAAACTTTATTTTTATGCTCTAAATTCCAAATATTTATGTAATCTCCATGCATGCTGTCATGTACGACGTGATATGCTGGTCGGAGCATGATCGGAGCATGATCGGAGCTTTCTTTCTGAAACAGGTTGTTGTATAATGACTTCATTCTCGTAATTTTAAGACATTATTCTCGTAAATTTACGACTTTATTCTCGTAATTTTATGACTTTATTCTCGTAATTTTACGATTTTATTCTTGTAATATAACGACTCACAATGTCCAAGAACACTTTCTCTTCGCTTGGCCCTGTCGTAACCATGTGTCGCTTTACTTTTTTTATTTTTTTATTTTTTTATTTTTGTACAAACCTCTGGCGATTGTTCATTGTACTTAATTGCGCTTTTCTTTGTGTTATTTCTTTTTGTATGTTACAAAGAATATTTTAATAAAGTAAAAAAAGAAAAAAGAAAAAAAGCGTACACTTCAAACCACGCCCCCTGCCCCCACTCTGGGGGAAACCCTAACGTTCACTTCCGGGTGAGTGTCATGAACGAGTTGAACTTCCCTTTGCGGCTCGCTGACTAGTCCAACTCCATCTGGTTTCAGCTGGACAGTTGACAGTTGCCGCTCCCGTAAAGCCAGCTCAGATGGAATATACCGCCGCTCAGAGTGGGTTCAGACAGCGTAAGTTACGTACGTGATTCCGACTCGAACGAATAAGTTTGTGTGAATTGCACTGCAGCATTCGCACAGGAGGCTGCTGCTAGCGCGTAGCCCTCTGTGTTGCACCGGTTCAAGCTAACAATAAGTTGCATTTTTAATACGCAGACGTCTTGCTAGATGCCTGTCCTGCGTATTTTCTTGTCTGCGGGCTGCTGCTTCACTAGCAAACTCTTATCTTTGTCAACTCTGCTGAGCAGCTAAATTATCTTTAAAAGCGGCTAAGCTAGCTGACATTTCTCTGGGGAGTTTAATTATGTGGGTTAGCATCTCAGGTGTTATGTTATGGTTTAGTTTTATTTTCCTGCGCTATTTTACACGATTTTGCTATCTGTAAAGCTGCGATTATGCCAGAATGTACGACCCTCACAAGAGCTCTGTTGTGGAGAACGATAATAAACACATTACAAAGCTTCCCAATTTAGTTGTAGTTAGTTGTGTTTTACGATGGGTGTGAAATATTATTATTTCTGGCAATCAACAATGGCTGCATATGTACGCCAGAAAATGACTCTCTTTTGCAATCATGCAAACTGATCAAAACAATTCTGTTGCCTGAATTAAACTTGTACAACATCTAGCTGAATCGACAGAAGCCCTTAATATTAATTTTATTCATCAGGATAAAGTAAAGGTTGACATCGCACTGTATCACGTCGAAACACTGCGTGCGCTCGGGTTGAACAATGTATTATTAAGACAATCCATGATTGAAATATTCTGGCTGAAAATTAAGCTGACGATATTGAATATTTTCCTTGTTTATGCATATAACTAATTCACAATACGTGCCATCTCAAGGCACTTTAAAAAGTCAATCATACAGACTGGTTAAAAAGTTTTCTATCTAGGGAAAAGCATCAGATTGCATCCAGTCATTGGTTTGTAGCATTCATGGAGTAGAATAGCCCTTTTATTATTGCCAGAGTGGGGAAATCCATATATTACAGCTGTAATGATAACAAAAAAAACACCAAACAGAGTGTAGAAAATATGAAAAATCGAAACAAATCTAAGAAATTCTATTATTGTCCCATAATTCGGGCGTGATAGTGACAACGACGCGGACAGAGTCGCGGACAGTTTATAGTAAAGGAGTAGAATAGTAAAATAGAGATGAGAAATATATTTATTATTCAGATATGTGGGGAAATGCATACTTTTATACAACGCTAATAAATGAAAAATGGAACCTAATTATTGTGTATAGAAATAATATACAGCGAAATAACCAGATATTGCACAGAATAGACAGATATCGCATAGGAACGTATGGTTTATTTACCTCCAGTGGAACAGTATTGCACAAACTCATTTGCAGTGGTCCAGCGTCCCTATCACTGCCTGTGATCTTTAGCGTCTCAGTCAGTAAAACACGTATCCAGTGTTGGCATAATCTAGTAAGGTTGTGGATGCTTGAGATATAGAATCCTACCAAATATTGCAAGCAGTTCACAATTACAATAGGGCAACACTATTATATTTTGATGCTGGTCGCGTTTTAATATATTGCTCAGTTCTAGTGTGCACTTTAAATCGTCTTAATACTGAAAAGTGCTTTATAAATAAACTTGCCTTTCCTTGACTAAGACCTGTACCTGAAGCAGAATGCCTGAATTTGTTATCTAAATATTAAAGGCCTCAGCATTTTCAAAGAACCGGCACCAGCATCCTGGTGCTCAAAGAGCTTTGATCCTCGGCCATTTGCTCTTTAACATATAAGTTAATAAATACCTTTATTGTCCCACAAAAAGGGGAAATCCAGGCACGACAGTGGCTAAGCACACACAGTTATACAAGCCAACCTGTAGTTAAGTTCTAAACCAACAGAAACTGAACTTATCACAAAGACAAACAATAAAAATACAAAGAAAGTAAAAATTGAACATTATTGATGATACATATTTAGATAAAAATGCAATATGCAAGTTAAACTGAGGAAATAAAGCAGCGGTTTACACAATGATGAGACAGATAAGCAATATGAATGACTTCGTAAAGTGCCTTGAGATGACACGCGCTATATAAATAAAATTTAATTGTACAGCAACACCCTTTGGACAACATATTTTATTAATACTGTATCACTATATTAAGCCTCTGCCGGGGTGTCGAAGTGGGCGTTTTGACATCAGTGGTTCAAAAGCATATAAACAGCTGGAAGAAATGCATGCTGGTTCGTTTTATGCTTCCTGTCTGACTGGTGCGTGAGTTGCTAACTCTGCTCGATTGCTCTCTGTTTTCTTTTAGGAAAGCAGTTTAATTCATCTGTGTTTGCCATGCCTAACTATTTAAACGCTCTTTTTTTTTCTGCACGCAGAGCCTAATATGCGCCTGAGGAACAGTTCTGTGGATGGGCCCGATGGCAGCCAGCTGTTTGATGACACCAGTGCGTCTGGGCCCGGCGCTCAAGGAGCCTACAGGTGGGAGGAGTCCTCGGACGCTAGACTGAATGTTGACCGCTGGTCGAATCCGCCACTAAGAAAAGAAAGCAAGCGTTTTTGCTACTTCTCGTTGCTTTCTGGTTTCTATATTTTTCTATCATGTATTTATTGGCAGAAGTCAGCAGGCGGGGCCCCAAGCAGCAGGACTTCCTGGCCAGTCCTTCCTGTCAGACCCCATGTCCAACCTGGCGATGGTATACGGCAGCTCGCTGGCGTCCCAGGGGAGGGAAATGGTGGACAAAAATGTAAGGCTGCCTAAAGATGTGACCGATGAGCATGCATGGGCTCGAACAAAATCTACTGCATCAATACCAGCAACAACAAACAAAGTGTGTATTTCTCTGTGTTTGTTTCTTTTAGCTGGACAGGTTTATTCCCATATCCAAGCTGAAATACTACTTCGCTGTCGACACGGTGTACGTGGGGAAGAAGCTGGGGATTTTAGTTTTTCCTTACATGCACGAGGTACGCCTGGGTTTATGAGCACCTTATTGTATTTTTTTTATAGTTTGAAATCAATAGTTTAAATCCAGCAGTGCGAAAGTGTAAATTAGTAAATGTATATCTGGTCTGTTTTTAATCCTTCTGACACATCCGTGTCCCTTTGGCTGCACTGATATGAACCAGAGGATCTCTTTTATGTTTAAACTCTGCATCAACATCTCTAGCTATGGTTAGAAACCATTTAAAACAAGCCACACAACATTTTAGGCCAAATCTGAAGATTGCAGAGCTGATAATTGTGTAAAACGTGTCCATTGTGTAGAGCTGGGAGGTGTGTTACCAGCAGGACATCCCTGTTGCGCCGCGCTTTGACGTGAACGCTCCTGACCTTTACATCCCTACGATGGGCTTCATCACGTACATCCTGGTGGCTGGACTGGCTCTCGGCACACAGAACAGGTACATGTGGAGCCACATTCGTGTCCACGCTGCGGTTTTGTTATCGTACGGCGAATACCGAATAGGCGTTTCCTCCTTTTATTCGATTTTAAAGACGTACTTGCAATACGGGCCCCTTTTCTGAGGCTACTCTTTGGTTCAAGTTTTTTTTCTGCTTCAATTAGGTCGATGTTCTGAAAGGGCTGGGTTTTCATTTTACAGCCTGAACGACTCTTAACCTGAGCCCAAACAATGGCATCATTGAATCGATGATGGTGAATAAAATGTAAAAAAAAAAAAAAGATTTTCCACTCAAAGACTTTGACAAGACATCTGATCTCCAGAGTAACTGTTAAAGCTAGAACAATAACAGTCTTTAGTAGCTAAAACCGCCAATATAATTTATGAGCACTTATGAGTGGAGAAACGGGTAATAAATAGTGTTTAAAGGTCAAATGTTGACTGATTATGATGTACTAAATCTCATGTTCCTCAGGTTTTCTCCAGAGCTTCTGGGGGTCCAGGCCAGCTCAGCGTTGGTGTGGTTGATCATGGAGGTCCTGGTGGTCCTGCTTTCACTCTATCTCGTCACCGTGAACACAGACCTCACCACCATAGACCTTTTGGCCTTTTCAGGATACAAATATGTTGGGTACGTCCCGCTGTACACAACCTGTCAGCACGTTTGTGTTTTTTCTGCGACATCTTCCGCTAACCCTCAGACTCTTCTCTATTTTCCAGAATGATCGTGGGCGTAGTGGCAGGTCTTTTATTTGGGAAGACAGCATATTACCTCTCTTTGCTGTGGTGTTGTGCCGCCATCTTTGTCTTTATGGTGAGCGTGAAGCCTTCTAGTCCTCTGGAGGAGTTTAGTCTATCAAGCTTTTTGCACACTGTCGTTCAGGATGCTTCTGCCTCCTCCATATTCTGGAAGTCATCCAGATCCAGGTCATATATTATTACAAGCATTTTTAAATACACATGCATGACAAATGGAGGTCACAAGATGTTACGAACCCTCCTCCTGATTGACTTTTGACCCCTTCTGTAAATCCTGTTACTGTTCACCCAGTAGTTGCAGTGATTTGGTGCTTTTCTCAGCTTTCGTATCATTTGTCCTCATCTAGCTTTATTAGAAAAACTACTTCAGGTTGATGGTGGTGTAAAAAAGTATTTACCCCCTTTATACACTTGTTCTGTTTTTGTTATTTTGTCACAACTAAAATGTTTCATATAATCCAACTAGTTTTGCTATGCGGCAGAATAATATGAGCACAACACGAGTAAATATAAAAATGTAGTTTTTAAATCATGATTTTTATTTACTAATGAAAAGCAAAAAAACCAATCTAAACCCAACCATGTGAAAACACAATAGTAGATGTGGCCGTCCCACCCGTCACAGCTGCCTTCAAGGGGCTTTCTTTATAAAATGGAGCCACATTGGAGGGTTTATGAGCACGAACAGCCATGTTCCTGTCACGCCACAGCATCTCGGTGGGAGTTAAGTTCAGACTTTGATTAGGCCACCTTAAAGCCATGATGTCGTTTTTGTTTGGTCTGCTTTGGTTGAGCTATTAATTGCTAGAGTGCGTTTAAATCTTGTCTTGCCGTATAACCCGAGGTCACAAACGTACAACTCCAAATTAGTTCACAGCTCGTACCTCCAGCATCATTTCATGCACACCGATAAGAGCAGAAATGTGAATTTACAACCACAGCGAGCAGCCATCCTGTGCTTTAACATTGTTCTCGCGTGTTTTTTGGGCAGATCCGCACTCTGCGTCTGAAGCTCTTATCCGAGGCGGCGGCTGAAGGGAAGCTGGTGAGAGGAGCCAGGAACCAGCTGAGGATGTACCTCACCATGTCTATCGCAGCGGCACAGCCCATCTTCATGTACTGGCTCACCTACCATCTCATCAGATAAAAGCCTCAGCGCTCTCTGACTGAGATGCTCATCGTCTCAGAAACAGAAACAAACTCTCCACAAGGAACCACGTCGCTAAACTCGACGAGCAGAACGCGCGCTACCAAACAACAAAGAGGGGCCAACCTCTGCCTCCTCCTCTGAGCACAGCCACACTTAGTTTTTTTTTTTTTTTTTATATTTAACGTCTTCAGATTTTGTAGCAAGAACAGGTGGCTTTAATTTCTCTGCATCTTTAATGTGTAATTGCACGTTAACTATGTTTTTATGAATATTTATGTACGCCTGTGAGTTGATTAAGCTGCTATGTTGCAGATTTCGCTCTGGTTGAGTCGTCGCACGTGGGGTTTTTTTGTTTGTTTTTTAAGCCAGTGCAAAGGAAGCACTTCAGCCTCACACCTTACATAAAACATTTAGCCTAAATGTTTCATGTAATGTTTCTTTTTTTGTCAGAGATGCCAGACACAGGGGAGAAAAAGTTAAAAGAAATCCTTCAGGGTGGTGCGGTTGTGTGTGCAGCCGGGCACCTCCTGGACAGAGAGATCTCCTGGAAGATGGACCTGTTTACTGCTGGATAAATGTAGTTTAATTGAATATCAGACACTGTTGTTTTATGTTTGCAATAAAATAGTCTTATATCCCACCGGGGTTTAATTCACATCAGCCTAAATTATTCCAGGAAACCTTTGTATATGAGCTCTGAAACTGCGACTGAAGCTGCTTTTGATGAGCACCTATTTAAATAGGAAGCATTTTACCCCGATGGGTTATTTTTACCACTATAGCACGGCGGACTTGAAGTCAAAGTTTACTGGAAGTGGAAGAAAAGCTGATAAAACGAAGCCACTGAAATGATTTGACGAAGTGAGTGATGGACTGACAAAAATGTTTCTTGTTTTCTTAAATGTTTGTTGCTGAATTTGTATCACAATTCTGCTCATTACAGCGAAGGAGAAATAAAAAAAAATTACCTGTAGAACAAACCAGAATTCACAGCATTTGGGACACAGATGTGTGTTTCCATTGCTGTTTTTCCTCTTTCTTTTTTTTTTTAAAATAAAGAACTCGTAAGTCACTGCTGCTGGTAATACATTGTTTTATTTGATTTTAATGCAGAAATAACATGTGGATGAGTATGTGCAACCTGAAGAGAAATAATGCATAATAAATCTGTATTAAGTCTCAAACATTATGAATCCAAGGAGTTTTCTGAGATGAAGCAATAAATATGGTTTAATTATGAATAACTGATTTATGTCATGCATTGAAGCCACATGTGAAATCTGGATTTGTTCTTTTCAAACCTTTTTGCTTTTAATTCAACAAAGCTGAACATGTATATGGATAAACACTAATTCTGTTACAATTTATGACATAAATTACGGAGTAATACTACCTGCAATAGACTGGCGACCTGTCCATATATATATATTTTTTTTTTTTTTTTTTTTGTTAATGAACCTAACGGACTACACTGTGGAAAACTAGGCCTGGAAAAATTTGATTTACCACAAGAAAACTGTTTAAATGACAGACACACACATCACACATAATATGGTGTTCGTGTCTGACCAATAAGGTATGTTTTAAAGATTTCTAGCGTTCTTTCCAGAAGCCTCTGTTGTGATTGATGGCCTGAAGGAGCCTGGTCTCCATCGTCCTCTCCACCGGGTACCTCTGGTACATGGGCAGCAACAGCAAACGATGGCAGGTGAGGGATTCAGGCAGGTGGAGCTCTGTGGCATCGGGCAGCACGGCCACCCTCATCTTGACGCACTCCATCCCCAGGAAAGGGACTCTGTCACAGCCTGTGAGGAACACTGAGGAGAACAGACCAGTGAGTCCCACGGAACCGCAGGTAGCCTTAAAACTGGACGCATAAACGAACGGCGACACCAAGAGGAAAACGTACAGAGGAACTTCTTCTTATGTTCCGCTGAGAGATTTTCAAACACCTCCCAAAAGGTAACGATGGTTGGATGGTCAGCATAGTAGTCTCCCTCGTAAACTGTGTTCTGCAAATTTAACAGTAAAATATGTTCATACATAAAACAATTAAGGGAAAATATGTTTATATTATATATATATATATATATATATATATATATATATATATATATATATATATATATATATATATATATATATATATATATATATATATATATATATATAAACAACTGTATTACTGCAATAGATGAAATTCTTCCAACAAAGTCTCATTTTAATCATTTGAGTTATGTTACCTTTGAACAAATGTAAAAAAAAAATCTGTATAAACTGTATGTAGGGCTGCAGCTGTCGAGTACTATAATAATCATCTGTTGATTAGTTTTGTCGATTAATCAATTCATTTAAAAATATATATACTCTTTTGAACTACAGAAAAACAAGCCTTTATTGCACATTTTATGACAAAAAAATTAGGACTCTTGTGGAGTTTTGGATAGAGCATATTTGCAGACAACACAATATAAATACTACATTACACACACACACATATATATATATATATATATATATATATATATATATATATATATATATATATATATATATATATATATATATATATATACACACACACATTTACAGTATTTGCTTAATTACCTCTGAGTGGGTTATTATTGTAGCAAATGGCATGTTTCTGAGTCTGTATACTTCAGTTAACGATTGTTCTACTACTAATCACGACTAATCTGATTGTTTCAGCCATAAATGTGTGTTGGGAACATGTTAAACTGAAAAGAATAAAATCAGTCATATCAGGCTACCTGCTTGAAGAGCTCCCAGTCGTACTTTTCCTGGCCCACCATGACCGTCTGTAATTCCTCAGGCTGGAAGAACTCCACCACATCCATGTTGCACACCTTGAAAAAGCCTCGTTTAAAGAGTTCAAACACTCCCATCACTGATTTGTTAAAGGCGTGGTCGACGCAGGCAGCAACGAATTCTTTCCTGTCGGCAACAAAACAAAACCACATAAAATGAATTCAGCATCTAATGACTGGTAACATGACACAGATTAGCAGATTATTACAAGACTTTTAATTTTCGCTCAAACATGCGATGCCAACAGGTTGCAACAAACCTATTCGATCCAGTGACACGTTTTCCAGGTTCGTTTGGGTCAAGTTCAACTTCCTCACCACCCCAGGAGACCTGTGTTACCATCGCAGATGATAAGAGGTTAGTGTGGAATATACACCACCACATTTTATTTATTTACGATTATCTTCTGAAGAGGGTAAACCCGGCTGGATGGGACTCAGCGTGTGTTTAGAGAACCTACAGAGAAAGTCATCTCCAGGGCTTCGACTTCATCCGGAGTGTAATCCTCCAAAATGCACCTCCATGACCTTCACACACAGCGAGGAGCGTTAGTTTAATACGACAATGAGCCGGGATACCAACAAATTTAACAAAGCCACATTTCAAATGTTTTCTGAGCATTTGAGAACAAAAGTAAACCAATAACTCAGATGAGTTTTTAATATTTGTAGCTTCTATAAAACATGAAACAAACAACACAATGCTGAGGCTAGCTTTCAAGTCAGGGGTTTTAGTTTTGTTTATGTTGTCAACGCAAGTTTGTACTACTTCAAATTCTATAATATTAAGTGTTCTTTTATATTGTATCTAAACTGTAACACCTTAATTCTGATTGAAAAGGTCCAACAAATTAGAGATTTCAGTAATTTGTTTGATGCCCAACTCTAGTCCAGGGGTCTGTAGTCCTCAGTGGCCACTCTCCTGTGATTTTTACATCCAACCCACCTAAATCAAATAAATGGCTCGGTACCAGGCTTCTGCAGAACATGGTGGCATGTTGAGTCAAGTCAGGTTTATGTGTATAGCACATTTCAGCAGCAAGGCGGTTCAAAGTGCTTTACACAATGAAAACATCAATACACATATGTTGGTCAGTGTTCTTGTTATTGTGGGTCAAAAGCAACTCTAAACAGGTGGGTTTTCAGTCTTGATTTAGAGGAAGTCAGTGTTTCTGCTGATTTGCTGTTTTCTGGAATTTTGTTCCAGATTTGTGGAGCATAGGAACTAAATGCTGCTTCTCCATGTTTGGTTCTGGTTCTGGGTATGCAGAGTAGACCAGAACCAAAAGATTTGAGGTGTCTGGAGGGTTGATACAGCAACAACAGGTCTTTAAGGTACTTTGGTGCTAAGCCGTTCAGTGATTTATAAACTAACAAATATTTTAAAGTCTATTCTCTGAGCTACAGGGAGCCAGTGTAGGGAATTTAGAACTGGGGTGATGTGCTCTATCTTCCTGGTTTTAATGGGAACATGAGTCGCAGCTGCCGTTATCTGATTGATTTTTTTGGGAAGACTTGTGAAGACACTGTTGCAGTAATCAATGCGGCAAAACGCATGGAGGAGTTTCTCCAGATCCCATTGGGACATCAGTCCTTTAATCCAAGTAATGTTCTTCATGTGATAGAAGTCTGACTTTGTGACTGTCTTCATGCGTCTTCGAAGGTTCAGGTACATCACTAAACCCAGATTTCGGGTATGATCACTAGTTTATAGGTTGTAGTAACTAAAGATGTGTTCTGACTCTAGTTTTTTCCTCTTTAGGTCCAAATATAATAACTTCAGTTTTGTTTCTGTTCAGCTGGAGAAAGTTTTGGCACCTCCATGCATTGATTAGTTCTAAGCATCCCTTTAGAGCATAGATGGGTTCAGAGTCCCCTGGTGACATCGTAATGTAGAGCTGATGTTGAGGACATAATTCAGACATCTGAGTCAGTGATGCTCCAGCACTAAGGTTGCTGGATTGTAGCACCTAAACGTTTTTTTTTTTTTTTTATCTGTGAGTAAGACTGAAAAACGTCCAGTTGAGATGTGGCAATTCAAAAGTAAAAGATGGGACTAAAATTTAAACCAATGTAAAAATCACTTTATTAGTTAGAAAATTAAGACTTTTTAACAACATAATAAGGAATGGTCTTAGAAACCCTTTTCCAGACACGAATAACAAAAAATATCTATATTATTATATTATATCTATATATTTTTGTCCCAAAATAAAACGTGATTATGTTCAAACAGAAGCGCCCCTTTATATGCAGCCTGCTTAGAGCTCTCCAGTCATGGACTTTAAAATGTTTCTTACTCTGCTATGACATGTTCAAACTCCTTCATGTCCTCCAGTGATGTTTTGACTCGGAGCAGCTTCTTGAAGAGCGCCAGCGGGAACGGCATGTGAATGATGTTGTGGTTGTAAAGAGCCAAGCCGCACAGAACTCCAAACAGGAAGTACCTCTTCTCCTCCACATTAAGCTATTTGTTTGGAAAAGAAAAGAAGAAAAACGCAAGAAAATGGGACCACGGAAATCCAACAAAATTATTGTTAAATGCTCATCCGTTCCTGCACGGATTAGCCTTTGAACAGACCTCCTAATAAGCCTGGTTAATGTAGCTGTTTATTGGGTGAAGAGCTCTTACCCTGGGTGGGAACCAGGCCAGGGTCTTACTCTCGTTGTGCATGAACATTCCCGATTCAGGATCCATTAGCTCATCAAACACGTGGAGGAAAAAGTCATGTTTGTTGACGTTCATGACCTTCCTGTCGTCTACAAACTGCACCTACCGCAGCAAGATGGAAAAACGCTTTGGTAAAACACACAAATAAAATAAAAACACACCCAAAATGCACTGTTCTCCAACATTTCACAGACTCCATTTAAACCTCAACATTGAACTCAGGACATTTGCTCCATGTTGTGTTTACCCGAAGCTCCCTTTTAAACACAGAGTGATCAGCGGCGGCGAGTTGTCTGAACGTGTCCTCCACCAGGTGAGTTCGTCTCAGCGTCAGCTGGAAGACGGGGACCGGGGAGTCCGAGGCGTCTCCCAGCACATCTTGAGGCAACGACACACCCATTTCACGGACAAAGTGATGAGCTTCCTGCAGTTACAAAAAAATACCAGTTAACAGATCCAGGCGCAAAATGTTTGCAGGGAGCAGAACTTACAAAGCGCTGTACCTTCATGACGCACGCCAAGATGTTAAAGACAGCGACCTTATAGACCAGAGGCAAGACGAAAGGGTAGCGGCAGAAAATGACGGGCGTTTGCTTGTTGTCCTTTAAGAAAATAAATGATCATGGGGAATTTTCAGCACAACAAAATTAACAGGGGGAGTTAAGGACCTATGAAAACAAAAAAGGTCGTTGATCACCACATAAATCTGTTTTCACCTCTACTTTGGAGAAAGCCAACCAAAGAGTGACATCCACGATCGGCTGAGAAAAATTACAGATTTCCTCGACATAAAAGGTGTCCAGTGGGACCTTGTAGGACCTCCCAGCTTTATTCGCCTGAAAAAGATAAATCAATGGACCACATCAAAAACCACCAGAAAATATTTTTTTAATATTAATAATGAAAGAAATGAGGAGTTTTGTAATATTATAGAAATGTCCATGCAATAAAGGACTGCATGTTAAACTCTCAGTAGAGGTTATGCTGCTAGAAATATGAAATTTAAAAGCATCAATTTTCTATTAGCTGACTTGCCATTGGAGCAGTGAATATTTCTCAAAGGTTAAAGGTCGAGCAGCTGACCTGAACATTCTGATTAAATAAACACACAGATGGCTGAAATAAAGCAGTCAGCACTGACTTTGTAAAGTAGTTTCAGGGCTTCCAGCACAAATTTGACTCCTGGGTTGTGGGTTTCTAACAGGCCGTTCTTCAGCATGAAGGCCAAGGCGTTTTTGAAGACCATGATGTGCCTGATCAAAATAGTGGCTGACAGAGAAGACCAAAAACTTCCTGCAGAGTAAAAAATTCATTAGTGAATACATGTACCTTCAAGAGTGGTACATCTATTTTATGACAATGGTTTGCACGTGTATATTTATCAATAGTAATATTGATTTATGGCTAATCTTCCTAAACCTTCCAATAAAACATCTAAATATCAAGTCAGTCAAGGGGTCTCTTACTCAGTGTTTCCAGAGTCTTCTCGCTCAGCTCCCTAATAACAACTGCCAGATTCAAGGCTACATTCATGACGTTTGAGTCCTCTTGTAGCAGCGGACAGGTCAGCAAAATTAGGAGGATCTCTGGAGATTTTAAAGGACGCATTGAGGCAATGAGCAACTCCACCAGGACCTGGAGATTCACCTGTGTGGAAAAAAAATGCATCAGAAACGCTGGGCATCCGACTTTGAACTCTTGTACCTGATTTATTTGTTCTTCTAATCTGGTTTTATTTGGACATAAGGACATCCATATTTCTCAGTTACTTTTTAAAAAATGTTGCCCTTAACTGTTTGTTTGATCCACGGGACCGCCAGCATCTGGTCGAAGGCTTTGCAAGCAGCCTCAAGGTCCACGGTTAAGGCACCGGCTTCCCGAGGAGCCCTACGGGTATCAAGGCCAGAGCAGCGTTAGAAAAGTCGGAGTTTGGGGAATTATTTATATGTTAAACCTTCCTACTTCTCAAACACGACTTCGCTGATATTGGAAAATCATACTCACTCTGGTTTGGTGAAACTTGCAACAAGACTTGAACTTGTGAAAAACATCGACTCGATTTCTCTGTTGCACAAAAAGGAGAAAGCATGAAAAGAGGTGTGTAAACACTAAAACATATCTTGTAGATTAGTTACTCCTGCATGCACAGTGTCGTGAAATTTGCTCCCTGACACATTTCTTCTATTTTTTGAAACATTTAATGCTTCAGATAATTGAATAAATATTAAAATCAGACAAAGATAACCTGATGAAATGCAAAAATCTGTCTTCAAATGAGCATTTTCCTTATTGGGTAAACAAAGCTAACTAAACTAGTCTGGTCCTAAGTGAACTAATAATAAAAATAATAATTTAATAATAAATAATTAATAGCTAGTTGTGTCACCCTCAGCTACAACTGCTGCCAGGCATTTATGAAAAGCCTTTTTGATCGCCAGGAGCGGTCGTGGCCCCTCCTCATTGCAGAATATTTTATTTTCAGCTCATCTCTCATCATCTGAATGCAGACTTTGACCTTAGGCTGTAAGACTGGGCCAACCAATACTTCTTTTGTGTTTTTTGCTTACTGGTTCGTTTTGAATCACTGTCCTGCTGTTGGGTCCAAGTGAGTTTTGGCCTAAGGTCACAGACGGATGGTTGTTAAAGCTACCGCACCCGAATGGCGGTGAAACACCCTTTGTGGTCCCAGTCCATTTTACCCTTCAGACGACCGCCACTTAACTATACTATGGATGTAAGACTCTCGAAACAGCAAAGTATATTTCTATTATTTAATTCCGGCAAGGTCAGAGAAATGGTTACAAAGTCATCAGCGCTGATGGGCTCTTGATCAGCAAGACGCCCCGATTGCTCATCACACATACATTATATAGAGATCTAGGTACACACCCATGCAAGGGCTGTACACTTCCTAACTGTGTCATCAGTAGAGAAAATGTGTCACCTCCGGGGTGCTATCTGATAGATATGTGCCAATCCTTGTGTTAGTGCTATCTAAGTGTGCCATGCGGCTCCCAGTCAGGCTGTCTCCACCACTGATCCAACGATATCCTTACATGGTCTTCAGCATTTTCACCAAGGCAACAGGATTCCTGTCTCCACCAATCATGCAAAGTCGTCCAGGGCCTGAAGCTGACCATCAAATTACCACCATGATTTTTGTTCAGCATTGGTTTTGGCTCTGGGATCTTTTAGGACCTCCTGGATGAGACCTCAATGAGCTCTTGGAGTAATTTTCATAGGCTGACCATTCCTGGGAAGCTAAACCACTACTCCATGTTTAATGGCTCTCACTGCGATTTATTGGATCCCCAAAACATTAAAAATGGCATTAGACATTAGATGGCAGCAACTTTGTTTGCCACATGTTTATGAATTTCTTTAGATAGGGGCATGATGTTTTTCTTTCTGAGATCTTATAGCCATTGGGTCACGCAGGTTTGGATAGCTTTTTTCCATAACAAAGGAAATTATCATTTGAAAACCTCATCATGTGTTTACGATGGTTATTGTTGACTGGTCATACAATTTGACAGACGAAAATTTCGGCAGGGAAAAAGGCTTTCACTCATTGGGTTACCTTTTGGCCTCGACGTTGCTGTATTCCATTGCCACCCATTTCTGTAGTTTTGTCTCATCCAGCCGCCCAATGATCGGTCTCTGATCGGGGGTCTTATAAGTTAAAAGTTAGTCAGACAAGTTTTAATGTTTCATTTTTTAGGTTCATTAAAAGTGTTTTTTTTTTTGTTAGGTACGTGTTACCTTTGCAGGTGAAGAGTAAATGAAGCTTGTGTTCCATCCAGATGATAACTTCAAGTCTGCGTAAGGACAAAGACATTGATTACAATTTGTCTTTGGACATTTTACTCTTAAAATTAAAAACCTTGTTTTTAGAGTCCAGAGAAACATTTTATTCAAATCTAAAAATTAGCCCCAAAACCAAGAAAAGGATTAGATAATTACTCACCGAAAATTATTCTATGCACTGCAATTAAAAACAAATGCACACCATATAAACCTGTCTCCTGCCATACGTACCACTTGGGACGGATGCTGCGCTGTCAGAGGTCCATGGGAGCTGAACCAGGGAGGGGGACGGGCTGCTGTCTTGTTGTCCAGTCCCCAACTGGCCCTTGTCCCCTTTACCAAAAGCAAAGAGTTGTCCAGAGGAGGTCAACACCAGAGTGTGATGCCTGAAAGGCCAGAACCAGAATTTAATAAGACACAATAGCGTCAGGTTTTTGGCCTAGTTTTTCCAAAGTGATCTTGCATGTAAAAAAAAAACAAAAAAAACAAAACAAAAACATATTAACATATTTACCTCCCACATGCAATCTGGGATGCCGGCCCTCCGAGACCATCAACCAGCTTGGGCCGGACCTCTTTGGTGGTGGAGTTGTGACCGAGCTGGCCGTGGCTCCCGTCTCCAAAAGTGAAAACGTTCCCTTCCTGCAAAACCCCAGAATCACATGACACCCTACAAAACTTAGGCTGATTACTTTAGAAAAGGCTGAAGCCAGAGGGTCTTTAGTCACTTTGGGTCAATAATCTCAATCAGCGATGTTGGCACCTTAGTTAACACAGCGGTGTGCGACTCTCCACAGCTGATGACGGAGACGTCCAGAAGTCTGAGAGCAGGTACCACACAGATGTTAAACCTGCCTGTTTAGGATCAGAAGACATGGAAAGAGTTGGACACACTGAATGTTTTTTATTAACGAGGAGTCTGATTGTTACCTATGAGCTCCACCTTTATGTTGCAAAAAAAAAAAAAAAAGAGATTGTCTTAATGTACCATTTTCATCCACCCTGTTGAGCCCCAGCTGGCCAGACTTATTGGCCCCACAGCAGTACACCAGGCCGGGGAGCGTGAGGAACAGAGTGTGGCTCCCTCCCGCTGAAATCCAGGTCACTGCAACTCCGGTCAGGGCGCACACCAGGACAGGTCTGTGCTGAAGATTCACCTCCTTCCCCAGGCCCAATTGGCCATGACTGTTTGAACCCCAGGAGAAGACGTCTCCTCCTAAAAAGTGGCAAAAAACAAAATCAACTGAGTTGCGGCTGTCGTGCATAAATACACAAAGCTCTCCTCTGCCGGTTTATTGCCTTACCTTTGGTCAATGCGAGGGAATGGGAGTTTCCACAAGCAACCTGGATTATCTGTATGGGCATCGGGATAGGTACTTGGCTGCAAGGTGATAAGAAAAAAAAATTGGATTACGCATACTTATACTGAAGGATGCATGTTTACCTGTGAGTTTCAGTTCTTGCCTTGGTCTCTGGTTGTTGCACGGGTGCCCCTTCACCAGCCCAAGCTGTCCATCGTTTCCTGCCCCCCAAGAAAACACTTGTCCGGATTGACATAAAGCCAGACAATGGTCTTGACCACAAGCCAGGGAGACAACGTCACCGACTCCCTCCACACATCCTGAAACAGGGAGAAAGGAAAGTGATGATACACAAAGACGTTAGAAATCCAGCTGAATCGAAAACGTAACTCACACTTTTGCACTGTTAATGTTAGGTGTAAACAATAAAAATTAAAATGAATTTAAAAAGGTTTGGTTGTCTCTGCTTTGAAGCTGATATATATCCCGACACACTGCCAATGACCCATTACATGGAAGAGTAGGGGAAAAAAATTCAGTATTATTTGGATTTACTGCAATGCTTAACGCCATTATAGATATAAAAAAAAAAACAACCAAAAGACAAAACAAAAGACCACAACCCAAAATTAACATGAAGCGCAACAACAAAACAAACAATCCTTCAAATGTCCCAGCTAACATTGAACTCAACATACAGTGTTTGTTTAGGTTTCGTTACATGACCGAAATGGGATGAAACGAAACTAAAACTTAAATCAGTCTGCGTAATATGCCTGTCAGGGATGAATCATGACTCTTGCCGGAAGCAATACACAACAAAACAACAGAACATAAAAAATAATAATTAAAAAGAACAAAAAGAAATATTGTATTCTATAATTGTGGTCAAATTAAGTCGTTTGGACACTTATAGAAAACGTCTTCATTGCAAAACCAAGGTTTTTTAATTTACTATATATATATATATATATATATATATATATATATATATATATATATATATATATATATATATATATATACAATAACAATAACTTACCAAGCATCTTTCCACTTTGCTTCCTCCGTCCAAGTTGGCCCTGTGAGTTGTGTCCACAGGACAAAACCTTCCCGTCTGCTCTGAGGAATAAAGTGTGCTGCTCTCCGCAACAGATGCTGGTTACATCCCCGGGTCCGGTCCAGCGCAGCGGGCTCAGGGCTGCCTGGACCCCGAACTGCCCACTGGAGCTGTCTCCCCAACAATACAGCTGCATGTCTGCACGTAGACTGACTGACCCGAGCATCTGCGGCGGCGTTTCAGGTGCCGCTGCTGCTGCCTTCACGTGCCGCCGAAAAAATGACACTTCCCTCAAAGTGAGCAAAAAAAAACCCAACAACCCAATTATTCCGGTGCTGTTGCGCAATAAAAACCCTGCGGGAATCCTGGTTTGGTTAAAATAACCCATACAATAATCAAACCTTTGGACTATGTTCAGCGTTTACAATTTCTTAGTTACTAACATGCACATACGAAAGTACGTGAAGGCAACACGGGTGCATAGAAGGATCTCTATACGGTAGGAAGTACTCTCACCATCATACAGATCACTAATACTGTGTTTTAATATACTTATGTCCCGCCTTTGCTAGGCTTCTGCGCCATACACATTATCCGATGAGAAGCTTTTAAAATAAGAAGTTTCATGTCTGCAGATATATAGGCTATATTATGATAACCTGAGATAGTTCGCTTCAAATTGTTGAGGTAAAAGGGGGAAAAAAGCAGATATTACCCTGTCAGTGATGCATTTCACAACAACAAACTTTGTGGAAGTAAAATTTACGAACACAAAGGGCTGATTTATTTGAACCTTTATAAACCTAATACGTTTTTTAGTGTACCGCATCTTTTTCCCCCTGTGTTTAGTGTCAAAACATCATACTTACATCAAAATGCAATCCTTTTCAAAATAATGCATTTCCCTTCTATGTGAAACGTCAAAATAAAAACGTGCAACAGACAAGAGACTAGGCGCTCAGTTTTCAATAAGACCTTTTAATAAATTAAATATTACAAAAAGTATGAGCGTATCAAATTGTTTTTAGGCGGACCTGAAACCTAAATGATGTTTTTTGTGATTAGATAACCGTGTAAATAACTGTGCAAGTTAAAACTGATTAACATGATGATGCTGTGTCTGGCTGAAATACACTGTACAAGGAGAAATATTTCATCACTATCTTCATATTTTACATCAGTTAGGGTGGCCAAAATACAAAAGAAATGTCAATTGGGTAAAATAAGAAATTTAATTAATTTAAATTACAATTTATAAATCTATTAGCTTAATATAATAATAATAAGAGAGAGGGCTTTAAATAAATCTGTTTATTACCTTCTTCAGATTCATATGTTTACATAGACTAAAATTACCATGCTTTTAAACAATTTCTTGTATGTTTTTTATGAGCTTTTCTTTTAAAATTTCCTTTATTTATAAAGTTTGTCTCATTGACATTCAAGATCGCATTTACAAGAAAGGCTAAAGAAACTTTATAGATAAAAATATAAACACTAAAGTCTACAGATTGATAATGCAAGCCAGTTGACCTGAGAATATATGCTCCATGACAAACTGCATCCAATACAGGCAGAGAGTTGGCAGATGCATTCATATAAAAATAACACATCACAGTAATTTGACAGAAGCAGGGAGATCAATGAGACAAGATGCTTCCTTCCACTGAAAGAAAAACAAGATCTATTTATGAAGAAAAACCTTGGTTTGATCTTTATCTGCTTTACAATATGTTCAATATATTACTTTATTCAAAGCAATGGTACTTCTGAGTCTCAACAAACTACCGGTATACATGTCACAGTTTTTTTTTTTTTCAAGGGTGGAACTTTGTTTTTGGTAGCAAACAACGTGACCTTTGTATTATCAGCATTTAGGACTAGTCTCAGATGAAGCAAGGCAGGTTGAAAAGAGTCAAATGCTGACTGCAGGCACATAAGCACAGCATGGCAGTAAACCACAGAGTCATCAGTATAAAAATGTATACAAGCATCAGTTACAACCGAGCCCAACACATGAATTGAAAAGATAGTTGGATCTAACCTTTTTGATAATAATAATCTTTTATTTTGCTTTGCTTTAAAAATAAACCTTCCTTTTAGAACACATTTTTCATTTACACAAAAGTTCGCACCTGGGAATTCTCGTTTTCATTTGGTGAGGCTGAAAAGTCAGATACAATCTGATTTAATTGCAAACTATGCTCTGAAAAGTTTGTATTACACCATTTGTTTTCTTTTGTCCTCATTTGCGGCAGTTCTAAAAATGTGACACAGTAGGACCCATGGTGAAACCAAAAATAACGATAATTGATCTTCTGTTTATAGGTATCACTAATCTGAGTCACAAAATTGTACCTCACTGTAAATAGGAAATAAAAAAAACATTTTAAATCATCAGTTGTCAAAGAGGGTACAAAACATTGCCCCCATGGGTACAAATGAACACATTTGATACGAGAGGCTTCATGTGAGATGGCTCCCTACCTTAAAAAAATTGTGTATGGTACCGTGACAAAAACTACAAAAATATGAAAAGGCAAAGAGGTAAAAAGGCTCGCAGCCATTTTGCTTGCACTGTATTTGAGCAGACCCAATAAGCTCAAGACCAAGTAATATTGGGTTTAGACAGACATAAACACCTCAGAGGTTCTCTGTCTAGGGGACATTTGATCAGTTCTCCTTTTAAATTCTCCCTGTCCCAGACGAACTCCTCCTCATTGACCGCGGCATCTGCAACAGAGAACACACCAACAGACCCGTCATCGAAACCCACGAACACGCCCTGCTGCTCGCTGACGGTCAGAACCAACGGAGTCTTGTGAAGATGTACGCTTCCCACTCGCTCCCTGTCCGAGAGGCGTATGACTGTGAGGACGAGCTTTGAGTGCAGGTCGCAGGCGCAGCTCCTCTCCCGGCCACTAGGGTTGCAAACATACACGACGTAGCATCCGGTCTTGTCCAAGCAAGCCTTGATGACGGGACCTTCGGCTTTCAAGGAGCACAGCCTCACCCGAGACAGGTCTAAGATGTTGACTGAGTTGTTATCAGTGGACAACAGTGCGTAGCTTCCGTCAGGGGACATGTGGAAGTCCTGTGGCTGACAGTGAAACATAAATGGCAGCTGAAAGTGCTGGCACACCGTTTCTTCTGACAGCTTCCAGGTGTACACCGCTTCAGAGGCAGTGAGCACCACCACAAAGTCCGGGTGGTCCCAAAGAGTGCGGAAAGCGACAACGCGCTCCGAGTTCTCCATGCAGGAGAAGCGCTTGCTGATCGAACCGGACCACAGGCTGGCAGCCAGCAGGTCTCCGTAGCGGAGCCCGACGAGAAACGTCCCCTCAGCCGATACCTGAGCGTCCGACAGGTACTGGTGAATGCTGCACACAATGCCTCCGTGTGGCAGCTTCCAAACACGGGAGAGGCCACGTTTAGATATGCTCACCCCAAACTTACTGTTGGGAGTGATAAGCACATCTGCAGTACCGCCGCCCCTGATCCGGGCGATATTCTCACCTGTTTTTGTCTGCCAGATGTAAATTTCCCCTGCTGAGAGGGAGAGAAGGTGGCTGCTGTTCGGGGAAAGCTGCATCTTTTCCACAGGGCCATCATGCAGGAAGGTAAACCGTGGAAGTCCGACGTCTAAACTCCATCGCCACACATTCTCCGACCCATCTGCGGTGTAAAAGCACTTTCCTGTTTGCTCCACCACCACAGCTTTCACTCCCCTCTTCATTTTGGTTGCTGTACCTGCAGCATTGATCATCTCAGAGTCCCAGACTGTCAGGCCTCCATCTTGACTCACACAAACAATATCTAAGGCTGTTTTGAGGAGCGTGAAGGGCTGAGCGTTTGTTTCCAAAGAGAGGACACACTCGCCAGTGCTTACCCTCCACACCAAGACCAGCAGGAAATGGTCCAACAAAGCCAGGAAGAGGTGTCCATCCAGGGAGAGCACTGCTTGAGTGAAGGCTTTCCCTTGCGAAGCCAAGAACTGGTCCCACATCTCCCAGTTGCACGTATCCCACAAAGTCACCTGGTGACTTTGACACACCAAGAGAGTGCTGACGGCTTCGGAATAATCTGTGTTGAGAACGCTGGAAGTTTTACCCTGATTGGAGTTTTCTTTGACAAGTCTGGGTGGTTGCTGTTTGTCAGCAATGTCCCATAAGGCTATGCTGCCACCCTTGTCCACACATGCAATTCCTTGTTCCTCTTCACAGAGGATTACCCGCATGACAGCACTGTGGGTTGAGTTGACACAGGTGCCAAGAAGACTGCTGGTTATTAGGTCAAATATCGACACCGTGCCGTCTTCCTGTCCACAGTAAATGCTGAGACTGTTGGAGGAGGCAATCAAACACATCACGGAGCTCTGACACTGGAAACGAGTAGCAGTACTGCTGGAGATATCAAACACGCTGACAAAACTCTCCTTTTTCCACCACATGCACAACTTTTCCTGACATGAGACAAATCCCTCGATCGTACTCGCAGTCTGGCCCGCCACCGACTCTGTTTTCAGTGATTGCTTCACCTCTATGAGCCTCTCTGGATCCGCCACATCCCATGCCAACAGCTCGTTGCATCGCGTTGACAACAGCAGGAATCTGCCGCTGCCTTTCACTCCGGCGAACCTCAACTCCTGCTGCTCCTTGCTCAGTGACAGCTCGACTAAATCACAAGCCGAACCTCTCCAGATCCAGGCGGAGCCTTCATCCATGATCTCTACCACAACGCCACATTCTGTACAGGCGGTTTCTACAACACTATTTTTTCTGCTTTTAAGATTGGGTCCTAAATACCAAATGGGGGGAACAGAACTGGAACTGGAACAGAGTAGCGATCCCACTCCTTTTCCCTTTTTCCTCCTGTCCTGTCGGATGTCTCTGACATATCCCTCGAGGGCAGGAAAGACGTCCAGGTAAGGGAGGATGCTCGTCTCCATCACTGTAGGCAGCTGCAGGGGTGAGGTCTGCAGGAAGCAAGCAGAGGACTTCAAAGTGCTTGCTAGCAGCCATCTTTCTCTTAAAAACTTTGTTGAGCCTTCATCAGCCTCCAACATGGCGACCAGATCGCTCAGCATGCCAGCTTGCACCATGGCTCGGTGAAAAACCGACGACATCAACAACCCTCGCTCCATGTCTTCCAACCTGCCACTTTGTTGCAAATGATGCGGCAACTCTAGGATCTTCCTCGTGTTTGCCCAACAAACATCTTCAGTGGCAGGGAAAACAAATGGCTGACCATCTGGTTCATTTTCTGTTTCAGAGGTATGGTTTACAAAAACGACCCGTCCCCCGCTTAAATAGTCCACCATCTCTGAATGGATCTTCCTCCTCGCTTCATGAGTGCCCAGGTACTTTTTAGTCACGACCAGCTTGAAATGTCGGCTCACCCAAGACAGAACCCGGGAATCAGCAACCGGCCGTTTAACGAGGAAGTCTTTCAAATCCATAAGCAGCCACTCCACATCGACCTGTGAAACCGTTCCCTCACATTCAGCTGGAACGCCACGGGCGCTGGACAGCAGATCCACAAGCTCAGACTCGCAGAGCCCGGTCCTGGAAAGGGAGACGTAGGAGACCGTACGGGCCACCAAGGACGAGCCGTGCTTCTGTTCCAAGTGATCCAAGAGAGCGGAAATAGACGAGTGGACGCAGTCAGGAAGAGACGACTCAGTCACATCTGAATCTGGTGAGAAACGGAAAAGACAAATGGGACATTACACTTTTTAACTGCTGGTAGTAATGTAGATGTAAGAGAACTTCATGAACAGTCTGCTTGTTGAGTCACACATGGAGACATTTATGTACAAAACCTTATTGCCAAAAAGTAAAGGTTTTCAGACAAAATCCTGACAGTGTTGCACCTGCAGGATGCACAGGATGGGCAAACACCATATTTGTATTAAATGAAATGCCAGTTTACAGTTTGTTTGTAAGTACTTAAGCGAGCGCATCCTTTTGGCAATGTTGAAAGAAAGAAAGAAATATTTATTTGTCATTCCAGTGAAATTTGTGTTTTGCACTTAACCTCAGGGACCAGTGGGCAGCTTTTCAAAAACTGGGGAGTAATCTGGGGCCAAGGGTACCTAGTGGCAATCTGCAGCTTTTGAACCAAATATTAGGCCATCATTCCCCTAAGGAAACAATTTACAACCCAGATGGGACTCAAACCCACAATCCCCAGCTCCGGAGGCTGATGCCTTATCCATTAGGCCACTGGGTCTTTTAGGGAGAGACCACAACCAACAGAAAAATTTAAACAATGTGCATCTACACTTAAATATGTTTTTTTCCCTCCACAGGCTCCTTAGAGCCATATGTTTAAAACTGTAATGATACAGAGGGCCATCTTTAAGGGTTTCATACATTCCCTGGTTAAAGAGGATGCTCTGCCATCAACTGTTATTGAGCTTTTACATAAATACATCTATAAATTATATATACACAGTTTGTGCAAATGTATTTACATTTTGCTGTTTTTTTACTGTTTGTCCTTTCCCCATTGGGTCTCCTCAATGGAAGTTGAAAAACAAGTTATTCTAGAAGAGATAAAGAATTAGCTGCCTTAAACACACAGTTTAGACGAGGAACGCAACAAGTCACCATTTGCAGCCTTATTTAAAAAAGGAAAAGAAAACAAGCACAGACATACTAAAACATTTCTTTGTACAAAAAAAAAAACTATTATGCTGCTGTTTTCTGTAGCAACGTGTACTTTTTTGTTTCAGTCCTACCAGAGTGCCACAGCGAAGTGTGTGCATTCAGGAGTCGAGCATAGAGAGGCAGACAGCAGGAGGTCAGAGCCCGGTTCACCAGCGCTTGCTGTCCTGACGTCACCTTCCTCCCTGAATCTCTCAGCAGCGATTCCAGTAGCTTGGCACACTGTTTCCTGTCCCCAGATTGAAGCTGGATACAGGCATATCCGGTCTCCTCCTCCCTGTCATCAGATCCAGGGCGAGGCAGACTACCTTGTCGGGGGTAGCGCAGTTTGATGGCCTGCAGGAGACCTGCTCTGCTGGAGGAGACCGTGACAACGAGTTTGACAGCGTCAGGGAGGGGGGACGGGAGGCCGCTGATGATCTGAGCAACAACGTTGTTATCCAGCTGATCCAAGCCATCGAGGATGAGAACAAGAGGATGTTTGGTGGAAGGAAGATGGGTGAGAAGGGACGCAAGACGCTCTTCCAGTTCAGACAGAGAAACATCCACTTCTATGGTGCTAGAGTGGGGAGTGTTAGAGAAATTTGAGTCACCATCGCAGACCCGCTCTGCACGGCAGCAGTCGTTGTGAGGCTCCAGAACAGACGCTGAGCCGCAGTTAGTGTTGCAGCTGCACTCATCCAAGTCACTGCAGAAGCAGGAGTCTGTCTTAGGGAGTGGTCGCTGGTCATATCTGAAGGCTATCTGATGGCAGAGTCTGGAGAGCAGATACTTGGGAGACGTGTTGACCGAAAAGCTGCAAAAACAACTGATCACCACTGGATCACAGTCTGCCAGCCAGGCATTTATCTGTGGACAGACAATGTGTTATTATTAAAAACCAGCTGATCGCTCACACTGTTTGATTTACCAGTTTACATATAAATGGTCTGAGTTCCAACCTTGGCTTTATTATTCATATGATCTTGACCAAAAGTCTGTTAACACATCCATCTCATGTTGAGACTCAAGATATTTAAAGCAGTTTTTTTCTCCTCTCTTAATCAGCTAATCGGAAGATTACTAAACACTTTTATTCACTGTGTAAAAATGATAATAACATCAATAAACATAAAAATGATTGTCTCACCACTTCGAAAACATAGTATAATTAAAAATACAATAAAATGAAATAAATAAAAATACCTGTCTCTCCACACAGTGTGTAAGAAAAAGAAAAATAATCACAGTGGAAGCATGAAAAATTTACATCTATAAAAAAAATTCAGAACTTTAAAAACATACTTATTTCTTTCAAATGAAGTATATCAAATTCATTGAAATCTATGTGTCTACCTGAATCAAAATTCTGTCCACTGACCTGCTCTGCACAGTGTGCGACCAGCACAGTCTTCCCTGTGCACGGCCCTCCAGTCAGCACTAGGGGGCGCTGTTGATATTCCTGTTTCACGTAATCCCTGATCTACAACCAATGGGAGCAAAATGGAGGCTGAATCATCTTTTGGCGTCAAGTTACACTGTACAATAATTGTAACAACAACAACAATAACAATAACAATAATAATAATAATAAGAAGAAGAAGAAGAAGAAGAAGAAGCCTGACCTTTTCCTCCTCTGGCTGAGTAATGCTGTAAAACTGAGCCAGGATGCTGCACAGCTGCTCCTGCTCGGCCCACTCTCTGGATGGAGCGTCAATAACTTGAGCTTTTCCTCTGAGCTGAGGGAGGCTGGAGCTGTCAGTCAAGGCCATGAGGTCTGAGAAGACCTGCTGGCACAGAGAGTCTGCGTAGGCCCGCCTCCTGGCTGTGGTGTAGCCGTGGCGGTGGTCGCACTCGGTGGTTGTGGTGTAGAGGAGAATCTGGCGGGAAGTGAGGAGAGCAGGGAGGAAGCTGTCGCACAGCTGTGACAATAACTCGGATGTAGTGGGTACCGTCTGCTCAGAGATGCCAGCCTGTGAATTCAGGACATTTTTATTAAAAAGTCTCTCAGCTCTGTCCAGCATCACCTTGATGAACTCAAACTAAGGAACTCCTACTGTTTACAAAGACCTATATTTTGAATTTCAGACATGTTGTATGTGTTGACTTGTCTTTAAACTAGAGAATCCTTACACCTCATTATAAATATATATATATATATATATATATATATATATATATATATATATATATATATATATATATATATATATATGTGTGTGTGTGCTGTTTCTGTAATGTCTCCTTTTGGGGGGAACTTTCACCTTCAACTCTTGCTGCAGCTCTGAGTTTCTCTGGGCTTTTCCTCTCTCTCCGTCTGCATTGACCACCTTGTGGACATAGATCACACATCTGTTCAGGATGTCCTTAACAGAGCCACTTTCCAGAGCAAATCGCAGATCTGCATCGAGAGCTAGAGACAAAAACAAAACCCCATAATCAGGTATATTCAGCTTGAAGGGTCAAGACTCAATAGCATCCCAAATCCACGTCCCTTTCCAGATTCTGATTTCTAGACGTTAAGATGAATGCTCACAAATCATTAACAAACGCTACGCTAAAGTTGGCCTCCGACTCAGCAGTATGCTATAGGGCTATTTCACCGTTTTCTTTAGTACCTGACTCAACTTCAGACAAACTACAAGCCTGTTTCACTGAGATTAGTCAAATCAGGACTAGATTCTCCAACAAAAAGTTTAGAATCTGTTCAACTAAATTTGTTAATTTTAATACCTGTTTGCAAACTTAAAAGAATAGCAGCTTCAATGCATTGTTGGTATCTAAACCAGACCAAGTTTAACAACCACAGCTTTAGCACAAAATGGTGATTTTAACACCAAAAATGCTGTGGACTGTCCATTTAAAAAAAAAAACTAAAAACAGCAGTTCTCAGTAAGACACTAAGAAACTGATGGCTGAAATGTTAAACCTCTTGGTTGATTTAGTATATCAAAGATAAAATATGCAATGCAACAAACAAATCTATGTGTAAAGCAGTGTATAATCAGAAACTTAGATTTCCATACAAACTGTGTGGGAACCTTGAGGAACGCCTGCAAAGCATCGATAAAACATCCACTTTTTACTGCCTGAAGGTCCACACATTTACAATCGGTGAAAAGACTCATCCAGGATGTCCCGTCAAGCTCTAGGTAAGGTCAGGGACCCCTGAGGCTACCCCGCCAAGACAGCAGAGTCGGTGCAAAATGAAACCAAATCTTTAATGAGAAGAGTTGTTTTTACCTGATCTGTAGAACATTTGGGCTCTCTCTGCAGTCATGAGTCGGTTCTGGACACACAGACTCACAGCGGTCTGCAGCACCATCCTCAAATCTTCTTGGTGACGCATCATGCTATTCTCTTTGTCTTCTTTCTCTTCTCCCTGCTGAGCAAAAATATCTTTAATAAATTCTATTCATTATTTGTAAGTATTGCTAAATTATTAAAGAATTCTCTTTGTGAAATTATTTTATATCAAAGTATTTTATATGCTGTGTGTTGCATTATGGTCCATATTGTTATCTTATGTGTTATATCGTATGTCCTCCATTAATACTAATATCATCATAAAATGCAAATGAAAATCCTTTTTCACATTTATATGTGAACGGATTTGTATTCCTGATCAATAAATAACACAAAAACAAAACCCACCATGTTATTAAAACCAGAGTGAAATTAATTAAAATGAGCAAACAGCAGAATAAAGAGGTTGGCCGTAATCACCGGGGGACTGCAGGAGGATTTCACGGAAGACATCAGGCGGTAGGAGGGAGGAACGACGTTCTCGTCTCTCCGGTACGCCCTCTCCAGCTGCCGGGTGCAGATGCCCGCATGCTGGCTCTGCTGGAGCAGCAGCTGGTACTCTGACGCCTCCACCTGGGTGGGCAGAGCAGCCGCTCCATACTGGTGTCCAACCAGGGCCTGCATCGCCACCATGTGGATACAAGAGAATAGCAGCCAAAGGCGTTGGGCCTCTGTCACCGATGGTACTGGGAAGCTCAGATAATGACATTTTCACATGATTTTTGTAGGATCTTTTGTAGCAGATGTAAAATACAGAGTTAATTTTGTATGATCTGAAGCTTGGAAGATTTGATGAAACCCCAGCTTTTAGCTACATGCTTGAATACCAAATTATGGTGGCGCTTTACAGCTCCTAATGCTTGTGCAACTAGTGAGGAGGCGATCGAAGACGTTCATATTTAGTGCACTGTCAGTTTCTGTGTAATGTCGTGTTGTTCACCAGCAAAAAGGGTCCGGCTGAGTTCTGCCTGCACTCTTCAATCAGCTGCTGTCTGGTGTTTGCGTCTGGCCAACAATTAGGATCGCCGGACTCAAACGGATCAATCAGCTGCAGAGACACACAAAGTAAAACAACCTGAAAGAGAGACGGAACTAGGAATTTGAGGGCGCACAAAACACACAGTGCCGCGCGTGTTGCAGCTGCTCACTGTCTGTTGTCATACGTGTGATTAAGCCAAGTTGAGCAGAATTGATTGCATCTTAACAGGAGTGGCTTCAGGCAGAGTAGAAACAGTAAAATAAATAAATAATGATAATTGAATGTGGTTCCTTTAATATCCCACTGATTGAATCCAACTGCTTCGGAAAGTTCCGCACCTTAATAACTATGCCTTTTAGTTGAGTCACAAAAAATGCATTACTGGCGACAGCTTTAGTTTGACCCCAGTGCATCAAAGGAACAGATGCTCGTCTCTGTAAATTATCAAGTGGAAAAGATCGCAGTTTACGTCACTTCTGAGCACCGTTTGTGTCCTTAGACAAGGTATGAGCAGTGGCTTGAAGGAGCAGGATTCAGAGCAGTGAAGTGAGTACTTACCCTGACATCTAGGGCCAGCCAGTTCCTACAATGCTCTCTGAAGCTGGGGAACACCTTCTCTCTGAGCGCCCTCCGTTCGATCACGCTGTCTAACACGCAACACAAAGACAAACAGGATAAAAAAAAAAAAACAAATACAAAAATGGACTGAGGAGACAAAAATGCTCCAGCTCTCAGGCGACTCGTAAATACTGTACCTTCTGGGTTGGAGCACACATAGAGTTTGACACAGGATGAGCCGCAGCAGGGGTGCGTAGGGTGCCGGCCTTTTCCTTGAGAGGGCATGCCTAGTCTGTGACCTTCTAATAAAGTATAAGTTTCAGGAAACCTTTTTCCAGGAACGTAATAAGCGACTAAACCAACAAGTTAACGCCTCTCCAGTGAGCTGGTTGTCCCTGTGGCTCCTCCAGTCAGGAAACTCTGGCCTCAAATTTTGTTTACAGGCTGCGATATCCTGACCACGCCCACTTCTAATGACAGGAACACAGTAGACACACACAATTACTCTTAAATCTTTATGAATGGCTGATCTTCCATTTAGCTAAGTTGGGGTAAGTACACTTGACATTTAATGTTTACAGGGCTTTGTAGAAGTGCTTATACCCATCTTTCAGGTTACAACCAGAAACATCCAAGCATTTTTTTTGGAGGGAGTGTACATGAGAGGTGTGCATGAATCCAGCCACTTATGAGTCAGAACATTGTAGAAGCACCTTTTCCTGCAAATGTTTTGGAGCATCTCTCTAAAGGTATCAGCTTTGCGGCTTTAGAGACTGACATTTTCGGTCATTCTTCTAGCAACACAGCTCAAACTGTGTCCAGTTGGATGGAGAGATTTTGTGACCAGTCATTCTGAAGTCTTGAGAACAGAATTAGATTTGGGTCTGAACTTTGACAAGACCATCTTAACAAGAGACTACTTTTTTAGTTGCCCTCTTGTCTGAGGGTATATTTTGGGTCTTTGTTCTGCTGGATGAAGAACCTCTGCCTCTGTTTTAGGTCCTTTGCAGCCTCTAACAGGTTGGCTGGCAGGTCTGACCTGCATTTAGCTTCATCCCTCATCCCATGATGCCACAAGCATGTTTCCACGTGAGAGATGATGTAAACAGTTTTCCTCCACATGTAGGTTTCTGTATCTATCATCTTTATAATTATTGAAAGTGACTTCTAAAGCCAAGCAGCTGAACCGCGTTTTACAAAGATGTATCAGAGTAAAGAGGGTGTTAAAGACAAATGCAAACCACACTTTTCAGATCTAAATTGAAAAAGAAAAAAAAAACTGAATGCGCCACTTTCTTTACACCTACAATTTGTACTGTGTTGATTTTTCCCACACAATTCAATTCAATTCAATTTTATTTATATAGCGCCAATTCATGAAACATGTCATCTCAAGGCACTTTACAAAGTCAAGTTCAATCATATTATACAGATTGGGTCAGATTATACAGATTGGTCAAAAATGTTCCTATATAAGAAAACCAGTTGAAGTCCCGACAAGCAGCATTCACTCCTGGGGAAGCGTAGAGCTACAGGGAGAGTCGTCTGCATTGTACATGGCTTTGCTGCAATCCCTCATACTGAGCAAGCATGAAGCGACAGTGGGAAGAAAAACTCCCCATTAACGGGAAGGAAAACCTCCGGCAGAACCAGGCTCAGTATGAACGGTCATCTGCCTCGACCGACTGGGGGTTACAGAAGACAGAGCAGAGACACAACAAGAGAGACAAACAAGCACAAAAGCACACATTGATCCAGTAATCTGTTCTACATTAAATGGTAATAGCGGGTGAGCCGTCTTCACTGGATGATGTCACAGCTAACAGAACGTCAGACCAGGTGTACCTACTATGAAGAAAAAAGAGAGAGAGCAAAAAGTTAAAGCAGAAATGACAACACGTAATGCATAATTGAAGAACAGTAGAACTCTATAGAGTGAGAAAATTAGATCCTGATGTCCTCCAGTAGCCTAAGCCTATAGCAGTAAAACTATAAAGGTAGCTCAGGGTAACATGAGCCACTCTAGTTATAAGCTTTGTCAAAAAGGAAAGTTTTAAGATTAGTCTTAAAAGTAGACAGGGTGTCTGCTTCACGGACCAAAACTGGGAGTTGGTTCCACAGGAGAGGAGCCTGATAGCTAAAGGATCTGCCTCCCATTCTACTTTTAGAGACTCTAGGAACCACCAGCAGACCTGCAGCCTGAGAGCGAAGACCTCTGTTAGGAACATACGGGGTAATCAGAGCTCTGATATATGATGGAGCTTGATTATTAAGGGCTTTATACGTTAGAAGAAGAATTTTAAATTATATTCTTGATTTAACAGGAAGCCAATGAAGGGAAGCTAAAATTGGAGAAATATGATCCCTCTTGTTGATTTTCATCAGAACTCTTGCTGCAGCATTTTGGATCATCTGAAGGCTTTGAACTGCATTTTGTGGACTTCCTGATAGTAAAGAATTACAATAGTCCAGCCTTGAAGTAACAAATGCATGGACTAGTTTTTCAGCATCACCCCTGGACAGAATGTTTCTAATTTTGGCGATATTCCTGAGGTGAAAAAAGGAAACTCTGGAAATCTGTTTAATATGGGATTTAAATGACATGTCTTGGTCAAAAATAACACCAAGATTTTTTACTTTATTACCAGAGGCCAAGTTAATACCACCCAGATTAAGTGATTGGTTAGGAAGTTTATTTTTTGAAGACTCTGGCCCAAAGATTACAACTTCTGTCTTGTCAGAATTTAGATGCAGGAAATTTAAAGTCATCCAGCTTTTGATATCATCAAGACATGACTGCAGTCGAAGTAATTGATTGGATTCATTTTAATGTGTTCCAGACAAACACATTAAAATGTGTAAAATATTCAAGCGAGCAGATATGCAGACAAATCAGACCAAGAATCTTTTAAAACGTTTTTTATTAATTAACTTTTGTACACAATAAATACAAACTCTATTTTTGTACAGCCAATATTAATACGCTGAAAGACTTTTGCGCTTGTTCTCATTATTGTCACAATGGCAACAGTCTATGAAGGGAGAAGGCCAGTCTGTCAGCTCGTTTCCCCGTTTCATCGATGCAAGCGGGCTGCGCTGCTCCAGATCAGCACACGAGGAATATAGGATCATATAAAACATAAAAAACCAAAGTAACAAATATCTCAACACTGGAGCAGATTAAAGAGACTGTCAAAAAAAAAAGAGGAGGAAATAGGCATGTTTTAAGGAGGCAACCGGTTAAATAAAAGTCGTAAACGTCAAACCTGCGAGACCACTCTAAATCTTAAAAGTTTCAAAGACGGCGCTGAAAATCTTTGAAAAAGACATTTCAGGGAGATTAAGGAGAGTCTGCTGCTATTCAAATGTCTCCGGACACCCCTCACGTCCCACTTCTCTGCCTTGTAAAGTGGTAACCTAGTAGGTACTCTGCAGTTTTAGCCACATCTTTGGAGGATTACTGATAATAATTCTCACAAAGAGAAATAAACACACATTTACTGCCAGTTTTCTTCATCAGTTTCTGGAACCTCATAAAACAACTTTTTTTTCCCCCTGTGCAGCAATTTCCCGTTTTGTTAGATTGTAGCGCTGTATAGTTCACTAAACCCATTAAAGCAAATTGGGCATCTGTCCCAGCAGTCAGTGTGTGTTTTACATTAGGACTTTTCCAGCAGTAATTTCCTTTAGAAACAGTTGGAAACGATCGCACCAACGGCCAGGGCTTTAGGGCTTCGGGTCAGTTTGCCTCTTTGGAGCCCCATTTTGCACTAATGTACCAGACCATTGAATATTTATCTTGGCATTTTATTTCATTCCTTTGACTTGATGAGTTATAATATCTTCAGTATGCTCCTACCATACATGAAAAAATTATTGTGTTAAGACTGAGAGCCTTGATCAAACCAAGACAACTGGTAGACATCATTCACTGGAGCCAAACAGCCACGATTCCTTACATTAGGACTTTATATGTGTTGACTTATTTTTACACCTACATTAGAAATTCATTTTAAATTACTGCTGAAGTGGGAACAAAGTCACTAGAAGGTGGATGTAAACTGGCACACATTCAATATAATAAAAATGAGGTCAAAGCAATGAAAGCTGCAAATATATTAAAGGGCGAAGGGGCAAAATGACCAAATCCTGCTTTTCAAAGAGTAAAAAAAAAAAAAAAAAAAAAAAAAGCAAATCTTAGAATTTCATTCCTAATTTAAACAAAACACCAAATGGCATTACACAAAGTCACCTCTCATCTCTTTTGAAGAGTGCATCATTGTTTCATGTATCCGTCACCCTCAGATGCTAGACGACGGTACTGCTACTTTCCGGGGAAGGGTCAAACAAAAGTGCTACGTAAATGCTTGAACAATACAAGATGAGGGGGATTTATTTACTCTGAGTAAAAAAAAAAAAAAAAAAAAAAAGAACACACCAGAGATTAGCATTTAGCTTCATTAGAGCATCACTCTAATGCTCTGCGAACTCATGAACAAAATCAACGCCAGATGAGATTTGATCTTTGAGGATGAACTATTCAGTCTTTGTTTCTAGCCCTAAATACTTTTTTTTTTATTATTATTAAAAAAGTCTCCATTATCTCAAACCGCTGTTGTTGTTTTTTTATTTCATTTTTTTCATTACCACATAGTGAATACCTGCCTTCCTCAATCGGCGATAAAAAAACCCCACACAGCGCACAGAATGAGCGAAGATATAACAACGTGTGTGTGTGTGTGTGTGTAATATATTGTATGTGTGTATATTATAGCCACTGATTCACACCGACTGCCCAAAGACAGAACGAACGTTAAGGGGAGAGACGGGAGGCAGAGAGGGGAGGAGAGGCGAGCGCAAGCAAAGCGAGGATCCAGCCTCCTCCTTGTCTCTTGTCTCTTCCTCCTCTCTCTCCTTCCGCCTCTCCGTCCTGCTGTATTTACAACACCCTTTTCAGTACATGATGAAGGTAAATCGTCCACTACATATCAGACAGGGTATTCCATTCAGCTCAGTTAAGTCTATATGAAACCATGTGCATAAACATTCCTATGACGACAGTAATGTACTGTACTAATACACATTAAATACGTATAATGATAATGACTATATATGGCGAGGGAGGGGGTGGAAGCAAACCCACCGTCTTGGTTTTCCGTCCAGGCAAAAGTTGATTTTTTTTTTTTCTTCCTTTACTCCCCTCACATCTTCTCTGTGCTCACAGAATTTAGCTGAAGACGTCAGACATACAGTCCCTGTGAAAGGTTTGCGTCCATCTAACGCACTGTGTTGATTTTGGCCCTTTTTTCTTTTCATTCATAGACGACTTATTGTACTACAACCAACGATGAATGAAGTTTAAAAAGCGAGAACTGGTGACGCACAAGTTGGACTTTACTGTGGATTTTCTCGAAACCCTTTACCGGGTCAGAATTATACATACGGGCTCAAATGAATAAATGTTTTCCCACAAAATATTTGGTCGCATGTCCCTTAGTGATCTTTATTTAGCGTTTATTCTATTCACACTCTGCCTCTGGTTTCTGAACAGACCCTCAGCATGAAGCTGCCACCACCATGCTAAACGCCTCATCTTGACTCTTCTTTGGGTGGACGGGCCTTAATAGCTGTCTCCCCTGACCATTAAACTTTGATTTGAGCGTGACGGGGTTGATTTTAATTGAGTCCAAGGCAATGTTAGAGCCCCTTCACTGTGGACGGTGGTGCTGGGGATCCGGCAGTGTCCAGCCCATGCTATAGGCCTTATTGAACGTCCTAACCAATATTCTGAGTCCGATGGCGGATGCTTGGACACAATCAGCTTTTCCAAGAGGATAATTATCCCACAAAAAATTTAATAAATAGATGCCAGCATTAAGCCTCTGGAAGTATGAATCAAATTGACTTTACTAATTCAGCCAAGTGGAGAGGTTTTAGTATCAAACTACAATTATGTCAGACGTTTGTTGATGGTCTCGGGTGCCATTAAATTAAACTCTCTATTTAACCAAATATTCGTAGTGGTGTATGTATATATTTGAGCTTGTATGTGAACTGTAGCCCATAAAGACAGATCACTTAGTTCTGTTCAGCTTGAGGTTTAATTTTCTCTGTCACGTTGTCACAACCACGAGAAGAAATAAAAATATCTGTTCCAACTATTTGGGCAACAGTGAATAGTTTTGACCATTTGTGAATTAGGAGCAAAAACACAACATAAACTCAAACTTGTGCACAGGGTTCGGGTCTGAGAATGTCACTGACGTCATTTGCTGTTTGATTGTTCCACCCATTAGGAAAAAGAGCCGTTCAAATCGGTTATTAACAGCCAAGAACTCACAGGATGTCCATTTTATGAAACCTTTCACCGGCACCGTATGTCCTCAAATTGTTTGGTGATCTAAAGCTCATCAAAAGTTAGCGAACCTTCACATATTTACACAGATTAGGTTCAAATAAAAAAAAGTTGATGCATTGAAATAAAACGCTGCCAATACAAAAAAAAAAGCAACTTTTGTTTCAGAGTAACCTCTAAAATCCTTTTGAAGAAACTTTTGCACCAACGGGACCGAATCCAGTCCGCTTCAAGGACTTTAAATTCTTCTGATTATCTTTTAGGAAAAAAAAAACAACATTAGAAACCTTCAGATATACCTGAAAACAGATTTTAACAGCTTGATAAATATCTCAAGTCGGATGCGTCGCTTCTCCCTGGCCTTTAAACGAGTTAGTCAGTTTGCTGCCGATGCTTCATGACTGCAGGGGTTTCAAAAGTGCAGAAGAGAAGAACTGCCTCACGTGTCTTGCAAGCTTAACACGTCTAAAGAAGCCCTCAGCGAGTGTCCCCCACGGTCCTCCTCTTGAGGCATATCTCCTCTTCTTCAGCCCGCTCCCCTTTGCTGCTCAGTGAGGTGGCGTTCTAAGGCCAGACTGGAAGGACGGGGGAGGGTGGAACGGCGGCTTGGAGAACTCAATGCTGCACTACATCAGGAGGCTGAAATGGAGCTTATTTTATTGGACGCGCCAGCCATTACCCCGCCCTCCTCTTCCTCGGCTCGGGGGATGAGAGAAGATGCAGAGCGCCCGGCAGTGTCGGTGCGGTTCGATTGAATTAACTTCCCGTAGTTTCGCTTAGGCCCGCGTCGGATCAGCCCAGTTCACGCCCACTCAACAGGGTCCGCTTCCGTGGTTCGTGGCGCCGTGTTGGCCTGTCACACCAGCGTGATCTCCACCTCCTCCGTCTTGTCGCTCTTCTCATGCGTTCGCCGGGGGTGCTGTTTGGGTGGAGGTGGAGCGGCGCGCACCTGCAGCACACAAAACGAATGAAGCTTAAGGGAAATGCCGAGGATGTCTCACAGGGGACTTTTCCAAAAGCAAACCTATTTCCGTTTTATACTCTCCTTTTGTTTTTAACGTCGTCCATGAAGAACCAACCATTTAATGTCTGTTTGGGATAACTTCACCTCCAGTAATGCCTGATTTAAATAATTATTTGACTCCCTGTTAGTTGCCTCCCTACGGAGCCCTCTAGGGGACATGGGGAATTATTATTTTTTTTGCGTTACCTCGCAAAGGTTTTTGCGTTCCCTCGAGGTATGGCTGATTTATTTGTTGTGGTCTCTTGTCATTCACACACAACAATAAACCGTGAGAGCATTCAGTATTGTAAGAGAGCCCACACTGTTTCTGGATAAATACATTATTGTATGAGTTAAGTTCTGCTCCGTTTTATGCCTCTTTCCTTGTAAATTTGAAATGTGCCATGCTCCTGAATGCACCATAGCTTTCTAGTAGTAGTAGTAGTAGTAGTAGTAGTAGTGGTAGTAGTAGTAGTAGTAGTAGTGGTAGTAGTAGTAGTAGTAGTAGTAGTAGTGGTAGTAGTAGTAGTAGTAGTAGTAGTGGTAGTAGTAGTAGTAGTAGTAGTGGTAGTAGTAGTAGTAGTAGTAGTAGTAGTAGTGGTAGTAGTAGTAGTAGTAGTAGTAGTAGTAGTAGTAGTAGTAGTAGTGGTAGTAGCAGTAGTAGCAGTAGTAGTAGCAGCAGCAGTAGTAGCAGTAGTGGTAGTAGTAGTAGTAGTAGTAGTGGTAGTAGTAGTAGTAGTAGTAGTAGTAGTGGTAGTAGTAGTAGTAGTAGTAGTAGTGGTAGTAGTAGTAGTAGTAGCAGTAGTAGCAGTAGTAGTAGTAGTAGTAGTAGTGGTAGTAGTAGTAGTAGTGGTAGTGGTAGTAGTAGTGGTAGTAGCAGTAGTAGTAGCAGCAGCAGTAGTAGCAGTAGTGGTAGTAGCAGTAGTGGTAGTGGTAGTAGTAGTAGTGGTAGTAGCAGTAGTAGTAGCAGCAGCAGTAGTAGCAGTAGTGGTAGTAGCAGTAGTGGTAGTGGTAGTAGTAGTAGTGGTAGTAGCAGTAGTAGTGGTAGTAGCAGTAGTAGTGGTAGTAGCAGTAGTAGTAGTAGAAGTGGTAGTAGCAGTAGTAGTAGTAGTAGTAGTAGTAGTAGTAGTAGTAGCAGTAGTAGTAGTAGTAGTAGTAGTAGTGGTAGTAGCAGTAGTAGCAGTAGTAGTAGCAGTAGTAGCAGTAGTAGCAGTAGTGGTAGTAGTAGTAGTAGTAGTGGTAGTGGTAGTAGCAGTAGTAGCAGTAGTAGCAGCAGCAGCAGTAGTAGCAGTAGTGGTAGTAGTAGTAGTAGTAGTAGTGGTAGTGGTAGTAGTAGTGGTAGTAGTAGTGGTAGTAGTAGTAGTAGTGGTAGTAGCAGTAGTAGTAGCAGCAGCAGTAGTAGCAGTAGTGGTAGTAGTAGTAGTAGTGGTAGTAGTAGTAGTGGTAGTAGTAGTAGTAGTGGTAGTAGCAGTAGTAGTAGCAGCAGCAGTAGTAGCAGTAGTGGTAGTAGCAGTAGTGGTAGTAGTAGTAGTAGTGGTAGTAGTAGTGGTAGTAGTAGTAGTAGTGGTAGTAGTAGTGGTAGTAGTAGTAGTGGTAGTAGCAGTAGTAGTAGCAGCAGCAGTAGTAGCAGTAGTGGTAGTAGCAGTAGTGGTAGTAGTAGTAGTAGTGGTAGTAGCAGTAGTAGTAGCAGCAGCAGTAGTAGCAGTAGTGGTAGTAGTAGTAGTGGTAGTAGTAGTAGTAGTAGTAGTAGTAGCAGTAGTAGTAGTAGTAGTAGTAGTAGTGGTAGTAGCAGTAGTAGCAGTAGTAGTAGCAGTAGTAGCAGTAGTGGTAGTAGTAGTAGTAGTAGTGGTAGTGGTAGTAGTAGTAGTAGTAGCAGTAGTAGCAGTAGTGGTAGTAGTAGTAGTAGTAGTGGTAGTGGTAGTAGCAGTAGTAGCAGTAGTAGTAGCAGCAGCAGTAGTAGCAGTAGTGGTAGTAGTAGTAGTAGTAGTAGTGGTAGTGGTAGTAGTAGTGGTAGTAGCAGTAGTAGTAGCAGCAGCAGTAGTAGCAGTAGTGGTAGTAGCAGTAGTGGTAGTAGTAGTAGTAGTGGTAGTAGTAGTAGTAGTAGTAGTGGTAGTAGTAGTAGTAGTGGTAGTAGCAGTAGTAGTAGCAGCAGCAGTAGTAGCAGTAGTGGTAGTAGTAGTGGTAGTAGTAGTGGTAGTGGTAGTAGTAGTGGTAGTAGCAGTAGTAGTAGTAGTGGTAGTAGCAGTAGTGGTAGTAGTAGTAGTGGTAGTAGTAGTAGTAGTGGTAGTAGTAGTAGTAGTAGTAGTGGTAGTAGTAGTAGTAGTGGTAGTAGCAGTAGTAGTAGCAGCAGCAGTAGTAGCAGTAGTGGTAGTAGCAGTAGTGGTAGTAGTAGTAGTAGTGGTAGTAGTAGTAGTAGTGGTAGTAGTAGTAGTGGTAGTAGTAGTAGTGGTAGTAGCAGTAGTGGTAGTAGTAGTAGTAGTGGTAGTAGTAGTAGTAGTGGTAGTAGTAGTAGTAGTGGTAGTAGTAGTAGTAGTGGTAGTAGTAGTAGTGGTAGTAGTAGTAGTAGTGGTAGTAGCAGTAGTAGTAGCAGCAGCAGTAGTAGCAGTAGTGGTAGTAGCAGTAGTGGTAGTAGTAGTAGTAGTGGTAGTAGTAGTAGTAGTGGTAGTAGTAGTAGTGGTAGTAGTAGTAGTGGTAGTAGCAGTAGTGGTAGTAGTAGTAGTAGTGGTAGTAGTAGTAGTAGTGGTAGTAGTAGTAGTAGTGGTAGTAGTAGTAGTAGTAAGGCAAGGCAAATTTATTTGTATAGCACAATTCAGTACAGAGACAATGCATGATTAAAATAGACTAGAACAGTCAAAAACAATCCTAAACAAATGTGTTTTTAATCTTGATTTAAAAGAACTCATGTTTTCCGCACTTTTACAGTTTTCTGGAAGTTTGTTCCAGATAAGTGGAGTAGTAGTAGTAGTAGTAGTAGTAGTAGTAGTGGTATTCATCTGACAAGAGCGCTTTCTCACTAGCATCCTCGGAGTCATTCAGGTGTTTACTGGCAGACTTCAGATTGCTCTGTCTATGTATCTGTCTTACTGATAGCTCTGTCTATGCACCTTCTGCACCAGGGGGCTGCAACAGCTCACTCCATTACAGCCCAGTGTTTTATCAGCTTTAGTCCAACAAGCTCCTTCTGTGCAGCTCAGGCCTGATCCCTGGGTTCAGGCCTGGGACCTTTTCTTCTTGTGAAACATGTGTGGGTTGTCCCTGGAAGTCCAATTTAAGGTCAGTTGGCCTTTATAACTATGCAAATGATTGTTGGCCCTGTGATGGACTTTCAATTTGATCCGATACGTGTTTCCTTTGATAACTAGGCAGGTCAGTCATTGTTTTTCCTGGACCCTTCTTGGCTAATAGACGGTCTTGTTCTAGCAAAATTAAACTTGAAGACTGAAGATGGGTCATTTTTTCAGTAATGGAACCATCCATCCATTTTTTTACACGTCTATCCCTTGTGAGGTCGCAGGGGTGCTGGTGCCTATCTCCAGCTGTCAATGGGCGAGAGGCGGGGTGCACCCTGGACAGGTCCAGTAATTGAACAATCTTACAAAATCAACAGGGGGTCATTTTCCCACATTCATCAGCCTGAATATACTGTTTCTAAAATGTCAGACCATAAGTATAATATTTGTTTTATACTAACACTTTAACAAGTCACGGCGTCACAATATACACTGTACGACATCTATTGTAACATGTAGCGCCTGTCTTATTTTGTTGTGAAACGAAATCTAATACTTCAAAGGTTTATTATCAACATAACTTGAAAATATAGATCACATCCTGAATAACTTTGCTACCGACCGGTCGTAGTTTGCCCGCTCCGCCTCCTTCAGCTGTGAACCGCAGAGGCTGAGGAAATCCTGGAGACACTGGACTCCTGCCAGAGCTCTGATCTACAGCGGAGCAGACAAAAACGACATTAGCAAAGCTCCCCACAGCCATCTCTCTCAATCGATACGCTGTTTGATAAGTTTGGAGCCTATCTCACTGTGAGAGGACAGCGGTCCCTTGTGTGATGAGGCCGGCAGCGGAAGCTTGTGCTCCCCGTTAAGTGCGGTGGAGGGGGAGCGCGGCAGGGGAGGCGGCGTGGAGGTCTCAGGGCTGGTGAAAGGGCTGATGGGAGGCTGGTCGTACAGAGGCAGAGGCGGCAAGGAAGACGGCAACTTTGAAGACGGCGAAATCTGTAAGAGAGAAGTGAAGCTCAGAGTTCAGGGCCTCCAGAAAGCCGTGAAAGGGGGTGACTGGACGGTGAGCGCTAAGAATAAATGACTATAAACCAAATTTAAAAAAACAGGCACAAGTACAAATTAACAACTTAAAAAAAAATGTTATACATACTTTTCTAAGTTAGTTGCTTGTCTTAAAATCAGTGATTTAAAAAAAACATAAAGGGGTGGTAGGATTGATTCCAGCAGCAACCAGACTGCTTAAAACATTTTATCCAGACGACCAATCTAGATAAAGGTAAACACATTCAAACATAACCCTTTAGCTCCATTTGAATAACAGAACCAGAACAGTGCAGAAAAGTCTGCACTGACACAACAAACCTGTTGATTGGGCAGGAAAACCCTTAGTAGACACTAGACCCAAACAAAGGGTGAAATTACAGAAAATAATGTCCTGATATATTCAGACGGTAAAAGAATAAAAGAAGCCATTCATTTATTTAAGGAGTAACCGCAGATTTATTGCTTTATGGCTTTTGATATTTTCAGTCATTTCTAATGTCTTTGGGCATCTCAAAATTTTAACAGATTTTAACAATGCTGAGAAATTTAAGTAACAAATAAACAACAAAAGTCTATAAAAGGTAATAAAAATGTGCTTTCTGACTAGGAATAACTTAGGACACCCCAAGATTTAATTTTAAAATGGCTAAAAGCCCACAAAGGCGTATCAGAGCCGGATCACGCGTTCAGAACATTGTTCTGCAGGAGTTTGAAGGAGGTCTGGCCTGTTTAAACCGCTTCGCTCGATAAGAAACATCTAAAATGACACGGTTTGTTCAGCAGAACAGAGGAGCTGTTTGGCGTTAATCAAATCCACCGTAGAGGAAGAGAACCTCGTACTAGCTGTGAAGTATGGAGCCAGACGTGTCATGGTTTGGAGACGCTTCGCCGCGGCAGGACCTGTACAACATCCTAGAACCCATCATGGACCCCACGGTGAATGAAGAGGGTGCTTGAAGAAGCATTTCACTGAGCTTACCTGAAGCAAAAAGGGCCACGACTAGCTATTATTGTAATGATTCTAGCTCAGTGTTTCGCCTGATCACCTCCTCCCTACTGATCACCGTCACCTGCAACTGATTCCCTGCTCTAATTACTCCTGTCAGCCCATCCCTATATAAGCACTCCTCTTTCAGTTTGTCTTTGCTGGTTTGTCTGATCTCCAAGACTCTGCACTCCCTCAATCACCAGATGTCCAGCTTCCCTTCTGCTCTCCAGCCTGTGCACTCCTCGCCAGCCAGTCTGCTACCTCACGCCATCCCAGGTTAGTGGATCTTGCCTCCCACTCACCTCTTTACTTTGTGTTCCAGTCTTCCCTCCTGTCTCGATCCACCAGCACGTCCTGGCTTTCACCCTGACGCACCACAGCCACAGTCCTCCTTCACATCCTGATCCCTGTACCGACGCACCACCTGTCCCACTTCGTCAGCACGCTTTGGACCCAGCTCCGGAGCTCATCAGGCTCGTTCTGTCGGTGCTCCTGCGTCCCGTCTGCGGTGGCTCTGAGGACCACCGTACCCGTCTGCCTGCTCAATCTCCACCATCTCCAGTCTTCTTCAGCCCGGTCCTGATCCATCCTACCTTCCTTGTGGCAATAAAGCTCCTAAATATCCGGCTCTGTGTGTGGTTTGAATTCGGGCTCGGACCCCGGTCATTACAGTACAAACCAGCCACGACAGAGTCCGTCACCCACACAGAGCCGATTCGGGGACCGGAGCGTAATGGCGGATGACGAGGAGCCGCGGAGGGCTCCGCAGGCTGTAGCGGTCCCGTCCAGTCAACTGGATTCGGCCGTCCTGCATGGATCGGCTCGCCGCCGGAGGCGAAGACGTCAGCCTGCCTGTCCGGTCTCTCTCACCTCCGTGCAGTCATTAGCCGAGCCAACCCGGCTGCCGTCTGCTGCCGAGCCCCTGTCCCAGTCGGTAGACTCCATTGCTCCTGCTGCTACTTCCTGCCCAGTTCCTTGCTCTGTAGTCCGGAGCCCGCAGACCAACGGAGCCAAGCTCTCCACAGCTCCCCCTTGTGACGCCCCCAGCTCAGAGTACAGAAGATTGGAGGACAAAATAAGAACTTTTGCCCCTACAATCAAGTGTCTGAGGGAGACTCTTTTTTCTCAGTACTCTGAAGAGCTGGAGAGAAAATTAAAGGAGTTGGAGGACAACTATAGATCAGCTCTCAGGGCATTCTACAGCCGTTCTGCTCCGGTCACCGAGGGTCCGGCCGACGCCTCGCCTCCTGATTCGGTCACCGAGGGTCCGGCCGACGCCTCACCTCCTGATTCGGTCACTAAGGGTCCAGCGGACGCCTCAGTCCCAGAGCAAGTTTGTGAAGGTGCACATGCCCCAGTCTGGCACGATGTTACAGTGGCCGCACCACATGTTGAGGAGTCTCACCTTTGGGATTTCTTCTATGGGGACAGGGAGGACCTGTTCTCGATAAGGGCTTTTTCGGCCCATGGAGGGGCTGCGCACACTGCGGCCACCGAAGGCCTCCCTGCTCTGCCATCGCCGGAGGACACGCCTCAGTTCAAGACCCGCGAGGGGGTCCAGGGGGACACGCCTCAGTTCAAGACCCGCGAGGGGGTCCAGGAGGACCCGCCTGAGTTCAAGACCCGCGAGGGGGTCCAGGAGGACCCGCCTGAGTTCAAGACCCGCGAGGGGGTCCAGGAGGACCCGCCTGAGTTCAAGACCCGCGAGGGGGTCCAGGAGGACCCGCCTGAGTTCAAGACCCGCGAGGGGGTCCAGGAGGACCCGCCTGCGCCCAAGCCTCAAGAGGAGGTCCAGGAGGACCCGCCTGCGCCCAAGCCTCAAGAGGAGGTCCAGGAGGACCCGCCTGCGCCCAAGCCTCAAGAGGAGGTCCAGGAGGACCCGCCTGCGCCCAAGCCTCAAGAGGAGGTCCAGGAGGACCCGCCTGCGCTCAAGAGGAGGTCCAGGAGGACCCGCCTGCGCTCAAGAGGAGGTCCAGGAGGACCCGCCTGCGCCCAAGCCTCAAGAGGAGGTCCAGGAGGACCCGCCTGCGCCCAAGCCTCAAGAGGAGGTCCAGGAGGACCCGCCTGCGCCCAAGCCTCAAGAGGAGGTCCAGGAGGACCTGCCTGCGCCCAAGCCTCCAGGTGAGACCCAGGAGGGTCCGTCGCCGACTTGCGACGCGACGACCCAGGAGGGACCGTCGTTGACCTGTGAGGTGGGAACCCAGGTGGACGCTTCCTCCTTCGAGCGCCCCGGTCCTCGGGAGAGGGCACAGCACCCAAGATCTCCTGGAGACTTTGCCCCCCTTGGTGTTCTTCTGAAGTCTCAGCCCCTGGTCGCCCTGGTAGACAGCCAGCTCTGGGAGAGACTTTACTGGCTGTCACTGTCTGACATCCTCCAGAGGCTGGTTTTGAGACTTTTTGTTGCCAAGGGTTTGTCCTCCACGACAGCCTGTAGTCAGGCTCCCCCACCAGACGCCTGTAGTCAGGCTCCCCCACCAGACGCCTGTAGTCAGGCTCCCCCACCAGACGCCTGTAGTCAGGCTCCCCCACCAGACGCCGGTAGTCAGGCTCCCCCACCAGACGCCTGTAGTCAGGCTCCCCCACCAGACGCCTGTAGTCAGGCTCCCCCACCAGACGCCTGTAGTCAGGCTCCACCACCAGACGCCTGTAGTCAGGCTTCCCCGTCTGTCGCCTGTAGCCAGGCTTCCCCGTCTGTCGCCTGTAGCCAGGCTTCCCCGTCTGTCGCCTGTAGCCAGGCTTCCCCGTCTGTCGCCTGTAGCCAGGCTTCCCCGTCTGTCGCCTGTAGCCAGGCTTCCCCGTCTGTCGCCTGTAGCCAGGCTTCCCCGTCTGTCGCCTGTAGCCAGGCTTCCCCGTCTGTCGCCTGTAGCCAGGCTTCCCCGTCTGTCGCCTGTAGCCAGGCTTCCCTGTCTGTCGCCTGTAGCCAGGCTTCCCCGTCTGTCGCCTGTAGCCAGGCGCCCCCCTGCAGACCCAACCTTTCCCCAGAGCCGGGTCCCAACGGACTCGCCCCTGGGCGCCGCTTCCGAGCCAGCGCTGCCCGGCGTGCCTCACCAAGTTGGCGCAGTCCAGCACCCCCCCACATATTTGTACGCCCGGTTGGGGTTTTTTTTTGTTCTTTGGTTCCTGGCCCTCCGTCCTATGCCTCCCTCCGCCCACCCTGGGTGGGTAGTTTTTCGTTTTTTGGTCTTTGTCAGGTCTGCCCCTATTATGCCCGGTTTTGGGCGTCTGGAATCCGCCCTTGAGGGGGGGGTTCTGTAATGATTCTAGCTCAGTGTTTCGCCTGATCACCTCCTCCCTACTGATCACCGTCACCTGCAACTGATTCCCTGCTCTAATTACTCCTGTCAGCCCATCCCTATATAAGCACTACTCTTTCAGTTTGTCTTTGCTGGTTTGTCTGATCTCCAAGACTCTGCACTCCCTCAATCACCAGATGTCCAGCTTCCCTTCTGCTCTCCAGCCTGTGCACTCCTCGCCAGCCAGTCTGCTACCTCACGCCATCCCAGGTTAGTGGATCTTGCCTCCCACTCACCTCTTTACTTTGTGTTCCAGTCTTCCCTCCTGTCTCGATCCACCAGCACGTCCTGGCTTTCACCCTGACGCACCACAGCCACAGTCCTCCTTCACATCCTGATCCCTGTACCGACGCACCACCTGTCCCACTTCGTCAGCACGCTTTGGACCCAGCTCCGGAGCTCATCAGGCTCGTTCTGTCGGTGCTCCTGTGTCCCGTCTGCGGTGGCTCTGAGGACCACCGTACCCGTCTGCCTGCTCAATCTCCACCATCTCCAGTCTTCTTCAGCCCGGTCCTGATCCATCCTACCTTCCTTGTGGCAATAAAGCTCCTAAATATCCGGCTCTGTGTGTGGTTTGAATTCGGGCTCGGACCCCGGTCATTACAATTATGGGCTAGGCTGCTTCTTTTTTGTTGATATCTTTTGCTATTGGAGGTTTTTTTTTAATTGTTTGCCTTTTTGTTATCTGTAATTAAATCATTTTTGTTTCAAGAAAAAGTAAATTAAAATAAATGAAACAATAATATGTGAAACTTATCACATATCAGATCAAACTACATACCACGATATCTAATGGCTGTGTCCTAATTTCTTCACATCACTGACACTCGACTGCACATCGGCCATTAGCTGAAACAATTTAGCACTACTAAACCCCGTAACCCCCGTAAAACACTGAAGAATGACTAAAAGCGGCTGTGTTTAGTCTACAGGCGACATGGAAGGGAGAGGCCGTATCCTTCCTGTTGCCAAACCTCTGATAGGGCAGCGCTCGGTGCCACTGATAAGGACATTTTTCTGGGATTGCCACAACTGCAACACAACTTTTCTCACCCACTGTTTGGGAGCTCTGCTGATAGATTAGCTGGAGAACAGACAGGAAAGGCGTGGGCGAGGGGGGGGGGGTGTTGGTACAAAGGGGAACCACAGACTACACTCCTTCCTAGCCCTGAGGACAGCCTGATAGCACTGAATGAGCAGCTTAGCTCATGAGTAAGGCGTGGATAATCTCTAACCTATGAAGCTTTTCTCCATCTCCACTTTCTGACTTTCCCCTCTGAGATTCCTCCAGCTGCGCGCAGGCTGCTTCACCCCTGCTGTCCGTGAGACGACTTCTTGTGTGTGCAGGTATGGTGCCGTACCTGCGTGTCGTTCAGCCCTCCCCCGCTCGTCTCCCCGTTCTCCGTGAGATCCTCCACCAGGACGGAGGGGAAGACCCCCACCCGCCCGTTCAGCTCGCCCTCCCAGAAGCCGTCGTCCGTCTGGGTGTCGCGGTTCAGCAGGCGGATCACGGCGCCCTCAGAAAAGGAGAGCTCCTCGTCCGCCTGGCCTTCGTAATCGTAGAGCGCGCGCACGTACACGGCTGCGCGGGGAGAGAGAGAGAGAGGGAGAGAGGGCGACAAAGACAGGGAGGAAAGCAATCAAGAGTTACTCAGAGGGACTAATTATTCTCCGCAAAACACATTTCCCTGTCTGCTTGGCTCTCATTGTTATGAAGAAAACTGGAGAGAGGGAGATAAAAGAAACGAGCGGCAGCAACAAAAACTGTGAGATGGGATTTCCTCGGGAGTCTGGTTCAAACATGCAGGCAGAGCCGACACAAGGAAGCGAGGCATAGAAGACTTCGGAAGGAAAGGGTGAACAACCACAAGGTTGGAAAACCTGCAGGTGAAAGAATGGAGCATGAAGAACGCTCTGAGGAAAATGAAGCAGATCAAAAATCACGATCAGTGCTGGTGTTTTCTGTTTGCTTTGAAGTTTCAACACCAAAAAATGGTAACATCTATATAGATTCAGACCTCTGTTGTTTGAATCATCCAGTCAACTTCCCAGGGTAAAATTATCCAACTCCATCAACTACAGCTTTAAACGTGTGTCCCACACTGTCGTCCATGTGGACAGTTTGAGACAATCCCACATGAAGGTTATATGAAGAGAAAACTGGGACCTGTTACGTTAAAGTCGGCCTGCAGTTTTAACCTCTGACGTTGTGGTTTTCTACGTCCATATTCCTTGCTCTGCAAACATATTTATACCCATTGAACCCATTACAATCATAAACTTCCAATGACAATGTAGTTCACATGTTTTTAAATGGAAGGAAAAGGATAAATGTTTTTTTTTTATTTGTTGTACAAATAAAAATTTAAAAAGTGTGGCCTTTGCGTCCTGAATCGATACTTTGTTGCTCCACAAAGTATAAAGTAATAATCAGGAGATTTTTGAGACATCTCACCTTTAGACACCAACAAAACATTTACTTATTGCCAAAAAATGACAGGATGGACTTTTTAATGCTTGGACTGTTTCCAGAAGCAGTAGGGAACCAAATGGAAGTACAAAAACATGCAAAAAGGTGAATCTTTAATGATGGGTCACCTTTAAAGTCTAAATGGCTTTAAACCTCTCCAAAACGTTCTTGAAACCACAAATAATTTTTCTTCCATTTCACAATTATATATTCTACCTTATGTTGATCTATCACATAAAATATAATTAAGTTATAACGGGACAAAATGCAAAATTTAAAAAAAGTTTAGGGGTATGAATACTTTTGAGACTAGCTGTTAAGGAAGCACGAGGAAGGCTTCTCCAACATTTGTTTCACCAAAATTATTTTTCAATTTGGTGTTAAATGTCAATTAGTTTTGCTCTGTTTATTTTAATTTAGCTCAATTTGTGTTTTCTTCAGTTGCCTTACAGAGAAGCAGTAAATAGCAAACCTACCCAGGGATATGACAAGTTCTCTATAAAAAAACAAAAAAACATCACAAACTAATTTAAGGTGATATGGTCGATGATCGGACATTATGAGCTCCACAGAACACGTACTGTTTGTGTCTCCATTGACGCAGCCAGAGTGCAGCTCCGGTTCGGTTGAATTAGAGGAGGTGTGGGATCGAGCGTCCAGCGTGGCCAGGGACTGGAGCATGCTCAGCAGGCTGTTGGAAGTCGGGAACTGGAGGTACTTCTCTGGAACGTAGCCCACCTGACCCGTCTTGTTGCGAGCCTAGGACGAAACACAGGATAAGAGCCCATCTGGGGAGACAGCGCCTGCTTCAGATCATCTACGGACCTAATATACTCTGTGTGTGTGTGTGTGAGTACCTTGACCCAGTCCTCCATGTCTCCATCCTCGATGACCTCCAACATCTCTTGTTCGTCAATGGTTAACTCATCCGGCTGAGACGCCTGCAGGAGACACCGAAGGGGGAAAAAAGAAGAGATAAATATAAAGGCAAAGAAGGCAATAAGTGTGTCTCTGTAGTGTTTGATACCTTGTAGGAGTAGAGCACTTTGCAGGTTAGCGGGTAGTTGCGCAGGGTCCCCGAGGGACTGGAACTGCTGTCGTCGAAGACCTCCATGTTCTCTTCGCACTCCTCTCCCTCTTCACGCTCCAAGTCCACTGTGCCCTTTTGACACACAAGCCGAGGCGCAGCAAGACAGTCAAAACATGGGCTAAAGCAGGGATGGAGATGACACAGAAGTTCCTCCCATTTTGAAAGAGTTAAAAACCCTCCAGTGCTTCCAGTCGAACACAGTTATCCAAGTGAAATGAATAAATGACAATTATCAGGTCTGTAATTGACCAGTCACTAAGTTTTAGAACTGTTCTAGCCTCAGAAAGCACTTATACGGACGATTCCTCACCTGTTATTCCTGCCTAGGTTCTGCTTTGTGTGCTCTGTAGCTTTAAAAACAGGTGCTGTCTCATATGATGCAGCCCCTCCCTGTTTTCTGTCATGTGAATTTTCCCCAGCCAACATGAACGTCACACGATCCTAGCTAATGGAAAGATCCATCACACACACACACACAAACGAGCCGACTTGGTCAATAACAATAGATTGTGTATACATGTGAGTGTGTGTGTGTGTGTGTGTGTGTGTTTGTTCTGGGGGTGCTTTGTTTAGACATCAAATTTCTGTTGACACTGTAAACTCTGCAGCAGTGTGTAACAAAAAAATGATGTGTGTTTAGTACATGGATTAATCTCCGGCGTTGATCTCCTGAATAGAGGAGTTCAACTCAGAGGAAATTCAAAGCCTCAGGTGTGGTCTGAAGGAATGACACAAATGAATGGTTACGAAAAAATACTCACACCTGATCTGCAAAGGCTACATTCTGTCATTGATGCTTTTCTTGAAAACTTGTAACGTCTTTTTTTTTTAGTTTATCAGCGTAAGAAAACGCATCACACGCAACTTTAATATTAAAGGGGACATATCATGCTTTTTAATGCCTTCCTTTTCACATTTAAATCATTCGGTTGTGGTCTATATAAAGTGGAACTTCAATGCTTTGGTCTGAATTTTGTGTCATTGTTGTCCCGTATTCCCCTCCTTTACCTCTGTTCGGAGGTGCGTCTGAGAGCAACTTGTTTTGGTGCCGTCTCTTTAAATGCAAATGAGATCCTTCACACCATTCCCCCCTCCAGGTCGCAGAGCATTCAACTCCACCCTGTTCGGCCATTTCTGTACTATTCTGGGGAAGGCGTAATTAATTGTGTGGGTTAATACACCCAAACAACCAAATTTTCACTTATCCACTTGTAGCTTTAGCATCCTTCAGCTTGGACTACAGGATCGCAGCAAAAGATGACAATGGTGGATTTGCCAATTGGCCGTAAGTCCATGACCTTGTTTAGCAGATTTCGAAGCAAATACTGTGATGAAATTGTTCAGAAAACGTAATAGAGAATAGACTGAACGGCTTGAAAAATATGACCCAAAGAGAATATAAAGATATCTAAGCAGCAGTTGGACACCCAACATTCAACTTTTATGCATTCCTAGAGACTCCAAGTATACAACAAAATGTGTTTAAGGGCTAAAAAAGTGGATTTTGCATGATAAGATAAGATAGACCTTATTGATCTCACAGTGGAGAAATTCACGTGTCACATCAGCTTAATAATCAAAAGAAGGTGCCAGAAGGAGGAAAAGGTGCATGAGTGTGGGGGCATGATGTGTCCCCTTTTAAGAAAAATAAATGCCATTTATAGCTTTAAAACATTAGAATTCTGATTTAAAATCAATATTCTCAACACTAGAGTCTCTCCGATATCGATATGTTATCCCAACTGGAGTTTCTGCTGGTGGTTGAAAACGACATAATGGGCGTGGCCAACCAACTTGATATTGTGATCATCGATAAACAGCAGAGGACAGCTGTTGTGATCGATGCGGCCAATGGATGGAAACATAAGGAAAAAGGAACACCAGCAAGTGGAGAAAACACCAAGGTGTTCAGGTGGTAGTGTAACAGGGTCAATGACAGGTGGAGGCAACAGCAGTGACCGTGGTCACCGGAGCAGTGGGGGCAGTAAGCCGCACACTGAAGAAGCGGCTCCAGCAGACACCTGGAGAAAGATTAGAGATCTGAGTCCAGAAGAGCGCAGATAAAGGAACTCAATAACTCAGGACCTGAGCTGAACAGTCCCCAGAGGGGTGGGTGGGTGACAGTCTTACGAGCCCTACACATAAAAAAACAACAACTAGCAGCTCGGTGGCTAAGTCAATGGGTGCAGCTGACACAAAATCAGAGATGGTACACAAACAACAATTATCGTGAGCTGGGGACTTGAATATGGATTATAAAAATAAAATTCTAGCAGCTACTAGTTACCAGAAAGACTAATCCGTCTTTCTCAATACTAAAGGATTTCAAGCAGCACTCTCTTCTGAAGCAAGCGGTCTGGTCTTTTGATTCAACCAGGATGACGGTGATATCAGCCGCCCTGTCCTTACCAACACTTTCTCTGGGCAAGCCGTGAGGTCTTTGACACGATGCCAGCAAGTAATTTCTCTGGCAGGGCTGCAACACGGAGCATATGAGGTTTCTGTGATAAAACGGATCTTTCATTAGCGTCCCAATAATTGCTTTTTATCTGATCGCGCTTCACAGCAAGCTAGACCCGAAGCAAATTTCCACAGCAAAATAAATAAGTACATGAAAAATTCAAGTATTAATGTGTGTGAAAAGTACCTGAGATTTTTCAGCCTTCATTAAAGAAGCACTGACTTTGAAGATCCACAAATCTCGTTTTTTTGTCCTTTTTCTGTTTTTCTTCAAGGTCTGAGCTTGTGATTTTGATCTTGACCCATTCTGTCTTTTTATGGGTACATGAAGGGAAAGAAATTACCTCCCAATAATTTATTAAATCACACACATCTATTCACCAAAGCATTTCTCCATAACCTGTGATTTTTTTAAAAATGTACAGCTACACTGGTTTATGCATTATGCACTGCAATCCAAGAGATGTTAGTTCTGTACATTTACTGACGAGGGGGGAAGAAATCTGATTGTTTAGTATTTGATATGCCAATCAGATTGGAGCCGACCTTAGGAAATCGGCAGATCTGAGACTGATACGAAGTGTGTGAGTTCAGATTGAACACAGCTGACAGCAGTGAGTTGTTATGGTCTTGAACTAAAGAGTCAGAAAGTTCAGAGCTAATTTATTCTCCATATTTCTGGTCCAGTGACAGACACCACCCTGTAAAGAGGCGGTGGTTTCAGACGTGGTTTTAGAAGAGCAAAGAAGTGATGGAGCATGACCTGATGACCAGCTGCTGTGGCGGCCATGGTCTGGTGTCAGCATGTTTGCTTTGTTAGATTACTTTTATCCACTCTGCAGAGTGGATTTATATATATTATTAAGCCATTGGTGCCGTCTGTGAGACAGATTTGATTCCATCACTGAAATGTATCTCAGTAATAACCGAATAAAAAGCACAGATCACCATGTTTGAAAAGCGCTGCTGCTGAAACCAAGACCAGTGGCAGATTTTATTGGTCTTGGAGGTAATAACTGTGAAAGCTATGTGTTGATGAAAGCAGTGGCTGCCGGAGAGACTTGTAGGGTTGTGCCAGTCTTTCTCTTTTAGCATTAATAAAGATAAGAAGGATGAAGAAAGGGCCGAAGCAATGCATCGAATCTCTTTGCCTCATTACTATTCACAGTTTATCCCTTCTGTTCTCTCTGTTTGTGTAACTTCTTGCCCTCCTTATAATCACACTTTCAAACCACCAGTTGAAGCCATTAACCTGCATTTCTTTGTTTTCTTCAGTGCACCTTATTAATAACAACACCACCGGAGCTAGATCCCCTCAACACACAGCCACAGCTACAGTGGGATGGTTTAGATCACGAGAGTTAAGCTCGAGGTCCGGTGTCCTGACACTTTTACATTAGTCCAGGGTCCAACACACCTGAATCACGTAGATGAATGACCTCCCTAGAATGCAGTCAAGTTCTCCGGAGTCCTGCTAATGAACTGATTATTTGACTCAGGTGGGTTGAAGCAGAGACACGTATAAAAGCTGCAGGACAGCAGACCTCATGGGCTACAGTTCGATACCCCTGGTTTAGATCAAAGCATATGGATGTGTTGGAACGGCCTAGTCAACGTTCACCTCTGCTCACAGACTGGGCCGGTCTCTGAATGTGCAGCGCTGGTATACGTACATCAAAATACTTGAGGCATGCCACACTTTTCAGCTTTTGTTTGCAACTGTAATCATGCACAACACTTCTGTTGGCCTCTGCCATAAAATCCCAATGGGACACACTGTGGTTTCTGATTTGAGCTTACTAAATGCGAAAAGGTCTAGGAGGTGTGAGTACTTTCGCAGGACAGCGTTGATCAGATGGAAGGTTTGCAGGCAGTTTATACTCTGTATTTTATAATGTAGTGAAAAGAACCTAGGAGATTATTCACAGGTACTCAGAAATGTTCAGACATTTGGGTTATAAGCCAGTGCAGTGTTTAGGGGTGAGACGGTATAGATGTTGCAGTATGCAGTGGCCTTGTGGCGTTCTCTTGTTTCTCTTACACTTGAGCGTCACCGCTCTGTTGCTACTTTCACCTCACCTCTCCCTCTCATCACACCACTTCTTTCTTCTGCTGCTTCAGTGATTGTCTCCCCACACCAGCTCCTCCATCGCGCCGCACAACTCCACCTATTATCCCCACTTCTTTCCATTTATATCCTGCGAGATACACCCCGCCCCCTCCCTCCACGTTTTTTCTGTTCTTCTTACACCCCGATGTCTCACCCTCTTCCTCTCCACTGATGGCTGAGAGCTGCAACATCATGTGAGCAGAATGCCAAATGATTCCCACCGAGCAGGCAGACAACGCTTAGTCACCTTGACTGACAGACGCAAACACGTCTACAGAAAATAGAAATAAAAAAAAATCCTGTGAGGGATTCAAGGCAGAGAGAAGCACTTATCTCGAAGTACGGCTAATGTGGACAGGAGACCAAAACAGTCTTGTATATGCAATGAATAAACATCAACGCCACTGCAGATTGTGCATCATTAAACTTTGGCATTGATTCTATTTAAATCCGGTTTGAATGAATTTTTTTTGCTGAACAAATAGGATTTATTCAGTTGGTTGTTAAATTGTGCAAAAAGGATATGCAGCATGAAACTTCAGCTTAAATGTGATTGATTCCTATTTAAGGTATAAAATCTAAGAATCTTACTTTAAGCCCTTTAAGTCGTTGATTGGGTAATAGTAATACATAAAATAGCAATGCACAGCCTTAACTTACATACATATTCTTCTAATTAGGTAGATCACTAATTATAATATGTTATCAAATTTAAGGGTGAGAAAATAAACAGAAATGTATGACCCCATCATTATTCTAGTGGCACAGTGAGTTGTTTGTGGAGGCTGCAGGTGGAATGATGGAGGGGTTTAGATGTAGGTCAATGTGAGGTCAATTATATTCTAACTCACAGCTTTCATACAGATTTGATAGGATTAGTTTGCTTTAAATTGGAAAACGACAGAATGAAAAGATCCAAATATGAGCCATCGCCTTTTATATGAGATACACTGATCAGAGTCTGATGATTTTGTAGTCAATTTCCTAGCTCTGATTTTCCTAAAGTGAAAAGGCCATTTATAATAGCACTAAAAATGTTTTTTTTTATAGGCTTGGATAAACAGAAATGTAACGACCTTAAAAATATAATTACAGTACGAGGACTTTCTCCAAAACAGACTGAAATTACAGTGGTGTTTCTATCCTTGGAAATCTGCTAACAAACTACACTGGACAGAGGTCCTTCTGCTTTGTAAAAATAAACTAAAAGAGCTACAACATATCTTCTCATACGACAGGTCAGAGTTTTAAGTACACAAACGTCTGGAGCTCACTGATCAAATTTCAGCTGTTATTGTGAAAATTGCAGGCAAAACACATTATATTTCCATTACTAAATTAGCTAATGACCTCGAGTAGCAAGACTCCAGCGTTCACCGGGCGAGAGGCGGGGTACACCCTGGACAGGTCGCCAGTCTGTCGCAGACAGACATATATATATATATATATATATATATATGTTCAGAAGATTATTTCAAAACGAATTTCAGCTGTGCTTAACTGGATATTTTTGAAATCCAGTAAAAAAAAAAAGCTCTGACTTCCATTCAGTTGTGTTGAATTGCTAAGTTATTTGTGACATTCTAGTAAAAATACAACAGCCTTCAAAAGCCTTTCTGTCTTGAACATCTGTTACTAATATTAGGATCAGAAGCGACGTCACAAACTGTGTCTGAGAGAGCAGTCAGTGATGCACAGCTCTGCAGTTCAACGGGAATTAAAGGTAACTTTTAAACAAAACCAGCCTGGTAACATGGCTGTGCATTTTAAACTGTCTATAAAATCTTAAATTAGTGTTTAGAGAAGTTAGCATTCACATCCGTCTCTTTGTGTGTTTCCAGGAAGTAGACCCTTACCTTCAGCATTCTCAGTGACAGACAGAACTGGGCTCTCCGATTAGATAAAACAAAACCGTTTTGCTGTAATTTGCTGTAATTTATTCCTTCCTGTTCTCTCCTTCCTGACATCTCTTTAATTTAGGCAGCAGAATCAAGCGCCCAGAACAAACACCCAACACGTCTTCATTTAAAGCCTTTTCTCTCCTTGGAGCGTCTTACACCTTTTGTGCTTCCTTTAAATTTTATTCAGCCTTACTGATATTGAAAAGAGCTTCTTCACTCTTCTTTACATAGTAAGAACTTCCACAAGAAGAGACGTTGCTGTCAGTATGACCCGAGCTGCTTTTACTCATTAGAATAAAAAGGTCCTGATTTTTGGTTTCCAGCAGATCCAAAACCAATCAGGGCCAGGCAACAGGAAATCTGGCAGACTTCTGTCACTAGCCCATTTCTCTGTGTATTTCCTATTTAATACTTAAATGTCCGTTTTTGTAACAATCTACACCAAGTAAAACTCAGACAGTAATTGAGGATATTTTTTAAAGACAACAGCGAACAAGTGGGATGATGTCAAACCCAAAACCAACCTTCCTGACCAGCAGAGCTTATTTCATTAACTTACAATCTTGTCTATCAATATTTCTCTCACAACAATGTCCGACAGCATAACAAATGCACTTTACTTTCTTTGAAAACAACCTTCGGGCTACAGAAATCATACCAAGATGTTTTGGAGACAGAACAATACAATCTTATCTGTGCTGAATGGCGTTTTTACATTTTATATGCTTTATTTTATGTATTTTAACTGGTTTATTTAACTTAAGCCAACCTGTCCTTCACCTCAATACTTCATTTTCCACCTGATTTTTGTAACTCTGACACGCTATGAACTTTAGAATCTTGCCTTAAAACTGTCATCCTCGTCCTCGTAATTTTTGCTATGCTCTTTTAATTTTATGGTTATTTTATAATTCTTATGCATTTGTATTGGTTTTAGATAGTTTTTTTTAGAATCATTCCACTGTTTTTACTTTTTAGAATAATATTCCTAAGGGTCACGTGCTGATTCTAAGCAACAGGCAGAGTGAGGGGGAAGCGTCTCACCGACAGCGAGGGATCGTGGGTAGTGTAGGTGGCCCAGCGTTCATTTTCCAGCTCCTCCATCACCTGCAGCATGCACAGAGAGAGGGTCAGGTTTATAAAGCAAGCAGGGACACACACACACACACACATGTAGCACCCAATAATTCCTACTTAATTTAAAAAGTCAGGCAGCGGGGTGATGCCACATGCACACAGACATCGTACGTGTTTTTCCCACCTCTGACGTAGATCACCAACCTGGTTCATTGCACTCTTCAGCCAGCTATCCACAGCCACTCCAACTTGCCGTAAAAGGTCCAATCGAGCCTCGGCTTTCAACTTTATCGTCTTTGGAGAGAGAGAAGGTATAAGAGGGGTTAAAACGTGTTTCATTTTCTGCTAATTTATTTGTCGTTTCGCATAAAAACTTTTATTTTTAAGTGAGTCTGTGGTAGCGGTCCTCCGGAGCGCGTTTCAAAAAGGGAACTAAAAGTGAGTAATGAATAAAATTAAAGGAGCGTATTTGTTCTTGATATGAGCAGGTAAATAAGATTATCTGCCAATGGAATATGATTTTTGCACTTCAAACAGGAACAACTCATCTCCCATTATCTTATTTCAAGTGTAGTATACCTAATTATCTTATTTTAGGGGTCAAAATACTCATTCCATTGGCGGATAATCTTATTCACCTGTTAAAATCAAGGGCAAATGCACTCATCTCGAGAAAATTTTACTTATTTAATTTTCGTTTTTGAAGTGTGGAAGTTGTGAATTTATTTTACTACTCAAAAGTGATGAATCTGGTGACCTTTTACATCACATTGTTAAAACTTGCTACAGTTTCTTTTAATTTTAATGTGCTGTAAACACGGAGAGCTCTAAAAATTTGGGGATTTGAAAAAAGCTACAAGAACCAGCAGGTTGATCTCCGATATCCACATGCAGGAGGCTCTTCCATATCTGATTTTGTTCGCCTCTGTTTAGGCTTCTCTCACCTGTGTTTTATCAATTTACTCTTCTGTTTCCAGCCTCTTTCCTCTCCCAGCAGTGCTGACAAGGCAGAGTGAGGGCTGATAGGCCCATCGCACGGGGGACTTGAGTCCGACTCATTTACTTTAGTCAATAGAGACATGTTCCACTGAAGTGCATTACGTTTTTCTGTTAGCAGCAATAAATACCAGATGAAAATGACTTAACTTGGCGCACTCTACTGGACTCCAACATACAAAATTGATAAGAAAAGTTGAATCACTGGCTCTTACACCGCCGTTTCAGGAGTGCATCATTAGCATAGGTCAATAGAAGCAGCCAGCGGTGGGCGTGATCGCTGGTGGGCAGACGGCATCAGTTCAGACAATCAGTCTGGCTGAGGAGCTGTAATCGATACTATTATCACTGAAGGAAAGTGGAAAACTAGATGGAAAGATAGACCATCAGAGAGCGGCTGCAGGAGGAAAACACGGCCGAAAACAATACATCTTAAGGGACAGAGATGTCAGGAAGGAGGACGGTAAAAGAGTGCAGGGGGTTTCAAAACCTGCTAGGAAAAACAAAAAAAATGTATAAAGTTACATTAACCTAGAAAGTGGCAGATGCTTTTTGTAAGTAATGAAGTTTGTACATATAGGCACTGGTGTCCTACATTATAAAAATATGTAGTGCTGTGATGAAAAGAAGTAACGTCACGTTTTTGATTGGTGGCAAAACGAGTTTTCAGCCAATATGGGTTTGGTTTGCTTGAGCTAAAATTGGATTTCAGGGCCTGACCCTATTTGGCATCAATATTTAACTAAGGACAGATTGTTTTGTGGGGGCCCGAACTTACAAGGATAGGTTTCTCCTACTCACCCAACCCCTAGAAGAGGGAGCAAAAGCACCAAATATGCTGATGAATCATCCATGTCAGGTTTGTTTAACGCAGACCCCATTCAGACCAGACTGAGACCACACCATGACAAAAATAAGCCGGAAAATGGATGGACTCTGCTGGGTCTTCAAGAGGTTTTCTGGAGTGAATCAAAATGCAGAGTGCTTCCTAATAGGGGATGATAAAACTAATAAAAATGGTGATAAGAGTCTGGTCCTTAACAGTAAGGCTGAAATCGATAGTGGACGTGCAGAAACCAGAATATTTCTATGGAAACCACAGATTGTGAAGAAAAATCCTGGATGTAATTTTACTAGGACGGCCAGAAAAGCAGCAGGCAGAACCGTTTACGTCGGGCTCACGCTGACCACAGAGCGAGTTATGATCCCGATCCAGTGCGACTTCTCTGCAACCCCACTCCCTGCTTCTAGGGAAACAACGGCCAGCTGCGGCTCCGACTGCGGAAACGCCGCTCACGAGAACAGAAGTTCAAGTGGTCCTTTCTGTTGCTGCCCCTCCTAAATGATTAAAAAATAGCTATGGTGTTTGTTTTTTAGGGCAAAACTCGTTATCCACGCGTAATCCAACAACTCCTCTGTTTCCCCGTGTTTCTGTGTTGCCGTTTTGTTTACACTAGTTAAATTAGCGTAAGTTGGTGGGTTGATTTTACTCTGAAATTTACTGGAACTTTCTCCTGTCTAGCGCTCGACTTTTCCTGCTTGGTTCATGAAATTCAGGAGCTCAACCCGGTGGGCTACAGCGGCGTCCGGCCAAACTTCCTTCTTGGGGAATTTGTGCAGGGCCGCACGGCCTCGCTAACCGCCGCGGCTGATGTGAGGGTACACAAGGATTGTAATGATTTGGGTTCGCCCGCACCGAGTCTGCACAGCAATCAGTGTGAGCCCAGCGTTAGGTGAAGATCAACTGTGTCGTTTTTTTTCCCCTGGTTGCCTTGAATTGAATGTTTAAATTTGACAAACTGCAGCAGTGTTTGAATGAGGTCTAAACTTACTGTTTGTCCTCAAGATTTAAATTTAAGACAATACACCTACATAAATCTCATATGTTTATAGGTTGCTTTTCACACATTAAATCTTGTTGATCATGCAACCAGATTGTGATCGTTTGTTCGGCTTTCCAGTAGTTTTAGAGAAAAATATTTTTTTATAGACTTTAATAACTAACAAATGGATAAAATATGAAACACATCCAGAAGATTTTGTACATAGCTGCATATTCTTTTAGTACTGATTGTGTGAGAAAACAGAGGGTCCTTTTAAAGAACACCGTACTACCGAGCAAAATTTCCTTAAACATCGACATAGTTTTATTTACTGTAGTTGATTTTTGGTTTTATTTCCACTTCTCTACAGTTGAAACTATTGCTGAGTCTTTCTCTGTTGATGAAGGATACACCAGATTGGCTTTTTTAAAAGTATTAAAATAAACAGGTGATCAGAAAGCCCTGGATAGTGTGTGAAATATGAAACATTCAATACTCCTACTGATACTTTTGCACCATGTTTTCCCTCAAATATCAGAAATGTTATTTAGTCTAATAGTGCATATAACGTATTTGTGAAACTAGGGCTGGATGATGTAGAAAAAATAGCATATCGATAAAATACAAATCATATTGATCGATATCGATAATTATCAACACATTTAAAGCATATATTTTAAGTGCAGCCCTGGCCATTTTATGCTGTTGTTTAACGACCTATTTTAGGTACAGAACACACAAACACTGAATTCAAACTCAACCCTTTATTCAACCAACCTTTTACCAAAACTACAAGTTTTTAAAAAAGAAAAAAATAATGTGTGCTCTCTGAACTCTTTGAAGGGGGCGGGGCTTGGTGATGGGGTGTTCCTGGGTCTGCGTTGTGATTGGTTGGGAGGATGTAACGACTGTAGTATTAACCTACATGAAAGGCTAGAATGCAAAAGGAAGGAAAACTGTTATTCTACTGAACTTTTTATTGACCCTTTTTTTTCTATCATCGATATACGTCTATCGATTGATATATATTGTTATTGAATTATCGCCCAGCCCTATGTCAAACATGTACATACATAAAAAACATTAACATGCCCAAAGTTTAGTACAAGGACTCCCGACGGTGGCTTTTTGCAGAAGCTGGCTTGTCAAATTTTGCTTCAGATGAAACAGCAACCAAACTGTTATAAAAGGACTAAAACTCAGCTTCCAGTTTCATCCACAAGTTTACATACACTCAGCGCGGTCAGGTTATCATGTTAACTTAGGCTTGCAAGGATTTAGATCATCTAAATGTGTCACATTATTTATCCTCCAAACAAAACCGTCATCACTCGAGACAGAGTCTTAGCTATTTGAACATTGCACCAGCTGTCAAGCACGGTGATGATAGCATCATGCCTTGGGACTGGTTTACCGTCAATAGTACTAATACATCAGACAAAAAAGATGGAATGTCAAAGGCAACGGATTAACTCATATTTATTCAACTTCACATCAAATCTACTCTTTGACGGTTGTAACTTGGACACAACAGCGCAATGATCCCAAAACAGACATATAATCCGGCTTTGTACTGGATAAAGCAGGCCTTAGCTCCTGGAACGGCCCCAGAAATATCTCCTGTTGCCAAATTCATGCTGTATGATCTATAAGCCCAACCAAATCATAGAATTCCTATACTTTTTTTTCTTTACAAAAGAATAAATCCTATACTTTCCTAGACTTCTAATTCTAATATCTTTCTCCGATTTTTATAGGTGTCTGAACATGAGGCCAAAATATTCACCAGAACTGCTTAAATAGTAGTTTTATCTGTCCACAAATCACAAGACAACACAGTGCTGAAGCTTCAGATTTTCAGTGTGCTACAGAATCCTTTCACATTTTTAGCAGCTGGACAAACTTAAACCAGCTCTTTTTCAAAATATGTAACTCTGGTATTTGTTAAAGTAAACTGAAATATCCATTAATAAAAAAAAAATGTAATGAAAAATCTGTTGCCTTGAATTTAAATTTGCGTTAAGACATAACAGATAGTGAAATGACCCTTTGATGATTTCAGATTTTATTCTGGATTCAGGCAGTAATAAAAACACACTTATTTTTACTTATTTCAGATTTATTTACATAGGCAAATATAATTTCATCTCATCATCAAGAGCCACTCTATTAAAATATATAATTTTAATCAATGTATTTTATATACTTTGTATATCAATGCATGAGATTTTTGTCCTTTAAAAACATTAATGAGGTCTAAAAAAGTCTGGAACATTAAACATTTTTCCATACTTAATTTTTTGATTTCCATAGTTTTTCTTAGTCTGGAATATGATCAAAGAAATGTCCATATATTTCGACACTGCATAGGAACCCTCAACCCAACAATTTATCAGTTCTGCTGAGACAATTGGTCTAATATCTAGCCAGAATTACAACAGAACCTTATTTATTAGCAATGAAAAACTATGGTTGAGGTGTAACTTCACACGGGACAATTAACCAAACATCACCGATGGTGCATGTTAAATATTTAGGCCTATATGGAAAATTTCCATCCTGTGAAGATTAGAGGAAATCCGCAAAAAACTCAAAATGATTGCAATAAATCCATTAAGGTCCCAAATTAATAGAAGATAATTGCCTATGATGAGGACAAGTAATCCTCTGACTGGAAGTGGATGTCTCTATATTTCCAACAAAGAGCCAACATCAGTGTGGAAGAGCCTTAGAGAGATTAATAAGGGACCTCGGTTAAATGCAGGGAGGGGCAATCACTATCCAAATGCTGCTGCAATTGAATCTAAGTAATGTCTTTTGTCCTGCTTTTATGACTACGAAATGAGAACTCAGTGATTAGCTCATCTGTATGAAATGAGCACATCAAATATTTAGAGACCAAGTCGAGGAAGAAATGATCTCCTGCCAGAGCAAAAGAGCTAAAGTCTGACTTTAGACATGCATATGGGAGCAGAAAGAAAGGTGTAAGGAAGGTGATGTGGGCGTGTGTGGGTACTTTGTAATAAAGTGGTTCAATAATTTTACAGTAGAGTAAGATAACAACTCATGACTGCCACTAATTTATCATTTAGAGACCAGATTGATCACTATGCAACAATAAAAAAGGGAAATTTAGGCATGAATGAACTTTTGAACATGCAAATAGCATTATAAAGAGGCAAATAATGGGCTCTATAAGGCTAAAAAGAAGTCAGAACACCAGACATTTGGACCTTGAGGAGTTGGAAAATGAGCAGAAAGAAACTAGTTGAAAAGATAGAAGATGACACTGTGTCCTCATTAACAGCGAGACATGTCTCATCTCCCAGGATTAATGCATAAATAATTGATTTTCCTGCAGAAGGAAAAAGACGCGAGTCTAAGAAAGAGACTGCCATGACCCTGAATGTTCAGATGCGTTCATCCAACTTTTTTAGCACAGGCATTTGATTTCTTTTCATTCACTTTAAGTTTCTCCTAATGAACTGAATGTGCAGCAGGACAATCACACGGATCACTGTTTTTGGCTTTTGTCCGGGCGATCAGGAGGATTAAACCAAGTGATTTGTCAACTGTTCTGAAGGATGCCACCATCTTAGCATCCATATGTTCAAAGGCTAGTTAGCAGGTGGCAGCAACGCGTGAGCAGAACGCTTACTTGCAGCGGGAGGAACAGAGCTAACTGGAGAACATTTGCTTAATTTTTACAGCCTGTAAATTCAAACTAAACGGCTAAATACTGTTTTGTACTATAATCTTGCCAGTATTCATTAACCAATTATGCTCTTTAGGGAAGAGCGTTGAACAGTTTGTTGATTGCATCTTTGCTGGCATTGTGGGCAGATCAAATCCTCTGTGACAGGCCAGCTCAGAAGAAATGTTCCTATAAATACACAATACGCTGAGGCCTGCCTTAGTCAATAGGAAGAGAAAAAAACAAAACAAATCTGGAATAAGCAGAATATAATGTCAGTTGAGTTACAGACCTCAGCTTTGCGCATTATCTCTTTGGTGTCTTCGATCTTCAGCTCCAGATCTAGTCTGCCCTGCTCAGTGGGAGGCAGGCCATGACCCTCACACTCCTCCAGAGACTAAAAGCAAGACATCTTCATTAGAAGTGTGTGTGTGTGTGCGCACCTACATGGAAACAGACATGGCTGGGTTTAATATTTGCATGCTTTCCAGCGTTTCGCCCTTACTCGCTTGCAGTGGATGATGTTCTTGTGCTCTCTGGCCACTCTGGTTGCCCATTTTCTGGCCTCTTTGTTCAGACTGTGCTCCTCCGTCGTTCCCGACTCCGACTCCAGCTGACGGCTCTAACATACACAACCACATAAAAGAAACAGGCACAGGTAAACACGCACGTATCCAGCCCCTGACGCGTAAACACAGATAAGTGCGACGTCGATGTTGCAGTTTGTGGGAAAAGAATTTAGACCCGCTGGACTTTTTCCACATTTTGTCGCATTATAACCACAGACAAACGTCAATGTGTTTTACTGGGATGTTGTGTGAAGAAGCAACACGCTGCAGTGCACAGTGGTGAAGTGGATGAAAAATCAACGGGTCTTACAAATAAAAATCTGAATAAGTGTGGCATGCGTTTGTATTCAGACCCCTAAATAACATCCAGTGGAGGGCGATGGCCTTCACAGGTCCCCATAATCCAACAGTTTACTGAGACTTGTGAAGCAAAACCAGGTATGTAGAGAAGGCCGAGTAAACTCTGGAGGAGATGCAGAGATGTGCAGCTCAGGTGAGAACATCTGTTAATAGAACGGGTATTCAGGGTTTCCCCCACTGTTATAAGCCAGGCAGGCCGCCAGGCATTACACTCCCTCTCGCCAGGCTAAGCATCATTTACCTGTTTTAAATATGTTTCTATACACCAATAGCAGTGATACCAAAGATGGTATATAGTAGGGAGGCTTGTCAAAATAACAGACGTCTTGATATGTGAGAGCAAGAAAAAGGTCAGTAAACCTGTTGCATCTGTGACGGTTTAGTAGTAAACTTTCCAGACAACATAAGCTAACGCTAGCTGATGTTAGCTTCACGGTCCGCGCTCCCAGATCCGACTCAAGACTGGAACGAAGGTTCACCTTCAAGCAGGAGCTGCAGTGACGTGGCTTACATCCATCCAAGCATATTCATGTGTGAAAATGGCCCAGTCAAAGTCCAGGCGTAAAACTAATTGTTAAAAATCTTTGTTCACAGCTGGAGCCTGATTCAGCCTGGGCTATGTTGCAAAGACGAATTGGCAGAAACATCGGTCTCCAGATGTGCCGAGCAGCTGGAGAAATGGAGTTAAAGGTGGCTTTACTAAGTACTGGTCAGAGGAAAATATGCACACCACATATTTCAGATTTTTTATTTTAAAAACGTTGAACATCGGGTATCTTTCCCCTTCCACTTCAAAACGATGCATTACTTTGTGTTGGTCTAGCACACCAAACCTCGCTAAAGCACACACAAAAGTGAAAAACGTCAACAGGTTTGAGTTCTGTAATTTTGCACTGCAGATGCTCAAGGCATGTGATTATGTTGGGGCTGTGAGTTAAGCTGAGAGCGAATGTTTCCTTCTCAAATAATTAATTCAGCATGTGTTGCAAAGCTCGGTTGTTATCCTCGCAGATCAAAATCATTGCTATTAAAACCGTGTGTGGGAGACTGACAGTGTGCATTTGTGCGCACGGCAACAAGGGAAGAGAGCAGGAGGTGAGTAGAAACAGTCCAGTTCTCTTTAGATGCTGCTCTGATCTGTTTTTGACAAACAAAATAATAAAAATAGATTTGCCCAACTACAACCTGTCTGTCTACATCGATTGCCACTGACAAAAAAAGCAGCAAAACTAGTAAATTTAGATAAATATAGTCTAAAAGAAATGTGGTCCCAGTATGTGCAAACAAAAGGAAAATAAATATAACACAAGAAATGGCATTAACTCTGAAAGTGGAAACAAATTAACAGCCCACCACACCAAACCGAGCCTGAGGATGCAGATATTCATGATGCCAAGTGTTCATAAACTGGATAAGATGGGCTTCCCATAATGCTTTGATAAACACGCGTCAAGCTCTTGTACAGAATATTCTAACCGCGTCTTTTCATGCGAGTCATACCTATTAATTAAGTGCTGATTCAGTAACACTGGGGCATTAATCTGGCTAAGTATAGCTGTGAAGCTGAAAGTATTACACAGGAGATTTACAGCTTAATTACATTTGGGCGCTGGAGATTCGCGGGGAGTTAAGGGAGCGAAGCAGATCTCTAGATCAAAACAGCGGCTGAGATAAAATGCCACGGAAAGAGGGTCAGCTCATTTGTTCCTTGCCAGAGTGCTAAAATTATTGGGGCAGTTCTGTAAGCTTTCTGAATGCAGTAAAAAAATAAATAAAACTTTATGTTGGCGTAGAAAATATTTAAGGGTCCTCCTGGAGGAGAGAGCTGCTTTAAAGCCCTCATTCGTTGCCACTTTGAGAATAACTTCTGAGGGGAGGTGGTTCACTCCTATAAAGTTTCTATTTGGATACTAAATGATTTATGTTCAAATGTCAAACATATAGTTGAAAGGCTCCCGATAAATAAGAATAGAAGTAACATTTATTGGCACCACTAAAAAAAATAAATAGGTAAATGTATATTTTATTACAGTTTTTTGCATGATCACAAGGCTTATGTTGCTGCAGCTTTACTTCCTGCTCAGTTCAACATGGATCCAGCCTTGTTTGTCACAGTTCAAGTTGTTTTCTTTTTTAAATTGTTTGTTTAAAATTAATCACAGAAGATTTTCCTAAGAAGATGGAGACATCTGGCCGCAGATGCTTTAAAAACGGTCTTGTATTAAAACAGTATGTGTGCAGTCACATTCAATAAATTGGAATATTATCAAAAAGCAAGTTTGGTTCAGAAACCCAGTTAACTAAAGAAAACACATTATTTAGATGAATTACTCACAGGCTGAGGCTTTAAATCCCTTATTTCTGTTAATAACAATGTTTTTTTTTTTTGCTTTCATTTAATGGAAACATGGCATTTAAGATTAAAATATGCCATCAAACCGATAAAAAAATACATTTTTAATACAGAAATGTCGGCTTAGTCAAAAGTATGTTTAAAACTTGCTTAAAGGTTGTTATTCTGAAAAAGTACTTTTAATCTGAGAAATGAGCCTCATTGGAACCCATATTCTGATTAAATGAATATGATTGCTGACTGTTGCTGCCTGTCCTGTCTTAGTTTATGCTGCTTTCTGTTTAGAAACTGATTTTTAATTGTATTTATTTATTTTGCTGAAAAAAGGTTAGAAAAATTTGACTATTGAAATGGGCAAACTTTAGAGAAGTAGCCTTTATTTCTTACTCTAACAAGTTCCTAACTAATGAGGACACGCATGGGGACTTCTGAACGGCATGTTCTCTTGTGTTTTCCATTTTTAAGAGCGAACGAGAGAAATGGGCCTCTGTGTCAGGTCATATCCCTGACAAAGGGACTTTATAGGATCGTTACATTTGATAGGAAAAGACGGGGGATGCCATTCATTTTTCCAAAAACACTGAATTATCTTCAAATATTAAATTTACTCAAATGAAAGGTTGGACTTTTACTTATTCTTTTCAATGTCAGATTATACAGCTACAATACAAGATACATTTATTTTACGGTATTTTACACTTCTTTACACATCCATGTCCAGGACACCATAACTAGCTGTCCATTTAGAAATTAAAAATAACAATTCTAATTACGCTGCACTTCCATTAAATAAACCTCAGTTGTCATAATAACAGTCATTTGGATTACTGCAGAGGAAAAACATCGGTTACAGAGGCAGGAACGCACCGGGTCAAACAGTACTTGTGTGTTAATAGGCAGTATGGAATCTGCTGACTCGGCCTCTGATTTAAAAGCGTAAACATTCATCAGAGATTTTTGGTGTTGACTCTTGCTGCACGTCATCCTGTCATCCTGAGCATGTGCTCCCTGAAAGCCAATTAAATCACGTTCTGGGTAAACAGCGGCCCCAAATAGAACGAGTTTATGGAAAGCCGCAGTAATAAGTGACTACACCATTTTTTTTTAAACGCTACAGTTGCAGATAAATAGTCTTGTACCGTTCTGCCCCAAAGAAAAGAATGTCTCACAACAGCTGGTGGAGATGTAGTGCAGACACACGTAATTTATCGTAATGAAAAAGACATGCATCACACTTAAGTCAGGGCAGCATCGTTCCCTATAAGAGCTGTTTTAATGGATTCCTTTTAAAGCAAATGGGGCCCGAGACTCCAGAGTGTCTGCTGTAGAGTAAGGAGCTGTGTTAGTCTGATGGCTGTTTTCTTATCTCTACATTGAAAAATGCTGGACCACAGCACCAACGAAGATTGGGATTTTAGGTCAAAAAATATATACCCTTTGATTTATGCCGTTCCTTTAAGAACCGATGGAATATATATATTATATATAGTGTTATTCCATTTAAATGTTATGTGCATTTAGGTATGTATAATGTTAAGGTATGTCTAATAAGTAAATGCTTCTGAGTATCTACATACTGTATGTAGGAAGGGGATGTTGCAAATATTCCTTGTAAGCTTGTCGCTTGCATCCTGCCATGTTTAAAATGTCTCAACGTCTTCTTTCGGCTTTTCACTTTCAGGCGTCGCCGCAGCGAGGCATCTTTCTCCATCTGCTGCATCTTATTCTCTCACGCCAACTACCTTCATGTCTATCCATAATTCTCCTCTTTGCTCTTCATGTAGTCTTCAGCATCCTTCTACTGACGTACTCAGCATCCCTCCTCTGTACATGTCCCAACCATCTCAGTCTGGCCTCTCTGGCTTACCTTCCCTTTCATTCTCGCTGATACTCTTTTATGAGACAACCCACCTGACACTTTTCTCCACCCGTTCCAACCTGCTTGGACACGGTTCTTCACTTCATTTCCACACTAAGTGTTGATGTTGACTGTTGACCCTACGCACTTAAAATCCTCCACCTTCTTTATTTCCCCCACCTTCATTCCTCTCCTTTCCAGGGCAGACCTTCGTCTCTCTCTAGATTTGCCTCCACCTGTTCCCTCCGCTCATCGCAGATAACAACATTTCAACATGTAGTAATTCCAAAGCTCTTGCTCCCGGTTTTGTAGTCGAGAACATTACTCTGACCTTTTTGGTCTGGCTGCAGCTGATATGTTCTGAATCTTTCTGTTTATTATTTGAAAACACAGAAAGGTTTAAAAAAAAAAAAAAACTTCAAACTTCCCAAACAGTTTTTCCTCTCTTACATTCAACATTGGGTGGATTTCAATGAGGTTCAATACAGAATCTAACACCCAGAGGAAGAACAGAAAGGAATAAAAAAACACAAAGAGAGAGATCCTTTTTTTTAAACGACCATTTTTTAAGCCAAACACTTGAAAGAATATGCAAGAAAAAAACAATACACTGAAAATATGATTTACTTCACTCTATATATTAGTTATTTTATTGTAATAACTAAAGGGAAAGACGCAGATAAAAATTCCTGGTTATACGGCAAAGTTTTTATCAAAGCCTATGTGGCAACATTATAGCGGTGAGAATCAACGGCCGCTCCAGTGATTCAGTGACGGGATCTTATTTTTTGTTGTTAAACAATGCTTAGCATTAAAGACTCAGGAAACAGTGACACAGGGATTTATTGTCTGATAGTAAGGTGGTATCTAAATGTGTTTCACTGTTAACACTGTCTCAGTAAAGAGGGTTTTAGTAGCAGGTCAAAAACATGTCTGGGAGCAGATAGTTTTGGTGCTATCCCTTTAAATCTAGAGGACTCACTTCACACCTCGCCCCCCTCCAGGTCGTTCAGCCATTTTTGTAGTACGCTGGGGGACGGTGTAATGAACAACAGTTACTGTAAATAAAGCATAACAACCGAACATTTTCACTTAGCCCCTTGCAGTTTTGGCATCCTTCAGCTACAAAATCGCTACGAGAAATAAAAATGGTGGATTTGTGAAATTCTTCCAACTTTCCAACTTAAACTATCAGTTTAAAACACACTATAGCTTTCTGTTAATTTTATGTGAAACAGATTTTAAACTGACATCTGCTTACAGACATCTGTGGAGCAGGAGGGAATGAATCATCAATTCAATGTAACATTTTAGAGTTTTAAAGCGTTCATATTGTGATGCACAATAAAAAAACAACCACAATCCTTCAAAATCCTTTTGTCAGAAATGGCGCGCTGTTCCTATGTGTGGTTTATGGTTCTTTGGGTCACATCCGTCAGATTTTATTGGCAGAAAAAAAAAAGTGATTAATGTTATGAACCTCCTCTGAATTGAAAGTGATTATAATACAGTTTAACGGCGTGAGAACGCCTGATTAGAATCCCGACCGCAGCTTCTTCTCCTCTTCTCTCACCTCCAGGGTGAAAAGCTTGAGTCAGTGAAATTATTTTAAAACGTGTTAAGGTTACACCTTCCCATGGAGTTTTAAGTGCTGGTTTCCGCTGTGCCGGAATCATCAATTGTTGCTTCACTGCTGAAAATCCTGGCTTTTCATTTTGCTGTGGGGTTTTTCCTCCTACTCTAAGCTGCTGGGTGAGACACCAGAGTTACCGGCAGGTGTTCGCAGAGATCACGGCCCTGTCTTGGACCTCACATGTGCCGACCGTAGCAGAGCGAGCAGAGTAGTCGTCTTGCAATTGAAAGGTTGCCTACCTACCAATCTGCACGTTGATGTTTGAATGCGTTTGTGAGCGCCACTGGGAGAATGTGGCTCTAGTGTAAAGCGCTTTGAGCGGTCGGCATGACGAGAAAAGTGCAAGATAAGTTCAGTCTAAACGCAAAAACTAAAGTTCCTGGAAAATTAGTTTTAGCAGAGAAACATCCTGGGTTTTATAATTGCATCTCACCTTAGGATGCTAAACGTCTGTCACAGCAGAAGCATCGTGATGAGAAACAGAAAACTGTGTGTTTATCCCAACTGCGTGACTTCCTGATATTGTGCAGCCTTACAACATTGAAGAACGACGGTTCTAAATGATTTAAAGTGCTAATGTAAAAGCATCGCTTACCAGCTTCGGCACAGCGGTTGGTTTTGTACGTCCACGATAGATAAAAGGAAGTTAATAATCATTCAGGTCGTCAGAAAAGGCACTTGAAGGCACAACGGTTTGCCTATTAATGGAGTGCATTTTATGATTTATAGCAAAACTGGTTAAAGACAGCAGCCAATTAAACCTTTTGTAGACCGGCAACCTTTTTGAGCAAAATATTGCCACGGTATAAAGATCACAGGTAGAACTTTCTGCGGCAAAACCAGCACTATTCAAATAAAATCCCTACAAACACCTAAAGTTAACAGATTGCTCTAAAAACGGCAGGCTGTCTATTGAGCCATGCTTTATATAGAAGATACCTCAAAATTTTTCTTGGTGCAAAAAACAATAACAATATGTTTTGAGAAAATAAACCTTGGAGGGGATTTGTATTTGAGCCATAATTTGCTGTGATCTGTGCCAAGGAGGAAAATCACTTGAAGTCGCCGGAGGAGCTTTTAGCAAAGCTTTGGTCGACGACCACAGGTTCCCTCAAATTACTCGTTCAAGTAAATATCAAACACAGCAGGCAGGTATCATCAGGATGGAGTGAATGGTTTGTGTCAGGGATGAGGATGGGAATGCTAGCAACGGTTCAAACTACCTGTGCCAGGGTCATTCTCATGGCACTGACGGGCGACGGCTCAATGTCCACCAGCTGCGGCACCGAGCTCAGAGTCTGCGGCGCGCTCCCACACAGATGCACGCGCAGGCACGGGAGGAATCCACAACCCCACCCGCAAACGCACAAGAGCGGCAGTGAACGCACACGGGCATACACAGAGAGGGAGGGGTTAATGTGGGGAAAACAGATTCAGGGAAAAGTGTTAGAAAAATGGTGAAGAACAGCGAGATACAAGGCAGGATTAAAGCACTGTTACGCAGAAATGCAGCTCCTTGTCAAAAGTTTTTTTATCATTTCGCTTCGTTACGACCACAAACATCATCTTATTTTTATTGGGATTTCACCCGATTGCCCAAAGCAGCGCATGATGGAGAAGAAGGAGAATGAGGCACGGTTTACAACAGCTTTGACTAAGCAAAAATCTAAAGAGATTTATTTCTCTTCAACCCACTTTGATACCCTTTGATAAAATCCACTGCGACCAATTGTCTTCAAACGTCACCTAATTAGTACATAAGGTTCACATACAGCTGATACATGAAGGCCTCCGAGGTTTATAAGAGGTGAGAAATAGTTGTACGGATGGAGTACGGCATGACTACAAACCTGGTCAGACATGGCCGCCCGCCTCAACTCACAGGGCGGGGAGGGACAGGAACGCTAACACTGCACATGACCCAGGAAGCACCATTCCCACGGCAAAGCACGGTGGGGACAGCGTCATGCTGTGGGGTTGCTTTTCTTTAGCAAGGAAAGGGAAGCTGCTCAGAGTTTGTGGAAGGATGAATGGAGGTAAATCAAAGGAGACAACTTGTTAGAGGCTGTGAAAACATACAGCCAAAGGTACAAGCAGGTCTAGACCAAAACTAAATTGAGAATCTGCACCAAAGCTTGAAAACTCATGTTCCTTGACATTCTCCATCCTTGAGCCATCTCGCAATAAACAGCAGGCAATCATTTTATTCTCCTGATCTCCAAAGTTGGTAAATACATATCCTCAAAATCTGAGGGTGTAATCGCAGCCAAAGGTGCTTCAATCAGAGTATTTTAGGGGGCTGGATTTAATCTCGCACCACATTCTTGAAAGGTTTATCTTTTGAAAAATTCCACTTCCCAATTATGCACTACTTTCTGTCGGTCCGGCGCATTAAATCCCTGTAAAATACAATAATGTTTGTGGTTTTAACATGGAAAAAGGGATGAATGTGAATAATTTTGGTGAGGCAGTGTAGAAGGTTTAGACAGGGAAACTGGCAGCGGCACAAGAAGCAGGCGAGAAACACGAGAGCCCAAAGCGACTCATATAGAAGAGAAATAGATACTGCCACTAACGGCGCAGCAGAGGAATTAGAAACTTTGTCCGCAGAAACATTTTTCATTGTTACCATGAAACACTTAACAAGACCCCAGAGGAGTGAGAGCGCACCGCTCCAGATGATTTATTCACAGAAACTCCGATCATTCGACAACATTCCTAAACGTTTTAACGCTCAACGACCAGCCGAATTTAAAATGTACATTTTTAGCCTGCATTGAGAGGAGAAAAAAAAAACCTAAAGATATAAGCTCCCAGTGGACACATCTCATTTAATATTAAAAGTGGAACAAAGAGATGATTCATGTTTCTGCCATGCTGTCGCCAGACGCCAGTTAACTGGATCGCTGCCATCTTAAATCCACTGGAAGAAGAAGACCCAAGCGAGTCTGATTAGAGCCGTCTTTGGTATTATCGCAGTTCTCCGCGATCATCAGAGCAGAGACAAAAACGCAACATTGCAGATGAGGCACGGGTAGGAGGCCCGCCACATTTTGGTGAGCTAAGAGGCAGATTTATGTCAGTCTGAGAGAGAGAGAGAGAGAGTCGGAGTCTGTTGTTTGACACAATATAGAGCAACTGTCCTGCTGCAAACTGGTTTATATACAAACAGTAGAGGAACAACCCTTCATGTGTACAGACATCAACACGGCATAAGTGTGTGCAGCTCACCGTGTCATATTCGCTGGCCTGAAACTGGAAGTCGTGCGCCTTGTGAAACACGGGGTTCTCCTGCATGAACAACTGCTGGTTGAACTCCTGTATTATCTGGGAAAGGAAACACCAGCAGATTATTAATGCTTTACTTCTGCCTATGAGCTAAAGAGACACCACGGAGCGACCTGATGCAACGGCAGTAGATCTACACGGACTGCAGCTCCTGCTTCCCGGCGAGGGAGGAGAGGCCAGACCTTTTTACAGCAGATCACCAATTCAAGGCAAGGTGAGTGATTCACGGCGACACCTTTTTGATTGTCCCCTCAGTGGCATTCATGTAATATCTGTTCAATTTGATGCATGTTCAGGACCAAAAGGTTAGCAATGTGCTGCTAGAGCAAACGAAATCGGAAAATTGTGAAGAAGTTCAATTATTTTGTCACTTTTATCAGAAAATTAAACTTATATATTATATATTACATATTTCAAGCCTTTATTCTTTCATAGTTTTGATGATTACGGCTCACAAATAATTGACCAGAAAATATGAATAAGAATGTTATGTAAAGGTTAAATATTGGAAACTCATTGTGTCATGCAATATTCAAAACACCTGCAAATGTTTCCTGAGCCTTTAAACGGTCTCTCAGTCTGGGTCAGTAGGCGACACCATTATGGGGGAAACTGCTGCCTGCAGCAGAGATAACTGCAGCCTTGAAAGGATTGCGAAGCAAAATCCTTTCAATAATTGGGAGGAGCTTCACAAGAAGTGGACTGAAGCTGGTCGGTGCTTCAAGGGTCACCACACACAGACGAATACCAAACATGGGCTACAAATGTCGCATCCCTCGTGGCAAGGCACTCCTGAACCAGAAACAACGTCTGGAGTGTCTTACCTGGACTAAGGAGAAAAGGAACTAGACTGTTTCTCAGTGGACCAAAGTCCTGTTTTTTTTTTTTAGATGTAAGTAAAGTTTCTATTTCATTTGAAAATGAAGGTCTCAGCGTCGGGACAAGAGTGGAGAGGCACAGAATCCACGCTGCATGAGGTCCAGAGTGAAGTTTCCACAGTCAGGGTCCCGTGTCATCTTTTGGTGATGGGCTACTGGGTTTTCTGAAGTCCAGACAATGCAGCCGTCTACCAGGACACTTTAGAGCCCTCCATGCTTCCTTCTGCTGACAACCTTAATAAAGACATGCTAATTTCATGTCCCAACAGGACCTGCCCACACTGACCAAGGTACCAAAAGCTGGTTGACTGACCATGTAGTCACTGTATCTGATTGGCCATCAAACCGGCCTGAGCTGAACCTCGTAGGCCGGCTGAGAGACACCAGAACCAACAGTACAGATGCCATGAAGGCAGCTATCAAAGCAATCTGGGTTTCCATTACACCTCATCAGAACCACAGGCTGATCGGCTCCATGCCGCGCTGCGTTGATGCATTAATTCATGCAAGAGGAGGCGCGACCAAGTATGGAGCGCATAGAAATGGACATACTTTTCATTAACCTGACATTCCTGTGCAGAATGTCTTTTTTTGTTGAGCTTATGTAATAGTCTGCTTCTCTGGGACACCGGATTTTGGGTTTCCCTTTTCTGTAAGCCATAAACATCGAAATTACAAGAAATAATGGCTTAAAATATTTTTAACTCTATGTGTAATAAATCTATATAATTTATTGGTTTCAATTTCAGAAAAGAGTGACAGCAGATATGGAGGTTTTTCAGATATTTATATTTTTTCATTAGTAGCTGTAAATATCTGGTCACTTTTTTGTTTAATCAGCTAATTCTCCTATAAGAAACTAAGAAGAGCGAGGCCTCTTTCCTACCTCAAGACTATTTTAAGATCATTCTTAAAAATGCAACATATATATTTCAATGTCCCAACGCCTGCTGCAGAGTTTCACTCCTAAGCCACATTACTGTAAACAAGGATAATTAGTTGCTTGCTCTTCAAATATGGTTTATGTGGGTTTATGGGGTGGACACCATTAACCCACTTCAAGTTAAAGTAGAAGTAGCAAGCTGACACCATGACAAAAAAAGGATCCAAAGCATTAGCTGCAGTGTGTTTTACGAACTGTGCTACGACACATGCATTTAGGCTGCGCTTAAATGTGTTTCCACTGAAAGAACTGGGATGTTTTTTTTTACCCTGTTTGGCTGAACTAAAGGTTCCCTCAGTTTATCCTCCTCCACAGTTCAAATCTCCCTTTAACTTTAAATTACAAGAGATTTTGGTATTAAAACGACACATTTAAACCCAGCCACTCATCACAGACTTTTTGCAAAGTGTGCACTCAAAGAAAACGGTAAAGTAGGCGAAATATTTCCCATTATTGTCATTAATTCCACCAGTACATATATTCTAGACACAGTAAGCCTTTCTGGTGCCGCTACAGAGTTATTCTGCTTTCCTTCATCCTGGAGTGAACTTGCAAACTAATGTGACTCACCCTGGAGGATTTTTCTAGAAGGAACTGGAAGGTGCTGTGTGTAGCCTGCGAGGCCTCCAGCTCAGTGCGGCACAGAGCCACCAGGTAGTCTTTCACATGCTCATAGATCCTCCCATCTAAGGCCTGGAGGACAGACGGAGAGAACGACAACAGTGAGAAAAGGGCTCATTCAGCACAATTTTAATGTAATTCCATAACATTGAGCAAAAAAAAATAAGAACATTTTTGTTTGGTCAATTACTTCTTTGCCATAAAAACGCTTCTAATTAACCTCACACCCATGGATAACTCGTCTCTTAAACGGTGCCCGCGTCTTAGCCGGCGAAACAGCGTCGGAGCACAAATGGCTGACTTTGCACGCTGTCCGACCGCGACGTGCGTTTTGAAGTTCGAGTCGAGAAAAGGAGCGAGACAAACAATGCGAAGTGAAGAAAGAGAGACTGAAACCAAGCAGATGTTTTCACTCGACAGCAGCCATTGGCGGTTTGGGAGCACAGTGAGAAAGACGTTTTAATGAGGCATGAGGCTCAACTGATCGGCCAAGGAGAGGGCTGCACGGCCGAACACACACACATCAGACGGAGGGGAAGAGAAGGAGCGGAGCTCATGAGGAGGTGTCAGTAGCACTGTTTGGTGAGATAAAAACATGAAGGGGGGAAATAAGCTTCACGAGACGCGTGTCTTTGTGGATGGAGTCCGCACAGCCGCGGAGGAAGATTGACCACACGCTCTCACACTTCAGCTTTCAAGCATTCAGGCAGAAATGAACAACTTTTCATTTCCCCAAACGCCCTCAGAAGCCTGTTGAAGCTTTTGAAACCCGAGTAAAGTGCTTTTTCTTCCTTTCAAAGAAACACACTAAAATGTGTTAATTGATTTATTTGAAATCGTGGTTGGCACGTTTCACTTTTAATTGTTCCCTTTCCTTTGACGCCGGTGTTCCTGATATCTTCGTAGAGCGCTCTGAGGTGCTTCTTCTGTCAAAAAGGCGCGGTGCAAAACAAGAAGTGCCCCATCAGACGACTACACGTTTGGTATTTGGCACACACACATACCACAGCTTGGTGAAACAATGGGATATTGACAAGGAAATTATGTCATTAAGGGTGGGCAGTTGGCAGAGTTCATTCTGCCTGTTCCTTCATCAGTCTGCTCATTTCCTTCTCCCTCTTTCTTCCCGTCCTCCCCTCCTCTTTTTCTCCATTTACGGTAGTGTTGAAACAAAGTGAGTCAGCTTCCAGAGAAAGCCCCGGCCCAGTACCGCGGCCAGCTGGACCGCCTCTGTGTTTTTAGGCAAATGACTGCATCGGCCCGAACAAAGCAGAGCACACAGGAGAGCAGAGGTGCAGACTGTAGCTGTCAGCACCGGCTTCTACCAGCAGAGGGAGATGTGGAGCATGTTTAGGACGTATATGTTCCAGGTGCAGCCAGGAGCCAAAACCGTCTCTGTTTATGAAAGAAAATTTTGATCTAATCACTTTTAAAAGTGCAGGTTTCACAACTAAAATCCTTCTTTTCTGTCCCACATGCAGCTCACCGTTAAAATTAACGACAGGTGATGGAGTTTTATCTTATTTTGCAGAAGAGACTGGATCTATTCCCACTGCTGCCAGGTTAGCTGTCTGAAAACATTTCAGGTCAGGAAGATTTTTGGTCCTGCTCGATATAAAATGATGTCCCGCCGCCAGGTCCGGCGATGCGGGGAGATAAAATGAAAACATAGCATAGGAAAAAATAGCTACAAATTTCTATAAATAAATATGGTAACCAAAATAAAACAAATTTCTGTACAGAGCCTTGCAAAAGTAGTCTACATTCAGATTGGATGGAGAGCATCTGCGGACAGCTATTATTGTACCTTGTTCCTCTGACTGTGTTTAGGGTTTGTTGTCCTGCGAAATATTTTATAGTCTTTAACAGATTTTTGATCTTGAAAAAAACTGTTATTTGGCCTCATCTGGTCTAACAACTAGCAAACCATCCCCACAGCATGATATTGCCACCACCATGTCTCAGTGTGAGGATTGTGTGCTCAGGTGGTTTTCGGACACACGTGGCATTTGCAAATAGGTCAAAAGGTCAAACTTTGTTCTCATTTGACCAGACTACCTCCTCAACTGCATAAATATGGCTTTTCTGAACAGTGCTTTTCTTTTCCACCTGAGTTGAGGATAGCTGCAACTCCTCCAAAGTTAAAATGGGTCTCTTGGCTGCTTCACTAATTTACACTCTCCTTGCCTGGCTTATCATTTTAGCTGGGCTGCCACAGCTTTGCAGTTGTGGGACCCTCCTCCTGTTTTTGGACGATGACCTGAACAGATGTTAAAAGCTTAGGATATTGCTTTAGAACCTGATTTTGCTTTAAACTTCTTCACAACGTTCTCCCTGATGTTCTGCTGTGTTCCACGGTCTTTGTGAGGCGGTTTGTTCACTAATGTCCCCTAATAAAACTCTGGGGCCTTCATAGAACATCTGGATTTATTTTAAAGCTAAATTATATTAGAGAAAAAGGGGCCAAATACAAAGGCATAGATATTTAGATTTAAATTATTTGCTAACCGGATTTAATTTCCCTTTCATTTTTACACACGAATGTGTGTTGGTCTGTCATAAAAAATCCCCCTAAAATACATTGACGTTTGAGGTTGCAATGTGACAAAATGTGAAAAAAAAAAAAAAGGTTTTAGGGTATGAATATTTCTGCAAGCCACAGTCAAACTCCAATAATCCAAAAGCATTCACGGTGCTGGTCCTCGCTGCACATGCAAGTGATAAAAGAAAGCAGACATGAAGGCCTTGTGGGGTTTGGTAGAGCTTTTCAAAGATGCATTTATTACCGATTTCCGTGTGAAGTTGTCTGAACACCACAAATGAAAAAGCGAGATGAGCAGAGAGCAGGAACAGCTTGCTTCCTCCTAGCAGTGTCCCCCTATTGTCCTAGTGTGTTTGCATGTGCGTATTTGTGTACATGCATATTTCCCCGCAGTTCTGTCCTTCTGTCACTGGGAACTGGGGATCTATTATTCAGGAAGGCCTCACAGTATAGATGCTCGCACAGTACACGCCTGAGGGCCAGTATGTCAGAGAGAAGCTGCAACAAGGACTGAAAGATTCCTTGAAAACTAGAAACAGGTCCTCAGATAAGTTCTGGTTATGGACACAGAACTTATTGCTCAAATCACCTCATCAGTCGTGTAATTTATACGTTTGTTCAGAAACTAGCAGCGAAAAGTGCTTCAGTCTTCTGTGATCAACTTTTACCTTTTTTTTTTCTTTTAACAAAACAACAAACTGATTGTTGTTTAAACGCATGCAAGTCTGTGATTAAATGCAGTGAAGGAAGACATTTTATTTATTTGAAAGTGTTGACTTAATATTAAAACTAAGAGTGAACTACTCGTTAACTTGTTGACCTGATAAGTACTGGTCGGTCTATATTTCCTTTCCAGTTATGGGAAAAGTCATGCTGCCAGCCAAGCAGTGATCTGACAGGAGTGGGCATCAAAATTCCTTATTTTGCAGAATCTTCCCCACGTATGAATTTCAAATGATAAAACTCTCGCAAAGGCTGCAGCTCTCTTTGGAGACTGAAAAACTGTGAAATCATCACATTTTCTGGCACAATTTTTTCCCCCCTAAGACTATTTCTTTCATACTGAAACAGTTGTCTGGTAGTTTGCAGAATTACAATGAAGATCCTTTCCTGAAAAAAAATTGCCCAGTTTGAGTTTGGAACCTGGAAATGTTTTCCCTCGGCTCAATGACCAAGTCCCTCTGGGTTTTCTCCAAATGACAAAGTCAGCAGCAGAAATGTGGATGTGGCAAAACAAACTTGACTCTTTTGTTGCACTTTTTGTTTGTTTCACCTCCATTAAGATTTCCTCTCACATACGTCATGACATGTAGCCAAGGGGTGGGTGATAACCTAATTATATAACTTTCTTTCCACAGAAAAATAATTTTCTCACATTTTTTGCCACAAAAGAAAACATATAACTAGGGTTGGGAATTGATAAGATTTTCACGATTCCGATTCCCTTATTGATTCTGTGAAACGATTCGATTCCTTATCAATTCTCTTATCGATTCTCTTATCGATTCCAATTTGGGGACATTTTTTAACCTCTTAAACAAAAATAGACATGGTATTAAGCATTTAAATTTAAAGTAATACTAATTTAACATTTTAGAGACATATAAAGACAACAAATAAACATTAAAGTACGGTTTATAGGTTGGGTTCTACAATGTTATAAGTATAAAACTCATCTTTAGAACCAATCTCTGCTCAAAATGGTGATCTGCACCTCCTAATCTACTTTCAGCAGTTATCGTCAGTTATTGCAACCGTAAATTGCAGAAAATACGGGCAGATCGGCTCTTTCTGAGTTTACTCTGCTCCTGTCAGGATGCGCTGCAGTGCGTTATGAGGCGGAGGGATATTTCAGCGTCACTTAGTTTAGAGCCCAAACAATCGACTTCACTTTCAGAAACAAGCCCATAAAACTGCAACCCCACAACTCATGAAATTTACAAGCGATTTTAGAAAAAATGAGACCAAAGTCGCATAAAATAAGTGGGCTTCACAACAGTGAGCATTCTATCAAAGTGTGTCATATCACTCCGCCGCTCTGGTCGGTAAACAAATGTTACGGCAAATTCTACATTATAAAAAAGAGAAAAACCCACCGAAAAGTCTCGCTCTCATGTCATCCTGAAGACATTCTTCTGCGAAATGTTGGCTACAGACGACGTGTTTTCTCTCTGGCCAGAAGTTCAATGGCAAGTTGGCAATCCAACAAAAGAGCCCGTGGTGGATCATGAATCGGAAAGTTGAAAAAAATGTTTTTTTTTCACTTTTACCCGATGTATTGGAACATCCAACGGCCATGCACATGGGCATTGTTGCTTCAACAATAGCTCTCATGAATTTCAATGGTGAAGTCCTCTGGAAATCCGAAACAATTGTTGTTGTAGAGCGCAGTGCCTTACCGCGACATTACGTCACAGGATGTGATGTCGGGCAATAATGGCCGCCCCCATACCAGTGAACGAGACGACGATTTATGCTTTTATTTTCTTATTGATTAACGCTAAATTCATTAAATCACCACGAACGTATTAGTTTTAGGTATAGCTAATGATCCACTGATTTTTCCTTGTTGACCGGACTTCTCCTTTAAAATGAAGCCAAACTTTCGATCGCTTTACTCGATGGGGCGGCATTTTTTTTGTTTTGCTTTTCTAGACTTACGCCTGGTCACGTCGTACTTGCTTACTGAATGCCGTGTGCGTAACTTGCGTAAAAAACGTGACGTAAGTCGTGCTGCCCGGCTCTGGTGCTGCCTGGAATCGATAAGAGAATCATTAAGCGAGCTGCCAAACGGTGCCATGGAATTGGAACAACCGGAACCGGTTCTAACAGGAACCCGTTTTCGATTCCCATCCCTACATATAACAGATATTTTGGGACAAGGACGTCCTCCTGAACAAATGTTTTATCTATTTGTATAAAATTTTCTCAAACCTTGTCAAGCACAACCAAGATCAAAAAAGCAAACCTTCCATCTCAAAGTGTTTGATCAAACTACAATAATATATCAATAATATAATATAACAATATATATCAAACGATAGACGTGTGTTGGGATAAAAAAAAAGGGGGTCAATAAAAAGTTTAATGGAACAGTTTTCCTTCGTTTGCATTCTAGCCTTAACCTGACTCCGCCAGATGTATTTCGCTCCGCCTAGCTTCACTCACATACATCTGGGACATCGCCCATAGAGAGTGATTTCTCCAACCAATTTTATGGTCTGGCCAGTCAGGACGCAGGGCTGGAGTTTCATAGATGTGACGCAGAGTTAGAGCAGCATATTTTTCATCATTAATTGAAGAGAATAAAAATAATCCTAGATTTCTCTTTAGTACAGTTGCCAAACTTACTCAGAGCTGCAGCTCTGTTGATCCATCCATTCCCTTAGCTCTTAGTAGTAATGATTTTATGGGATTCTTCATAAATAAAATTGATGCCATTAAAAATAAAATAATTGGCATCCTCCCAAACATGATTACCTCGTCCTCAGTAAGTGAGGCAGCGTTGGAGGAATCTTTAGAACCTGCACAGTGTCTGAACTGTTTAGAAGCAGTAGAGCTTTCTGAGCTATCTAAAATCTTAGCTTCATCTAAACCTTCTACCTGTATGTTGGACCCAATCCCAACCAAGTTGTTTAAGGAGGTATTCCCTTTGATCAGTGGCCCTATTTTGGACATGATTAATCTATCCTTAGTAAATGGATATGTACCACAGGCTTTTAAAGTAGCTGTTATTAAACCTTTACTTAAGAAACCTTCTCTTGATCAAGATGAGCTAGTAAACTACAGACCTATATCTAATCTTCTTTTCTTATCTAAAATTCTTGAGAAAGTAGTTGCTAATAAACTTTGTGAACATTTACAAAGCAATGACCTACTTGAGGAGTTTCAGTCATGCTTCAGAGCTCATCATAGCACTGAAACGGCTCTGCTGAAGGTCACCAATGATATTCATGGCCTCAGATAATGGACTTGTGTCTGTACTTGTCCTGTTAGATCTTAGTGCTGCATTTGATACAGTTGATCACAATATTCTCCTACAAAGACTTGAACATACTATAGGGATTAAGGGGAAAGCATTAGGCTGGTTTAAATCTTATCTGTCGGACAGATTCCAGTTTGTTCATGTTAATAATAAATCTTCCTCAAACTCTAGGGTCACCTGTGGAGTACCACAGGGTTCAGTCCTTGGACCAATTCTCTTTACTATATATATGCTTCCGATCGGCAAAATTATCAGACAGCATGGGATTAATTTCCACTGTTATGTTGATGACACTCAGCTATATCTATCCATAAATCCTGATGAATCCAATCAATTACTTCGACTGCAGTCATGTCTTGATGACATCAAAAGCTGGATGACTTTAAATTTCCTGCATCTAAATTCTGACAAGACCGAAGTTGTAATCTTTGGGCCAGAGTCCTCAAAAAATAAACTTCTTAACCAATCACTTAATCTGGATGGCATTAACTTGGCCTCTGGTAATAAAGTAAAAAACCTTGGTGTTATTTTTGACCAAGACATGTCATTTAAATCCCATATTAAACAGGTTTCCAGAGTTTCCTTTTTTTTACCTCCGGAATATTGCCAAAATTAGAAACATTCTGTCCAGGAGTGATGCTGAAAAACTAGTCCATGCATTTGTTACTTCAAGGCTGGACTATTGTAATTCTTTACTATCAGGAAGTCCACAAAATGCAATTCAAAGCCTTCAGCTGATCCAAAATGCTGCAGCAAGAGTTCTGATGAAAATCAAAAAGCGGGATCATATTTCTCCAATTTTAGCTTCCCTTCATTGGCTTCCTGTTAAATCAAGAATAGAATTTAAAATTCTTCTTCTAACGTATAAAGCCCTTAATAATCAAGCTCCATCATATATCAGAGCTCTGATTACCCCGTATGTTCCTAACAGAGCACTTCGCTCTCAGACTGCAGGTCTGCTGGTGGTTCCTAGAGTCTCTAAAAGTAGAATGGGAGGCAGATCCTTTAGCTATCAGGCTCCTCTGCTGTGGAACCAACTCCCAGTTTTGGTCCGTGAGGCAGACACCCTGTCTACTTTTAAGACTAATCTTAAAACCTTCCTTTTTGACAAAGCTTATAACTAGAGTGGCTCATGTTACTCTGAGCTACCTTTATAGTTTTGCTGCTATAGGCTTAGGCTACTGGAGGACATCAGGGCCTATTTTTCTCACTCTACTGATTTCTACTGTTCTCCAGTCTACTGTTCTCCAGATTTGCATTGCATTACATTGAAATGACTGTTGTCATTTCAGCTTTTAACTTTTTGTTCTCTCTCTTTTTTCTTCATAGTAGGTACACCTGGTCTGACGTTCTGTTGACTGTGAAATCATCCAGGGAGGACAGATCACCACTATTACCATCTAATGTAGAACAGATTACTAGATCAATGTGTGCTTCTGTGCTTTTTGTCTGTCTTGTTGTGTCTCTGCTCTGTCTTCTGTAACCCCCAGTCGGTCGAGGCAGATGACCGTTCATACTGAGTCCGGTTCTGCTAGAGGTTTTTCCTTCCCGCTAACGGGTGTTTTTTCTTTCCACTGTCGCTTCAGATGCTGTGGACGCGTCCCCGTTAGCGGTTAGCGCGAACCATATTAGGAGGCCTTTAGTCCTCAATGCGGTCGGCCCGGGATCGACTCCGACCCGCGGCGCTTTGCCGCCTGTCTTCCCCCCTCTTCCTGTCAGCTCACTGTCAATAAAACGCGTGCCACTGGAGCCGCAAACACATTTTAAAAAAAAAAAAGTTTTTTTTTTCCCTGCGTCGCTCTCATCAGCGTCACGGGTTAGCTTTGGTGTGAGTGGTTGAAATAGCATGTCGATAAAGATGACAGACAAGTGGCTTATCCAATCATATGCAAGAATTTTTGATAAGGCCCAGCCTTCAATAAAGGCAATTCCTATGGCGGTGTCCCAGATGTATGTGAGTGGAGCTAGGCGGAGCGAAATACATCTGGCGGAGTCAGGTTATTCTAGCCTCTCATGAAGGTTGATATTACATCCTCCCAACCAATCACAAACGCAGACCCAGGAACGCTTCGTCACCAAGCTCCGCCCCCTTCAAAGGGTTCAGAGAGCATGCGTTCTTTTGTCTTTTTTAAAAACTTGTAGTTTTGGTAAAACGTTGACTGAATAAAGGGTTGAGTTTGACGTTAGTTTGTGTGTTCTTGATCTAAAAATAGGTCATTAAGCGACAGCATAAAACAACCAGGGCTGTAATTTTTGATAATTATCGATATCCATCAATATGGTCTCTATTTTCTCTATATGCATTTTTCTATATCATCCAGCCCTGGGTCACACTGAAAAAACGTATATTCATTTATACACCAGCTGTGCACTCTTGCTACATAGAACAACAATGAACAGAATGTGACATATACTGTAAATCAGCGGTTTCCAGATTTTCAGGTTCTTAGATACTAAAACACAGTGAGATGGACTATGAGTTGATCCATCCCTTAAAACGACACAAACAGCTTCAACAGCTGCTTTTTTACATGTAAATTAAAAATTCTTATCTTAAATACAGCATGTTTATCATCATCATAACTGTTGTCTATTTTAGTATAAAAAAGGACTGAAAGGACTTTGTTGGTTCTTGAACCGCAGTGAGGACCCAATACTAACTGTGGCAATCACTTATATAGATGATATGATGATTTCTCTACACAGGCTGATTGTCAGTGTATGCTAATCCTTCACGATCTAATACCGTAATTCAAGCTCCGGTAAGTACCTGGATGCAGTGCAGCAGGTCTGTGTGATAGTAGCGGTCGTGATGGGCGTTTGCAGCAGCTAGCGTTAGCAGGTAGTCATTCCTGGCCTGCGTCGCTTTGGAGTTACAATCACTCCTCTTGGCTTTCAACTGAAATAAAGCGAGGAAAGTTTGAAGAACAAAGTTTTTGCCCCCTCACAGATTTCTTTTGCTTTGAATTTTGTTACACATAAACATCAAACAGATCTTAATATCGCACATATGAGAGAAACTGCGTAAAAGCAAAATGCAATTTAAAAAAGGTGCCTTTGGCTCACTAGCACCAAACGAAAAGCTATCAAAACCAAGCTGGCTGTCTTTCACATCACTTGGGAGGAGTTTTGACCCACTCTTTCTTGCAGAATTATTTGTTTCAGTCTCAATAGAGGGCTTTCATCTGAAACATTTAAGTGTGACAATATGTGGATTCACAGGGAAGTAAAGGCAAATATGATGATGATGAGGGTTTAAAGGCTTTAAATCATAGAATGGTGAGGCTCTCTTACCTTCACACTTGCCTTCTGTAAGCTAATTCTCGATTGAAAAAGACCAAGTTTGGATCTGGAAAAACAAAACAGAACAGATAAAGATATTTATTTTACATTTTAACAAATCATTGCTAAGTTAACTAACCTTATCTTAGGAAAGTCAGTCTGACATTCTGTCCATTAACAAATGACAGGATCCATTCCTTGAGGCAGGACGTTGGGGTAAAACTACTCCTACAGCTTTAGGTTTGACCTTTGTAAAGTTTAATCGGCATATTAAACTGAGTCATACTGAAGTAGCCTGATACAGGATAACTACAGATTTACTGATGTGCTGTAAATCACCAGTGAAATATCAGAGAATTCTGTGATGAAATCATTTAAGTGAGGATTTTAAGCATCTGTTCCAGCTTTTTTATAATCTCTTCTTATCTTTGCACCTTAGATTCTGAAACACCCAACTTCTTCCTATTTTTCTCTCTGAAAACACACTGAGAATCTTGCGTTCCTATATTATGGGCACAGCGGTTCTGGCTTTCTACTAAGCGATAAAAGAACGGATCATCCAGTCGATGCAAGCGCTAGCCCGAAGTCGGGACTCAGCACAGGGAAAATGTCACAATAGCTACTGCTACCTAGGGGAGGCAGGAAAACAACACTCATCAGCACTGAGTCATAATCTGGAGCTACGTGTGAGACAGAAAAGCCTCACATGTTCAATTCTTAGAGCAGATGCTCCTCTGCTCAGTTGGCCTTACTGAGAAATCCTGTTAAGCTCAAAAGGCAAAAGAAAATACAAGATATGCGCAACTTATTGTGTGCATCCCTTTTGTTTTGTCTTACATAATCTCTCCCGAGCCTTGGCGAACTTACTTGGCCTCTATGTCGGCCTTCTCTCGTACGGCGTGTGCAACCTGCTCGCAGTCGTAGTATTTTTTCTTGGCTTTCGCCAACTCCTTCACCGACTCCTGCAGCTCTGCTTGAATGCCACTCAGCTGATCAATGGTCTGTGAAGAGCCAGCAAGGAAACAGTTGAGTTGCCATAGAAAGAGTTTAAGCAACGTGAGTCATTTTAAGCTAACCTAAGAGATACGGTGAACAAAGACTGACTCACGCTTCTACACATCCACTCACCTTCTTGAGCTGCTGTTCCTTATAGAGTCTGACGGTCTTGGCCGGTTCAGATATTTGACTCTTGTAGTTGTCACAGACATTTAGTCTCGACTGGCTCACCTGAACGGTTCCCTCTAAGTAGGCCCTCCACACGGCGTACACATTCCTGGTTGGAGACACAAAGAACAGCTGACACTACAAAGAGCATTTTGCACGATGGGGTTCCATTTGGCACAGTGCGACATGTGGCAGCTACTGACATTTGTTCTTCATTAATCAGATGTAGCTTAAATAAACAGATTTTATAGTTCTTGTACTTCTGCTATTGTGGCTCACTGGTGTGGTGAAGTTGGTTTGAGGATGAATGAGCGGCTAGGTTAAAGATTATGATCAACCAAAATCACTAAAGTAATGACAAATGGGATTTTTATGGTCAAACTACTATGAAATATGACATCTGAGAGTCTTTCTTAGAGAGTTGAATTGAACTCAATTTTAGATAACTTTGTTTGTAACATTCAAATATACTGTAAAATGTTGGCTACGTTGATTTTACGAAATTTCCCCCGGCTCGCTTCAACGCATCATCAAATAGGAGGAGCGTCTATCCTCTTGCCGGTTCCTCTGGTATGTTCAACTCACTGTGGCGGACCTTGATTTTACCGCCAGATTTACGGTGCTGTATGTAATGCAGAGAACCGAACAACGTCCACCAGGTCCTCCAGAAACAGATCGGGTTCTGTGAGTACCAATACCGGTGAGGGTATTGGTACTCAAAGAACCCGATGTGCGTCGCTCGAAATGTGTCGTTCGTATCGCCAACCGTTAATTCGCTCCTGATCTTTGTATAGGGACAACATGTAAATCGCTCGCTCCATTCACCCTGCTCGCGTTCGGTGCCAACACACGCGCATAGTCATAAATACTCTTGTCTAGGTAAAAATAGTTTCACTATGAGTCATGCAGATCCCCTTTCTTGGTGTGAAAAGAACAAAATATAAGCAAACCTACCTGTAATCCGTTCTCTGGTCATCGGGGCTTATTCCAGGCCAGTCTCTCTTTAAGTACTGACTTGCTAACTTCTGCAGAGCCTGAAAACACAAGCACAGTAACAGGCAGCTTAACAAAAAGCTGGATAACACAATAGCTTTCAGGGCACTGAGATGGGTAATGGCTCGCCAGATAAAATTTATTGGACTCAAAGACAGTAAAATACCTTGACACTAGTGCAGCATTTTGTAAAGCGATTGTCATAGCAATGTCAATGTGTACAAGATCGCAATCTCAAAGTTGGCCACCATGTGGTGGGTGTTACATTTTGGTATGCAGACAAAGTCTGTGTACAATAATACATTTGGCCTGTTAGACATGAATGCCCACAGGTGATATTCAAAAGTCAAAATGCTGAAACTAACAAAGAGTGGTGGGCACATTGTGATGAACGAAGAGACGGAAAAGAATCTGGAAGATGTTGATTAAATGCAATCAATATCGTCATCACACTTTGCTAATATGCAGCCACATATGAAACTATTACAGTAATTACTTTTGAGTTAAAATCTCAGTTTCATTAAAGCATTAAAGGGGAAAAAAGTGATTGACTTTTTTCTCTCCTACAGAGGATCTCAAATACACCTTAAAGATTTTGTAGTTGACGGATATGTTATTATAGAAAACAAAGTTTACACTGGCAAGTATGGACATCAACCAAAGCATTTAGCCTACAGACAGATTGAGTGGATAACTTTCAACAACTACTTTAGTTCAGAAATGACTGAAGGGGAAATAGTGGAAATCATGACTTTGCTGACAGACTCTTCAGTAAAATGAGTCTGACACACAGAGGCCCAGGGCTAAAGCATCTATAGGACTGACTGAAAAGTGTCCTAGAGACACAAATGGACACCGCTGTAGTCTATTCACAAGAAGGCCCTTTTTTTGGGCAACAGGTGGAAAATCGGCCCAATATGAAGAAAGTTGTTTCGAGGTTTTCGCTGCTCTCGGTTAGCTGTAGGATGTGAGAGAAGTGTCTTTGGTAAAGAGCTAAAGAAAAGTTGCACACTTCTAAGCTTACTTCGACCAGCTCTGACTGGATCAGCGCAGAATAGCAGACTGAGTCGGGTGAATATTTCTGCTTCAGATTTAAAGTGTCATTTTGTTATTAAAGGATGCCTCGGATCAAATCCGAGTCAGCATAAGTGAATCGACCATCCGCTGCTGTGTGTGCGAGCAGAAACTTGAGGGCAGGGAGAAAGGCTATAGCCCACATCTTGCAGACTGGGTCAGTGTGTCAGCACAGCGACACAGAGACACCGCACTTGTGTCTCTGTGCGTGTTTGTATATGGGATGCATGGGTGAGCAAAATCCTCATTAATGAAGCAGCTGATAAACTAGAACGAGCTAGCAGAACAACCCAATGCAGGCAAAAGCAGCTTAGGGAAGAAGAAGCACACACCCGCAGATTTGCATTGACATCTGGTCTCAGTTCCCATTTAGAAATTTCCCCGTCTTTCAAAGCGATTCATTTACTGTCTTCAGCAAACGAGGTTTCTCAAAGGAGCTATGCTATGGCCCTTCCTGCCAACTGTCCATGCGCCGTTGATCTGTGGGTATACTCCTCTCTTTCTCAACAGGACATCAAATGGTCCCTGCTGTTACTTTTGCAACCCATATTCAAAATCTTCACTTCCTATTGTTTGATTTTTTTACAATTGAAATTAAAATATTTAACAAAGAAAACAGCTTCGAGCTATAAGAAGAATATGGAATTCACTGCTATCAGATTTTACAATGCTGCACTGTAACTGCAACTGTGACCATAACTGTAATATTTAATGTGCAATAACCAAGGTGCAATAATCTATTTAATACACTGTCCTACAACCCGTGCAATAATCCTGATGTAGTGACTTCTGCTGCTATCAACACTTGAACATAAGTCAGTACACATGTATGTATGTATGTACAAATGTATACAATGTATATGCACGTACATACGCGTAGGTGCGTATGTAAGTAGGCGCATAGATATATGTATATATTTAAGTATATAGATATGTTTATATATATATATATATATAGACCACTAAGAATGTAAATGAGACATTTACATTCCTATTTCCTTTTTTGTATTTTTTGTTTTTGGTATTCTTTTGATCCATTGTAGATATGAAGATTCACTGTATATAACTGAATGCACCTTCCCTACTCTGCACCTTCTTGTATGAGCCGATGTGACGAGTGAGTGAATTTCTCCATTGTGAGATCAATAAAGACTATCTTATCTTATCTCTTATCTTATCTTGTGTGCCAATATTGTTGTCCAATATTTTTTGCAAATGGAAATAAAAAAAAAAAAATACAATCCAGAAATTAAACTTTGACAAAGGTCTTTATAAAAAAAAAGGTTTTGAGAGTAATTTAGCTGTTTGCTCAGATTTTATTTTATCAAAAATATTTATTTATTTATTTTACAGATCTTATATTTATTTATTTTTTCTTCAAATTTCTCTTTTTCAGATCGAGTTTTACGCATTGCATTATTTTCAAATTGTGTTTCACAGTTTTCTTCACTTCAGGGGGCGAGCTTTCCTCTGGAGTGAGGAGCGAAGACGCATTTCTATTGGTCTGCATGGACATTAACAACAACATTTCTATTTGTCAATTTACGCGTCAAGAGCGAGAAGTAAAGAGAATGTGATCTGCAAAACGCAACTTGAAAAGAAACCCTCCAGACCCTCCTCCAGTTCGTAAATCTCAATCTGAAAAAGAGAAATTTTGAAAAAAATGTATTGAAAATATAAAAACCTTTTTATGATTAAGAAGTTTTTCAAAGCTTAATTGCTGGATTGGATTTTTTTAAATTTCCATTCACAAAACGCGTTCTTTGCTTGCAACAATATTGGAACAACACTCACTCCATAGAAGTATAGCTTCACTGTCAAAGCCGGTGCAAGACTGCAACCTTTCTCAAAAGTGACTGCAAAAAAACTAGCATTAACTCCTTTTAGGAAAGGAAGAAAAGTTATTTTTTTTGCCATTATACATACAAGGTACATACAACAAAATAACCCAGATCAGATGGAGGGTTAGCCTGAGCCACCACCACTAATGGCTGACCTGACCAGCATGTCTTTTAGAGAATGGAAGAGGAAAAGCCTTGCCTAAACATTTGTGGAGCCCATTCCTATTCAGAAAAGCAACAGCGAGAGGTGATCAGGGCCAAAGAGAAGAGAAAACATTACAAAAAGCAGAATTAAGATGTATTCAAAACAAAATCTATTGCACAGAAACTGCTCTGTCCCGTGCGTGAGGAAACATGTCTGCTTTAAGAATAGTCACCCTTTCTTCCTCTCTGACCCTGCAGGGAAGGGTGGAGTAGCTGTGAAAGGTGGTGATGAAAGTCTCCCAGACTCTGAGCAAGTTTGTTAAAGGGAGTCTAGTGAGCCGGAGAAGAAAGTAGAGTCCTTCCTAATGCGCGAACATGTATTTGAATTAGATTTTTTTTATAAGGCAGTTTTCTAATGATTTCACTTTGAGATAAATGAATCCATCTAAAGAAACCCATGTTGAAAAGTAATCCCCCAACCCAAACATTTACTGTGATTAATATCGTCTTTTGAAAAGCTGAGTGCAATTTTACAAGCCTCACCCAGGCCCGATCAAAGTCACGCCGATAGGAATAAGATTTACTTAAATAGAAACTGCCTGACAACTACAAATTCAACAAATGAGAAACAAAGTCCCATCTCAGTCTCTCTAAGGTTTTGGAACTTCAGCGAACCGCAGTGACGGCCATTATCCACCATGGAATAAAAGTGCATCAAAATGCAATGATTACTCACCAGGAGTTTTAAAAGGGAATCAAGAACACCTAAAGCTCTGTAGGCCTCACTTGCTTCAGCTAAAATCAATGCTAAACATTCTTTGATAGAAAGATACTGGGCAAAAAAAGGAACCAAAGAAGAATTCACGGGCATAAACCAGGGCTGACAAAAAATGACCCATCTCACATTTCCCAAAAATCACCTCCATTATTCCTAAAACTTTGGGGAAATTGTTCTGTGGACAAATAAGACTAAAGTGAAACATTTGAGGAACGTGTGCATCCAGTCACTTTCAGCATGAAACTAACACAGCATTTAAAAAATATCTATGTAGTAACTGCAAAGTGATGGTCTTGGGCCGCATGAATTTTGCTTTCTAGCAGAAAATCCTTGAGGAGAATCTCAACAGCTCTGAAACCTTATGCTCAAGCTCACTTAGGTTACGCAGCAGGACAATGACATCTCTGAATGGCCTACCCAAAGAGACAGACTTCAGTTAGGTTGAGATGTGGTATGATTTTCCACAGGCCACATGTGCTGGACAACGCTCTGATGTGGCTGAACTAAAACTAAAACTCAGCAAAGGAAGGGCCAAAATCCCTCCACAGCAATGTAAAGGACTCAGCCAGTTATCACTAACATTTGATCAGAGCTGGTGCTACTAAAATCGGGACAAGTTATTAAGTTTAAGGAGCAATTACTTTTACACAAACGTTCCACTGTTTTAGGGGTATTGTTTTTCTTCTTCACTCTCTCAACAATTCGTTAAGTTAATCTTATTACAAAATGGAGTCACTTCATTTTTTTCCCCCCTCAAAACTCCACACACAGCAGTCTATATTGACAGTGTGGGGAATTTCTGTTTGTTTTTTGCAAAAATATTAGATTTTTTTTTTTTAATTCACAGCCTCAGCCAGGAAAGTAGTTTCCACTGATCGTTCGTGGGATCGTTCTACAGCTTAACGAGAGTCCACCTGTGATAAATTCAGTTGATTGGACATGATTTGGAAAAGGCACACGCCTGTCATTGCTTTCTTCCAGCAGAAGTTCTCTTCTCGCCACTCTTAAAGGCCATGAGAGTAAGAGTATGCTGAATCTCACAAGCTGGCTGGCCGAGCTGTTTAGGTTGGCGGCCATGTCTTGGTAGGCTGGCTTTTGGGCCAGTGCTCGTTCAACCTTTGGCTGATGGGCATTACAGTGACCTGTGCAATGTTAATAAAGCTTTTTAATATTGTTTAAATTGGTTGAACTTCTCCACAGCGTTCTCATTGGCCTGTTAATGTGTTCCTTGGTCTTTATGATGCTGTTTGTTCACTACTGTACTCTAAAAACCTCTGAGGCCTTGACTGAACAGCTGGATTTACGCTACACGCAGATGGACTCCCTTAACCAATCAGGCGACTTTTAGGACGAATTGATTGTAGTGGGATTATTTAGGGGTCTCGTGAAGAAACATGTACGCCACACGTTTTATATATTCACTTTTTATTTAGTTTAATTTTTCTTCCCTAATTAGTCACTACCTTGTGTTGCTCTATAACACGAAATTTAAATGAAGCACATTCAGGGTTTGTGGTTGCAGTGTGACAAAACGCTAAAACAATCAGGGGGTAGGAAAACTGCTCCACCACGGTCCCCAGTGGCACTCGGCACATGGCTCACTCCAATACCTGACCCAGCCTTCTTCCGCCTGGCCTTTCCCTATGAGACGCTGCCTCTGCGGCAAACAGCAGCAAACATGGGGATGCTTGCTACCACCGACGGATAAAATATATTCAGCATCTCCCTACAGACATCAAAAGGACTATAGCTTCCACGTCCTCACCGGCTAACCAGTCCAGCTAATTGTCCAGGTGCACACCATAGTATTTATAGGTCTGCATCCTCTTGATGCTACTTTTAGCCCAGCAGACAACTGAAGTCCTCTGGTGACAGACTTGTATTGTAAATGACCGCAGAGACAGAAAATCTGGGCAAAGACAGACTTCTGGACGCTTGAGCATTTAACAACTTAGTGCTCTTTTATTCTCCTGCATCTGCCTCTCATTTGCCACCTCTGCTTCGACATTCCTGCTTTTTCCGTCTCCGCCATATATTCTACATTTTTCATCCAGATGGCCATTTTTCTCGCTCTTCTCTCTCACGCAGCCCTTTTGTAACTTTTTTCTCCTCCGTCCACCTTCCTCCTTTTTCTTGTCATCACCTGACAGCCACTTAAATGGCTCGTTGCTATAGCGAACCCTCAGTCTTTCCCATGAGTCTGAGCTGAGGTACAAATTGCTTTTTTTTTTCTTTTTCTTTTTAAACAAACACATACAGTTAAACAATGATGCAAAGTTAACACACATCCTGTTGTGTGGTCACGGCGGTAAACATGGTGCCCTGACAGCAGGATGTCCTGACTGGACGTGCGTGTTTCAGTGAGAGAGGTTGACAGACAAAGGAAAAGAGAACAAAAGAGGAGAGGTTGAATATTATGAATTTTGTGCAAGTCAGTCACATCCTGTAATTCTTTTCATCTTTATATGCACATTAAACCTCATAAAGCGTCTACAGGTACTTTTTTTTTATAACACATAAGTGCAAAATTACTTGGTCTCCTATTGTAGTGCATGGGAGACACTAAAATTACTGGCGACAAGAGAACGACTTATGGTTTACTCACAAAACATTAATGGTATATAGCCACGTCATATGCTTATACAAATAGACCAAAAACCGTTTGACCATGATAAAATAAAGTTATATACACCAAGCCTCCATCCTGATAATGTTTTGATGGTCCTTTTTGTGGATAAATATAACCCCAGCACCTAGTGCGATGACCAGATATAAACAGACATAGCGCCATGTACCGGCAGTATCGCAGAACTATCATAATGCCGGGTTGCTTAAATAATAAAACAGCATTAAATAATGCCGGACCGAGCCTGAGCCTCAGAAATGCCTCGCAGTAAAGCGGCAGCTCGGCGTGATGGAAGACCAGCCGTTATTAATTAAATAAACCGACCTACAGTAACTTTGAAAGCCTCATATCAGCACATTCACTCTCATCGATCAACTCTCTGTTGATCTCTCTCACATCTGAGCGATCGGCAGGTTTAGCATCCGCTTCAGTGAACACCAACTGATAGAGTTAAGTTTAATAACCCCTTTTATCCTGGAAAGAAAACCAACACAAACACAAGTTTAGACTCTTCCATCAGAAAGAGGGCAGAAGGGCCAGAAAAGTGAGGCTTGTTCCATCACAGTCTCGGCTCCATCTGCGCTGGTTACCTCTGTCTCTTTGCCTTTATTATCAGACATCAAAGAAAAGGCAGGAGGAGTCAGGAGTTCACAACATGGGGGTTAAGAAACAAAAGAAAAGATAAGGGGGGTTTTACAACATGGGGTTGGCACACAAAGAGGTGTAGGATTAACATATACAGCAAGAGATTCCTTGTCTAGGAGAAACATCTGTTTCTCCTGTGTGAAGTTAAAACAGTAGAACAGTCCTTAATAAAAAGAAAATGATTACATTCACATTTCTTTAACACCAACATTTATACTGTATCCCCAGCGACATTCCAGTCTTTTCCCTCTTGGAATTTTCTATTTTTGCGTTTTTTTTTCTCCAACTGGATTTTAGACCTGCATTGTTTCGCTGGGAGATGCTAGCTCCTTCCTTGTTTATCCCCTGCTGCGCATGCGTAGTGTTGTACTTCCTCTGTTATTAAAAATAAACAGGTAAGGCTTTATTTACTAACAAATTGAGCAAAAAGAAAGCGTAAAACGCCAAAATAATAACTAATACGGCAGCAGGACTTTTTAGGAATGCCATAGAAATATTATGCAGTGCAAGTCTGTTTTTAAGGAGGAAAAAGTAGTAAGAATTCAGATTGCTTAATTTTTCTTCTAAAAAAAATCTAAACGTTAAATTTACTCCAAAATACAAAAAATCTCTTTTAACGACTCCTATAGAAATATTAAGTATCAATCTTCCAATTATTTTTATGAATGCCATTATTAACTTTATCCTCTCCCAACTGAACAAATCCTCAGCAACTGTCTTTCATAAAAACAAAACAAAGAAATTCTGAAAGGAAATGGGTTGGAAGAGGAGGTTGAAATTTTAATCCCAAAATACACAAACTGATCAAATCTTATATGGTTTGTATCAACAAAGCGAAAGCTATGCACATTAAAATAGAAAGACGTGAGAAAAACTCCAGAACCCTCTGAAACTACAATTTGTAGCCAGAGCTTTTATTGGTCCACACAGCCAGTAAGGTGTGAAAGGTAAACAGTCTTTTAGATTGAAATGGATAGGCTGCTATTGTTAAAGCTCTCCGTTTCACCTTGTGTGGTTTACTCAATCCATTAAGAAGGTTGTGTTTTTATTCCCATTCTGCTAATGAACTATCTAAAGTCACCTTGATACCTCTGCATTGTGTTTAATCTCACTGCTCCACTCACTGCTTCCTCTTTTCTGAGGCTCAGTCTCTACCTGCCTGTCGTCTCTCTGATTTCTCCCTGCTATTAGCGAGTCTTTCTGTTCAGCCCCTTTACTTTCTCAACTTCCTCCTCAATCAATGAAATTGATTCTCCTCCTGTCTGCGCTTTTCTGCTCCTGCGGCTGTGTGTGTGTGTGTGTGTGTGTCGGTTTCGCTCGACTCTGACCTCTTCATGGGCTGAGGACGAGCTGCGGTAAAGTCGGAGGTGATGGAGACGAGTGTGAAAGGAAGAGGACTCGCGCGGAGTGAGAGATGATTTGTTTAGGAGAAGATTAAAGCTGACAGCACCCTAATACCATAAGGAAGGTGTTGCTAGTGAGGTCTGTGTGTGTATATAGGTGTGTATGAACCAACAGTAAGGGGAAAATAAAAGCTTTCTCATGACTGTTTTACTTGTTTTAAAACGTATTCCAATATATTAAGAATATCAAGAGTCAAGTGAAAACAATCTCAATAAGCCCCATGAGAATCCTTTTCACAGACAATATCACTGCAATCACTACTTTAAAAAAAACAAATGAAATAGACAGAAATGCAGAGAAACTCAAATATTGTTTCCTAATGCAAAATAACTTGTTTGTAGGTAAATTTCTTTGGAGATGCCTTTAAGAAAACCCTCATTGACGATGCATTAACATGTCGACCCTCACACAGTGTTTATTATTAAGACTCATGGGTTCATAATTCGCCTTTACTATCTGGACCAAATCTGCTGAATCGATGCGGGACAGAGGCTTGGTTCAAATCTGACATTAATCTGCCTTCTGCCTGGTCAGGATTGAACTAGACAAGCCTAACGGTGACCATTCAAACCTGCCATTGAAATCCTTTCTCGCCGTCCTCAGTTACACGTGCGAACAAACATGCGGCTGCGTCACAGAGCAGGCAGTCAGCGGCGCAGTAAACAGGGCGCCGGGTCCCCTGATGGTTCTGTAGCATCAACGATAAATTCACGTTTCATGAGCTACATTACTATTCAGACACTGACATATTTCGGTTATAGACCCGACGAGTTTACCAGCGTAGATTAACAGATGCAATACGAAGGTGAAGGAGAAGACAATAATGTGAGATGTCACCAAAAAACAGTTCAGGTGCACTGGTTAGATGCTTCTACATAGATTTAGCTTTTTGGTGCAAACACAAAACGCTAGGTGTGGTAGTTCGGTTCAGATCAGTTAAAGTCAACGGTGACCGTCGACGTATTCTCGGAAAAGTGCATCCAACCAGTGCACGAAGCAGGGCATACTAATTTCAGCAAGTGAGTTCAAATGAATCATTTCAATTAAAGAACAACAATCCATCCAACTATCCATCTTCTGTACTTGCTTAACCACTGCAGGGTAACAGGGGGGTGCATGGGCGAACATGACAATTGCTCTCAGATGTGAGAATCTGAGGGAAATTTAGACTGATTAACATATATTTTTGGATGATGGGAAGGAAAACGAAGTACACCGAACCAAGCTGTGATGAGGACAAGCAATCGCTGACCAAACATCCAAGATCAGTAAATTCTATATTCCCGATGTCTGCGCGAACCTTTGCTATGTAGCACATGTGATGGTGAGAGGAAACAAGACAGAAAAGGGGTAAAAAGGACCAGAAACTTAAAAGTTGGTGTACATTTGAAAAAAATAAAATAAAATACATTTCCTGTAAATCCTCCACTATGAACAGGAATTTCAGCTCCTACTACGCATAAAACCATACAGACCTTACATAACCTCCACTCCCCCATCGTATTAACTCTGATATATGTCACAGCGCGCCGTGTGTCTGCCCAAGCAGAAGAACAGAGCGGCAGCCGCAGAAAGCAGGCGGGCAGGCCTTTTTGGGCTGAACAGTGAAGTGTGACCTCAGCCTGAAACTATTCCTGTAATGTTGATGTCGGAGGAGGGGAACATGAGACAAGGAGCTGACTCTTACATGCAAAACACACACACTCACATCCACAGAGGACATGGATTCCTTGATTGGCTGCTGGTAATTGCAGCCGACTCCCTCACAAGGAGACGCCTGCTTGGGCAAACTGAAAGGACTGAGGCATTTCGCTGTCCTCCCACTCAAATGCCCCCAGCTTATTCCTCTAGGACTGTTTTCTTTACTGTACGTGCCATTTTCTCTCTAAGCCGCATTAAATTCTCCTTAAAGCTATTCCAATTCTTCACTGGAACAACCAATAGTCGTGATTATCTCGAGTTGTTGGTTCTCTGAGTGTCTATGGGAAAGAGCAGTAAAAGGCAAAGACACCCTTGGAATAAATGACTATTTTAAAAGACAATGCAGGTTAAATGGCAGCTTCTTGTAAGGATTCCCCTCAAAAAATTCTTTTTTTTTTAAAAGTCCATTGTTCTCTGACGTTCCCACACAAACATACACCTACAATTAGGAGGAACTCCATTGTCTTGCTGATTAGAGGGCTTGTTGCTAGGCAGCCTCCATCCCTAAGGTGGAGCAGACAGTGCTGGGGAGAGCATCGAGAGGCGGAGGGCAGGCAAGGCAATATGGGCAAAGGGGGGGGGGGGGGGGGGGATAATGAGCACCTGAAATCTGTCAGTGTGACCACGGGAAACCAAATCATTGAAGAACCGTGCAAAAGAAGGCACACACCAGACGCATGCACACACACACACAGGCGTATTCTGCCTTTGCCACACTCATTTCTGCCTCCCTTGTCTTTTTTTTATCTGTGTAATAAGACTGGTGGTAAAAAAAAAAAACCAAGAAAAACAAAAACACGTTGTTTTGAAACTGCCCCCTCTGGGTTGGGAGTCATTCTCTGCCTAAAGCGAAGGAGAAGCAGGGATTTATCCCACAACTGGACAGATAAATTGGGGCTTCTTCTGCAGTGATGCGGGTGCTGCTCCGGTCTGTTATGGTGAAGAAAGAGCTGAGCCAAAAACCAAAGCTCTACCTTTATCCCTCACCACACGTGCCGAACCTCACCTATGGTCAAGCGGGAACAAGATCCCGCAGAAACAAGCAGCCGAAACGAGCTCCCCCCAGAGGCTTGGCCAGGGTTAGCTTTAGAGATGAGGTGAGGAGCTCGCTCAACCGGGGGAAGTTTGAGGTAGAGCAACTGCTCCTTCGCAGTGAGAGGAGGCAGTTGAGGTATTTTGGGCATCTAATCAGGATGCCTCCTGGGCGCCTAACATTGGAGGTTTTTTGGGCACGTCCGAACGGGAGGAGACCCCGGGGAAGACCCGGAACTTGCTGGAGGGAATATAAACCGCGCCTGGCCTGAGAACGCCTCGGGTTCCCCAATAGACGGACGGACGGATAGAGGGATGGATTATTTTGGCTATATCTACAGGCTATATCTGCCAGCTTGCAGCCACAAACTTCAATGGATGATGTTGAGGTTTCATGCCATAGACCAAGCAAAGTGATGCAAAATTGGGATGTGAAAGAAAAAATCAAGCAACGGAAAGTCATAATGGTGTGCTCACACCAAACATGTTTTGAGCACCAGGGGCATCTGGTTTACATGCAAAGTCTATGGAGGAGGCGCCTCTAGGAGTGTTGAGAGGTCCTGCGATGCGTTTTGAGTGTCGGTGCGGCACGTCTGAGCGTTTGGAGCAGCAGACATTGGAGTTGGAATGTCTGAACTTTTGCACCTGGAACCCAGAGCGTCAACCAATCAGAGAGACCCCTCTATGTGACGTAGTGGCGGACTTTCCAACAGGACAGACGGACAATAAAAACTGGGAGGTTAACAATGGAAGACAAACTCACCGTCACTTTTTGTGCCCTTCCTATTATCTATGATCAGTCGAGGTATCGGTGGTCTGTTGTTCCGCTACTTGCGGACTCCACTTCTTATGCACTAATTCAGGCCGGACTATCACATAAAGTCCCAACGAAATACACTGATATGTGTGGTTTTCAATGCACATGAATACTTATCCAAGTCACTGTACATTACCATATTAGGGATGCAAGTTATCAATTAATGTGTTAATCTAAAGTTGATTGATCTTATCGATCAACTAACAATTAAATGATAAGCAGCCATTTTCTCTCTTGTATCAAGAGTTTTTTTTTTTTTTTACAATATGCTGAATTTTAAAAGAGGGACGTCATTATATTTTAACAGTTTATTGTGCCACTTGTTTTAAATACTCACTGAATAAACAAAAATTGTGGTTTTCTCACATTATTAAACTAGGACATGTAAAATATAACAAAACATAAACCTATTAGGTTACTGAATGCAAACAAATAGGCTGAATAGCATAAAACATATTAAACGCTAATAATCTCCACTAAATCCCTCTACATCAACTGTGCTTTTGGCTTCGTGTCTTTTCCTATCATGTAACAATTTTTTTTGCTTAATGCGCTCCTATTTTCTGCCTTCCCATCCTTGCCATCTGGGGACATCAGTGAGTTTTGGTTTATCTCCCTGCCCTTCTTTCTGTTCATTTGAAATCCAGCAGATGTTCAGACTCCAATTAGGGGATGAGTTCAAGGTCTTTGAGGCTGGAAGGCCTCCGTGCCATCACCCTAATCTGTTGCTCCCTCCACAGCTCCTCTGTCACAAATTGCCAACGTATTCCAACAGCCTAAACACCACCTTAAAGATAATCTGACAAGTGTTGGTAATGTCAGCTTGGGGCTCAAGTGTTTCTATTTCCCAGAGATCTTCAGACACGATTCATTAACAGTAAACAAATGAGACGTCTCTATCCAACAGGAGTCCAGCCAGTCTTACCTGCGCATAGTCCCGCTCCAGCTGTCCTTTCTTCATACTGTAGCTCCTGCAGACATAAAAACAGACTCGTTTAAGCGACCGGCAGCAGAGCGAGGAGCAAAAACCAAAACCCAATTTTCCCACCACACAGTTTTTAATCAGATGAATTAGATTTGACAGGAAGCTGCGAGGGAAACGTTTTGATTCTGGTCTGATATGCAAGGAAAGGACTTAACTGGTGTGTTTTCACAGCTTAAAACATTTCTATGTCAGCAAAGCCGATCTTAACTGATCTTCCTAAAAATAACTGCAACATTTCTGACTTGCAAAAAGTTCCCCTACCCATACGAGCTCTCGTCGTACCCCCTCTGTTGCAACGCGGCATGGGAGACGGTGGAAGCTCTTATCAAAGCTCAGGAATGTTCACGATGAGAAGCACAACATTGCGGCGCCCGATCGCACACAGTGATAAAAATAACGGCTCGCTACTTTGGTGGAAACAGAAAACAAAACTGTTTACACAGAAGACCAGGCGCTGAAACCGTTCCTCAGCACACTGCAGGAAAATATATTCCTCTGCAGATGATTTATATAGTCGCCACTCAGCCCAAGTAAATTTAGCAAAGGACTTGAACGTCTCATCACATGAAAACTTGAGTTGTGAGTGTGTTAAATCCTCTTCTCCGGACAGTTATCCTCCCTTCCTAATGCAAACACACAGCAGGAATCCTCTTTTTTTTTTTTCCCTCCACCAAGCGGAGAGTTCGCTAATCTGTCTCTGCAGGTATTACACTGACTACATATGTGCACTTCATATAAGCCCCCTCTTTACGTTGTGCAAGCCGGTTGTAATGGCTTCACATGTGAAAATTAGAAAAGGCCTGCAAATAAGCGTGGCTGTTTACACGGCAAGCCACAACTAAGCCACAGCACCGTAATAACGCTACATAGTTTCTGATCTTTCTTTGTATGTTCTAATTTGGCATAATGCTGACAAATGGCTTACATTGAAAAAAAGAAAAAAATCTGAGAGCCCATTTGAAGTTCACACAGCTCGTAATGATCAGGGGCCACCAGCTGGTACACCATGTATGTGGGTGCTTAAAAGGTCCTGGGAAAACTCTGAATCCTGTTTCAATGTGACAGTCTCAAAAGGAGTTAGCATTACAAGCTAAAAAGGCTACGTGATCAAAGTCTCTTCCTTTAAGCTGCAGCTTATCTAGACTGGGCTAAAAGTAACAACGGGTGTGTGGACAGGAGATGGCATAAGACCTCATTTATCTAGACCAAAAACAAAACAAAAAAAAACTCAGTCAAAGCTTTGGGCTAAAAACATCTGCTTCTCTGCAACAATGCAGATGTTAGGTGATGATCAATTTGGCTACAGCCGTTTTCAGCCGTTTTCAGCTTCGTTAGGAACCAGGAACAGCCCGACCTTCTTGGAAAAAAAACGCCTTTCAATCACTAAAAAAAGAAATTAAAAAAAAATTTGTAAAAAAAAAAAAAAAAAGTCATTTAGGTGATACAAATGTTGAATAATTAAAGTAAAAACATCTTTACTTGCATTCATTAATGTATTCACTCAGTCTGTGATTAGGTCAACGATTAAAAGCAACTCAAAGATTTTTTTTGGAAGGTGTCATAATACTCTAAATACTAAATATTTTTCTATACAACTAAATGTGTACAGAATGTACAATTAAATTGAAACAGTGGAAGAAGACCCATAAAGACAGACTGCAGTGCAGACGGCGTAATTACAGTCAATTCTCCCTGTGCAAATTACAGGGCAGACAAATAGGGCAGTCCTCCTTGTCCAACCTTTCCCTTGAGATGCTACAGCTATTTATCAAACATGGGCCCTGTCCCAATACTCGCACTTCCACCCTTGCAGCCCTCAAATGCGCGTTCCCGCTGAGGCGGTGCGTTCGCAGTGTCCCGACTCTCCAGAGAGGTATTTCGCCCCACCCTCGATCCACACTTTGGTGAAGCCCGCATCGATGCGGTCTTCACTGAAGTGTATTACCCACAATTCATTGCTGCATGTCACGTTGGGAGCCAGAAGGTGAAAATATTTGATCTAAAATCATACTGCTGCCTTAAATAGATGACTTTTTGTTTCTTGAAAAACAAATATGGTAGTTATTTTTAATTATAAAACAGAAGTTTCCTTAAACAGTAGCAGCCGGTTTAATTTTATTCTTTCTGCTTTGTTAAATTTGTTTCATGTATTTGCTCTTTAAAATGTCTGAAAGCACAAAGTAATGTTTTGCATGTTTATTTATTGACTTTTGTTTTTTCTGAAAGTGTTTCTGAACAAGCAACCAGTTATGCTTGCGATGTTGATTTTCTTACCTCACAGCAGCTGTTGATAAAGTTATAAAACATACAATAAAATAAATAGTTGTGAAAAATATCAAATGTGTTATTATTTTTTGCTTATTATGTGTAACAAAAAATAAATAAAGCAATGTCATATCAAGGTGCTATCAGTAATGAAAGCCTCATTACATGTATTTTTTTGTTATTTTATATTTATTTTGGGTAAATATTTAACAATATTATTTTCCATTCATTTCTCATTTGTGGCAATACCCGCTCTGCTATGCCCAATCCTCTCAAATTTCGGTTCCTGCGATTTATTCCCCTCAAAACGATTGCTTGTTGCAATTCTAATCAATTTTAGCAGTAACGAAGGCAAAAACAGTGATGGTCTCGTCATTTTTGGTACTGCAGTTATGACACAGAGGCGCAAGTTGATGACATAACCCCTAGTGTCCCAGTCCTCCCATTTTAGATGCGTGTAACCTGCGCACTCAAGTCTTTAAGTGCACTTCCACCAGGTGCACACTTCATAGAAGCGCGTAGGGTTTAGTGTGAGTACTGGGACAGGGCCATGGACTGCTTAAGATTTCTAGAATCATAGACTAAATGTAGAGCACAGATTTAAATGATGAAGCAGACATACCAGAACAGAGGTACCAAACCCTGCTTCTGGTCTACTGCCGTAGCAGTTGTTGATGTTCAGCCCACCCCCCACGCCCCCCTCTCTATCGCCTGAAACCCGAGACACACCTCAAACTATAGACACATCCGGCTTTGGCTTTCAGTACCGGGGAGGGGATAGTACAGGCCTCGTTGGCGCAGTAGGCAGCGCGTCAGTCTCATAATCTGAAGGTCGTGAGTTCGAGCCTCACACGGGGCATGCCTCTTTTGGAGCAGGTTCTGCAGAGAGCTTCAGGCCGCCCCCACATTGTCAATTCAGGGGATTAAATACCATCCAGCCGTGACTTCTGAGAGACAAGATGCAGCAGTCAGGACCACACCTCCCATTGGATACCACAGTATGTGAGGACAGAGGGCTGTCTCTGACTGGTCTGAAGTACAGGCAAAGGACTGTCCTAACACCATTCCTCTTCTGCTTTAATTTAAGCTGGCCAGCCCGACTCCAGTTCTGCACATTATCAATCTGGTACTGCTCCATTTTTATCCGTTTGGGGAAAGGAGGGAATTTCAGCAGAACTCTCTGAGCTGATTGGACGAAGCGACACCTAGTGCCCGCCTACCAAAGGTTGCTTTCAGCCAATCACTGTATCAACTTAAAACGTAAGCAGCAGCTGCTGTGAGAAACCACAAGAAGGGAAGCTAGTCAAGGCATTTCTTGCTGTTCTACTGTCAAAGAAGAAATTGTGGATTCTGACAATACAGATATGAGGGCAGCAGCTACGTGTGTGTCCTCCTGCGTTGCCATGTTTGTGTTCGGCTGTGGGCTCGGCCGCTCTCGCTTTCGTCGCAGCGCTATGCCCCGCCCCAAATCTCAAAGCTACAACGTGATTGGCCCAACCCGTTTTGATGGATTCTTGTGTGTTTGTGAACGCACAAATACCGCGAGAATTCATCTCGGAGGCGAGGTTAGCTTTAACTCCCCGGGCTGTCATCATCAGACGTTCTCAGATGACTCCGCCACAAGGTACAGACAGACAAGGGACACAGGACTTGACTGGTGCCAGTGGATGTGTTGGGTGGTGGTGGTGGATTGCCGCAGGTGCAGACCCACCACACCGACACCGGTGAACATCCAGGAATCTGCTATTGTCTGTTGGAGCAGCAGCTGATCTGCAGCTGAGAGGAAGCAATTACATTTGCCCATCAGGAAGGCCAGCTGTGTTCTAGGATGCCTCCCCAACCCAGGCCAGGTGGTGGGAGACAGGGGGACCCCGGCAAAAATGACAGTCTTTCTATCCTATACTTGTTGCAACACAACACATCATTTCACGAACTCTAAATAAACACGATTTAAAAAAAAAGAATATCAAAGGAATGTTAGAAGTTAACTGGAAAAGTCAAGATTTAGAAGCACACACGTTCATTAACCAGAAATAGACAGAAAATTCAACCTTCAGCTTCTCCCCTTGTTGTTTAGAAGAGGAAGAGCCTAACCAACTGGTCCAACAGATGCATCTCTTTCTACCGTCAAAACGAAACCTGACAATATAAAGAACCAGTAGATTTCTTTTCTTTGCTGAGCAGCACTGCACTGCTTACAGGACTGCTTACAGGTCAGTGAGAGTCTGCACAAATTAGTTATTTAATTATACAACAAAACATGCTCAGCGCACATTAATCAGAAACTGCTTTGCTCTAAAACCAGCCATCAAAGGTATTTTTCTGCCACCATAGTTTCATTAGGAACCGGGCTACTAAGTTAAAACTAGGAAAAGACAGTTTACAAAAAAAAAGGCGCTGCTGGGATTCGAACCCAGGATCTCCTGTTTACTAGACAGGCGCTTTAACCAACTAAGCCACAGCACCCTACAAGTACTCAAAACATCACCAACACACCTTAAACCTCCCCATTGTGCCTCTGTCCATCCCTGCTTTTGTCAGGTAGTCACGCACGGAGCAAGCAGTGCTTGCCAAACAGGAAGAGCAGCACAGTGGAATTGTAATGCATGTTTATTTTTACAGGCATTTGAACAGTTGAAAGTACCAATCTGCAATCGTTGTCGCATGAACGCGATGCCATGCCTGGTACAGATTTTTGTGATTGGGATGCTAAAATTAAATGGAGGTGGGGGCACTGCGATGTGGAAAGACAGAGGACCATGTGGATTACTGCTGACAATATACAACAATAATATCACCAGTGCATGTTTTCCGAATATTGCTGAGCAAAATGTTACAAAAAGCTAAAGAGAATGCCATCTAAAACTAATAAACAAGAGCAAAGTGGGTGATTATAGTTGTATACGAGCAATATACTCTGGTCATAAAGTTTACAGGAACACTTTTTAATCAGAGTTTAGTAGGTGAGGTAAACTTCTGAATATTGAGCTGGTCAGTCCAGTAGTGGAAAAAAAAGAAAGTCTAAATCTGAATTTCAATTTTAATGAAAGATTTTTTGAAATTTTGACCATACCCTTAAAATAATCAATGGAAAAGAATGTATTGGCCTTATAGCAATCAGATAGTTGTTTTACAGGCTGACAAGCTTTTTTGCATGTTTCCTCTGTGATTTTTTTGACAACTCATCTTTTGCAATGAGCCCCATGTCCTTGAGGTTGCACGGCTTCCCTGCCATCACCCTAGTCTTTAACTCCCTCCACAGATTACTGGACTCTGGCTTGGCCAGTGATAAGAAAACATGTTGATCACATGAAAAGATTACTTTAAATCTAAATCTGCCAGGGGGATATGAAGAGTAAGGGTATGTGGAATCAGACTACATGTGAAAGTCTTAAGTCTTCTTTATGTCCCCTATGACCATGCCTCTGCTTCAGTAGTGTGACTTGAATTTAACTAAGTGGACAACAGGGCTGCACAATATCATCATGGTGATATTAACGTGTGCAGCATTCATATCGCAAAGGATTGTTGGAATGCAATAAATGTTGGCTATTAACCTCCAAAGTGTTATGAACTGGCAATTTACATGCCGATGTAATGTTTAGCCAGTGGGACAGAGTCCCAAGGCAGCAGATGCTCACACTGGATAAAAATGACATTGATCCAAATGCTAAAGGTCACAGAGTGATGGAAGCACAGCTCCACAGATCGTAACTGATGTCATCATCTCAATATTTACCAAGATTATCTCCATCGAAAGATCTTCTAATATTCTTTAGCCCTAGCTGACGACACCATTGTCCCAATTGATATTTATTGATATAAATCTTTTGTACAACTCGCTTTAATGCACCACTATCTATCCCAATTCTCATGTTTACTAGACAGTTATTATCTGAATGCAGAACCTGTAGCCTGTGACTTCATTTAGCTTTTATTTATAGTATGTGGGATCAGCAATTACCATTTAGCAGTTCAACAGAAATAGAAGTGATTCACGTCTGAAGTGATAATTGTGCGTTATTTCCTGAAAATCTATTTCTACTAAGGGTTCTTCAGCAGACAACAGCGGTTCTTATCTACACTGTAATATCGCTGTATTTGCTCAAAGCAAAGCAAACAAACAACCAACCACGTCAGAGTCGCATTTAGGCTTCACCACACCTTTCCCAACAAACACATTTCTCCTTTACAACCCCACTAAAACAAGCAGACATGAGAAACCGTCGCATGGAAACAGATTGATCAAATCACTGCTGAAAAAGAAGGGGAGAAGAAACTCAATTTACTCACATAACATTTTTCTTTTTCTTTGCTAGTGCTTAGGAAAGCTACAGATTTTGTTCAATAAAGGTGAATTAAATACATTAGCATGTCATCAAAAAGTTCCATTTAAAAAAATAAAACACATGTTAAACCCATTTATTACACACAGAGGAATTATATTTCCACCACATTGTCTGTTAGCTATGAAGGATGATTTCAACCCAAAATTGTGGTTCACAATGTACTAGTACATTGGAGCAATAAAAATGATATTTCTGTAAAGAAAAGTGGATGAGCCTAACACACATGTAATGTTGGATGCAATGTTACGGCATACGCCACGATGGGGAATGTTCCTGATGGCTGTCCTGCACAAGGTCCCTGAAATCCTCCAGGGAGGATAACCCACATATGGTTACTGCTGTATCCAAGCCCATCGTGGAAAGCTGAGTGGAAGGAAAAGCTCTAGCTAACAAAATAAGACACAGGGAAAATGCACCTGCAGGGAAGTTAAGTCTTTATGGGATTATATAGGCAGCGCTTCCCAAGAGGCGACAGTGGCATGGGAGCTAGGAGTTCATCCTGTAACCGGTGAGGTTAAAAGTAACCAAAGTGGCCAAAAGCTGGACATACAAAGACGTCTTCATGAACGTTCACGCATGAACCCACGCATACGCATTACCTGCGAGTGAGAGTGAAATATATTTTTCTACAGGGTGGTGAATGCCCCCCCCAAAAAAAAAAACACCAAATGAATAAGTTACTCCTCTTAGGATATGAAGCTACTTCTTCTTATAAATGCTACTTTTATTTACAGTGCTGTGGAAAGATGTTTACCCCACTTACAGATTTCTTTAGTTTTTACTTATTTGATGCACCTTTTTGCTTCTGATGAAACTAAACTGAAGACCAGAAAAGGATAATCAAAGTAAATACGATTTGCAGTTTTCAAATGACAATTTCAGTTTTATGGCAAGGAAAGCCTGGACCCATGTGAAAAAGTAACTGCGCCCTAAATTTAAGCGCTGGTGGTGCTGCCCTTGTGTTTAGTCACATTATCTTTGTCCGATATTAAAATCTGTTTGACATTTAAGTGTGACAAAAAAAAGCAAAAAGAAAAGCTGAAAGACAGCAAACTCAGCTCTGTAAATTAAATGATTAATGCTGTGCGGCTCTTGCTCCCGCAGCTCTTAAAGGGGACATATGTTTTTTTTAGGTCATCCTTTTCACATTAAAATCATTCAGTTGTGCTGCATATAAAGCGGAAGTGCGATGCTTTGATCTGAAATCCTTGTTAATTTACCCCCATGTTCCCCCTTTTGACCTCTGTTCTGAGGTTTGTCTGAGAGCAACTCGTTTTGGTGGGGTCTCGTTAAATCTAAAAGAGGAACTTTACCCCCCGCCCTCCTAAAGGTCGCAAGAGCGTTCCCCTCCAACCAGTTCGGCCATTTTTGTACTTGCTTGAGAACGGTGGAATGACCAACCGAATATTTTGACTTATCCACTTGCAGCTTTGGCATCATTGAGCTTGGACTATAAAAATCGCTCCAACACATAAAAATGGAGGATTTGCGAAATTGGTAAGCCGGGAGTCCATGACCTTGTTTAGCGGTTCTGCCGAGAGCAGACAAAACTGAATGGCTTGAAAAATATGCACTCATAGAGACTCCAAGTACACAACAAAAATATTTCTAAGGGATAGAAATGTGGATTTAGCGTGATATGTTCCTTTGAATAGAGTTTTTTTTGGTTTGCTGTTTTATTGCTATACATGTGTAGTAAGTCGCCCCAGAAGCAGAAGAGGAATCATCAGGACTACAGAGCTAATAAATCCATCAACAAACCGCGCTGGGATTACTGGGCATGTCTAGACCGTTCATGATGTCATGGTGACATTGCAGCAGAGATTGCATAATGCAAACATCCAGTTGTCAGGTGAAGATGCGTCTTATTTTTTGAACGTTTATATGACACTAGCCAGTTCTTACAGCAGTGTAAAAACGGTAACAGAAACATAATGCAGTTGTCAGTTTTCGCTGTTCACTAATCCCTGCAGCCGTCTTTGTTCCCTCTTGTTTTTTTTTGCACTCTGCTTTTGTAATTGGTTCTCCACTGATCCAATTATTCTCTCCCATCACTCTTTAAGCTTCACTCTGCTTATGATGAATTGAGCACTGTAACTGCAAGGTGGATGAGTCAGGAGATCATGTCAGCATCAGCTGTGCTTGAAGCAGAAAAACAAGAAAAGAAAACAGAATGAACGTGCCTGACGGGAAACACTTGAGTGCCTAAAGAGTGGGCAAGAGGCACATGTTCTCAAGGTTGGAAAACTCTTTAGTTTAACGAGGGCAATGGGTTCACTGATAAAAGGAGGACTTAAACAGGAGGAAACCGCTGAAATCACTGGTTAACGGCACTGTAGCTGAGATCAGCCGCCTGAGTCACAGACGGAAATAGAGACGGAGAGGCTCGGTTGTGTTTTCACACTGCATGATCACCGCAAGACACAATGGGATGCAGATCATGCAGGCAGTTTGCAAGAACATAAGAGTTTAATCTTATTTAGGAACACACTGTCACTAATCTGTAGGTAGAATACAATGAAACAAATCAAAGTGATCACACTAATACAGTCAGAAACACTCTCTATAATAATTATTTGTCTAAACGGTTGCCACAAAAATCCTTCGACCGATCAAGATCTACTTTATATCTTTTAAAGGAGACATGTGATCTTTAATGGTTCCTTTTAGGGCTGGGTATCGATTCAGATTTCAAGAATCGATTCGATTCCGACTCTCAAGATTTGGAATCGATTGTTTTCGATTCAGTTCGATTCAATCCAATCTCAAATTGGATTGCTGGTTTTAAAAAACATTTTTTAGCTGTTACCTGAATTTCATGACTGTATAGTCATACAACATAATGATACTAGTATCATATTAACATTTATCTGCAAAACGTAATGGTAGCTAACGGTGGCTGTAAGGACCGAACCCTCTTCCTGAATGTTGAGACAATTGTTTTTCGCAAACATACTGTGGGGCAGAATACCCAAGCAGATCCAGGGTAGGAAACAGAGGACACCAGAGATATCTGCAGCTGCTATTTCTATTCAATTCAGTTCAATTCAAAAAATACTTTATCAAACCAAAGGGGAAAATAAATTTGGACACTAACCTGGGGCATTATTAAAAATAGGACATAAAGAATTCACCTCCCAGACTGGAGTGTGAAGGCTCCTGTGATGTTGCGTCCATGCCTCCGACCACTAGGTGGAGCTTGGCGCTGTGTGTTTTTATCCTACTGAGGTCTCAGAGCAGAAGAAGTACTAATAAACAGACTAACACGATTGTTAAGCTAAAGTCGGCTCTTGTTGTGCTTTTTACTGATGAAAACACAGTATTACAGCTCCCACATACTTAGGCGGACCTTTTACCTTCATAGTCGAGCGTACCTGTTGCCTACATTTCTTGTGACAAATTTCTACAACTCCCACACTTTTCCCAGTGTGACCAAGCAGGGGAAGGGATGGCAAAATGTTCGTTTAGCTTAGCTAGCTGAGCATGTAGAGCCGTTTCTTTTCCTGCAGGCTCCCATCGCCCATCTGTGGACTGTGACGCCGCACCTCCTGGAGACCGCCTGCTGTGTATCACGCTTAGTGTCACATATAAAACAGTTCAATGTCAAGACTTCCTGCCGCCGAGGAGTTTATAGTGTGACACCGTGTACGGGGTGGTAAAAATTGAGCTCTGCACGTACCTGTCAGCGCGGACATGAGTCCGTGAGAGTAATTCCAGCTCACACATTTATGTTTACAGTGAAATTTTATTTTTTAAAACGATCTTTGGTTATACGAATCGGAATTAATTCCTTTAGTGTTTACTATATTATACCTTTAATGATTATTATTATTATTATTATATGATGGTCTGGCATAAAAACCACAAAAAAGAAATCAATAGGACAAGGGACAGATGAAGTTGTTTGTTCTCCGTCTAACCGCAGGAGAAACACATCACAGCACACTGTTGCTGCGATCAGTCCCAGCTGCTGAAACATAACCTGTCAAACAGATCTCTGTGGACACATGGACTCATTTTTCATTTCAAAAGCAATTTTCAGGAATTGCCACGGATACAGTTCAGGATAGTTTGAAGATTGACACTTGGATCTCTTCAGAAACAATAGTTGCACGTAGTGAAGCTGCTTAGAACGAAGCCAGAGATGATCAATCGCTGCTCTTACGGGAGCCCAAGCCAAAGGGGAACCATGTTAATGTTGTTTAGGGTGAACAGCATTTTATTCCTTGTGAATACTCTGCCGTTTACAGTAGCAGTTGCGTATAATTCTGTAAAAAGCACAGAAACCCCAGGCCTAATTGCTTTTAGCCGCATGCAGGATAGTTTTGCATTAATCCGAGGTTTTGGGTTCCTGTCCCCCATGCTTTTAAACTCTAAAAGCGGCAGCGACTTGCACTCAGCAGGACTCTGAGAGCATTCTGGGTCCAAACTGGGGGAGCTTCATCTCGCTACTCAGCATGGAGAGCCATTATGTTTTAATGATATGCGCAGATAATTCCCAGGGATCGGTCAATAAATCTGTGAATGGGAAAGCTCAATTATCCTTTTTGCAAACGTGTGCCAGCAGAACACGGAAAGATCCCAGTCAAAACCTGTACCATCCAGCCCAGGCCATCAGCTACAACACGGGCACTTTCACTAATTATTATTACTGAAGTCTTAATAAATGACTAGATTAGGGTAACCTTAATGCAACTGCTGTCAAAATCTTTTTTAAAAAGGTAAAAACATATAAATATAATCAAGGCATTCATAAAAAGCACACTTTGAATGCGCAGAAATCCAGTAAAGCACATTTCAATGGCGTGAAGGAATTCAGTGTTAGCAAAACGGGAGGAATGCAAATAACCATGTTTTCTGCGTGAGCCGATTTTAGTAGTCGGCAGTAACGGGTGATGCGTGAGGCTCCGTTGAGCCAGATATAAGGGTATGGGGGGGGGGGGGGATTTAGTTGGATTGAGGACACCAAGTTGACTTCCTGAGCCCACCGACTACTCATCATTTTCTCTCTCCTGCTCTTTTCTGGTCATCCCGACTCAGGACTGGTCTAGCAAAGGCACCAAACCAACGGATTAGACGCACCACCCTTCCTCTCTCACCTTCTTCTTGCTCGCACTGCTTCCCCTCTCGTCCTGAACCTTAAAGAATCTACTAAACAAAACACGTCAGTGCGGGACAGAGCAGTGAGCGCTTTTATTCAAGTTCCCCAGTGGTCTGATTAGAGTAAATAACCTCAGAAAAACCTCAGAGCAGCTTTTGGGATTAAAGCGCTACATTTAATGTATTCTTCGTGTAGAAAAATATGCACTTTTCAACTCTGAAAAGTGTCCCTGGAGGCCAGACTTGCAATCGCTTCAAAGATGGGTCAGTCTCCATTCTTTGCCAGATGATTTTTTTTTTTCCTGATTTCAAGCAACTGATGAGCGTTTCTTTTCTTACATACATTCATAGTACAAACAAAAAATTCAATAGTGTACAACTATGGCTCCAGCTAACGGTTACTTTAGTAACAGACGTACGTGTGTATTCCGCTGAGGGCACAAATAACAAGGGTCTGAGTTCTCCCTTCACCCGCCTCATTGCTTGAAGAAGAAAGCTGACAGCAGCGGACGTGCTGTTGACTCCATAAATCCAAACCCAGAACCCCAGCCAGGGGAAAACGTCAACAAGTACATTTGTTTATTCTGTTATTTTTTTCCCTCAGCTTAGGCAGGTTAAAGTAGGACGGTCCTAAACTGTCACTGAGCGATACTGAACCGCCTCAGGATACGAGCCTGGTATAATATGCAAAGTTTGTAATACATATATATATATATATATATATATATACACTCACCGGACACTTTATTAGGTAAACCTTGCCTTCAGAACTGCCTTAATCCTTCATGGCATAGATTCAACAAAGTACTGGAAACATTCCTCAGAGAGTTTTGGTCCATATTGACATGATAGCATCACGCAGATGCAGCAGATTTGTCAGCTGCACATCCATGATGCAAATCTTCGCATACACACACACACACACACACACACACACACACATATGTATTTATATATATACATACATATACATACATACACACACACACACACACATATGTATTTATATATATACATACATATACATACACACACACACACACACACACACACACACACACATATGTATTTATATATATACATACATACATACATATACACACACACACACACGTGTGTATATATATATATATACATACACATAGACACACACACTTCTGCAAAGTACTATAACTGTCCCGGTGATCACAATGCCGTATGCCGTAACCACGATTAAAGACAGGAATAAAATCTAACATTCTACAGGAGGAACATTTTGTAATTGAGTCATTTCAGGTCATGTTCTGCCTTTTTTATTTGGAGTCGGCTGGGTTTGACATACGAGTGCCGTAATGTCTTGCTTAAGGGAGAAAAAAGAAACAGATGCGGGTCACTGCAGGGGCCCGGCCCAGCTAATCAAAGGCCGAGTTCCCCAACCACTACAGAACCCTGCTGCTCCCCATTTTACCACCATCAAAATGTGTCATCACAAATAATTACAAAACATTAAAAGCTTGAGTAACACACTGAGAAAACACCGCAGGCGAGCTTTCTTTTCCCCCACTGATGAGGATGACGAGGACAGCTCGGAGATCTCTAGCCAGTGGCATGCAGCTTCATCTCTTGCCCCCCCCCCCCCCCGACACCACTGACACTTTGCGGACGCATGTGTTTAACCGGATCCCACACCGTCCCACAAGTGAGACCAGCGCCATGTTCGCTCTCCAAAAGCCCTGCAGCAACAGGCCAGTCTGGCCACAAACAGCTGGAGCTGCCTCCTGAGAGCGCAGGGAGCGGGAGGGGGACGGAGAGAAGAGCTGAGACGGGCCGAAAACGAGAAGCAGAGCACAGGACGGGAACGGGAGCAGAGAGGCAGCTAGAATTTAAGTTTGTAGCCGCCGTATGTAATCGATGTTTGGTCAACAGGGAAAAATGAAACTGAGAAAGGGAACCCGGCGCTTTCCCACGGGGGAAAACGACGACTTGCAGGGGCCGTGTAGAAAAAGAAAGAAAAGTAAATTGGGAAATGAAAGCTTAAAACCCAAGAGGGAGGAAAAAAATCGGAGAAATATTGATTGACGTTTTAAAAAGAAAAGGGGGCGTAGGGGATTAAGAAGGCGGCAGGAAATTCCTTCATCGTTTTCAGGACTTTTGGTGCTTGTGACAACCTTCCCGTTGCCCCCGCGCTCTAATTCCTTCTAATTTCCCTTTCTTTTTGTTTGTCGTTCACTGCTGTCTCCGTGCACGCCTGTCTGTGCCGTGCAAATCCCATCCACCGAGGGTGACAAGATTTCAGAACATCTGCCGTGCGGCTTGAGGTGTTTCCGTTTTCATGCTTTAGTCACAGTGAATGGCAAAAAAAAAAAAAAGGACGCCGTCAGAGCGAATCGTGCGGCGCAGAGACCCGTCATACCTCATGTCTTCCAGCAGGTCGCATTCGGTCTGGTGTTTAAAGTGCAGCCTTGTCATCTGCTCCGTGTGAGTGTTTTTTAGCTCCTGCGTCACTTTGACCTGAAGGAAATAAAAAAATAAAAAATAAATGTTTTTAAAGAAGACATCGCCAACTGAGAGATTAGTCATTTTTTTCTGCCCTGAAATCACATCTTCTGACTTCCCTTCACCTACAGATAAATGATTAGCCCTCCATGGTTGATTTAATATTAGAATATCATTAACAAGATATCAAACAGCATTTGTTTTTTACTTCCTTCTTGGTTGCAAAAGCATTTACAGTTAAGAGGAATTCATCTCACCGACATAATGATATATGTGCACCAAACTACCTGATGATCCATATGAAGTCATCTTTCTTTTATTGCGCCTGCTTGGATTAAGGGTTGTCTGAAGTCGCTCAAAGCCACAACATTTTTTACACGTAAAAGAAACAGATCCTCAAATTCATGTGACTTAACCCTAGGCTGGGCGGCTGTGAGGTGCACACAGCGTGATAACTTTTAGCCGAAAAATACCTCCGTCTCATGGTACCGGTGGGTTTTTTTGCCCAAGATTTGAGAACAAAAATGAACGTCATGACCCGAGTTCTTCAATTAAAAACGATGTTAGGGTTTTCTCAGTGACGTTTATTTATTATCCTGGTTTTTGCTGAGAGTTAAGCAGAACTATTGAGTAAACCCATGAAAAATGCTGTAGAAGTGCTTATTGCACAGGATGTTTGATCTGTTCACTTTAGAGTAACAAAAGTGTAAAAAGCTGTTATCATCTGGTTAATTAGTGGGGCTATCTGCTCCGTTGGTAGGGCTGGACGATAATTCAATAACAATATATATCGATTGATAGAAGAAAAAAAAAGATTGATAAAAAGTTCAACAGAATAAATGTTTTCCTTCCTTGTTGCATTCCAGCCATGTAGATTAATATCACATCATTACATCCTCCCAACCAATCACGAATACAGAACCAAGAACAAAGCTCTGTCACCAAGCTCCGCCCCCTTCAAAGCGTTCAGAGCACACAGGTCTGTTTTTTTTTTCCCTTTTTTTTTTAAAACTTGCACTTTTGGTAAAAAGTTGGTTGAATAAAGGGTTGACTCGGAATTCAGCGTTTGTGTGTTCTGCATCTAAAAAAAAAAAGGGCGCTACAGCATAAAACGGCCAGGGCTGCACTTAAAATACATGTTTTGAGTTTGCTGACAAGTATCGATATCGATCAATGTGATTTTTATTTTATCGCTATGCTTTTTTTTTTCCTATATGGTCCAGCCCTATCCGCTGGCCGGCCCGCAGACAGCTCCTTAGCAGACACGTCCATCCTGGCTCACCAGCTGTAGTTTTAAAACAGCATATGTCCAGAACTGCACAGCAGTGTGTTTTTCTAACCTTGGCTCACTTTGATGCCTGCGGCCTGTCCTGCAAGGGGAAACACGCCAGCAAAATGAAACCTGCAGTCAGGGGTTTTTGGACGAAGGGAGGAAGCTGGAGTACCCAGAGAGAATCCACGCAAGGACAGGGAGAACCAGCAAAATCAGCAGAAAGTCCCCCGTGTCGACGTTCGACCGCATGACCTTCTGCCTGCAGGGCAGCAGAGCTACGAACAGCGTTTACAGTCAAGAAAATACATTGATAACAAACTGCTGAAGTGCCTTTTTAAGTAGTTTGGTTGCCGAAGCGACTTTTGCAAAGAAAGGTTCCATTTTTTTCCCTCTCAAAGGCTCATTTTACTGTATTAAAAAAATACAATAAAGGTTTCAGCAAAAGCATTTCCAAACGGACAGCTTCCGCAGGTCGGACGGCCGCATTAAGAAGCGGGCCGGCCCTTTTCGAGTGCCGTACAGCGGATAATTAAAGTCTCATCTCATGCACGGGTGGCTTCTGCTGACCGAGCTAGATTCATTCACCCTGTCCTGGGCTAAAAAAAAAAAAAAAAAAAAAACGCCACAGAGACAAAGCGGAGCCTTAATATACGTACAACCCTGCATCTCCTGCCCAACGGGGGGAAGGTCACCGAGCATTGCGGCCTGAACAGCATCGTCTATTCACCGGGGGGTAAACAGTGGGCGAATTCATGACGCTTCTAGACAAAACAGTCAACGGCATCCCCACACACTGCGCCGTCTCACACACACACAGAGAGAGAGAGAGAGAGAGAGAGAGAGAGAGAGAGAGAGAGAGAGAGAGAGAGAGAGAGAGAGAGAGAGAGAGAGAGACCACTTCCTTTCTTTCATTAGCTGGCCCTCTAAAGACGAGGAGGGAGTGGTTCATTACATTATCAGGCCAAAAGCACTTCACTTGATTCCACCCTCCATCGCTCAGAGGGAGCCGCAGGAGGAGCGAGGCTTTAAAAGAGGGATGAGCGCGGGGCTGTGCGGGGGCACCGGGAGGGCGAGCGGGTGGCAGGAGGAGAGGGAGGTGAACCATGAAGAGCGGGGAAGGAAACGAGAGAACAGAAGACGAGAGCAGGAGATGGCCCGACTAAAGCCCATAGGCGGTGGTTCCCCAGGAAGGGTCGAGTCAGAGACCAGAGCTGGGAGTCAGAGTCTGGGTGTGGGAATAAAGCAGGACCCCCCCCCCCCACCCCCCCCCCCCCCCCCCTCAGAGTGACTTTACCGCTTTATTTGTGCGGTTGTTTTTTTATCTGCAAAGTGTGCCCAGAAACATGGTTTTGTTAATGTTAATAGGATTTATTCTACTTTCCTCCCTGCTGGTTTAATATACAAGTCACTGACATTAGAGTAAGACTGTGTAAAAAAAAGAAAAAAAAAAGCTCCTAAATAGTTTGAATAATTGCTCACTTTATTGTGTATACTTTTAGACAAAGTTAAAGGTTCAAAGATCACTTTATTGTGTATACTTTTAGACAAAGTTAAAGGTTCAAAGATTTACTAACGTGTGTTATCCGCTTTAATGTTCATTTTGCTCTGTTATTATTCCAGAGTGGAGCGTGAGTAAGACGAGCCGAGCTGGACGTCCAGATACAGGCTCACTGTAAAACCTCACTGATACTTAGGATAAATATCCTTTAGTGATCCTTTAGCGAGAAACTGAATTTATTTTCAAAAGAAATGACGTTTCTTTTCATTCCTTGATGAGGACCCAGCTTTATAGCGTAGTAATGTAAATGAGAGCCGGTCCTCTGTCTTCCTCGTCCCTTCAACTCTTTCCAATAAAACAGGACCGCTGCTGGTGAAAAAGACCCGCAGCACGACGCTTCCACTACCGTGCTTGACAGCAGGGCCATTGTGTCCTCCCAAAGGACGCGACGTATCTGAATGTCTGTCTCCTCTGACCATGAAAGCTCCAGAAAGTGTTTAGCTTGTTTACGAGGGCAGCTGCAAATTCCAGTCGACCTTCATGGTGTCCGTTTTGCGGCAGGCGGCATTTGCCAGTGGTTGGCCTCCCTGGGGACAATTCAGCCTCTTCCGGTTCCTAGGATACCCACCCTTTCTCAGGACCTTGGACGCTCCCTCCCACACATAGACACGGCTCAGAAGAAGGCCCACCAGAGACTGTATTACCTGCAGCAGCGTAAGAAGTGCAGCTTTCCCCCAGGAGCTGCTGCTCATCTTCTACATGGCCATTAAAATGAGTCTTTTTCTGCGTTTGTCCATGGCTGCAGAGGATCTTCAGGGATGACCTTCCCTCCATCCAGGACTTGTTCGGGTCTAGGGTCAGAGCAAGGCTGCCAACATCTCTGCAGACCCCCCACGCGTCCCGCACGCAGACAGCTTAGACTTTTCCCCTCAGGTCGGCCCTGCAGAGCGCTCGTCACTCTGAAGAACACAGCGGAAAGCTTACAGCCTGAGTCGTCGACTTTAACAACTCCCAACTTCTCCTTTTTTTTTTCTCTACCAAAAAAACCCCCAAAAAACAACCCAAACAAAGAAAAGCACCCGGTTTATAAATGCATACCAAATGTCTGTATGGAGTGAGCGCGCCGTAACCAAAGTCAGATTCCTTGATTGTGCGAGAAGTCACGGCCAGATGAAGACGATTCTGGTCCAATAACGGTATGAGGAAAAATGTTCACCTTAGGCAGAGACTACACGCATGTTTTTATTTTTTATTTTTCAATAAATATGGAGTAAATATGGAGTGATGGAGCTCACCGTGTGTCTCCTAAACATTCAATATACTTATTTCTTTGAAAATCCGAAGTGCAACTGTGAGGCAAATGTTAAAAGGCTTTAGAAACATCGTCTCGTCGTGGGCCGCAAGAAAATTACGACTTATTAAGAACAGGGGCAAAAATGGCTCTCTGGGGTTGCAATGGTTAGATCAAACCATTTTCACGTGTCAGAACATCTTTGTCGCAGTCCAGACCTGAAGCCAACTGAGCGTCCAACGTGACGGATTGATCTCCACACATGCCTTCCTTTCAATCGGACTGAGCTTCAGCTGTTACGGAACGAAGAACGGGCAAAACATTCCTCGACGTGCTTTCCAGATGTGCAAGATGGTATACCCCCAAAACACTTGCTGTTGTATTTCTGGCTAAAGGAAACACTCGCAATGAGAGAAGTGTGTGTGTATGTGTGTGTGTGTGTGGGGGGGGGGGGGGTTGAAATAACTTCCTACACCAGTTGATGTGTTGGTGTATCACAGTACAATACATCACGGCTTGAAAAAGTTTAAGTGCTCCCACTGCTTTAGCGCTACGAAATTTATAAATACATTCTTTTAAAATCCTACAAGGTGATTTGTTTTTTCTTCTCATTTGGTCTCTAATAGTTTGAAGTGTACCTATAATGAAAACTACAGACCTCTCATCTTTCTAAGAAGGATAACTTGCACAAAAGGTGGCTGACTAAATACTTTTTTTGCCCCACTGTATATATATATATATATATATATATATATATATATATATATATATATATCCTACCTCTGCATTCCACAGACAGTGTTATTTTAATCGTCGGTGTCAACCCAGAGGCATGCATGTGTATTTTAAGCCTCATCAAGCTAATATATGGGGCTCAGTTTGTTAGCAGATGGGCTGAGACGCAGACAAAACACTTAAGGGGCTGGATGTGTCGCTGTGGGAGGGAGGAAACACAAGCAAACACTGATAGGTTTTGGCCGTGGCGCTGGCGGCCCCAGCGCCTCTGCCTGGTGTGTCAGCCACTTTGGCAGACTGTTAAAAAAAAAAAAAAAAGTGTCGGCATTTTTGGCTAATTTGGGTTGATTCTTTGTGTGTTGATTTCACATTTAAACGAATCAAAATGACAGCGGAGCGAGCGGCCTCTGCTCGCCACGGCCTCAATTATGCGAGACGGCGGTGAAGCGGGTGAGTTTCGCGCGCGTGACGTGACTTGTAGAAAGCCAGCGCGCGGGGAGCACAGGGGTGGAGGCGATATGCGATAATTAAAAGACATCTGCACATGCGCTCACAGGGGAGCACTGCTTCCCATGCGTCCGTGGTAAGGCTCCGTGTATCAAACAGCAGTGAGACGCACACTTCCAATCACCGTCCCTTGTCTAGACATGCACGCTGTGTCTTCGCTTCTTCACTTCTGTTGAAAGTATGTCACTTTTTACTCTTTTCAACCAACCCTGGTTGGAAAAAAAAAGGGGGGGGATTATGAAATCATCGTTTTGACGCATTGTTGCATCATTTTAACAAGTATGATCACGCTGGTTATGATGGAAATTTATTTTAGCTCTCATCCAAACAAACTGACTATGACTGATAGTTTTTCTTTTTTAGAAGATAGAGTCAACCTCTCTGGCTTATTCAGCATATTATTTAGGCACTTTTGTCACTGAACACAGTTTGTAGTGAACTGAGAAGGCTGTATGTAACCTTAACCTAATACCACCAGGGAAACAAGGAACGTGGTCGGTGGTGCAGGAGTTGGGCAGTTCGTCCTGTAACTGGCGGGTTGCTGGTTCGATCCCCTGCTCCAACCGTCTCAGTCGTTTGGTCCAAGACACCGGCGGTGTATGGCAGCCTTGCTTCTGTCCCAGGGCAGCTGTGGCTACTGACACAGCTCACCACCGTCTGTGTGTGAATGGGTGAATGACTGTGACTGTATGGAGCGATATTTGTGCCATCAGGTTGAGCGCGCAGGAACCAATCCGAGCGCGCAGTGAGACAACGCGCGTGCGCTCAAAACCGGTCTGGCGTGCGCTCAACTCTGAAAAACTCTCCTCAACCCACTGTCGTCCTCGCGCTCAGTTCCATCTCTGCTCGCGCGCTTGACCTTTTCCTTGCTCGCTCGACTCTGTCTCTGCTCGACTCTGTCTCTGCGCTCACGACTTCAAAAACTGTCCACCTCACCAGCCAATCACAGACTGTTTTTTTTTCAGCCAATCAGAGTATGGCTTGCAAATACTGCATTCAGATGGATTAAATCAAAATGCTGCAGTTTTTGGCAGAAATTACTAAACATAACGGTGGGATTGAAGAAAAAAAGAAAAATAAATAAACTGTTTAATATTTTTGCCTAAAATATTTAGGCTAAAATATTTAAACTAAAATATTTGAGTTACTAAGTGAGGTGTGAAAATACCGTTGTCTCTTTTTTAAAGATTTTTTCCAGCTTCTGGCAGGTAATGTAAAATTTCCTTTGGTTTATATAAAAGAAATTCCTACACTACATCCAGAATCAACATTTCATTACTTTACTGTAGGTTTTAATAATAATAATAATAATAATAATAATTATTATTATTATTATTATTAATATTATTATTATTATTATTATTGATGATGTTTTAAATTGTTGAGTGTTTAGCCAAGTCATTTTATTATATGTTATCTTTTATCTGATGTAGCTCTTATCTAAAGTTCTCTTTAAATAATGATGACAATGATGATGATTATGATCAGAAGAAACTTTTGCATCACCACCCAGAAGCTGGAGGGAAAAGAGACAAAAACATTTTTCACACCTCACTTAGTAACTCTTAGTAACTCAAATATTTTAGCCTAAATATTTTAGCCTAAATATTTTAGGCTAAAATACTGTTTATTTGTTTTTCGTTTCGTGGGTTGCTCCATATGACTGTAGCGTAAAGAGCTTTGTGGTCATCGGACTTGAAAAAGCGCTGTACAAGTACATTTTACCATTTGAGGACCTCGTGCCAGAATGTGGAGCGGGGTCTTTTGGTTATCATCCTGTTTTCAAGAAGAACCAGTTGTTAGTCTCTGTCTGGGTCAGACACCCTGTCTACTTAAGCTTAAGGTTAAGTGGCTTAGGTTGTCCCTATAGTTAAGCAGTTACAGGCAGAGGCTACTAGACGACTTAATGACCAACTTTCTCCTCTCTGCTGTCAATACTCTCTCACTCTCTTCACATTTATGGCTGCACATTAACTGTCTGGAGCCCCTTAAGGTTTTCTTAACATCAGAAATTACTCCAAGCCCAGTTATTGAGTATTTGAAAAAAGTATTGAAAAAAAAAAAACACCTTTATCAAAGCTGTCACCCGTAGCCAAAGCGCTGGCCGCTCATCTGGAGCCCGGTTCTCCTGAAGGTTTCTTTCGAATCAAAGGGAGCCGTTCCTCTCCACTGTCGCCCCGTGCTTACTCGGGACGAGGGAGGGCACAGAAGCCAAGATTAAATACAGACTTTTTTTCTTTTACTAACTGGTAGGATCTAATAAACAAAACAACCAGATGGAACTGGAGTATCTGCAATTAAATTTGGATTTCAGCCCGACTGTACCGGAAGGCACTGGATGGCATGTCCTGTCTCTGGAAAAGCCTTGTGGCCTTTGTTTTGGAGGGGTGCATTCGCTGAACCTGCACCCCTGAAGGACGCAGAGGACCTTATTATAACTTGTGAGAAACAACAACCTCATTCCACTCCAAACGCATGTGTTTAAGCTCCTTGTCTGACATCCGGCCGCAGCTTCCTTCACTCTTCAAATTAGACAGGCCGTCCAGGGAGCTGTGGGGACTGTGCTGTGCTCCAGAGCCCAGACACAGATCAGTAATAAAGCAGCAGCAGCAGCAGCAGCAGAACAGCTCAGTTCTCTTTCATTAACATAAAAAAAACAACAACAATGCATTACATTGGACGAGAGCTGTTGTTGCTGTCTGGAAACAAAAGCTGTCACAAATCTGACAGCTTCCAAAAAAATTGCAGAAAAAAAATAAATAATAATAACAATACTGCTGGTTTAGCTGGAGCCGTGCACGTGAACGTCAGCCAATAAACAACCAATTTAAAGTCACGTTATCTGTCTAAATGACAGCCTCGGTGTTCCTGTAAACACGACAGTCTGCCGCTTTGTCAAAAATAAAAGAAATAAAATAAAACAACATCTTCCAGCAAAAGCCCACCTTAGCGCCTTCCAGCTAACGCCGCTTGACGTTTTGACGGCTGGACAGATGCTTGTTCGTGTCAACAAAGGTTCCCGACTCGCCATGCTAGCGGCACGTCGCGTCTGATGCCCTTAACCTTGCGTTTCCAAACGCCTTTTCGGTGCGTGGTCCATAAATTACCTTCATCCGAGGTTAACAACGCCGTTATGTGTCTGTCATTGTGTGTGCAGCCAGCTCCAAACGCACACACACATAACGGACCCCGGAGAGAACTCACCTTCCTCGGCGGCGGCTGCATTTTGGAGATCTGACATGGATGATGTCTCAGTTGCGAGATGTGCCGTAATTCCAAGAGGAAAACACCCCCCCAAAAAAATCCGTGCGAAACTAGGAATTGATATCCAGTCTTCTTCGCAAACAGATCCCCCCCGTCCTCTTCCTCCCCCCCCCTCTTCTCCTCTCAAAAGTCGTCAGGGAGGAGAAGACGGGGAGTTAAAGCTGCACTCTGGCGGCCATGATTGATGATAAATGGCCAGTTTTATTGAGAGCCGAAGCTGCGAGGAGGCACAGCACCGCGATCGTAAGGCTCGCCGACACTACGAGAGAGCGTGGACTGGACCGCTGTAGGCAGCAGAGAAAGAAAGCCCAGAGTGAAGGGGGGATTCAGACAGCTAAACTCGACTCAACGGCGCCACCGCGTGGACGAGGGTGGTGTACACCGTGGAACAAAAAAGAAAAAAAACACCAGCTTCAGTTTTTTGTTTCTCCACGGCCTCGATGAACGCGCCTGCAAAGGTCTTTAAGGACGAGGTGACTAATGGATATGACCACAACTATTTGGTCGGGGTTATCCTACTAAAGTATTGGGGTTTTTATTGTTGTATTTTGTTTTTCGCGAATGGCCACCAGCATGATCAAGAAGAAAAGGCGAGAGACGGAAGCTGCATGGCAACAAGAAACCGCAGTCGATCGAAGAAAAATCGATCGTCTTTGAAAGCGCAATAAAAAGGGCTCTTACCTCTTCTTAACATATTAAAATTAATATGAATTATATATAATATGACACAAGGCTAAAAGTAAAAACCTCTTGTTCTCCAATGAGGACGAAGCAACATCGTTGGCCATTGTCATGATTTTAGGTTCTGTCTTAGTTTTGATTCATGGAATAGTTTGAGTTTTGTTGTGGTTTGATTTTGTTCTTTGTGTTATACTATCTGTTAGGGTTCTGTAAGCTTTTAGCTCAGTTCTGTTCACCTGCCAGCTCACTCCCCTGTCAGCAGTCACCAACCTATCAGTTCAGTTCACTGTCAGTCACTTCCCTGCCTCTGATTAGTTCCAGCTGTTTCCCGGTAATTAGTTTTCACTCCATTTCACCTGTGCACTTCACTATATAGTTCTGCCTCAGTCTTTAGTTCTCCGCCAGATCATTAACGAGCCACGGTGAGTTTTGTTCCAGCGTTCCTTTCTTGTGTAACCTGTTGATGCAAACCTGATTGCCTTTGATTCTGAGCCAGCCTGTTCCCTGATCTGTTTTTCCTGCCCTGTCTGACTGATTTACCGGTTTACCGACTTAATTCTGTCCCATGGTTATCTGAGCTTGCTTTTGCCCTGTCTGTACCTCTGCCTATTTTGGACTGCTTTTTGTGTACCGGATTTTGGACTGCCCTTTTGACTATTGAGCCCGCCAGTCCCTGTTTTCATTATTAAAATCCTGTTTTTTGCCTTCACCTCACTTGTTTGGTTTGAATACTGGGTTTGCCTGATTCACGTTCGTAACAGAATGATCTGGCCTCCTAAAACCTATCGCCAAACAAGTTTTTAGAGGTTTTTTTTTTTTCCCTCCACACGCTATGGCTTGGGAGGGTTCCAGATTGGCGTTCTGTCCCCCTGGTATCGGTCCCAGACGCCATCTCTCCAGCAGCCGCAGCAGCAGTAACCCGCTGCCTGCTCCGAGCTTACGATTGGGAGGGCTCTTTGTCACAAATTCAGATTCTGCTCAGAATAGAAGGGATCACTCACCCAGCGACACCGCTGTCGGCTCTGCCCATGGGTTTTATCCAGACCCAACTTTGTTTATGGAGGTCGAAGCGGAGGTGGTGCGGGATCTCCGCCCGGATCTTTTTCTCTCTCTCCCTCCAGAGGAGGAGATGCAGGGAACGCTGTGGGCTCCGCCGATCCCGGCTCTACCGACAGAATCAAACCTCCAGCAAGTCCTGCCGTCCCGCCGTCGGAGGAGGGGACGGAAACCTGTGGGTCGCTCCCTCACCCGTTCTGTTCGGCCGACAGGCGAGTCAGTACCGCGCCCGTCCGTTGCCACTTCCTGCCCAGTGGATCGGAGTCCGGTGCTCCCCAGAGCTGAGCAGCCTACAGCGCCTCCTGGTGGCGCCCGTGATGCTGAGGATCTGGCTCTGGAGGACCAGTTAAGAGCTTTTGCCCCTATTATTAAAGACCTTAGGGAGGCTCTTTTCAGCCAGTATTCAGAGGAGCTGGAGGCTAAATTAAAGGAGGTCGAGGGGCACTATAGAGCGGCTCTCCAGGGTTTCTATAGTGGACTCAATCCTGTCCCCAAGGGTCCAGCCGACGCCTCGGCACCTGCACCTGTCCCAGAGGACCCGCCCCCTACCTCAGCTCCAGTGCCGACCTCCGGCAGCTATAAAGCAGCACTGTCTGCGCAGCCGGTCCAAGAAGCTGCAACCCCGGAGGGTCCGCAGCCGGCCCAAGACGCTGCAACCCAGGAGGGTCCGCAGCCGGCCCAAGACGCTGCAACCCCGGAGGGTCCGCAGTCGGCCCAAGACGCTGCAACCCCGGAGGGTCCGCAGTCGGCCCAAGACGCTGCAACCCCGGAGGGTCCGCAGCCGGCCCAAGACGCTGCAACCCCGGAGGCTTCGCAGCCGGCCCAAGACGCTGCAACCCCGGAGGCTTCGCAGCCGGCCCAAGACGCTGCGACCCAGGAGGCTCCGCAGCCGGCCCAAGACGCTGCGACCCAGGAGGGTCCGCAGCCGGCCCAAGACGCTGCGACCCAGGAGGGTCCGCAGCCGGCCCGAGACGCTGCAACCCAGGAGGGTCCGCAGCCGGCCCGAGACGCTGCAACCCAGGAGGGTCCGCAGCCGGCCCGAGACGCTGCAACCCAGGAGGGTCCGCAGCCGGCCCGAGACGCTGCAACCCAGGAGGGTCCGCAGTCGGCCCGCGACGTGGGAACCCAGGAGGGTCCGCCGCCAGTCTGCGACGTGGGAACCCAGGAGGGTCCGCCGCCAGTCTGCGACGTGGGAACCCAGGAGGGTCCGCCGCCAGTCTGCGACGTGGGAACCCAGGAGGGTCCGCCGCCAGTCTGCGACGTGGGAACCCAGGAGGGTCTACCACTGGTCCACGATGAGGGGGTTCAGACGAGCCCTCTTTCAGGCCGCAACTCGGGGGCTCATCGGGACACTGGGCACCGTGGCCCTCGCCCAGACGACAAGCGCCGCCGTGGCCCTCGCCCAGACGACAAGCGGCGCCGTGGCCCTCGCCCAGACGACAAGCGGCGCCGTGGCCCTCGCCCAGACGACAAGCGGCGCCGTGGCCCTCGCCCAGACGACAAGCGGCGTCGTGGCCCTCGCCCAGACGACAAGCGGCGTCGCGGCCCTCATCCAAACGACAAGCTCCGTCGGGGGTCTCGCCGAGAAGACAAGCACCCAGAGCCCCATGGAGACTTAGAGGTCCCTGGACCTCTTCTGAAGCTATTACCCCCTCACCTTTGGCTTGACAGCCAATTTCCCAAGTGGCTGACCAGGCTCTCTTTGTCGGATGTTCTGGAGGGGTTACTGCTGAGGTTCTGGGTGTTAAAGGGTCTGGGAGCATCTGAAGTCTGTAGCCCGGAGCCTCCTGAACCTGAAGTCTGTAGTCCGGGGCCTCCTGAACCTGAAGCCTGTAGCCCGGGGCCTCCTGAACCGGAAGTCTGTAGTCCGGGGCCTCCTGAACCTGAAGCCTGTAGCCCAGGGCCTCCTGAACCGGAAGCCTGTAGCAAGGCCCCGTCTGAACCTGAAGCCTGTAGCAAGGCCCCGTCTGAACCTGAAGTCTGTAGCCAGGCCCCGTCTGAACCTGAAGCTGAAGCCTGTAGCCAGGTCCCGTCTGAACCTGTAGCCTGTAGCCAGGTCCCGTCTGAACCTGTAGCCTGTCGCCAGGCCCCGTCTGAACCTGTAGCCTGTAGCCAGGTCCCGTCTGAACCTGTAGCCTGTAGCCAGGCCCCGTCTGAACCTGTAGCCTGTAGCCAAGTCCCGTCTGAACCTGTAGCCTGTAGCCAGGCCCCGTCTGAACCTGTAGCCTGTAGCCAGGGGCCGTCTGAACCTGAAGCCTGTAGCCAGGGGCCGTCTGAACCTGAAGCCTGTAGCCAGGGGCCGTCTGAACCTGAAGCCTGTAGCCAGGGGCCGTCTGAACCTGAAGCCTGTAGCCAGGGGCCGTCTGAACCTGAAGCCTGTAGCCAGGGGCCGTCTGAACCTGAAGCCTGTAGCCAGGGGCCGACTGAACCTGAAGCCTGTAGCCAGGGGCCGACTGAACCTGAAGCCAGTAGCCAGGGGCCGACTGAACCTGAAGCCTGTAGCCAGGCTCCGACTGAACTCTATAGCCAGGCTCCTCCTGAACTCTGTAGCCAGGCTCCTCCTGAACTCTGTAGCCAGGCTCCTCCTGAACTCTGTAGCCAGGCTCCTCCTGAACTCTGTAGCCAGGCTCCTCCTGAACTCTGTAGCCAGGCTCCTCCTGAACTCTGTAGCCAGGCGCCTCCTGAACTCTGTAGCCAGACGCCTCCTGAACTCTTTAGCCAGGCGTCTCTTCTAGCTCTTAGTCCGGCGCTGTCTCCAGCCTTTAGTCCGGCGGCAGGTTCTGTTCTCTCTCTCTCCAGACGTCGGTTCCTGAGGGTCCTGTTCTACCGACGGTCCCCGAGGTTGCTGCTCTGCCGCCGGTCTCCGAGAGACCTGCTCCGCCACCGGCCGCCGGACATCTTTGCTAACCGGGGCCGTCCTACAGGACACCCGCCGGATTACCTGTCTCACAGGGGTCGTCCGCCGGGACGTCCGCCGGAGAACCTGACACGCCTAGGACGTCCGCCGGAGAACCTGACATGCCTAGGACGTCCGCCGGAGAACCTGACACGCCTAGGACGTCCGCCGGAGAACCTGACACGCCGAGGACGTCCGCCGGAGAACCTGACACGCCGAGGACGTCCGCCGGAGAACCTGACACGCCGAGGACGTCCGCCGGAGAACCTGACACGCCGAGGACGTCCGCCGGAGAACCTGACACGCCGAGGCCGTCCTTCGGGACGTCCGCCGGACAACCTGACACGCCGAGGCCGTCCTTCGGGACGTCCGCCGGACAACCTGACACGCCTGGGTCGTCCTCCTGGACGCCCGCCGGAGAACCTGACACGCCTGGGTCGTCCTCCTGGACGCCCGCCGGAGAACCTGACACGCCTGGGTCGTCCTCCTGGACGCCCGCCGGAGAACCTGACACGCCTGGGTCGTCCTTCGGGACGTCCACCGGAGAACCTGACTCGTCGGGGCCGTCCTCCTGGACGCCCGCCTGAGAACTTGATTCGTCTTGCTTTGTTTTAGTTTGTATTTGGACATTTGTTTGATTCTAGCCCTCCGTCCTGCACCTCCCTCCACCCACCCGATCTAGTCTGTCTTCTTTTGCTTTAGGCCGTCTGGAATCCGGCCTTAAGGAGGGGGTTCTGTCATGATTTTAGGTTCTGTCTTAGTTTTGATTCATGGAATAGTTTGAGTTTTGTTGTGGTTTGATTTTGTTCTTTGTGTTATACTATCTGTTAGGGTTCTGTAAGCTTTTAGCTCAGTTCTGTTCACCTGCCAGCTCACTCCCCTGTCAGCAGTCACCAACCTATCAGTTCAGTTCACTGTCAGTCACTTCCCTGCCTCTGATTAGTTCCAGCTGTTTCCCGGTAATTAGTTTTCACTCCATTTCACCTGTGCACTTCACTATATAGTTCTGCCTCAGTCTTTAGTTCTCCGCCAGATCATTAACGAGCCACGGTGAGTTTTGTTCCAGCGTTCCTTTCTTGTGTAACCTGTTGATGCAAACCCGATTGCCTTTGATTCTGAGCCAGCCTGTTCCCTGATCTGTTTTTCCTGCCCTGTCTGACTGATTTACCGGTTTACCGACTTAATTCTGTCCCATGGTTATCTGAGCTTGCTTTTGCCCTGTCTGTACCTCTGCCTATTTTGGACTGCTTTTTGTGTACCGGATTTTGGACTGCCCTTTTGACTATTGAGCCCGCCAGTCCCTGTTTTCATTATTAAAATCCTGTTTTTTGCCTTCACCTCACTTGTTTGGTTTGAATACTGGGTTTGCCTGATTCACGTTCGTAACAGGCCATGAGTGAAAGAACTGGTCTGTATCTGGCTCTCCACATGATTTCCAAGTTTAAATAAAGTTTCTGAAAATAGACACGCCTCAGATTTTAGAGAGCAGTACGGTGTTGTTAAATATGTTATGCTGCGATTTATTGGGGGAAAAAGTTGATTCAATAGCCCGTCAGGAAAAAAATCACAATTCAAACCATTATTGGCTTTCCAGTAACTGAACGCTTTTAATAATTGTTGACCAGCTTTTCGCCTGTTTCCACGGGTATATTGACCACTTTTCCCAGGTGATGCATTGGATGACCTCTACGCCACCACCTTAACCTTTACTTTCCCCTAGTGATGGTGAGATGAAGCCTCATGAGGCATTGAACCACTTGAGCCAACTGGTTCGAGAAAGGGTTCATTTCTTGAAGCTCCATGTGCACACGACACCACCTACTGGCCAGGTGTATAACCACAGCCAGCTGTATCTTAACACGTGTGATGCATTGATTTTTTGTCTATTATGGCTCTTGGGAATGACTTCACAAAAGGTGTATGACGAAATCATTTGTCTACATAAATTATGTATACACATGTGTATAATAAAATATTGTTTGAATCTATTCTCTGTGTGTAATTATTCCCAAAATAGTAGTGTCATGTGATATGGCATGTTGTGTAATAATGTTTTTCTGTGACTCTAGAAAAATGGCATGGGCTTAATCAGGCAGAGGACAATGATAATGCTTGTGGAACTAGGGAGGGGGTAGTGAATAGGCTAATGCTTGTGTAACTTGGATGATTTCATCCATTTTTATTAAGAAACAACAATTTCTCCATAGGGGAAATCCTCCTCTTTCTTGCCAGCTCCATCCTACTCCTATCCTGTCCTCGCACTCCTAAATCTCCTATCTATCTCTCTCCTGAAGTCTCCAAACACCAAACTAACTGTCTCAAACTAAATAACCACTATCCAAACTCTGTTATCCAAACTCAGTGTTTCCTGCAGGAATTTGCTTAGGCGAGGCGGTGAGTTGGCGGCCGGAACAAGTTTTGTGGGGATGAGCGGCAGAGGGGGGGAGGGGGCGTCTGCTTCGAAGCTGTCGGTGAAGTCGCTTCTTGCTTCAAAGTATCCATGTATTTTTGCCTGTTTTTTCCCTGCCATTCACTATATGCACGAGAGAAAGCAACAACAAAAAAACGCGTGTTAACGTCAAATAAACATGCAAGCGTATCGAGTTACTTTTTTTTTTTTTTTTGGAATGTTGGCCGCCTCGCCAACATAGTGCTGCGGGAACTCTATCCACTCTCAAATGACCGCAACTCGCCTACAACATCCCACATTTTGAATGGAGCCTGTGGGGTTTCTAAAGCTGTCAAACCCCGCACCGAAATCTGAGCCACTTCCCGAAGCAGCCAGTCACGTGGTACAGCCGGGCAGCGAGGCTTCGGACGTCATCGTTTTCGGTTCCTCCCCTAAATGAAGCAAGCTTCGATACGAGCATTACGGAAACGCCCCCTCCATTACTCGACACACGCCTCGAAGCCTCGGCACATCACGTAACATCACTACTTTCCCCCACAATTTCTCTAATAAATTGAAGTCGTGGCTCTGACTGAAGCATTCATAAATGTTAATATACTTCCAGTCAAAAGCAACACAGTCAAATAAATAGGAGAGAGAGAGAGAACATATTTTACTATGCAAAGTGAGGGTTTCAGACTGAAGTGTCAATTATGGTTTGGGGTAAGGTATGTTAGGGTCAGGGTAAGGCCATAAAAAGGGTGAAAATGAATGGAAGTGAACTGGGCCTTCTGAGTACCTTGAAAATTGCCATCTAAAATTTATTTGTAAATCGACACCAACTTGCCTGCCCGCAAGGCGGTGTTGATTTGCAAATAAAAGGACCAAAGACAATCTAAAGCAATACAAAAGTAAACAGTTCTTATGTTTAAATTGTCTCTCGTTTATATTTTGTATAATTGGAATTACTTGCTGTGTCTGTCCCAGTACAGTGTGAACTCTACTCCTCTCTTCCCACCACGTTCACGTCACCTTAAAAAGCACCCTGCATACATTTTGGCGAAAGAAACGATCCAAACACATCAAGGTGTTGGTACTAATAGCAGGAACCACACTTCTGCTTCTGCTTCCGAGAAACTTTTCACCTCTACCAAAGCAAATTGTTTTCAGTTAAAGTTTTTCCAATCAATGTGTTTAAAGAATACTCAGAAAGGTAAATATTATCAAATTATTTGAACAATTAGTATAACTCCTCTGGTATGATAATTCTGGCCAACAGAGGAAAAGGGCAAGGTGCCTGCAAGGGCAGAGATTTTATTTCTTGCCCCCTTACGGTGACGTACATGTAAGGTTAAGGGGACAGCTAATGATTAATACAAAGAGTTTCTGGAGGTGGTAAGACATTAAGCACCTCTTCTTACCTTTCTTTTCAATATAACACCTCACAAGTACCCACACAAGGCTATTCGTTGAAGCCGAGCACACTCCCAGTTAGTGCTTAAATGTGGGAATAAAATGGATGACCTTCATTTCTGGATAATATTGTTTTCCCCGAGGATCCTGAGAGGATTATTTTGATGTATGGTTTCTTTACTTTGGCCAAATTAAGGTAAGAAAACTGTCTCTTTAAGGTACATTCTTGGCACAGTTTCTCCTTTTGCAAAGCTTGTTTGTTTCCCAATGAACGCAACATTCTCCGGAAACATTTTTACGTGTCGGACCACATCGAGGGCGGACAAATTCTTGTTGGAATAAGCAGAGCTCCTAGGGGATGAGTACGCCGCATCACTTGTTGGAATGCAAAAAGTGCGGCCCACACTTTTTCCTTCCTGACCTGGCTGCCAAAATGTCATCAGTTTTAGAAAACGTTAAATGAAAAATCTGGTTGTGTTGGTTAAAGTGTTTTGACGTTGGTCGGCCACGTAACTTTGAGAGTCATGTATTTTAAATGTTGGAAATACTGACATTGTTTGACTTTATAAGCTATAGATCAGGGATGATAACCTTTCTTACCATCAGGGCTCAGGTGAAGAAAAGTGGTTTAGGCTCTGATTGATTGAGGTTCCTTCATTTAACTTTAAATACATCCACTGTAACTTAGTTTTATAGTTGGAAAGGTATCAGTTATCAGCTAAAAGACGATAGAATGCAATGTCTAAGTAATAGATCTGTAATAATTATATATATATATATATATATATATATATATATATATATATATATATATATATATATATATTTGGTTGGTTGGCTTTATCATTGTCACAATGTTCTTGCCAATACATCTTTACTGTTGAAAAAGCCTGTTTATATTCCCCAATATACTGCCATATTTCATACTGCCAGATTTGCGAGGAACATGCAATGATGATGTGGGTTATGCCATTGAAGAACTAGATAAAATGATCCCCGCCAATACCAAACAGCTTTTGGTGAAGGCAGTGTGATGATGCATGATCGACACATCTACCAACACAACAGGGTTTATCAGAGACTCCCGGCGGTATACGGGAGTGGAGCGCATGCGATGGCCTGCTTGCAGTTCTGTACTCTGCTTCATCACAGCGTGGATTTGCTGTTTGAGTCAGTTACGAGCACAACGACACTACCTGACTTGCAACAGATGCTGGCTGAAGAACCCTCAGTTGCCATCCCACAGCAGTGTGTGACCAAACAGGCAACCAGCATAAGGAAAAGGTGCCAGGCCTGTGTGTTTGCCTGAGGTTCTCCAATACCTTAACGAGAATCATTTTTCTTAAATGGATAAACTGTAAGATTGTAAACTTGCAGACAAAAGTTGTTCCTTCAAATTTTAATCATCCAATCCGATAAACGACACCAAACAAGAATCAGTGGCAGAACAAGCTGCTGAAAAAAAGAGGATTGGTCAAGTTTTTCCTGGGCCCATCCCACACACCCAACTCTGGTCCTCAACACACACATTCATTTTCCTTACAAATGTGGGGCCACGTAAAGGGAATTAAACAGTTCCCAAACCAAGAAACCCTGTCTCAACAGGGGGGGAAAAATCAGTTAACACATTTTCCTACTTTTTTATGCCACAGAGTTCAATGCAAACCACTCACTTTAAAATTAGATGATTTTATTTTAATCGACCCCAGAAAATTCCTAACAAATAATGCTTTGTGTCTATAAATACTTTTTTTTAAAAAAAACTTTTCGCAAAAGTCATGATGCAACCTTTTTCATATATTACCTTTTTAACCAATTATCTTTTTAAGAAGAAATATAAAAAAAACAATATAAAAAACAATAAGCAATAACCGTGGGTTGCAAAAATTGTTATGAGGAAAGAAAAACACATAAAAAGCTCCCATGCCAACTTGTTGAATTGTGTTTTAGGAACTAAATGCTGCTTCTCCGTGTTTGGTTCTGGTTCTAGGTATGCAGAGTAGGCTGGAGCCAGAAGACCTGAGTGGTCTGGAGGGTTGATACACTGATAACAAGTCTGTGATTTATTCAGGTGCTAAACCATTCAGGGATTCATAGACTAACAGAAGTATTTTAAAGTCTCTGAGATATAGGGAGCCAGTGTAAGGACTTTAGAACTGGAATAATATGCTCTACTTTCTTAGTGTTAGTGAGGATATATAGCAGAATTACTTATTTAACAATAAACTTGACTGCAAATTTCAAAGCTTTGTGGAATTTTATGCATCTAGATCAAACATGTGGACAGTTTAGGCTGGTGGCTTTGTTTTTTGTTTTTTTTAAATGGGCAGTATCTAAGCCCTCAGGGTAAAGCATGCAGGCTGCAGCTTGTCAGACTCGAACACACCTCAAAGTTTTTTTTTTACCAACCCAAAGTTCCTACAAAAGCACACAGCCAAAAACGGCACACTGAAGACACGCTGCTTAGGAGAGGCAGCGTTAAAATGCTAACGCAATCTGAGTATCCTCCTCCATTTCATCAGTTTTATGGATGTTTGTGAGGAGCCGCCTCAACAGAAAACTAACAGGATGTTGCTCCATAGCTACATGCGCTGATGGTTAGGTGAACGAGCCCGATTTTTCAAAACTGTCTGAGTCTCTCGACTTTTATCTGAGAAAGTTGACGTTCTGCAGTTACAGGGAGGTGAGTACCTCGGAAGTGATAGGAGCCTCTGTTTTTGCAAAGAAAATCGAAAGAGAGAAACAAAATGTGACATTTATGTTCACCCGAGAGGCTGGTGAAGCTTGCTCTTAGATTTGCATAAATAAGTTGTGTTTGTGTTAATGTATGACTGATTTAAGCTTGCCAGTGAGCCGACACACCAACAGAGGCTGTGTGAGGCAATGGTGCAGCTTGGAAGAGAGAAAATCTGCAAACAGCTCCGAGATGGAGTCTGGTTTGAGTTAGAAAGTTATTCCTCTGTTCTGCACACAGCTGTAAGCTTTCAGAAACCTTTGGCAGGGAGTGTGTGAAGATGGGGGTCGATAATTTGCACAGGAACGGGGTAAACATTGTGTTGCAACACTGTAAACGGTGTGAATCAGTAAATAGGTAAAGAAAGGTCTTATATTTTTTTGTGTAGGAGCTATAAAACCTACGAACGCTTGCGCTCACTCAGGAAAAACATTAATGGGTTTTAATGCATTTTCAATACTTATAATAATGTTTTGTTTCCCTGTTCTCTATGCCTTTATAGTTTTCTCTCATTAATTCTAACACCCACTCAGAAACAATCACATGACTCAAGCTGCACCGAATAACTTTGACCATCCTTCTGAATGCTGTGTTCTGAAAGGTGCTGCTGTAGATTGACCAAATGAGCATCCTGAAATACCTGCTGTGTCCAAATATAGAAGCTGTGTCCTTCAAGGGACCCGGACTACGTAGACTTCCCAAGTATGCAGCCCCCTAAATCTGGACATAGCAACGCTCCATATTCAGGGACAAACTCCAGCTGTTTGAATATTGGTGGAATATTAAATAAAACTCACAAATATCCACTTTCCCTCTTCCCCTAGGTGCTCTCACCATCGATATGGCCTACTCTGACCTCAACATGACCAACCATACCAACTCCAGCTGTGTGTTTAACGAAAACTTTAAATTCATTCTCCTTCCCGTCAGCTATGCTCTGGTCTTTGTCATTGGCCTGGCATTGAACGCCACGGCTCTCTTTGTGATCGTGTTCCGCACGAAGCACTGGAAGCCCTCCACCATCTACATGTTCAACCTGACGATGTGCGACACGCTCTACATCTTTACTCTGCCCTTCCTCATCTACTACTATGCCGACGAGAACGACTGGCCCTTCAGTGAGCCGTTCTGCAAGCTGATACGCTTCCTGTTTTATGCCAACTTGTATGGTACGGGCTACACACCCCTATGATACCCCAAACAAATGTGAAATGTGTTGCACAGATGTCATATTAATCTTAAAAGCCACCTCACTATATGTCATAGCATAATGCCATTCCATTACACATGCCATAAATTATTTATATATCATTTTAAAGGTGACCTATTATGAAAAATCAACGTTTGCACTTTTTGTTTTTGTACTTCCATTTGGGTTTCTACTGCTTCTAGAAACAGTCCAAGAACTAAAAAAAAAAAAAAGTAATAAAAACATCCAGCTGTTTTTATTTTTTGGCAATAAGTAAATGTATTGTTGGTGTTTGTAAAATGAGCCGTTTAAAAAAAACCTCCTGATTTTCACATCACATCACTCTGCCCCTTACATGGCAACCCCAGCAAAGCAGAGACCAGCTCCTCACCAAGCGTCCCAAGCAAAGTAAAACTGTAAGATACTAAAATTTAACACATTACTTTTATATCACATCTTACATTGAAGTTCTAATTATTATTGGAACAAATCACATACACAACTTAACATTGCCATTACTTCTTAAAGGTATACTTAAAGGTATAGTGGACATTTTTTTCCGGAAATGCAGGTAAGAAATACCCAAGTCATTTTTTGAAATAACTGCGCATATGCAAGATGGTTTTACCTGCTCTTCCGCTCCTCAGTGTGACAGAATCTCCCAAATACATTTCTTTCTTCTGTGGCCTTCCTCTTCTTCTCGTCAACTTGTCAAACAGTTTGCTTCTTGCGACTCCCAGTGGAGCTACAATGACCGGCTGAAACTGAAGCTCACTGGATCCATAAACACTAGAAGTGGAAACTAGGAAGGAGCGTGCACGCACATTGGCGTTACGTGAGCACGTCACAATGATCGGCATGCGGGACAACCAACAGATAAAGTGATCCCCCAGGAACTCGAAACCGAAAGAAGGCTGTCCACTATACCTTTAACTACAGCTGAAAAAAACAAAGCCAATTAACAACGGCATGATGTTAATTTACATTGAAAATCCCATATGAACGCTAGTGCGATTAGCGTCTTATTTTGTCTTTCAGATTTTTCCGATCTACAACAACCAAAATGCCTAGAATTATTTCACTCAAAACAACACCATAAAAACATAACACTCACAGACAGATGTTTCTAGGAGATATAGCGGGATAATTTAACACTGCAGAAACGTAGTTCTGGAACTCTCTCCCTGTGGGAATACGCTACCATTCAGACACTGTTGCTCTATCTTTGCTGATTGTGCAGGAGGCTACACTTCTCCAGTTTCTGGGCCTGATTCAGGGTCAACGGGTGTATCATCGTACATCCGTTTACAGCCATTTTCACGTGTATAAAGTGCCAGAGCCCTAAAAACAGCTCATTCTGAAAGGAGCTCAAAATAGGTGAAACGGGGGAGGTGAAATCTCATTATCTGAGAACGATTTTGTGCAAAACATGTAATGAACTTGTTTTGTATCGCCCACAGACCTATCCTAAATGTTAAAAAGGAAGCATAACAGGTCACCTTTAAACAGTGTACATCATGTTCCTTCTACTTCATAATCAACTTTGTGATGATTAACCATATAATATTTCTATAAAATATTAAAGTGAGTGAGAATTGAAATTATGCGTTTGTTTGGCAGGTTCTATATTGTTCCTGTGCTGCATCAGTCTCCATCGGTTTGTCGGTATCTGCCATCCCGTCCGCTCCCTCGGCTGGGTCAGTGCTCGTCGGGCCAGGCTGGTGTCGGTGGCAGTGTGGGCCTTCGTTTTATTCTGCCAGGCTCCAGTTCTCTACTTTTCCAGAACAAGGTGACTGAACTCTATTGCTCTTTCACAAGTGCTGCCTATGGAGCGCCGTTTAGAACAGAAAGGCCTAACCATCTCATCTTCTGGTGCCTAAATGGGTCAAAACTGAACGTACTGTCCGCCCACTCGCCAACAAATCTACAGTTTGCCGCTTGTGCTTCTGCAGCTTTCTATGCATTTATTTATTCGTGTTGTCTTTCAAGGGATAAAAAGACAGAGCGAGTCTGCTACGACACCACCAGTCCGGAGCTTTTTGACGACTTTCTGGTGTACAGCTCCGTTGTGTCGGTGCTGATGTTTGCCCTACCCTTCATGGTGGTGATGGTTTGCTACGGCCTCATGGTTCGGAAGCTTCTGGAGCCCCGCTGGGGGTCTGACCACGGAGCTGAAGATGGAGGAGGGGGTCGAACGGCCCAACGGTCCAAGCAGAAGTCGGTGAAGATGATTATTATTGTGCTGGCAGCGTTCATGCTGTGCTTCCTTCCTTTCCACCTCACCCGGAGTCTGTACTACTCATTTAGATACCTGAGACAGGTCAATCCATCACAGGTAAGCCCGCTACCTGGTTCTGATTTGAACTGTGTTACAGGGTTGTTAAAACTACTCTGATATGCATCGTGTGTCCATCAGATCAGCTGCTCTTTGCTGGAATCTGCCAGCGTGGCCTACAAGGTGACGCGACCTTTGGCCAGCGCCAACAGCTGCGTGGACCCCATCCTTTACTTCCTGGCAGGGCAGGATGCTCGCAGCAATCTCACCAAGAAGACCAAACTGTCCTCACAGAAACCCACAATGACTCGGTGCCTGACAACAAAACTCTGATCCCCTCCCTGTCTGAGATTTCAGCAAATTCGACTCTAAATCTTAAACAGCCTGTTAAGCTGCTCTTACACCGGGAACATCGTCATGAAGAATACGTTTTTTTGGAATAACTGTCCAGTTAATTCAAATAAAAATAAAAATAAAGTGTTGTGTTGGTATTCAGCCCCATGGGGTCCACACTTGGTGGAACGACCCTTCTTTGCAGTTACAGTCTTTTGGGGTACGTCTCTACCAGCTTTGCACTTCTAGACACTGACGTTTTTCCCGAATTCTTCTTTGCAAAACAGCTTAAGCTTGGGCAGTTTGGATGGAGAGCATCATCAACGTAAATGCCTTTCCACAGATTTTCATTGTGACTCAGTTCCAAGAGGTTCCTGATAACTTCTGCAGAGTTACTATGGGTATTTGGCAGGTTTGCTCTTCCCATTTCTGCATGATGCAGATGGTGGATTGAAGGGAGCTTTCCGAGACGGTAAAAGCTGGAAATATAACTTTTGGTTTCTGCTTTAAACTGCACATCTGCTGTGTTCCTTGGTCTTCATGATGCTGTGTGTTCACCAATGGTCTCTAACAAACCTATGAGAACATCTGGATTTATACTGAGAATAGAATAGGTGACTTTTGATATATTTTATTTGTAAGGCATTTTAACAAGGTATCAAAATACATTGAGGTGTGTGATTACGATGCAAAAAATGTAGACAATACAAAATCTCTGGCTGGATACAAGGACAAGTTAAGAGACAAACTACCTCGTGAGTAGGAAAGGAGCTTTGGGCTGCTGTGCTTAATCCGGACAGCCTTTAACTCCGATGTAATTACTTGACGGAAACGCACATGGATGATGCGGGTCAAATCCGGGCCTACGGCCTTTTCCTACCCCACTTCAAGCTTCCACTTAATTTCCTGTTAGTATGGTTGGGCACAGAACAACCAGCTTCTTCAGCAATTACCTTTTGTGGAAATGATCAAAATTATAAGAAACAAAGGCTTGGAACATATCATTCTATGTGTGATGACTCTATATGAGTTTAACTTTATGAGATGACTGGCAAAAATTATACTTTTTTTATGCTATAAAAGTATATATATATATATATATATATATATATATATATATATATATATATATATATATATATATATATATATATACTTGTGTCGTTAAATGGTACCAAAGTTAGATAATGTCGAGCATGAGTATGCCCTTAGTCTTTGCAGTGTGGAGGAGTAACCAGTAGGGGGCAGCAGTTAGAAGTGATTTTTTCCCCCTCAGTAAGTCTCTCTCACACACAAACTAACAAGCATGTCTCACATGCATACATGTAGAAACATTAAAAACACAGATAATTTCTTATCATCAACAACAATAAAACACAGTTTAAAATATAACTCTACTTTATTTCAAAAGTAAAAACAGCATACAGAAATAGATGATATAATAAAATGTAGCACGATATAAATAAATACTAAAAATCGGAGATGTTTTTCTACCTTGCTGCCTACCTTGAAAACATTTAATGCTGACATCTGAATAAAAGCAGATGAAATAAATATGTGGAGTCATCAGCTTGGTATAATAAATGTCCTGTACTCTACATATATCATGATATTTCTCTTAACGACACAATATGAACATAGTAAAGAAAGTAAATCCGATAATAGTGCACTATTGAAAACCTATGAGAAAAGTAAACTAAAGCCTGGAGGAGGGTTCGGATTATTTGCTGTTTGTTAGTTTATCAAAGAACTACAAAAGCTAAGGTGCGAGTGTAGCTCATGTTCAGAGGAAAAACACTGATACGTTTAACCCTACAGGGAGGGTAGGAAATCATTTCAGACAGCAGTTCAGCTTATATGAACGACAGAGTCCTGTCACTGGGCAGTGCAGCTGATCACCCCTGAATAACCTCATACGTGTTGTGTGTTAGAATATAAAATCAAAATAAGAGTGTTCCCTCTTTTATTGCTCTCAGCCTTATTTACAATATTTACACCTATATACATATTGTGCTCTTTAAATTGTGGTCTTTCTGAATATTTTGTTCGGTTGTTTGTTTTTTTTTGCCTATGGTCCAAAAGAATATTTGTCAACTGTAATAAGCATTTGAGCTGCGATGTCATTCAAATAATACAAAAATATACAAGAAGCTCTTTTATACGTAAAGCTGGGTCCACACTAGACTCTAGTCTAAAAGCTAAAACGTACCAAAAGCTTCTAAGTGTCGACTTTGGGAAGTTGTTAAATTGGTATCACTAAACAACTAAAAAAAAGAAAAGAAAAGAAAATGAATCTTTTATCAAATCCAGGCTTTGTTAGTGCATCAGTGTGATCCAATATAAAGTTTGTGTGGCTGTAGTGTTATTTATGATGGTAAAAGCGTTTGCTTTTTAATGAGATGGCAGCTCTTCGCCTGACTACAATGTGAATGAGATATCTTATGAAGAAAAAAAAAAATGTTTTCTCTAACATACAACATTTTTTAACCTTTCAAAACACATTCACAGGCCACTTTAAGAGCTCTGGAACAAGCTGGACTCTTGATTATCATCTGGAAGACGGGAATGATTTTGTGGACCTGGCATCAGCATCCAAACGGGCATGGCACAACTCGATGAGAAACATTTACTCCTAGGATTGTGACAGATTGCATACAGTTTAGGCATTGGTTAAAGATTGGCCCTAAAAGCTGTAAAACTCAGGGTTCAGGTTTGTACCTTCAAACCTGAATAACTTACTCCAGTGCATAGGATGAGTTTCTGTTGATATGTTCAACAGATTAAAAGTCTAAAACCTCATCTGTAATTTCTAAACAAAGCAAAGAGAAGAACACGTCACGTTTTTTTTTTATCAATCTGTCAACAAACACAGCCATACCTCTAATTTATGTGGCACTTAGTTGATTTGTGTATTTTTCTTTTACAATGATGCGCCGCCCTGTTTCCTCCAAAGTTAGCGAGAGTACACAGGACAAAAAAAGCTGTTGTAACAGTTGTTAAAAAGCTGCTGTGGCAGAACCATTATATTTTGATCAGTCACCGTGAGGGATTTTGTGTCTTTCGTGTCAGCAATATTTGGTTTAAAATAACCCTCCTCCTGCATCAAGGTCTTCAGCTTTCCAGCGCTGTTGCTGATTAGATCCGGACCTTTAAGCCGCGTTAAGTTCGAGCCGTCGTGAGATCATCTTATCATGCGATATGAAGCAATTCCTTCTTCTACGAGCAGGGGGAGGTTGAGCTTTTTGAAGAACATCTCCATCCTGGCGTGTTAAGCTGCCGTGAGATGATGAGGTTTTCTTCCGCGAGGTAGCATGATCCTGCAGCATCTCTGCATCTCTTCATCTGACAAGAGAAACGAATTGGGAATGTTAATGAGCCGCCAGAATCGCTTGCTAATAATGTAACGGCACTGAGGTCATGTCGTAGCTGTGTGATCTGAAAATTTCTAATTGAGACAGAAGCTGAAGAAAAAGCCCTTCACCTGTAGATGCGGGTAAAACAATTTGTCTATATGAAAATTGGACAGTAATCGCTTTTTTTGTCTTTTAGTTTGAGAGAGTGCAAGGGTACGTTGTAGAATTGATGTTTATTCCAGCTAAACCTTCATCCCATTAGCCATGAGACCACATAATAATGACACCTGTTGGTCTCTATTCAAGCTGTATGACTTGGGTCAGATATTTTGGATATCCATCCATCTTACAATCCTTCTTCCTGACAGAACTGCTGTAAGTGAGTCAGGTTTGTAGGCCGTCTTGCTCACTCAGATCTTTCAGCCACGCCCACAAATGTTCTAAAGGCCTGAGATGAAGGTCAGTATAAAACATCAGCTTTGTTGTCCATAAGGCCCTTTGTTGCCAGTTTAACGATATGCTCAGGGTTATTATCCCTTTAGAAGACCCGCTGGCTGATGTCTTGAGTTGCTGCATAAATGTCTTTTTCATCATACCACCTATTTAGCAAAATTCACTACTTTCTCATGTAGGAAATAAAAAAAAAAAAATCACACCTAACAATGCTGCCAGCCCCGTCCTTCACAAGTTGGCCGTTCAAAATTCTCGACCAAACACTTGTAATGTAGTTTCTTCAGACACCAGGTCCAACATTAAAGAGCATTTGCAAACAATAATTTGTCTACTGATCTTGCTTTTGGAGTAATGGATTCATTTTCTCTGAGTGGCCTTTCGGCCCATGTCATTATAGGAATTGCTTCACTGTGAATAATGAAACTCTCTGACTAGCTTCAGCCAGCATCTTCACACGCTCCTTAGCTTTTATTCTGGGATTGATAACCCCATTTCTGGGACACAGAACATGTCTCCTTCCTGAGCAGCATGATGGCTGGACATTCCCATGCTCTTTATACTCGTATATAATAACTGTTTGAACAGATGAAAGTGGCTCCTTTTGACATCAGGAGTTGCTCCAACAGGATGAACTAGAATTTAGAAAGTCCTCAATCCTTAGCTTTGTGTATTGGCTGATTTATTTAGATTTTTTGTAACATAAATGAAACTCCTAGAACATCAGAACATCATAATCTGGGCTTTCTCAACTTGTTTAAAGGCAGAGCAATCTGCGTGTATGCCATCTACTCAATAGTCTGTCATTTCATAAAACAATGAATAAACTTTGGTAACCTTAACTTACGTGTGACAGGAGGACAAAAATAAAGTTTTGTGTCATTGTATTCAATGTTTTTAAGTATTTAATTTTATCAGTATTAAATGTACATGCCTTATCTTGATTTATATTTAAACACATCGAACTGAATGTTCATTTATACTTCACCACACATTCACTGTTCAATCCCAAACGTGTAAAAACGGTAGAACCGTAGATCGGAGAGAGAATCGGATGTAAAGCGATAACACATGGTTTGTCGTACTTTCAGTTTTCAGGACCTTACCTCTTGAAGCCTGAGGATGAACAGGAGGAGAAATGTTTCCCACCAAACAGGGAGTTCCTCTGCTCCTGGGATGATGCTTTCGTTTCTATGGTAACAGGCCTGTACTCAGGTATTTGAGCAACTTGAAATCTTTGAATCAAAAATAGAAAATTATTAATGGTTGGTGTCAGAAAGACTAATGCAAATATACTAAATGTATTCTAAAATATTCCTTCTGAAACAGGGTCTAAAGCAGGGGTGTCAGAACTTTTCGGCACGAGGGTTGAAATAGTCAATTCAAAATTACTCAAGGGCCAAAAAATTGATGAAAGAAAGAGTAAAAACTAACCAAAACATTTTGTTGTGAAATTTGTTTATCTGCTCTACAAAATATGATCATTTTAATTTAAAAAATAATCAGTTTTACTGAAAGAAAGGGATGTATAAATAATTGTAGAACCGAAGTTAAAAATGGGTTTTGACCAATTGTTTTATTAAAAGATGGTCACCCATTGTGCAAATCATTTTAGGCTCGACTTAATTTTTTTTTTTTTTTTAGTGTAACAATGTAAAGAACGGGATTTGGGAATTTCTTCAGACCAACTTATATAGCCTTCTAATGCAAATTAAAGAAGAGGTAAGAGGAAACAGTTCAACAAATGAAGTGCCAAAATGCAGCAGTGGCTAAGAGCTTCACTTTAAACACATAATGCTTGCAACGTTATTTAGCTAGGCTTACCTCCCCACAGACAACACCTCTCCCTCCTTCTTCTCCCTCCCATCACTGACGTCCACATTGCTCTGAACAGTTTTTGCCACGACAGCAGCTTGAGTGCGATGAGTGTCCATGCACAGCCCCCCCAGAAGGGGGTTCTTCTGCTGGTCGACAGGAGCGTCCAAGGAGGGCAGAATGAGGCTTTGTGGGGGCTTCAGTGGGTCTTTGAAGGAATCCAGAGGAGGGATGAGAACGGGGGGCCACTTTCTCTGGGCGCAGCGGGAGCAGCGGTAGCCGTGTTTGGGGGCCAGACCGGAAAGGCCAGAGATGGTGTGCAGGTGGGACTGATGGGGGCAAGACTTGGGAACAGGGCGGAGGGTGGACAAGGGAGACAGCATCGGGAACCTGCGGGCGAAGACAGGCAGGAGGACCGTCAGATCATTTAAATGGACTTAGCTAACCACAAAATGCACACAATCATAAACGCAAACTGTTTATGTTTCATTTGTAGCTACATGTGTGGCTTTTTACACACTGACTTTTTTCCATAGATAGATAGATAGATAGATAGATAGATAGATAGATAGATAGATAGATAGATAGATAGATAGATAGATAGATAGATAGATAGATAGATAGATAGATAGATAGATAGATAGATAGATAGATAGATAGATAGATAGATAGATAGATAGATAGATAGATAGATAGAGAGATAGATAGATAGATAGAGAGATAGATAGAGAGATAAACTTTATTCTGGACTCATAGTTTAGTTGACTATCAGCTGATTTTGCTCAGGGGTGGGGGGTGATTATAGACTGGACCTTTTATTCTACTTTTGTTTTGCTAACATTCCTAAAGAGCTCTTCAACCAAGGTCTGAATAATGCAGGAGACAATTAAACACTTTTTTTGCCTAAATTATTTGTTTTTGCCCTCCAAAGAACCATAATGACATCCCATTTTAATTCATATAGTGTTGGCCCACCCTTTGCAGCTACAAGAGCTTCATCTCATTTGGAAAGGCTTTCCACAAAGTTTAGGGGTGGGTTTTTGAGAATACTTGACAATAGAAAAAAGAAGAGCATTTGTGAGGTCAGACACTGATGTCGGACAACAATGCCTGCCTCACATTCTCTGGCCCTTGTTCACCCCAAAGGTATTTCACCAGGGACGGACTCCTGACCAGTCAAGTTCTTCTACACCAAACTTGCTCGTCCTTATAAACCTTACTTTGTGCATCAGTCATATTGGAAGTGACAGGATCATCTCCAAACTCTTCCCACAACGATGGCAGCATCAGATTGTCTGTAAAAAGGCTACTTTCACTGGAACTAAAGGACTGCACCAATCTCCTGAAAAAGTGTGCCACTGCTCTCCACAAAACAATGAAACGTAAAAAACCCAGAGTGGTTCGCTGGAAACGGATTCTTCATTCCAGCAAATATGTTTCCACTCTTCTGGAGTCAGATGGCGGCAGGGCTGCCATCTGAAAATATCGCAACTTTATTATTATTGCAATATTTCGGATCTCAGTGTGCACATCGCAAAGAACCGCCTGGGCCGCGATAAGTGCTTTTGTTTTTTTAGCAGCTGGATCGTCTACTCATTGTTTAGGGTCTAGGTTTGCTATGATCCTAAAGCAGAAAGACATTAACGCTTTAATTTTCCACAAGCTATATCCTTATTGCAACATTTATCAATTTTTCCTAATATCTTGCGGCCACTTCATGCATTACACACATCATGTTGTAGGGCTTCAATATAACTGCTCGGTCATGGAAATCCCTTCCATTGATCACTTTAAGCAGTGTGTGTGTTTTTTTTAAGCTAATCTGACAATGACATGAAGTTTGGAGATCTGCGGCTGTTGACTCCACAGAAACTTGGCGAATTCTGTGAACAGCACCGTTGAGTGTGTAAAATTTAGTGGCATGGAAATGTAATAGCTGGACTTGTTGCATATGCAGGTGCTTGAATTTTCTGAGCTTCCCCACAAACATTTGTAGAAGCTATCTGCATAGCAAGCTGCGTTTGGCAACATCGAGCAATTCTGACTACAGATGTATCCTCCTTTCTGTTTCAGTATATTTACCTACATACTGTAAATACAAACGAGTATGCCCTATCTACAGATGCTTCATGCACATCTTTGATATTTTGGTGTATAAAAACAAAGCATGAAATAAAACATTGCATTTAAAAAGCGTCAACTAGTACCTCCAGTAACAATCTCAGCTTCTGCGTGCTGACCGTGTCGACATAAAGTCGTTTGAAAGTTGAAACAAGAAGTTAAGGTCTTATCATTGTTCTGTAGTGCTGATTACAGGAAAGAGCCATAGAGATGAATGCAGCCGTTTGTCTCTATTATTACAGCAAGTGGATGAGACCAGGTGACCTCCATCCCACATGCAGAGCCGTCCATCTGAAAGGTTTCCAGAACCGTGTGTGGACATTGTGTGAGCGTGTCAGAACGTTCCTGAAACTATAGCTCCTGTGTTCCTATGGTCACATTGACAACCAGCGCACTGGCACCAGCCGCTGAGATCTCCTACTAACGGTTCACACATGGTTTGTACATGGACAGGAATTAGATAAAAATCAGTGCAGAACAAACAGGGGACACGTAAAAATCCAGAGAGTAATATAAAAGGTTTTTGGTTTGGTTTGTTGACTTGCATCCTGTTTTGCTCATAGTTTTTTCATGATCTCTTTTTATTTTACTGTTAGCCTCTCACCCAATGACCTCTGGAGACAGGCACCAGCCCCACATGACCCTGCACGGATAAGTGGGTGTAGACTATGGATGGATGGATATTGAATTGTTATCCATCCTCTTTTAATTTATCATGCTAGGCTTATTGCATATACGTTTTGCCTGGAGAGCGCTTTGGTGCAAATTACATTTTTTAAATGTGCTCAACAAATGAACGACGCCTTATTAAACGCAACAGCCAACCCTTCCAAAGCAGCAACATAAATTATAAATCAGTCAATTGCAACATTGCTGCAGTCTAAGAAATCTGAATTAAAGAATATATATAATTTTGAATTTAAACAGACGTTATTCTATGCAGAAAAACAAGAAGGTCGTCCTTATCTGTGTCACGGTTGAAATTAAAAGCCAGCAGCAGTGATTGTGTGGAGATGTTTTACCTCATGACATGGGTAAACTTACAGTGAGTGAGGGTATGAGTATTGTTTAAAAATGTATGCAGAACGTGGAGTTTTCAGCACAACAATATCCACAGAGTGCGTCAATACTGAAAAGGGTACAGGGATTAGTTCTCTCAGAGCTAAACCTTGTTGGGATTTTACAACAAGACCTTTTCGGAAATTGTTCCTGGCTGAAATGGTCACATATATCATACGATAAACAATATATCTTAACTAGGAGTATAAAGAGGCACAGTGGTGCTAACTGAGATGTTGAATTCAATTCTGACTACTTGAGCGATTAGTTTTTTGATTTTTTTTAAAGCCGCAGCTTACAAACCAACTCCCAACCACAACCACCCTGGGTTGTGTAAATGTTGAGACTTTAATAAGCTATGTGACCAGCAGTGAGCTCAGTGACCGACTGACCCTTGAAGTCTCGTAATTGGACAGTTTTTACGGCTCTGTAAGACGTTCGCTGCAGACCTGTGGGAGTGAGTCAGCGCCAAGCGGCAAACTTCTCTCCACCTCAGCTCAAAAGAATGCAGTCGACGCAGTCTGAAGGATGGAAAATGCTTTTAAACTTTTTGATTTAGTTGAAAAAGGTTCAAGATCCAAACATGGAGAAATATTAAAGTATGTGCCAGGTTTATGTACCCTCAGTGCAAGGTATAAATTTGATTTTTCAGCGTCGCAGAGGGAGATTTACGACAGCGAAGTTGACTTCTTGGTGAATTTGGCCTCAAGCAGCATGACTTAGTGAGAGTATGCAATAATTTGCAGGTGCAAGACAGCATGTGTTTCACATACTTGATTGATGAGCCTTTGCTCATCTGTTTGCCTTCGTACTCCAGCAGCATTTCCTCCAACGCAGCAGCATTTTCTGAAACACAGACACGGTATAACTTTATTTTAACATGCCCCCTTGAGAGAATTAATGAATTTATTTCAGATATTCACTAAAAATGAATAAGGTATCAAAATTAACACATACAGACCTGTCCCTAAGTGGGAATATAGTCAGTTATATCCATATTAATTAACTTTTTTGTTGCATATTTCTTGAATAGACGCATCCTTGGACTTTTCTTCAGCTCTTTGCACGCCACTGACTGAAATGCATATTCTCTTTAGGATTGTTTGGGCAGTCAGTAATCATAGCCCCACACTCTATCAGTAAAGAATATTATTTGGCTGCTATTTGATTCTGGCTTTATAAATCAACTGTGCTGTTGGAAATTTGACCAATCTGGGAGTCTGATGAGGTGGGAATTGATAAAGAAACGATCAGAATGGCTGTGAAAACCTGCCCTGTGAATCACTCTGATGGCTCTTTATATATATATATATATATATATATATATATATATATATATATATATATATATATATATATATATATATATATATATATTCTATTAGTTACTATTAGTCCCTCAGGGGAGTAATAGGTAATAGTAACTATCCGAGCAACGGGAAACAATTTGTGCAAATGTCTGGCATTGCTGGGAAACTCCTCCACATGGGCCTAAATATATAACAGCTCACACCACATTAGCTTTGTTACGGGGTTGTAACATGTAACACATACCTTTCTTCTCTGTTATGAGGCGAACCAGAACGCTGATTGTGTCTTCATTCAGGTCATCAGATATGTACGGGCAGCTGTTACCTAAAGGAGAAGGTAAATAATATTAGCTTGGCAACACTTATGAGTGTAGACACACAGTGTGTTTATTTATTTTTTTATAAATCCCAAGTAATCTTCTTCTAAAACCAAATACAATATTAAAACTCTTTAGCTGTACGTGTTTTGGGAATTTTGCAAAATGACCTGATCAATTTTCTTTTTGGGGTTAAATATGCTTACATTTTTAAACTTCTTCACTGATTTTCAAAATGGAGGTGTTACTAAATGGCTTTAAGCTCAGAGTTGACAAAAATACTGTGCTTACTGGAATTTTCCTGCCATAAATCGATTTGAGGAATAAAACAAGGAAAAGCAACCACAGACCTTACATTAAAAAAACACTTGTGTTTTGAAATCATTTCATAAACCACCAAACTGAAAAAAGACACTGGATATTAAATCAAATCTTTAGTAACACCAAATATTCAAGTGCTGAACATAGTTACTAACAATTCTATCTGCTTAAAATATCACCCTTTGAAACCGCTGCTGTTGTAACTTCCCGCGGCAGCTAGCTCTGCTGCAGTGTCACAACCAAGTATAGAAAAGTATTTTTTTTTCATTCATTTCCTTTGCCGCAGCTAATTTATACATAAAAAAATACAAATTAAATGTTTCTGTTGCTTGTGTTAAACTATTGAGTAAAACTGCTATGAACTTCTCCACCACCAGAGGGTACTGCAGCTCATGCATCCACTTCTCACATTGGCGATTGCAACCATTATGACCAGCATGATAAAAATCACATATTTCTAATCTGTGGCATTTTTGCATCATGTTTTCCCAAATACGAAGGTAAACAATAAACAAATTTATGCGCTTTGAAAGAGGGAAGCCGAATTGCACTCATTCACACATTCATAACCAGATGTTAATTTGCTCTGTCTGTGATTTCAGTGTTAAGAACAGCCACAACTGATGAGGAAGGACGAGGAGGAGATATATCTGCAAAGAATAGAAAGGCCTCCATGGCAACCCCCCACCATCCCTTAATAGACGAGGACAGTGAGGCAGCTGAGAGAAGGCAATGAGGGCCCGAGGGCCTGGGGGGCAAAATAGACTCACTCAGCAGTTATCCTCCATTCAGCACTGCTGGAGCACACACAGCTCATTGTGTTGGTGCGTTTGGGGCACCGTGGTGTGAAATGCCGGGCGACGCTGAGCCTGGACTGAACTGCAACTGTATTGATTGGAAATGTCTCTGAGTGCGTGTGTGTGAGTGAGCGGCGTTTTATTTCTGTCTCTTGAATCAACAGCATTAGGCTATTGTTGGAGCGTAACAATGGCTCCGTCTCTACGGTGGCTGTTGCTACGGGACAATAACAGCGTCACTTTCACAGAGAGGCACTCTTCATCTCCTATTAACGCCACCATTCCTGGCTAAAGTTTGACTGCAGCAGCTGTCTGACAACTGCTGCAACTCGAGCTTTCGGCGCACCCTTGGGCTGCCTCAACGCGGGGTTAGAGACGCGACTCCCATTCATTTCACTACACCGGAAACGTCTCGGTGGTCAGAGCGGCCTCAGGAGGTCTGTTTCCATCCTGCAAAGGCAACTGCTGCTCTGCATTTCAGCCTCTGAGGTGTTCTCCCTGACAGAGATGACCAGAAAAGTGCAGGAGTAAGATGTTTCTCTAACTTTAGCCGAGAATTGGCAACGCTAGACTGACAGGCTGACTGGTAAACGTGAAGGAAACAGCCAGGTGCAGGTTTTGTTGTCGGGGGATTCAGTTCTAGCTCGTCGCTTGCCTTTCCCGTTTTCCATCATCTTCACCCGACACCCTGCGTAAGCACCCTCCTCCCGTCCTTTATCTCACTTAGACGAGCACATTAATGCCATGTATTCATGCACGACTGCATCACGAGCTTATCTAACAGCACAGAAAGGGAGAAAGACAGAGGGGAAAAAATGCAATATGAGGTTTTAAAATCCCTTAATGCATCCCTGTTTCACTGCGTGCAAGCCTGATTTCAGTGTATTCGAGGAACAATTGTGCAAGTCATTGCTCCCGGTTTCCAACGTCTCGCTCAAGCCTCCAATTATCCAGGCAAGCGGCTTTTCTATTGCTGTAAAGCCAATAGAAATAACCCTACAATTGAGAGCAGAAAGCAATTTAAAGAATGCTGGGTGAGGAAAAGGGAAACAGAGGACATTAACAATGAGGTAAAGGAGCTGATTGAATAATTGATTGGGCTGAGAAAGCAGAGATGAGCTGGGCGGTGTCGTGTTCATGTCCAGATGAGAGGAGAGCTGAACCTCATGGGTTAGGAAAGTAGCGCAATGGAGAGGAGACAGAGGGAATAAGGGAGCTGCAGAGGGAACGAGGCTCAGGAGGTTTCCTTTGGTGCAAGGGGAGTAATCTAGATTCTGAGGCGACAGCAACGCAAACACAAAAATTGGACAAGTACAAGTTACTATTGAATGCATCCTCTATGTCCAACAAGCAGGTTTTAACCACATTTAGCTGACAACCTGTTAATTTAGTAAAAGTTAATAGGGAAAGCTCTTTGTTGTGTTGGTCACTTGGAAGAACAAATAAAAAAAACACACAAAAAACGCATCAAAGAATCGTTCTATCGACCTTACGGCCCAACCTTGTTTATACAGTTCTTCTATACTAGGTGTCTGTTACTGAGTAAGGAGGATAGGGCAAGGTGCTGCTGTTGTGGCTTTACCATCTGGTTTTCTTTTTCTTTTTTTCCATACCTAATGATTCTCTGAGCATGTTGGGCTGAAAGTTCAATACTTTGCACATTCATGCCCCCAAATGCTGAAATAATTACTGACTGAATTAATCAGAAAATAGATCCTATTCCTCCTCCATGTCAGTCTCTTGGTGTAGATTTCCCAGCAGTGCTGCACAGGTGTCCTGTTTTTCAAAGATTCAAAGATTCTGAGGTAACTTAACTGGAGATCAACGTGAACATTATGCACTATAAGATGCATAAAGCTCAAAGCTCTACTTAAGTTAGTAACTCAAAGCAGTGTATATTTGTACTCCATTGAAACGAAAGGCAGGGGTATAAACATATTTAACATAAAAACATTTTTGCAAAAAAAATACCGGTTTTTAACTCAGAGTTTGTTTTAATGAAAAATGTAAGACGTGCACACGTAACCAGCCTTTTAACAGGATCTGTTGAGCCCCCAGCTGATGCTCCAAGTAGCTCACAATGCTCCTCTGACACTGGCACAGAAGAAGCCAGCTTAGCCAGCTTTAAGACTGCTAAGGCTTGCGTTTTAAATGTCCTCTCATGCTTTCTGGGCACATGAAACGCCTTGATGATTGATTGCTAACATAATATTACTTTTGCCATGTGCTTTCTGTTATTGAAAAGGCTGCTGAACTCCTCCTAACGCTGACAGGAGGCAGTTTGTAGAGCATCCAAACCTTTTATATTGATCCTTAGATAAGATAGAGCCTTCTGTGACATAAAATCCTTACGCCATCTGTAAATGACATCTTCAGCATTTGTCCTCACAACTTCCTCCGGATAATGCAACGCAGCCCGTGTGTTTTGTAAGAGAGCCCAACGGCAACAGTCCACTAAATATAAAAGGAGAATAATGGAAAAGTGGGTGCTTTTAGCCACACTACGTTCAAAGCTGAGTGGGTGACCCGGACACGGTGATTGTGATTACTGCCTCTCACCAGCAGCCCTCAAAGCTCATTTCACGTGCATTTAGGCCTAAGGCTGAGAATTATGTTCAGCTAAATTGTCTCAGAGCGGCTGTTCTTTGAAAAGTAGACCGTACAGCTTTTTAAAATGATTTCTTTCTATCTCTTGTTTGATATTTTAGCCCTTTGCATTCCTGTTCTGTTGACTCAGGAACTGACTCCTTGCTGGGATTGATAAAAGCCTCCCCTGTCTCGGACCTGAAGCCTTTAGAGCACTTTCCAGCTCTGGATGCATGTTTGTATTATCATCTGACACCAATGTGGTCAGTGTTGCACGTCCTGTCTTCCTCACCTTCTTTCTGGGGTGTGGCAGTCTCTTCATCCCGTCCCTCCTTCTCACCGGTGCAGTTATATCCCTTCTTCTTCAGGATGTTGCAGATCAGGATGCCCAGCAGGCCCATTATGCAGAAGATGGGCACCAGGGCGAACACGGCGTACTCTGCCGTCTTTTCCTCCGCGCTGCGAACCACCGTGCTGTTGGCCGGTCCTCCCGCTCCACTGGACAAACCGTTCTCCACCGTGCGAACCTTTCTGACGCGCAGCTCTGCTGAAGGACGGGAAGGAGGCCAGCAGGACGGATTAGAGGAAGGGATGTACAGAAACAGCAGAAGCAAATGAAGGGGTGCAGAATCTCACTTTTCACGCAGTGACTTTGAGTGGTATTTTGTCCTTCATCAGGGGAGAGAAATCTGAATGAGAAAGAACCAAAAAAAAAAGTTTAAAAGGAAGGAAGCCCGACGGGTTTAAACTGCGGGTGGGGAGGGGGAGCAGCAGAGAGACCGAGGCCGCAGTTCTCACCCGGGCAGACAGTCGCCACAGACGACATCCGAGGTCAGAGTGCCAGAGACTGCAACGGTTCTGCCCAGGGTCTGGCAGGATGTGTGTGTACGGCAGAGCTCAGCGTCGACTGCACCGGAAAAGCTTCCAGGTGGGCAAGGATGACATTTCGCTTCTTCAGCCGGACTCTGGATCTGCCCACAAGGCTGGGGAGAAAGAAAGCATGTCAAAATTATGAGGCAGAAGACTGAAAGATGCACAAAGGATCCTCTTTCATGTGCCGTCTAAAGTCCAGATTAGTTAAAAAGTACATGTTTTATGATTTACTTTCAGTTTTACTTAGTGAATCCTATAGATTTTTGGGCAATAATTAGAAGCACTTAACATTAATTGTACGCCGTCAACACTCGGTCTTGTCCAAACACACAGTGTCTTGGAATAGTATGGAGACTTGTCACATTTTACCAACTCAACCTTTAGTGTTTTACATTTTAAGGAAAAGAACACCATTGTTGAAATTATTCATTAAGAACTCCAGTTTGAAGTTTGTCAAAAGCCCTGTAGCAGACCCAGGAACCATGTGGACCATCCCATCACCCTCCCCATGGTGTAACATGGTGGTGGCAGCATCATGCTGTGGCGAAGCTTTTGTTTAGCAGGAGCATGGGCTCGTCAAAGTTTACGGGGACATGGATGAAGCTAAATGCAGCACAATCCTGGAAGACAACCTGGTTGAGCCTGCAAAAAGGCCCGTGACTGAGTCAAACACCAGCAAACATAAAACCGTAACTCTGATGGGAGGGTTTAGAGCAAGGTATTTTTTCTACTGTGTTAGAATGACCAAAATGTCTTTAAATGTGCAAAGCTAATGGAGACGTACCCCGAAAAGCTTTCTGTAATCACGGCGAAAAGTTTGACAAAGTACGGTGGGGGGTGAGTGGGGTTTGTGGCAAGGGAGGTTTAAGGCTGTAATACGACAAGCTGTGGAAATGATGAAGGGGTATGAATACTTTTGAAAGACACTTTAAATATATTTGCAACAAAGCAAGAAAAAAAAAAAATAAGTTGATAAACACAACGCAAACTTACATGGTAGCTGTCCCTCCTTGACTTTTGGAGCCATTACTTTAATTATTGTTGACTGGTTAGTTAATATGACTATTAGTGTAGAGCTGGACTAAAACGTGTTTCTGAAATAAGTTGTTTTCTGATTCATTGTGACGAAACCATTGGTTTTTACACTAAATGTGGACGAAAACACGTGTGAGCGTCATTGAGTCAGGTGCAAGTTTTGTCACGTTTATTCTGGACAATGAAAGCGTGTGTGTGTGTGTGTGTGTGTGTGTGTGTCTGTGCTGGGGGGGGGGGGGTATTTATAACTCTTTCTGCCTCATTTACTCACCTCGGATGGCTCCTGGCCTGGAGGGCATTGCAGACACACGCACCCTTCTCCCCGCCGACACTGCACCGCTGCAGTCTCACCACAGCCAAACACCTGGAAGATGCACAGGTCAGAGTCACTGGAGGTGCAAAAAGGCATTTGCACACATTAAAACCCATGCATGTAACGTGACCTACCGCGAGGAGGACAAGAGCTGAGCAGCAAAGGTGGTTCCTCATCTTCTTCAATGTATTCTTCTATGTGCATATGATCTACAGGGGAGCAAACAGAGTAAACATAAAGATGTCTTTTTTATTTTTATTTATTTTTTGCAAACTCCAAATATGAAAGGTTAAAACGGGACCCAGTGAAACATAACTGTCCCATACAAGCAGGGCACATGTTTCTGCATGTTCAGAGAAAAAACAAAAAAAACAGCTGAGTAATTTTTGAGAGTAATCAAAAGTGGAGTGACTCTGGCAGCAGAGAGGTAAGGAGCACTTCTGAGAGCTGTAAATAACATTTACCGTGATTCAGGATCTTTTTGCGTACACCTGTGAATGAAGTGGGGATTTTCTGCAGCTATATTTGGGCTGTAGATATTCACGCACAATGATTCATCCTGCAGCTCATCCATTTTCCAACATATGCCGACTTTCTTAAAGGGTGACAACAGTTGACCCTGAAAACAGCGTTCGCTGACATTAAACAGCAAGTTTTGGATTCATAGATTTCCCACAGATTAATAGAAAAAAAACCTACCTGTGTTTGTTTATTATAGTTATGAGCAAACCAGTATTTCAGTGATTAATATGCATATATTGGCTAATCGCATCCATGATGATGAAAAGCTAATACTGGAATGTTATGTTGATGAAACGGCTTGATGCGACTCCGACTTTCATAGCACATTCCAAAACACCATCATAGGGCTGACAGACACACTGCAACACTCAGTGATGAAGATGGCCAACATCTAATCCAACATGTCAAACTTTTATGATGATTTTGGTGACTGTACTATAATGTAACCTAAACCATGCAGCAGATCAATGTGGCAAATTTTTAGGTTTTATAACCTTAACCTACCGATTATTATGGCTAAAATTAAATAAATTATTACATATCCAAGACAGGGTGTGCATAAGCAGGTGAGAAAATATGATCTATTCCTAATGTTTAAGCTGATGCCAGCCATAGTGATGAAATGGCTCAATGTAACCCCTGTTGTATTTCCATACTGTGCAAATAAAATATTAATTTAGAGAAAAAAATGTCCAGATGAAACATTAGGGTTTTCAGCAGGAATTTCTTCAGCACAGCTTTCTTGTTTTTAGCCACAATTACAGGGCTGTGAATATGCACAAGCCTAGCATTATCATGGTGGACCTGAACCTGCCACCAAACAGCTTGGTAGTTTGTGGTTTAAGATGTTACTCCAAAACACATGCTCGGTGATTTATAAACTTATTAGGTTTTTTTGTTTTGTTTTTGCACAAGTTCTTTGAAAAACCAATAACGGGTTCCTGTAAAGAATGCCACAGAAATCTAAACGGCAATGTCAGGAACGTGCTTTTCTATTTGCACTTTCCCAGATAAACTGTAAATGAGAGGGTCCTGGGTCCAGAAGTAGACAGTTATACTTTCCAAAACAGAGTTTAGCCCAAACAAGCTGAAGAGATAACACGGAGGGAGGAGAACAGCACAATCCAGTTGATACTCACCCCAGGCTTGCAGCTGACCCACACAGTTGCCGAGGCAACTCAGCAAGGATGCTTGGCTCGCTACAAACGCTGAAGACTAAACTTCAATATGCTGCAGCTTTCTCTCTAACCTAAACACTTGTTTAAATGAGGTTCTGAGAGACACCGAAACAAAAGCTCCAGAAAGACAGACTAGTCCTTTTTCAACCTAAGCTGCACAAGTTATATGAATAAAACTTGAAAGGTTACAGAAACCAGACAAAACTGAGTTCCACACTCCTCAGTGAAGCTGAATGAGAATCTTAGAGTAGCTAGATGTGTCTTATACAGTCAGTCTGCCCACAGACACACCCCTCACACCCGCAGGACATGCCCCGTCTGTCACGGCTGAAGTCAACCTGCGTGCACGTTGTGCATGTGTGTGGGCGCCGCTTTTTTTTAAATGATGCTCTCCGCCTTTGAGCAAGCAGAAAAACACATTGTGTTTTCACTGTAAGTTAACAAGAAAAACAACTTATACTTTATATTTTGAGATACAGTAATGGACAAAAGTCTTGAGTCGTGCTACAGGAAGTTCTCCAGGCTTGCTGGAGATCTTTGAAAGTTTGCTTGGGACTCTGCTCATAGGACGATTAGAGTTGATCGGCACGTCGTAAAATCATAAATTCTATTTTTTGTTTACAGATCAGTTATAGCACCATACGTAAGGGCTGCCAGGTTGAATTAACCACAAAACTCTTCACTGTCTAAGTTAATTTGATGCTCGTGGCGAGAAGGCTTGAAAGAGAAACATTTTGAACGCTGATAATGTTGTTAGAGATCTTGGAAAAAGTTTACCAGTGTTGACAAGTCAACGTTTCACACAAACTTGACATTGGAAATTGAACAGTAAACTCTTACTTTTGCATCTCTATTCACTATTTTCAAAAGAGGCTTTTATTGTTTCCATCCATCCATTGCCTTTCACTTATCCAGGATCGGCGCCAAGGGAATAACGAGTCTAGGAGGTATATCAGAAATGCCTCTTCAATGTCAATGTCAATATATCGACATAGCACAAAAAAAACAAGTACTGACCAAAGTGCTTTACGGTTCAGTTAAGTAAACTAAGTGAACAGGAATATGAGCAAAAGACCAAAAATGCTTGACAGTAAGGTAAATATTAAAATCATTAAGCACCTTCCTCTCATCCTGGGGGCTCCCAAGGGCTTCCCAGGCCAGAAGGGACATATAGTCCCTCCACTAGTTGGACGTCACCTGAAAAACATCCAATGGGAGGCAGCCAGTAGAGCCCCTGATCAAATGTCTGAACTAACTCAATGGATTCTTTTCAACATGAATTGCAGGTATCTGAGATCCCAAACTGTTGCTCATGATCCGTAGTTCATCATGAACATGGGTGAGGGCTGGAACGTAGTCAAACGAGTGCATCAAAAGCTTCACTTTTTGGCTCAGCTCTTTCTATTCCACCACTGACGGAACCAGCTTCTTGATACTAGATGTGGAAGTCCTTCGCTTGAAGCGGAAACCGGCCCCACAACCTTGAGGAAGCAACACACCCTCATCCGAATCCGGTTTCTGTGGCACATTAAAGTAGCGACGGGGTTTTAACATCCCAATCATCATGGTTTTTCTTTCTCACTAATTAAAACATAAAGAGGCTTTTTTTTTCTTACTGTGTTAGCCAAATGAATGAAAAACACCAAACAATATGCAATTTTCAAGATATAAACCAATATTTAAGCACCTTCAAATTGATTCTTACAGAGGTAGGAGCTACTTGAAAACTTGGCATAGATGAACTAAAGTATGGCGCAATTCTCAGATGCTGTGTCAGGGTTTTAGTAAATGTTTTCCTGTTTCTTGAAACAGTTACTTTTTTATAGTGTCCATCTGCTGTAGATAGTCCCCTTGTCCACTGTCCTCCTATGTTAAGTGTAGACGACAAGATGATCCTATGATGGTTTGGTAAAAGAACATCAAAAAGCAACTGAAAAAAGGAGTCGAAGAGACGTTGGAGACATATTGATCAGGCTCAAATAAATTACATAAGTATGGCTTGGAAGTAAAGATTAAAGAATTTAGGAGAGGCTTAAAACTCGCGACATTGTCTACACACGGAGCTAGTCTGTATCTACTGTAGGTCAGCTGCATGCTACAGCATCCGCTAACGCTGGCAGCAAAAATAAAAATCATAATGAGTTTATGATTTCAGTCTGGAAGACAAGGTCCTTGTGCCAATGAAAAGTTTGTGAGATGCAATTTTAAGAACCGGAAAAAAAGATAAAGGGAGAACAAAGAAACCACAAAGCTAAAAAAATAAAAAAAACATTGCCCCAATCCATATAGACGGAAGGCAAAAGAGGTGGACGGAGAGATAGAAGCTGGAAAGCAGCTACTGTGCTAAACCGTCTGATAGCTTGGGCACATAAATAAATATAGAAGCATTTGTTAAAATGCCATTCAGACCAGAACACGAGACTAATTACAAGTCAGGCATGCGCACATGCATCAACATCCGCTTTTACATAACTCCTTCACACACGGCAGAAACATCTGAAAAAGGGATCAATAAAACGACAATGATAGAGAGAGCTAAAAACGAAAATGGGACCCACAATTAAATGCCTTTTTGGAAAGTGTCAGGTTACAAATTGGATACTGCTTGCAGGGGGTGAGGAATGCGGGCCTTCCCTTCACAACCTTGCTTGACCTCCAACAGAGCACCGAGGCAGCTGTACAGTAAGGGATTAAATACGGTAGGTAAAAGCACTCGCTAATCAATTGGGTGTCAGACGGTGGATGGTGTAAAAAAGAAATGCGGCTAAAGTGTATTTTTAAGTTTAAAAATATACAGAGACACCCAAAACTGTCTTTGAAAGCCAATTATTCCCTGGAGGCACCCAAAGGCTGAAGAGACTGTAAATGTGATGCGTTTACCAACCAGTTTGCCAGAGTTTTCCCAACAAAGCCACTACAAAAGACGGCCACATATGGACTTCTGTTGGCCTCACAGGCACGCGAGTGCTCTCGTGTCCTTGAATGCCTGGCTGGCCTTTGTAAAGCCATCGTCCTTCACTTTGGCAAACTATCACCTCTCAGACATAAAACTATAGAAATCCTTTATATGTAAAAGATTATAACGTTTTGGGAGCACGCTTCCTCTGAGCTTGATGAGAGCTGCATAACAACGTTGGAACTGCCACCACATCTGTAAATAAATTCACACGCAGCGACTGCTTTTCTTCCTTTGTTCAGACGAAACAAGCTTTCCATGAGGGATCTCTAATATTTGCTGAAATCCAACTAGAAATATGATTTAACTTTTCTATCAGTCGGAACTGGTGCATTTATCAGGGCATCATCTCTGGGATACGTACAAGGTCTCCCTCAAAGTAGTCACATTATACTGTATAAAGGGAAGTAATTGTGCCCCAAATAACAACCCACTTCTAAAAGACCTGACACTGAGAAAGTTCTCAAGCAATCCACCTTTTTGTCTTGGAGAACCTAGACTAATTTCCAGTTTAAATAAAGTAGCACATGTCCACAGCAGGTTCTGTGAAGGTAATCTACAATTTACAAAAGGAACATCTTTGGTTTAAGTTAAGACAGATTTGTAGGAGGCATAACTGATAGGCGATATATTCCCCAACTAGAGCTGGGGATCTCTGTAGCTCCTCCAGAGTTACCTTTTGCCACTTTGCAACTTCTTTGATAAATGCTCTCCTTGGGCTGTTGTTTTATAGCCCAACCCTGCCTTAAACCTCTCCCAGAAAACCCTCTACGGGATGTGTCCTCCTGTTCTATAATGCTATTTGTTCTCTAACAAACCTCTGAGGCCTTCGCTGTCTGTTCTCAGGTTCACTTGGCTGGCAAAGCTGAGCTGCTGCTGCGGTCCACACCAGAGATTCATCGGGCTCGTTATGCGGAGCTTAGGAGGAGCTGCCTGCTGGTCATTCATCGCCGACACCATCTATCCTCCTCTGCTTCCCTCTTTCTCTACCAACTCCGACAGCCACCCCAGATCCTACTAACCTCCTCTGGATTAAGAATAACTTCCTCTAACAGTCAGCCGTCAACCTCACTATCACCTGCTCTGGAAATCAGAACTTCTCCGTTCTCTCTTGGTTCCATTGACCATTTCCCAGATCTGCGGTTATCTCCAGATCATCTCCCAGAATCCAACCTTTCAATAAACTATGTGGGTTGAGACAATGCCTCAGACTACGACATTCACAAGACCGTCCTGTTAAAAGACAGTGTAAAACGGCGATTGTTGCAGGTAAAAGGTGCGGAGAAGTATAACTAACTGAATTCACTTTAATCAGCTTTCAGCAGAATTTACAGAATCAAAGAGGAGAAATTTCTTTGTCTGCTTCTTATAAAAACGTCGTCTGACATCTTTGATCTCGTTTATTGCTCTTCCACGTGTCTGTTCAGTCCCAGCTGGCCTGGCTGAGCTGTCAGTCCTGTAATTGCTATTTATTGTTTGCATGTCTGTCTTCTCAAAGGCTGCCTTTGATGAAAGTTACACCAGGCTCTGCCATGTGCTTTGGTTTGGAGGGTATGTGGTTGAGGGGGGCACAGACGAAGGAAAGCGAAGAGAGGGAAGACACAAGCGACAGAAACAATGTGAAAGGAGGCGGAGATCACAACAAGGGCATTAGCACCTCTCAGAATATCCCAGAAATCACAGCAAAAGCGCAGAAGGCAAAAAAACACCCTCGGTGCTTTCGTCACTTTATGTGATGGGAAAAAAAACAGCAAAACAGGATTCAAAGTCCCCAAAACACTTTTAATCAGGAAGAGCGGAGCGTGGCGATCTTTCCCAAGCGCAGTTAAAACAGTAATTACCTGACACCTTCTGCTCTGTTGTTTGACCCGTCTAAATAACAAGCCACGGCAACGTCAGATGACACGTCAAAGTTTCTGTTTTGTTCCAGGGAGCTAAATATAGCGCTAATAAAGAAGCACCGGTCAACAGCATGACAAAAACAGGGACATTATATCGTTCTGTGGTGGCTTTGGAGGCGAGGACAAGCTAAACGTGTTTGGGAGCTTTTTCTGGCTCCTTGATGTCATGTTGCTGCTGAGCTGAGAAATCCTCCAGGATGAAGCCGTGAAGGAGGGAAGGAACCGCAGAAGAGGAAACACAAGAATGAGTGGGACTTCCAGGCCTTTGAGTCCGAGGTGACGGAGCAGCGGGGGGAAGATCGTGGGTCTGACTAAAACCCTTCTGGCTTCCAAAACACCGAGCTGGCTTTGTAAAGCAGACAAGACGACTCTGGCTGGACACGAGACACTATTTTACTTTTTGGTGTCCAGGCTAAGCACACCAAAAGATATTTCAATAAAGGTTGCGTCTAGCATCTTTGGTTAGGTGAGCAGTCTTGTGAGAACACATTTTAGTGCCTGCATGTTAACTTATGGTGAATCAACTTAGCTAAGACTACCAAATATAAACAAAAGGGCCCAGTTGCCCCTGACAGATTTGACAATGAAAGTTCAAGTGATACAGCAGAGTTGCATTATGGATTTATCTTAGTTACGTCTGTCAGGGACTTTTTCTTCAGGCTATTTAACTGAGACTTTTCCACATGCCTTCCCCCTCCGTCCCAACCCCATTTCCTGACAGCTTGCTGTCAAATAATGGCCACCAGGGCTTAAAAATACATAATACTGTGTTGAAGCACATTTAGATTCAGTTTCAGCATTCATTCTTCTTTGGTGGGAATCTAAATAGCGTTTCGACACCCAGGACATTTGACAGAAAAACTGAACTGAACTGAGCTTGTTTGCTGTTGCCATGACCCACATAACTGAGAATCTGCACAAACACCTAACTGCATTCAGAATCGTGACTTGCCAAATTGGTTTAACTGTGAGGACATCTCTTGTCCACGGCCGTCTTCACATGACAGCTTTTCTCTCAGATCCAGTTCTAAAATCTGGCTGGGAAAATCAAAAATCTCTATTTTCCTCTAATATGAATCATTCTTCGGTTGACTTTGGCTCATGCTCAGGAAATGCAGGTTTAAGAAGTTTTCTTCTTTTTTTTTTTCATGGACTGATGGCATTGAATTTTCACAACAGAAGGACACTGAGATGACTAGCAATATGTTTTTTAAATATATGTTTCCTTGTCATGGTTAGAAACTACACTTTGTAAACTTTTTATACAGAATTTTCCCACAATGGAAAAGGAAATGTGTCCATGCTCTGTTTGCAAATGTTTTTTGTTTTTCTTTATTTCAAAACCTAAAAATAGTAATAAAATGCTGGCTCTTTAAAAATCACAACAAATTTCCTATGGTAAATATTTATGAAAAGATTATAAGCTGTCTTTTTTTCCAAAAGGTCATGTAACATTTTGTCCTCTTTTTGTACTGTCCCTGTTTTTTTCTCCAATCATTGATACTGATCACTGTGCCATGGTTCATTACTTAAAGCTATGGATTTCTTTTGCTATCACCTGGGGTGTGTATACTTTTGGGGGCTATTTTACCTTACAAAGTGCTTAACTAAAAATACAAAAAACATATAAAATAGGCTGTAACAAACGGCGGTCAACCGGGACAACAGACAAAAAGCTAATCAGAATCAAACATAGTTCCAATTAAACAGAGAAAACCTTAAGTCAAAATGTAATTTTTCAAGGAAAATTGAGTCAGCAATGTTGATGTTAAGAGGAAGACCATTCCGTAGTTTTGGAACCATGGCAGAGAAATCACAATCCCCCATGTGGATGCATTTAGTTATAAATGCCTTGATGATTTATAGATACCTTGTTTAGAGGAATTTAAGGTTCTGGGGGATTGCATGGAGTAACCTGTGGTTGCAGTGGCACCACCTCCTAAAAAATCTGATTAAAAGATTTTTTTTTAAATTGCAGAGCATTTACTTTTGGTTTCATGGGCTTTTTATAAGACGTTTCTGCATGGTAGCTGCAAAGACAAGCCCCTTTTTAGGCTTTTCACAAGTCAAACTTTTCAGCTGAGTCCAAGGGTCCCACAAAATATGCCAGTATTGAGTGACGGCGGCACCTCCCCCACTTCACGTCTGCTTACCCTCTTGACATCGTGAATGGATTTGTAAGTGGCCTTTCACAAATTTAAACTTAAAAGAATCATGTGAACAGGGTCACAAACTCCTTCAAATTAAGCAAAGAAATGCACATATTTATGCAGATATGCTTATGCATGGTCAGGGTTAGATAAGCTAAGCTAGGAAAGAACAAAGTTCTCCCACTTACTCTACTGGTTATAACTTTAAAGAGAAGACATTAATGCTGAACCACCATGCTGAGATTTATATGCCATTTCACGGCCACAGAAAGATCTCCATCTTCCTTATGATGTTAGTCAGGCCATGCCAGTAAAGGCTACCTAACAAGCCCATCACGTCACATACAATGTCATAGCCTTGGGGAACACCTCTTTGTGATGCACACGGACCATGATCTTATTCTCCAATGTGCGAAATACAAAGGAAAAGAACTGAGGTTGCAAAAGAAAGGTTTAAGGTAATTATACTCCGCCATTCTTTAGACATTTGGAGGACGTGAAGATAATATGCACATGTATGACAACGACGCGATTGGGAGAACCATACCCTCTGTTTGACTTCATGGAGGTGCCCATTATTGGCAAAAGGACGGCTGATTTACGCCAACACTTTGTACCTTGCTGCTTAGACAATGTCTCATTATGGGAAGCATGTCTGATAAATGGGCAAAATGTCATTACTCCATGGATTTCTCCGTCAGTCTGCATCCCAGTCCCTGGGCCCGTGTGGCATCACTCGTGATTTCCTGTGCAACTGTGCGCACCAGCAAAACTGATGAACAGGCCTTCCCTAGAGTTGCTGGCATACATTGCCCTTCATCACCGGCTCTAACAAAATCATTGGATTCGATTGGAGAGAGTTGTGGAGAACATACTTGGGAGACCTAATACCGCAGAATAGGGGATGCATGAGTTTTCATGGCTGCAGTTCTAACGGACACAGTGCAAACAAAACAAACGGCAAAGGAAATAAATCCCTGACTTTTCATCATTAAAAAGCAGATTCTGCATTTTATTAAATTATATAAGTGTGATTAATCCTCTCTGCTGCTTTGTGCAATTTAAACCTGGTCTAAACAGAAATGTTTAGTAACCATGAAATTTGGGGAAGTCATTTTTATTTAAATTTAAAATTTTCATTCTTTTAAAACCACATTTATGAGATTACAGTAGATAATATACTGCACATTGTGCATGTCCAGTTTCACGTTTAATTTAGCAAATGTGTAAAAAAACATGTCACCGATTGACATCAGGAATGAAATAAAGATCTTTTTGGCTTTTTTTATTGGATTTAAATTAACAAAAGGTGACCTATAGAGAATTTGATTTCAGAATACATTGTTTAATAAATCTACCTAAATAACCAATGAAAATGCAAAGTGTGAGACAAATTTCACGCAACAAATCTCTCTGCCTGAGAGACTGATTATCATCATTTATAACGAACTCTTATCATGCCTCGCTATTCACCCGTCCACCACCACCACTGTCATCGACGTAAACGATGACGATGGAAATCAGCTCTCCTTATGTTGACCTCAGCAGTCCACAGTTACAGTAAAATACATTGGGGCCCATTCACGCAAAACAAATCTTATTTTCCAAAACCTACATGTGCAAACATGTGAAAAGAGTCCTTCAAACCTGCTGTCTCACTTTGTGAAACAAATATGAAGGATTTACTTAATGATTGTTTTAGTCACGGGAGAAATCTGTTTAAGAAGCTGACCTCAGGTGAGGAAAACAGGACTTTTACTGTGTCACCTCCATTAGTCACCCATCTCTGAATCTTCTGCTAGTTTTAAAAGACTTAAAAAGGATGAGTGGTTGGAACTGAACTACTGTTAACAACAGAACAAGACATATGAAGTGAAAGTTCTTATTTATTTCTAGTCAAGAGATTTTGATGCATGCATGGTCCGTACCAAAACCTGGAGTTCATTACAGTTTATGAACTTTGAATGAAAGCAAAGATAAAGATAGCCATCCTGTGAGGCTGCTTTGATGAAAAATGTGTCCAGTCAATTAACCCGCTGCGTCTGGAAAAACCAGCTCTCTGCGTAATGCGTAGTGTGCAAAGTCACACTCCATAAAGGCTACGGCTCCTAACAGAGATCCAACAGGATTGCTCTTGGAAACTTAAAGCAGGCGATGAGCCAATCGCCGTTTAGGCCAGAAAACCTTTTCAGAGGAACACCCTTGAGTTTCCAAATCCAGTCCCACCACTCGGTTGTAATTCACTGGACCATTTGTTCAGGCACCAACCACAGCAGAACCAGCAGTTCTGTTCTAGTCATTAAACCATCACAATTTAAACCTTTATCAGTGTACCTCAATAAGTAACTCCTTCCCTTGCGGTTAATCTTTTTTTGTGTGATAAGACAGCCGAGGTCACTCAAAACAAGAAAAACTGCAAAAAGCAAATTAATCTGATTTAAATAAAATTCGAGAGAGCAAAGCGATATGATTTTAAAACCCTGTCATTTAGCCCCCAACATGCACAATGAAAAAAAAAACCAGAAAAACAACCGCAGGCAAATACAAGAGTCCCATGAAAACATATTTACGGTTCTAAAAAGGGATTGCTTTAAATGTGACTCAATAACTTTAGCTAACAGAAATGAGAGGTTCGGTTCCCTGCACTGCTCTGCTACACGGCCATTACTTAGCGGGCTATCTGGAGCACTTTAAATATGAGGGACTGCATGCTCATCAAAACATGACACACACAGTCTTGGCTCTGTCACTCACATGTGCCTTGTTATAAAGAGCCTGGTCCAGATGTTGCTGCGTGATTTGCTCTGGCAGTTAAAAGTCGGCGGCAGGTCACCAGCAGGTCCTGCTGGTAGATTGGGGTTCTGCCCAGAACTCATTGCCCTTGTCCAGAGCTGGCTCTAAATAACTGTGGTAGTGAACAGGGTAGAGCGTGACAGACAAGATGGATCAGACAGAGAGGAGAGGTCATTAGGCCACCGAGTTCTGCTTTCATCCTGACAGAATTCACTCCAGAGGTTTTCAGAAGCTACAATATCATGAATGAACAATCCTGTAAATATTTTTTGGCAGTCTAGAAAATGAAAAGAAAAAAATAATGTATAATTTAAAAAAATAAATGGGCCATCTAATGCATTGATGTCATTTGGAAGTCTGACACAACATCCATCCATCCATCGATTTTCTGACCCGCTTTATCCCTCATGGGGTCGCGGGGGGTGCTGGTGCCTATCTCCAGGGTTCACCGGGCGAGAGGCGGGGTACACCCTGGACAGGTCGCCAGTCTGTCACAGGGCAACACATAGACAGGACAAACAAACATTCACGCACACACTCACACCTAAGGACAATTTAGAGAAGCCAATTAACCTAACTGTCATGTTTTTGGACTGTGGGAGGAAGCCAGAGTACCTGGAGAGAACCCACGCATGCACAGGGAGAACATGCAAACTCCATGCAGAAAGACCCCAGGGTTGGATTTGAACCCAGAACCTTCTTGCTGCAAAGCACTGCGCCACTGTGCAGCCCCTGACACAACATATCAGAGTTTATTACTTAAAGGAAAATTAACCATACACTTTTCCTAAGTGTGTATAAAACGCTGCAGTGGCTCTCTAAAAGTTTACTACGCCTCTTTAGTTTGCGTTTTGTAATTTCTTTAGATCTTTAAAATAGTGGATATAATAAGAAGCCTATTACACTTTGTTTGACAGTTGTTTATGTGGGAGGAATCCTTGTTTTCTTCTTTTCCTTTCCTTATTTAATCAGCAAATTTACTCTTTATTCCTTCTAACTGAACAACAGGAAAAACAAAAAAGCTGGAAAATAATCAATGTTTCCTTGAGTTGTACATTTCTTAAAGAAAGAGTGAATAAAACGAGCTTTTGCATTTAATTGAAATGTTGTCATGCGGAATAGTACTATCTTATTGGTTCTGGGCTTTTAATGATGCATTTTAACTATTAAACGACTAAACAAAGAAACAACCTTATGGATTTTTGAAAACAAGAATTGGGTGCACAGATGTAAAGTTAGTGAACAAGCTAAATGTCTTTAGGAGAAAAGTTTAACTACCAAGTGAAATTAAGACTGAGCTGTTTGGACATAATGACAAGAATGTTTGGAGCAGGTGATGTGAGGCTTTCAAACCTAAAAAGACTGAACCAAGAATCGAGCAAAGTGATGCCGAGGGTCTGCTTTGCAGATGTTGGTACATTAAGAAGAAGGAAAACCTCAAAATGATTCAACTACATTCATAGACAGCTCAATAGAAATGAACGGGTGTTCCATTAATTACCCAAAACACATCAGACCTGATTTCAGAAGTGACTGAGGAGCTAAACATTTAACTTCTTTAATTCAATTTTCAATTCAATTCAATTTTATTTATATAGCGCCAAATCATGAAACATGTCATCTCAAGGCACTTTACAAATTACCCCAACTTTAACCCGGTTGAAATCGTTTAGCCTACTTGTGCCAGTAAACCAACCAGTTTAAATAAAATCTACCAGTTCACCAAGAAAAGTGATTTACGCCAGAACCTTGTTGACGAGAACAAAAGGCATCGGAGGGTTGTACATTTCTAAAATTGGGCAATTTGCCTCAACATCTATGAGGATTGCTGTTGCATGATTTTTGTTATTTTAAAGTATCTGACCATAGACACGAGGGGACATCCTCCTTTGTATGCAGCTACAAGAAAATCTGTGGTGACGCATGACAAAACACAACACTCAGCATGCGTTAACTTCAGTTACAAAAGAGCAAAGGCATCCTGGAAGTGACTCATTTTTCCCAACCTGACTTTCAAAAGGGTGAGACGGAAACCCTCCGCAGAATGATTTGCAGGTTTCCCGCTCACTCTAAAACAAAATCGTGTGGATAATCAAAGGTGGTCCCTGTAGAAGGCACTGGGAAGAACAAAACAGATGTGCAACAGATAACATTTACCAGCGCTACTGTGTGCGTCCTGCATGTGTGCTGTGAGTAAGAATATCAGGAGGTGAGCGTGTCTGCCCGCTCGTGGCTGCATCTGTTCAGGTTGCCCCCCTGTAATTATCCGGCCCTTCTCCGTGTGTAGATGCTGACTGAACAAGTATGGATCAGGATCTGTTGACTGGTGGTGTAGAGGAAATTTCTCTTGGCACAGAAGTCCCGAGCCGACATTGGAGAGGCAGGCAGCTGAGGCGCGGGCATGGAAGGACAGCGGGCACAGTTCCCAACCACGCTGGCTCAAAGATGGTGGAGACAGATGACAGGATTGTTGGCTTAATTAGAGCTTAGCTTGAGTCCTTGACTCCTACATGCTCTCACACGCACTCAGACAGAGGTGAGGCAGTTTATACAGTTTATGATCATCTCTAGCAAACTCTTTTTCTTCAGCTGAGGATAGCACAGAAGACATGAGAGAACTAAGACAATGTCTAAATAGATAACCATTCCCTTTTATTCGTGGATCTGCACTACTTTCTTTAAAGCGCCACCAGACGGCACTACCTGAGGCAGAGGAGGTGTCTCAAGGGCAAACTGTGTACTATGAGTCATTGATAACACCTTTTATTGTTTTATTTTGTGCAAACTTCTAATGCAATTTTTGTCTCCTGTGTGGATTTTCTTAATTCTCACTTTTCTAAGACAGACTCTTGAGCAGAGTCCTTTTCTTACAACTAAAAATCATGTTCCAATATGAGTTTACATCTACACAGAGATGATCTACACACGTGATGCTCCTTCTTGTGCTTCCACCATTCAACTCCTTTAAGTCTGATGCCGGGATGCCAGAAAGAGATGGGCACTGCTCCCATGAGGTCAGAGGTCAGGTTTTTCCTCAAGTGGTTGAGTTCAAGTGTCATGGTGAGCAGACGGATACGGGAGTCCTTTGCATTAATGGGGCGATGCCAGAAAGCGAAGCTTTTCATTTTGCTGGTCCGTCCACTTTCTAAGCCTCCACCTATGGTCATGGTGACCACAATAACCCGCATACAAACGGCAGAACTCCGCTTCCTTAGACGTTGGGCTCAATCTAAGAGATGGGAGAGAGTGAAACAGGGACACAGCCCTGGTCAGTTGAGGTGGTTTGGGCATCTAACCAGGATGACTCCGGGTTTTTCTTTTGGAGGTTTCCTTAGCACTTCTCACTTGGAGGAAACCCTGGGGAAGACCCTGAAGAGAATATTTCCATCTAGCCAAGGAATCTATTGGGATCCTCCAGAGTTTGATCAGAAGAGGATGGGCAGAACAACAGACGGATTGGATGGGTTTCTGGCATCACCAGTACAATCAACGAGACACAAGCGAGACTAAATTGGTTGACTGGCATTTAGGAAACGTGCTTCTACCAGCCTTTTGCACTCTCAGACCCTTAAGGGTTTATCAAAACGTACAAATTCTTAATTATTTTACCATAAAGCTAATATGACACCATTGTCCTGTATTGCTGCTTCCCAAATAATCATCAAAAACACATTTAAAAGTCAAAAGCTGTTCCAACAAAAGGCTTTAAATTAAATGATTTCAGGTGAAGCTCTTTCCTGAAATAAAACATATTTCAAACATGCTTTTCTCACACCTGGTCAAAACGGAAATTTATTGATGAACTGATGATTTGTCCTCAAGCCAAAGCAATCCGATAAATATCTCATGGCTGCATTAGGTTAAAAAAAGTAGATGACTGTGGCTCTGTGGCCCTCTGCTGATGGGTGTGTGGGAATCGTGTGGCTACAGATGTGTGCATGTGTGAGAGCCAGAGAGAGGTCAAAAGTTTCTCATTGAAACCCGCGTGGGGAATTTGAACTTGGACAAAGGATGCCCTCTGCTAAAGATGACAGTCTTATCTGGGGTTCTGGTGGATTTGAGCATGAGCGCACTAATTGAGGCCAGTGGTGCATCCTGCCAAAACCACTGTAGTATGAAGTGATGAATGATGAGGTACAAAGTAAATTACCAACTACAAGAGAAAAAAAGTAGTAGGAAAAGAACTAACGAACACATCTTTCTTTATTATATATGTACAACAATTTGTTTTTGTTACAGCTGGCCTTACTAAATTGATTAGACGCATTTAAGCCGATCAAACCTTAAAATGCAATCTAAGCCAAAGTTTGGACTACAAGGATCATTAAAAAGTGAGAAGGAGCAGGATCACATAGCTAATGAGGTAATCACATAGACTGCCCATATCGATGCACCATAAGATACCTTTACTCTGTCAGTGGATATTACCTCACAGGGTGTGCTTCAAGGGTAAAGAACTACCAAAGATACAATGAGAAAAGTCACAAAGTAAGTATTGGTCTATCTAATGACAAAGCAATGCTGGCCTGGCGTACAAGCTGACTTTTAGGCTGCCCATAGCCTCACTCCTCTCCTCCTGGAGAGCATGAATTCAACCAGGACAGCATTATAACTGCACCAGTGACACATGTAATCTTTAAAGTTTGAATGTCATATTAACAGAGTCATAATTTAAAGATAGTGTAATGATTTATGCTGCATGTATATGGGCTGGGTAAACATTGCACGCTGTAATTGCTTATTAATAGCTTAGCAAGTTGCATTTCAAATTCAGATGTTATTGTCAAGGTATAATCATTTGGTGAACTCCCTGCTACTCTTGAACCTCTTTCACTTAAAAAAAAAATCTAATTTTAACTCCTTGTTAACAGCCCAAACAAAAATGGTTGTCATCTTTGAATTTAATTTTACTATAAAGTTATTGTTGCATGTTTGTCCATCCTTTTTTATTAAAATGCAACATTTGTTAAATAATTTGTTTCTCTGCATTCTGTTAATAATAATAAACTATACAGGGTTTCTGCTTTTACCTTCTTTTGTTCAACTATGCTGTAGAAGTAAGATTAATTTAATTTAAAAAACCATAAACAGACGATTAAAAAAACACAAGCAGAGCACAAATTTCTTTGAAGTAAATTGATTTAATTTAAATCATGTGGCTGTATTGAAAATTTCTCACAGTAATAACATGAGATTGTTTCCCTGACAAAAAAATACTTTTTTAACACAAAACTGTAAAATGAATGTGTGACCGCTTACTGGTGAAACAGAAAAAAGGATGGAGTGAGCATCTTTGCTACAAAGGTCATCTAAGCACATAAAGTGGGTGAGCTCTGTGGGAGGGAGGATGGCTTGCCCATCATCCACCAAAAAGTCTTTATAAAGAAAACTGTTTTTATTAATAATAATAATAATAATAATAATAATAATAATAATAATAATAATAATAATACTAAACTACTAAAAACTTGTATTTAATGGAAGGGACAACTTAATAAAATACAGGTCATGGCATGAGTACTACTGATAACTCAAGCAGGAAGTCAACGACCAGACCACCAAGACAACTTGTGTCATGACGATTTGTGGGTGTTTATGAGCACAGTTTAGTGTGGAAGAAAATACTTTCTTTAACTTTCTGTGTCAAATGAACAAGATAACGTATATTAGCTTCCATTCCTTACATCACATGTGTGGCATTAGCTTAATGTGGCTTTTTGGGGTCAAAGCATATTGTTGTTGGAAAACTAGCCATGTAGGAACTTATAGCGTTTGATTGGTTGGCCTCAGAATCGTGTTTTGGGGGCTATATTACTGTAAATAAATTAAACTATGAGGAATAAAACACTGATTGTTTATGTGGAGGAAAATGAGACTTACACAATCACTGCATGATTCCCTATGGAGTAGGTTAGTGGCATGTTTGTCTGGGGAAATGGAGGAGATCAGAGTAAAAATGTTGGTCAGAAGAGGAGCAAATATGAATGCTGACAAGCTTTTAGGGTAGTGATTCATAACTTTTGTTATTACTGATCATGAATATCGGGATTATGATGCTCTCCACTGAGAGTTTGTTAGGTTTCCAAGCTACTACACATATACATTTCTCCTGAATTACTGCTCAGATAATCCACTGCATCACTTAATGAACTTAATTGAAGTTGCAATCATTATTTTTGTTTTGGATAACTATGCTGGTATGCATTGCTGTAGACATAACAGATGTAACATCATTCCTCACCGGCAACTTTTGGTTGTTTTCGGTTGCTTAATCACTTAGTCACAAATATCGATTTCAGTCATGGAAATAAATGTGAATGTTACCATGAACCTAAACACAGTTGAAAAGGAAAGGTTTTAGAAAGGACGACTTAATGGACAAGGTTGGGATACAGGAGTTTATTTTTCTTTGATTAATTTATCTTGTAATTCTGTAAAGCAATCTTGAGCTCAGAAATTAAACATGTTTACATTTATCATTCATCTCAATTCCTTTTTATTCATGAAAAACATGAAAGAACTGATTTTACTCACAAGAAAAACACATTTCATAGTCAGTTTGTGTAATTGGTGGGTCACCTACTGTTCAACTGTAAACAAGCTGCATTTATAAAAGGCAAAAAGGATCGTGCATGGACCACCTCACCCCCATTCTAGCTTGATACAAAAAAAAGCTGTTTAAGGCTTCAAACAACATTTTGCCGCCTCTGTGTCAAAGTGCAAATATCAACTCTTTACCATTACTATTACTGTTACTACTAGCTATGTCACAGCTGTGCAATCCAAAGAAAAGTCAGACCACCACCGTGCGTAAAAGCGGTGACGCCGGCTTGCAGCGCAGGCTGTGTGGCCAGTTACATCCCACAGGGGTAAACGTAACTACCGGCTTCAGCAGCCCTTCAGCTGCTTCCTCTTATTTTAAAAGAGAACTTTGAGGAAACTTACCGGTTCGGTGAATGAATGTCGCTGAAACTAAAAGTTCAAAATGAGCATAATCATCATCATCGGATCCACAGGGTTGAGATCAGCTGGCCTGATGCCGTTAGATAGGGGGATGAAAACCACAAAGCCGGTATCTAGACGAGGATCCCCCTCCCTTCTCTCTCTCTCTCTCTCTCTCTCTGTTGTATGTGTGTGTGTGTGTGTGTGTGTGTGTGTGTGTGTGTGTGTGTGTAAGAGAGAGGACACAAACGCTGAGCTGGCTCACCGTCAGTGAGCTCACTGTGCGTCACGGTTGCAAGCTGAAACCCCCTTCCCTGTGTGTTCGGGATTTTTCCCAGGCAAAGTGGCTGCAGGTCACAATCTGCCGCATAAAGACAGCTTGCGGTTCTCAAACAGACGCAAAGAGGTCAATATCAACAAGATATTTGAATGTATCCAAAGTGTGTGTTACTGGCAGCATACATGTAATTAAAACGGTGCCTATCACGGGCTGTCATTTGGGCGAGAGGCTGGGTACACTCTGGACAGGTCGACGGTCTATCTCAGGGCAGCATGGAGACCCACAGGACAACCAACCACACACAGTCACACTTCAGGGCAATTTAGAGAGACCAATTGACCTAACTGTGATGCTTTTGGACTGTGGATAGAAGCCAGAGTACCCTGAGAGAACACTTGCATACACAGGAAGAACATGCAAGCTCTATACAGTCTCTGGGTTCAAACCCAGGACCTTCTTGCTGCAAGGCAGCAGTGCAAGCACTGGGCCTACCGTGCAGCCAACAAATCTTCTTTATACACAGAAATATATGGTCAGCTCAATCCAATCATAAAATAGGTAAATGGCTTGTACAGCGCTTTTTAACTAGTCTTGACGATCTCCAAAGCGCTTCACACTACAGTCAGTCATTCACACCCTGACGGTGGTGAGCTATGTTAGTAGCTACAGCTGCCCTGGGGCAGACTGACAGAGGCGAGGCTGCCATGCAACAGCACCACCGCGCCCTCTGACCACCGCCAGCAGGCAATGCAGGTGAAGTGTCTTGCCCAAGGACACAACGACAGAGACAGTCAGTGCGGGGGATCGAACCGGCAACCCACCAATTGCAAGACAAACTCCCTAACCTCTGTGCCATGTCGCCCTAGGATTCTAAGTCCATGATATACGGTCCAATGGGGGCCTAGTTATAAAACAACACAGTCAAGTTCAGTTTATAATTCAAACAGTTTCTGTCCAGCAATGCCTCGTACTGAGAATGCATTCAGTGACAGTAAAGAGGACAGGTCCCCTTTACCAGAAAAGAACCTCCCGCAGAACCGGGCTCATTGTGAGCAGCCATCTTCCGTGAGCGACTGGCGGTTTGACGAGTCAGAGCAGATGCACAAAAAACACAGAAGCACTGAAGTTCATTCCATGTTAAGGTAAAGGGAAATATTTAATGGAAGCAGTAGCTCCTTCAGTGACTTCATCTTTGAGAGAAACGGCTAACCATATCATCTCAGAGTCAATATCTTGAAGAGACGGGGTCAAACACAGAAAGACAGGGTATCATCTATAACAAGAGAAGATGTTATGTTCTGAAATACTGAGATGTACCTGCAGTGACCTTTTTGAAATAAAAACTTGAACTCATTTCAAACTAACCTTACCTTAGCAGAGAGGACCTGGAGGTCAGTGAGTTGCTCCTATCAAAAATCTAAACGTTTGAACTGAGATGAAACATAGAAAAAGAGGACCCCTTCACATTTCTATGTTGACTATCGTTCCTCAACCTTCTAGTTGAAGGTGTTCACATTCTGAAATTCCCCTTGGTTTCTCACAAAATTCCAAAATAAGCAACAGAACCTTTCTCAGGACTAATAAATGTCTCAGCTCAGCTGTTGTGACATTTGGTCGAAATGTACCAATAGTCTAAAAAGCGTTGTAAATACTGTATGTTCAGTGCTCAGGGTGCAATTGTTCAAATAGATTTGCCTTTCAAATGCTCTCATTAATAAGGTAAAATATTTAATAAGTCAATGAAGAAGATTTCTAGAAGTAAATGATTTACAATATCCATAGGTCATTCTGGTGAGACCCAGATGAAGCTCTGTGCTGGTGTTTTTCCTGACACGTTTAGTCATCCTGCAGATCTTCACTGTGAGCACGTGCGAGTCTTCATGAAGGAAGTGCTGTGTTTCGTGCTTGCATGTATCATCTGTTGGGCCTGTTTCCAGGCACACACTGGAGGACTGTCCTTTTACAAAGCAATTCCCTGTGGGTCAGTGGGTTTAAGTGAAATGTTTTACTGAGCAATGCTGAAGGAAAGAGACACACAAGTAACTTTGTGTCCAGAAGCAAGTTGCTTCCTGATGAATGTGAGGATGAATTTGGTTTAACTGTCAGAAAGTTGAAGGTATGGATAACTGAAGTCTTATAGGCAGCAACGCCAAACCTGATCAGCATCAAACGTTGCTTTTTTAAGTATGTCTGGTATCAAATGTACATATATTACTGCTGGAAAAAATAGGTATGTTCACATTGAGTTGTAAGGTTTGGGAATGATAGAAAGTAGATTCAGCCAGAAAAAAGAAAGAGTAGACATACCACAACCTTTAACACTTTGATTTAACTCATTACTCCCAAATGACATTTTCAAACATTTCTTCTGTAATGATGGAAAGATTTTTGTATCATTCTTATTCACTGAGGGCAATTTGTTTTTCCCCTCCAACAATTGTGAAGTTTTGTCAGTTTGCTGTTCAAGAGCACTCAGGTATCCGTCAACACAATGTCATGAAGGAAATACATCCTTGTCGCTTTGGGAAGAGCCACTTACTGTTTTTGAATCCAGAAAGGCTTATAAGGTCTTGGCCAAGCCATTTGGAGTCCATCATTTTACTGTGCAAAATAATGGTCAACTAGTGGAAAGTATATAAAGCAACCACAAATGCCCAAAGAATTTTATGTAAAAAAAAAAAAAAAAGTTTATTTTACAACAAGAAGATTATGTGGCTGAAATGTAACTTGTTTGGATAGGATTGGGGGAAAAAAATGAATTTAAGTTCGGAAAGTTACATCTAAATGAATCTTAAGACTTCTTGAATAACCTATAACCTCAAGAGAGACAAGCCAAATATAGAGCTTTACGCACACACACACACACACACACACACACACACCTGTATAGCCTATTAAAAACTATCAAGCATGGAGGAAGAAGGCTGATGATTTGGGCTGTTATTTTTTTTGACAACATGACTTGAGCACCTTGAAGTCATTAAGCTAGCCACTAAGCCCACTGCACACAAAAATATCTGAAATCAAATGCAAGGCTGTCCATTCCAGAAGTGAAGCCTGGCCCCAAAGCAGTCATGCAAAAGGATGATTTTTCCAAGCACAGCTGGAGATCTACTGCAGAAAGACTGAAAAAGAAAAGAACCAGGTTGTTTCCAGAGCAAGTCAAGGTCCAGAGCTCAACCAGCTCGAAATGCTTTAAATTGAACTTAACAGAGCTGTGCAAAAGCAAACGTTGCACAACTTTTTGTATATCCTGACGTGTAAACCCTTTCAAATATACAATAACCATCTTCAATAAATACACATTGTTAAAAACATAAATCCGTTACAAAAGGGAAATACTCATGATGCTGTACTTGGGTGTTCCCTCACTTCTAAACAAGAACCAAGTACCAAGAGAAAGCTGTAGAAAGTTGAGAGAACAAGCACAAACTGGCCCCAGTGAAATTATTTATTTTATGACGAGGAACTCACAGTGACAAAACAAGAACAGCTTCGTACAGGAGGTAACTCTGATAGACTGCTGCCATGACGAGATGTCAACCAGAGGCAGACAAAAACAGAAACTCAGCAGAGCAAAAACTCATTTTCCTTTTTCCCCCCTGTGGAAATAAGCAGCAAAGCAAACATGAGCACGTTTTGAAGCTACTGTAAATGCACCTGCATGAATAAAAAAAAGAATCTGTAGATCATCCTTATTTTGTCAGGGGAAATTTTTTTTTTTTTCTTTTTGCCAGTTCAAACTTTATGACTGAAAGCACATGCAGCGGAAGAAGGGGGGGGGGGGATGCATACAGACAAACCTTACACAAACATATAAAAATATGTCATATGATTTATACCAACAATTGAGGACTGTGAGTGCACTATTTACAGAAATGAAGCAGTATATACCAATATTTACACCAATAAGACTTAGTTCACATGAAGTTACGTACAAGTCAGTGAGAGTTGTGGAGATGTTGGGGTAGTATCTATAATTTTTACCACTTGCCTCCTTCTCTTAATCATGTTCAAAGTAATATGGAAAATGATATTCATACGTTCATATTGAAGATCTGAAGTTCATTGTAGAGTCTGAGTATGTCCATTTCACACAGTTCAAACTGCTTCTTTGGAAAATCCATATTATGTTCGTGTTTCTTCTGACTTCTGACAAACCCAGGAAACATTTGAACTTAATGAAACAATTCAGTGGAAATTATTCCTTACAACCACACTGCATATTCAGCCAAAACTACTGTTCTCATTAGAGAACATGAAATCGCAATACCACCTTCAAGGGCTTTTTTGCTGCCAGGCTCCCAGTTTGCCCAGAAGTTAATCTAAAAGAACAGTATGTGTACGTCCTACAGCCAGCATAAATGTACAGCAATTATTTCTTTTCTTTTTTTTGAAGTCGTAACTTTTACACACAGAAAACACAAAAGTTCAGATTGAGCATGCAATTTACGAAGAAAACCCCCCCAAAAAAACACTGCTTGTCATCTACATTAACAATTATGGATGCTGTATGGATTGTTCTGTAAAGCAAATGTTTGTGCTGGGAACGAGAAAAGCTATCAGTAATATTGAAGGTACAGCTATGTGGGTGATTAGCATAGCTTAGCTTAGCACAACACCAACAAATCCAACTAATTATGAGGAAAACAGATAAAGGCATCTCCTCTAACTCCTTTCACCCAATCAACAAATGCACTTGAGGGAAATAATGCACATCTACGCTAACAGGTGCTCGCTAGCCAGTTAGCAGCTATCACAGCAGCTAGCTAACTGATCCTCTTAGTTATTTCACGGGGAGAAAGAACTTAATGCGCATGTAGCCATTTGGAAGTGGGTACGCTGAGGTGAAGAGCCCAGATGGCATATAAAGTGCAATGAGGTTTTCAAGACTTTGAGGGATCAAAGACAATAACGGCTTAACCCACAAAGCCTGAGGCTAACTCCTACGAGTGTGTGTGCAAGGACAAGAGATCAAGGACAGCTGACTTTTACTTAAGCATGTGTGTGTGTGAAATGGCTTAACCTTTAGCCTTCTGAAGGCACGTGGAGGCACTAAGCATTTGTCCTACTGACAAACCATCTTGTTTATGAATACCATCTGAATATGGTGTTTTTGGGAAGCTAAAGAGCCCCATTTCATGAACTGGAGCTGACATGAAACTCAACTATGAAGCAAATTTGGCACACATACAGGCCTCAGAGTGTCTGTGCTTAGACGGTCCAAAAGCTGCTTCCAGATACTTTACAAGGCAAGATTGTGGGACATACATCCTACACTGACGAAATCATTTTTTGGTCTAATCCAAATATCGAGAACCCCGTGTTGTGAACTCTTCTGGACCATGAGGGAATGGCCTGAGCTAAACTACTTGCTTTAATTTACTCAAATAATCAAGTTAGGGTGTCAGGGTTCATCATTTCCAACAGAAAAAGTGAAAGCTACATCTTCTATAAATTAAGTGCTGTAAAAGGAGGCGCTAATATTAAAAGCATAAATACTGTACACTATCTTTTTCTGCTAACGCAGCTTAGCGTCATCTATGAAGAGGCTCCGTTCAGACGTGACAGAACTTCAACTAACTGACTTTTCATGGCCAAAAAATATCCTTAACACATACAAGGCTTTGGCATGACCATGTTAAGAAGGAATGCACTTTTTCTCCCCCTTCCTAACCAGAGGTTGGACACAATTTAAACTGACAGCAAAACTAAAACTGAATGATCAAAGCAAATGTGATTTTCTTTAGAAACCATATTGTATTTACTTTCCATCGTTTACTAAGGCCGTGCATTAAAGTCGTGCAATGTCACACTGCGAAAGAAAAAAAAAATACTCTTACTTAAGCTCCCTCTACTGGAGGAACGATGACATTGGCAGTTTCACAACAATGACCAACCATTGTGCAACAGAGATCATCGCCACCTTACTGGAATCAGAAAAATCGGACCTCACATCTGATCTTAAGGCTAGCATTGAGTTTCAGCTGGAAAAATAAAACTAAAATAAAAAATATATATAGCTAAGAATTTCAAACTACCGTTTCGAGTTATGTTACATTTAATGTACATTGTTACCTCTGATCTTCATTTGAAGGCTTCTTGACTTAAATTAAGACGAAATAATGGTGGACCGAAGTGTTTCAAATTCCAAAACACTGAATTTCAAAGGACATGCAATGCCTCATTAATCACATCACATTACTCCATCCGCTTTCATTGTGTGCACTGACACCCTGAGGAGTCCATATCCGCCTGTGTAAGTTCTTTATAGGTCCTCGGTTTGAAAATAAGTCCATTTATGCAACTTTAATTTAGAACTTCTGTTTTTTTTTTTGTCTCTTTCAACAAAAACGTTAAGACACTCACATTCAAAAAAACAGGCAAAGACGTGCACACCATCGGGAACACAGCAAAAATTGTGGCTTTGACGCGGTCGTTTTCATCCATAAACCCAGGTGGGAGCTTACAGCCGTGTCACGCACATAGAAACTGGTGGACCGAGCAGAACACCAAAACAACAACGGCAAAAAGTGCTGGAGGGAGTTTGGTCAGACTGGGCGACGGATTGTCTCAGACTCTCCAAAGCAGCAGGTGGTTGGTGCTGTCGTCCCGACCGACGGTTTCACTGCTGTTGGTTAGTCTGAAGTCCTCATAGCCATCTCCACCCGAAATGACGAGATGGTTGGTCTTCGCAGGGATGTGGGTGGAGGCTCTACGATGCGTGGAGTCACGCCTCTGGAGGATCCCCTCATCTATGCTGCTGCTCTGAGACTGATTACCTAAAGCCCAGAGAGACTAGGGTTATCTATGTTTCATGATGTGAAACACTTAAGTGTAACAAACAAGCAAAATCCAAAAAATAGAAAAAAAAAGTAAAAGGAAGCAAACACTTTTTAACAGCGCTGTAAATGTAGAGGAAGATTTTGCTAAAACAAGAGAGTAAATCAGAACCTGTTGAGTCTGTTGTTGGAGGTAGGTTCATGTCAAACCCTTCTGGTAGTTCAATTGAAGTCAGGAACCGAACGTGGCCCGTGTGTCCGTGAGCCGATCCCATCGGAACCAGAGGTGACTTCAGGGTGCCAGCCACGGTTCCTAAGCTCACCATGGGGATTGCCAGTGTAAGGACCACCCCTGTGGAGGTACATTAACGATAAGTTTTCTCTTTGAAAAGCAGGGTTTAACGCTTGGAGATCTTGAATTTAAAAACTTGAACTAGAACTCAAACTTAAGAGATCAGATAGTGAATCAGTTCTAGGTTATGATTTGCGAATGTACTGTATGCTGCAAATGTCAGATGACTTTAAAATCACAATATAAAACCAATACGTTGACTTGCAAAACACCACTAAATATGAGAAACAGTAAAAGCATTCCTGTTGTCTCCAGTGTTGGCCTTTTCTGTTTATTATCGTGTCTCGTTTTTAAATCAAACCCCAATGTTGTTGTTTTTCTGTTGTTCCGGTTCCTGTTTTATTTCTCTATTTATTGCACTTTCAGCGTTGTGCTACCAAAGGGCCACCGCAATTAAATGGACAAACTCTGTGTTCTCACCAGCGCTGGTACCGATCCAGAGCAGATCCTTACAGGCCAACAAGGCTGTGATCCTGAGGCAGGCAGCTTTGTGCTGTCTAATGATTGCATCTGCACCTGAATAAGGGCGATAAAAAAAGACATGACATGGACAGTTAAACTGATAATCCATAAACTTTAAACGTCATTTTTTCAATTTTTGAGATTTTATGTTATAGACTGAGGCAAAGTAATGTATGCACGTAAAATGGAAGAAAAATGATTCCTGGTTTTAATTTATTTAAATAAAAATCTTACTTTGTGCTGGACAGTTACATAAACTCCCAATAAAACGCATTAAAGTGTGACAAAACGTAAAAAAGCTCAAGGGAAATCAATACTTTTTGCAAGGCACTGTGAGCAACTAAACCCCGTGTGTCCTCACCTGCAAGCATTTTGTGCACAGCCGGGGCCACATCCACCTCCGTCAGGCTCTCCCAGGTCTGAGCGTGGTACAGCCTGACCTGTGCACTCCCCTGCAGCGCCAGCCACACACCCTGACCATACGCCACCATGCACGTAACACAGCGATTGCTGTCGGTGCCGACCTGGAACCAGTGCTAGAAAGGAGGGGGGAAGGCAACAATAACGCCATGTCTCCATCACTCTTGTTTGCTATTGCGTTATGTCCATGAAAATAAAATTCATCTAAAGCTCTGCTAAACTTACCTCCTGTACCAGTGTAGTAGTGTTAATAATAAGAACCCGGTTTTGTGAGCCACACCACAGTTTCCCTCCAACTGGAACCATTTTGGTCACTGGACTACTAGGTGTACCAAGTACTAACGTCTGGGAAGACTGAGGATCCCAGAAACTACCTGGAGATTTGATTTTAAATGAAAGAGACAACATGAAAAACTCAATTCAGAACTATTTAGATAACTTTTCACCGGATTATTTTTAGATTTTAGCTGACCTGCTTCTCTCTGATAGACAATCACCTCTCCATTTGCCAATGATACAAACACTTTGTTGTCTAAATACCTGATGTCAGAGGGAAAAAAAATAAAGTTAACATGGAAAACTGTAAGTTATAGGCTTCGGAATGACTCAACCTCCTTAGGGTTTATTTCTAAACTAAGAATAACCCATGAAGGCAGACTTACAGTATACAGAGGGTGGAGGCTGAGTGCTGCATCTTCATGCTGTTTTTACGGTTTCGGATGTTGTCTGAGGACTGGTAGACATGGATGCTGAAAGAAACAGAGATTTTACTATTAATCAAAGATACAGGATCAACCAACCTGCCCATGATGTACCCTGCCTCTCGCCCAGTGGCCACTGAACGTAGGCAACCCCCACGCCAATGGTAACAACAAAGTACAAAATATATTCTTCATGTTAAATTTTCTTTATTTTTACAAATCCAAATTTCCAGAACTCTTATCCCTTTATATTCATATTAATATATTGAACATAAGAGTTCACTATAAGCTACAATGGACAGGCATTAGGTATGGAACCAGCTAGTAAACAACGCAAGAACTTGAGGAATGGAGAGAGAGAGAGAGAGAGAGAGAGAGAGAGAGAGAGAGAGAGAGAGAGAGAGAGAGAGAGAGAGAGAGAGAGAGAAAGAAAGAAAGAAAGAATAAGAATAAGAATAAGAGAACACAGAGTTGATTTTCCTACCATCCATCTTCAGTGCCAAGCCACACAGAGCTCTGGTAGGCCTCCGGGTCGATACTCAGCAGATCCTCCAGACTCGCCCGAGTGAACGACCCCCTGGAGGACCGCCGCATGGCCCGGCCGTCCATGGGGCTCTCTGTGTGGACTCGACTCCCTCCACCTACGCCTAGGATCCCAGGAGCACCAAAGGAGCTCGGGACAGGGAACTCCTGCTCTTCCTCGCTGCTGGTGGTCTCCGTGGCCATGTCCTTGGAGCTTAGACCCTCGTCATCTTCAGGAGATGAATGGAGGACAGTTTGATGAACTGGTAAAGCCGATGGCTTAACTGGCTAGACCTGAAACAATTACTCACTGCCATAGCTGGAGGATATGGTGCAGTGACTGGTCTGACTTCGCAACGTGGAAGAAGGACTCGGTGAATCTTCATCGTCTGAGTCATCGCTGTCAAATGGCACAAGCTCTGTCCCTGGTCCTGGAAACCATGAACCAACAGACTGAATGAATGTGCTTTTAACAACTTGAAGATCTGATTACAGACAACAAAATCTCAAACTGAGTTCCCAAAGATTAAATTCAAGCATATCGGAGGATTTTTCAAGCCTTTTCAGCAACCTGTGGAGTTGATAGATTACCTGTTAGTAACTTAAGTTGCCTTCAAGAACCAAAAATTATAATTATCTGAATTATAATATAAAATATAATTATAATTATATTTTATAACATTATCTTGAGACAGTAATTAAAAACTTCAGGTCAGATCTTATCTTAGATGGCCTACAAAATAATTCAGTTTCTAATATATTTTTGTTAAAACTGTCAGAGATGTATAAGATGTATAAGGAACATTTTCTAAACTTTCACAGCCTTCATTGTTGACAAAAAAGTGCCTAAAAACAGTATTCCGGTCACATTATAGGGCAAGTGGGTCAATAAATTAACAAAGTGATTGCTTTTTTTCTATCTAAACAGTAAACAAATGTATCACATAGCAATCTACTGTGAAAGCAATTCACTGCTGACCTGTAGGCTGATCTGTTAGCTGCAGTGTCGAAGGTGAGATCGAGATGTTGAGCTGCTGCTGGGGGTGACCGGGAGGTCCGGAGGTCGGAGCGGGTTCCGACACACGATCCCTGAGAGGCCAACATGGTCAAAGTTTTACAAATACGCTGGAATGATCATTCTCCTGAAATGAATGCTGTAACTCTCTGCCTTTAGCGAAGAGAAATGCAACTGATTATCAGAAATATTTCACAGCTTAAATTTGGAGCCATGTTTAAGAAAATGTGCCCCCAAATATGTACACATATATATAATCTTTAAGAATCACAAATGTTTTGTTCTGCTCAAGACAATATAATTGAGAATCAACAATTTCTTGTTTCTTGTCTCTTTCAGTCTCATGTATCAAACTGTATACGATTCTTTGAAAAGCTCTGTGAGCCAAACGTAGAATGCTGGACCTTCTGCATCTCTCTACTTTCTCATTATTATCTCTTTCCCAGTAGCAAGACTTGTCTGAACCCAACTGACCAGGAGTCTCACAATGTGACCCATATGGATTTAAGCCCACCTAATCTGTAAAGACTAAGGTAGAAATCAAATTTTCACTTCTGTAACACCTACGATACTTTTATAGATCTTCTTTGAAAAGGTCTGAATCCTAAACTCCAAATGTTTCTAATAGTGAAGCCAGGATACGGCATGTTTGGCACGTAGATCGTGTCTAAAACAACTCTCATTGTTGCAGGTCTATAGCAGAGAGCTTTCGTTTCCCCTTACATCCTAGTCACTGCGTGAGGTGGCTTATTAAAAATAATAATTTGTAAACTTAAGGTATTTTATCTCCACTGCATAAATACACGAAGTAAAAGTTGGATGCTTCCAAAATGCTCAGTGTCACTTACCTACAGCTATAAATGATGAAATAAACTGTATAGCTGTATAACCTTCATTTCAGCTGCATTCAGGTGAAATGAAGGTTAAAATTAAAACAACAAAACTGGTCATAGTTAAACATTTCGGTCCATTTTCTAAGTCTATTAAGGGAAAACAGTTGGCTCCCCATTACTTTTAAACAGTTTTTGCCACGTTTGAGGCTTAATAATGAAGAATATCAGTGTTAACTAATACTCCAACACCTTTTCTTCTGAATGTTTCGGGGTTTTTGTTCGTAGTTGTGCGAGCACACCAACCTTCCCTTGAGTCCTGGAACTGCAGCAATACAAATGATCCTGGCTGAGCAGACAGCGATGCAGGCCTCCACCATGGGCTCATCTTTGATATTCAACAAGCAAACCTGCAGTGAAGACAAATCACATGACAAACCGGCAGCAAAATGCCAAAGCACGGTCGATGAATCACTCTCCGTGTCCTCTCACCTGTCCCACGTATCCATCACTGTTACACACCCAAACCTCACAGCCGCTTTCAGGGCAGCTGTGGCTGGGTGAGGCACAAGAAAACTGGAGACAAAAAAAAACATAAACGTATCTTTTTATAACTGTGAATATTGTTTTCAACGTGTTTGACATGTTATTTTTTTTCCTGGTCAATATCTGACCATTATGCATGAGTAAACTCTGGATAACTTTGATAAACATGTCCAGCATTTGCCTGTTTTGTGTGTAAAAAAATATATAAGACGCTCACCTGCATCCCACTGCGGGTCTTCATAATAGGGATGGCTTTTAGGAATTCTGGGTCCCACTGGTCCTTGTTCATAGCTACAAATACGGGAAAAAAAGGATCAGGGGTGATGCAAGTAGATTAAGCCTAATGTGTTTCATTTAAGCCATGAGATACAAGAATTCAGCTTTTAATATTGAATTTTTCTTAAACTTTACAAAACTCAAAGGTAATTAGGCATACCATACAAACTGGAACAAACTCATCCCTTTCAACCCCTTTTTTTTTATTTTATTTTTTTTAGGATAGCTTTTATTTTTTTCACATTATACATTGTCTTTACTGACCCAACTTCTTCTTGGCATCCTCAAAGGCCAGTTCGAAGCTTGAGCGGGCGTCAGGCGAGCTGAATTCAAAGACGAAGGTGCTCTCAGCGGAGGCCGTGGTGAACTCCAGTTTTGTGGGCAGGAAAGTCATGCTGAAGGCCAAAGACTGTTTCTCTGAGAGCTCTTTGTGCACTGATGCCATCAGATCTTTTATGACCTCATCTAGGGACTGAGACAAGCAAATCAAAAGATGGAAGAAGTTACAAAAAACAAAACTCTTTGGTGGCTGGAGTTAAAAAAAGACCTCTGAAACAAGGATCAAAATTCATAAACTATAGAAATGACCATTTTTGTGTGTTTGTGTGTATCACAATAAACCCCAGGTGTGGGTATCAGGGGCAGTCAGAGACCATCCAGTTGGCTAAATGTGTTACTGGCATGAAGAGGCATGATGAATGCAGGGCATTGCAAATATCCTACAAAAAACTGCATCCAAAAAATCCGTCCAGACATTGACATTGTTATGAATGTGCAGCTCTTGTTAGAAGAAAACCGTAATGCTGAAACGTACATCTTGGATTTGGACAAATTTCTCCTTTCTGAATCCCAAACTCAAATGTTAAGGGTTATTATGAGCCTTTTTTTAATACATTCTTTTAATTAAAATAAACAACAGAGACAGCAAACGATGTTCATTTATTCTCTTTCAGTTTTTTTCTATCAGTTTATGGTCTTAACAAGAAATCTTCATCAATACAACACCATACAGTTGTAACTTTTTTAATCAATTTTCCAATTTAGAGTAAAAAAGAAAACGATTCTCATTATTTAGAACAATAATAAGCTGAGGCTGACAGATTCAACCAAAATATGGGAAATGGTTAATCTGTGTGAAGAATTTAATTCAGTAAATGAAATCTATGACTAAAACTATCAGTACTCGCCTTTTATATCCAGATAATGTTATTGTATTGTTTTTTTATTTGGTGGATACATTTACATCAAAACAAGCTTAAAAATAAAATAAGAATCATTCCAACCAAAAAGGAATAGGCTGAAGCAATGCTTATATTAGCCAATCCTAATAAAAGACTGATTTTTATATAAAAAAATATAAAAAAGGACTCTGCTTTTATGAGCTTTTTTAATTGTCAGTTTTATTTTATTTCATCCTTAGCCATCTTCTTATAATAGCTGACAATATTTTTTTTACAATATTTCACTTGTGCCTTTGTACCCCTATGCTTACAAAAATAGACCAACAGCAGCACACAAACATCACTTTCTGATTTTTTTTTTCCATTTAAAAAAATCTAAAGAAAATTAAGACTTGTTTTTAGATTCTCACTTTCTTTTTCCAGACATGGAAATACTTAAACTTAAATTGCATACTTTTCTAACAGCATAAGGCACCAGCCTGTGTGCGTGGACGGTACCTGATGTGGGAAGCTGAGGGTTTCTGATAGTTTGCTGATCTGACCCAATGTGCTGAGATCCTCATCCAGTCGGCTAATCATCTTCTGGATGCTCTCTCTATTGGTTGCCTGAGAAGAACCTTTGGGAGATGAGAAAAGAGGGTCAAAAAGCTCTCGCTCAAGAAACTGACACGAGAAAGATTCAAATGTTGGGTTTAGATGTTTCTTCGTGCAGCGGCTTGATGTGCTGACGGGAAAATGAAAACAAAAACGCTTACTTTTCACCACCTCCACGTCCTCTAGAGGAAGTTTCCACAAAAACTTGTATTTACTGGAAGTATCAATCACACTTGCTGCAGAGTATCTAAAAAGGGGAGAATCGCAGAGAAGTCCGTGTATTCATTTGAACAGCAGGGGGCAGTGTGCTTTAAAGAATCTGCTATGGTGTGCATGGTTGTTACGTACAGGCTCATGGAGCTGCGCCTTAACGAGCCAGACTTCCTCTTGAGAGTGGTGCAGATGATCAGATCGCTGAACAGGAAAAGGGATCGGTCTTTCTTACCCCCCACGGTCTTCTACAGAGAGACAGGAGCAGCTCAGGTCATCTGGACCACACGCCTTTCATGAAGCTTGGTTGATATTAGTGAATTAATTACAACTTGACGACCGACTGCTTTAATGATTGTATGATTTCACGCATGCTTCTTACCGCCTCCATGACTATTTCCTGTCTCAAGAACTTCCTCTGTGGATTTAGGATCTGACACAAACAACATACAGTAATTAATTTATGCAATAAGGACAAATGAGACCGAGGGGTAATCAAAAGCAGCTATTAGGTCAGACCAGTTGTAGTTCATGTTGGTGGTCGCATAAACAGCAAAAGACAGTAGCAAAAAAGAGGATTTTCATCATATTCTAGTTCATGTGACTAAAACGACTCACATGCTCCACTCCCTCTATGTGCGCCTCAATCTCCTGGATGACCCGGGCCTCCCTCTCCGCCTCCTCAGCGGAGCGGCGCCCCGTGTTGATTTTCTCCGCCAGTCGCTTGATGTCCCTCTGAGCGTCCAGCAAAAACGGATGATCTGGATGATCCTCCGGCGTGTGCTTCAGCAAGTCCTTAAACAAGCGACACAGATAGGTGAATCTCTCTTTATATTGCCTTAGAGTAGTTAAAATTGTCTCCTCTAGCTGTGAAACGAAGAGGAAAACAGACATGCATTGAAAACCAAAGAAGTCACCTTCACCAGCAGCTCATATCGAGGAATCCTCTGGACCGGCTTAATCATTAGATCACCCAGAGCCTGCTTCTCCTTGTTCTCACGCATGTTTTGCTTTTGGATTGAAGGGAGAGGGATGATCGAGAGACAGAAACAAAGAAAAAAGAAAAAAAGAAAAAAAAAAAAAGAGTAGTTTAAGTGTATTTTAAACTAGAACTGGTTTACTTTAATATATTTCATTGGGGTTGCTTGGAGTAATTAAGTGCGATCAGTATCATACCTGCAGTAAACAGCCATCAGAGTAATCTCAGTTTGTCCTCATTATATTAAATCATTTGATTTATTCATTGTGTGTGTGTTTACTTTGTTTATAGTTAGTAATGTGTTTTATGAGAGTTCTAACCTCTATGTCTAAAAACTGCACAACAAACAAAGTTTGGTTGAGTGATTGATTGGTTGATTAATTAAGGTGTAGGGTAAAAAATTAATGATAAGAAAGATTTCTTGGCAAAGCTGCCTGCTGGTCCATTTCCCTCCCATCAACCTGTACCTATGTAGTTTGGGACACTTTACAGATACAAAATTGTGTGCGTGTGTGGGGGGGGGGATATTTTTGATCAACTATTCATCTAATTGTACCCAACAAGGTTAATTAATGAGTCAATTAACTAAATCATTCGATTTAGTTAATTGACTCATTAATTAACCTTGTTTGTCATGTTTCACACCTCCAGGGCTTAATAGACTTAAAGACTTAAAGCTATAGTTTAAGTGTTTCTGAACAGGAAACACTTAAACCATAGCTTTAAGTCTGACTACAAGTTAGTCAGACTGTGCGTGCTCGTTCCTTGTTAGTTTCCACTTGCTGGCTGCGCACTTCTAGTGTTTATGTATCCGCTTAGCTTAGCGGTTAGCTTTGTTGTTAGCCGTTCATTGTAGCTCCGCTGCTCTCACAGCATATTTTGAAAATGGCTGAGAGGCACAAAAAGCAAACCGCATACAAGTTTATGAGAAGAAGAGGAAGGCCTCAGTAGAAAGAAATAAGACCAGTGTGGATTTTTTCATGCGATCCCCTGAAGAGCGGAAGAGCAAGTAAGATGATATTGATCGCTATTCAAAAAAGGGACTTAGGGTTGTGTTTCCAGAAAACTCTACCTTTAAAGTAAATAAATATACTCTACTCATGTATTAATGTTAGTAAATGAAGTTATACAACTACAATAACACACAGTGGAACCTCCAAATACTCACCAAAACATGAATTTCCCTCCATATACAGAGTGAGCACAAGCCCGCAAAATGACCCCTGCCCTGGCTATGTGGACCCAATCCACCGTAATGACAGTAAAGCAGCAAAGGGTAGCGCTATCAAAGAGGTGTGTGTAATGTTGGAATAATGTGCAAAAGTTCTGCTAGTAGTATCACCCAAACAAAAGTGTTGTCTTGTTTTTGACATGAAAAGTCTTCTGATTGCCAACTCCCCATTGTGTGTCGAACTGGCAGGTGTCCAACACAAACTGTGTTCATCGCCTTCATAATTAACTGCTTAAGCTAACTAATATTTCACCACTGAATGCTTCTGCCGAGGTTATTATACAGGACCTACAACTATCTCAAGTGTTGTGCAGGTTTTGTCATGGGGTGTAGGTTGAGGCTTTAACACCAATTATCCTAATTTCCGTTATTTTTTTTATGTTCATTTGACATTCGACTGAAACATCTACCAGCAGGTAAATGCGTCCTTTCGGTTTGATCAGAGGTCGCAATCTGGAAGATTTGATTAGAGTCAACTGACCCAAATCATAATTACAATCACAGTCAATGCAGATTTTGTCATCATAGAGGAGAGCAGTGGCGTCGTGTGAAGCTCTTGTTAACGCCATGCCCAAGAGACTTAGAGCAGAGGCTGGAAAATAATGCTGGCTGCACGAAATACTGACAATTTGGACATTTTCACTTGGGGCTGTACTCATTTTAAATGGTTACACAAGCTGTCAACTGAACAATGTCAACCTTCAATGTTGCCCCATGAAAGGATATAAAATATTTACAAAAGTGTGAGGGGTGTACTCACTTGGGTGAATGGATTGGTTAAAGGTGTAAAATGTGAGGACGACCCAGAGCTTTACGTGCAGCACAGTTAGTGTAGCATAAATGATATTTTCTGTAGGACAATCCTTTAAACAATTGCTGAAAGGTGTATACAACTGAACGCAGTATTGAACTGGTTTCTCATAATTAGTCGTTAAGCTGCTGGTGTGATGTTTTTATGAGATGTTTTCTTTGGGTGCGCAAGTTTCCTGCTAAGCTCATTGTAGAAGGTGAAATGAGTGCCTTTTCATATAAAACAGAGATGTGAAAGGGTGAGGTTATTGAATCGCCTCGTTCTCTTGCCAGAAGCAAAAATGACCAGGAAGATTTTTTTTAATTGGGATCCAGCTCACAGTTACCCCTGGTCTAAAGAGACTGTTAAAATATTTTCTCTTTTCAACTTTTTGAGTTTTATTTACAGGAACACTTTATTTTGTGATCTGAATATAGTTTAACTAAGGATGGTTGAGAAGTATAAAGATCAGTGAGTGTAGGAAATTTGTAAGAAACCTAGACTTATAACTTATATTCAAATTAAGGACATGTTTCAAACTGAATTATTTGTTAAATACGAGAAGACAAAGGTCAGTGTGTGCCCATTGAAGAACTGGTTCTCTTCTTCTGGCGGTTGCGGCGGGCAGATTCAAAGGGGTTCCTTAAGACCAGCGTTTGTGTGTTTTGTGAACTCCGTGTGTTTCGGGATGAATTTAATTTCATATTACTCTTTTGCATTATGATTTGATAAATATTTAGTTTAAGATGCAACAGAAAAATCCTGATTTGTTTTGGTTGTCTGAAGCAGATAAGTTAAGGTGGCTATTGATTAATGAGACTTTTGGCCTCCCAAAGTTTTATCAAAAACACAGAGACAGAGGATTTAGTATCCTTTATAACATACGCTTGTTATGTAATTTAGTTTTGGTAAATGTGTGTCTTGTGGTGTGATTTCTGTTTGGTGGTCACATTGGTGTTCTTTTTTGTGCAGTACTTGTATAGTGTCTTATAAGCCTATGCAGTCTGGGTGTCAAACGGTACTTGACACTTCAGTCAATCAATCAGTCAATCAATGATTATCAATGATTATTAACTCCCAGGTAACATCTGCCTGACTCTCCAAACTGAGATCCTGCGATGGTTATGCTCTGCAGGTAAATTATAATTACTAAAAAATTAAAATCTCTTTTAAATGCGGCATGTGCTGGATTTCACAACGTCACCACAAGATGGCGACGTGGTTCTGTCGTTAAAACAATTTTTAGACTTAGACTTTATTGTCATTCAACTGCACATCCACAAAGTACATTTGAGCAAAATTGTCAGCAGTGCTGAACTGAGCCGCAGACATGGTAAAATATATTGTTAGTGAACACATCGCCAAAGAATAATTATCCTCAAAACAGCATTCAGATGACAGGTTTGACTTGTCAAAGATAAGCAGAGAATCCAAGGCTTGTGCTAATGTACCCAAACAGACACTTGGTCAAACACTCACCTCCAGAAACTTGTGAAACGCTGGTTTAGCCTCCTTGGCGATCCTCACGGCGTCTTTAGCGTTGAGAAAGTTGTCGATGTACGCTGAATACATGTCAGCGAGAGCGTCTTTGGAGAACTACAGGAAGAGAAGGACCACCGATTACACAATGGGAAACAGCTTTGAGGGACAGCAGCCTGTAAATGATGTTTAAACCCGTGCAGGAGCAGCCAGCGGGTTAAACCAAAGCCCGTACAGAAATGTGTAACACAAGTTTCAATGTGTGGACCAGCAATTGTGTCAAGAGAGAAGAAGCGGTACTGATTTTCTGCTCATGGTTTGAGGTATTTGCAATTCCATAAAGAAACAAACAACGAGCCTGTGTTTCAAAATGTAAAAATAATACTCATAAAACAATTAAAGAGGAACAAAAACAGGCCTATTTCCTTTCCTAAGCAGCAGAACACATCAGACTCATAGATCTCAAAACATAAGGGAATCTGGTTGAAACTTTTTGTTTAAAAAAAAATGAAAAATACTGCTCCTGAATATATAGCTGCCTGGGGCTTGTCATGGCATCATCAGGCCAATAGGGCATTAAAGTTGTTTTTTTTTCTTTATTTTAAAATGATTATTTATTTTAGTAGTTCACTTTATGCTGTTAAAAAGACTTTTTAAAATTTATGTTATTATTCCAACCAGCTACAGAAGCAAATCTGAGATACGTCCAATTCCCACAAGGCTAGTTTTTCCAGGTTTCTGAAAAAAAACTAAAATCCTTCAATCTGTTTGTGTTGTATTTTTCTGCCTCCTTCATTCACAGACATGAACTTAGTGGACTCAGCCTGACCTGATTTTCCCTCAGTGGGTAGAAGACCGACAGGGAGACAGAGAGAGCAGAAAGTGCAGCACAGATCCAAGCAGAAAGGGGGAGTGGGGGCGGGGGGGGGGGGGGGGGGCTGTTATTTAACCTGATTACAGAGTAAACAGATTTTTGTCACTCGATCAAATATGAGTTGACCTTTTCATAATTATCTCATATTTTCTGTTCCTCCCTGTTCCCAGCTCTCATGCCCACTGCCCTCCCCTCTTTAATTTGTTCATTCTCAGATTTTGAGAACTCACAAGCGATGTCAAAACAAAAAGCCTGGGTTGTGGAGAACACACGAGGATAAAAAGGTGAAGTTCTTTTCCAGCAGATTTTTTTCCCCCCCTCTAAATATAGTTCCCTCTGATCTTTACTTGCCTTTAATGAAGAGTGTCCACTCGTTTAAACATTAACAGGAAGATTAAACTGTGTGCTGCCAGACAGTTGATAACACAATGCCTTGTGTTTAACTTTTTAATCCCCCTGATGTTTGCACACTTAATACGGTCAAGAAAAAAAAAAAAACTCTTTTAAGCACTGACTCTCAGATTGAAAACGTGTTTAGGCTGTGGGCTTTTACTGTGTCGATATGCAATGATTCAGCTTTTGAAAAAGCTGTTCATTGTCTTGAAAATGTTAATTTTTTTAATCGCATATTAGGGAACGTAACATAGTTGTTTGCTGCTTTATGGTTTCATTCAAATTAGATTTTTTTTATCCTGGTTCAACCATGAAATTATTCCTCTTCTTTTTCAAACATGAGCTCAATATATTACAATTTTGAAGTTAGTTACAATAATGCCTTTTTTTTAAATATCTCATCAGATTACAACCACGCACTTGCCTGTATTGCTTAGAGATGTTTTGTAACAGACCAACACACAGTACTGTGGTCTAAACCTGGTTCGGTGTCTAATTTAATCTCAGTCTAGAGCCACCTTTCCTAAGGAGGTTTTCTAGAGAACATTAGAGAACCAACAGCATCATGATGACCGGGGAACACCGGAAGGAAGTTCTGGAGAAGTTTAAAGCAGGGATTGGTTATACAACTTGAGCATCTCCAATGAGCAATGTTCAATCAGTCTTCTGAAAATGACATGACAATCCATCTGAAGTTACCAGCTGGGCAAGGAGAGCATTTATCAGAGAAATATGCAAGGTGACCCATGGAACAAGGTGCTCTAGTTAGACGAAACCTAAATTTAATGTTCTGTCCCACATGCACAGTTTTGGGACAGATGTGGTGGAAACACAACCACGGCACGGCAACCTAGACAAGAGGTTCTCAAACTTTTCTATGCCTCGCCCCCTAAACATTATTGGCTTCTGGCCAGGGACCCACTTTGCAAATCCACAGACAATGCTACAAAATATTAGGGATGTAAATCATCAGCTTTATCACGATACAATGTTATATCCATTTGTTTGGATAATGATACGATATTTGGCGATATCACAAAGCCTGTTATGATTTCTGACCGATGCGATCAATATGATGCGATATCATCTACCCATCTAACACTAATATTCACCTTGATGTTAAATCACAATAAAATGTGACCATTTTATTTCTAACCAGGCATTTAAATCAACAACAATATTCTTCTAATTGTAAAATACTACTAATAATTGATCACCTGTTCACTTTAGTCGCATGCCTTGTGAATTTCAAAATAAAAGGTGCATCTTAAAAATGACGATATGGATCAATACTTTAATTTTGCATTCATGTAATTAATTGAATTATTCAATGAATCGGTATATCGATGTGGATCGATGTGGTGTTACACTCCTACAAAATGTGTAAAGAAAAATCCCTTTTTTAAATGTTTTCCTCACGTTTATTCACTATTCAATAATTACTACATTTGTTTAGCATCAGAATATAAACTAACACGTTGTCAACACTCGTATATTCTCACTGAACAACAAACTTTTCAACAAACTGTTAATGATATCAAGCCTCTCTCTCTAATGTGTGTGTAGTGGGAGGTATGGGCTTAATGTCTGTCAGTGCCATACGCAGGTCATTGTCTAAGAAGAAATGGGGTCTATGTATTGTTTTGAGTACTTTTAAAGTTGAAGACTCGGTCCAGGGGTGCCGCCAAGAATCATGGGCCCCATGACAAAAAAAATCCAAAATCATCCAAAAACCTCACATTTATATGTATAGATGTTCTTTTTTGGGGCCCCTGACAGTCAAGGGAATTGTCCTAACGTTTCCCCCCTTTACATTGCTCCTGCTCAGACAAGTAGGCTGTTGCAAAAGGAAAAAGGCAATTCAGTCTCCTGTCTGCCCAGGTGAGATAGTCCTTTCTTACATAGACAGGGGAAGAGCCTCAAAGTCCAGTTTTAAATCCCTGAGTTTGTCATCTAAATATATTATATACGGTATATGAATACAAGTTTCATTTTATATTAATGATTCTAAAAAATACTTAAATTATATTTTACGATAATGATAAAAAAATTGTTAGATTCTATATTTTTTTTTTTTGCATATCTTTTATTTACGCTCCAATTTTCTAAAGACCCTCTAGTGCCCCCCTGGCGGCCCCCACTTTGAAAAACACCGACTTAGACAAGCTATCCCCATTGTCAGACATGGTGGTGGCAGCTATGGGAAGATGGAGGGAGCTAAATGTAGGGGGAAACCGGGAAAAATGTAACATTAGAGGCTGCAAAAGTCTTCACTGAGGTGGAGGTTCATCTTCCAGAAGGACAACGACCCTAAATGTACAAAGCTGGTAGAGACATAACCCCAAAAGAGTTTCATATGTCCGTGCGGCAACACGTGGTTCTACAAAGTATTGCTGAGCATGTTTCGCTGCCCTCGACACCCACTGCAGGTTGTTCCTGTTCTCCAGAGCAGCTGGAGAACCACACAGAGCAGCAATACACCAGGAGGCTCTCTGTGACTGACCTGTTTATGAGCAACCAGTGAGGGATATGAACGTGCTTTAACTTCCTGTGTGTTCCAGGTGACATCTGCAGAGATGTGGACACCCAGGAACTTGTAGTTCTCGACTCTCTCAACCACCTTCGCCGTGTATCGAGAGGGGAGTGTGTGTAGTGTGCTCAGACTTCCTGCTGATTACTGCTGTTGTCTTTGAGAGCAACATGAAAAGGACTGTTCTGCTATTTGAAGTAACCGAGGAAAAACCTGAAAAAAAAATTCTGCCCCGTGTGAGGCTCGAACTCACGACCTTCAGATTATGAGACTGACGCGCTGCCTACTGCGCCAACGAGGCCTGCAGCACGCAGCAGCTGCTGCCGTTTAGGTAGTCGGGGGAGGGCGCTGCACGCTGGGAGACGTGTGACGCAACAGCTCCTGCTAGAGGGGGAGGAATACCGCCTCTAACCTCCTGCTATGGAGACTGTTCCTGCATGTAGCTCCAATTTTGCCTCAATAACTATGAGCTTTCTTTAGAAAACAATAAATAAGTGAGGTACACCGTTCGAATTACACCTGTAGACCGTGAAATGGCTCTAAAACCCTTATAATTTAATGTATCAAAGCCGTGGGTAATCACTTTACTCTCAGACTAAAAAGGAGAAGAAAAAGAAAAATACTGTAGAAACGTCAGATCCGTCAAATATAATAAATATCTGCCTGGCAGCTACTAATGATCATCAGTGTTCCTCTTTACTGCCTTTCTCAAAGAGCTAACCTAACATTTGGACTGACGTCGAGGCTCTGGAACAGTGTTTGTTTAACATCTGGGTCTAGAGCTATCCTTAGGTCATGGGAAGTTTTAAAAAGGGGCACAGAGCGGCCACTGGAAAAAAAGAAGTAGTGAAATGTTGCCACATGTTGCCAGCCCTGCTCTACTCCAGCTTCTCATCGTTTAAGCAACCGTTTGTCTCTTCAGGGGTACGTCCAGTTGATACATTTGTCCTAGCCACTAAAATCAATCACGATAATCATCGTAGAAATGAAACACTGTGTGAATTTACACAGAGACGTCTACAGAAACAAAGATACAACCATTTGTTGTAGTTTAAAAAGAGGTTCTCTATATAAACCAATCTACAGTGACCTCCACATTTATTGCCACCCTTGGTATTGGTCTTTAATTGAAGTAGCAGAGTCTCACACTGAAAACTTTAGTAAAATCCAGTGTATAACTTGAGTACTTTCATTCAGTTGAAATAAACTTATTAAGAAAATTATTGTTAAAAGTTCAATCACAGATGCCTCAGTTTGGAGCACTGTTGTTATTTTACAGTTCCTGTAAATAAATACAATAGAAGCTTCAAAAGCCGATACTTTGCTTTTGAACTCGATTGCAGTGTCTGGGAACTATTATTCAGTAATCTGCGAGATTCATTTAACTAGGCGTCCGATATAATTGAGGCACATTTCTCTAAGCTACTTATCAATATAGGAAATACAAGAGAACATATCATTCAACACTGAAGAGAACTACTAATGATCATTTCCACCAGAAGGCTTGCTTTTTTACCTCCAAGGACACAAAAGCAGCAATTAAAAAACCTTGTATGCAACAACTCTTTTGTGCTAAATGTAATAAATTTTACTATACTAAACTAAACTAAACTATACTGTTTATATTGTTTTTAATCGGCTGAAATATTTCTAATAGAACCCACTAACAAAAACAGTTCACAACAGTTGTTGGCAACAACCCAAGCCATACACACGTACAAAAAAGGAAAAGCAAACATCAAAGCAAATTAATTATAAAATGGAATTATGGGTAAACAATTTTAAAGATGCAGGGAATAATTATTGAACAAGATTACAGATGCTGAATACCATTTAATACATTACCAAAGTATGCCATAGGGTGGCACAGCCCATAAAAGCAAAGATGCCTCCACTGCTGCAAAAACATGTTACTGGCGTGGGTTAAAGCTGGATTTTTAAACCTATCAGTGTTACAGTGAGTGCAGTGGGGCCATAATCTACAAGTAGAAGGAACAACAGTTCATTGTAAACCAACTAAGGAAAGGAGCCGTAAGATTTCTGACAGAGGAATTAAATCAGTAATCAAAACATTTATTCAAAATGCAATGAATCACTCGCAGAGAGCTTAAAAAAAAGCAGGTAATGCGCTTAGTTTGAAAACAATAAGTAATGCACTCAACCGCAATAGCCTCTATGCACAGTCGCAAGTTAAGACTCCACTGCTGAAGAAAAAGCCAGCCAACGCCTGTTTAAACATTGCTGCAGAAGAGTTAGACAAGCCCTCCGAACACTTGGAGAATATATTTTGCCAACGCTGAACTCTTTGGATGTCATTGCACACATAATGTTTGGAGTAAGAATGCTTCTGTACAACAACCCAAAACCACCATGCGAAAGGGGAAGTTTGCAGGTGGCAACATCATAGCGTGAGAGGTCTCACAGAATGTGGCATTGGTAGACGTTGCGCGATGGAAGGATGAATTGAGGGAATAGTACAGGGACAATGTTGACACCGTAGGAATCTGCGGAACAAACAAGTGTGGATTCCCGAACACTAAGCCTAGGAAACGTAATTGGCTTCAGAGAGAAAACTAAAAACCTCTAGGTGGGTCCAGCAAATCACCTGACTTGTATCCAACTGAAAATCTGAGAAGAGGACTGATGATCAGCGTGTATAGAAAAGTTCAAGAACTGTTTTAATGGAAGAATGGGCCAAAATGAGACGTAAGCAATCCAGGTGACTAGTTCCTACAAACAGCAGACATCGTTCTTCGCTGTGTTAATGTCCTATTTGGATGTTTTATGTATATATCTGCTTTGTATCTATTTGTATATCCTCTGTAAGACTGTTGTATAGGCGTGCCACACTATTAAGGTGATAGCAGTCAAAATTATGCAATACACAAAGATTCATGCCAGATTAGGTAATGAAGATAGTCACTATCTTGATCACAGTTTGCTTCAGCATCCTGTTAGCGTACATCATGGCTCAGAGTCATGTTCTGGCTCAAACGTTTAAGGCCGAAGTCCTTGCAGCAATAACGCTCCTTCTGTCTCAGCTGTATTGCTCAGGGAAACATTGGTTGGTCCAAAGTGGTTCAGCCTAGTGATTACCAAAACCAACAAATCAACTTGAAACCCGCTGCTTTGTATCGGTTCTGGTGGTTTCCAATTAGTCTGTGCATTGGAAAACCATAGTTTTTGGATCCTGCTGTTTGTTTCTTATGCAATAATTTTACTGCTGTCAAAAAGGAAACACCTCTAACCATATACTTTAAGGCTTTTTTTTTGCTCACATCTTTATCAGGCTGCCAGTAATAGTGGAGGGCAGGAATAAAATGTCTATTTTCAACTTTGCATCCTTTTTAAGGGCTTTCCAGGCTCTTAACTTAAGCAAAACCAGATCATTGCAGGTGGAGGTTAACTGTCTCACATTGTCAGTCCAACTCTACACGCAGCAGCTCACAGGGTTAACATTTGGACAATGAATTCCTGCAGCACAGGCAAACAGGGCAATTTAGGAAAATGTGGCACAAGGCTTTGAAAGGTATCCATGTAAGTAAAATTCAGGCTGTGGCTGATCACATCATCTATGATTTTGTTTTTAAAGATCTGTGTTTAGCAGCTGAATTAAGGCTATAATCCGTAACAATAAATACTTTTATAATAACTCAGCAAACAGCTTTACAACTTAATGAGACAATAAAAATTGGGAGACAGAAACAGAAACTCTTTATAACAGTGCTCCAACAAAAGGTTACTAATCAGTATTAATGATTTATTTTTGTTATTGCCTCTTCTAGCACGACAGCACTCAGACTGAAATAATCTTCACATTATTGTGAGGACTCCAAGCTGCAATCGCTTATGTGTTGCAGTTTTCTTAAAAAAAAAAATCAGGAGGAATTTCTTTTTTGTGAGTCAAACAGAATGAACAATCAAGTCTGATCTCTTTATGAGGGTAAATTAAACCCCTTTTTGGTCAACCAGCATCCATTCAGAAAGCAGCTTACATAAGAAACTGGCGTTTGGATGGTCCAGTGACACCACATTCACAAGTTCCTGACTACTAAACAATGAGAATCAACTTCCTGGTAAAGAAAGGACCGCCGTTTGCTACATCAGCAGGCCAAGTGTAATGCTGGCAAGGCACAACAACACAGTTATTTGGTGCTAGGAGCAGTGGTTCCAAACTGTGTCCTCTCTGCATTTGGAGCCAGGTGGGGCCAGGCCCCACCAGATGTCGCTGTGGAGCTCTATGTTCACAATAATCAGTGGGACAGGATCGTTCTTTATAGAGTAATATTGTAAAAAAGACCGATTTCCTTACCAATCAAATTCTGTTATAAACATTTGTGTCTATATATAGTCTGCCAGAAAACTGACAAGCTCAGTCGCCTAAATCCTCTTGAGGCGCATTGATATTGGGTCAGGCCCACCAACGTTTGTTTAAATAACGAACATCTGAAATCGCAGTGCGCATGCCCAACATGCTCTCAGTAGACAGCTGTGGGGCACAAATCCTACAGATCGTCCAATCAAAATACTGGAAATGCACACCTTACATTTACGTTCTGCTGGATAGTGTGCAGCAATTTCGTGTTGGTTGTCTCATTGAAGGATCGATGGGAATCTTTATGTATAAAAATGAAATTACATTTATCTTATATAAAATGGCATTTGTAGTGTGTTGGTTTACGCTAATTTATCTGTTTCATTTAAAATTGATCAAAGTCAGGTTGTATGCATCACAAAAAAAAAATTAGTTGCTGCTAATATGTGCTGAGGTTTTTGTGCCCCACTTAACTTATCATGCCAGAGACGCCACTGGTTCTAAAACCTTCCAGCTTCTGACCCACAAAATAAAAACGTCAGAGGTTCATGACCCAGACTCTTGATTGAGCATTCAAACATTTTTAGTGAGTCATTTAATGGCAAAATCAGTATTAATAGCCAATGTATTGACCAATATGTTTCGTTTATTCATTCACGTTAACATTTTTTATTTATTACAAACATTTATATAATGCATATACTTTCTCATTGCCATTTTTGCTATGTAAAGTTATTTTCTGACGAAGATCTCAAGACCCCACACATACATATTTGTGACCCGAGTGGAATCTCCAACTCAATTTCAGGAAATATTGGCCAGAGGAACAAAGATTGTTGAAAGATATGTTGATTGTGTAGATTTACACAATGTATCTCAGGTTTGCTGCACTACTAATAGCAGTAGAAATCAAAGGTTAGTCCCAACATACCCCCCTCCCCCCCACAATTTGTAAAAGTTCACCAACTGTATTGAAAATTGTTGTATCCACAATTTTTTCTGGGTGTCTGCTTCTTGTTTCTTAAATCTCTGTGACCAAGACAATCCAACTCTTATGTCCACTTACTGAATGGATGAGGAGGTGTCCAACCGTCTGCCTGTCGTGCCACTGGCTGACGCAGCCTGCAACCTGCTCCAGGAACTGCTCATGGTGCTCCAGGATCTCTGGGATCTGATAAAACATCTCGTCCACCAGCAGAGGGTCCACGATGGAGCTGCCGTCTGGCTGTTTCAGAGGACGCATGTAGCCCTGACCAAAGAAAGGGATAACTCATGAACTGAAGGTTTAAATATTTGAAAGGAGGATTGGAGGTAAAAAAAAAAAAAAGTTAATTTGTTTTTAGAATTTTTACACCAGCTTCATTTGTGGCATTAGATCTTTCCTTTGATTAAACTATCCATGTGCTTGTCAGCATACATGTCAGAGTGTGTTTTTAATATCTGAAGCTTTTGTGGAATCGGAGCTGGCCAAATTATCCCTGTCATTATGACTAACTCCATCTGCAGTGCATGTTTCGGCTTTTTTGTTTTACTTTTGATCCAACCTGATCCAAAAAAAATGTCCGTCTGTCACATCCAATAACATAAACACAGGATGGAATACATATTTTTATACAGAGATTAAATTAAACACCGGTAGTAGGTGGGCGACTTTTAAAGGCAACTGGTTGCACTGGATTTTATTTAAGGGTAGCAAAGCAATGGGAGGCTGCACAAAAATGCACGTCACATGTTTCCAATTTGTATTTGTAACAACGTTTTAAAACACCACATCTCATCTGTTATGTGGCACTTTTTGTTGGTCTATCATATAAAATCCCAACAAAATCCTAAATAACTTTGTGGCTGCAGTGTGACAAAATGTACAAGCCGTTTTGTAATATCAGAAATAAACACTGTTAAGATCTCCGTTACCTATATTATATGTGATGTCTGGTAAAGCTTTTATATAGAAGTAGCTGCAGAAATGTTTGGTTTTCTGGAAGGAGTCCCCCCCCCCCATCACCATTCTTCAAGCACAGCAGAGCTATGCATATGCCACAGGGTGCTTTTCATTCGCTTTTAACAAATCGATGAGCTAAAGGTGCGGTTTGTTAAGCTAGAGGATTGTTAAGGGGAGCCCACATCCACATATAAACTGGTGTAAAAAATGCCTCCTGTATTCTAAACTATTATGATCTTTACTGAATTCAATTCAATAAAACTTTATGTGACCACGAGGGGTACAGTGAAGCAGCGCAGATGAACAAAAATCACAAAAAACCAAAAAGTTTACATGCATAGAAAGACAAAAAAAAAAAAAAAAAACAGCCAACAGACAAGGATCCCAGTGTAATCAGTCAGTAATTAAATGTTAAATGGCTGCAACCAGAATACGCATCCATCCATGAACACATATAAACGGAGGAGGGAGGGAGGAGGGGGTGGTTAGGAGTTGAAAAGAAGTACAGCTTTTGAAACAAAAGTGGCACCCCTCCTATATGTCCTGCATCCTGGGCATCCAAGCCGACATTTGGACCACTGTGCCACTCAAAGGCAAAGGGAAGGGGATGCCAGGGGTCTTTAATAATCCTGAATGTTTGCTGGTCACACTGTACATGTTGTGACAAGTAACGACAGGTTATTCACAGGTAGTCCAATGATCCTGGAGCCCACGGTGACAGCGGATGATGGAGCATGTGGTAACACTCGCTATGAAAGGGTAGTAGAATACCAATAATATGTTTTTCCTGACTCCAAAGGTCGTCAACACCTCTCCTCCCTGTGCAACGCGCAAACCCAAGTGGAACCGTCTGAGAGTCCGCCTCTCTGATGGTGGGATGTTTTTAGAACCTCGTGGCTTTCATCGCTAATGAGTGACGTAAGTGCCACAGGCTGAAGATCATGCAGAGCTTTGTGCTTTTTATGGGAATAGGGATGACTGTGGAATGTTTCGAGAGGTGTGGGACTGTCCAAATGTCTATAGAGCTCTGGCACAGGGACTAAACCTTGTCACCTAATTGTTGTTCTCAGCTGCTAAGGACCCTGCCATCCTGTGTGCTGAAAGTGAATGCAGAGAATGAGTCAAACTGTAAACAAAAAAAATGCAGAGCAACCATTAAACTACATCTACATTAAGATTATTTGGGTTTTATTGATCCAAATTGATTACTCTTGGGATGATTTACCGTGCTACATACTGGGTTTTATTTTGTGGTCAGGTTTGGCAACGACACCTTTTAACAGCAACATCATTTTTGTTGTCAGTACAGCTAATAATTTGAGTCTGAGCTGTTGACGACAATTTTGCCTTTTTTTTCCTTTCCCACTTATCGATCGCAGTCGTAATGAGCTTGAGTCAGACGTTATCTCCACAAGTAGGACACACGCTGTGAAGCGCTAAACATGAGAGAGATGAGGAAATTCGGTTTAAGCAGCAGCAGATTTAGCCGGATATGGCCCCCGGCATGCAGAAACAGAAGCGTACTGCCTGCGCCCTATGATAGCTTATGACTAATTCAATCTGCAGTTCGCTCCATTTGAAATGAAGACAGGTGAAATAAATACCGGGCTGAGCTTTTTTTCAATGCAGCACTGATCCAACTTATACGTTTTTATTATGTCTATCATACGATCTCGGTATTTCCCTGACAACTCCAGACAGTATAATGAGTATAAAGATGTGTGGCCTCTAACTAGGCTGTTGTAATTCATGCTATGAATCAGATACTTCAATGCATCTAAGGGTTTATGTAACATAAATGTAGTGCATGCATGCAAAAATCAGTCTATGTTGAACTGTTTAATAAAAGTCCAGTTGTGAAGTCTATTTCAATATCATTTGATTCATTTTAACTTTTTTTTTTTTTGAATCGCATGTAAATGCACCAAAATTAATGCAAATCACTAAACGGTCCGCCCATGCACATACCATTTCCTTACCTTCTACATTTGTGATGCAAATGAATTGGGTTTCTAGCTGTTTTTAATGCACCTCTGCTTTTAAAACTCACTCACAACAACTACCGTATTTTTCGGACCATAAGGCGCACCGTGAATTTGGGTGTCTATGCGAGTCCTTGTCCACATATAAAATGCACCGGATTATAAGCCGCATTACATATTCTTCCAAATGAGTGTAATATCACTCCGCCTCTCCGGTAGGGTGACCAGATGCCCCTGATTTCTGGGGACTTACCCACTTTGGATGACCTGTCCCCGGTAATGTCCCCGATTTCAGTACATCATGATGGAGTAAAAACGTTTAGCGCAACAAGAGGTTTTTACCCGGTCCTGCCGCTGTCCCAATGTAGTAGAGCAATATCAGAGACGGACCCAGTTTTCATTAGAGAAATCAAATCTGGTCACCTTAAGGAGGAAATACACTGGCCGCATAACGTAAGCTCACGGCTTACGGGCGTGATTTTAAACGCGTAAATTTACACCAGACACTACACCTAAGTGCGCTTCACAACTGCGTGATTCTGCGGCGAGAAGAACCTTTGTCACGGGTAAGTAATTAAAGAAAGAGAAATTACCAGTAATATATCCTATGTTTTGATCGCCTAAAATCCGTGTCTTGACCATGTCTGATTAGAAATCGCATATTTTAGTTTGTTAGCTTGTCACAACCACATCATCCATGACACTTTAGTTTCGACAATGCTTATTTTGGGATACTTCCGGAAGTGAACGTTGACATAGGATGTTATTTTCCCGTGTATTCCCTGGCAAACAGGAGCGTATACGCGTCTGAAATTAGAACTTCAATCTAATTTAGGCATTGCATAGCGTAAATAAGCGCGTATTATGCTTCTAGTGTACATCTATTGACCGATTAAAATGAAAAGCTAACCTAAGCGTAGGACGTGCGTATGCTGCTTTGCTGCACTTACGCGCCACAACGCGTCCGATGTGTTTCCTCCTTAACACCACTCTCTCCTGAGAAAGAGAGTTATCCCAAGAATTGTGTTTATCTATTTTTTTTATTAAATAGGTGTTCTCATAGATGTTCATTGCAATACTAATAATGAGACAATGAAAAAATAATCAACAATAAGTGCAAATCAAAATCAATCAATAAGAAACACAGCTTGATAACCCGCTCGTTTTGCAACAGTATGAAATATATTTTACCATCTTTAAAAGTAATTGCGGGTTACCTTTTGAAGGAAGTAACGAGTTTAGTTTCACACATTGAATTGCATCTTTTGACAGTACAAAACTGAAGAGGTTTAACAAAAGCACCTGGTTACAGCTCATGTTAGGACAGACATCTAATCCAATCACAGCTAACTACATTATTCAAACTGAACACGTTATTCACAAAAAACCTTTCCAAAAAAAAAAAGTGCTGAGGGTCAGATTTCAGCCCTTGGCCGGTGCTTCTGTAGGGCGGTGTGAGCTGAACCACATCAGACGCCCTCCCTCAAGGATCTGCACCGTCTCTGCAGTCTCCGTGGTAACGCTTCTTTTTCCCCAGTGTCGTCATGGGAACACAGCTGAGGATTATTCACTTTGTGGCCGCACACAAACTCAGAAATACATGAGCAAGAAGAGCGCAGTCAGCGTGTATGTGGGATGTAACGCAGCCTTAAACAAAAAAAAAAACTGTTCTCACACACACTGCAGGCTGGTTGCACACACATGCACAACAAACAGTGACAGGCTGCACAACCAGATTCTTCTTCTTCTACTTTCGGCTTTTTTCCTTTTAGTTGTAGCCACAGCAAGTCATGTGTGGGCTGCAAAACCACATGATCGCATTTAAAATGTGAATGTTTGTGTGTTGACTGTACTAGAGGGAAAGAGGGATCCTACTGCTGAAGATTTGGGGTAAAGGTTAGTTAGTTATTAGAGCACCGACAGGTATGGGATATATGGTAGAGTGTGTTTATGCTTGTGTGTGTGTGTGTGTGTGTGGGCAGATACTGCTGATGACAGTGAGTTGTGATAAGGTTAGCAGATAATCCTGGCCCGATGAATGACAGTAAGTGGATTACATAACACCTTTGCTACCTACATTTGTTATTCATTTCCTCAGTGCTCCGACTTTACAAACCGGTGCTTAGTTTTTCCCTTTTGTGTGTACAGATCATGTACTTGAGAGGACCACGCTTGTTTAGGGAGGCGAGAAGCATCTGCAGCTGATGGAGTGTTTGAGCGTGTTACCTGAATAAGAGTGCGTAGAGACTCCACGTATGACTGCTCTGTGTCCAGGAGGGTCATCATCACATGTTTTCTCATGTCCTACAAAGACAAAGGAACAAAATGAAGAAATGAAAACTAATCATTGCATTTTTTTTTCTTCATAAACACAATTAATCCTGATTTATGTAACACTAACCTAGCCTACCACAGTGGCCTGCAGACAGATATTTTGAGCTCAAAATTATCCCTATAATATTTTTAAAAAACTTTCCCCAAAGTATCTGTTGCCTATATGAGATGTACATTTTTTTCCCCACATATACAGAATGGGATCCATCGATGAGAATAAAATACATAAACGTCTGTAAAATATAACAAAAAAATATGATGGAACTCCTAAGTATTAGAAAAAGAAATGTCTAATTTCAGGTTTTTAATTAGGTTTTATAAATGCTTGGTAAACAGTTGTGAGCAATTCAGGTTGATACCCAGTTAAATGTAATTACAACCATCTTTTTGAGAAATTATAGGTAGATATTGGCTGGTTTTGACATTCTGTTCTTAAGATAAATTTGGGTCAGATAAAGTGTGGGAATTAGTGAGGGGGGTTTCTGACTGTATGGTGCATAGAGTATCACAGCGTTCAATCATTCCATGGGGATTGCATAATGGCCTGTGCCTGGGATATTTCTGGATAATAACTAAATTAAGAGCTCCATGATTTAAATAAAAAAAACAGCTCAAAAGCAGGAAGGAAGATTTATAATGTACAATTGGTTTGCACTCTGTAAAAATTACAGAAGAGCGTAGAATATAAAGAAATGTAACATTAGTGAAAGATTATACCAACTCAAAAGCAATTTTCTCACTTGCTCATATTTCATTTTATTACTTCGCTGATTAATGCTTCAGTCTCTAGTCATTAGTTCTCCAGAACACTACCTGGTAATTTAAGTCTAAAGTCAAACATTGAATTAGCTTGGACTCATTCTTTTTCATCAGACAAGGTTTTTTCAGCTTTGAACTGAATCAGAGGATATTTCAGTGGACCTTATTCTCTGTAGTGTGTCACCACATTGTTTGTGTTGTGACCTGACAATACAATGATCAATAAGACTGAATAAAATTAAGTATTTTTCTCAAATAAATTGACGGATTGCCAACAGTTAAAGAGCTATCAAACAAACCTGTACATTTAAAGTGTTTCCTTTTTGTGATTTTTTTATATACAAATTTTTTATATTTTAATACAGAGCAAAAACACTAATTTGAGGACAGAGGGTGATCTACATACCTAATAAGACAGAATTAGCCAAATCAGCATTTCATTTTTGCCAGCTTTTTTCTCCCAGAAAGTTTAACTGAATAAGTCATTTGCTCTCATATATGCAATTATTTTATGACATATTAAAGCATTCTTAAAATTCTTACACTTAAAGGGTATGAAGACATCTGAACAGTACAGGATACAGATAACCAGTCTGTATGTTTTGAAAGAGATGAATATATCTTTTACTGATTATGACATTTTGAATGTCTACAAATTCTGTAGTCTGCACTGTATAAAACCAGAGGAATATTACTAAAGCTTAATGTACACAGTACTTCCTACATTTATTCAATTCTCCCCTCTCAGCTCTCGCACGTCCCTTCCTACCCTCCCACCCAAAAAAATTTAAATAAACAAATCTGAGCCGTTATCTCGTACGCAGCCTCACGAACACAAAACCAAATGGTTCTTTAACACAATTCAGTTTACTCCACATAAAGGCTTAATGGGAAGCAAAGCCAGTGATTTGATCTCCATCCTGCTAAATATCTACTCGCGTCTAAGATGAATCGTTTGGTATATTTTACAGCCTTCATGGGGGAAACAGAAATGCAAAAACACACCCGATTAGCCATGAAATCCTCTTAAGAAAAACCTGACTCAGCTAAACACCCTTGCAGTGACTCCAGATAATATGTGGATGCAGAGGTGCAACTGCTCCAACATACCGACATCAGGAAGGAAATAACATGAAGAAAGGAAAGGAAGACAAAAAAAGATTAAGAAAGGAATGCAAGAAGTCCTGCATCAGAACAAGAAAGACAAAGTTGCCATTATAACTTCTCCATATTCATTTAGCATCTTGTGTTTAAAATACACTTCAATTTATATGCAGTTAAATTTCAATTTTCTTCTACTTTTATATTAAGTTGACCATACATTACAAGATTCTAATTCCAACAATTGTATTACAGTAATGACGCTCCTTTAAATTGAACTGGATATAAGAGTCCTGTGAAAGAGATAAGAAAACTCTACCTTAATTACAAACTTTTATTTTTATGGAAAGTCTACAAAGACAGGCTATTCAGACAAGCAGCAACGAAGCCCCTTATAACTCTGGAGGAGCTGCAGAGAGCCATAGCGCAGGCAGGATTGCTATGGCCATGCATTCTCAACAAATCTGGTCATTTGCAAGAGTGGAAAGTAGAAAGCCATTGTTGACAGAAAGCCATAAGAAGTCCTGTTTACAGTTTCCTACAGGCCATGTAGGGGACACAGCAAGCACGTGGAAACATGTGGTTAGATGAAACCAAAATGTCTACATGTAAAGCTGTGTGTGTGGCAGAAAAATACTCACACATCACCCTGAACACACATGTACCACTGCGAAACATGGTGGTGGCAGCATTATGCCCGGCGGATGTCTTAAGCCAGCAATGAGAAGAAAGCTGGATGCCATTAAATACATTGGCAGCTTAGGAAGAAAAGCTATTAGGTGCCGCAGAAGACTTGAGACAAGGCCAGTGACTGTAAATATACGGCCTGAGCTACAAAGAAACAGGTCAAATCAAAGCTTATTCATGTGTTAGAAATGGTGCAGTCAAAGTCGAGACCTAAACATGACATGAAAAAGTGTGGCAACATGTAAGAAACTGCTGGTAAAGGATGTTCCGAGTCCAATCTGAGTGAGCTTGAGCTGTCTTGCAAAGATTCGCCAGAGATTTGGGACTAAATCTGCAAAGTAGAGACGTAGTCCAAAAGCAAAAAAGTGGTCCTATAAAGTATTTACTAAACGGGTTGGGGGCATTCTTCTCCTTTTCTTTTTAGAATTATACACTACTTTGTGTAGGTCTATCATGTAAACCCCAATCATTTTTAATAACCTGACAAAATGTGAAAAAGCTATATAGAAAATATAGAAGGGTTAGAAATATTTTTGCAAGGCACACCATATGCTTAGATATTCATAATCACAGAGCCAGATGGAAATAACTAAATGTTGAAGATAACCAACATCAGTGTATATGGATAACAGTTAATCTATTTGGATTCAGGCAATTAAAAATCCAATCCTTGGCAGCACATAACTCCATAAATTTGGTTATCTGTTAGAGATTTGTTCAATTATAGCCCAATTTTAGCCTTGACGTCTCAGAGCAATGTAGACGTTAATCCATTCTGAACAAAAAAAATAAATGCTGAGTGTGACAGTAAAATTAGATTCTATAAATAAACGATTAATTGGCCTGATCTCCTCTATAACAATCTCAGAATCTCGAACAGTTACTTAGGTTTCTATTTGTATCCCTTCTTTTCAAACTTTGGCATAGAACATAAAACATCTGGTTTTATGTTCTGGGATTAGATTATTTTATTACTTAAACTGGATAAGATTAAAGATATTGTAGTTGTGTTTGAAAATCCCAAATAACGTGAGAATAATATAAACAAGAGGAAACTTTATTGGGTGTAACTAGTGCCTAAGTCAAAATCTTCATTGGCTGTTAATGAAAAAAAAAAACTTAGCTGCAAGGTCTAACGGTCCAATATTCTGCTTTGATGAAGCCGGTTGTGTTACTTGTACCGTTTATGTTAGAGTCTGTTCTTCAGCAGGGAGTAAACAGATTGGTGAGAACAACGAGGGGGCGGGGGGTCTGAGGAACATGTCAGAAGTATAATCTGGGGGGCATCTCATGGGAGGTTCCCAAAATACCCTGGTACCCAACAGGACATAAATATCAGCGGCAGCCACAGGCAGAACCCTGTGGTGCTTCCACAGCAGCTTTTTCTCCCTCTCACCGTCTTAGAAAGAGAGGTCACGTAAAAATACACAGAGGAGGACTTTTTTTTTTTTCCCCTTCTCTTCGCCTGCTTCGCTCTGCCAGCAGCACTGTGCCCTATAAATAACCTTAACAATAACTTCCCAGAAAGGGTATGTTTAGTGTTTGGTATCTGAAGAGGTCCCAGGGGCACCGTGGGGTTCCAAAGGAGGCCGAAAGGTGGTGTTTGGATGGGAGGAATGTGTGTCGTTTAGCGTGAGGGGGGTTGGGGGGGGGGGGGGGGGGAGTGATAAGATTACTTTTCACTGCAGGGGACCAGGTATTTAATACTTTTTTGCATTTAAAGTCACGTCAGATTTTTTGTCAAAATAGTTTTTCTTTAGCTCAGAGTTGCTTTTCCAGTCTACTTATGCGCTGTAACAGTGAAGGAAAAACCAAGAGGACTAAAGGCTACAGAGCAAAGCTCACAACACCAAGTAACCATCATCCCTTTATTTTCCATAATTACCCTGCAAGTGGGAGCTTACTCAGAATACTTTAAGCTTAAGTACCCTATTGTATCATGCAGCGGGGCTAGTGTTAGGGGCTTTGCTTAATCTGTGACAGTATCTGCAAGTATTACTCAACCGTGAAAAAGGATTTCCACCATCACAGATATCTTGTGTGGGTACTTTTTTTCCCTTATGTGTCACTCTTAAATGTTTCCACCTAAGTAAACACTTCAAGCATTTTCAAAAGAAAAAGAAAAATATTTGATGATCCTCAAAACTTCTGGGGGGAAAAATATACTTTGGACAGTGAGAAGAAACAGAGCATCTGACAGCATCAGACAAAAAGAACTACATACTGACAGACATGTCGGTGGTGGTATAAAGGCCTGGGGATGCTTTGCTTGCTGTAGGGGACGGAGCCATGAATTTTGCTCTATAGCAGGAAGTCCTGAAGGAGAGTGTCCGCCAATTAGTTTGTTGCCCAAGGGAACAATGATCCAAAGGACACCAGGATGTCTGGTTCTGAATGACTCAAAATGAACAAAATAAAGGTTATAGAGTGCCGAGGTCTGCTGTGACATGAACTTGGACTGTTTGTGGTTGAAAACCCTTCCAAGGTGATTTAATTAAAACATTTTACAAACAAGAGTGGGTCAAAATTCCCCCACAATGATGTAAAATGCTTAAAGGCAGCGGTCACCCCAAAAAGTGGGACAAGTGGTTATTATAAAGTTTCGACTTTAATTACAAAAAGCTGATTTTGTTTGTACATTTTGAAGTGGATGTTTATTTTTTTAACGATTTTTGCACAAACTGATGTTTTTTTTTCTAATGAGATGTAAGAATGCTCCATTTCCTCACATCTTGACAACCCAAGATTGAACCCCAAAAAGTTTCAACTTTATACTTTGAAAATTCAGGAACCTCCATCACTGCTTCCAGCTGTAATTTATTTCAGGCTTTTAGTGACTAGACACATCAGAACCAGTTTTTGAAATGGATATCGCGGTTTATATAACGTATCTGGATTGGCTTCAACTGGACCCTTATGGATGAGTCCTGGGGTCCGTTCTTCGTACGTTGCTTAAAACATCTGAGATCAAATGACACATCCAAGATGATTTCATCCGGCTAATCATGACCCGGCTAATTGGGTTCTTCGAACACACCTGTTGTTTAGGATTAGTATGGCTGGATTGAGTTATCTGAGACAACTGCGCGTTCATGCGTTTGTTTAAAAGGGGAAATGTATCGATAGTAGAAACATTGATCAGCAACGCTGCTATTGGCTGTTCAGCATGGCCAAAGAACGCCCACAGTTTTTCTCCCAAGCAGAACAAGAGCTTTTAACGGAAGGTTATGCTGAATTTGAGTCATTAATTAAAACACCTCAAAATCTGTTAAAGCCAGGAGAGAGGGCTGGCAAAAAGCAGCAGACAAATTAATGTGTAAATACTGTCCATGGTAGATGTTTCTATCACTTTCTACAGTATGAATTTTTGCATTTTAATAATTTCATATTTACTTTGTTCTTTTATATCAGAGCCTCCACGGGACCCACTAGAACATGGGGACAAGTAAAAGTGAAATACAAGAATATTCTACAAAATGGTAGCCTTTAATTATTATACTTTATTTTAAAAAGGCACTTGTTATGTCAAGAGATCCAAATTTCAGTGTCATTCCTTAGACACGGGAAGTAAAGGACGCATGCAAACTGGGATTTTTCACAAAAAAATTATTTATCTATAAAAAAGTGAAGTTCTTCCTTTTCCAAGTCATCCACAGTTTACACGGTAAAACTGTATTGCTCCATGGCTAGATAATCCATCCATAGTTTTTTCTAATACATATACGGCTGGACAGGAAGCAAGCCTTTCAAAGTAAACTAAACTTCACAATAAAATGGCCCGAACAAATCTTCTTACTGAATAGGATAAAAATAAAAAGCAAACCATCATACAAATAACTTAAATATTTTAGATTTATGGCTCCAACACCACTTTTTCCTCTTTAAAAGCCACTGTTAAATGATGTGTTTGTTTATAACAGCCACCAAGAAAATCTCTCTACAATTACACTGTCGCGCTGTGCTAAAGGATCCTGTCTATTGCGCAATTGAATACGCGATTAATTCGAAAAACTCTGCAAATTATTCTTGCACCTTCCGCAACAGGTTGCAGTCGTAAAAATGGACATGGCTACGGCAGACTTCCCTATCTCCTCCGCTTATACAGCCGTGATCTAATCTTGTTTACATGAAATAAGCCTGCTCTCGAGCAGGCTTAAGCTGGCGCACATGTTGCTATGACAACAAGTGCAGGATGTCTTTCGAAGAACCAAACGATCCAAGATCATGCCAAATCGTCAACAATGAAATCCTGCTAACTGAGTTAGCAACGTACGAAGAACGGACCCCTGGTCTGTGATTAAAAGTCGGTTCTGAAAGGGCCACAAGAAAACCAAACAATTCTCCTGGGGAAGAGTTAGTGAAATACCCAGCCTAGAATAATGACAGCAGCTTTATTATAACTAGAAAACATGTAGTGGGGGAGCAACAAGTTAACGGAAACAATAAATATTAATGAGCTGTGTGAAAACGAAATTTCGTTCTGTATGCACTCTGTGTATACAAAATGACAATAAAGAAAGTCTAAGTCTAAGTCTAAGTCTAAGTCTAATGTGAAAGAATGCACATATCAGAGCCTGTTTGTATACTTTAATTCTGACTGAGTCGCTTACAGAAAAAATAAATAATAGTGCACACTCATTCTTGTTTTAAAATATCATTTCAGTTGTTAGTTGCATTATCATCATTCTATCCTCGAAATAGAACAGCTGAAATGAACCATTAAAGGAGCGTAGCGCCAGTTCCAGTGTTTTTGTAGAAGTCTGCCCCCTCTGGCTTTAAGTTGAAATGACACCAGTGTTGTGCATATGCATGGGAGAAGAGGAAAAGCATCTGCTGCTGAAACTGCACAGCTCTTTTGTTTAGAGGTGTAGTGTCTTCTGAGGTAAGAAAATTATGAAAATTGAATTTAGCCCACATTCTCTCGCTAATGTGTCAATGGCGGCAGAATAAAATCACCCTCTAATGAACTGAGTAATAGAGCCTGTAGAGGCTACTGCAGTAAATAGAGGAACACTCATTTTGTATGTTGGTCAATTGTAAGGGCATGTATAGGAAAGAAAAAAAATGTAACCTTTAAGACCGGAATTAATATGGCATTTACGAATTCATGTACGACTAAAGTCATGATACATCTCTTATTTTCAAACATTTGCTGAATAAAGATGTTGCCCGTTTGGCAGTATATCACACATATAGCAGCACTATGAAACCAACTCTTGACAGTTCTAACTCGACAGTATTAAAAGTTAAAACCATCTTCCTAAATCTTCAGATATAATAACTGTCTAGATGTGCTGTATGTATGGCACACACACAGAAACAATATGCAAATGCACAAAATGTACTCCTCACAGCTGCCGCTATGTGAATTTCTAATTTGAATTGAGCCTCATGTGCCATGATTACATTAACAAATGCACAGCTCTTTTCTCATTGAAAGCCAAACTGAAATCTGCAACTTTGATTGGTCGCTATTTACTCAGAGCAGGTGTATAATAATAACAGGAATCCACACACACACACACACACACACACACACACACACACACACACACACACACACACACACACACACACAACTGTAGGATTTGCTGAAGCCCACTAAGAAAGTGCTAAGATGATAATATTGTTAACTGAATGACCCAACAGGAAGACAAATGAAACAGTAAGATACGTTTAACTATGAAGGGGGAAAAAAAGAGGGGAACTTCCCTAAAGACAGGAATGCTCTTCTATTTTCCCTTGGCTGTCTTTATTAGATTACACACACACACACACACACATCAGAACATGGTGAAATAATGCTAGGAATGCCACTTTCATTTCATGAGCCAGGTTACCATAGTAGCCCCAGCTGGGAGGCTGAACAATCACAGGACAGCAAGTTTTGCAGTGAAGTTGACAGCAGTGTGGGACCAAAGTCAACCTACGCTTAAGTCCAGTTTCTGTCAAACTTCAGCATAAAACACTGGAGCAGTTACACCGAGAGAGTCAATGTTCAGGGTTTGGCTCATGATGCTGAGGAGGCAAAGGAAAAGAAAATAACTAGATAAAACGAGAGAAAAGAGAGGACTTGTGACAGACAATCTTAGCGGTGGCACAACAGAATTTAATTTTGCAAATCTTAACATTTCTTTAGCACAGAGCAGTAAAGAATACAGGACCACTGTGGAGCAGCCAGAAAGGGAAGCAAATAGACCTGATCATCCCAGGTATAAACTGCAGAGCATGCATGCCTAGCGTGTACAGTGCTTAGAAAAAGCAAAAAATTAAGGCAGTTATTAAACGGAGGACAAAAGTATTATCTAGCTTATAAAATAAGCATTATTCGTTCTTTCTAGTTTCAACTGAGCCCCAATCACCCCCAAACATTTAACTGATTAAAAAGTTAGTGGTTATTTGTTTTTTAATAAATAACCAGTAAAAGGGCGGGGGGGGGGGGGGGAATCAAGAAATAGATTTTAATACTAAATTGGTTAGATTAACTTGACCTGGAAGTTACTGTCTGGGTAACATAAACATTGCACCATCCATCAACACGTTAGTGATCCATACGCCATGGGAAGTTATAGACGGACCCAACCAAAACCCTCTAGAGAGCTGCACCTAACAAATGTCTTCTTCTCTCCTTGTAACGCCAAGCACTGAATCTTCTGAGATGCTTTTCCAAGCAGTAGCAATTCAATTCTATGACGTCTAAAAACAAAATGCACGATTTTAAAGCAGGAGAAAACTTGTTTTTTTTCTTCGATGTTAAATGGAGCTCCAGTCAAATTATGCTGCGACCCAAATCATCAACAAGTTGTATGAAAATGGAGAGTAAACATGCTAAAGTTAGCCTAGCTTTCGGACAAACTGGTGCAGCATCTGGGTAGTCATAGCTGAACGAATTTGAACGTAATCACAATGCTAATGTAGAGCATCTTATGTTATTTCGCTGCATTTTAATGCAACTTCAAGCATATGTATGGCATTGATTTTAGTTACTTAGAGACTAGGACTCAAGTTTCAGTAAATTACTTTCCTCAAAGGTTTGGGACTGGGGACTGGGGACACCTTTACCCATTTTTTTAATTGTTACTTTAAGTAACAACTAGTTTAAAGATCCTATTTAAGATATGTTCTTTCACAACAATGTACCATAGAGCTGGATCAGTCTTTGTGTCCTTTTTATCCATTAATTCATAGACAGAGATCCTTCGCTGACAAAAACATCATCTGAAAAACCTACGGACTGAAAATGGATAAAAAGCAGATTGAAGTAACTTCAGAAAACATGAAAAAATATTGGATCAAGAATACTTTAACAAATTACAATCTTAGTAAATTATAATAACTGGCTTGAATAAAAAAAATTATTCTCTAACAAATCATGTCTATTGTTTACATTAGGGCGACTGTGGCTTGATGGGTTGAGTAGTCATCTGGCAATCAGAAGGTTGTGGGTTTGATTCCAGTCCACAAATTTCTTTATACCTTAAATACAACTAAGTATTCATGATTAATATTCAGTTAGAAAATGTTTTTGCACATTGAAGCCTGTATTTCTTCACTGAATCCTTAATTTTGTCAGCTTCCGAAATAACTAGGAGGATTTTATTTTTTTCAAAAAAAGATTAATTTTAAGATTATTAGGTTCAGCCTGGTTCATATCATTATCTACCATACTTCAGTTTATTCTTAGGCCATTTTCGTTCCTCTAAGTGCTTAACACAAACGCTTATTTAAAAATATGACTTACTTTCTTTAATATCATATTTTAAGATGAACAGAAAAATAGATAGGTGTGTCACATCCAGCATCATCTAAATTAAAACCACCCCCAACAGAACTAATGAGTCATCTTCATTTCAAAAGAGAAATCGGAGAAGCTTCATCATCTCAACACAGCACATCTCAGGAATGATGCGGCTTTAAAGCCAGAGTCTGTTTGTGTAATTCAATCGCCCCACAAACAGGGGAGTGGTGATCATTTTTCAGAAGACAAGTCCGTACATCACAGCCTGTTCATCTGAGAGGGGATTCACATGCAAGAGTAACGCAGTGAAACACTGAATGTTGAATTTTTCTTTTCTCCAACACGTTCACAGTGTCTGACATTAAGCTCGTTCAGCAGCCTGGCTGTGTGTGTGTGTGTGTGTGTGTGTGTGTGTGTGTATGTGTTGGAACAGCATGTTCTCCTAAGGTTACCCATGTCCTCTTATGAGCTTTGATGATGATGTGGACTCAAAGGACACAGAAGTTTTGGAATACTCTGGCTTAATGTGAACATTGGACGACCTATATAGAACGATTTTAGACAGCTTCTACAATTTAAAACAGATTTTTTACATACACTTTATAAAAATACATTTATTATTTTCTTTTTTTCTTTTGCTGTTTGACATTAAATCAGACTCTTTTTCCATTTAAGGTCAGTTAGGATTACCAGAATTATTTATATTTCCTAAACGCCTGAATAACGAGTATTTCATTGTGTTTTTAAAGTTAATTCACATTTAGAAGTTCGCATGCATTTGTTTAGTATTTGGCGTGGGTTGAACCTTTTGGCTAGCCTTCCACAAACTGCTCACCATAATTTACAGGAGTTTTTCCTCCTGGCATGAAATGGTGTAGCTGAGTCAGGCTTGTAGGCTGCCTTATACACACACCTTTGTCAGCTATGCCCACAAATTTTCTATGCGAGTGAGATCGGGACTTTGTGAGAGTCACTCGAAAACATTTGCTTTGTTGTCCCGAAGCCACTTTCTAACTAATTATGTGATTTGCTGGGAGTCTTTGTCCATTTAGAAGACCCATTTGCATCCAAACTTTCTGGCTGGTGTCTAAAGATTTTGCTTTAATGTGTTCATGAATGTGTGCGCATTAGTGAGAGCAATTGGGTGAATGTGGCTATAGTGTACAGCGCTTTGGGTGGTCAGAATGACTGGAAAAGCGCTATATAAGTTCAGTCCATTTACATTTATGTCTGCTGCTTAAACAGTAAAAGAAAGACTTTGAAATAGGAAAATATAAATACTTTAGTCCACAAATTTCTTTATACCTTAAATCCAACTAAGTATTCATGATTAATATTCAATTAGGAAATGTTTTTGCACATTGAAGTCTGTATTTATTCACTGAATCCTTAATTTTCTCAACTTCCGAAATAACGTGGACTTTTTTTTTTTTTTAAAGATTATTTTTAAGATTATTAGGTTCAGCCTGGTTCATATCATTATCTACCATCTATCATTTCTTCTGTGAATACACCAGTCCTTCAAACAATAAAACACCCCTACAACATGATGCCACTACATCCGTACTTCAAGTAGGCTACTGTTTAACTCAGCAGTAAATATTACTCCATCATCATCTTGGCTGTTTGAAGGCATAGTAATGTTTGTGGACGTAAACGTCTTGCTGTGAAGAAACGAGCAAAATATAGTCTAAAAAATTATGTATCAATCAGAAACATTTTTGATAATCCTCACTGACCTAAATGAGAAAAAGTTCTGTCTTATTTGACTCAAAAAAAGCTTTAGCTTTATTTGAGTTTTCAATATATCATGCAAAGAAATACATCAGAACTGTATTATTTCAACTGAATGCAAACGTTGAATCCTGTAAAGCTGCTCTAATTTACGTTTGAATGTTTGTAATTTTCTGTATGAGGTTGAATAAAAACCAAAATAAAAAAAACTCTTACAACTGAATGCCATTTTAGGTGGCCTTTAATTTCCCCACCAGATTCCCCTTTGTATTAAATGAACAGTTTAACTAAAGCATAAAAGCCCTAAAAACACCCCGGGCAGACCTTGAGAAACCAGCTCTGTCTTTTTCCCAGTGACTCCTTTTATCCCCTCAAAGATCCAGAGAGTTGCACGTGCCTTTATAGGACACAGCCGGGAGAACGGCTGCAGCATGCAACCTCTCCAAAACAGCCATAGACATACAAGGTTATGATTCAAACTTGTTTCATTTTGTCTGTCTCTTAGTTACCAGAATCAATCACATTAAAATATCTCAACAGAGGAGCAGCTGATTCCGGGTGATAGGGTTGGGAGTGATGACAGAAATACAGCTTAAAAGTCCCCAAACTACGTCTAACGGTGTTCTATGAGAGAGGAGGGATCCATATTTGTGCTTATAAGATGAAGCTAGGCAGTGATGACCATCTAACAGGCTTAGATCTCAGGAACCGTCGGGGACGATTTCTTTAGATTTCCTCAAAGACTTTTCACTCGATCGAGAGATTATTTTTGCTCTGCTGGGGCACATTGCAAAATATTTTTTTATTTTCTTTTGACAAATTTTGGAATTCAACGTTTCTGTTTAGTAACAGTTCAGCACTGTAAAAAGCAACGACGAATAACGGCCCTTTAAGTAATTCAGGACAAAATATCCACTTACAAAAATGCTGCTACAAACAGCTTTAAAAACATGTGTTCCTGCTGCTTTCCTGGAACAACCTCTTAAAGAAAAGCTGAATAATCTGATTTCTTTTTTTTTTTAACAATTTCACTGCTTTTTTTTGTCTTAGGATCATAGATGTCGATCTGGCAGATGATCACACAACACACAGTCCCCATCATCCTATAATGAACGGCATCCCCTAAAAGGTGCGAGTAAAGCAGGTAAAACAGGCAATCCATACTTTGGCTAAAGTTATTTTACCAAAAGCATCCTTCTTCCCGTCGCTGCTCTCGTCACACCTCTCCCACCTCCGCCTTCACCCTCTCCTCTCTCTTCCCCTTCTTGGCGACTGTATCCCCTGGCAACAGCTTGGCGAAAGCAGCAACAGGCTGCCTCTTGGGCTACAAGGAGAAACGCATCACCCACAGCTTGGGCTTGTTCACCCCTCCACCTCGGGATAACTCAGACCTGGACCGTTTCAGGAGGCAGTGTCTGAAAGTTAGAATCCTTATCTTTAACTCGACTCGTTAGTCTCTGGCTTGCAGATGTGAGCTGGGAAAAATGTGTCTTGAAATACATGTACATCCTAGTTCCTGCTTGTACAGATTAACAGCATAAATGCATTCTTTCCATCAATCTACAAATTAGCTTAATCCAAATTTCATATCACGTTCATCATAATGAATTGGACTGTTCCACAGCTGGCTCACAATTACAGCTTCATCTTCCTTTCTTTACACAAAATACAAAACATGTTTCATGTCATTTAAATGGTGGATCTTGAAAAAAAGGGATCTTGCTCCGAACTTACATCTGAATCTTTTGCAAGTTCTCCTTGATTAGAACATAAATACCCTGATAATTCAATGTGTTGTTAAAATGTTGAAAGAGAACAGTTCAAAATATAAAAATGTTGCTTCTAAAAATCAAATCCCAGTGGTTTTGTCAATGTCAGCGCTTGTAATAGTGCAACTCCAAAGGACTGCCCGGTTGCATTATTTGCATAGCATGAACTGACATGCATCCACTCTCAAACAACACAAGGAATTTGACCCGTTGTATGGACACACAGGTCAGCCCAAAGTTATTCATCCTTAGTAGATTTAGGTTTAAAGTAATCGTATAATTCAAGCAACATGTTTCTTCGTACTGGAAGTAATATCAACGCTCTGGAGAGGTCGATTCAGAGCGCTGATTTGAATCTGGTAAAGAATCTGACGGAGGGAGCTGAAGATTAGGGTGATGGCCAGGAGGCCATCCAACCCAAAAGACTTGGAGCTCATCACCAAAGATAAATTGTCAAAATACCAGTCAATAAGTATTAGCAGAGTTTAATTGCTGCCAATAAGAGATATGCAGTAATTGTGGTCTCAGCTGTGTAATACCCTAAGTACCCCTGATACAGATCTTCTTGACCAAGAGGCAAAAGGTCTCAGAAGCTCTTGATGAGGAAAAGGAAATTGATAAGTGAGGAAAATGTGTATAAATCTGAGGAAGTACCAATGAGGGCGACATTCAAGTGTTGGCAACCCTTAATTAACATGCGATAATTTAGCTACCTCATGTAAACAATCCAACAAAACTAGAACATCCTAAGTGCAGCCCAAACACACCAACAAGCTAATGCACCTCAATCCTGACAGTAGCATAATAAGCTCCTGTTAAAGACACAAAGAACCCTTAATAGTTTCATATTATCGGATTTTCCCACACAGGAACACTTAGACCAACGCTGGTGTAAAAAGAAAAGGCATCCAAACAAAAATCAAGCTTCATTGCAAACTTTGTGAGTGATTCCAGGCATTGATTTATGAAGGAGCGTGGAAGGACCAACAGTGAGACGACTGAGTGTTTGGGTGCTGGAGGTTATCGTCTGATTTACTCAGCTCTAGTCTAAAGGACAGACAGGAGGAAAAGAGACGGAACAGCTGAAAAGACAAAGATTAGCCAGTCGAGACAGGCATGTAAAGAAAAGAAGGGCAGCGACAATGAGAGAGTGGAATGGAAGAATGACGCTAGAGAGAGGAGAAAAGTGGACCTAATGGGAGGAGGAGGCAGGATGAACTAAAATCTAAATTGAACTGGACAGGCAGGTGATGGTGTCTGAGATAACCAGAGGAGGCTGGCCCAGACAGGAAATAAAAATCCTTCTGGGCGAGCTGGTTTACCTCTCCACCAGTGCTCCAGGAGGAAAGTCCGTTTCCATTCCAGCTGCCAGAAGAGTTCCCCGTGCCGCCGCTGCCGTTCCTGAACCGATCCACCGCATCTCTGTCCACCATTTCTTCTCCTCCACCACCTTCTCCTCCTCCACCACCACCTCCTTCATCTCCCGTGTTCTCCCCACTCTCATTCATTTCTTCCAGAGCGATGCTGAACTGGGCTAAGGTCCGAACCATCTGCAGCATATGGACCGCTCCGTGTGCCCGAACGCACCCTCGGCTTGGCACATAGACTTAAAAACAAACTCGAGGCAATGAGGTTTTAATCTAATTGTTTATGCAGATCCAGTTATTATGTCTATAAGAGCAGGCGAAGCGGAAAATCAGACAGCTGCGGGTGGCAGGAACTAACGCCTCTCCTCGTACTTACAGCGCACCATAGCTGTCCCCCCGCTTTTGTTTCCTCTTCTCAAAACAATCGCTGTCTTATAATTGTGTCCTTCAGGAAAGCGCTCCTTCTGCAAACTGTCCACTCTGCCATAAATGAAGTCTCGAGTCTTCAGTGAGCCTCAAACTGTGGGTCGCTTCTGCAGCAGGTACGCTCAGCCGCGCAGCTCGTCAAAGCGTGTGTCCTGCGCCGCACACGCATATCCCAAATGCCAGGCGAAGGCGCGCACTTCAGCATGTCTGATCCGTCTCTACTGCGCGGGTGATGTAAGCAGAGCCGGAGCGCACGTCGAGGTGTCTGCCTGTGTGTGTGTGTGTGTGTGTGTGTGTGTGTGTGTGTGTGTGTGTGTGTGTGTGTGTGTGTGTGTGTGGGGCACAGGCGAGACGCCCAGCATGTGTGTCTGTGTGTGGATGTGGGCGAGTGTGTCACAGCCCTCCCTCTGGGTGTGTGTATAATAGGAGGCAGCAAGCAGGGCAGACGCTCACAAGGCTTAGCTCCTCTTCACACTGGCCAGACTCGACCAATCATCAGAAAAGTAATGGATCCGCTGAATCTGGAAAGGAGTGACGGGCTGGAAGGTAAAGGGGAACGTGAGAAATCCCCCTAATGCCTTTTTTATCTCACACACACACACACACACACAGAATATTATTGCTTGAAACGCCAACTATAGATTTCTGTCTATAACCAGGTGATTTTCAGCATTCAGTATGACATGTTTATCTGTTTAGGTAGAGCAGGTAGAGTTAGTTTAAGCCAGGGGTCACCAACATGGTGCCCAGGGACCACATGTGGTGCTCCCAGGCCCGTTCTAAAACTGGCACAACCCTCCTCCATCTAGAATGTAATTCTAGTCCGTTGCTTTACTTTAGTAATCACACTTGGATTTATATAGATTGAAAAATGACAATGTTAAAAAAAAAAAAAAAGCAAAAAAAAAAAAAAAAACCATTGCAAATATGTTTATTGGTGAGCGCTGACTCTTCTAGTTCAAAGGTCAGTACAGGTGGCCCTTCGTGTGACACAGTCCCAATGAAGTAGCTTTCAAAAAAGTTGGTGACCCCTGGTTTAAGCCAACGCCACACTCTGGAGTAAGAGTAACTGTATTCGTCAGCTACTAATCCTGAAGCTGGCAAACCGCAGGAGCAGTCAGACGTTTACATACACCAGTCGGAATAAAACCCTTACCACTGTACTTTCAGCTGGCTTGGAGAAGAAGATACAATTGTATAAACCTAGGCAGTTATAATAAAAAAAAAAAAACATTTGTTGTCTATGACTGACCTACAATCCAGCTGCTACGTGCTTAATCCACCAAGACCTTGTAACTAAACAACAGGAGTACACAATATGTTCCAAATAAATCGCCTCACACTGTCAGTGTGTGACTATTTCGGACCCAATAACTGTTGGCCATTATTCTCCCGAGTTTCTGCGGCTAAAACTTTGCATGCTGATTTAACATTCAGCCCGTTGGATGACATCTCATCGCTGCAGATGCTCACACCTGACAGACGATGGCGCCCGAGATGCTGAGGGTGTCCGAAACACAGGTGAAAAAGAAGCGAAGGAGATAAATATGGATTCATATCTGAGATCATCACTGCAAAAAAAAACAATTGTGGTTACGCTGCTGGTAGCACTGTTGCCTTGCAGCAAGAAGGTCCTCGGTTCGAATCCCACCCCTGGGCCTTTCTGCATGGAGTTTGCATGTTCTCCCTGTGCATGTGTGGGTTCTCACCAGGAACTACTGCTTCCTCCCACAGTCCAAAAAACATGACTGTCAGGTTAACTGGGCTCTCTAAATTGCCTTAAGGTGTGCATGACTATCTGTACACATAAGCAGGTATAGGCAATGGATGGATGGATGTTGCCATGGTTTTCTCATATCAAACAATCCTACTAAAAAACTATAAACAAGTTGAATTGATAAGCATGTGGTCTGCAAGGTTCACATGACCTTAGAGTATGTGGGAAATGTCTTTTTTTGAGAGGTGGCCCTGATAGTGTGCCTAAAAGCAGAATTTGTGGTTTCACCAGTTATAGTAAGCTGTCCCTGATGCAGCACTGAAGGACAGAGACGGAGCGATATGGTAGAATATAGCTCCAGGTTTTCTCCCATTTGTAGTGAAGGACTCCCACTGAAGTTTACTGCAGTTTCAAGGCCTTAGAAACGTCTTCCTGGGGCGTGTTTCGGTGGCGCGGTAGTTAGCGTGCATGACCTATGTGCAGAGGCCGTATTCCTCGACGCAGCCGACCTGGGTTCAAATCTGACCTGTGGTCATTTGCCACATGTCTCTCCCCCTCTCTTGTACCCCCTTTCATGTCAGCCCACTGTACAAAAAACAAGCCACTAGTGCTGTTAAAAAAAAAAAAAGGCTTTCTAACGCTCTCCAGACTAAATGTCAATGACCCTGTTTTTCATCTGTCCATACATTTCTGTAGATGAAGGCATGAGGTGCTGTCATGGTTTGATTCCCCGTCCTTGGGCAAGACACACTCACCCGCATTGCCTGCTGGTGGTCAGAGGGTCCGGTGGCGATGATGTATGGCAGCCTCGTTTCTGTCAGTCTGCCCCAGGGCAGCTGTGGCTACTAACATAGCTCACCACCGTCAGGGTGGGAATGTGTGTGTGTATGGGGTGAACAGTAGTATAAAGCGCTTTGGGGTCGTCAGACTTGATACCGTGCTGTACAAGTACAAGCCATTTACCATTTAAGCAATTTTAAGATTGCACAGCTTTAGCAGCAATCAGGCCTGGTTGTCACTAGTTAAATTAGAACCATAAAAATGTTGTTAATCAGTTCATTTCTAATTTAACAAGAGGAAGCAATTACCTTTTCACATTGGAATAGTTTTTATAAGAACAATTTTCACCTTTAAGAAATTATTTCATCATTTGAAAACCATTTTTGTATTTTCTTAGATTATCTTTGTCTGATTTTAATACATATTAAATACGTTCAAATCTGGAAGCTTTAAGTGATAAAAAAAAAAGGAAAAGCAAAAAAAGGGGGCAACAGTGCAAACATTAGTGTTACTGTAGTGGTATATAGGTCAACGATAAATTGATCAAAGATAAAACCTGGATTCCCGGAAAAAGCGGATGCCAGTAACACTATGAAACATAAAGTGCGAACAATAAAAACATTACTTCAAAAACACAACTGTAGCTCTGTTTTCTGATGGTTTAATCCAAATGCCTCATTAAGCCAGGAGGAAACAGTCCTAAAGATCACGTGAAATGCTCAGTCATGATGTTTTGATGTCACACAGCTCAGCCTTACACAACTCTACATAATTACTCTATTAAATACGAACTTTCATACCAATAACACTAGAAAACCTTCACCAACAACAGCACATTCTAACTTTCTTGCTGTGCCTCAAGCTCCTTTGACATGAAAAAGGACTCTTTCCTTCAGCCGACATCAGACGGCGACCAAACAAAAAGGTCACAGAGGGACATTTAAAGGTCATGAGCAATGGCCTTTCATCCCTGTAGCCACAGGAGCATCAGAGCAGCTTTTAAGCTCTGCTGACAATCTTTTTGTACTAAGTTGGTCTACCACGCAGCTTTAGCTCAAGGTTTAGACTGCCTGAACAAACTATGTCCAACGCGAAACAATCTCAACAGCCACAGTTATTTCCAGATGACTATTCCCAGTGATCTCCCCCTCCTAACCTCAGAGTCCTGCTTTATTATGAGTCCAGCAATGGTGCCATTGGTCGAAAGCAAATCCTTTGTTTTGGTTTATGCTTTTCTCTGCACTGTTTTATCTTTTATCAAGTACTACAACACAATGAAAAGAACTCAGAAGTCCAAAATACAACAAAAAATATCAAACCAAAATCACCCTCCCCCAACCATAAGCAGAAGTCTGCCTTTATGGATAGCCTTTGCCATTCACGTCATACAGGCTGTCTGGGGAGATCAACCGGTGGTGCTGCTCAGCTTGTGACCCGGACTCGTGCAAAGACAGCAGCAGCGGCTCGTTCCGTGAGCCAGTCCAACCCGTGCGTTTCCTTACTTTCCGCTTTCCTTGCTAACACAAAAAGGCTGATTGCCCGCCCCTTTGAAGCTCATTTATCACAACTGTTAAACTTGATTCAGTTATTTGCAAAAGATAAAGTGAAATCTGATCACTCTGCACAACCATGCAACTATAGTGTGACAAAACATGTCCACAAAAAAACAAAAAAAAACAAGACGCCACTAATTTAGCAAATATCAACATTTCAAAAGGATCAGAAGGTTCATTTTGGAAATGCTGAAATTCTGGAGCAGCACGTATTGTTTACAAAGGTATAATCGTTTTAAAATGGTACCTATTACGATTTATACACTCCAGGTCAAAATATTAAGACCAGGGAAAAAGTTACAATTATTGAAATTTCACACTCAAGACCCTTTTGGTCTTAGGGCTTAAAAAAGGATAAAGAGGAATCAAAAGATACCAAAATAAAGTGTATATATACTCATACAGGTTGTTCATCAGCTGATCAAAGGTTTCAGGCCAAAAACCCAAAATAGAAATAAAATTGTTTAAAAAAAATAGCACATTAGTGCATAGTCCACACATCCTTGTTGAATGGGACAGGAGATGATAAGATGGCGGGAACACTGCTCCATATGGTGAAGATGACCTCTTAAAGAGCATCTGCGGTCTAGGATTGAGGTACGTTTTTGAGAAACTTTCCTACCATCCATCCCCAAATGTTTTCAAGGGGATTTAGAGCAGAGGAGCATGTTGGACAGTCACGATAAAGAAGTATTAATCTTGGAAGATGTGTTGTTTTTGTTTTTTTTTGTTTTGTTGTGTTGTTTTTTTAGACCAGGGTTTGTGAACTGCAGCGTTCTCCTGGTGAACGGCCAGGTGATCCCCAATCACCATTTTCAGTAAAGTATGGCTGCTAACGTCCCGTGGCCATCTGCAGTCCGATGCAACTGAAGCTACAGATTTTTATTTAAGGAAAGAGCTACCAGAACATAAGGACACTCTTCCTTTGTGCCCCATCGGAAGCATCTCCAGTGGGATCTTCTTGTCAAGTCGCTGGTCCCTTGCAAAGTTTGTGGCGTCGGAGGAGCAGAGGCCTTTGACAGCATTTCTGACGAATGCCGTGTTGAGCTGCATTAGTGAGGGCGATAGTTTGGGTCAATGATCTGCCTGACTCTTCACCTGCCCAGGTGAAATCATATTGGGTCTACTTCAAGCCTTTTTGTCCTATAAATCCCCTTAGCCTATTTTAACAAATTGTTAAAAAAAAAAAAAAGATGTTTAGGAAATTTTGCTGGGTCCAACGTTGGCAGCAATGAGCCATCGCAAGAAGTCCTGCTTGTGCAGCTCAACAGTCCTGCCCCGTTCAAAGACGAAGCGTTTTTGCCATCGCCATCACTGAGGTCAGGGCATTGTGAATGCCAGGAAGAAAATGCCAGGAAAGTTAGATTTATGTGCAGATTTAGACTTTTTAAGGATAATGGTTTTTTTTTAACAAGCGATGAACTGCCTGGTTTAGTTTAAAGGCAGCTTTTAATATTTTGGTAACTCTATTCTTATTTTTTATTTATTTTTTCAGGTGAACATAAAACCTGGTGATGACCCACCAGCACAAAATCAGAAGTGTAATATTCCTTCCCCTGATGTTCATTTCATTGATTTCAAAGTTTTCAGTAAATGTTGATCAGACATTTGTGTTTATCTAAGCTGTCGATCAATACACACCTTGGGTTTTGGAGGTGAATGTTGTAGCTGAAACGAAGAAGTTCAACATGCAGAACACCCTTTTACGCGATCCTCTGAATCACATGAGACTAGAGTCAAGATCGGCACCAAAACCTGTTTCTATCTTGTTCCCATGGCAACTCATCAGCCTTTCCTGTTTAGTTCAGGACTAATGTAGACGTTGGTCGTAAAGGATAGAGAAAAAAAAATACATATGTCTATGTGTGTGTGTCTGCAAGTGTGAATAAACTCAGACGAAGAAAGAGAAGACAGTGTGTTCCTGGCTAATGGCGTTACTGACCCAGATTTCCCAGTGGTGTGTATTCCCTCTCTCACACACACACACACACACACACACACACACACACACACACACACACACACACACACACACACACACACACACACACACACACACACATGCTGTAGCTACATGGCTGACTGAAGATAACCAGCAAACAGGATGTTCTGATTGTTTTCAGGTGCTCGCCAGAGGACAGGGAGGGGTTTTATACCAACATTTTAAAAAAAGCCAGACAAGTTCAGAGGCAGTGGGTTCGTTTTCAGTTTGCACATTCACAAGGGAAAGATTGATTAAGGAAACAGCGATGATGGTTCAGTACAGACAGAGACCAATTCAACAGCACTAAGGAACAACAAAGCAGCAGAAAGCAGATGGTTTAACCTCATGTTTCCTCCCCACCCTGTTTGGAAATAAGCGTGAGGTTTAATTCCTGCCCGGCCACCCCGCCCGTCTGAGGGCAGACGTTGATAAATGTGACAGAAACGGCGGCACCTGTCAGCAAACACGCAGGTTCACACGTGAGTGTGTGAGAGACACCTCAAAAAAGGTCAACGCAGGGCTGGTCAAACCGGATCAGAACCAATTTTTCATGCCACACCTGTGCAGGCGAACAGCTTGTGCCATGTGAGCGGGTTTGTGTGTCGCCGGTGGCTCCATTTGCTCCGAGTGTTGGTGCTGGGGAACAGGAAGACTTGGTTGATGATTTCTTGGTTCCATATAGAGAAAAAGCTTCCAACCAGACCAAAAAAATAAAAAAAATGGATGCAAAAGTGTACACACTCTAAAAAAAAAAAAAAAAAATCATACTTTGTCAAAACACCATCTGATTATATTAGCGCATTCATTAGTGCCGTCTTTTTGGGTAGGACTGCGTCTCAGCTTGAATTTTTGCCCACTCTCCTTTCTAAAAAAAAAAAAAAAAAAAAGCTTCAATCTGTCAGATTGCAAAAGGGAGTCCCCTGTGCAGTCTTCTTCAGATCACCTGAAAGATTTTTGTATCAGATACTGCCTGAGGTCGGGCCTTTCCGAACCTTAACAATCTTCTGGAGGCCATTCTTTTGTTTGATGTGGATGCATGTTTTGTTGGTCGTCATGGTGAAAGATAATGTTCCTCTTCATCTTTCTAGCAGAAGCTGGAAGGGTCTGTGCATCATTCTAACCTTGACCAAAGCCCTAAAACATGTTTCTGCCAACACCATGCTGCACTACGGGTACTTCAGTGAAAATTTCAACTTTGCTTCCATCCAACCATAATACATTGTTTTTGGGAGATGCAGGATATTTAGAGATTTCAAGTGAGCTTTTACAAAATTTATGAATCCTTTGATGTTTTTCTTTGCAGGCCTACCCCAAAGGCCAGACATATGAAGTATATGGGACCTTGTTGTGAAATGTAATACACAGCATGTCAGAAATTCCTACAGCTCCTTTAATGTTGCTTAAGGGCCTCTTGGCAGCTTTCCTGACCATTTTCCTTTAAACTGTATATCCGTTTTGGATCTCTTGGTGATGTCGTTATTGCACCGCGTTTCCTGCATTTGATGACGAACGTCTTCTCTGTGTTCAATCGGACACCTAATGCCTCGGAAATGATGATGATGATGATGATGATGAGATCCCTCTGATGCTGCAGAAGCTCCCTGCAGACCAAAGCTTTTGCTGTCAGACACAACTAGGAAAACGTTAAAGTGTAGTCTTAAAAGAACAGGTGAGCTTTAATTGAATTGAATTGAATGTGGTGCTTAATTCTAAACACAACCAGGTGCCCAGTTACCAAGCTTCCTCCCCTATAAAAGATTGTAATGTGTTTTTCAATTAAGTTGTACATAAAACAGGTAATTAAAAAGGTGGAAAACGTCTGAAATTATCTATTATTTTGGGTTGTTTTTTTTTACCAATAATAATCATCATCATCTTTACTATCATTTCATCATACATTTCAATGAAATGTCTTCTGCATTTAACTCCCTTAGGGAGCAAAGAGCTACCTCAGCACGGCGCCCGTGGAGCACCCTGGTGCTAAGGGTCTTGCTCAGGGACCCAGAGTGACAGCCTGTGGGAGTCAAACCAGGAACCTTGCAGCCTCTCCAGGATACAAGCGCCATGATCTCTAACCACTAGGCCACCAGTCGCCCCAAAGCAAAGAAGCCTGAGTCCCTTTCCATCTCCAGTGTATATTGTTAAAAGAAAAACACTGTCTAGCTTAATATATTTTGACGAATGATGGTAGTGCTGAATGTATATACTTAGTGTCAGTATACTTCATGTATGTTTGAAGACAAGTCCACTTAATAAACAATCCTATCATGGAAGAACCATTTACCATCTGGTAAATTTCTGGTGGGATATCATTAAAAAAATCCAAATAAATAAATAGATAATGCACATGGAAGCAGATCCCACTACGTGTTGCATATCACATTTTATTTGTGTTTCTCATTAACAAGCATGAAAGATAATGAATGCAAACATTTGCTGCAGGAGATAACAGTTTACTCGACCCTTACAGGCGTATTAAGTCACGCACGTTTACGCAGAGCCAGTGACTCGACGGCGGATCGGCTCCTTGAAGGAGTGTCGCGTTTCTCCGTGGAATATTTTAACTACTGCCTGAATAAAGTGTCAGTGAATGAGAGTAGGATTGTCCCTAGGCAATGAGGGTCAGCCCTAATCTGTTTTAGCTCCTTCCCCAGTGTGTAAAATACAGACAAGCACAAGGGGGCAGCAGTCATAAAAAGAGGCAATTGTTATTAGTTGACTAAGTTTTCTTTTCTTCAGTGTGCCAACCAGTCAGACTACGATTTATGGCAAACTTACAAACATATGTAACTGAGAATTACACCAAAATACAGATATAAACCCTGGAGACCTTTCTGCGGGTTTCCGTTTGATCATAAGGTTAATGTAAGACATAAAGTGAGCAAATGAACAGACAAAGAGAACAGAGCCTGGTATCAAAACGGAGCTCCACACAGCTATAGAACGTCTTGTTCATAACGTCTGTACGGCACAGAGAATTCGCAGGTAACAAGATCTTCCTGCTCCAAATATGCCCTTATGGGATGGCGTGCAGCAGAGAGAGTGTGTGATTGGGAGAGAGACGTGGTGAAAAGAGCCTTTTGTCCCTGAGAGGTGAGGCTTAAACAAGGACAGCGCTAGCCACAGGACTGAGACACATATACAAATACATGCTGACAGAGAGCGAGGACTCTACCCTGCTCCCGACCAACCGTGTGAAAACACCTGATATTGTGTTCTAATAAAGCAGAGAAGTGGGAGGATGCCAAATCAAAAGACCTGTTTTCCACTTAGTCCTTGGTAGTTATTGTTGTGAAGGTGATTTTCCGAACTTTGAAGTTATTTTTCGGTCATATTCTGCCAACTGAGACACTGTCCGGCTCCTATTGCACGTTAAAGACCTGAAACGTCACAGAACCGCAGCTCCTTTCCCACCTCTCGTCCCTGCTACTCGGTCCTTTCTCTTTTGTGAATCCTCGCTTTTGTGCCGTGGAAAGAAGGTGAAGCGGATTTATACACTAAGTTTCTTTGGTAGTGCAGCTTAAAGTACTTCTCCATTAAAAGTATTTTAATGTCACAACAGCCAACGTGGTACTTTGGTATATCCAACAAATTAAGATTGACTGGTATGGTTAAAACATTTTCCTCTTGACAACAATTGTTACATCAATGTTGTTGGCTACCAATGCCTCACATTCGGTACATTACATTTGTTCTTAAGCTGCTGTCACGCTGTTTGTCTTGCCATGTATGTTGGTGTGTATAAAAACTGGTGTTACGTGGGCCTAAAAGTGTCCTGCCACATCTATGAAGCATGTGTGTCTTTATTCACCCCCCTATTTTGTGCATTAAGCGCATATTGGGATGAAGGGTTTAAAATATATGTGTGTTACTGTGTCGGGACGGAGGAAGTTACTTTTTTTGTGGGACGTCACTGTGTTTTTTATTTATACAAGATAGCATTACTGTATTACTTGAAATTAAATCCAGTTTTTGAGGAAGGAACATGAAAGGTGGAATACATGAACTGGGAAGTAAGGGTGGACTTAAATTTGTCATAATAAATCAAAGTATTTACAAATCAAAAAAAATAACAATAGTTTTAAGGAGTTGGTTTTTAGATCAAAATATAAGACAAAAATCATGTTAATGTGAGTTTAGTGTTTTTGTTGCGTTTGAACGTGGGTGGAAAGATCCTGATAAAGTTGCTCTGAAGAGGGAGCGCATTGCTGTGGTACACCAGGAGGAGCCTTTGATCCACTCTGCAGCATCTTCAGCCTCCGTTTACAGGTTTACAGCGAAGCCGCAATCTGACATGCCTTCCACTTCCTGTCCGGCAGCCCTGTCCCACAGTGCAACGGGCTCCAGCGATAGCCATCAGCCACACAAAGCATCTTTAACCCCAACGCCGCTCCGGAAATACCTTCTCCGCGTCTGTCTTTCCCACCCAGCTTGTCCTTTCTGATGCCCTCTGCCATCTCTTCTTCCTTTCTCTTCAACTTTCTAGAACTCCCCTCGTGTCTGTCACAGTTCCTCCCACACAATTAGATCTCCATCCTGCGTCCGTCGAGTTATTTTTGAAAATCAGAGCGCTGCGAAAATATTCAAGGCAACGTCAGCCGCATTTCTCACCGACACGGCGGCTCGGTCAGCAGCACTTACGACATGTCCTCACCAACCGCAGCAATATTTATGTGAAACCAAAACAGAGAGATAAGACGAAATAAGGAGGAAACGGTGATGATTGAGTTATCGGAGCAGTTAATAGAAGCAAAATCAAGACCTAGGTCTGATAACCTAGGTGACTTTACAAAACTGTACTGTAATTGCAGCACAGTTACACCCTATTTCCCCCCTCCATGCTTCGCTGTTCAATCTTTGTTCCCCTTTTTTGCCCCATCCCTCGCTCATTTGCCTAGTTATCTCCATTTCGCCATCATTATCCTACTTTCCACAACATTCCTGACCTATTGCTTTCTACAATCCCCGAGCATTTAGTAAAAACAATGTGTTCTATCCCGTTTCTGGACATGCAAACCTTTTGGGGTGTTTTAAAAAGGATGGGTGAACATCAAGCAATAGAAACAAGAATAGGAGTCAGCCTGTGCCAAATCAAAGACTAAAATGAGAAGATGGAGGAAGAGTGAGTGGCGAGGGCTTTTCCCTTTTGTTTAATCCAGTGGAAATTATTTAAAAGCAGAGTAAACAGAGGCATGTCACTGTCAGAACAAACCAGACATAAAACACCACGCTAGAAGGATGTTTTTCAACCCTAAACTAAGACCACGTGGTACTTTGAATCTTGTGAGACAGTGCCAGAAGAAAAAGTAGTTGTCTGCTTAATAGATTTCCTCTGTTTCTCCTTCCTTAGTTACACTGAAATGTTTCAAATCATCAAATATAATTAAATTTTTCCCTTTTTAAAAAAAAAAGAAAGTCAGAATAATTACAAACGCAAAGCAGTTTTTTAAAAATCATGAGTCGTTTATCAAGGCAAAGCAGTGCCATCAATTAGTTGTGAAAACTAACTATTAGTCTTTTATGTCACAGCTTGCAAACTTTGGCCCACTTTTTTTTTTTTTTTTGCTTTAATTAAGTATTATTGGAGAGATTTTGAGCATGAACGTCCAGTCACACCACAGCGTCTCAAGCAAAGGAAGATCCATCCATCCATGTTCTAACACGTCTATACCTTGTGGGGTCATGAGGGGTGCTGGTGCCTATCTCCAGCTGTCAATGGGTGAGAGGCGGGGTACACCCTGGACAGGTCGCCAGTCTAACGCAGAGCAACACAGAGACAAAAAGGACAAACAACCATTTTCGCACACACACACACACCTAAGGAGAATTTAGAGAGGCCAATTAACCTAACAAGCAGAGGAAGATGCTGACTCCAAAACCTTCACCCACAGGGTTTTTAAAACCTTGCTGCCATCGAGGCGTCCAGCTTTTTGTTTGTCTACTATGTAGATTAGACATCCACTGATAATGTCATATTTGACCTTACTGTAGTTACAGCAGCAGCCAAACATTTACAAATGATCCAACTGATTTGTAAGAGAACCAACAGGGACACGTTTTTATTACAGAAATACCGATTTGTTGTTGCGCTCTGTCTCGACCTCTCACGAAGCTAACAGCATCCGTGAGTCATCGACTTTCTCTGCTCGGCTTCAAACAGTCGCCCGTTTGAGGCTGAGCAGCACAGCGGCAGACGCTTCCCTCCGCGTGGAAGTGAATGAAAAGCTGCCGAGTTCACATAGATTTACTCAGAAAGCTCGTAAGTCCCTTTCATAAACCGGCTCCTCCAGAGCTCCAGGAGGGGAAGTGCTGCCAGATGAATCGGTCGCAATTCAGGAACATGAAAATAGGGATAGGTCTTGACAGAGGAAGAAGATTTTTCATTTTATTGAAAATCCTGAACGGCGCTTTGGCGAGCAATCTGGAAGCAGCGCTGTGGATGTGAGCCAGAGTCACCTCTGATGTTGCCATGTGTAGGAAACGTCAATTTCACCAATGCAGAAGCTGCTGGACTTGGTGTAAAAAAGCAGACAGTTGGCATGCTTCCCTTTAAAAAGGCAAGAACGGGTCCAAGGTAACTGCAGAAGAGATTTTTTTTTAATGTTAGAATGACTAACAATGGAAATCAAAAAAAAAAAAAAAAAAATCAGAGCGATCAACATCTGTTATGGGCGGGTCAGTGACTAAGTAACTCTGGTTACCACAGAAACAGACGAATGGCACAAAAAGCATGAATGAGAAGGAGAATGGCAAAACAAGGACCCCTGTTGTTAGAATGCACACCCAAACAATATAACGCCGCGGCATCACGCTAGAGAGCCAGCGCAGCTGCATCACAAATCACCAAGGAACAACATGTGCCCCCGTTGTGCAGGTCCAATAACTGGCTCCGATGCACACAAAAGATACAGAACATGAAGGGAATCGGATAGCCGGGAGGAGTCTTTGGCAAGGATGTGGGTCATTAAATAATGCAGCAACAAAGTGCAACGAACCCGGTCAGAGGATTATCAAACCGAGTATGAATCAGCGTGGCTCTGAAAACAAGCGCTGATCACAGATGAGACAGTGACAGGTGGATTCATCCACACCGACAGGCTGGTTAGAGCAGCTGCTTTACAACGTCCAGAAACATGGAACATATAGACCCTAACAGGAAAACTACTCAATGCTGGCAAAATCAATCATGAAACAAAGATTTATGTATTACTAGTAACAAGTTAAAGAAGAAATCTGAGCCAGCAAGGAGAAAAGAATCCAATATGATTGCATCTTAATGAATGTAAAGACTTCAACACTGGTTTATTTGATTTAAGAGAAAAATGCTCTGTTGGCATGCTCCATCTCTCTGACTGGGAACGATGGACGCAATCTGCAGCACTTAAAAACAACAGGTTAGACTCTTCTTCGATCCACAGTGTTTTGATAGATGTCGACTGTCTTGTTTTGGGGTCTTTTGTCAGTTTTGCTTTATTTTGATGCTCAATAACACGAAGGAAACCCGAATGCACGGTTAGGTCTAGAGCAGGGGTTTTCAAATTCGTTGAAGGTGAGCCTCCCCTAGATAGGTAACCACGCCCCCCCCCCCCCCCCACACACACACACACACACACACACAAACCTACCCCACACAAGTCCCTGCAGTAAATGCAACTTTCTTTCGTGTTCCTGGAATGCTGTGTTTCAAAAACAACTGATAGCGCAACACATGTTTTTTTTATTGTATTTCTTTTAACAAAGTACATTAATAAAAAAGGCCTATTCATAAAATATCCATCCAAATATTTCCATTTTACATGCTACTTTAACTGAAACATCACGGACAGAGGGCTTAGTTTAAAAATTTAACTGTCATTAGAGCAAAGTCATAAACAATTGTTTTCAACAGCAGACAAACTGAACTAGACAGACAACAATGTCAAACTGAACTCACGTCAAAAGGAGACGTCAACTGAAATAATAATAAAAAAGATAACCTGAATTTAACAGACGTCAACATATTCCATATTCCAATTTACTTTTTAGGCTAATTATACACAATTTAGACCTAGTGCTATTTTAACAAACAAGCATTTTATTAGATGTTATCTCTTATCTGATGTATTTCTGATGTTTGGCGCTTTGTTTTACCTTTTGTTAAAGTGCTCTTTAAATAATGATGACATTGATTATGATTATGATCAGAATAAACTTTTGCATCACCTCCCAGAAGCTGGAAAGAAAAGAGACAAAAACATTTTTCACACCTCACTTAGTAACTAATATTTTAGTCTAAATATTTTAGCCTAAATATTTTAGGCTAAAATATGAAACTTTTTATTTGTTTTTCTTCAATCCCACGGTGATATTTAGTAATTTCTGCCAAAGGCTGCAGCATTTTGATTTAATCCATCTGAATGCAGTATTTGCAAGCCATACTCTAATTGGATGGGGAAAAAAAACCTGTCTGTGTTTGGCTGGTGGAATGGACAGTTTTTGAAGTCGCGAGCGCAGAAACAGCCGAGGGAGTGCACAGCTGGTGTTGAGCGTGGAAGGAACAGGTGCGCGCGAGCAGAGATGGAACTCACCACGAGGACAGTGGGTTGAGAAGAGTTTTTCAGAGTTGAGCGCGCGCCAGACCGGGTTTGAGCGTTGAGAGTTGTCTCACTGCGCGCTTGGATTGGTTCCTGCGCACTCAGACAGAAGGCACGAATATCGCTACATATGAGCGGCAGCGCTGTCTTCTTCTCTGTCTTCTCGCGCCTCCCCTGTGACTCTTTGGCGCCCCCCAGGGGAGGCGCGCCTCACCTATTGAAAACCCCTGGTCTAGAGCATTGGAAACCTTAAGATAAATGACAAAGATTGAACATTGATAGGGATTTATTTTATTTCTTCAAAGTTTTTTTACATATCCGTGCCGGCTGACCACTTACAATGACTTGGTAGGTATAGAAAGAACAGCCGCCAATAGATACCGTTGCTAAAGTGGTTTACTGAGCTTTGGCTCGTGCTTTAACTGTAGCAATTGCGTCACTTGCTAAACAAGCGCTTAGATTTTACATAAGCTTCTGGAAGAGTGTCAAACATCAGAGCTCATCGTCTATGTGAACAGAGGAGGAGGACCTTCCCAAATACCAACGCCCCGCCTTCATAAATGACTTTCCCAGTGGGACAAAACTAAAAAAGGGAAACATGTTCTTTATCTCAGCTACCAACACACACACACACACACACACACACACACACACACACACACCGGATACTCCCAGGAAAAAGGAGCCATTTATAACAGAGCATGAAGCAGCAGCATTCCAAACACAAACACAGGGAATACATCATAATCCACGGGGGGTGCTCTCAGTCACTGTAGCTGTACACATTAACTACCGCCTTGTTCAAATATTCACCAAATGTGTCACACTCCACCTCAACACACCGTGGGGTCCAGAGAAGAATGATTGCACATGACGTTGCATATTACGTTACAGTGATTTAGAAGAGCTCGTGCACACACCTTTTCGGCTGTGCCGACAAATTTTCTGTGGACTGAGATCAAGGCTTTGTGATGGCTGCTCCGAAACCTTCGCCTTGTTGGTCCTAATCCAAGTTGTAGCTAATTTGACGATACATACTTAGGGACATCGTCCATTTGAGGAGACCGACTGGTACCCAAGCTTTACCTTTCTGGTTCATGTCTTGAGATTTTGACTTAGTAGTTCCACACCATGTTTATTCATCATGATGCTATTTATTTTATCAAATGATCCAGTCAGGCAGCAAAACACCCCACAACATAACACTGCCACCCCGGTACTTCTCAGTTGGGATAGTAGTCTCACGTGAACGTTGTCCATCTCCAGCGGTCATTGGGCGAGAGGTAGGGTACACCCTGGGCAACATGAACACACACGCTCACACCTAGGGGGCAATTTAGAATAACCAATTAACCCAAAAATCATGCTTTTGAACTGCGGGAGGAAGCCAGAGTACCCGGAGAGAACCCACACATGCACAGGGAGAACATGGAAAGTCCTAGCAGAAAGACCTTGGGCCGGGATTTGAACCCAAGAACATCTTGCTACCAGTGGCACCGCCAGGGGGTGGCCAGGGGTGGCCATGCCCTCCGCCCATGCCATGTCCTGGCCACCCCACTAGCCAGTGTAAATAGTAGTAGCATCAGTTTAGCTTTTCATTCCATTATGCACAGTCAGCAAGGCAGCCGCTATTCTTGACCTTCCATGACGCTTTTATTTGTATCTGCCAGTATCTACTTTACCCTAGTTTTGTTAGCTAATTGTTTTGTTTTTCAATAAATGAATAAATGTACACCTAATTCCTAATATAATGACACAATAACAAGGAATTGTTGTTCAACTCAAAATGTTAACTGTACTGTTATTGGTCTATGCATTTTAGATCATTAGTAACATTAAAAATCAAACAATAAACCAAAAGAGTTTAGTAGGCATTTACCCAAGTCTTTAAAATACTTTTCTACTACAACAGCAGAATAAAATCCTGAAATTATGGCTTTCAGTTTCAGTGTGCCACCCCAAGCTTTTAAATGGCCCCATCTGGCCACCCCTATGAAAGGTTTCTGGAGGCGTCACTGCTTGCTACAAGTCATTTGTACCAGTGTGGAGCCCGACTTTTATCATGCAATGTGCCATTTTATTATTGCACCGGTGTGTAAGCTACTTATGTGTGGTTTTCTGTATTGTTTGTTGGGTACCATGTTTTTTTGGGTGTCATGGACTACAGATGGAAATCAGTTTTGGGAGCTGTAATCTGGTATGAGGATTTTTTTCAAGATTAATTTTCCCATACAAATTCTGTATTTAAAAAAACAAACAAAAATTCATGCATTTAGTAAGATAAAATAATTTTGGTAATGCTAACTGACCTGAAACATGATGATTGTGTCTTTTATATAGTGCACAAATATAAGACTATATTTATTTATCTATTATGTTTCTGTCCTCATTTGGGCAAATTGACTCTCATATATAATATGTCAGATTATGGTACCCAATGAAACACAACAGCTCTCAGTGAGCTTGATGGTGGTAAATCTAATTTATTGGACTCATTTAAGCACATTTCCTTTCAGTAAGCAATAAGAAGATCATAGAAAGTCACATTAAATCGTTGGTTGTCAAAGCGGGCATGAAACATCCCGCACAGCAGGCATTTCGGGTTCCAGTTATTTTCAGCTAAGAAGCAACGAAATTACCAAATTACAAAATGGTAAAAGGTTAAAATGACCAGCATTCATTCTCAAAACAAGGAATAAAATAGTGTTATGTGGTTCTTAAACAAAAGAATGGTGCATTTAATTATACATGTCAAGAGCTAAAAAAAAGTGATGTACAAATTTTAAGTCATGCCAAAACACTTGAAAGACGAAATGTCAAGTTCACATCAGGCGTCCTGCATAGCACAGTGTCATGCTGCCATGTCAATGCAAACCAAAACAGCATTTGAGGAATTTCTTTTTAGGCAAATCTCTTTGTTTGAGCTCAGCTGGTATCAATGAGGGACATTTAGTTAATGTGTAAAGTTGAGCAACGGCTGAGAAGGAAAGAAAACATTTCAATGGCAGTTAGAGCACTTTCCAAAGAAACTGGGTCTGCAGCCGGCGTCTGATAAGAGAAAGAGACAGACTGATTCAGACTGGAAAGTATGAGAATGAAAGAGAGCGGTATAGCAGAGAAACACAGGGGGATGAATGAGTGATAATGAAAGCTTGAATGTACAGAAGGAGAGCCAAAGTTAACTTCAGGACTGCATTAGAAAACATATGGGGGGTAGGGGCAAAGAAAAGAAGACCCCCTTTTCAACCTTGTCCCATTCCCTCTTGCTCTCTCCTTATATGGCAGTGCAAAGTGTGTGTGTGTGTGTGTGTGTGTGTCTCAGCATTAATGTGTGTGATATGGGCTCAGTCCCAGCGTTGCTCTCAAACCGAGCGATTAGATCAGCAAACACACGCTAACTAAATTCAAACCGAAGCTGCTCTCCTCATCACTGCTGCAGGCACGTCAGACAATTAAAAAAAAATAAAAATAAAAAAAAAACGTGAAAAATTCTACCTTTCTACACAACCCAACCTAATCTGGATTATATTTTAGTATCATCGTAACTAAATGAACCCGGACAAAGTTCAACAAAATACGCATATGGCCGCGGGCGCAGACTGGAAAGAGGGGGAAAAAAACGACAAAAAACTATGGGAAGTTGCATCACAGTCAGTCTGTTTAAGGGGCAGAAAGGTCCCTTTGGGATCTCTGCCTCAGAATGGAAGGAACTCAGCTCAAGACTCCTCTCCCTCCTTCTCCCCCCCCCCTTATATTTTCATTTCAACCCCTCCCTCCTCCATGCTTCCCAGAACGGTGTAGCCTGAGCCCAAATGCAGGACTGGAATGCAGGAATCCAGGTAGCATGTCTGCATTGGCAAACAATGCGTCCGTCCACACATATGGCAACAAAAAGGAACGCGTCGCATGCGTAGTCATAAAGCCCGAACTAACAAGATGATGGATGTTACTTTGGAGTCAAAGATTTCCATAAGTGGGAACACAAACAGGGAGACTCACAGCTGCAAATACACCGTATAACTTTTACGAAACCTGTGCTCTTATTTCTCTCTTCAGCAACTCTTACAAACCATTATTCCTTCACCTTCAATCAGAATAACTTTCTTCCACTCCAAGAGTTTCAGGAGGAGGCACCGAGGCACTTAATGTATCCTGCAGAGTTTTTCACACAGAAATCAGTGCAACGGCTGTTTTTGAAAACCAGGAGTTTGGCTATTTTCACACTCTTCACATTTGTGTAAATTGGGTCTAAAAACGCCACAAACAAAAAAGGAATCTTCTCCCTGTCAGTTTTTCTTTGAGACAGATAGGAAATCCAACCTGCTCACCTTTATCTCCTTCCGTCCATTCCTTCAAAGCACACAGCATCCATTTGAGCTTTAGCTTCTTTGCTTTCCGAACCGAAAATTGCAGAGAGCTGCAGCTCAGCTGGGAGAATCGGTGGAAAGGAACACGGTAAGTTGTCCACTCCCCAGACAGGCATTTACAGAAGAGTGGCAAGAAGAGAGCTGCTGTTGAAAGAAAGCCATAAGAAGTCTTGTTCGGGCTTTGCCACAAGACATGAGAACCGGCATGTGGAAGAAAGGCAGGAGAACTAAGCCTGCAGATCATTCTGAATGCATTAACCCCATGGTGAAACATGGCGGTGGCAGAGTTATGCTGTGTTGCGGCTTTTCTTCAACAGGGAAGTTGGTCAGAATTTATCGGAAAAATTAATTGAGCCAAAACGGAGCGATCAACACCTGTTTCATTCCAGCTGGATAGTGAGCCTAAACATACAGTTTGAGTTAAAATAGCAATGAATCACAATATTTTGTGTTGGAGCAGCTTCATTAAGGTTTTGCACTTGCCTTGTTAAGCCTGCTTGTGCTTCAGTACAAAATTCTAATAATTTAGAGTAGATTTCATTACTCCATGACAGCGGTTCCCAAACTTTTTTAGCCGCCCACCCCCTTCTGTGTCCCAACTGGGTAACTCTGATAACCTACCTGTGTGTGTTCTCTCTTTAATTATTTCATGTACCAGCTTCTAAATCTGAGTCCGACTCACAATTTACGCCGCAAAATAGAAACATGAACAAAAACACGCCCATTGCAATGCACCTCAGTTCCCCGCAGCCCCCACTGCCAGTTGCTGGTTTCCCTGTTCCTGTCTGAATATGCGCTAAAACTGCATCTTTAAAATTAACCGCACCTGTCTCAATCACAATGAAAAGTATTACAGCTCTGTGCGCGAGTATAGTATAGAGTATAGTCAGGAAATCGCGTCTTCCACCAATTTTCCCACCAGCAGCAGCGGTGGCAGCAGCAGTATGTTCATGACATGCGCATCAGTGTTTATAGCGGTTCAGAGTCACAGCACCAGCACTGTTTGTAGGTGCTGCGCGATCGATAGAGAGACCATGTCACTCAATTTAATCTTGTACATAAAACGTTCGGCCCGAATTTTCCCTCTACTGATGTAAAGGACGTGGTGTGAGAAGAGAGTTCACCCAATTCACCCAATTGGACAATGCATATATTTCATCTTAAAATGAAGCGTAGAAGAAGACTTCTTCTAAATAAATACATTTTCGTGTGGATGCTGTAACGTTCCGTTATGACACCCAAGCACCAGACCGATGTATTGCTGCTAACACTTTATTTTAGGACGAAAAGAACGGGACAGCTTTGACCCCGCCACTCCCCCGAACCTCCACTCCTCCCCCCGGTATAACCCCAAAACAACCTAACTTAAAGACACAGTAAGTGTGCGACAGCACTTAGTAATAAAGTGTAATACGGATCGTTACAATCCATTATTTATTGATTAAATGTACAGTTTTTGATTTTAATTTTTACAAAGGAAATGTTTATTTACGCGTCTTTATGGTGTTGGGGGTCGGGGTGGGGGTGGGACACTGTCAGACCACCATTACATTTTTCATCTTGCGCACCCACTTTAGGAATGCCTGCTTTATGATACAAACTTTCTGAACACTTAGAAACAAAAACATTTATGGAAGTATGGTCAGATTTAGACAGAGCGTTTGCATAAAAAATAAGACTTTGTCCTTTTTTTAAAGAAATTAATATAATGTTGTATCTGCTCTGATCCATTTTCATTCTGACATTTTGCATTCTGACATTCGGATACCCCAGGAGGAGCCTTACTTCGTCCAATTACCTGACTGGTAGCGGTATTTCAGACCCTTTTAAAACACATAAAACAACACTTGTAAAGTAAAATTAATACTCTTAAGCAATAACAAGGCTACCTATTATCAATGTTATTCTCATCCTCTCTCATGCGATCTTTCTCCATCTTGTCATCCTTTTTCCTCCCCATCCCACCATGTCATTCCCATCTCACATGGACAACAACAGACAGAAAGGGGGACAGAAAGGGAGGAAAGAGAGGTTTGTTTTTCCAGAGGGGACAACATTCCCAGGCCTGCACCATTCCTTTCTCTATTATTAGAGCGCATACACATATCCAACGCAAACAACAGCTCCTTGCTCAATCACTGGAATTACTACAGAATTGGAAAACCAAATCTCATATCGTTACCTTATACACAGCAGATGTACACAACTGGTTACATTTGCTTCATCAAAGACCAGATATAATGAGAGAAATCAGTGGATGATCCAGAATCAGACGTTTTTATGGTTGACCGGTTCTGATTGGTGATTGGCCAGTCAGAAACTAAGAAGTCCAGAGGATCCATTTTGATTGGAGATTTCATTCCATTGGTTGCCACATTCTGTCGGTACAAATTTGCTCTCCTAATACAGTTCAAACAAATGAATAACATATTCCCTCCATGCCTTTGGGGGCGCCCCCAAATACCAAGAATGGCATCTAGTTCTTTACACCCAGGAAACCGGATTTTTTTGCCTCGTGAGCTAATTATTCCATGTCACATGAAAAGTTAATTCTACATGTGAGTATTTACCATTTATTTTGATTTGATCTTATATATCTAGCTGCGCGATTACTTAATCCTTACTCCACGTCTCACTGTAAACCATTTCTTACCCCACAGTTGTTTGTTTTGGTTGTTTTACCCACAATGCTCTGTATCTCAGTTTCAATTACCATATTTTTCAGACTATAAGGCGTACTTAAAATCCTTTTCTCAAAAATGTGTAGTGCGCCTTATATATGATTACCATACTTGTACTTACTGACTGATTTTATGTGGTACAATGCGCTCAAAAATCTGTCAAAATGTGTAAGTACTTTGGTAAGCAGCAAAGACTGCTCAATGGATATTCGGAGAATTACGGTACACTGTGTCACTACCTGATCGGCCCCGTAACAGAACCCCTGAGCTGTCTACAAGACTGCCTGACTGTAATGTCTAAACTAGAAGTGCATTCATGTAAGGCAGTCCATGCCCAGAGTACACACTAGCAACAATAAGTCAATTCAATATAAAAGTGAAGTTTATTTTTGGCATTACGTTAGAAACAGGGCAGTGTAGTCCAGCTACTCTGTCCTCCCGACAGAGATGGATAGCTCTCCCTGTCAGGAGAGAGCTGTGTACGCGTAGGGGTGAAGTGATATTACACACTTGTGAAGAATATTTAATGAGCCTTATAATCTGGTGCGCCTTATGTGTGATCATAGACACAGACACGTTAATTCACTCAAAGATACAGTATGTATTGAGTTAACCTCAGCGGACCAGGGTCTTTGAAGATCATCAATTGCAGATTTCCACCTCCAGGAATGAACCCAACTTTCTGAGCAAACAAGCTGGAGTTATATTCAACACAACTGGTGTGAATACAGCCCAAAACTTTGATCTTTTTTTCCCCCAATCATCTAATGCACCACACAAACCGCTAGCATGTCAAGCTAACAAACAACACCCTTCAGTGCTGAAGCTGTTACTGTGGGATGAAGCCCCAGCTACTTTAAATATCAGTGAAGTTAAAAGTGAAGTCAGAGGAAGCACAGACACAAAATAATAATTTCTGATTAGATACAAAAACTGCAGCTGATAACTGGATCTTATTACAGCAAAGTTGTTCCATTTTATCCTTTTGTCCAATTCTATCTCTCATGGACAGAGGTGGATAAATCTGGCTTCAATAAATATAAACCCCGTCTGGTTTTCCTTCGTTCTGGTCCGTTAACCAGGTGAATTTAGTCCCTGTCTATGCCATAGATGCGTTTTAGCACGGCCAACATCTCTCACGGGCCCCCAGTGCATTTATTTGTTCTGAGGAAGCTGTTTGACCAACTAAAATAAACCATAACCCCCCTGATTTTCACATGATTTCACACAGCAGAGATGTGGTTATGATACAGGACGCTGTCACACATAAAAAAACATGCTAAAATATGTTGTTTTATGCTCTTACTAGACAGACATATGTCATGTTAATGTATAAATATGTGATTTCACACTTAAATACTTTGTTTCATGCTATTTAACAGACAGAAGGGCTTTATTGCTGAAATACTTTGTTCAAGCTCTTAAAGATGTATTACATATTGATAAATGTAAAACTCACTACATTTTAATAAAGAAACAAGTTTGATCATACATTTGGTTTTAATTTTGGGGCGCGATCGTGGCGTAGCGGGTAGCGCGACCCATGTTTGGAGGTTCGAATCCGACCCGCATGTCTCTCCCCTTCTTCCGCCCCTTTCTTGTCAGTCTACTGTCAATAAAAGCGAGCCACTAGAAGCCGCAAAAAAAAAAAGAATTTAGTTCTCCCTCTCTCACACTCGCACGTAAAATCTTGATCCTAAAATGATCAACACTACTTTTAAGTCATTATTTTTTTCATGATTGTAATCCACAAACAGATCCATAACGGGGGTAAAATATCATATAAATTCTTATATTGGCCAGTTTGTCCAAAAGTCAAAGAGAAGAAAAATAATACAGGTAATTAAGGATTGATTAATCACAATCAGCAGTTCGGATTTCAACTAGATTGATGCAAATCAGAATCTGACAAGATGAGCTGTGGGAAAGCAAAAGGATGCTGAAATCAGCTAAAATCTCAAACCTCCTATTGTTGTCACTGTTGAACATTCATATGATTTTTTTGATTATTTTTATTTCTGATACACGGACCACATCCACGCTGACAGCCTGTTCAAGTTGTTGATAAAGCAGAATGAATATGACTGTAGAAAAATCAGTCTGTTGGTCCGGGCATTTTCTAGTCCACCCCTGGAGGCATCAGACATATTTTTCTCTCAGCAGAAAGACAGCCAACCATTAGGAAGATTAGAGGTCATCATGTCAATGGTTCTTAAATCATAGTTTGGGTAACAACAGTACTTTGCTGCATCAGAGTTGAGGGGTTAAGAGATCTGATGGAGCCGACCACACTCTGATGCCAAGGAGGACTTTTTCTGAGCTCAGCACCTGAGGTGGATGGCAGATTGATGGTGTTCTGTGTACCACAGGCTCTATATTTCATAGGCCAACAAAAATGGTTTTAAAAGACAAAAGTATGATGATTAGCCTTGGAAATGAAATAGTGTCAAAGAGAACAATCTCACAAAAGCCACAAAAGAAAGTAAAATCTCTGTAATGTCGCAATCTTCTCTGAGCTGGAAGCCTTTCATAAATTGACCGTCCTTCTACTGCAAATGGGTCAATGACAGGTCCACAGTCTGATGTGGTCACACGGCAATTCAGAGTCCCAAGTGAACATATCATGTATGGTTTTTGAAATGTGTGACAGGAAACTGGAGTAAACAGGGAAATCTGCAAACTGCACAAAGACATCTCCCAGCCAGCATTCAAACTAGCAGTACTGAAGCTGTGAGAAAACAGCTCAGTTCTTTTGGTTTAGGGGTCAGAATTGGGACTTGAATTCATTCCCACTGCATCTATGAATTAAAGTGCAGGGAAAGCAAGAAAAACTGACTTTCTATCAGCACACAGCTCGCACTACGGTATGTAGGCTTACGTACGATAAGTTTATTTATAAAGCTCTACAAAGCACCAATTAAACACAGTATAAACCAAATAAAGATTCCTTGCACAAAAATCGTAATATAGAAGCCAAATAAATCAAAAGTGTTTTCAACTGATTTGGAAAAGCGTCTACAGATGCAGCAAATAAAGTTTGAGAGCAAAACTACTCTCCAACTTTGGATCCACAGACTGACGAGCGGTCTTTAGCCTTAAATGAGGGACAACCAACAGTTTCTGAGCCTGGGATCGAAGGCTGCAAGCGGCAGTATGTCTGGTCAAAAACTGATGTTGATATTCAAGATCCTGGTCAAGTACTTAACAACCTATTCCAGTTTCAAGATAATATAACTTATTATATGCAGCGCTCTGGCTGCTGCATTCAGAATCGGAGGCATGACATTAATCTTTTCTCCCTTAAAAGACAACTTCTACATGCTATACCCTGGCCTCAGTTGTTCAGCAAAATAAATAGCTGCCTTGTTGATGACGGAATCATTCAGCAGAAGCTTTGTCTTGTTGGTACGTGAAGCAAGAAAATAGCAGGAGATCCAGTCAAAAATCCAGATTAAAAAAATGGCTAAAAACATATTAAAAATCATAATTTGACCTCCTTTGGATTTAACAAAGCACCTAAATGTGCTAACATAAGTAATCCCAGACATTTTCTGCAGGTCATAATTCCAATGTTGTAGCAATTGTTCTTTTATGTCATTTTAAGCGTGAAGATTTTTATTCCTACATGCTTTAATTCATGTTTGCTCTATTAGAGACCATCTGTTCATATAAGCTGATAAATCTCAAACAACTCACGCGAAGTATCATGGGTTACGCGAATATGGCTGATAAAAACTGGATCTCATTCGTGAAGGTGTGTTAAGAAGTATTAGAGACCGTGTGCATGATGTCACTTAAAGGATGTAAAAAGAAAACGCCAATGAACCCAGAAGTGAACCTTGTGGACCCCACAGATTAGAGAAGTAGAGTGCAAGAGGAACCTCTCTGTCCTGACCCACATGATTAAAATGGCACAAACTGTAATTTATTTATTGGAAAAAACATCTCAATACCACATGGATAAAGGTTTAGCAGTAACCTAAAAAAGGTGGTTTTCATTTTCCTTGATGTGCAAAACAACTTCAAAACGTCTGCTTAAATATGGCTGTCCATGTTGTGGTGCATAACTCATATTAGGAGCACTACAGGCTTTGTAAGGCACTCACCAGCACATGCACAAACAGTCTTTTATGGCTGAAAGCCTGTTCCCTCTGTATATAAGATCCAGATGTGGACTTGCTGGGAGAGGAGTTAAAAATAGAGGAAGAGAGGTGAAAGGGAGGGGAAGAGAGAAAGACCAAAACAAGGTATAAAGGAAGCAAGTTGAGCAAACAGAAACAATGATATTAGAGGGTAAATGTGGGGGTAAAGTACAGGTTAATAGCAAAGGGTTAAATTCAGACACTAAATGTCTTTCTTATCCCTTAAACTTCTTTCAGTTAAGGTGAAACTTTAGCCTCGCTGATGTCACCACATTCCTAAGGAAACATACACAGAGATGCCACGGATGATAAAAAATACACAAAAGGGTGACCATCAACTTTCACAAGCCAAAAAAAGCCCACAGCTCTCCTAGAGAGCTTTTCCTAAAGCGACTAGTGTTCGCCTGAAAAAGCTCCTCCAAATCTTCTTCCTCCCTTTTTCCCTCTCACACACACACACACACACACACACACACACACACACACACACACACAAATGTACACTTAAACGGTTCGTGTATCTGGTGTGTGTGTGTGTCTGTGCATGAGTGTGTCCACGATGCTCTGAAAATGCCTCCCCCAAACCCACTTCCTGCCCTGCCCTCTCAATGAAGACAATTATGGTTTTTGCAAGAAGGATAACGCAGAAGAAATAGCTCCTTAAAAGGCAGGATTTGTGTTGTTTTTCACCACCGCACACATTTTTCTAATTAAAAGCCAATACGGCAGGTCTTCAGATCTAGAATTCGTTGTTTTGGCAGATGCTGGAGAAGAGGGCAAAGCTCCATTTAAAGCGTGACGGTAACACGGATCCTATGTAGATCTGTACATGTAGATCTTAGACTGGATTTAAGAAGACTAAAGCACAGACTCCGGTTTGGGCAGATATATGTGTTTTTACTACAATAAATCTAAATGCAACTTCACTGGAAAGGGAAATAAACCACTGCATTTTCAACTACAGTTTATACTAATCAAAATGTGCTAACAGACCAGAGAGGATAAACAAAGCTTGATTTATAGCTGCTGATTTAAGCAGTTTGTGACAAGCTGCCAGCTGAAAAACCCGCAAACCAACAGAAACCCTGCTTACATGAAATTGCATATTATTAACAAGCCGGGTCCTGTTTTACATTTGCTATTCTGCTGTCTTTTAATGTCATGCATGTCTCCATTATCAACAGTTTGGCATAAAAATGGTTGTCAGAGAATGCACTTACAGTCCTGTAAAAATATTAGAATATCCCACAACAGCCTGTTTGTTTTCCGACATATTTAAAGGCAATTTTAATAGCCAATTCAAGTAATATAAATAATCAATAAAAAGTGAAAAAATATGTATGTTTTAAGTTTCAATGAAATGCTTTTAAAAAAATGGAGCTTAAAATTGGTTTTCTGATGCCTTCAGAAAGAAAACTGGAACAGCTCATTAGTCCGGTAAGGTATTTAAAAAAAGTCTAAAAAAAAATGGAGTTAACCATTCTCACTGTATGCAAACATGTCTACATATACAGGATATTCAAAACGACGACCAACATTCCCCAGAGTTGGCCATCCAAGAGAGTTTACCCTGAAGATAGATCGCAAGATGCTAAATGAAGTTTTCAAAACCAGTAGATTGTTGCTACTGCTGACATGAAAGTGTGTGTCCGCACTATCAGAAACAGACTGCATAAGCTTAACTCTTGTGGGAGATGTGTTCAAGGAGGAAACTTTGCACATGAAGGAACATGGGGGCTAGATAAAACTTTGCTTAAGACTACATAGACAAAGATCGGGACTTTTGAAATAATGTTCTTTGGAAAGATAAGTCTAAAACTGAAACATTTGGACACCGGAAAAGGAGACATGTTTGACATAAACCAAATACAACAATCCAGGAAAAGAACCTCAGGGTTTGGAGATCCTCTGCTGCAGGAGGACCTTACCAGCTCTCCATCATACATTTCATCATGAATTTTAAAAATATGATCCCATTTAAAAAAAGAAAAAGCTGAAGAAAAACTGGATCCTGCAACACAACAATAACCCAAAAATATACCAGTAAATCCACAAGAGACTGGCTGAGAACTAACGTAACGCCACCTGTTGATCAATACCGGAGGCTCGTCAGTAACTGACCAATCAGCAGTCGAGATTTGTCCCAAAGTATAACACCTCTTACCAGCGGGAGCTGCAGGCTCTTTACCTCTGACAAAATTGCCAGGATTTTACATTATGAACGCATTGCGGTCAGAGGGATTTCGTTAAAAAACATCAAGTACAAATCAGACACGCGTCATCCCGAACGTTTAGAGGGTGGATTACAGTTTATTCCTTTCCCCAAACCTAAAAGGAGTCTGAAAAACGGAAAAAGATGGATAAAGACATGCAGCCGAGTTCACGAGTAGCTGAACACGACTAACCTGACAAGCCAGATTGGTAAAGTGTAGCACTCTACGTTCTGCACATTACCAATCTGGGACTGCTCCCATCGAATCCATTCTGGGAAAGGAAGGACATGCAGCTGAACTCTCCGAGTTGATTGGGCAAAGCGACACCTTAAACGATAATACTGCAACGTGATTGGCCCAAACCGTTGTTGTTTTTTTGTTCGATCCCAAACAATTGAGGCGGGAGCGGGACAAAATGGATTCTCGTGTGTTTGTGTATGCACAAATACGCGAGATTTCAGCTAACGTATGTTCATCTGTATGACGTTAACTCGATTTTTGTTCGGAATTACTTTGTATGCTTAATGGTTAAATTAAAGGGTAATGCTTGCCGCTAGTTCTGCTTTGTTTTATGTGTTTTGGACATTTGTATGTTGCAACTTCTGGATACATAAGTTGAGTCTTTGTTAGCTATGATCAATTAGCAGGATTACGATTTTCCACAAAGTGTTGAATAGGTTGTGTAGGCTAATGAGAACTTTGCATTCCTAACACAGAATTTCACTGTACATTCTTGCCATAGATAGCTCGATGGTAGCATAAAAACATTTACTGCAGTAATAATTTTAAGTTATCAATATATATTTTATGTTGGGTAGAAGTTGGGTATTTAAACTTGGGTTTTAATGTCAATTTGTCTGTGGTTACCTTGAACCACAATGTTTGGTTTATACTGGTAAATAGAGCATTTACTTTTAATACATTAATAAAAGCAGTGGCGTTGGTCAGAGAGCCTGGTGGTGCCGTTGCATGGCAGCCTCGCCTCTGTCAGTCTGCCCCAGGGCAGCTGTGGCTACTAACATAGCTCACCACCGTCAGGGTGTGAATGTGTGAATGACTGACTGTAGTGTGAAGCGCTTTGGAGGTCATCAAGACTAGTTAAAGCGCTATACAAGTACAAGCCATTTACCATTTAAAAGAGATTACAGACCAATGTGTGAAGATTTCTTCTAGAAGAACTGAATAATTCATGGGATCTCATAATGTTTTCTCGTGACTGCCTTCCCACTGTTTTACACTTCCATGAAAATGCAGCTTCTTTTTGATTTGATGCTAAGCAGCTATTTGCAAAGGACAGAAAATAATAATTCCTATCAACTGAGTTTAAGTTGTAAGTTAATAAGTGAGTTTTAGCTATACTACACTTGATAACAAAGTGGTCTTATAACCAGTTGTCATAAGATGGATTTCTTTGTATCAAGGTATGCCAAACTAAAGGTTTTAATGGGTTAAAACACTAGAATCATGCATCATACAGATAATTCACTTTAATGACCTTTTAGTAAGATGCCAGAGATAGATAGAACAGTTTTCTGGCTGAATGGAGCTTGTAGCACTGCAGCACTTGCTGCCATCATGGTATATCACCTAATGGAGATGGCTCCTCTTGCTCTTTCTAAGCTATTTCTAACTATTTTTTTTTTAAATGGTTAAGAGCATTGAGCTGCGTGTCTGTTAAGCAGCAGATTGCAGGCTAGTCAGTGGAGCAGACAGCCAGTCTAATCAAAAAGATGGAATAGACCTAATAGATCCCCAGCATTACTCTATAAAGAGCAGTGGCAGAAAGTCAAAATATTCTGCACAATACTCATTTTTGCAGGTACTTAAATCTATGCATGAAAATTAAAATACTAACAAATACATGTCATATGTTTAGGTTTTTTTTTCTTCCCAAATGCATAGCTACAGCTAGAAATGTGAATTGCATTAGAAGACACTTCACAATTAAAGATATATACTTTAAAACAGTTTATAACTTTCACATGTTCTGTATGATGGTGAACCATAAGTAAATTAATTCAGAAAGCCAATACGCACTGGAGTTGCTGTCAAGCAAACATTTGTGAAATTAAATAATCTGATCGTGCTTAACTGATAGAGGAGGTAGACACAATAAAGCCAAAAAGAATAAATCCACAGTTACAGAGGGAGAAAAAAATGTTGGTTATTATGAAATAGAAGTGCGGTTATAATGAACACATCATTAGAAAGAGCAGGAAAAAAAGTCCTTGGTGGATATAGGAGCACACAGCTTCTTTTTGTCCCTTCAGGAAGAAATATATTTTAGTTCAAATTCTGCACTATTTCAGAAGTTTGGCCTCTTTTTATCGGGAACCTTTAGCCTATTCAGCTTTTATCAAGAGCCTTGTAACATTTCAAGTGAAGATGTAGCTGCAAGTATTATGAATGAGACAAGAGTGATACAACAAACAGAAAACAAAGCATCACAGCAAAATTAGTCATAAAACGAAAATGAGAAAAGCCTGAACAGAGAAACTCTTTTTTGTTTCAGGTGTGTTCTCTGAACTGTCATCTGAACAACTGATTCTGGTCCAGAAATCGCTTTCTGCATCCCTGCGTGATAAAACTCGGCAGTTTGCGTTAAGCTGGAGATTGTGTACCATTAACTTAAAAACTTTGGTTTCCGGTAAAGTCCAATTGTGATTGGCATACACCATGCAACCCCTAGATCATTCCTCTCCATCCTTAACAATTACAAAACTGCAAAGCTATTATGCCATGTAGAATAATTGAAGAGGGAAAATGCTGGGGCCTTCTTGAAAATAAGAAGCCCATTGAGCGGCGAAGAAGGACCACATTGTTTCAGGAAAAACGGAGCCGATTAGCGACAACCCCCTGACTGCTGTCACCGGGTGATGGGAGCCTCGTGTGAACCTTTCCAACATATCTTAGAGGGCGCATGCAAACACAGGCACATTCCTCTGGTGAGATAAATGGCAGTCATCATCATTAACAATCATCATTGCCGTGGCAATTACTGCTGTTATTTTTGGCCAAATATCCACTTCGCTGGATGGGTGTGAGAGACAAGGGACGGAGGAACAACACAGATACACTGGACTCAGAAAAGAAGAAAGAAAATCTCTGTAGGATGTGTCACATACTGTGCCATTAAAAATATCAATATTTGCCCACTTAAAATTCCAGCGTTTTTGATTTTCTGCCAACTTTTTTGCAGATAAACTGTGTGAATTGGGCCTTGAGGTTGCCATCTTCATGTTACTTCTTCCCCTTGGCAATATCTTCTGGAAATCTAACATCCATTTTCACTGCTACGCAGATGACACCCTGCTCTACTTATCTAGTAAGCCTATTTCTATACTCCTACTCTCCTCTTGCCTATCCGAAATAAAACCTTGGTTCAGCGCCAACTTGTTAAAACTAAACAGTGACAGAACTGACATCCTCCTTGTAGGAACCAAATCTGTAATATCCAAAGTTGACAGTTTCTCTTTCTCAGCTGACAGCTCTGCAGTCTCCCCTTCACCTCAGGTCATGAGCCTGGGTGTCATCCTTGATAGGACTCTATCATTCACTTCTCACATTAATAACATCACCCGGTCTGCTAATTTTGATTTACGGAGTATTAATCGTCTTCATCCCTCCTTTTCCCTGCACTCTGCATCAGCTCTTATCCTTAGCCTTGTCACCTCACGTCGACTACTGTAACTTGCTTCTCTTTTGCCTTCCTCAAAAATCCCTCCATTAGCTTCCAGTGATTCAGAATACAGCTGCTCACATTATTACCAAAACTCCCTCATTTCACCGCATCACCCCAGTCCTACAGCAGCTTCACTGGCTCCCATTTAGATTCAGGACACATTTAAAATTTCTTCTGTACACATTTAAGGCCGTCCACAACCTTGCTCCCCCTACCTTTCTGACCTCCTTCACATCGCCGCACCCTTAGATCCTCCTTATCCATTTTCTGGACATCCGCAATACTGAGACATTTTCTAACTTCAAGTTGAAACTCAAACACCCCTGTTTAAGAATCCCTTAAGAATCCCTTCTCACTGCAATTGCCGGTACATTGAAACTTTTTAATGTGTTGTTTTCATCGTAATTAGTTGTTATTGTTGAATTTGTAGTGTCCTTGGGGGCTCTAAAAGGCGATGTCAAATAAAATGTATTATTATTATTATTATTATTATTATTATTATTTTGCAAATTTGACAATTCTACAATATTTGGCCTAAAACGTCTCAGTGCTGACATCTATGGGTTGGAGGGTAGCTACTGCAGTTGATTTTTCCTATTGTTATAAACTGCTCTAACCTGACAACAGCCAGATGCATGTCGCTCCGCCTAGCTTCACTCACATACATCTGGGACACCTCCATAGGAATCGCCTTTACTGAAGGCTGGGCCTTATCAAAACTTCTTGCATATGATTGGATAAGCCACTTGTCTGTCATCTTTATCGACGTGTTATTTCAACCACTCACACCGAAGCTAACCCGTGACGCTGATGAGGGCGACACAGGAAAAAAAAACTTTTTTTTTTTTATGTGTTTGCGGCTCTAGTGGCACGCATTTTATTGACAGTGAGCTGACAGGAAGAGGGGGGAAGACAGGCGGCAAAGCGCCGCGGGTCGGAGTCGATCCCGGGCCGACCGCGTTGAGGACTAAAGGCCTCCTAACATGGTTTGTGCTAACCGCTAACCGCGGTTAGCACAAACAAAATTTGCCAAATCCGGTCGGGAGAAGGGCGAAAACATGGTTTCCACCAACAAAAGCCTTCAGAGCCGTTCTCTGATGTTCTTTTAATGAAACAATATTAGGTAGATTGGACAACATGGAAGAAATAGCAGCATCAATGTTAACGCTTGCTTCCTCGACGAGCCGCCATTGCTATCAAAACAGTCTCACGTCATGGTCGCGTCTCCACTACGTCACATCTATTAAACTCCAGCCCTGCGTCCTTATTGGCCAGACCATAAAATTGGTTGGAGAAATAACTCTCTATCGGCGGTGTCCCAGATGTATGTGAGTGGAGCAAGGCGGAGCGATATGCATCTGGCTATTGTCAGGTTAAAACTGCTCAGCTTGGTCAATGTATCTGTATTCACTCAGATATACAACCCCGTGGCAAGTCAGGAGTTGGAATAGCGAGCGTTGCGAGCAGTGTTCAATATCATTTTTCAGGTTATCTTTACTTGCGATTATTTAAATCTACATATAAATGTAAAGTTTCTGAAAGTTTGTTACTGCTTTGAACATTAGCCCTTGTTAGCAATGATGCTGCTCACCACTTGGAAACTGCACCTATTCTGTCCTTCGCTGCTTCGGCAGCACCACCTTCAAGCATTGCTGAGTCAACAGCTCGAACTGATAAGGCTCAGGCCAACTGGGCTACACAAAGCCTCCCTCAGCCTCTGGTGATGAAGGGAGTGAAAAATCCTCCACCTCAAAAGACCAACCCACGGTGTAACTACCACCGTTCCCTTGTCACCCTCCAGGTTTTAATATGTCAAATTAAGCTGGCTGTCACTTTCGCTTGTTTTGACCACAGCCGTGCTTAACCCCCTCCGCTCATCCCCACTCTTCGCTTTGCCCTTCAAAGTGGCCGGTGTCTCTTGTCTTTGAATTTTTTTCAAAATGTATTTATGGGGAGGGGTTATGCAGGTTAAAAGGACATAGAGGCCCATCTCACATTTCTCAAAAATCATCTTGATGACCCCCAAAGACTTTGGAAAAAACATTCTTTGGACTGAAAAAATATTCTGTGAAAGTGACAAAAGTGGAAAATTCTGGAAAGCATGCGTTCTCTTCGCCTTGTGTAAAACTAACAGTTGTAGTGGCTCCTCTTATGCTTACACAGTAGCTATGTTTACATGCAACAAAATTTCACAATAAGATTGATATGTATTCGGATTAAAAAAAAACAAAAAATAATTGGATTGTACCCTTTATATGGGGACACAAGCATTTAATCCAGTCATAATGTGCATTTATATGCACCTGGCTTTAATCAAAATAGAACCAGTCTGACATGCGCAGTTATCAATTATCCCTAAAAGAAACTAAAAAAAATTAAATAAAAAACTTCCATCTTTGCTGAACAACAAAAATGGTAAACAAAGCAGTATTATACGAGCATTTGTCTACCGAGCACCCAGGCTGGACTTGCACCAGGTTCTAATTACGGATGAAACTTGAAGTTTAACATACTAAGAAAGTGAATGACATATTTATAGCCAATAAGCTCGTAGCAAGTGTAAACTGGCTGGTAGAAGCCAATGGTGAGTGACTGCTAAAAGCAATATCATTAATGCCAAGCTTAATGTCATTGGTTTACTTGACTTTGATCACAAAGTGATCAAAAGAAACACACACAAACAACATGAACAAGACTAAAATAATGTAAGCCACATGATATGAATGATGTTATGACAGCACAGATGTGCAGTGTTCAGTAATATGATGACAGCAGCATGAAGCTAAATATTACAAGATATTTTTCAAATAAAATGTTCAAGTCCACTTTTTAGGATTCCTCCAAAACATTTATACAAAACCACACAGCTTTTGATTAAGGTATTAGCAACCAAGTCGCACCAGTAAAAAATATCAAGAAAACAAAAAGTGAGACTAAAGCTGGTGAGCATGTTTTAAACTGAATCTATTCTGCACACATTAAGAACTAACACCACCTGCCTGTGCGGTATCTTTGGTCATAGGTGTTCCCATCTTTCCTCTGCAGTGATCTTCATCCTCCTCTCCCTGAGCTTTGATCCGCGAGCCCAGCAGCCATTCGGGAACAGCACTACGACACTTCCGACGTCTCTCATTCCCATTTTCGTGCACATTTCTTAACTTGCAGCTAGAGCATGAGCCAAACTGCCGTATAGAGGCCATAAGACAGATGAAGGACGAGGTGAGTGAAAGATAAAGAGACAAAGAACAGAGGAGGAGCGCCGCATCTTTCATGTTTCGCTGGGTGACAAAGCTATGGGGGATTGCTCAATGGCCAAATCATCCCACAGTTAGCCTCAAGTCTATGTATGAGTGTTTTTGTGCTGTGCCTGGGTCCAACCACGCTCTGAAACACGCTGTGTAATATGCAGCATAATGCAAGGAGGGCACAGTTGCAGCACTGTGTGAGCACCACTAGCAGAAAGTGTTTAACAATGAGTTCCTGTAGAAATAAGATAGATGCATGTTGATGTAACTGCAGCTACGCACGTTCTGAATGCTTATGTCACTATACCATTTGGTTAGTGTCGTTTGTTTTATAAACCAAGATAATTACACATCAAACTTTCCCCATGATTAAAATTGGTTACTGGGTTTTTGATTTTTGTAGATGCCTAAGAAAGGGCTGGTGTAGCTTTATAGAACATTAAATAAAGTAGAGCTGCCCCTCCACAACCTTTTTCTGCACACTATAGGAAGGCTCCTTCCCTTTCCCCTTACTTACAGAAAAGAAAATTTTGGGTGTTCTGATAACCAACTGACTGCACGCTAGCTTCCTGAGCAGATGGCCCAACCAATTTATCGGTTTAAATCTGTTTTATGTCGGGCTTAGAGTGGCAAATAGGATTAATCCTGCACAAAATTTTCTTAACACAATAGTTTGAAATCTAAATAAATATCGATTTCCCATATTCTTAATCTTTGAATTCCACATAATGTTTTTTTACTAATATCAGGAAGCTGCTTTTGTTTTCCTGCTGTTAAAAAGTGGTGACCCTTAACTTCTGAATAACTAAAGCCCAATCCCAAAACTTTCAATTTTAGCCAGAGTTTAAGAAAAAAAACAACGGTAAATAACCAACTGAAGGATTACTTGATTTCAAATATTATACTTCAAATTTTCAGTCTGGTTTTAGAAAGAAGCATAATACATTCAGCGCTACCACTAAGTTCCCTAAAGACATTATAGAGGTGCCAAAAACTATTTTACTGTCCTTTTCATTGACCTTTCTAAGGCTTTTGACACGGTTGATCATGGCATTTTTTTTGATAGAAACTATCTGACATAGACTTGACAGACAATGTTCTGGGTTGGTTAAATAATTTTCTGCCAAACCGAACACAATGTGGTCATGTCAATGGCTCCTCTTCAAGCCTTTTAAATACTATCCATGGTGTACCTCAAGGGTCAGTGTTGGACCCTATACTGTTTACTATTTATATAAATGATGTATCAACACACGCAGACTTCTGTTCATCGGTATGCTGATGACACCATTGTTTACTGTTGCTCTTGCGTTTGAGCAGAAGCAAACAACATCACCAACTTTTTGCCTTTTTTGAACATTGTTGACATTTTATAGTATATAAATTCCTCAGAACAATTCTCCTCATTTATTATATTCCGCTTATCATGGAGCTCTAAGATTCTTAACTAGAAGCAGCTCCCTTACCCATAATGCACTTTGAAATCTTTAGTTGGTCATCCCAGTCTCTGTGCAGAGCTTTTCATTGGTACATTTTTATCCATAAATCCATTCTTGGTTTAATTCCTCTGTATTTGTCCTTTTACATTAACTTTTTAGCTCTGGTCAGTCTGGTCTAAATTCCTTTATCGTCTTTTATTCTTCCAGTGAAACCAATGTGAAATGATTATTTACCACGCACAAGTGGACTCTATTTAACAAATGGTAGAACAAGATTTTATTTAGCGGTATCAGAGCAAAGTGTCATGAATACAAATGCATGCCACACCTGCCCACGATGATGAGTGCAACTCCACTTTTTAACTCATTAATTAAAACTTGGACCTTGATTAGAATGGCTCTAACACTGTAACAGTAAAGAAATGACTAACCAGGTGTAGCTTTCTAGTGCAGCTTTGTAGTACACAAAGCTATGTTAACCTTATGATTCTCAGCTGCATCCATGGTTTTGTTACAGTAAAGAACGATTAACGAAGGGGGTAAAAAATAGAGACAAACTTTTTTTTCTGCAAATGCTTAACTCAGTTAATTTTCAATCTCTGAACTATCTGCTATAATCTATAGAACATTTGTTGTATGAGAAAAAAAAACTATACATTTTGCATGTTTTTTATGAATATGTTAGAAAAATTAATTCACACCAGCTGGTATGAGTTAGTCAGCATTACGTCAGTCATTCAGCAACTAAATACTATGTTTCTCATGTTAACATATTTGCAGCCACACGAGCAGCATGTCTGACTCAGAGAGAAACCAGAAAGGAAAGGCTAAAGATTTCCCTGGACATAACACAGATATCCCATAATGTCCTGTTTACTTGGACCAAACAAGAAACAGTCTTCGAAAGGTTAACCTTTTCTATCAGAATCAGGTGAAAGTGCCTAATTTTTTTCTCTCTCTCTTGGCGTTGCATATACAAACTGTGCCAAAATCTTTCTGTGCACACAAAACAGCTGAAATGGCAAGTCTGTTAGAAAGTGCTGCTTCAGGAGAGGCTTTCCTTACACAAGCAAACTGCTCTGTAATTACACTGGGTGGATCCCCATCAACCAAGACACGAGAGCTAGAAAGGGATAGGGGTCAGGAACACGGAAGAAAAGGAAGACAGAAACCAGCAACCACCCTGAAACGCATTAATATCTCACATGGGCAACAGTAAGCTTAAAAAAAATCTGAAATACAGGAAAAAACAAAAACCAAGGGAGGCTTTCCTTAAAAGGACATGCTAAAGATTTTCAAAGCGTAGTGCGACTGTCACAAACCCAGCAAGGACATTCAGCACCATTTTCCCACAGATGTTTTTTTTTTTATATTTATACACATGTTAGTTGTGAGAAACCAGATGGAGCCTCACTACAGATCGAGAGACACTACACGTCCGTTTTTATGGCTTCTACAGACAATCTTTGACCAGCCACTTTTGAATGTTGGAACTGGGATGTATTTCTCTAAAAATAAGCTGAACATGGCTGAAAAAACAAAAAACAAAATTACCACCAGGAATTAGAAAGAACTTAAAAAGAATAGCTAAACAACAACAACTTTAGCTGAAAGCTACTAAAATAGCCAATAGCTGATATGCAAGATGCCAACGTTGGTGAGCGTTGCCAAGACCTACATTACTGCAATGCTGGAAGGCAAAAGATCAGTCCAACCTAAAGTCCTTAGAATTACTACATACTTCTGGTCGATTATCTGCAAGAACTCCTGACTTTCATTAGGAAATATTAGGCCTTGATGCATAAAAAAAAAAAACAATATGAATCTCTCTCACAGGTGCCATGAGTACTGTTGCAAACCTGTTTGGCATGAAGAAAACTGAGCCAGACTAACGCCGGGCTCACACTGAATACGGTGCGGGCGAACCCACATCATTAAGATCATCCATGGTGCAGTGCAGGTCTGGTTTCCGAGGCCGTGCGGTGCAGGAGAAAATTCTGAAAAATTTAGATTTTTGCCGGAGGCTGCAGCGGTCCCGTGTCAAGTGGCAGGGAATTACATGAGCCAAACAGGAAGTCAGATACCGCATTGTAATAACTTCCTGAGTATTTAATAATAAAATTACTCTGCAGTCTATGTATTTTTAGGTTTAAAATGTGAACATTATGTTGTAACAGGCCCTGTGACAGACTGGTGATAGGCACCAGCACCCCTCATGACCCCAATAGGGATAAGCATGTAGGAAAATGGATGGATGGATGTTGTAACAGGTGACACAGGGTCAAACGTGTAGGGTAGAGCATCATAGCATCAGTAGTGAGGGAAAACAATTAGGTGGTGCTTGTACAGGGGAACAGGGCTATTTTTTACGAGGCACTTCCTAAATATTGTTGTAGTTGTCGCGTGAACTCCCGGCAAGAGCGGGAACCCGCGTGAACTTCGGTCCTCGCGACCGCCGTTTCTGTATCCTGCGCCACACCTGGCCGCTGTTTCCCTAGGAGCAGTGTGGATGGGGGGTTTGGCTGCATCAAGACTGTAACTCGCGCTGTACTCAGTGTGAGCCCGGCGTAAAGAACACCGCAAAATCACAGAGCCAAGAGGAAGCGGTGCAGGAGACAGGTCACCAGACAGGAGCAGAGTCAAGGATAAAGAACCCTTTAAATCAAGCTGGAAAACTGGCAGGTCAAAATGTTTCACTTTGCTGAACAAGAAGCTCAATCCCAAGTAAAGCTGTGTGTAAAAAATCTCAACAATGTGAAGCAATTTTGGACCAAAACAGACAACTTATCTGGACAGAGGGAGGAAGCTGGAGCACTCCTGCAGAAAGACCCCATGCTGGGATTCGAACCCAGAACCTTAATTATGTGTTGTCAAAACGTCTCGGGTACTTGCACATACCAGCCAAAAGCCAGTCCAGTGGATTCATTCTGGCAAGTTAGAACCTTCTGGACCAGTTTTCAAAGTAAATCGTTCCCCAGCAGAGGCCATATGTGTGTCACAGATGTCCACAGTATCATCTTTGATCTTATGATTCATCCCACCTCCTCCCACTCATCTGCAGGGCCAGAACAAACCATATCCTGAACCTTTCATCTCTCCAACGCATTTTAACCTCTCAGCTGCATAACTCAGACCACAGCAAACCTCGGCTGACCTTTGCAGGTAAAGAAAGAGCTCCCGCACCAGCTCGATATCCACTTTGTGATGTGGCCTTTCATTCAACTTTCAAGTTGGCCTTTAATAAAAAGTTCATTAATGGATTAGTTTTGTTGCTGTTGTTTTCACTGATTTTTGTGGGAGTTATATATATATATATATATATATATATATATATATATATATATATATATATAAAAAATTGGAGTTTTTTTAAAATACATAAAAATAATCTGTTTTATATCAATTAAATCAAAATGATAGCCTGATTCACTAAATCTCACACTCAGTATCTCACAGCAGCTACCATCATTAAACCTCTCCTGCAGAGATTGTATCTGTACATCAAGACGTTGTGAATAGGAACAAAGAAGGTGAAACTGTGTAGCAACAATCGTGCATGAAGAGCTACAATTCTGCTAAACGTATCAACCAACGTGAGCTTCATAAACAGCAACAGTGTAGAGGCTAAAGATGGCACAAAAAAAAAAAAACTAAATTAAGGGAACCTCCTTTATTTAAAAAAAAGAAACTGATCCAGCAATGGCAGCAGAATCCTATCCTGGCCAGCCAGACTGACTTTTTCAGTCTGGTAAGGAGCTGGTCGAGCACGATTTGAAAAGGCAGGACTAACAGGGTCCGCGTTAGAACCACTCGGATAACTACGGATGTGACGCAAAAAACCTTCCAGAAAAGCGCTCTGTTTTTCAACTCTCCACTGAACAATTTTTGGCCACTTTGGTCTAAAAATACAAAACAAAAACAAAAATAAAATCTGAGGATATATGTGTGCTCACATTAATCTTCCAAGGACCGTTATGGTAGCAGAAAAGCGCTGCTGGATTATGGGTAATGCTGCCGCTGAGAGTGGCGCATCGTAAAGTCCCGCCTCCCGGGCTGCGATTGGTCCGGTCTGTTTTGGGCCGGAGGTAATGGAGCCTTACCAGACTGGCTGGCCAGGCTAGCAGGTCACATGAAAGAAGGAACAGTTCTGATGGATACCAACTCATTTGGTAAAGACGACTGGACGTTGTGCCCTGGGGCATCAGCCTCTAACCAGACGCAGACGGTTTACGTGGGTAAATAGTCAATGTGCGAGTCCTTTGGGTTGCTCCCTTAGTCAGGGTTCATTCACCACAGCAAGTCATTTCAACTTTCACAAAGACTTGGCAGAGATTCTTAGGCCGGACGCCCTTCCTGACGCAACCAGGATTCAAACCCCACAGAGGGAATTGGTAGATACTCAACAAATGGGGCAAACGTCTGAAGCAGCTGGCATGCCTTGCCCTTCACATGTAGTGTAAAGACGTCATATCTCATATCTAGTTTGCAGAAAACTAAAGAAGTTAAAGAGTTGAAAATGAAGGGCTAGTCAAGTGGATTTTAGTCACCTAAAACAAATGAGGCAGGTCACTTTAAATCATTTGGGTTTTTGGGGGGGGTTTTCGTTTCGGTTTACAAAACACTGATTAATTTTGATCATAACAGAAAAAAGTTCTACAGGTTTTTAATTAAGCTGGTATTTTTGAATCAAACATAAAATGAAAAAAATTACACGCATCATCATCCCCCTTTTTTGGGAATCAAACCATTTTTTTACCTACTAAAAGCACAGACCATCATATAAGCCAAGTAAAATCATCTTTGTGACATTTTATAACAAGTATCAATTTAACCCTCAACCAATCAATAATAATAATTAATGATGGCAGGGTGCATTTCAGTCTTTCTCTGTATTCTGTTTACATCTTTATCTTTGCAATATTCTGACTTGTAAACATCAAAAAACACAGAACCATGACGTCAATGTTAAATGATCTTAAAGCCCCTCTCTACCTTTTCATCTTTGTAAATCTGGTTAATATAACCGGGGATTACAAGAGAGTGGCTGTAAAAAAAAATATTTAGTACAAGGAAAGTAGCACACTACTTTGTGGGTGGTCAAATAAAACAAAGTCGCAAATATATATATATATAGTTTGCAGAAAAACAGTGAGTGAGTGAGTCTGACTTTAAACTTAATCCATGAATAGTTGGTCTAAAGCAGCTTTTTTTTCTCCCGCTCCATCTATGTCATTTCCTCCATCCTTCTTCTTTAAACACCACAACTTATACCTTCTGTCAACATGTCCCGCTCTCATTACTAAAAGATATTGAACAACTCGGGCTACAGTTTTACCTGAAGAAAAAAAACTTATAAGCAAAAATGTAAAAAAAAAAAAAAAAAAAAAAAAACACATTTCATGTTTCAAAGCTAAAACATGAAAGGTCATTATGACACGGCACGCACCCACGGGTAATCTTCATCTCTTTTGGGAAGTTTGTGGCTGTTATGCAACAAAAAGGAGAGGCTGAAGATGGACCACATTCTTGCTGCCTGTTAAAGTGAAGACTGCTTGAATGAGGAGAAGACGTGCACGCTCACACGAGTTCAAAAGAAGACCCCGTCCATCACAACAAGGGGCAAAAACAGAATGTGCGCCGACATTGTTTTGAATGAATGACAGACACTGTTGGCCACAGCAACACCTTCTGGTACCGTTTGTTCGAACCTGCTTGTTCAGTCCCTGAGAAGTGAAGAGAGTGAACACAGCGGTCCAAACCACAAACAAACAAAAAAAAAAAACAGACCAATAATTCAACAGTTTCCCTTTTACTTTTCGACTAAAGGCCAGTCTCCTTTTCCGAGCACTCCCCTCCCTTCATTTTTGCTTCATTCTTTAACTCTGTGTCGGTTCTATTTTAATCCTGTTACTTATTTTAAGCCAGTACGCTTCCTTCCAACTCCCTCTACCTTTTTTTTTTTTTTACTTTCTTTCTCTGTCTACCTGACCTTTGGCTTGTCGGCCATGGTCTACACTAAAACTTATGACCTCACTGCACCGCAATGTTCCAAAGACACAAGAATAGAGAACAAGACAACATGAGGAGGAATGTGAGGGAATTAGACTGAAAAAACAAAAAGACAAATGGAGATGTGAAAAGGCAACACGCTGGCACGACATTACAGGCATGCAAGGAATAAAGCCTAGGACGGGTAAAAACATCTGGAAGAGGGAGGGAGATTGGACCTAGATTTAAAAAGGTAACACTGGAGCAAAGAGGAAAGAACAGGTAAAAGGTAAAGGGCTTCAGATGAGGCCAAATATTCCTCCCTTGCTCCTCTAACATTTCATTTACAGCTTTCTGTTTTCTTTAAATGCTCCCCAAACCTCTGAGGGATCCTTTTTAGCCTGGCACTGGTCCTTATTACATTCAGTCCAAATTACACAGGCCGTCGGAGTTCACCAGAGCCGCAGGGCACCGCTCTAAAGCTAATGTGTTGGATCCAAACGTTTGAACAAGACATTGACATGTTCCAGGCAAACAATATGCACAAAGGCTCTCTCTACCCCCTTTCTCTCTCTCTCTCACACACGCACACACACACACACACACAGACAGACAGCAATGAGCACCAGTAGTGCTGGACATCATCAAACCCCCCCAGTTACCACAACAACTTCCCATTTCCCTTAAACCATTTCCTGCTCAGAAAAGTCACTCGCCAGCTACCGCTCCGGTCATTGCAGCAACTGGGAGGCAAAACTAATGAACACCAGAGTAATGGATGGGTGTGAGTTTAGTGGCTAAGTATCTTGTGGTAGTGCCAACGTGAAAAAAAAGAACAGGCAAGACAAGCTAATGTGATTGTTCAGGAAAAGACAAAGGAAAAGAAAAAAAAAAAACAGGAAGGCTGGGCCTGGTCAAGGTTTCGGGTCCAGTCGCCCCCTTTTGCTAATTTGTACTACCTCCATTTTGTTCACATCCCTTCCCTTTTCCCATTTCACACCCATAAACAGACCCCTTTGTATCCATGTATTTAAATTATTGCGGATCAACTTATTTTCCTCCATGCTTGAGTGATGTCTTGCATTTTGGAAGAAACTAGACATATAAGTGCTTCAATCTTTTATAGATTTGAGTTTAGCTGTAAATAACGTTCTGAGGACTTTATCAAATTGTATTGTCTGCCTGAAAGTAGATGTTATCCCTCTGAGTCCTGTAACTGTATTACCTTAAAGTAGACTCTGAGCAGATTGCAAATAATTACTTTGAAATTGACAAATGGAGGGTAAATTAAGTCCAGTGGCCGATGGCTCTATGTTATACCCTTATGTCAGGATGCAAAAAAATAATAAAAAAAATAACCAAAATTGGAAATGCACAAAATAGCGAAGGAATCATTTAGGGAGTACAGATATCCAAAAATCCATTTTCTAGATCCCCTAAAACCACGCAGGGTTGTAGGGGTGGCTGGCCCCTATGTTTTACAGTCAATGAGCAAAAGGCAACTTAGACAGTGGACAGGTTGCCCATTACAGGACAGCAACAGGGACACCCGGGACGACACAACGACGCATGCACACACTAATACCTGGTGGAAATTTGTAGAGAACACTAAACTTAGCCTCAGCATCCAGATGGTCGATTCAAAAAGTTCTGTGTGCCAACAGCAAGCCTCCAGAGCAGAAGACAGTGAGCACAGGGATACAGAGCTAGCCCCCTGATGATGTAACGAACCCAAAGCACCTGGGTGCAGCGTTCCTGCATGAGCTCCCAGAGTTGTTTTCACTTTCTTCGTACCTCACAGCCACATCCATGACTACAAATAACAACTTTGACCTGAGTCAGGGATCTGCAGGAGTCTGTGTCTATGTAGAGGCGTGTTCGAAATGCACACAGGCACGTTCAATTCCCCTTTCCCTGCACTACTAAAGCCACTCAACATAAGCTATTGGTAAAAAAAGAAAGAAAATCATGACAAAATAGAGCATCTCTGTAAAATATCATAAAAAAACTGCAAACACTGGAACATGCCTCATGTCACCCTAATATCTGCTTTAGCGAACAAGACAAAAAATAAATCCTTCCGCCTTTAAACAAAGCGCCACATAACAGTCTGATTGGATGAACTGTTTATTGTACCCCTTTTCTATGACTCTAACCCTGGCACGGCCACAATCGATGCCGGGCAAAACAAACTAAAACAAACAGCAGGCCTTGGATTATCCCTTAATGCCTTTTGTGTGAGTTTTGTTTATCAAACTAATAACATCCTCTAATGTTTGTTTAACACCGCTCAGCCTTTCAATGGCTCCTGCCTCGCAGTCCTGAAACCCAAACGGCCTCTGAAAATAACCATGCGAGGGTTTTTTGGGGGGGGGGGTGCGTAAATTATAAGTGAAACCATCAGAACACAGCTGTAGACACAATAACAGACACTAAAGTAGGGGGTAAAATCTGAACTCACCACTTTAGGCTTGGTCCTTGGTGGAGCAGATACAGATAACGTGTCCTCCGTGCCAACCTTCTGAGGTCCAGCTTCAGTACGTCCGATGCTGCTGGGCCCGTCGGACACCTCTGCGTTAGAGATTAAACCCTGAGCTCCATCGCTTGCTAGAGGAACAGGCCTGGCCTCGGTGTCCTCTGGATTGCACTTCTGTGTCACGTCCTCCAAAGATGAGGCCTCGTCCAAGAGAGGCGCTGCTTGGAAGTCCACTTCCTTTAGGGTCTGGAGATGGGCAGCTGGCGAGATGGGCATGAAGGTGGTGGGCTCGCTTGTGTGGCGAATGTGCTTGGGTTTGGTTTTGGATTTCAGCGGCGACGCTGGAGAGGAGGAGATGAGCTTACTTTGACTGCCATGTTCCTCCTGGTCCTCTGAACCCAGTTCAATGGGCTGAAATTGGCCATTGTCAGGAAAGGACTGTAACCTGTTAGGGCGTTTTTTAGCCAGCCGACGTGTTATCCTGGGAGACAGGACCTCGGCAAGCTTGAGATCAAAGTTAAACTTCTCCTTTGCATCACGGTCTCTGAAATCATCTTCGTCCTCGAGGTTGTCTGAGAGAGCACTGCATTGTGGCTGGGAGGCAGCCATCTCGGGGTGAAGACGCTGTGTGGGCTTAGCTTCTGAGTCCCACAGTTCTTCTCTCTGCTCACTGAGGATTGGTTCGCTACTAGATGGTGGAATTGCTGCGGATTGATCCAACTCACTGACTTGATGCGTGCTGCCAGTTTGGGGGTCAATTGGAGGGGCCTCGCTACGGCGGCTGGGGTCACTGAAAGACTTCTTCTTGGGGGCCTTGCCATGATCATCGGTTATCAACCTGTCCATTGCACCAGGCTCAGCCACAATGTTCCTAATGACCCCGCTGTAGTCCTGTATGCCATCGTCGCGTAAACCGCCATCACTGTAAACAGACAAGTCACTTGCCACACTGCCTTTGTATTCTGATATTGTAGATGCGACAGAGGCCTCAGGAGGACCTCCCCCTTTGACAGACAAGGAACCCAAAAGATTACTGTCAACTGAAGAAAAATTGTTGCCCCCCTCCTCTGCAACAGAACAGCATCGCTGAGGCATGGGGTCGCTGAGAGAACGGTAGACGGTGGACTCCCCGTTTCCTACAGCTGCCATTGCTGACTCTGCATGACTGCCATTGCTGGACTCAGACCCTGTGTTGTTGTTACCAGAGGGGGAGAACTTGCGTCTTCGACGGACTGCAATTGGGGTCGCAGGGGCTTCAAATCCTCCACCTCCTCCGTCCAGCGCTGCAGCTGGCGTGGACCCCACTGACGCAGCAGCGTTGGTGTGGACTCCCTCAGAGTTGGGTTTGCTTACAAAAGCAGTCGCGCTCATATCCATAATGCAGTTGTCAGTCTGAGCTGTACGTACAGCGTGAGGAAAACAAGCTTCATTCAGTCGGTTTGTACAGTTCAAGCTGCTCTCTGGTGTTGTTTTTTCCTCCTGCTTGAAGCCATCCGCCTCATGGAGAGCCGACTGCTTCCATCCAGTAACTGGCTGCCCTAGAACATCTCTTGCCATTCTTGACCCTAAATTAACCCCAGCTGACCCCAGGAAGGGCCTCTCTGAGAGGTCACTGGGACCCGTTTCAGGCTCTGTGACAATCCCCTCATCTGTTAAACTGGAGTCATGGCCTGAAAGTTCATCCGTGGAGCGTTCATAATGCATGCTTTCCTCTGAGTCGCCCTTCAGTAATGCTCTCTCCAACTCCCGGCTCTGTCTATTAGATGTCTCCCAGCGGTCTGTACCCCTACTGTTTAGCTTCTCCAGCTGCATACTTGGTTCACTCCTCTCCCTCTCCCTGCTCTCCCTCTCCTGCTCATGTTTATCTTTGTCTTTTGTCTTCTCAAGCTCTTGAGCTGTTCTCGTCTCATCTTTAATGTCTCCCGCTTCCTTCCTTTCATCTGTTTGGTCGACCTGTAAACCTTCAATCCCCAAAATACCATCAGATGACATTACAGCTACGTCGTCATCATTGTCTCTAGTGCACATCTGACAGATATCTTGAATGACCTGCCTGGCTTCCTGCATGCACCTCTCCTCTAGTGGAGTTGGCATCCCTTCCTCATCGTCATCATCCTCCAGTCCACAGGTTGTCAGATTTTGTCGCCCAAACCTAAAGTCCCCACCATCACTTTCCACTTCTCTGTCTGACACCGCCACCCTGCTCCCAGTCTTCTCATCGTCCAGGTCAAGCTGCTGCTCAGAAGAACTCCTCTTTGTGGCGCCACCTGTAAAGTAAGATCTTGCACCTGCTGTAGGCTTGTCAGAACAAGTGAAGGATTTTGTGCGTCTCAGAGTGGCTGTTAGGTCTTTCAGCGAAGGACGGCGACCCAAAGGCGCAATGGGCCCACCATGAGGGCCTGAATTCCTACTGTACTCAAATGGCCCCTCTCCGGCCACGCTTCGGTCCCCTCCGCTTGGTCTTCGCATTTTGAGCTTCGGCACGTCATTTTTTAGCGAGTTCAAGAGAGTCATAGTTTCTGACGTGATATCGGGGTTGGACATAGATATTTTGCTATCCTTTTTCGCTGCCTCTCTCCATGTTGTTTTTCTCAACACAACACTTTCAAGACCTCTTGTTGCTGAAGATCCTCCACCTTCTCTGGGCGTTAAACCTGGTATGAAGGCTACCGTTGACAAGATCTTGGGGCGCACTCGAACAGGAGCCCGGGAGAAGTTGTCTCCGTGTCCGAAGCTAGGGGACCGGTACATGGTGAAATTCCCGTGATACGTTTTACTCAACACAGAAGCCGACGAAGCTCTGCTTGTACTGCTTTCTGCTCCGCCAGTGTTGAAGAGCACATTGGCTCCGCAACTGCCACCCTTCCCCTGTTCCTCCTCTTTTAGCGTCTCAGTGCTGGAGTATCTGCTGCTGCAGCACGAATCACCTTGGCTAGAAACAAAAGGGGGGATTTTCACCTTTGACACTCGTGATACAGCGGGAAGTGCGGTGGACGCCGCAGGTGAGGAGAGGCGCTCCCAGTGCTGTACCCTGGCTCTGTTGCTGCGACCGCCAGGTTCTCGTGTGGAGTGGCTCCGGTGTATCGTCACTGTAGCTTCTGTGTTTTGATGCTGCCTTTCTGTGTGATCCATGGTCAGGGCTGGGTCACTGTCTTCTGACTCACCATACTGATCGTTGGAATCGTCGCAGCCTGTTGCTGGAGCAGTCCCACTGACCTTCTTCTTCTTTCTTAGAGAGCGTCGACGCACTGGCTCTCGGCAGTGGGGGCCTAAAGAAGCAGGGCTGTCCTCCTCGCTGCCTGAGGACCTGCCAATGGCCTTTGCACCCCAACGGCCATTTTTATTGCGGGATAAATAGCTGCCCCCTCGCTCAGTGGCACTCCTTTCCCCTCCCCTGCTAGTGATAGGACAACCCCAAGCCCCTCCTCTCCTCCTGATGTGCACCTCGTCTTCGTCTCCAGAGCTTAACCTCCAATTTAAGCTGAGAGGAGAGCTAACTTTTGTAGAGGCTCTTGGTTCAGAGAGGGGAGTTAAAGCAGAAGAACAGGAGGTAATGGCTTCATCTGGAGATGGAGTAGAGGAGATGGAGGAGGTGGTGGGGGCTGGTGCTCTAGAGGAGCTATGTGAGGAATGTAAACTATCCCTGGGCAGTCCGACCCCCTGTCTATCCCTTCTCTCCCTCACCGTCGGCTGCTGGAGAGAGGAGGAGCGGGAGGAGGCGTCTAAGCCCACTGATCGCCTCAAAGACGGAGCAGCACAGGGTTGAAGGTCAGGTTTAGGGTCAGGTGCCAATCCAGTGGTTCTGGGGGTCTTACAGGTAGCCTCTGGCAGCTCAGCACTGGCACTATGAGATCTGCAGGTAGACGAATTAATCCTGTGGTAATTAGAACCAGTGGGTAAACCACTTCTGGGAGACACTCCAGCCTTCTCTACTTCTCCTTCCTCGTCATGCGAGTGCTGAGGATGTTCCGGTTTGGAACAAAAGTCTGCACCATAACAAGACGCGTCTTTAGCAGTGCAAGTGTCCCTGCTTTGTGACGCAGATGTGCATTTATCAAAAGCAGAAAGGCATCCTGACTGCCTGTCACTTTCACTGCAGCTGGGCTCCTGTGAACACCCTCTGCCAGCTGCTTTTAAACCCTCCCATTTGTCAGTGGCAATCGGCTGCGAAGCTTTCTCGTCGAAAAGTTGTCTGATTTTGGTGACACTGGGCCACCGTTCAGCGTGCGTGGGGACGTGGTGGTAACTTCTGTGGGATTTACACGGTGGGGGGGCCTCTTTACTGCTAACATCCTCTTCCTCGTCTGTGGTGAAACTCTTTCTAAGATCAGCGGCATTGAGGTGAGAGTAGTCTCTCTTACCGGACTTGCTGCTCGCCGCTGACAAACGCGTAAAAACCCACTCCTCGCCTCTTCTCTCCGAATCCGAACCCGACACCGAATCCGTGCCAGAGTGAAACTTGGGCGCTTTGCTGTCCGACGTAGACTCCGCGGGGTTGGGATCGCTCTCCGGGAAACAGCCCTCTCCGCTGTCTTCGCGGAAAGATTTACGAGACGGGGATCCGTCTCTCCTGTCGCCTCGGGCCTGGGGTAGAGTGCTGCTCCCCCGCGTCAGCGCCGCACCGTCTCCCGGCGAGGCTCGGTGCGTCCCGGTGGATCCGCCGCCGCTCTTGCTGCTGCTGAACTTCTCCGTGAGCTGGCGGATGGATGGAGAAATGGAGGAGGGCAGAGCCGAGGAGCCTCTTTTTGGCTCTGCGGTTGCGGTGGCGGCGGAGATTTTGGAAACTTTTCTTGACACGCTGACATTACGCGTCGCCCAGGACTGTTCCGCTCGGCTGGGCTCCGGGGGGAGGGCGACGCCGACAGCCTCCTCGCCCTCTGCTTTGCGTCGCAGCTCCTCGCTACCGCTGGAGCCCAGCTTTTTGAAAGAGACGCCTCGGTACACGGCCGCATTCTTCTCTTTCCTTTCTGCCATTGTTCATGTTCTTTCTTTGTTACAGTTCAAAGCACCTTTTCTAGTCGTGGCTCCATTCTTCTCTCCCCCCCCCCCCTGCTTACAGCCCAGCCGCAACTAGAAACCCCCAAACCAGCGAACACTTCTTCATTAAAAACAGTTTGTAAAGCACCAAGTTGCTCTGGGACTTGGAAAAAACGATCAGTCAGCAGGGGGGAAAAAAGGTGAGGGGAGACCTCTTGGTTAAAAAATACAAACTTACATATCTGAATTTGATCGATTGCCGAAACCGCATCCGTGCAAGAAAAAAAAAGGCGAAACAGGGTTTTTTGGGCCAAAGAAACAGCCTCCTCCTCACAAACTCAACTTTCCCATTGTTTTTCCTGCTGTTTGGGACTCTGCATACATCCTTCTGCGCCGGTCCAGCACACCGACCGCTCTTAACTGATTCCTTATTTTGGCATCATTTGCTTTTCCGTCACTTATGTTGTGTGTGTGTGTGTGTGTGTGTGTGTGTGTGTGTGTGTGTGTGTGTGTGTGTGTGTGTGTGTGTGTGTGTGTGTGTGTTGTCTTTTTTTTTTCTTTTGCGTATGCATGTTAATGCATGAGATAGGGCAAAGGGGGTGGGCGGGACTAGGGGGGTATGGGGGCTGTCATAACCCCCCTGGGGGACTGAGAGGAAAAGCTTTTTCTCCCCCCCTCACTTGTTGATAGAGGGGAGATACAGTGGACTAACTGGATGTAATTATAGTCTCTTCCCTTGTGAAAAACACAACCGCGCTGTCAGATGTGGAGAAAGAGTTCCCAAAGAAGCAATAAGCCACAAAATAAAACAAAAACCGAACAGATTTCTAGTGTTGCAGCCGACTAAGATAGAAAACAAACCAGATCACTGCATACTTTACAACAGCTCCTGCACAGCGAGGAGCTGCAGAGGCAGCGTGTCAGCATTTGTAGAAAGAGGAAGGGGGGTTTGGGGGGGCAACGATAAAAGTTTTCACTCCTGCACAATAACCTCTCTGTGGTGCTTCCCATGTGGGTCTTTTTGTTCCAGAGGGGAATTCTAATTCTGTGCTCCAGTCCCACACAAAGTAAAGGGGGAAGAGTGGGTGTGGCTGCAGCGCCCCCTACCGGCCGCCTCCCGGCATCTTCAGGTCGGAGTTGAAGGAGAGGACGTGGTGTTATTCCTCTGACTGCATGCTTTTGTTTCCTGGGACCCCAGCTCAGTTTGGGGTGTGAACTCCACGCAGCAGCTGAAATGTTTCAAAGGGGAAGCTAGAACGCAGAGTCTGCACACCCGAGCCAACAAGGTTGAAAAAAGGTAATTAAAAAAAAAAAAAGTTGCGATTAACAGAAAAGTGAATACTTTTTCTCTAAGTGCAGAATGGCTTTTTATGACTTCGATGATAATTAAAAGCAACAATTAGGCGTATGCAAGCTTTGATTTGTTGTAGTGGCCCTCTAAACTGGTTTGCGAAGCGTAACGGTGGCCAACAGCGGCATAAAGGTCCAGGGTTTTATCTTTTCCCCGTACACAGTCCAACTCAAGGGCTTATTGGTTACTATAGATTGGCTTTAGGATTGAGTGTGTGCGTCTCTGTGATGGACTTTCGACTTACTTTTGTACTCCACCTCTCACCCACTGACCCCTGGAGATAGACACAGCCCCCACTAAAACCCTGTCAGGACAGGCGGGTATGGTACAAACAACGCACGGGTGTCCCTTTAATCCACAAAGGCTTAACGAAAAAATCTACCCATAGCAATTTGCAGAGAAAAACCACAGACGAGCTTCTGGCATAATTCTGGCCGGAAATCGTCAGAATTAATAGAGACCGCTAAAACTGATTGGCTAAATTTGTTGAACTGTAGCCATAGTCAATACAGTTGCAGACTTAAATTTTGTAGTTGCCCACATGGAGAAGACACGTGCTTTTGGAGAACAGTTTTATTGGCAGATAAGGTAAAAGTTTGGACCACAGTAACATAGCAGGTGACAATGAAACTTGGAGACAGTATAAAGGTCCCAAATGCACAATAAAACAGGTTTTGGACTGGATAAAGCAGGCTGACATTTAGCTTCTGAAACAGTCCTGACCCCAAGCTGATCGAAAACAGATCAAGCTATGCTCCAAAGCCACAGTGACGCCAAGAAGCAAACATATGTAAATCAATTCCACCAATTTTCTCAATAATAGTGGTCAAATATTCAGCAAATATATCACGGCTGGCTGACGACTTTGTCTGCAACTCACTAAAGAGAGATTCAACCCAATACCAGTTGGGACACGTGCAAATATTTGAGGCTGTATGTTTAATTTTGACCCTTGGAGGAATAGAGAAAACTTATGGTAAACTCCAGCCTGCATGTGCATAACTTCTGTTTCTTTTTAGTTTTTTTTTTTTTTTTTTTTTTTTTTTTTTTTAGAAAAGTCACTTATTGTATAAGTCCAAATTAATCTCGCATTCAGGTTCATGATGAAAGCATTTTAAACCACAACGTATGTAGGCATGGCCTTTTATTCTTTTTGTTAGTTTTACATTATGAAAATAATATTCACATAACGCTACACATGGCGTCTAAGTCAATAAAAAATAACATTCAAAACACAAAAAAAAATCACACAGAACAATTTTCTTGACACATCTGTGTTACAGTATTTCTAAAAAAATAAAATAAACTTCAGACCTCTTCAAAACACAACGAACTGCCACAATAACCTTGGCACAGTGCAGATTTAATAGAAGTTGCCATCATCACACCCCACCGATGATAAAGCCTCACATTTACAGCATGGAGGGGGACACTTTATAACTTATTACATTGCGGCGCTGAAAAGGCAAAGCTTCACAAACATTACTTCACATTTGTGTCTAAAATATACCGTGCATTTCAAATGCATAAACATTTCACACATTTACCGAACATAAAGTCAACAGGAGCTTTACCGTCTTCTCTGCTAAACACATACGAAGCGCACAGTGCAGATGAAATGTAAAAGCTAGCTACCTCACGAATGGGATTCTTAACATGGTGAATTAGTCATAAAAAAAAAATAAAACATACATATGTGAAGCAAATTCATTGTTGCAAATTATGTTAAACTGTTCATTGTGGCACAGATTCACAGTTTATGCATTCGAAAATGCGTTTTCTAACAAAACCTAATAAAAAGCACGTTTCCCTTTTAGCTGGATGAAAGAAAAACGAGAGAGGCTGACAAATAAAATCACGCAGTACGAGCAAAAACACAAAATGCAATTCGCTGTGCGCAGTTAATATACAAACTTGAATATAGTACAGGATTTAGACTGCATCCAGTTAGCCCTATTAAAACAGTGCTATGCTAAGCAGTGCGCTCCTTCTCCAGACAACACCATCCGCATTGCAAGGCGGAACTCAGAGAGATGCGTAAAAAGCCTTTAAATAAATTCTCCTTTTATTGCGGCAGGATAGTCTCACGCGAAGACATTTTTGAAAACTGTTTTAAACAAAACTGCCGGTGACAGTTTGTCGAACACCTAATAATTCCCATAGAACAAATCTAACCAAAGCCATTTTTAATCTATACCATACTTTCCTTCAAGTTGAGAACAGTGTCTAACAACTTCTTATGTATAATTTATGACTTTTACCATTTACATATGATATAGAGCAGAGGTACTTTTTCTCATACTGACTCTTCAAAATGGGTAAGACAAGAAACCATGTCATTCAATAAGTTGGATGTGTCCTAATCGTTGCAGGTCAGAAAATGGCTACAAGAAGATGGCGTAAGCGTATCCATACCTACAGCAAGACCAGTACTAAAACTGGAAAGGCTGCAGAGATGTTCAAAAAATGTCACACCTCTGTGTTGAAGGGCTGTGGCAATTCATTTTAAAGCTTTGTACACATCTCTACCAGATGAAAATAAAATTACCCAATCCTTAGTTTTTTTTTATCTCCAATCTCCAACAAGCTTTTTCCAGTTCTCAGAACCGTATCAGGAAGGGTTCACAGTTTCACAGCAAGAGGAGAACCAGAGAGTTTAGGCTTGCTTTAGGTCCATAAACGGTCCTTCTGTCCCCTATATGCACAAATTTGTTTTGCTAGAATATGTGATGTGGTAATGTTACCCCCAACATGAGAATGCGCTTCCCATAAAACAGTGTCCAAACTGCCAGCTTTAGCGCAGTGTGAGCAGGAGTTTGGTTGTGAGTGGTTCTTAATGAAGTGCTGGGCAGATAATGAATAAATCACACTGATTACATTCTATGTAGAGCCAGTGTTTAAGTGCAGTGGAGTACACACACCCCCCAGTGGTGAAAACGTGAAACAACACGTCCTACAGTTTCAACACGTTTCTATGCTGAATAAATGCACAGATCTTCATAACAAGATAATATTAATAATAATAATAATAATAATAACTGATGATCTAAGTTGCAAAAACACTTTTCAGTTTCAATCTCTATTACTACTGCGAGTGCAATAACAAAACGACACATTAATAAGTTGCATTATTTCGTGTCGGTTTTAGTCACAAATTACACACCTACTTGTCCCATTCGTTCTCTGCAGCATTTGCTGTTTGGCTTCGCTGAACGGAGGAAGCACAATGGGAAACTGTTTACAGTGGTTCACGGAGGAGTGACGGTTCCCTTCTTGACAAACAGAGAATGTCTCCTTTAATTCACATAGTGGTAGCTAAACAAACGTCTCGCGGGTACAACGCTGGCCATGTACGATCCGGCGCTCCTCAGCTGATCAGTCACGGCTTTCGGTCTCTTCCTCTGGAAATCGGGAACACACCCCGAGCCTGGCGCTCGTGGCTAAGAATTTGACTGGTTAAAGTGTGCCACACAGAAGTAACCAAATGGGACCTGCTCACTCCGTGGTTCCCTTGTCTCTGAGGGTGGTCACTCTGAGCATAAACTTCCTGGTGCTCCGGCGGTAACGCGGCTGGGTGAAGTAAAACAAGATGGGGTCCAGGAAACTGTTCATGCTGGCGAACGGCCTTGTGCTCTTATAGATGATTGCGAACAGGTTCCTCATCTTACAGGGGGCGTCGGGCAACGTGCGCACCACCAGGTACATGGTTTTAGTCAGGTGGAAGGGCAGGAAGCTCACGCAGAACACGGCCGCCACCACCAGGATCATCCTCACGGCCCTGTCCCGTTTCTCCCCCGTGGCTGCAGAGACGCCGCTGTAGGACGCGGGGCGGCAGAGGACGTGGGCCATCCGGCAGTAGCAGACCATCACGCCCAGAAAGGGCAGCAAGAAGCCGAGGAAGGTCAGCGCCATGCCGTAGGGATAGTAGTCCACCGAGCGCGGCGGCGTGCTCAGATCATAGCACACGGTGCGGTTGCGCTGGATTCCCGTGGCGGCGAAGTAAAACGTGGGCCCGCAGAGGAGGATGACCACCACCCACACCCCTGCGCAGATGCCCCACGCCATCCTGCGGCCGCCTTGTTTGTGCCAGACGGCGAAGGGGTGGCAAATCCCAATGTAGCGATGCACACTGATGCAGGTGAGGAAGAGGATGCTGCCGTGCAGATTACTGAAACGGGAGAACAAGCGGGTCAGCGTCATTAGCCTGGATATGGATATTCAAAACTGTGCAAAAGCTTTTAAGCAGACTTTATTTCAACATACTGCCAAGCTGTTGCTACGTGGTTTGATTTTTTTTTATGGACTTTGGCTGCTTTGTCACAACTTGCTTAAACAAATGAGTAAAATAAAGGACAAAACGCTATCTTCAGTTTAGTGGCAGGCACATTTATTGGCAACCCCGGTAAAGAAGGTATAAAAATCATTCAACTGAAGTCATATTTTACTGCCGTAGAATAATCTCACATAGTAAAATTTTGAGACATGCAACATTTAATCTGGGTGCTACCATTTAGTGAAGACAAAAATACAAAAAAATATCCAATTACTGGTCCAATTCTCAGTAATCTAATCAATATAAATGAAGGTCACCAAAACGCGTTTTTCACCAAAACTAAACTTTTCTCCAAGAACTTTAACTAAGCAATAACTTTCTGTGTTCCTCTGGAATACATGCGGCCCCATTTCTTTCAGTCACCTACAACTGGCTGGGAAATCCACCAAAATGTATCTTGCCACCACTCTCCCCAGCCAACATATACATATGGGGCCAACATGGCTAAGAAACAGGCCCCTATACTGGATTGTCCACAAGTTTCCTAATGAGCCCGTTTTATTTGGCTTTATTGGTGCAGAACAACCCTGGGTACAAAGTGGGACCCGTAGGATCTGTGTTGCTGTGGGTCTGCTTGTTTTCAAAAGGCTCAGGGAACCTTGTGGATGACACGAGTTCCTTCAAATGCAGAAATATGTTCAATAAGAGTCTGGTGGACTCCACTGGTTAACTAAAAGTGTCTCAACACCGGGTCGTTCAGCGACATTATGACTGAAAACATGCAGCAAAATGAGCAGTAATGGCTCATCAGGCCCAAAATCAATCCCGTCCTAAATCCTCCATAAGACTGAAGGTAGCAGGGAATTCCTCATTCGTCCGTTTAATTTAGGGGCCCAACATGTTTATTGTCCTCGATAGATTCACGGGTTAGTGTTAAGCAACCTAATAAAGATCAAACATTTAGAGTGTAAGTCCATATAGGGAGTGAAAATCAGCCAAGACAGCCTACCTGTAAAACTGAAACCTGACCAGTTTGCAGGCAAACTCCCCAAAGGGCCAGTAGTCATGGCTGGCGTAGTTGTAGATGAGCAGCGGGAGCGACATCACGTACAGAAAGTCGGCGATGGCCAGGTTGAGCATATAGACGTTGTTCCGGGAGACGTGGGGCCTCGTCCTCCATATCTTCAGTATGACGACCGCGTTGAGAGGAAGGCCCAGCACAAAGACGACGATGTACACCGCGGGGAGCAGGATCTGCTTAAAGTCCTCCTTGTAGGTGCAGCCGCTGCCGGTGCTGAGGTTACTTGCAGGGACGTCGGCGGCGTTTGTGGGTTCTAAGCCGGCAGAGAGCAGGTCCAACGGGAACGGTCTTGAGATCAGCGACTCAGTGGGTGGGGAGTTGAGAAAATGTTGCATCTTCACATCCTGCCGGACAGACATTAAAAGGAAACGCTGAAAATCAGACTTTCTACAACAGAACAGGAAGATGCTGGCGATAAGAGCAGTCAGAGGGGGTCTGTGGGTTTCTCTGCCAGGGCAAATTAATAAACAACAAAGTGAGCCGAAGCGTCTACGTACAGCTCCTCTGAGGTCAAACGGACGATGCCACACCTCTCCACCAGAGGGCAGACAACAGCTACACTGATGCCAGGGACTGCCCTACGTTGCAAAAACACAGTGAGCGGTGTCCTAAACCATGCTGCATGCTAACCTGGCCAGCCTGGCTGATGATGTGCAGCACTCTACTTCTGCACATTTGTGAACGCACAAGAATTCACTAGCTGCATGCAGTTTACCACCAAAACGTGTTGAATAAGTGAGCTAAACGTAAGGGGGATCATTTGGGTAATATGTCTGTCTTTTAGGGCTTTAAATAACGCTCAAGATGATGATGCGTCACAGTCCTGATTTATCTCCACAATACAGAAACTCAGAATACAGTTGAAGCTTAATCCCACCAAATATCACCCAGGTGGAAATGAACAGAGTAAATCCATTATGCACTGCCCACGCTTTATTATTACTATACAAAATCTGAATCCATAGTTTTGCAAAGCTGGTAAATACATACATACCCAAATAGGCTTGAAGCTTTAACTATTGATTTTTAGGTTTTGAAAGCCCTTCCACTTCACAACTATGCACTACTTTGTGCTGGTCTATAGGCGAAATAACTCCGACACACGCTGAAGAATAAGAAAGAAGCTCCAAGGGTAGAACAGCTTTTGCCGGAGCTGTTACTATTGTGACAGAACAAACAAATTCAATCAGCCTGGGTGTAGGCAATGTGATGCTTTAACCTGCACCATAAACCTGTCAAATAAAGACAACTGCAGACTGTCTGGACTCCTCCTCAGACCTCCTACGGTCTGGAACAGACAGGGATTAATGCAGCAATCCTAAATAATGAACACCCTCCTCCGACCTCAGTTACATCCGAGTCTTTCAGGCAAGCAAGGAGTTGAGCAAGCGGTTTGCTTCAGCCGCTACCTTCACATCCATCATCATCATCATCATCAAAAACATGACTCACGGCATTTCACAAGATGATATTTGTAGGGACAAGTGAGATGTTTTTATAAAACTGCCCAGGTTTGTGCGTTTTAACCCCTATTTCTCTGCCCTCCAGAGTGCGTGGGTTCCTCAGGCCCATCCCTCTCAGTGGGTGCAGGAACAGATGACGTTTGACTTCACATTTCATGATGTTGGAGGTGGAGACGAGGAGAAGTGTGCCAGTAAACCATGAAGTTTCGCCTCAATGAATCATAATGGGGGGGGGGGGGGGGGGGGCAGTTTTCCTATAAAGGGTGTATCACTACTTTTTACTGACTTTCATTTGCAAATGTCATCATGATTGAGCTGCTTGTAAATACATTCCCTTCAGTATGTGATGTTTTTAAGCAGCCGTAAAGTTCGCTTTAAAGCAAAAGTGGACACGCAGAAAGGTCACGCCTCATGTCGCACTTTCCTTTCTAAAGAAAAAGGTTGCTGTCAGGGCAGGCATGGCGACTACAAAAGCAGGAAATGGTTTAATGTACAGCAGAAAACAATTCTAACACATGACAGGATATAAACTGAGGTTGGATGCCAATGATTTCCCGATTGCAACAAAAGATGGAGAGCAACGCCTGTGAAAGACTGATTTGAAATGGAGATTGTGTGTTTCTAAATGACATCTCAGACTTCCAGATAAGCCGGATACAATCAAAACAAACAGGATTCGCTTTTCTGATATAAGAACAAAACTAAATGATGAGCTGAGTGTTTAACGTGTGCTCTATTAGGATACATCCCCTCAAAACACACCTTTTTTTTCCCTTTTACAAAATATATGTGATGCAAGACTTATTGTCAACCTCAACACTCCCTGGAAACAGATTCAACTTAAGACTTTGTTGCAAACTTTATTGTTATTTTTATCAGTGATCCACTATTTAGCAATCTTTACAATTCAAAAGGCTTCCTTTCTCCTTGCTCTTACTAAATAATAAAGATGTTTTTTTTTAATTTGACATTAAAGAACCATAATTCTATTTATTTTCAAGTTTTAAAACGAGGAAAACAATCAAATTTAGTTACAGGAATAAAATGCCTGTAGTCCCCAAATAAGGTCTTTCCATATTTGCCCACTTTAAAAAAAATAACATAATTTCCAGGCTAAGAACAGTAAACATCTCACCAACCATTAGTTTCATACTGTTGTTGAAATGTAATCAAAGTGTTTTGATGAGCGACGTATGAAAGCGGTCCTTATTAATTTAATGTTAAAAAAAGAAGAAGAATTGCTCATTTTAGATTTTTGTTGGTCGACTTTCTTTAGAGCCAATCTGCCGTGGCTAAAGAGCCAGATGCAGGTCGGCATGGCCTAGTTGCCAAGCCCTGTCCTGAGGCGTTAAAATGATGTGATAAACAGGCCAATTTATAGAAGCCGGTCTGCAAAATGGGAAAGACGAGGGAACATGCTATTCAAGCAAGGCAGGTGTGAGTCCAGAAACTGCCACACAGTTTAGCACCTCACCTAAACCTGTCCCCGTGTACAGCTAGAGCAATGATTCAACAGTTCAGAACAGCTGGAGCGTGCCAGGGCGGGACGAGGACCCGGGTTTATCTTGCCACCAAGCAGAGCGACGAGGGTCGAAAATAGAGAGGCAAAAATAAAGAAGCCAAACTAAAATTAACCCTCCGCATCTCACTGTCGGAGAACCGCAGCGAAGAGAGGCCTTTCTGGGTCACCGGGTGTCCATATCAACGGCTTTATTAAAAAGAAACATGTCTGCAGTTTGTTGGTTTGCTGATGTTCAGAGTCAACCTCAGATGTGTTCATATGGAAACATTTACTGCAGGAAAACGATACAGGACACGACCTCATATTACACCGCCAGTGACGGCGCCGCGTTATTCCTGTGGGATGACCTGGTCCGCACGGAGCAGTCTGATTAATGCATAAAGCCACGCGGTGCTTCTGACCACTGAATGAATCAAACAGGTTAGTTTGATTCATGCTTAAACACTTTGGAAGATGAGAATCTCGGGACTTGGAGGCGTCATACATTGATACACTCATTTACATGTGTAGAAACTAAATATATCCGACTTTCATGACTTCTGTTTGGGAGGTTTGGTCTAACCTCTCCTGTTGATGACAGACTCGTGTTTTACAAAGATCCATTTCACGCCAAGGCCAGATGTTTTTCCAAATCATTTATGCCAGATGTGGCTACTGATATAAAGCGCTGTTTCTATTAATCATGGGTAGAGGAATTTTAAAAGGGAGATTTCTTTAACAGTAAATAGTCTATCTTGCTGATTTTGAATCCAATGGTACAACTTCCAAACCTTGTGAAGTTTAGATGTTTAACATCGTCTTATATATTGTTGTTATCCCCACTCATTTGAACATTTTCAGTTTTAATTAATAATTAAAATAAGCTAAAAGACGGGTGGGGGCTTTGATAGCTCAGAATATTTATTTACAACCTCACACTGATACAAGTATCCAACCATCTACTATTCCCTTTTTTTATTTCTACATATAGTCATTTAGTACATATTATTTTATACAGAAACGCAAGGAATATTGATAATTTTGTTCAATAAGGCATTCTGGCATCAGCATGAAGGGTTTAAGCACTTTTCATGACAGATTTTAAGTTTCAAGAACAAGTGGAAGAATGCAAAATAAGATAAGGTTATTTATTTTTAACGCTTTATAAGATAGGCCGGCCCTTCTTCACCAATATTTGCCAACTTTGCCGTCATGGAGGCAAAAAACGAAAACAATCTGGCCTCATCCGCAGACGTGGCAATGTCAGACAACGTTCAAGAAACAAATTCATTTATTTGGCTGAGATTAAACATTTACGCCTCAAGATTTGGCAAAAAGTACTCTAGGCACATCAGAGAGGGAAGTCGGAGTTAGAATTTCATCCCTACCAGTTTAAGATCAGATGTTACATACGAGTATATTCCTACTAGACTGTAAAAGCCAACCCGTAAGGCTGTTTTGTTTCCAGTTTATCAAGGCATGTTTCAGATTAAAATGCAAGTCTGGATTTCCAGCCTCATGGATATCCATCCCTGCTACAGTTAGCTTGTTTTCAATGTGATTATAGATCATTTTAAGTTGTTATCAGTATAAAACAGCTTAATGTTTTGACCAGACCACTGGTATTTATGTCATTCATTCATTGGCATTTCTTGGGAAACCCTTTTGGGTGATGCTGAGGTGTAGTCGTTATAGTAAAATGCAAAGAAGTGGAAATACCAACAACAGAGCAAGGATAAATCTTTACATAAAACATTTGTAGCCACACTGCAAATTCTTTGGTTCTTACCAAGATGAAAAGCCTTGGTTTTAGAAATGTTAGATTACTCATGTTGTTTTAAGTTCATTTTTGTTGTAAGTGTTCTTGAATCAAGAAATCTTGTCAAGTAAAATTATCTTGCTGCATGCACAGATAATTTCACTTTTTCCCCTCCAATTTAGCATTTTTATCTTGATTTTAGACACCCCTTTTTCGCAGTGCATAAAAGACGGTGTAGAAGCACAATTTCTGTACAACTAGCGATACCGAACCATTAAAATGAACGGGGCAAAAAGAGCCAATGATCTATAAAACATATTCATCTCGTCAGCTAAAAAGCAAAACCAATTCTCCCCCATGCAAAAACTGCGCTTAGGCAGGAAAATACATTTTGTTTTCTCATCCATGAAGAGATATTTTTCCTCTCATTGTGAGAAAAATGAGAAGTTTGAAACTCAGGGTTTCAAAATAAAAGTCCAGATCTGGCTCAACTAATTGAGTCCTCCACCATTTGTGCTAATGCCCACACACAGCATTTGATCATACAGGGTTTTCTGGGGGGGGGGGTTGGGGGGACCCGTGGGGGTCCTGCCTGTAGGGCTGATATTACAAACCAATGCCAGGATGGCTTCCTCTCTCTGCGTTCTGTTGACCTCCTCCTTCCACGCCTGCAGGAGTCATGCTGCCGCGTTGCACGCTGTTGACTTTAAGGTCTGGCACCAGGCAGCGCTACGAGTGACACAGGTTTATATTTAAACTGTGACTGTGACTGCGAGAGCAGTTTAGTACAAATATGGCAGTGTGAAGACTAAACATAGCAGGGTTGTAAATTTAGGACTTGATATTGTTTTGATTGCTAAGCATGTGGTGGTGTTAACATCGGGACTTTCGAACTTTACTGGAAAGTGAGCTCTTTGTAAAAAAAAACAAAAACAAAACAAAACACTAAGATCTGCAGCAGAAATGACAATAACCAGCCGAGTGGCCAGTGAGTGTACAAAAGAAAGGTTCAGGCCGTCTAAACCAACGTATCAGCTTCATACACAAAACACTTTAAATTAAAGACGGTCTCTGATTCTTCAGACTTTAGCGGCCACTCCTCGTCGTACTCAGCAGCTGCAGTATGCGCCATCTAACAGATAAGAGTCGCCTAAGGCCACCGCATGAATAATGACGCTGTGCTCATAGACCCTGCTTTCTCTGTAATTTCTCAGAGCAGGAAATGTGAATGACCAGAGGAACGACCAGAGGAACGAGATAAAGAGGTCAGGGGTGTGGGCTGGGAACGCTCGCTTTCCTACCCGACATCTCCGTTGACCTTGGCCACTCTAAACAGGACGGCTACGCACTTATTGGCGCCCACGTTTTGTCTTATCACCAGAATAGAGCTGACATGCGAGAAAGAAAGAAAACACACTTTAGGGGGGGTTTCATAAAAAAATCCACTTATATCTGCGGAAACCTACACGAATCAGCAGCGATCAGGCAAGCGACGTAAAACCACGACTAGACGCTGCACATGCCTCCGCTTCTTGTTTCAATTAGAAAACCAGACACTTCCGATTATACTGCCATCACACTGTGCTGGTAGTGGCGAGGGCAGGCAGCGTGGCCTTTACACAGGACATTTTAAACTAATCAGCAGCTCCATAAATAGACAGACAGGCGATGAGGAGGGCTGTGGCGCTGACATGAGCGCGCTGTTCGCCATATGGCATCAAGGTAATAAAGCCACCCTTAGGTTTGTGAAAAATGTCTGCAATCCTCCGTCCAGGAAGGCGGCGCACACCTGCTCTTCCTGTTCTAGTCAGACTGAGAGTCTGCATGAGCTGCTTCACTGCTAAAGACAAAATGCATAAGCTTGGAGGGTAAATATTGGCTTCATCGGAAGTGCAAATATTGTGCAGAAAAATCCTGTTTTTATCCACTTCTTAGATGCATTATATAAATGATGGCACATTGCTATAGATCCCACTGAAAACTGTCGACAACCCGCTGTACGTTGATATGATTGGGTTTTTCATATCAACGTCAATGTCTGCACACTGAACTGCGGAGAAGAACCTCTGCAGGACATGTGGACAGGCCACAACGATGCCTCTGGCACCGTAATCCATCCTCTGCAACCCTGATTGGTTTTCAGCAGGATATTGTGCTCATTTGAGCTTATTTCCCGCTGAGCTTGGGAGAAATGGGATTAATTTGTTATAATGTGCTCTCATCACTTGTTTACAAACCCCCCCCCCCCCCAATCAGTTTTATTGTGACAACAGGAGGCAGCAGCATTGGTACAACCAATTCAGGCACTAGTTGTGTTTCAAATATTATAATATTTTATTATAATTTAGGGTTCAATAAAATAGAGTACATAAGAACAGCTCCTTCTGTTTCCTTTAAACCCAGCAGTCCTAAGAAAAGTCAAGGGAAAGCAAAGGTTGGGAAATTCAGATCTGCACAGAGATGATCAGCCTCTTTCAGGAGGACTACTTTAAAGGGGACATATCATAATTTTTAATACCTTCCTGTTCACATTTAAATCATTCAGTTGTGGTTTAAATAAAGCAGAACTGCAATGCTTTGGTCTGAAATATTCGTCATTGTGGCTGAACACTGTTCTGAGGTGTCTGAGAGCAACTCGTTTTGGTGCAGTTCGGCCACTTTTGTAGTTTGCAGGGGGACAGTGTAATGAATTGTGTCTGTTAAAACACCCCACAGCTGAACATTTTCATTTATCCACTTGTAGCTTCGGCAACCTTGAGCTTGGACTACAAAATTTCAGCGAAAAAAATTGAAAATGGGGGATTCACGAAGTTGGTTGGCCGGAAGTCCATAACCTTGTTTAGGAGTTCCACAGCAAATACTGTGAGGTTATTGTTAAAAAAAAAAAACATAATAGAAAATAAAGAAAACTGAACGTTTTGAAAACTATGATCTAAACAGAATCTAAAGATTTCTATGCAGCTCCAGGACAGACGACATTCAACTTTTCTGTACTCAGAGAGCCCAAGCAGACAGCACAATGAATTTAAGGGCTACAAAAGAGGATTTTGCATATGTCCCCTTTAAATGAGGATTACATCAGTCTGTTAAAAAGTACAAAAATTCATTTCACATTAGATTATTGTCATATATTGTCTTGTTTTCTACAAATTCAGAATCCCCCAAATGTCCAAATTTGTCAAAATTAAAATTTCAACATTTGGTCAAAAGTTAATAACATTCTGGAACATTTACGTGCAAAATGGTTTTGTTGTGTGGCCTGTTGCAGAAGTCATGAAACAGCACTATGCTAATGGAGGCCCATGACTCAGCAGTGTGCAAAAGGATGACTTCACAGATCATTTTTAATCTCCTCAACTTTAGTTCACCTTTATGTCAGAGCTTCCTATTTTTCACATGGATTCCTTTAGGTAATAAAAATTTAAATCTAGTCCATACACTGAAATATATGCACATGTTCCACATGCATAAAATAAGTTGGACCCTGACCTCTGAATGGCAACACACGTCTAAAAGGGGTTCAGCCATGCAGCTGCAGTAGGTGTGGCGCTAGCATGATCACACAAGTTCGATTTGAAAACGAAAACATCACTTAGCTAAGAATGCGCTCTTATTCTTTTGAACTAGATGACTCACACTTCTTGTATAGTCACAGTTATAACCCCGAGGCACTATTTTTAATAGTTAAGTACTCTTTACAAAGAAACTGTCTGTTTTTTCTGTGGAAAACATTTTTTTCAAACCACAAACTTATTAGATGGCAGCCTGGATTGGCCAGTTGCACTGCTGAGTTCTTGCAGTCGACTTAAACCTAAAGCAGACCTCCTTGATAAATGTACAAAACCAACTGGACACTAAAATGCTTCAACTAATTAGAAATGCAATAACCAGGCTGTCGTATTTTTCCCTCTAAGGACTAAAACACAAGACAGGGGCAAAGGTTTGCAACAGTTTGCTTGGAGGTCGGATCCAACAGAAAACTAAAGATTTAGGCATTAAAGCATTTGTCCCCAACTGTTATCTGATTTAAGAAACAAAGCGCATCAAAGTGAATGCTATAGGTTGCACCATTTAAAGACTGAAAATGCTCTGAGTTCTTGATGCATTTGATAAATTGGGGAGAGAAAAAAGCCCCCACAGATTTTTCAAGCCAAAATTGGCCGTTATGATCTGTGGCCGTCTGATCGGTGCATCTCTAGAAATAATGAGATACGTTACTGGCTTTGTCCTTGGCCATCCTCTGAGAACTTGTTTTTTTTCTCTGCCTTAATTATTATGGTTGAGGTGGGATCTGGTCATGAAAACATGTTTTTGCCTGGCTCCTGCCGCCACGGACTGCTGGGACTTTTCTACAAAAACATTTGGCCAGACACAGCTTATCAGAGGCCTAACAGGCGTCCAGATAGATGCCGTGTGGTTGATGTTGTCATGAGACGGCTGCAGGGGCAGCAAAAAAAAAACAAAACAAAAAATGCAAGTCTGGTGAGAGCGGAGTGTGTAAGAATGGGGTAAAAAAAACAAAACAAGCTTCTTCAGCTTTTGACGCCGACTGCTTCCTCAATTCAGCTCTGACAGACAGTGGCGGAGAATTACACTGGCTGTGGTTCTTCCTTCTCATTAAGGATTGTGAATCGCCTCCCAACAAAGACCAGAGAGGCCCCATTCATCTCCAGACATTAACATACCCGTTTGGCATGCAGGTTTAGGCACCGAACTTTAAAATATTTACTCACCAAGTTCAGCTCTCAATGTTCTTTTTCGCCCTAACAGTAATTTAGCACCTCCAAACCAGAGCCGCATTATACTCGTCTAAGTCAGCCAGACAAAACGCCCACAGAAGCCCAACCACTGCCAAGCAGAAAAGCAATCTTCGGAAGGCAAAAAAAAAAAAAAAAAAATTGGCACACCAAAGTCCCCCTGGGGGGGGTTGTCAAGTCTTTACACAGGGCAGCCTATGTAAATTTCTCACGACTATAAAGTTTGTGTCGCGAGACAACTTGTTACCTTTACTGAATCTGATCTCATTGCTCCAACAACCCCGGACGTTATAGACAGAGACTATATTGTCAAAACCCTGACAATACAGACTGCGTTGAAAGCATTTTGAATGTAAATATTAGCTGATTAGATGATCATGTTATTTCACATTAAAAAAAAGAAATGGTTTTTCAGAACATCCAGTTATATTAGGAGGTCTACAAAAAATGAGTAGCTTGTCATAGCTGTGACAATGCATAACAATATCCATTGTTTTTTTCCTGCATTGCCGTTATATCATTTATGAGGAAAGTGGCTTAATGGGAAGGGGTAGTCATCTTAAAGTAATAGGCTGCAGGTTTTAATTCCAGCTTCCTCCCCTGCCACACCCTGACATGCTCCTGGGCAGTTGACCTCAATCTGTCCTCCTATCTGCTTATCGCTGTATGAAAGTGTGCATGAGTGTGAATAGGTGAATGCGGCCCTAGCGTGAAGCTCTTTGAGGACTTGGCATGACTTGAAAATGGCCATATAGTTACATCTGCTATTAATAACCACTGATTTGTGATTGTATTTGTTTTTAAAAAGCAGTTTAAATATTTAAAAGTGTCCATTTCAAAGCGTCCAAGCAAGGTAAAGATGGAAGGAACACTGTGGTGAACACCTGGGATAATTTCATGGCTGCATTCCTGTGAAACTATTATTTTTTTTTGGCTTCTACTGGATGGCCTTGATAAACTTCATACCATTCCCAATCAGGTCAAACCTTGCAGTGCACCTCCAGTAATGCCCTGCAGCGCTCACTGAAATAATCGCACCTCTATAGTACAGAGGTTAGAGAGAGTATTCTGTAGAAAGTGTGAATATGTAACAGAAATTAGTTGCAGTGTTTTTCAAAAGTCTTCCAAACCCTTGAATATAAAAAAAAACTAGTGCTTGTCACTAGGGCTGGACAGCATATCAAAATTTTAAAAGCATTGCAATTTTTTTTACAGGAGATTTCATATATCGTTCATATCGAGATTGGTCTATGTTGCGTTATAAATATACTGTTATGTACTCCAGGAGGTTATTTTTCAGCAGTTTCTCACATTTGTCTATAGCTGTTTAATAAAAAATGCGCCTGTGACACATTTGGGATAAAGCTTTGATTCAGAAATGCTTTTTTATGATTACTTTTTGAAGAGAAAAACATGTCAAGATAAATATCGTATATCGACATTCAGCCTAAACATAACGAGATATTAGTTTTGGTCCAGCCCTAATTGTAACCACAAACTTAAAAACGTGTTGTTGGAATTTTAGCTGATAGAACAACACAGAAAACAGGAAAATTTGTTGTTTTTTTTGTTTTTTTCATTTAAAAAAACTCCAAAATGCATGTGTAATGAATTTGTACATGCTTCCTTGACTCCAAAACCTTTAAATTAAATCCAATGCGACCGACCAGGGGCCAACTGGATAGTCCACCTGAAAGTAATTTAATCTCAGTATAAATCCAGCTGTCCTGTTTCTGGCCTCAGAGAACCAACAGCTTCAACAACAACAAAAAAAAGACAGAGGAAGACAGCAGACAGATGAGCGGGAAAGTTGTCGAGAAATTTAAAGCAAGGTTAGGAACCTCTATCAGGGACTGACCCTCCAGCTAAACTCACAGGCTGGGGAAGGAGAGCATTAAACGGTGGAGCAGCTGAGGCCCATGGTAACCCTGGAGGAGCTGCAGAGATTCGCAGCTCAGGTGGGAGAATCTGTCAACAGGACAACTTTCAGTCATGCAGTCTACAAATCTAGCCTCCATGCAAGAATGGCAAAAAAACAGCAGCAGTTTTCAAAAGAAAGATATAAGACACACTTATGCACATTTCCCCAAAGTTGTGAGGAGGACACAACATATATGTCCCAGCAGCAGGGACCGAGAAGCCGGTTGGTGTTGATGGCAAGATGGATTGAGCTATATACAGCTCACCATGAGAAGCAGTATCCATTTTCTTCCACGTTACAATAATGCTCCACTGTGTTGGTCTGGAACATTTCCCTGGAAAATCTATTGAAATCGGTGCTTGAAACGTGAGAAAATCTGAAAGTACATGGAAGTGTGTGTGAAAGGTCCTTTAAGTCACTAAATAACAGGGGGGAAGTAACTTCGGCTAATCCCAGTTGCGCTTTATCCTTCATGTGCGCATTCTACTTTTACTCTCAGTTTCTAATGCTTTAAAGATTAACCCAATCTGCCATAAAACCACAATGTTGTGCGATTCACCACCGACAACGCTGATATATTGATTACTTAAAGCGTTTTGGTTTAATTTAGTGTTTTTTTAGGAGTTAGTAAGAAAAAAAACATATAAAACAAGCAGAACTTACCCTGAACAGCATCAACCACTCGATCTGGCCATGAGGACAAGATTTCTTCGTCCTGTGCGCTCTCCCGTTCCGCGCAGCGTGGAGAAGCGTGGCGTATGGGCGCTGCGGTCTGGTCCGTGTGAAGACGTTGGGAGCTGTGCGGGGGTGTGAGCACTGAGCAGGTCTCCTGTCTGTCTGAAGGGACCTGGCTGCGGACTCGCTGCGCGGCGCGCGCTTTGTTGTTCCTGCACCACCGCGAGAAGAGCGCGCGCTTTCTGAAGGGTTGCAACACAAAGGCGAGCACGCGGACGTTCTCACATCAGCAAAAATACACATAAGACCCGGCAGCTCTACTTCTACAGGCAACATGTTCTCTTGGTAAGATGGTTAGTGGACTTTCTACGGTCCATCTGACCTGTCTTAATTATTCCCCAGGGTCAGACGTGCTGAGGGGATGGTTATTGGTGCTGCAGCCCCTCTTCCCCCTTTCCCTTGATACCCAATGCACCTCTGTGTTTTGAAGCACTGTGGCCTGTACTTATTTTGTGTGACAACAATTATATATATATGTATATATATATATGTATATATATATATATATATATATATATATATATATATATATATATATATATATATATATATATATATATATAGATAGATAGATAGATAGATAGATAGATAGATAGATAGATAGATAGATAGATAGATAGATAGATAGATAGATAAACTGTACTTGGGTGGCCCGCCCAGGTAAATTGAGACCCACCAAGGAAGATAGTATTCGGATTCCTACCCCCCCCCCCCCCCCCCCCAAGAAAAATGAACAAGCAAACAAACAAACAAAAAAATTAGGCTTTTTAGACCATTTGCCCTTCAGCCCCACCACCATTACACAGGTGTGGACGCAGCGATCAGCATCAGATCAGCTTCATGCACCTACAACCAGAGTATAAAGCTGATGTTTCAGAGGTAATTACACTTTTTTTCCCCCATTTTGTAGGATTGACTATTTAATCTATAAGTGTCGATAAAGTAGCTAATTGCTGAGGCCCTGTGAATTCCACGATGCGAAATAAACATGGCAAATTTAAAGGAGCTATCGGTAAGATTTTTACTGTAAAATCAACCTAAATCATTCTCTTTTATCATCTGGGATGCAAGTAACATTCCCTATAAACAATATCTTTGTCACGTTTCTCCTTTCAAACCTGGAGATACAGTCCAGAACTAGTTTACTTCCTGGTTCCTGAGCCAATCATATGAGAGTTCCCAGGGTTCCCAGCACAGAGCGCAGCATTTGGTATTTTATCTTGGCAAAAGAGCAGCAGCCTGCAAACATTGAAGCCAATAAGAGATGCAGACCAGAAATAGAACAGAAATACAACATTATAAACCTGCCCTGTGTCAGTAAAAATTCACAACAGCAACACGCCATTTAAAAACAACATATTAGATTGTTGTGATTGGCAAGCTGTTGTACCGATTTAAGCCACAAAGTGTCAGTACTACTTATAGCCACTTTAAAGTAAACAGTTAAACCCATCTGCAAGACGGACAGAACACTGTTGCTACCAGCTACCTGTGTTTTATGGAGGCTTCAGCATCAAATTGAAATAAGAACGATAGCAAAGAGCTTATCAGCTTTTTGCACAAACGAGCGCAGCCTCTTAAAGACTCCTACATACTTTCGTAGACATGAGTCCGCAGACGTGCAGGTACGCACAGAGGGTATTGTATTTAAGTATGTTGGCAGGTATGTCTTCAGTAGTTATATTTTATTTAGTAATTTATGTGTTGTCTTTATTGGTTTACAAAAATCTTAAAGCCCACTTAAAAATGGTATGATTTCTCTGGAATTCAGGATTCCAAGATTAATTTATTTTTTTATTTTGAGTCAACTCTTTGCTATCCTGATAGGACAAAAGCCAAGCATCAATTCTGGAACAGCTGGCCAGTGGATTTGATGGGTGGGCAGACATCTACTGTTGCCATCTGGCTGCAGGGGCACTAGTCATCCCTGTGTCAAGTGTCAATTGTGAACCAGACTTCTCTGCAATGAAAAGGATCTAAACTGACCTGCGATGCAAACTTCAGGAGAGCACCTGGCTGCATGCTTGCTTGCATTAATGGAGCTGCCCCTTGAAGCCTCTCCATACACGCAGGCCTTTGTTTTGTTATTTGTTTTTTCAGAGCAATGAAAGATTAATTGCTCAGACAGAAACTGTCAACTTTGTGAATAGTTTTACAACTGAATGTCTGAAGATCGTTTCATTATAAAGAAATGTTGTCCATGCTCATAATCATTTGTTTTAAATAACTACATTATTTCAAATTTATGTTGATATGGAGGATTTCTGTAACAAATAGAGCTCATAATCCTTTTACTAGCTTATTCTAAACCTGCTCATCAAGCACTATGCCACACTGTACTGTGCAAAGCCACTCCATACAGCCCACCACATGTAAATTATAAACATATATACAGGTAAAAGCCAGTAATATAGAATATTTTGAAAAACTTGGTTTATTTCAGTAATTGCATTCAAAAGGTGTAACTTGTACAATATATTTATTCATTGCACACAGACTGATGCATTCAAATGTTTATTTCATTTAATTTTGATGATTTGAAGTGGCAACAAATGAAAATCCAAAATTCCGTGTGTCACAAAATTAGAATATTACTTAAGGCTAATACAAAAAAGGGATTTTTTAGAAATGTTGGCCAACTGAAAAGTATGAAAATGAAAAATATGAGCATGTACAATACTCAATACTTGGTTGGAGCTCCTTTTGCCTCAATTACTGCATTAATGCGGCGTGGCATGGAGTCGATGAGTTTCTGGCACCGCTCAGGTGTTATGAGAGCCCAGGTTGCTCTGATAGTGGCCTTCAACTCTTCTGCGTTGTTGGGTCTGGCATTCTGCATCTTCCTTTTCACAATACCCCACAGATTTTCTATGGGGCTAAGGTCAGGGGAGTTGGCTGGCCAATTTAGAACAGAAATACCATGGTCCGTAAACCAGGCACGGGTAGATTTTGCGCTGTGTGCAGGCGCCAAGTTCTGTTGGAACCTGAAATCTCCATCTCCATAGAGCAGGTCAGCAGCAGGAAGCATGAAGTGCTCTAAAACTTGCTGGTAGACGGCTGCGTTGACCCTGGATCTCAGGAAACAGAGTGGACCGACACCAGCAGATGACATGGCACCCCAAACCATCACTGATGGTGGAAACTTTACTCTAGACTCCAGGCAACGTGGATCCTGTGCCTCTCCTGTCTTCCTCCAGACTCTGGGACCTCGATTTCCAAAGGAAATGCAAAATTTGCTTTCGTCAGAAAACATGACTTTGGACCACTCAGCAGCAGTCCAGCTCTTTTTTCCCTTAGCCCAGGTGAGACGCTTTTCGCGCTGTTTCTTGGTCAACAGTGGCTTGACACGAGGTATGCGGCAGTTGAAACCCATGTCTTTCAAGCGTCTCTTGGTGGTGGATCTTGAAGCACTGACTCCAGCAGCTGTCCACTCCTTGTGAATCTCCCCCACATTTTTTACAATCTTGACTAGGGCGCGGTGATCCCTATAGCTTGTACACTTTTTCTGACCACAGTTTTTCCTTCCCTTTGCCTCTCTATTAATGTGTTTGGACACAGAGCTCTGAGAACAGCCAGCCTCTTCAGCAATAACCTTTTGTGTCTTTCCCTCCTTGTGCAATGTGTCGATGGTCGCCTTTTGGACAGCTGTCAAATCAGAAGTCTTCCCCATGTTTGTGTAGGCTTCAGAACTGGACTGAGAGACCATTTAAAGCCCTTTGCAGGTGTTTTGAGTTAATCAGCTGATTAGTTTGTGGCACCAGGTGTCTTCAAAATTTAACCCTTACACAATATTCTAATTTTGTGACACACAGAATTTTGGATTTTCATTTGTTGCCACTTCAAATCATCAAAATTAAATTAAATAAACATTTGAATGCATCAGTCTGTGTGCAATGAATAAATATAATGTACAAGTTACACCTTTTGAATGCAATTACTGAAATAAATAATTTTTTTCAAAATATTCTAATTTACTGGCTTTTACCTGTGTATATATATGTATATATATATATATATACACACACACACACACAAATGGCTCTCCACTCAGGGCATCTTTTGGTCAGAGGGTGGCATCATCCACATCAGATGACTTCTGACCTGAGCAGGTTTTCTGTTACATGTTGCTTATGTCCTTTGTGTAGGGATGGCCGCCCCCTTGTGTTCAGAACAGCGTACGGGCTATAAGAAAGGTTTTTACTTTGTGAATGCTGAAGTCAGTAATGCGATTTGAAGATTCATAGTTGATGAATAACTAACGCTGTTCCAGTTCCAGTCGGAACTTGGACATTTTGATTTCCGAGTCCGAAGAATCAACTGGAACACCTTCCCAAGTCGAACTTCCCACTCTGAAAGCCTGAGAATTTTTTTAAGGTCGATTGTCGGATCCAACATGGCAGCTCCTCGCATCAACAACGGTGCGTCGTGATCAGGGGTGCCGCCAGGAATTTCGGGCCCCATGACAAAAAGATCTAAATCATCCTCAAAGCTCATATACATATATACACTTTCTTTTTCAAGACCCCTGGCAGTCAGGGGTCCTTGGATTCTCCTACCTTTTCCCATGGCGTCCCTGGCTGTGGTGAAAACATGTTGATTTTACAAGACATAGCGACTGCAACTCTAAAATTAAACGTGGTGTTTGCATGTGGAAAGTACAGTTTTAAACGACGTTTGTAAGAGGTACTACAAACAAAACAACAGCCTTCCCGGCCGCCTCCGTATATGAATCTCAACCTTTTGTTTTGTTTTTCTGTTTTTTAGTCCCAACTTCTCCGACCGTGTTAGCTGGAACGCTCCTGACTCGGGTGTTATCCCTTTTCCAGCTCCTCGTTCTGACTTCCGAAGTAAATGCATAAAAGTCATGTTCACAGTTTTTAAAAATAAATACGTCGTCTGGTCTGACTTAAACAGGATTTTCCTACACGGAACAGCAAGCTGTTGCTATACTGCTGTGCGTCTAAAGAAATGGGTTTTCTTGACGTTCATGACACAGGGTGTCAGCACCACGCATATGATCTGCGTCAAAAGTATCCTCACACCATTCCTATCAAAACAATAATGGTGGGTGAACTCAGTGTAGCGATTCTGTTGTTGAAGCAAATGCTGAAATTTAAAATTGTATGTTTCACGTTCTCACTCTTCTTGTCGGAAATGATTTCTGAAGGCAACAAACCATGTTACCACTCCCATCGCTGCCTCGACCCGTGAAGCCGGCTTGCCCCTATTGGGGTGTGTGTCTGCCCTGCTTCGTGAGTCAGGCCTGACTTCTATCCCTCTTCAATGCATCGGTCCTTTCACAGAATACGTGGCAAACGCATTAAGGTGCCTCGATCCTGCTTTGACGTGTTGCCTGCAAGGAATCTCGACACGTTTTACTTTTAACTTAATGCGGGAAGGTCTTTTTAGGTGGCGTCAGCTTGAAGGTACCTCTTTTTAGGCAACAGAACCAGTTTTAGTTATTTCTCTTGCTCTCAGTCTGTTATTTTAGATAATTTGCCGTTTAGTTTGAAATTTTACTGGAGGTGAAAGGCCTCTACATAAACTCAGTCTCATGGTGCGTTTATGTATTTGTTTACCCAGTTGCTCTGTTACTATGCTCTGTTTTTTGGATCTTATGTTTAAAAAAATCCAAAACCACCTGCATTGTTCAGACACCCTGAATGCAATTACCCACATTTATTCTCTCTGATATAAACATGTGCCTAGGCATGTCCTCTAAGAGAGGGAACTCAAGAAGATGCATCGGGGGCTTGGCAAGACTGCTAAAGAACTCGTTAGGTATAGAACCAGGGGATAAGCAGCGTTAACCAACGACCAGAACGCAGCTCAGATTGGCTATTGCAGATAAGATATACACAATGGTAACCAAGTGTCTCAGAATTTGGGTGTGTTTATTAAAGTATTGCGCCCAGTCTGATCTGATCTGCCCCCCTGACATAGTTAGGGAATATTCAAGACTGCTCAGAGGAAATAATCCAGAAACACATTAGCATTACTGGCAGCAGAAGTTGAAGCTGAAGCAGTAATCATGTGCAGAAAGTAAAACATGTATTTTCTGCCTCCTCCATCATGTTGCCTGTTGTTACCTTAAAGATGGGATTCAGCACAAAGTGCAGTGTTAACCTTAGCAACCTTATATGAATCTTTAGGATGGATTACTGTCATGACAATAGAAGTTATGGAACTAGGTCAAAGGTCACACATGGCTGTTCAGGCCCTTCAAAGTGGCTCCCAATAGCTCTGGACCAACATGTTGCTAATTTTAGGACATTTCCGTGCAATAGCTGGCACTAATAATGCAAGAAACCCCTTTTTACTGCTTATACACACGTTTGATAAATTGTGAAATGTTATTCAAGAAAAGTTATTCATTTTCTCTTTGTGAATGTTCAATATTTTTGTTTGTTCAAAAACCCTAATTATATAAAGAAAATGCTTGTTCTATAAATATTAAATAAGTAAGGTTTGTATTGTAGGAAGAAAACTTGAATGGACCTTTCCATTTCCATGTATGTTTTACGGCTGTTGGCAAATTGTATCCGGTGAAGGCAAAAATGTCTCTTTGGCTTGTAAAGGGAGGAAGAACAATGCGCTAGACATTATCAAACATCACGTTTAGCTATCCCAAGGCTGCAGTCCAAATTGTGCTCCATGTTATTGTAAAAGTTGCACTTGTAAAACTTAGGCTATTGCTTTTATTCAACATCCCAGTTGTTGTTTTTTAGCTTCAGTTTCCTTTCATAACATCTTTATTTATATATATATATATATATATATATATATATATATATATATATATATATATATATATATATATATAAACACTTTTCTTTTCCCTTGTTTAACTTTATCATTAGTTTGTTTTAGTGCATTATTACACTAACACTTTGTCAAGGACTTCTAGGAAGAAGATGTATTTTCTCAGATGGATGTTTTTAGTGAAATTAAAGACTAAATAGTACAACTTGTGTCGAGTCATAAAAGCCACCATGAGTGAATGTGTGGTTGGGTAGGCTTTTGTATCCCATTTTAATATTGTTTACCTTCAGGAACAGACAAAAACACAGCTCTTATTTCTGTCTTTTATTTCGTTGTCTAATAATTTGTTTAATGTGTGTGTCCAGAGAGGTTTTACGTCTGGTTTTAACCTCTGTAAAGCGTCCAGTGTTGCACTTGGATGAGTAAAGTTTGATTGACTGATTGAAAATGCTGATTGACATCAGAGTACTGTTCCTTAAAGGACACCATCAGAGTTTATCCAAATTAGGAAGCAAGTTTTTGGATCAAGCAAGGTTAGCGATGTCCTGGGAGTTAATCTTTGGGGGGTCTGTTATCCAGGCTGGAGGTCCATCACCCAGGCTGGACGCTGGCCGCTGCTTGTCTTCACTGGTGTGATCACACTGTTTAATTATAGAAATATCCTTCAGTTCGTGGCTGTAATGCAAATAAGATCCTGCAATTGCTTGCTTATACAGTAAAGGGCAAAAAAAGTTATCCAGATTCTTGAAACACAAGGGCAGATCACATGGCATCATCTTCTTAATGGAGCAATTAGCAGGATTATTATCGAACGGTCGCAGATTTATTCTATTTATTTATCGAGGGGGTGGGGGTCATCCACATGTAGGGAGTGAAAACCTAAAACTAAATCAGCTGTTTCAGTGTCTGGGATGTCAGTGTGTCATCAGCTTATGGCCCAACACCGTTTTCCCTTTTGTCCGAGTCATAGCCACTACTTCTTTTATTATTGTTTGCCCTCCAGCACATAATCACTCATCATTCCCAAACGTGTCAGCAGTTAAATCTGGACTCGTCCCTTTTAGATTTAATTCCTGACTTAATGAGTGTGAAATTGATTTCGCTCGCAAGACGGGTCGCGCTTCGACTTTCCACAGCAGCACGATTATGAAGACAGACGATTTTGCGCTCTTTGTCTGTCACTCTTTAAATGTCAGTGTATCGAGCTGCTGTAAAGCTGTTTATTGGTCTCTATCGACTCTGAAGATTAAATTACAGCAGCCTTGCTCACAGGGTTTGTGTCTCCACGCGTGTGGAGAGAGTTTGGAGAGCCAGAAGACTGGATGATTTACATTAACAAGTCCCAAGAGGCAGCCTGCAGAGATGCCTCGTTAATCAGGGCTGTGCTTGTTAATGTGAGAACTTAGGATACAAACGATAGGGATGCTTTCATGGTTAATATTCCAGCAAACTACAATGTTCACACGAGTTTTCTTCTGCTTGTAAATAAATATAACTCGATAGATTATCGGTCAATTTTAAAACTGACCGTGTGCCCCCCCCTGCAGCCACAACAGTGCTGGTCCGAAGGAAGAGACAAATGTGATGGCCAAACCCCCCCAGACCTGACCTTTCACTCATGTAACAAGTTTCCCAATGACTTCCAGAAATAAAAGGCCTTTGCTGGACTCACCATTGCACTCCCGGATTAGTTCAGTTCTTCTTTTGGGGGAGGAAAACATGATGGGGAAAAAATATTACATCTCTGATTGGCTGATCATTCACGCTCCAGCTGCCAGAGCGCACCTAGGTTCTGAGGCAGGGGCTCAGAGACAGAATCAGAACCAGAACCAGGACTGATCACCCTGTCCGGGTCTGGTTGTGTTGAATACATCGCCATGTTTATCCACCTCTGCGTTCATTCCTGGGTTCATTTTTTTTTTTTTTTACCAATTAAACTGGAAAGAAAAACAAGGCTCCCCTCCACTGACAATTCTCCTTTAATATTCAGTTATTAACTTGGTTTTTGGTTCATAAATCAGTCCCTTCTGACCCACGTAGGGCCCTCTTTCCAGTTCTGTATCTGGTGTTGTGGTGATGGAAACAGACGTGCCCAGGTTCAGGCAGAGAAATCCTCTTCTTTCTTCCCTTCAACCCTAAAACAACGTTGGCTCTTATAAGTCATTATTCTGCCGCAGCAACCCTTTCATCAAACTTCAGAGAGAACGATCAGTGAACTATTTGATACTTTAAATCAGCTTATATAATATTTGAAACATGAATCTCCATCTCAGAAACCCTAGGAATAGTTTGTAGAGTTGGCACCTGTGTTATTTTGTTAGTTTTTCCTTTCTTTTATTGCTTAAATCATAAAAACAGATCATAACGAGACTCATAATTACATATGTATATTATGTTGTGTCTAAAATAAGAATTTCCCTCCTAGAATTTTGAGAGATTGAAACTGATTTAAGTTACGAGACTGAATTTGGATACAGGAACGTACAACACGGCTTGCTGCAGCAGCGCTTATGTACACAGCACAGAGCAGTTGTAAGTCTTAACAAGTTCGATGACTACATATTTGTCCTGTTGAAACTGAGACGTGTATGGACATAGTAGTAAAGTTTTGAAAGGAGTGTGTCTTTTTAATCCTTTAACACCACAACCCGGGTCATATTAGGCCCAACCCGTATGGAAGGCTGTTTCACTAAACATCTAAAAGCTTTTTTTTTTTTTTTTAAAAACAACCTGATGTTAATTTTTCATTGTCATGTTGAAGTGGTTTTAGTCTTCAATTACACAAACTTGCCTATAAAGCAGCCTAGAGTTGATGCAGCTGCTTACTACAGTATGTAAATATACTCCTCTCTGTCCCTCCCATAACTGAGGGTGAACAGCTTCTAATCCTCCCACTTGTTACTCATCCTGCAACATTTTTATTGAAAGATACATCTCAAAATGCAGAAAGCACCATCTTTACCAATCATAATTTCACAAATGAATAATAATAATAAAAAAAAAAAAGCCTGGAAAAGGTTTCATTTGCACGACTTTAGCCAGATCTTCGAGCTCACTGCAAACCTTGTCCCAAGACCAAACAAGATGGGAAATGTTGGCTTCAGGACGTCGTATCTGTGTGAAGCTCATAGAAGGGCGGACAACAAAGTTAGTTCTGTTTGATTATATGTAACGTTTGCCTAAGTCTTAGAAGAGACAGCTGCAGCAGGATGTTCATCCTTGGTGGCTGAATGTACAAAGGATAATCTAAAAGCTTTCATTTTGAACATAATGGGCGACCGGCGAACCCTTGTGCTTGCAAGGTTTTAAAAAATAATTTTTTTTTTACCTGTAGCTGCATGTTCACCACCTCGTATTTGTATACAAATTACATTATGAGTAGCCACAGGGAAACATGGTGGAGGGGGGGGGGGGGGGGGTGAAGGACCCGTGAAAGAAGGGGTGGATGTGTGGAAGGACACGAGGAGGAGCAAAGGAAGGGTGCAGGAAAAGACGGCATGACAGAGAGGAGGGTGGTGAGAAAGGAAGCAAGACAAGGACGGGAAGAAAGCAAGGAAGGATGCAAGGAAGGACGAGGATAAAAAAAAAAGCTAACAGAAAAAAGGAGGGAGAGAGGCAATGGCACAAGGAACAAAAGTTAGGAAAGAAGGATGAGGGAATTCTCTTTACCCATTCTGATCCAGACCTGAAAAAAATGCTGAAATACAATTTACCCCGATTTCTCCAGACTGTTTGGGAACCCTGAGAAATGCCTTGACTTCATTTTGAAACACATTGCTGAACCATGGCAAACATTGCATTTTTGCATAACATGAATGCTGGATGAGTATTTAGTCATGTGCCAGTCAGTCCGCGTAATGGCTGAGGTTGCTCAAGTTGATCGGATGTCTGCGAAAGCTCACAGGGAGAAGTGAAAACGAGCGTTTTTCTCCAGTTGGTTTCCTTTCGCCACAAGAGAAACAACGGATCCTTGTTCCTCTATTTAATGTCTGTGGAATACGTGCGACAGAGGATTGTTTCCCCCTGCAATAACAGATTATATCCTGTAGCTACTTTCATAGTCGAAGTATGAAATACGACCAAGCTTTCACAAAAACACTCTAGAGGCCATCTTCCTTTTATAGGAAAATTTTAATAGTTATTCAATGTTCTACATTTTACAGTAAATATACAATTACAAACTTGGCTTAGTTATAGTACTAAGATCACTAACTGATCTTAAAAAAAAAAAAAAAAAAAAAAGAACCCTCAACAACAAAAATACATAAAAAAAAAGAAAACAATTTACACTTCATATCACAAGCCTGACGCTGGTCCTTCACTCCGGACCAAATAGCTAACATACAATTCACTTCTCTCAACGCTGAACAGACGTTGGGCTTCAGTTTCAAACACAAACCTTTTCGGTAACAGAGATACCATAGCATGTGCAAACTGGGTACCAAACTAATATTTCCAAAGATGGGGTTGTTCCTATTACTCAATCCGAGTGCGATACAAGTACACGTGTTTGTGTATGGTTTTTCTTTTCTCTTTTTCCTTCTGGAAGACAAGGAATTTTCCACTTTTTGCATCACATTTAGTGTCAAATCAAAACCAAGAGAGACCTCTGACAAGTTGAGGAAAAAAAAAAAAAAAAAAAAAAAGCTGCAGCAAGAACATCAAGAACAATTAAAAGCCTACTATTCATTTTGATAGTAGTGTTGTAATTTTGTAATTAAGCTAAGACTCAAACTGCAAGGCAGGAGGGGAAAAAGAAAAAAGACTAAGAAGAGGAGTGGAAATGGATGTTAGGAGGTAATGAAATGTTCTGGTCATGCTTTCACTGTCAAAGTGAAAACAAGATTCGAGTGTTTCACCTTTTCCAGGTTTTGAAATGTTACGGCGGACAGGATGGCGGAGAGAGGAAGAGGCGATCCAGGATTTATGTTTTAAGACGTGCTCCCGCCTCAGAACACGGCAAAATCTTCTCCTTTTCACTTCAGTGCAAATTGAGAGACGAGGAATGGAGCGGACTAAACAGGCCGGCACGTAATCGCTTTCCCTGAAAAACAGGAATACTTGTGAGGGAAGTTGTCCGGTTTCCCAGCTCCAGCCGCGTGGACCTGCCGCTTTAAAGTGTTGGCACCGTGCATGTGCTGGTAACTGGATGTTCTCATCAGGAACCAGCAAAGAAAGAAACTCTAAGCACGCAGTTATTGGATTCTTTTTTGACAAAATACTAAATAGAAAAAGAAGCAGGTTTTTTTTGTAGTAAAAAAAAAAAAAAAAAAAAAAAAAAAAAAAAAAAAAGAACGAGGAGAAATTTAAATTTGGTTCAATTTATTTTTCACGGTTAAAACAAAATCACTGGCAAAGGGAAACTAAAAATTGGCCCCATTTTTATATTGCTTAACAGGCACCTCGTTCTATATTCTCAGACTGCAGAACAAACTCGTATCTAAAATTTTGGTAATTTAGAATTTATTTTCAAGCATGTTTGCTAAATGTCCTTAAACATTTAGCCCCCCTGAGGACCAAATCCTAGTTTCTCTCTGCTGCTGATGTTGCTTTATAAAAAGTTAAATATAAAAACAAAATAAAGCAGAGTTAAAATTTCTGCTCGTCTTTTTTGACCACAAAACAAAAACCGACGTCAGAAGACTGCATTTGATTTAATGTGATTATTTGGCATTAAAACAAAAAGCCACTTTATTACTAGTTTCTGAGGAGGAACATGAAATTGCCACAGCATGCACCGACCAGGTTGGTCCACAGCTCAGAAAACTCTTAGTGCAACAAATAATAGACTATTTTAAGTCCTGTTTTGTTACGTTAGAAGAGAACTTCTGGAAATGTCCTTAAAAGAGCATTTGGATCATAATATGATCAGATACCCAATTGTTCTAGTCACGTTGGCTCAAAGCCTTCAACCACAAAGATGCCACTTCTTGACTTTGTCACTTGTGACATCTAGTGTTAAACAGGGTGAGTTGACCATAAGAAAGTCAGCGATTATGATGAAACTCAATAAGACTGCAGTTGAGGTGAGGGTGGCGAGTGTAGCAAAGGTCAAACTGACAGAAGCAAAAAAAAAAAAAAGGTCAACCTGCAGAAGAAATAAGTTCAAGCGAGGTAAGAGTGGAAAAGGACTGGGGACAGACACTTTGCATCCCCCCCAAGGGCGGTGAACTCAAATGTCGGAACGGGGGATGCAAAATGGCACAGAGTAGAAACAAGATCGGCACGGAGGGTCCAGTAAGATTAACAAGTCAGACAGGTAATAAGAGTCAACAAGGCGGAAAGAAACAAACCAAAACCGGACAGCAATAGGAAAACACAGATTCCACGAGAAGCAAGACAGAACAAGGACTCACCAGTTATTAGGGAGAAGAAACTCATTGTTACTAAATAACAGTTGGTGAAATATGGCACAGGAAATAAAAAAATAAAAAGAGAGAATGGAGGTTGAGGGTTTTTAAAGACATCTTTTGATACATCCTTGCACCCACGGAGCTAAAACAGACGGTAAATTGGACCCATTTAGCCTCCGATTCGGCTCCGTGGCTCGTCCTCTACTCTCCGCGTGTCTGTCGATTCAGGCAGCAAGTTACGAAAACGTGGGAATCGGGCGCCAAGTCCCACAACTTCTAATCGTCTACAGACACCGTGCTAACTTCTCCCCTCAAGGTGAAAGCCATGTAGAGGACAGAGATGCAGAAGTAAAAATAAAAATAAAAAAAACATTAAATAAAAGCACAAACAGTAGCTGCCACATTAATGCAACCATGCTTAGCTAGAAATACATTACTGTACCACTTGCTCTTTAAATATACTGCATGTCGTTTTGTTTTTTTAAACCTAGAAATCCAATGCTATAGTGAAAGACACCTGATTATTATGAATACCCATTACGCTTAACTGACCAATGGGAGAGAAGGAGGGGGAAAAAAAGAGCAAACAAGAGGACTTAATTCAGAAATACTGACAAAAGTAGTGGTTGGTTAAATAATCCTAATGCAGAGTAAAGTTACTGCTGTCGAAAGAAAATCCTGTTTTTTTTTTTTCTTTTTTCCTTCAGTCTTACAGTCAATTTCAAATATACAGGATCTGGTCGTGATTGGAGCTTTTCATCACCATTATCCACCAGATATTCAGTAAAATGTTTGTTTTCCTCCGACAGCGGCATTATGCAACATCTTATGAATTAACCTACTAGTGTACAAACATCTTGACTAATAATAATTGAAACACTCCACCTTATTGTTTTAATTATGATATAAATTGCTTCTTCCTCCATTTTGCACTACAAAGCCTAAGTACCTGTTACTTAGCATTAAGTTATGATATAGTCAAGTTCTTTTTTTTTCTCCTTTATCTTATGTTGTGCAATAATTCCTCACACTGTTATTCAATACCCAAAACTTCTGATATGTTCGTAACTTCTTTGCAGTATTAATCGACTCCCCCCTATTTGGATATCACAACGATAAGAGATTTAAACGGATTTAAAAGGCTGATAAAATAATGACTTTATGCCAAGAGCCTGAGGCGCTCTCCTGTTTTATTGCAATAATCAAACCACTCTATCCACATGCCTGCAGTAAATGCTTCTGTTAATACCAACCTGTGACGTACAGATCTAAAAGTTAACATGCGAGTAGGCATGGGCCGGTACAAAATCCTGATTGTATGAAGGTAAAAAAAAAAAAAAAAAAACAAGAACCAATCAACACGGTTTCTGAATTCATACAAAAACCTAAAAACTAAGACATGCCATCGCTTTCATTTAAAACAAAACGCAACAGTTAACCCTACTGCTGCTGAAACAACATCAATTACTACATTTATAACCATGGTAGAATCTTTTATCGTCATTTTGGTACCGATACTCAAGATTTGCGCACAAATATAGTTGAAATCTTCCAAATTGAATAATTGTTTTCAAGTGCTTATCACACAAAACAATCAAAGTAGGGCCAAGCAACACATTAAACTGCGATTTGTTGCAGCTTTAATGTCGGTAATGTCACGATTGCGGTAAAAAAACCAAAACAAAAACAAACAAAAAAAAAAAACATGCTTGGAAGCAATATCTGGTACGGTAGTGTTTCACGCCGGGTGCAAAACGTAGTGATCATGATGCCAAAGCTCAGAGTAGTCAGAGAATTAGAGTTAACTCCCATCAATGTCGCGACAACCACGCTGCGATTTCAGCTTTCCCCCAAATTGTGCAGCCGTGTTCCAAAAACAGTCAAATTTTTCTTTTTCTCAACTCAGCCAATGAAATGTAGCGGGCCAGCCGGCCAGAAGTGCTCAGCAACAGGTGGGGGAAGGGGCTACATGTAACAGGAGAAAACTCTGGTCACTGAGCTGTTCTTTTGCATCTCAGCACAAGAACTTTAAAACTTAGGAATGGATGGTGTGACAGGAAATGTTTAGCGGCTTAGAAACTGGAACCGTTTGGACCTGGATGCAGGGAACCGGCCAATGCCTAGATGCAAGTGGATGTTGTTTTTTTCCCCTCCTAGTAGTAAATCCTGAAAAATGCCACAGGCCTTATCTAAATATCAAAGCCCACAATCGACCTTTAACCTTCGACACAAATCTTCTCCGGGCGAGGTCGAACCGCTCCAAAACGGTTGTATGTGAAAACATTGCGATCTCGCTTCGTTCCTGCACGTTCACAACAGCGTTACAGTCGGTGTGTGGCGTTCCTGATGGAACCAGAACGTTTCCCCATCATTCGGCGGCAGCAGACGAGACCGAAGTCCGTCCAGCCGCGCGTTCGACTTTATTGGCCCTTCGTTAAATCTGCCTCATCTGTGGTGTGTGAGTTTATTAGACCTCCCCTGGGAAATGGAAGGGGGAGATCGCACGATCACAGCCAAAAGCAGGGTTAGAAAAACCAAAGTAGCGTACAAAAAATAGCCGCAAAACAGCTCCTTAAAGGAGAAGCGACACAAACTTAGAAGCCTTGTAACATGGAATGAACCGCCTGCTTATGAATGTCTTAGATCCCCCCTGCTTTCATTTCCAAGTGCCCACACAATCCCTTTAAGCTCCTCCTCTGCTGGCCGTTTCTGCCAGATAACTGTACGTTTATTTGTCTTTTGTGTTACTGTACAGTAAGTGCCACCAAGTGTGTGTGTGTGTGTGTGTGTGTTTGTGTAGTTTCCCCCACCCTCAGTATTATTCTAAATGCGCCAACCTACCCACAATAAAGTCACTGATGTGACCCAAGCTAGCTGGGTTAAGATTCCAATAGTGTCGTCGTCCCCCCCCCCCCCCCCAGCATACCAGCCTGCATAGTATGTAGCATGAAGTCGGCGGGTATTTTTCGCTAGCGTGTACTGGGTACGGCGTTTAATGCGGACACGCCGGCTCGCGCTCCCTAAGTGCTCACAGCACCGACTAACCTGACAGAAGGGGTGAGACGGACGTACAGCTACTAGGCTTTGGAAGACGAGCGAGATCCGATTGAAGATTAAACGGAATCAGGCACAAAAAAGAAAAAAAGGGATGAAGAGGAAAGCAGGAAATAATCAAAGGTTAAGCGATTGAGGTGGGTCGTATAAAGGACGTTTAAAAATATTACCCCTGTAAAAGACAGAAAGGAAAAAAAAACAATTATCTGATGATGTTTAAACCCTGTGCTCATATCTAGTCGTTAGAAAATTTGGCAGCATTAGTCAATAGTCTTTGATGATGATGAGGATGATGCCCAATATTTTCCAGCGAACCGAGCAGCAGCAGCAGCAGCAGGCGGGGACCACACACACCAGCACAACACAGAAACGGGAGCGACCGAAGCGACGCCTGTGATTTGGCCCAGAGTCCTTTCTGGACTTCCAAAAACAGACACGGCAAAACAGAAAAAAAAAAAAAAAAGATGAATAAGAACTAAACGATCAAGAGAAAACAAAATAAGGAAGTAATGACTGGTTGGCAACTAAACCGAAGAAAGCAGAAAAAAAAAATTAGAAAGAAATAAAAGCAGCCTTTGTAAAAACATTAGAGAATGTCGCATAATAATAATAATAATAATAGTAAAGTGGCTGTTGCACTTTAGTTTTGTTCTTGCAGACAGGTGCCGAGTTCTCGTGGTTACCGCTGGGAGCTCGTGTAACGTTTGAGCAGTTGCATACGACGGTGGAATCCAGACCTGCTGGGGAGAGCAGAGGACACGAGCACAGGCAGGTTTCAGACGGCCTCAGAGTCAGTTTAAAGGCCCCGCGGCGGACGGAGACAACGGGGCAGGGACGTGCTCTGTGGGTACTCACATGATGGGTGGGCTCTACCAGTGAGGCGGTACGTAGCTGTAGCCGGGCGTCCCTTGGGGCCTGTAGGTCGGCACAGTAACTGGGTGTGCTCCAATAGGTGCGTGCTGGGGCGTTGTCAGGAGAGTCCCTGCGCAGATTCAACACCAGCATTAGATGGGAAAGCACTTTCCTTGGTTATATACAATGCCTTGGAAAAATATTGAAACCCTGTTCACTTTTATGTCACGTTACAACCACAACTTCACCAAATTTTACTGGGATTTTATGTGAAAGGCCAACAATAAAGGCGCCGTATTAGGAAGGTTTGCGTTTGTGTTTGGTTCTCTGCACTCTGGGAAAGTCCAGAGGAACCAGCTGCCTTCAGCAGGCCCCTACCACCCAGCTTGTGTGCGATTTAACTTCGGCATGAACGCGGTTGTTCTCGGGAGGCCTCAGAGGTTCGTTAGAGAACGTTATAGAACAAACGGCATCATGGAGGAACACAGCAGACGGGTCAGGGAGAAAGTTGTGGAGAGTCGGTGCGGTTTAGTACGGCAAATCTGCAGAAACAGGGCGGTGCATCTAAACGGACGGGTCAGGCAAGGAGAGATTTAAGCAGAAAAAGCAGCCAGAATGCCCAAGTTACCACTGGAGGAGCTGCAGAGACACAAAGCTCAGGTGGAAGAATCGGTCGACTGTTAGCATTAACTGGTATTAATCTGGGAGAATGACAAGAAGAAAAGCATGTTGAAAGAACGCCTCAACACTTCCTGTTTAGTGTTTTCTCATAGCAAGCAGGCTAGGCAGCAAAGACATGTAAAGCAGGAGGGTGTTCTGGTCAGATCAGACCAAACCCGAGCTTTTTGACACACATGCCAAAACCTATGAGGGTCAGAAATCCCATCCTACGCATGACCTTGAACACACCATTACTACTGTGAAACACGGTGATGGCAGCATCATTCTGCGGGGCTGTAGAACCCGGTTAGGGTTGATGGGAAGGAGGCTGGAGGTAAATACCAGGCAATCCCCTAAAGCCTGCTGCGTGTTTCAAAAGCATCGAGTCTGACACAGATGTTCACCTTCAAACAGGACAACCAGAGGTGCAACGCGGTGGTTTAGACGGCATCTATATCCAACAGAGAATCTGTAGCAGGATTTGGAAACCAGTCATCATCCGATCTGCCGGAGCCATTTTGCGAAGAGGGATGAGCAAAAATACGAAGACAAACCCTAAAAGCCTTGCAGCTGTAGTTCCAGTGGAGACTGCTTCTAAATAACATTGAATCGGGGGAGCTGAATTCAATTAACTAGCAAAGCTTAGATTTTTTTTAGATAAATAGTTTTCCTCCCACTTCACAAATACGCACCGCTGTCACATAAAAATCCCAACAAACGTGAAGGTTGTGGTTGTGAAAAAGCTGAAGGGGGTGAATGGTTTTACAAGGCTGAGCAGCTGATGGTGGCGGGGGTCTCTTTCCGTACACAGTCTGGGGTGAATATCTGTCCTACCCGCGCTCATGGCCATGGTCGTCCCGGCTACCATCCCCATGGTGGGCATGCCGTTGTTGCGAGGGGCGGGGACAGGGACCGGGGCGGGGTAGAGGGCTGTGGAGGGGATGCTGTTGGGCTGCACCACCGTGGTGTGATGGATCACGTGTGGCTGAGCTGCGTACACCGGCTGGGTGTAGTACGCTCCCTGCCGAGGGGGAAACAAATCAAGAGAGCGCTTAGTGAGGTTAGGATTTAACACATGCCATGCAGTAGGGCTGAACGATTTTGGAAAATAACCTAATTGTGATTTTTTTTATCTTAATGTTGCGATTTAATGCGATTATTTTTTCATGTCTTTTTAAACCTATACAAACAGCAAATCAATCCGTTTCATCGCTGTGCAGATCAGGTGCTAAAAGAGCCACTGCGTCTCAACTCGGAGCAGAAATGATTGCGTTCTGTGATATATTTCAACCAAAATTGCGATTTGATTTTGACTTTTCTCTGCATTAACCACAAGCAACAAAAATGGCCTCTAGATAAAGATGTTTGTAAACAACGGCTATTTAAAACAAGAACTTTAAATGGTTTTATTAATCATAATATTATTCAGGAGAATAGCTTTTAATTGATTTGGACATCAATCCTTGTTGAACATAAAGTGCAACAAGCAAGCAAGTCTATGTTTTAAACTTATTGGCCAGAACTTAATGCTATGGTGAGATTCCTGAAAGTTTCTGTTAAAACAGTACTAAGTAATAAAGTTAGATTATCTCACTGCTGCAACTGTCTTCCCTTCCATTTGGAGACAAACCCACTTTAAACATTTTACCGACACCTAAAGGACGCGTCTGATTCATTAATTGTTACATAGCCAAAAATTCCAGACCTCTGCGATTTGGAAATCGTTCTTTTAAATTGCGATTATATCGCAAATGCGATTAATTGTGCAGCCCTACCATGCAGTACAGCCTGTAAGCCTTCATTCAAGTGCTTAACTGAAACCAAAACTTTATTTAATCGCGCATGTTTATATAATACGTGGACCAGGCCATGAACGAAGACTGTTTTGGCTCTGGACAGTTAACACATGATGCGCCTGGTGGTTCATAAATGGGAAAACTAACAAATCTATTGCCGTTATGGATACGTCTCGTCTTTTAGGCCAATTTCAATGTATGGTTTCAATGTATGGTTTTAGTATGTAAGCTAACACAGATATAAACGCTTCATCAAACCCAAACGCATAAAAAAAAAAAAACTTTAGGATTTACAAGTCCAGAAACAAAGATATAAATCTCCTCTGACAATTTATTTTAACACCAAAATTTGGAAAATGCCTCATTCCCAAAACTACCGCACAGCTTGCACGCCATTTGGTCGCGAGTTTGGCAAGAAGGTTTCAACAAATTGCTTTTTAATAGACGAGGAAACGATGTTCCCAGCGAGGAAACGCAGATTTGTCAGAAGCGCTGATGTTAGATGGCGGGAGACAGCCGGACAGGCGCCTCTCTGGCGCGGCGGCCTTACCTGTGTGTAAAGGTTCTGCTGGGGGTAGGCACTGCGGATGGGGTACATAGCTGTGGGGTATGGGGTGGGAGTGGGGGTGTAGGGAGGAGGGGCTCCGTTTGACTGAGTGGGGGGCACTTTGTACGGGGTTCCCGCTTGGGTATATCCTGCAAATGTTCAGAAAAAGACAAGGTTCATCCAAATTAATACAATTCTAATTAAACACATGCAATATAGTTTCAAATCAATCAAATTCAAAGCATAAATAACATTTTGGATTATTCAAGTAAAATTGCTTGACAAAAAATATATATAATACAAGAAAACTTAAGTGTATAAAATGCAACACATCTTTGAAGTTTGTTATATAAAGTATAAACTAGCATAGATTTTGTTGTTATTTCCATCTTTTTGGAGAAAATAAAACCTGTGTACGTGGAACATTTTGAGAACTTTTCAGTTTTTGGACACGAGGCTCTTTTAAAAGAGAAATATTTCTGCTTCCATTTATTCCTTTTCAATGAAGTGTTTCTCAGGGAATAACGGCTACTGACTGCGTCTTTATCCCAGGCCGATCAGAGCCATAAAACCTGAAGCAGTAACCGCTGATATGACGCTGAAACACTCAGAGGGAGCTAAAAGGGAGCCGCAGAGTCGGCTGATTATTAGATCGGCCTTGTCGCTCTGAGCAGAGAGGTTTTTCTTCCTCCGACTGGAATATTTGCTGTAGCTGCTGCTTTGATGCCGCTATGAATCCATCACGCCACTATAAAAAAAACCCCTCAAAAGCTTTAATATTAATATCAACAATGCAAAGAAACAACCAAAAAAAAAAATACCCCTTAAATATTTAAGAAGCATTTACCCTCGGGAAAATCGAACGCCTCAAGACGAAGGAATCTCAATTTTGCACCATCCTGCCTTTTAATATTTGCATTTCCTGTAAAGCCCACCAGATGGGGGCCGCATGTGTTCAAAGAGTTCAGCCTCACCATCAGCATGGCGAGGCCCATCCATCCTAAAAACATAAATCTGACTTAGCAGCTCAAACTGGAGCCTTAAACAAAGCCTCCTTTTACATGAAGAGAAAAGTAGGAAGAAGCTGCGTAATCAGCGACTATGGCCTGCATTCAACGAATCATTTTTACTGCAAAAAAAACAAAAACAAAACATTAAACAATTTAACAAAAGGATCCACACTTAACCAAGATTACATCACCACGTGAAAGCTTGATCTTTCAGTGATGGCATTCATGTCGCCTCCTACGTAGTCTGCTTTCAGGGGGGGGTGCAGTACCTCGGAGCAGCCACCTGGAGGAGCCTGAAGGTCAAAGCTGCTACTAGCTAGCTGCTGCACAGCTTATGAAAAAGCCCTTCTCTCACACAAGGACAAGGGAACAAAGAGATGCAGGAGCTGCTCTCTCTGCCGGCGCTCGTATGTTGGAGCATGTGCGTGCGGGCATGCTCTCACGGTCGTCCTCTGCTCCAACGTGCATGCACGCCATTAAGGGACAATAGTGAGAGACGGTTACACAAAAGAAGCGCTGACAGAAAGGGGAAAGGAAAAAATCCTCCGTCAATGGTCTCGAGGAACAACGGCCGAGACACGTTCCTCATCAGACCACAGCTGGCTTATCGGGTGATTTATTCATGTTGGGGCGAAAGAAAATGGATTATTTTAATCCCACCTTTAAATTAGGCCCGGCAGAAAGCCTGGAGAGGAGCCCGCAGCCGGACAACTCAGCCACCAACAAACAGCTTCAGGTTTCTGGGAGAACAGCAGCAGATCTGATATTCTGACCGACTTCCAGAAGATAAATCCAAACTCAGGGAGGGGAAGAGAGGAGGCCGCTTCAAACGGGGCACAGGAGGAGACTAAGACCTGCTCCTTCCTTTGTCACCAACTCTATCCAAAAGGACAGGAAAAACGGCGACACAGCCGATTCCCCCTTTGCTAACCCAATTAAATTTTGACACATTTATCAAATCCTCTCCTGTATGATGCCAATGTAAAGAATTGTCCAGCATAATAAACAAAAACCAGAGAATACAACCACCACGGCCCATGTTTGTTGATCGTTCACCCACTTAAAGCCGAGCAGACGTGCCGCTGCTGGATGTGGGTGCGTGGTTATTCTTCCCACATCACGCATCTCACAGCCGCCGGCGTTAATTATTAAAGATCTGTGGATTATTACAAACTTCTTCTGAGTTAGAAATGCCTTTAATTCAGTTTCAGGGCTCCACCGCCCGTGACATTGTCACAAATGATGTCTTTAGAGAGCAGATTGTAATGGTTTCCAATCGGAGATCTGCTCAGATCACAGCTGCACTCCTGCCAGACGAGGACTAGCTCAAAGGCAGCCCAGCGGTTGTCAGAGCCCAGGTGGAAGGAAGGGGAAGCAGCAGAAAACGTCATTGTTAAAGAAAAAGAAAGAAAAAAAAGCTGGCTGTTCAGGGAACGGTTCAGTCATATTAATGGGAAGTTGAGTGGAGGAAAACTACAGGCATCTAAGCGCAGCCTTGGGGGATTCTAGAGAAACCCTTTGAGGAGTTTGAGAACGATTCACTAAGGGTTTACTGAACACTGGTGTACTGTTTGGGTTTATTCGAATCAATTGACTCCTAATATTCTAATCTTAAAATAAATTACTTTTAGAGTTTACTTAAAATTCATAATTAAAAGTAACGCACCGATTAAGTCAGGAAAACCCACTAAGAGCCAAACATTTGATCGGCGTGTCTCTAGCTTTAACTTTTTTATTTTTTTTTATAAAATCATTTTACAATTACTCACCTGCTTCTCAAATACTGAACGGCACATTATTGACCCATCAGGTGCTGCTTTCAAAAATATTTTGAATAAACCAGCAGCTCAGTGAGATTGCTTAAGGTATTTAAAAAAAAAAAAAAACTTGCGGGTTTACGACTTATTTGAGTCGATACCGCAACGCAGCAAACGGCTCTAAATCGACTTTTTTTCCAAAGTTATTTATTATTTATGGCTGAAGATTTCCCAGATGTTGTCTGTGTAGTTGCAATACCTTCGCTGAATATAATGATGATATAGTGATGTAAGCGTTCTGATATATTGTGCGGCTCTAGTTTTAAATTAACCATCAAAATCTCCTGAATGCTAACTAAGATAGCACAAAATAAATAGATATGCAAGTTCCGCTAGTGAAAAGACCCATTTAAGACCAGTGAGACAGAAATAAGAGCTGTATGAAAAATACCTTGAGTGACTGAGCTCATTAGCTCTATAAATTACATTTACCTCGTCTTTAACACGTTAAAAACAACTCCGTTTGCTAAATAAGGAGTTTCTCCCCCCCCCCCCTGGAACCCTTTAAAGTCTGATACAGGCAATTGTGAAGAATATTTTTGGTTGCTTTGAAGGAAAAGGTCAGGCTTTGAAATTTTCTTTGTATGGTAATTGATATGTTAGACCAAAAAAATAAAATTTCCTCATGTTTTCTGCATTTTTATATGGGGTGTGTAAAATATATTCATTTGTATTTTGTAAAATGTGTGTTCAGAAAAACTGTTGAAGAGGTAGGTCTCAAACATTTATCAAAAATGATACATTGAATTTTACAGGGTTAAGTTGGGTGTTTTTAAAACCTTTGTTATTCAAATGTAACGCCTTTTTGTAGTATAAATTAAGTTTCATAATAGTTACAGTAATTATTAGCAATAATAATAATCAAATCTGTGTCATCAAGACAAAACGGTTATAAAAACATTTCCATCTAGTAAACAAGTATATTTTAATTTGATCTCATAAATTTGACATATAATGAGCTGGTTTCAGCTGAGCATGTTTATAAAAAAAATAAAATAAATTGACTAAAGACGCAGGAAATTAACACAAAAAACAAAGAAAAGAAAGAAATTTTGGATATAACTGTGTGATTTAAGAACTAGTTTAAAAAACCTCACAGACTTCAAGACGTTTAAAGCCTAAAGTTACAATCATGAAATTACAGTCTTTCTATTACTTTTTAGGGCTCTGCAGAAACTTTGATGGATGCAACATGTTGAGGTTTAAAAAAGGAAGAAAATAAAAAGATAAACGCGGCCAAACAAAAACAACACGGTAAATTCAAAGATTGACTTCAAAATTGAACCTTTTCTCACTTTTTCTTTTTTTTAACCAGAAACGGCAAGAATTTTGTCAGATTCTTTTCAGAAATCCTCCCAGGGTTGTTGTAACCCGTCTTTTATAAAAGCACTGATAGCTGACGGCTATATCATCCGGCTGAAAAACAAAGTTTTAGAGTGGGAGCTCACCTGGTGGATACCCAGGACTGCCTGTTTGATACAGGTTGGGAGTGTAGGTGGGAGCTGTGGCCGGATAGCCTCCTGGATAGGCTGAAAGAGGAAGTTCACAGGGGGAAGAGAAAAGGTTACAAACCTCAAGGCACCAAGCATGGGGAACACCCAACACACACACACACAGAAATACTGCCAAGTGTACAAGAGAGCACTGAGTTTGAAGCAGGATGGGCACAGATGGCACTTAACAAAAAAAAAGTCTGCGGCAATAACACAGTCGGCTGAATGTGTCTAACATCCACCCATTAGGTAAGCGGGGCACACCAGCCGATATGCTGTGGGAGGAGATAAATTCAGAGACATTAGCGATGCCTAAAGACGCACGACAGGGGGTACAGGGGGTAGACACACACTGCTGTGCGCCATAAATCACAAGTCAGGCTGGACGACGAGGATCCGACCTGAGACACGGCTCCTAATGCGAAGCTGCGGAGAGACACCGAGAAGCGACGAGGGAACCCAAACAAGCGAGCTCAAAAAGACGGTTGAATTTTAATCACTTCACACAGATTATCCTTTGTGTTGCCTCTGGCAACAGCAGAACCTGAAACGCCTTTTAGAAATAACATTTCTGGCGCGCTCGTGGCGTAGCTGGTAGCGCAACCCACGTTTGGAGGCCTTTAGTCCTCGACGCGGACGACCCGGGTTCGAATCCGACCCGCGGTCCTTTGCCGCATGTCTCTCCCCTTCTTCCGCCCCTTTCCTGTCAGCCTAATGTCAATAAAAAGCGAGCCACTAGAAGCCGAAAAATAAATAAATAACATTTCTTCACTCAAAACGGCATCCACAGGTTAACCGAATCAGGCTGCTTTCGACCAGCAACCCGATCCGAAGGATGTTGGTTCAATTCCAGCTCCCCTCTGTCGCAGGCACACGTGCCTCTGAGCAAGGCGCCTAACCCCAAGTTGCCTACGATCTGCTTAAGCCGGGCATACACTGTACGATATTTTCAATCGTGGTACTCATATAGAGCTCAAACTGTACGACGAAACCGCAGGGTTTAAAAGTTCACTGCTTACCATATCTGTTCTTACACTGTGCGGCCCGACGCTCTGATGCGACCTGACTGCTCACACAGTACGTCTGAAAACCACACGTCGGACTCAGCCCGTAGAGAGATGGCGCTACTCGGACTCGTCTACCTGGAAGCCAAATGTCAACAGTAGAAGAAGAAAAAGGCGGAAGTGTCGATGCTCACTGTTAAATATGAGGCTTACTAGAACGAAACGCACTGCCTTGGCAGTTCTACGAGTTGATCCTCCGTAGTTTGACTCCATGTCACACGTACCGCCGTCATGCTTCTCTCCATTCCTATGTTTTCGTTTGAGAAGACGAAGAAGCATCTACTTGTTTGCACATGCGCAGTGTGCGAGGTCGGGGGAAATCGGCTCGTAGACAGTCGTACCTCCGATTCAACAGCAGGACACGACTGAAGAATCGGCCCAAAGAGGGCAAAAACTCGTACAGTGTACACAGTTTATCGGTGTATGGATGTGTGATTGGGTGAATAAACTCAGTCCGTTTGCTGGCATGAAATAAATGGATCCGAACCGATTCTATGGGCCTCACACATCTACTGGACCCATTTGTCTTGTGAAATGCATTGAGATGCGCTTTTAACAGGTTTACTAGTTATTTGCCAAACCCCACAAGGTTCTAATCAATCTCCAAATATCTCAATTATCTGAACTCTGAATTTTAATCTTTTTTTTTTTAACTTCATAAGACAGACTTGATTTTAAATAGATTTAGAAACTGTGTGGAAGTGCTCCAAAAGGTACCGGGTGTTGAGAGACAGTCGATAATAACCATGTATAACGTGGATTTAATAAATGATCGGCTGACCAATTGGACCGAGTGTCAATTTTAGCTACGTTTGTAAAACAAAAAAAAAAAAAAAAACTGCTTTTCTGCCGTATTGTTTCGTGATGAATGTAATTCCCGAGCAAATGAACTGCCAGACAGTCTGAGAGCGTCGGACTGAAAACCCATCAGCTGGTTTCCCTCCGGCCCCTACTGAGAAATTTCTCACCAGCATTTTGAGAAACCGCCACAGTTCATGTGAAATGCATCCGTTAGGACACCTCTGGCAGTACAGCGCCTCATCCTGTCGCTGATGACGGCCTTTCCCTTTCACCCACTCGTATTTAAACGCAGATATCTGCTCATGCTTCCATGCGAACAACTGACCGTTGCATGATCATTTAAGACTCGCTGTTGATGCACGTTTATTTCTCCCCCTAATGAACCCACTGCAGTGCCACGCTGGTGCCAATGCTTGGTTAGCACCACTTCTGTTTCCACCGCTGCAGCTACTGGCAAACTGCTTCCAACTCAGCTCCAACTCTCAGCTGGGCCGGAGGAGAGCAGCGGTTTCATTAAAAGCTGAAGGCTGGCTCATGGGGATAAATCCTGCATGAACCGCTGGGTGTTCTTAATAAAAGCAGCCTGGCTGGTCATTACAGATCAGAGACCCCCTTGGTCAGGGCTGCAGGCGCCATTACTGATGCAGGGTATTTAATACAGTGTTAATAAGTTCAGATATTAGGGCCCTTGTAGGGGTAGTGAAGTAATGTGATTTGTGTAGACAAACAGTCTCACGGGGATGTGGCCGTCTACTGAAACTCAGATTACAACAAAGGGAGGCTCCAACTTTCACTGTAGAGGCTTTTTAAGCGAGGTAATGTGAGGCTTCCGGTTTTGTTGTGTTTTTTTAGCTGCAGTGAAGAACGAGATCTAGTGGTGGAAAACCCCCGAACGGGTCAACAGGAGAGGCATCCATCATCTCCGTATTTCCGTGACTGACGCCATAAAGAAAATAGGTTAAAACATGTACGGTAGATAAAAATGATCTAAAGAGTTTTTTTGTCTCAGTCGAACTGGAAAGGGCATAAAGGAAAACCTTCAACATTTAGGAAGACGGATCGCAGTAAAATCCATAACGCACGGATGCTGACGCTTAAATTGTGTTGATTGTTTAGTAAATCATGAAACGCCTTTTTTTTTTTTAACTACAGTAAAATGGGAATTTTGCCTAAAACAAGACAAAGCTGCCCATTCCAGCCCAAAAACAAGTGAGACCATTTAACCAATTTAAAGTCAAATTTGGTATTTTCTTTTTAAAATAGTAAAAAGCCGACCCTTGCAATGGCATTAGGAACCAGAACAATGCAAGTTAACAGTTCCTCAGACTGTCACTGAATTTAACTTGCAGCGTCTTCCGGGGTTTAGTGAACATGGTAAAAAGATCAGAGGGACGGTGTAATATGTGCAACGATGCCTACCAGGAGCTTAGCAATTGGAAAACAGTCTGCTTTTGTATCTTGTTCTATTGTATTCAATTTTCTGCCTGAATGGTCGGAGTGAAGGCTCGAACTGGTCTCTGTCTATACACAAGGAATGAGTATTTGAGGCAATAACACCAAGATTAAGGATTTAGAGAAACCTTGAAATGTGAAAATGTAATTCAGCTAGTAGACAAAAAAAGAAAAAAATATGAGTTGTCCTTTAAATATTGCGTTTCCACTTTTTACAGATAATAGAGGCAAATTAAAGTCTTTTATAAAGTACTGCCTGAGTTCACTACATTTTAATGAGGAAATAGTTTAACTGTCATAAAAGAATAAGAAATTTTTAATAATGGATGGGCTGCCGGTGTTATCCGACCATCCGATAGGTTCTCCATGACCTCTGCTGCTGTTCAGGCAGGGAAGGAACGCAGACAGGCTGGGTCACATCTAGGTCAACACTGTCTCCTAAGACCTCTTGCTTCCCTTTATTTAGACATTTCTATACTGTTAGCACAACTAGGCCACTTTTTTCTACACAGCCTCAGATGTTCGTCATCCATTGTTTCTGTAGTGCGGGCGCTCTGCATAAATGGCCATCTTAAATTCAAAATAACTACTGCCATCTTAAGAGCTCGCTCCCTAAGGCTGCATTGATTCGTCGACGTAATAGACGAAAGCGACTGCATAAATTGTTGATGCTAAATTTTAATGTCTTCATATCATGTAGGACCATGTCAATGGCTGTTTTTAAAATAAAAATGTTTATGCACATTTTGAAGTATAGAATTAGAAAAGGTATAACTTCCTCTATTTCGCAAAAAAAATTATTTTACGCTCGCTTGAAGTGCTTTTTGGCTTTTTCCGAAAACGAGTTAACGTGAAAAACAGAAGACGGAAACATATTTTCTGAACACGTTCTGAGCTAGCGAACATTTACCTCACAGGACCGATCTGCTGTTCCCGTCATTGGCGCCTTCCCTGATAGTCCCACAACACGCATTTGTTTCTCTACGTCTCCAGGCTGCATGTAGCATCGCCAATATGGACGGAACGAATACAACGTAGCTGATAACAACACATTCCTAAAACAATTGTTCTCAGATGTGCAGTCCAATGCTAGTTTGGAACCTCAACTTTCTGTTAATTACAGCCATGCGTTACATCAACTTCTGACAAAATTACACTTTCTATGGCCTAGTTAAAGGAGGTATAAGTAATAGTGACACCTGGTGGCTCAAATCAGTACAACAGCCTGTCACTCAACAATCTAATATGCCGTTTTTAAACGGTGTGTTGCTGTTGTGAAGTTTTACTTCCACAGGTATATGATGTATTTTGTTCTATTTCGGGTCCACTTAACTCTCACATGGCTGGCTCAGGAACAAGGAAGTACGGTAAACACGAACAACACACTGAACCGAAGTCGTTCCGGACCGTACCTCTAGGTTTGAAAGGAGAAAAACTTGACTAAGACATTGTTGATTGAGAGGACCGATTATTTAAAAGGGAATGTTACTTCCATCCCAGGTGACAAATGAGAATGATTTTCGTTAACTTTGCAGTAAATTTCTTACTTATTGCTCCTTTAATTCGATCCAAACAAGTGGATGGAAACATGCCTAATTTAAATTTTTCCGTCACTTGCTCAAAATTCACATGATGACTGGATGGAAATATGGCTAATGTTTCCGAGTGTTACCGGACAGCTTTCTCTTAACTTTGCAGGTTCGACCCTCAAAGCAGAGCTCTCACTCCATGGTAGCATCACTAGCTGTGTTTCCAATACAAATGCATGCAAAACTTTGCCCAAATAAAAAATAAAAAAATCACAATTGCTGTTTCCATTAATAAAAATGTCATTACAATAATATGTGAATAAGTTTTTTCACGCTGGATTTAGATTTGAGATATTCACATTTCAGCCACGGTACTAGCGCTCATCATCAGCCATCACAACAGACGTTGGCATCTTACCGAGGCGTTGGAGCGACAAGCCCTTCATACTTGGGAGCGGCTATGTATGCAGCCTTTTTGGGAAATTGTAGTCGCCGATTTTACAGAAGAGCTACGGATTCAATGCTTCCTGTCATCTTCTTTCTTTTTCGCCAGCAGTCGCCTCTGGTTGTTGATCACACGACTCGTGTGACGCAACAAACTACTTTCCATTGCCGTTTTGCAAAATACACCAATTTCGATACGGCCGAAAAACCACTTTGTCCTAGCGCAAAAACCTACCGTCGAAAAACACTTGTTTTTTTCCAAAGTCGCTGTGTTTCCATCAAGTAAATGTATTTTCGTAGTTACAATTTGCGGAATTTGCCAGTCAATGGATACACAGCTAGTGTAATGCAAAATGCTGTGGGGCTGCTGTGGACTGAGCAGGTGAAGGTGGAAACACATGCAGGCCACTGTGGCTCGTCGACCCTGGCATGAACACGCATCGGTCGCTGGTCAGACTGCTGAGCGCTGAGACACACGGCTCCTTTCATTTCAACACTCTACTATCCACAGTTCTCTGCACGTTATGTTCTATTTAAAAAGGATGAAAGATGCAGGGAAGAAAAAAAAAAGAAGTCAGGAATGAAGGGTGGACACACATTGACTGAAAAAAGAAAAAGTTACAGAAAAAACAAGAAAGGGAATGAAGGAAGACAGGGCAGAAGGAAAGAAGCAAAAACACAAAGAAGGAAGAAACAAGGGAGGAAGGAAGAACAGACAAGAAGGGAAGTGTACAAGGATAGCAGATAGCAAGACTAGTTAAGCTAATATCAGCTAGTTATAGTCCCAGTGTTACCATATGAACATCAGAATGACAAAAATGCTTAAATTCTGCACAATAAACACATTTAATTTGAAAGTGCTTCAAAATACAGGAAGTAGAATTAAAGTGTTAACCTGTTACAAGTCTTCAGCTGAAGCAAACTGGGAAAATATCACCTATGACCATGTTCTCAGGACAATCTGTACTCATGGGTAAATAAAAGAGCCGACTGATTTTAATCTCTTCTGCCTGCACTCAAGACATGTCCCCATGTGTTAAAATTAATGTTCAAATGATTAAAACTCTTCTCCCTCTGCTCAGCCACAAGCATCTCATTTCCAGCCAAGCCTTCCCAGCTTTGAGGGAATCCGGGGTATCTTTCATCAGCTCTTGTCAAAATACCTACAGTGATTACTTATTTGAAACTTGGGACTCTTCAAAACACAGTTTGTCGTTGTTTAATGTTTATTGGGTTTGTGAAAGCCTAAGAGAGGTGTTTGGTTTAGAATGACCCAGCCTGGCTTTAACCGGTCCCTTTGGAAGCTAAGTGAAGAATAATGTTAAGATAAAACAAAGGGCTGGACGATGTAGAAAAATAGCATATCGATAGAATAGAAATCATATTGATCGATATCGATAATTATCAACTAATTCAAAACATATCTTAGGTGAAGCCCTGGCCATTTTATGCTGTTGCTTAGCGACGTATTTTTAGATACAGTACTCACAGACACTGAATTCAAGCTCGACCCTTTATTCAACCAACGTTTTACCAAAACTGCAAGTTTTTAAAAAATGAAAAATAACTTGTGCTCTCTGAACTCTTTGAAGAGGGCGGAGCTCGGTGACGGATCGTTCCTGGGTCTGCGTTTGTGATTGGTTGGGGGGATGTAATGACTGAAATATTAACCTTCATTATAGGCTAGAATGCAAAAGGAAGGAAAACTGTTCTTCTAAAACTTTTTATTGACCTTTTTTTTTTCCTATCGTTGATACACGTCTTTCGATCGTTATATATTGTTATTGAATTCCCATTTTCAGACTCCTGTTTCACTTGTCATTTTCATTCACTGTGGAGCTTCTTCAGGGAGACTCTCAGGTAGGCGGACCCGAGGAGGTGTGGTAAAACATGTCCCGGCACTGAGAACAGAAAGTGTGCCCACACAAAACAAGAGACTGATTCAAATAACTGCTGACTAATCAGAATAGATTAGTTGACAGTCTAACATCAGTTGTAGCCCTAATGTTAAGTGACCCGTATACACTGGGCCTCCTACCCCCTTTTCCATGTCAAAAATACAGACTTCTCCACCTTTCTCTGTCCTGCTCTAGACCATTTTAAAATCTCAAGACAAATAGTGACTCTTCCTTTATGGCAGATATTTCTACAGCGGTCAAACTTAAGACGTAGAACCAGCAAATAACCCAGACTGGAGAGAGGGACAGGGGGTAGAGGAGGAAGAGAGAAAGGAAGAGCAGACAAACAGCTTGATAGATGAGCAAACTGACAGACAAACCTCTGGAGAGATGGAAGGATGACTGGATGTACAGATGGACGGGGCTGCAGTTAACAGACGTATAGATAGATGTTGGATGGCTGGACGGTTGTATGTGAACGAATGAATGGATCATGAACAGACCCGTGGATTATGGAGACGGATAATGGAAACTAATAAATGGACAGAATTAATTATTATTTGATGGATGGACCGGCAGATGAACGCAGATAAAAAGACAGAAAATAAAGAAATGTATTTATGGAGGGCAAATGGACGCAAGGGTGGTTGGTTCCTGAGATGAATGGACAGTGATTGACAAACAAAATCCCCCCCCCCGCCCAAAGTCTACGAAGCCGGTACACGAGTGGATGCTCGTCTCACCTGTGAAGGCCATGTTCTTGGGGTTTCCATAAGGAGTGCCAGGCTGAACAGGACTGTAGACGGGATTCATGGCTGAAGATAACCTGCTTTTACTGAGAAGAAACACAGGGAGGGTAGAACAGAGGAAAGGGGGTTGAGAGAGAAAAAAACTCAGAAGCAACACGTCTAATCCGTGTCAACTGGAAAAAAAAAAAACAATTTTAAATGACACTGATCTAAGGAATTCTGCTAGCATGGAAAAACATCTGAAGCCCTGTAAATCATCATCCTTTAAGTGGGCGCAACATTAAGTATACACTCCGACTACTGAAATAACACGAAGCACAAGTACTGGCTGGAAAGCACAAGGCGGCGTGGATTCACTGAGCGCTACGGCCTTCTGCGGGATTTTGAATTATTGTAAAAATGATCCCGACAGAGCCGACAAAACGCAGGGCGAGATCGGCAGCCAGGCTTCCACGAACGGGATAGCGAGGAGAGTGACCCGTTAATGGATTCAGGTGCTAGAACGGGGTCAGGGTAAAAGTGTCGTTAATGCAGCACGCCCTGCAAAAAAGAAAAAAAAAAAAAAAAAAAAAAAGAAGAAGAAGAAAAACTCTGCCTCATGCAAAGCCTTGTGTTGCACTTACCGTGACTACGGGCCTAGTGAAAGTGTGTTTTTGTGAGAGTGTGAGTGAGTGTGCATGCGTGCCCCGTACCTCTTGTGCGTGTCTGGTTGGTACATGAAACTGAATTTGTCTGTGGGATGCCCGCTCGCCATTCTTGCTGTATGCAAATGAGGAAGGAGTGGAAGTGGATATGCAAATCTGAAATTAAAACAGCGAGAGGTCATGATTACAATGAACACAGGAAATTATAGTAAAAGAGAAAAAAAAAAAAAAAAAAAAGGAAAAACAAAAACGGCAAAGCAAAGGAGGAAAAAAGCAAAGAAGGAAAGCAAGCGCCGGTGCAAGGGTAAATGGTTAGTGATAGCAGCGGCGAGGCTGGATGCATTTTCTGAGTGCGAGTTTAAGGCAGCGATGATCGACCTAGAAGCCGCTTCGCTTGCAGTGCTCCACCTCGGCTGCGGCTTGTGAAACCTACAGGATGTGCGTCGGAGTGAAAGCGACCCATGGGTATGTATGTATGAGCATACACACATGAAACGTGCTGCTATTTAGCAAGAAACACGCAAGCGGCGATACAAACACTGATCTGGCCCCATGGAGGAAAAAAAATAAAGAAAATAAAAAAACAAAAAAAACAACAAACCCAGTGAGCAGGCAGGTGATAAGCAAGCATAGGAACTCAACCAAAACACGGCGCACGACGGCTGAGAGCCGAGCCGGGCATGACCCGGAACCACAAGGGTGCTGAGGAGAGCACGGAGCGAGGCGACTGAAGGGCTGGAAGCCAGAAGGAGGAGGAGATGTGCGTGCTATTGCTCGGAGAGGCGAGCGGTGTGCTTGTAAAGGTGGCTCCGTCATTTGCTGTGGACAAGAGGGGGCTGAGCGTTCTGCGGCCGACGCCACACACATCCCAGCTATTCGTTGCTGAACAAACCTATTAAAAACTACTCGGTCAATGTTGGCTGGCTATATAAAAAAAACAAAAACAGACATTTCCAAACTGAATGAAATGCAAATTAAATGTGAGCTGATCCACCGTCCAGCTTGTGCTTCGCAGCCAGTTAATTGGAGCAAATCTTTGGTTTCGTACACACATCAGGGCACAGGTCCAGACCGTCCAACACCAGGATCGAGGCCTCAAACGCTAATGCATGAAAAATATATGGAAAAAGGGCAGAAATGTGCATGCAGCTGATTTTGTACAAGGTTTTTTTTCCTCGGCGTAAAAGATATCCTAACGCAAGGCCCAAAACCTGCAGCAGCGGACAAGTGTTAATAAACCAGCTCTATCTCGCCTCCTAAACTCGCACTGAAATAATGTCTCCAGGGAGGTGATTTACCTGCTTGAACACATCTCAAAGTACAAACCTCATTAATCCACTGCATCACTCGTGATTTAATTCCTTCTTTTAGCCCCCAAAGCAGCTCTTTGTTAAACTCATTTACTTTCCTCCACCTTCTTTAATCCGCGTTTCTACGTGCAAACGCTTCTGAAGCCGAATAAAAAGCTGCACTTCTGGACAGCGCCACTTTGGCCTTGACTTTAGGAAATTGAAATGTTGACAAGGGATGGGTACCTTCACATTTGAACCGATTCGGTACAGGTACCCAGTACCTGGGAATCGATACCGGTACTTAACGGTACCCGTTTTCGGTACTTTTGTGTGTTTATGTTGCAATAAATGTCAGTTTATTAATAAAATCTCTAAGTTTTTCAATTTAACATATTTATTTCTCAATATATAAACTTGTTTGGAGCTACAAATGAACCTTGTGAAATAATTTATGAACTTTAATACATTGCCTGAATAATAAGAAAGGCATAAATAATAATAGGAACGAATAAAGGCAACTTATCAGAGGCAGAGAGTGAACGAGGTGAATACGGGGTTGAAGCTGTGTAAATAAAATTCAAGGAACTGTTTTAGTGCAACAGTTTTAGAGAAGGAAGAAATATATTAAAAACCTATTTTATCCCGCTTTCTAAACCAGGGTGGGATACATCGACAGTGACGGAACAGAGGCTTTCCTCTCTGCTCTCTTTGCTCTGACTGCAGGCGGGTTTCAGGTCGAGGCAGCAGCTTTCTGTCTGGGAGACAGGGTTTGGAGAAGTGCCCAAGACAATAACTAGGAACGATTGTTAGTTTCACAGGAAGTCGCCAATAACAGCAGTCGGTAGATTTTTCGCTCGTCGCCTTTTTGAGAAAAGGTCGCTGGATGGGTCTGAAAAGTCTCTAAACATATAGAGAAATTTGCCAAATTGGCAGCAGTGATCAGGTGCTTCCACAGGTTAGAAGTATTCCCGCCGCTGGCCTTCTACTCCGCCTCACAAATATTGCGGCGACCCGAATCTGCAGCGCGTTTTGAAAAGCGGAGCCAGACGTTCCAGTGCTTTCTATCAGCCACGCTTTGTTGACTGGACCAGCGGCTACTGACGGCATCACGCTGTTGTGCGTGCAACGCTGTGTTCATGTTTGGAGTGAAAAATCGCCCAATCAACCACTCCCTCAGTGTCACAGTGATGCGTTTAGGTAACAAAACATGGTTTGGTTTTACGTGAATCGGTACCCAATAGTACCGATGGGATTTGGTCGGTGCCTATAATAGTACCGAATTCAGTACCCATCCCTAGTGGCTACCTCAAATTTGACCATAGGCCTCAGTTGTAGATGTACCGTTAGCTTAACAGAGTTCAGCATTTTGTTTTTCTTATCCGTCTGCCTGAGAAAGTCCCTCTGAACGACGCCTTTGTGTTTATCTTGTCTATAAAGATGGTTCTCCAGATGTTAGCAGACTTGCCGTGGGCTACAATCCTGATTCCTTGCAGCAAACAGCCACTGCCAGCGACGCTGCGGCCAGCCTGGCCCATCTACGGCCCTGGCTGAGGAAACGGCGCTCAAGAGAACAGTTAACACGATCCTCTCTGTTGCTATCTCCCAAAAATTCTTAAAAAATAGCTATAGTTTTCATTTACTAGGGCGAAACCCGTTATCCGTGCGCATAAATATCTAATTTCATCCACCTATAGCCGCTCTGTTCCCGTGTGTTTCTCTGTGGCCGTTTTGTTTACGCTAGCGTAAGTCGGAGAGTTGATACTATTCAGAAGTTCCAGGGTTCTCGCCAGCGTGTTTCAGCGTAATAGACCGTTACCCTGAAAGTTGTCAAACTTATGCAAATTGTTTAAGAACGTCAGTGCAGCACAGAAAAGTCAGTAAAGCTCTTGAACGCGCATCAGCGCCGCTATAAATCTCCTGAACAGCGCAAGCTAACGCTAGCTGTTATTAGCTTGACAAACAGTCCCCTTCCAGCTGCGCGACGCGACACTCCTCTCCGCGGGAATGCATCGAGAGAAGCGGCGGAACGACACACCAAAAAATCCTGGTGAGGACCCTGAATTCGCCGGTATTCTCCTGTCTGGCACCTGACTGTTCCTTGTTTGGCTTGTGAAATTTCTAGCAGTGACAATTTGGACAGATGTGGATGGGTCAGTTTATATCTACCGTAATACAGTGACGCTGATTGAGAGTCAGCATAACAAGTTACAGTCATTTTGACAGCCTGTGACGATGAAATGCGCTGGGCGACAACACTGCAGCTATTACTAGCTGCCAAGGAGCTAATGCTCTGCCACAACATGTTTTGTAAGATTGGATTGACTGACTTTAAACAACGTATTCAGATTACTTGTTCTTTTTCAATCCGCACACACATCAATCCAAACAAGGAAGTTGGCACACATAAACATGGCTATTGCCACCGCTTCCTGACACACCAGAGTCTGCTCAGGTGAGATCAGCCAATCACCAGCACAGCTAAATTGTCTCATTCCAAATCAACAGCTAAGACAGAATTACGTCACATAGCTATTGCAAATTTAATTCATGATTTTTTTTTTTTTTTAAAGCCCATACACCTACCTCATTAGACCTCATGAGAGAGCATCAGCCACAGAAACTGGTCAAAAAAATAAATATGAATTCACTGAAGAAACAAAAGATAATTTCCCCCCCACATGTGTATCTTCACCTAAGATATAAAAAAGGCGTAAAATGTTCTTTTTTGTTCCTATGGTAAACGATGAGGTTTCTGCCAAAGTTGATCAATCTCACAATAGGTAACTGATCCGATTCGATCACAGCTTTGAATGAATAAGGCAGTACTTCTAAACAAACGCGCATGAATGTTGAGTGAGGCAACAAAGCCCATTAACACATGGACAGGTGGCTCCACGGACCCCGAGGTCTTCTCCTGCTAACGCGTATGTACCCAATTACAGCGTTGCGTGAATAGGGCAGTGAGACGCGGGTGTGTTTGTCTGTTTCAGCGAGTTGGACTGCTGAAAAAAAAAAAAAAAAGTGATGGAAAAGAGAAAGGGTAGGAACAAGAGCGGCTCAGCGATGCTTTTAATGAGGGTACGTGTGTGGAACAGGGGACAACAGAAATGCAGGGGGAGGGTGATGAACAGGTCTGTTCACATAAAAAGCTCTTTTTTAACCCGTAAAACCTGCTGTGCGACGGGCCGTATAAGACTATTCTACACAGATCATTCACTGAGGAGAGGCAGGAGGAGAGATTGTTCGTCAATTTGTAGAAGCAAGTGTAACGGACGACAAACAGAGCGGTCTCTTTTCTACCCGACACACACTTCTGCTGCTTATAGGACAACTCATAGAAATTCATGAAACTAGGGCTGGACAATAATTCAATAACGATATATAACGATCGATAGACATATCGATGATAGAAAAAAAAAACGATCAATAGAAAGTTCAATAGAAGAAAAGTTTCCCTTCCTTTCCTGCATTTTAGCCCTGTAGGTTAATACCAGTCATTACATCCTCCTAACCAATCAGAAATGCAGACCCAGGAACGCTCCGCCCCCTTCTAAGAGTTCAGAGAGCACTTGTTCTTTTTTTATTTTTTAAAAACGTGCAGTTTTGGTAAAAAGTTGGTTGAATAAAGGGTTGAGTTTGAATTCAGTCTCTGTGTGTTCTGCATCTAAAAATAGGTCGCTAAGCAACAGCATAAAATGGCCAGGGCTGCACTTAAAATATACGTTTTAAATTATCGCTGTTGATCAATATGATTTCCATTTTATCAGTATGCTTTTGTTCTATATCGTCCAGCCCTACATGAAACACTATTTTGTTAACTGCTTAGTGACGGTGTGTTACGCAGAAAGAAAATATACAAAATAGTACCTACAACGAGGCCACTTCAAACAGGGTTTAAGTTGTGAATTGATGTTTGGTCAGTTTTTAGCCCTGATTAGTGACTCGTCAGTCGGTAACTAAACATAAACATCATCTTTTTCAAATCATAGACCATTCCTAACCACTACAGGGTCGAGCTGAGAGCAACACTCTTCGGTGTGGAAGTTGCTCCTGAATGAGGTTCTCCGTTTTCTGCATCGGCTCGGTGCTTGAAAATGACGTCAGAGGAAGAACGAAGGTGTAAGAAGCTACTGTTCAACATCAATACAGCAAAAGACATCTTAATGGATGCCCTCCAATTTGACCTCAATGCTTCCCGTAGGTTGGTTTGCAATTTAAGACACCGAAATACAAACTTATGAGCTTCTTTCAGACGTTCTACAGTCATATTCAATAAATTAGAATATGCACGTCTAAGAGGCTTATTTGTCAGATTAAAAGAACCTTTTGAACAAACAAAAAAAGCCGGTATTAACTTTTCATTAAGTCGGCGTGTCTGCATGAAAAATTTTGCTTTTTTCATTGGTCCGATGCATTTATTCTAATCTTCAACGCTGTGTTTTATTAATTGGAGGTGGGGGGGGGGGGGGGGAAACGATCTCAATTAACAGAAATAAAGGCTTTAAAACATTAATCTGTGTTAATCCATATAACGCATTTCCCTTAATGAATCGAGTTACTGAAACGAACACCGGGGGCACTGATTTCCTAACGCGTTGTGGTGAAAGGGCGTCCGATGTGGGAACCCTGAGGCTCCAGTTTTGCCTTTTGCAGATGGCGTCCCTTTAATAACGTTTAGGGATAGAGACAGGAAGCGCAGGCTCCTAAAGCTACAGCAGCAATCATCCGGCATGAGGAGATAAGCTCATGAAGAAAAGGGGGGGGGGGGGGGGGGCTCCAGCCATCTAATCTTCTGTCAACACAGAGCACACAGGTGTAGCGGCGGCCAGGTGCTGCCGGGACGGTGAAGACTACCGCGCTAACAGGCAGATAGTCAGACTTCCTCGTGCTCTTGGAGAATTACCGGCCAACATTATTGTGAGGATGAACGAGGTTGGGGGTATTAAAGAAAGGAGATTCCTTTCTATAATCTGTCGCCGTTTGCAGCTAAATATTTCTTTTGAGGTTTTTTTTTTTAAACCTAATTTGTTTTGCATGCAAAAGATGCATTGTAATCTCAAGCAACAATGCTGTTTGTTTGGCAAATCTTAAATCTATTGAAGCAACGAGCTATGAGACCTGAGGAAGCCGGTCCTTGATGTTATTTGTGGATTAGTCTTAGGAAAAAATGAGAATTGGTTTGTATAATGTTAGCGGGGAAAAGACGGCAAAAAAAAAAAAACAACCTATAACGGCTGCTGGGGAACAGATCTCTAAGCAAACTATCACCATGTCCTGGTGTGTCGGTTGGCTGTTTCTCTGGATGCGGCCCCGCAGCGGAGGGCCGCAGGAAGTGGGCTGTTCGTCGAGCTAATAGCAGCTAGGGTTAGCTTATGCTGTTCGGGAGGCTTATAGCTGCACTGATGCTGTTCAAGAGCTTTAAGCCGGGCATACACTGTACGATTTTTTACCCTCTTTGGGACGATTCTTCAGTCGTGCGAGATTTTTTTTTGATCTGGCCGGGTTTCCGCTTCATCGTGCGTCCTGTAGTATACAGAGGGTAACGAGGGGCGATTAGCCTCTCACGACCACCTCCTGATCAGGAATCGTACAGTCGGATGAAAATCAAATATGTTCGTGAGCGCATCTGCGACGCTGAGTCCAACGTGTGGTTTTTTTGGACATCCAGTGTCAGCAGTCAGGTCGCATGAGAGCGTCGGGCCGTACAGTGTAAGAACAGATACGGTGAGCTGTGAACTTTTTAAACCCTGCGGTTTCGTCGTACAGTCTGAGCTGTATCCGATTACAGCGATTGAAAATACCGTACGGTGTATGCCCGCCATTACTGACTTTTCTATATTGCTCTCACACATCCGCGTCGCACTGACCTTCGCGTAGCGGTCTGATTTCGGCGTAACTTTGACAACTTTCGACGCAACGGTCCATTACGCTGAAACGCGCTGGCGAGAACCCTGGAGTGAGGAACGACAACACACTTTTGCAGTTGAATCGGTTCCCGGTACCAGACTACTTTCAGATTCGGCACAAATCTCAGAAATATGGTTGCTCGCAACCAATGTGAGGTCGGTTCAGCTCACACACTTGCAGACTCCATCCAGTCTTCACCTCCTCTCACCAACAGACTCGCCCCGCTGACTGAGAACAACTAGAACGGAGCGATGCGGACTTTCCCCAACTGGGAATCTGGGGTAAAAAGTAAAAAATAAAAATGTGTCCTCAGGTGACGGATGACCCTGAAACTCTGAGCCTCGTCTCGATCCTTTCCGGGTCACATGATTAGATAATCAGTGTGCCGATGTTTGATATGAGGAAATAACAGGTTTTCAATTTTACTATTAACACACTTTTTACCATATTTGAGAAACCCTGTATTGGAAATTTACAATTTGCTTTTCTGTTATAATCGTAAAGTTGTTAAAAGAAAAGACTGATTTGGTAATGTGCTTAAAAAAAACTGCAATTTATTGCAGAAATTGACTTAACAATGAAGAACTCTCTTTAATGTCATCAAGCTTTATTTTAACCATCAGTTATGGCATGGTTTCATACTAAGGTGTCGCTTTATAACCTGTATATAGAAAAGAAAAGGAGTTTATATTGAATCAACATTGTGATTTTGAAGCCATTGCTAGCTCTGGTTGGTAGAGTAATGGCACTTAGGAGGAACAGGAGCGCTTTTACACGCGTCGTCTTCCAGGCACAGCAAGGATTCATCTGGGAGCCAACTGGCACCATCACTGAACCCTTCCTGCTCCGCGACTTAACCCGCGCTATTTTTCAGGACTTTCTCCAGCTTAAGCGCCATTAGTGGGGCTTTATTTGGGCTCGACTCACAGGCTGTAGCCTCAAGGCACCTCACTACAAAGACATAGCAAAAATGTATAGTTAACTAAACACTGCGCTTATTTTTAAAGCTGACGTCGCTGTGCTATACTGATTTGTGCACGTTAAACCAAATAAACTAAGCAGTTCAACAATAGAAATATTAATGATTCCTGTAGATTAAAAAAAAAAAAGGGCCTCTGAAGGGAAGCTGAGAAAGTGAAAATTATGAGGAGGGGGAGGAGGAACGATGGCAAAACACACACACACACACACACAAAGAAAGAAAGAAAGCTACCAATCCCGAAGAACGCACACAATTCAACACAACCCCCACATGGACTCCATCCACCCACATAATGCCTCGCCAGCCATCTACTCTTTAAGCAACAAATCAAAACCGGTGGGCGTTATCACACTCCCACATGGGGAGAGAGAATAGAACCAAACGCCTTTTTTTTAAAAAATATATTTTAAATCCTCCAGAAGAACAGATTTTACTCGCATCCCATGAAGAGAAAACCGACTCAATCAGAAAAATACAAAATAAGAAAAGCGTAACAAATCTGTAAAAAGCTTTACAGAGCATAACCTGATGAGTCAACAGCAAATTTCCTTTGTTCTTTTTTTTGATACACCTGCTATAAATGTAATCTAGACCTGATTTGCATGTATGTGAAGAGATTGAGAAGTGCATCACCCTAGTTCTCGTTAATAATTATGATAATAATGCAGTAATAATTCATTATTTAATAATTCATTCAACAAAATTTCATAACAAAATTCAGTTAGGATGCACTAACGAGGCTGTTCCTGGCTCGTTAGGATTTCTGACTTCTTCGAGGTCTGATCTGCCATTTCCAATTTTGAACAATTCTGACTCATTCACAGACATTTAACACATTCAAATAAAAAGTGGTCTGATGTGATGTTGTAGTTTTGAATCAAATGGAAAAGGAAGGATTTACCAGATCGCTGCCATTTATGATTCAAACCATACTTCCAAAGACATTATCCGACTTAATTTGATGTTAAACCCCAAAAATGAACTTACTATTGGTTCATCTGTTTATAGACTGGTAATAGTGGCTGCTTTTAGATTCTAATAACAGTAAACCAAAACAAAAAACAAAAAACATTTTCTTTTTCAGAATTTGACCTGCCGATCCCCCAATCTCAGCCGATAAAGGCCAATCAGCTGTAAGCTTCAGACAAACATTTCCCACATTTAATGACTCCTTTGTTCTCCTGTGGCGTCAAACACAAAGTCCTGCCCTACAACTTCACTTCAAACAACACGGACTAGCAGCTCCGACTGCTTGTGCTTCTGATGACCTAAAACACGGACGTCCATAAACCCGCCCAGGACCGAATCCATGCTATAACGCCCCCCTGTGTGATGAATTCCCCGTTAAGATCCCTTCTCCCTTTCACACAGTCAGACCTGCCCTGTAGCAAGGACCTCCGAACGGTTCAGGGCTATTTTCAATCTAGGACGCCGCCGCCCACTTTTCCACGGGCTGCTTTCCTTTCTCTGTAAAATCATCTCATCCCTCACACACCTCCTGGGGTCTGCGTTTTCTGGATTGAGCCGACATCTCCGTGCCGTCTCACTGAGGCCCGGCGGCACGGAGCGCTCGCACCGCTTTAAGTGTGATGCACAATCTATTTATGTCGCTTTCCATTCCTGCTGGGGTGCTCGGCCACTATTCTACGGGTACGTGCGACGTCGCTGTAAAGAGTAACATTTTATGTAGCTGCGATGCTGACAGAAGAACTATTTCCTTGTTTTCCGTAACGACGCAGTGAGGCTTTTACAGACGACGGGCGACAACATCCGTCACAAAATTAAGCCATTACTGTCACAAGGCTTTAGCTTAAATATGATGATTCGATTATAAAGGAAAAGAAAAACACGCTGCTACTAACCAAGACTGGCAACAAAGGCCCGGAAGTGTACAACAAAGCTCTCCTTGCAGACATTAGACGGCAGACAACAAAGACGGCTGGATGGACGGCAAATAGCTAGGAGGCCCAAGAGACAATTATTTGTGTCGTTCGTCCACATCTATATCAGTTTTGGCTCGTCTTTAGCACATATGAAAGGATCAATATATTTGAGAAAGATGTCGTTTTTTTCCGGCTAATTACAGAAGCTCAAAGAGACGCGGGCTCACATTTTCAGGACAACAAACAAACAGTTGGACGTGCCATCACAAAACAAGCCGTGCCGCGGTTACACAAGGGTGTTGCACGTCTTTCCAACCATCGATGGCCTCAAACCCCAAATTCTGCCCGGTTCAAAGCTCTTTGCACGCAGAAATGAATCAAATACAGACGTTTGCCAAACAGAAAAGGCTTTTAAAAAAAAAACGGCTGGGAAGAAAAGCTCCAAATAACCTCAATGAATAATCACAAATGCATTTATTTAACAGCAGAAATCAACGAGGGATTAGAATGTGGCGACCATCTTCCAAAGCAAAGAGGTTGTCGGGTCAGCTACGGGGCACATTCTAGGCGTCGCTGTTCTATATTCCTGCTCAGACACGTCGGTTTTGCTTTCCTCTTCCTTCAACGTCCTCATCTGGCTCATCTACGGTCTGCGGCCAGGATGAAATGATTCCTGGAGTTAATGAGCATGGTATTAAGTTAGCGTTGCTGCTTTAAAATGAAAAGTAAGGACTATCCGGCTACTGTGCACCGTCTTCTGATTGTCCATCAAACACATCCTCTTGGATCCATCACGACAGACAAGAGGGTGAACGTACAGTGGGGATCGTTTACAAAGCAGAGAGGGCCGAGTATTAAATATAGCAGCACCTAGCACTTTGTAGCTGCGCATGGGAAAGCTTTTAGAACAAGCTTGCGTCCTGACTTGATGCAGAAGGAAGCAACGTGAGTCAGCCTCCAGCAGCCAGGAGATGCCTGGCAATCTAAGGCTAAGTACTTTCACTTTTAGCCGGCTGGGTGCCACCTTCACAATGGTCCGGGTTATCCGCTTCTAGCTCGGACGACCGGCATTGTATCTGAGGGTCTGCCTACGCTCGAGTCTGAAGCAGTTAGACAATACTCCATTTTAGATGGTAGAGACAGCAAATGGACTGAGACGCAACTTCATCCAGGCCTTCATAATGAAAACCGTCAGCATGTAAACTGGACTCAAAAAGCAACATTTAAACAGATCTTCCAGCGTTCCTTTCTATTTGGAAATAAAATAACGGTCTAAATTCTTGCGTGTTGGCAGCGTTTTGGACGGATCTTAGCGTATGGAAGGGGTCTGCTTTCTCCAGGGAATTAAACACACACCGATGTTCACAGCTACTGATGCTAAATAAAGGGAATGGTGTCGATTGCCAACACAAGATGTGACAGACGGTTGAGAATGTCAACTTTGTAATTTCGTCTTTTAAAAAAGAAAAAGAAGGTAAAATCCACTTTTACAGCAACTGCTTTAACTCTTTGCTTATTTACAGTGTGATGTCCCCTTTGCGCCTTAAACACAAATACTTATTGACCACTCATGGCAAAAACAAATATAAATACAGTTTTGTTCTAGTTCTTGAAGAGTAACCCTAAGAATAACCTAATACTAATATTTAGGGTCCTCACCAGGACTTTTTTTGCAGTGCAACAGTGGGTGAGGGGGCGCTGGGGCATCATTTTCGCTGCTTCTCTGGATGCATTCCCACAGTGGAGCGTTGCGTAGTGCAGCTGGTAGGGGGCTGTTCGTCAACCTAACAGCAGTTAGCGTTAGCTTATATTGTTCGGGAGGTTGATAGCTGTGCTGATGCACGTTCAAGATTTGGGTCTTCCCACATGCCAATCTTTGTGACACGCTCATGTAAAGCCAGTGTGCGAGCACGTTCCTTCCTAGCTTCCACCTGCTGGCTGCCCATGCACACTTCTAGTCTGTTTGTGTATCCAGTTAGCTTCAGCTAGCTTAGCGATTAGCTTCAGTGATAGCAGTTCATTGTAGCTGCGCTGCTCTCACCGTATGCTTTGAACATGGCTGAGAGTCACAAGGAGCAAACTCCCTTGTCTATGGGAAGAAGAGAAAGACCTAAAAGGAAAGAAATAAGACCAGACCAGGGAGTTTTTTTTCACGCAATCGCCCTGAGGAGCGGAACGGCAGGTAAGATGGTCTGGCACAGTTATTCAAAAAGGGACTTTTGCTTCTTACTTACATTTCCGGAAAAAAAACTACTCTAGGGACGGTGACGATCCGATCCAGTATTGTATCGGATAACAATATTCAGGGTTTCCACGAGCGTATTATAACCCTGGCGGGCCGCCATACTTAACTCGACCCCCCCCCCCTACCGGCAGGCTAAGCGGCATCTGGTTATTTTAAATGCGTCAATGTTGAGAACGACATAAAATGGTGACTAAAGTTCCTGTATGGGATAAAAGCTCCTGGTCTAAACAGCTAACACGCTAGCTGTTATTAGCTTGACGCATAGTACGTACGAACGCAGAGAGTACATCCACCCCGTCCCAGAGCCAACAGCGGATAATATCCGGGGTTTCTGGGGGAAACCCCGGATATTATATATAACATATTTTACAGATCGTAAAATTCTGGTCCAACCCGTGGACATTTCCATAAGTTGCGTCTGCGTAAGTCGTCAATGTTTTCAGCTGAAAAATCTCCAGAATCTTTGCCGGCTGGGCTGCTAGCTGGCCACTAACTGCAGAAGGGATTTTGTGAATGGAGCAGAGTTACTCCGCCTCTCATGATGAGATCCGCTTCCGTTCAGGAAAACCATTCCACAATTAGCAGCCAACTAGCAGAGAGGCGCGTTGAGCCGAGCACTGAGGCGAACCAACTTTTAATCGCAACATGACCACTGTGTGGAAATGTTACACTAGAGACACTGCAAAGAAAGACCTCATACATTTACAAAGTCATTGTACCAAAAGACGAAGCTCCGCTGTGACCTACAATACAACAGACATAAACATCTGAAAAAAAAAAAACAATTGAAGGGCGCAACAGACTCTGTGCAGACTGAGCTGTACAAACTGTCCGCAGACTTCTTACATTTCTTGTGTCAAAGTAACACATTCCCGCACTTTTAGCTAGTTTTACAAAGCAGGATAGAAGTCAGGCTGATGAGGTAGTTGAGCGCCAAGCGCTTGCTAGTTAGTCTCCTCCAGGCAGCAGTATTTTTCTGCATGAAACTTTAGTGGCCGTTTGCACGAACTGGTGAAAAGATGCTAGCAGATGACGTTGAATTAAATTACTAGGTTACAAATCATGTGTTGTGGTAATTTTTTCATTATTATTATAATACTAAATATTCACAGAAAACACTGAAACCGGTTCATCATGTGCCAGATTTGTAATTGACAATCCCAGCACCACTGGATTCCTATTCAGGACAATGCTTTTCCCTTTAGTTAGAGGGGAACCCAAGTGTGCCCACCCTCATGCAACACACTCACCCCCTTCATCTAGGTCTTGGGAGATAAATCCAAGATAAACAATCAATATAGCTTGGCAATATTAGCAGAAGACAGTCCTTATTGCGTGTGGTGGAGGCGGAACGAAGCAAACAGAAGAAGATGAAATAAGAGCATTTTATTGCATATAAAATGTTATTCAACTGCCTTTGCACAAATACAGCTCTTATTAATGAGCAGCAGCTTTGAAGACCTGCTGTTCAACCAAAGTGTTTCGTCAGTGGCCAGACATCTCAGGTTCATAAAATATATATAGAGCAGACTCTGCACATCAGTTCATAATGTGTTTCATTTCATCCCATAGGACAGTGTAAAATATGGGTTCATTATGTGAAATACAAATACTAAAGCAATGAAAGTAAGGCAGAGATATTTAAACCACCAAATAGCACCAAGTGTTGGACTTTAAGCCTGCTTTCAGAAGATGCGTTGTCCTCGCTACATGTAGAGGGAACCTACAGGAGCGCCATTCTCTTCCAGCTGCAACTAGCCGCCTAGATGCTAAAATCAGCAAATAAACATTGAGCTTGATGCCTCAGAATGGTCTGTCTGTTAAAACTGCTCACCACCTCGTTTGATTTACTCGACTACCCGTATTATAGCTGAGGGTCTGGTTATACCCCGCAGGACAGCCTGAACAACAACACAAGGGTTTAAGCCTATAGAGCATCCAGACGGCAAATCACAATAAAGGCCATACGCAGGAATAAAGCTTTTCAATAGCATAAAGCTAATTAAAACCCGCTCACAGTATCCTCTCTACTTCTACAAACAGTGTGAATGCCAGGTACATTGTGTGTTCAGGCTGCAGGCTGTAATATATCCCTGAGATATAATTTCATACAGGAGACATTCTGAGTGTGTTGGTGAGAGTGTAATGTAATTATGAAAAATAGTGCAACTCGTACAGCCAACAAGAATGCTAACGTTGCTGTTGAAGTTAATCAGATAACGGTGATGAATTTGCACACAACAATCATGATGCAAAAGTTACATACGTAAGTAATTGGAATAGCGGTCCGATCAAAATCAAAATGTGCGATGTAAACAGGCTAATCGGAATATTGCGATCGGTCTAACCTCAATCGGAATGACATTGAATTCTGAATGTGTGTCTCGTCCTGTCATGCAGGAAGACCGATAGCATGTGTTGCTAGCTAAGCCTGCAGCGTTATTATGCCTCAACAGTTCTTAGGAACTGGTACAGGTCCATTCTGGATGCCCAGAAAACACAGAAGGAACACACTTCTACATTTGCTTGTATATGGAATTGTCCGCAGGGTACTCGGCAGCACATTTCAGCGCAAGTTGTCACAATTACGCTGAAATTAGCCTATTAGCTCATGGGCATAACGGTTAGAACGACATGGAACAGTATGACATGGATGTTTGAGATGCAACATTAAAAAAGTCGGTAATGCTCTTGAACGAGCATCAGTGCAGTTATAAACCTCCTGGACAACATAAACTAACGCTAGCTGTTATTAGCTTGACAAAGAGCCCCCTTCGAGCCGCATTACGCAGCGCTCCCCACCCCCAGTACCCGACCCCGTTACGTTGAAAAAAAATCCTGGTAAGGACTCTGGTCCGTTTTCTGTATTTCATTGTATATTTGTGATTTTTAAGGAAATTTGAGGACTCTGCCTGTGTCACAGTGGTTGTATTCTGAATAAAGTCTGGTGCATGTAAATGTATGTCATGATCGGATTAATTGATTTTTTTGTGCCCACATAAAAAATGTATTCCGATAATTTTTCTCTCTTTAATTCCAAACACGTTTCAATCCAATCAGGGAATTTTACGTATGTAAACACAGCAAGTGATGGTGAAGCAGCACAACATAAAGGGATGTTTACCCAAAACAGAATGGTGATGTTAGCGGTGTGGTCACTTTTCCCCCCACACTGTTAAAAGGACAGGGAAATGTACATTATATCGGTAAATATCAAGTATCCCTCGGTGTTGTGGTTTTTACCTGCATCTTTTAAATCCCACTGGCGTTAGTCAGTTCTATAGATTTTATGTCAAACCTTCTATTGGTGTAACAGTAAAGAACTATTTTAATTTACAGCTAGTATGCAGTCCTAATATTTCACAAATTTACCATTGTATTAATATCACTGTACGCAATGTGCAGACCGCATAAAACTGGACTGCAATAAACTTTAGCTAAGTAGCCGTAGCATGAAGGCAAGGCAAATTTATTTATATAGTACATAGTACTAGTATTTCAGTACAGAGACAATGCAAAGTGCTTTACATGATTAAAATATAGGAAAATAAAACAGAATAAAAGCAAGCAGGAGTAAAATGCAGAAACAAAATAGAACATGGGAGAATAGAAATTAAAAGCAAACAAGTAAAAACAGTTGGAATACAAAGTAAACTAATTATATTTCAGTAATACAGTTCAATTAGAACAGTCGAAGGCAATCTTAAACAAATGTGTTTTTAATCTTGATTTAAAAAAACTCAGGCTTTCTGCACTTTTACAGTTTTCTGGAAGTTTGTTCCAGAAAAGTGGAGCATGCTGCTTCTCCTTGTTTAGTTCTGGTTCTAGGTATGCGGAGTAGGCTGGAGCCAGAAGACCTTAGTGGTCTGGATGGTTGATACACTGATAAATCTGTGATGTATTTAGGTGCTAAGCCATTCAGGGATTTATAAACTAACAGAAGGATTTTAAAGTCTATTCTCTGAGATACAGGGAGCCAGTGTGAAGCTCTCTATGCGTGCGATACATTTGGTGACAGTTGCTTAATGCAGCATAAATGGTTTCAGAATGCCTCATTGAGCTGTCTGTGTCCATGAAGCTAATAATTAACAAGTTAGTGTTTGCTCGTGTCTTCCAGGGAGGTACTCTACTTCACTGTTGCAGATACAGGAGCTTCACTGAACTTTTTAAGATATTCGCAAATACCAGTGCTGCGGCATTAGCTTGTACCAAATGAGCATAGTGTTTTTTTCTTGTCCGTCTGCCTTTTGGGGAAAGTTTCTCCGAACGACACTTTTGCGTTTGTCTTGTCAATAAATAGGGTCGCATATGTTTTTCTGGCTTTAACCAACAGGTTAGAGTTTGAAATTCCAGCAGCAGATCATCGCTTTTGAAACAAATGAGTATCTTCGAGTAATTATTTTCTTATTATTGTCGATTAAATTGATATAGATTATTTTCACAGCCCTGGTATTTCACTAATGTGTTGTGGGGTGAATCCACATCTTTGACACGAGGGGCCCGGGTTCAAAAACAAGTCTGCAAGGGCATTCGGCGTAAAAAATGCTGCTTAGTCCGTGTGCCAGCTGTATAAACTTCATGTGGTGACCCCTGAATAGTGGAGCTGAAAGGACTTGGACGATGTGAATTGCTATATTGGATTACTAGGATTTATTTTTCTAGTAATGTTGACATTTTTATTTAGAAATGTTTGAAATGTAAACAGTTGCAATCAACTCTGCTAGATGGTTAATTATTTTGTAAAGACAGGTTTTAAGCAGCAGTTCACAAAGCTATTGAGAGACTGACCTGACCTTTCCACAAAAGGGGCTTTCAATTTTTATCTGCAATTTAAAAAAATAGAACCTAAGAAATTTTATTTTGAAGGTGTATTTAATTTTTAGAATGAAAAAGGTGTTGCTAATTTGTTACATGTCATTCTAAACCAGTCAAAAACATTTACCATCTCTTCACGTCCTTTAACCACGGAAGCCAAAATGGTAATTTCCTTAACTTTTTTGTTGATTTGTAATTTGTCTTTATATAACTTCCCACATTTAATAATAAACCCCAATAATATACTATTTCAGTAAAACTCAAGCTTCCAATATGCCAATACTGTTATTAGCACAGGCAAGTGTATAACAATGCAGATTCTTCCATCTGGCAGCTTAAGGAAAAGAAGATCTGGTTGAGTGACTGCAAGTTGGACAAGGTGAACCAGAGGGAAGCACAATTTAGTTTTGTGCCATCTGTGTTTTATTTACTCACCAGTAATGAGTAAATCACTAAGCTGTTCAACTCACACAGAGAATAAGTGATTAAGTGCGCCAGAGAGCCACCGATGTCCAAAACATGGAGTGACAGCCGCTTTCTATAGTCAGACGTTTTTACGGCTACATTGTGCAGCCCACCGACCATTCAGCTTGTAGTCTGCACGCACATACCACCCCTCCCCTGTTCTCGTGTGGCAATCGGGGGTCACCTTCAGCTGATGATGAAATTCAATCAGACAATACATCATTTTTGAGCATTACGCACATTTTTCAGCCTTTTTATTGACTGCGTCTTGTTCTTGAAGGAAGTGGAGCTTCAAGAAGGAAGCGACGCCCCCACCCCCTTAATTTACTTTAGCCTGATGAAATTTTGAGCAAGAGCTATTGAGTTGGCCCTTACACTGTTTGTTTATCAAGCAGAATTAATATAATTTCTGATGCTCAAGATGAAGACATTTTATTTTATGAAATAAAATTAAAAAGCAGACGCTGTTGAGTACTAGTCACATTCACACATTTGCCTGAATAGTTTTTTCTCAGATTCACAAACAAATGGACTCCTGAAGGAAATGTGATTCGTAGTTGGTAGTAGGATTGTCAAAAGTATCAATACTCTGAAAAGTATCGGAACTAAAACGCTGTATACGGATAAAATAATTTTTTTTTATTAGAATTGTATCCAGATACAATACTAATAAAAATATATTGCTATTGCCTCATATGGTAAAATATATAAATATTTTTAGCATATAAAGCAAAAGGAGAACCCAAAGATCTCAACAAGCCCGTGTGAAAACAGTGCTTTAAAGTGGGGCAGGACGATATCGAAAAAAAGCATATCGATAACATAGAAATCATATTGATCGATATCGATAATTATCAACAAATTAAAAATATATATTTTAAGTGCAGCCCTGGCGATTTTAAGCTGTTACTTAGCAACCTATTTTTAGATACAGAAAACACAAACACTGAATTCAAACTCAACCCTTTATTCAACCAATTTTTTACCAAAACACCAAGTTTAAAAAAAAGAAATAAACAACATGTGATCTCTGAACTCTTTGAAGGGGCGGAGCTTGGTGAAGGAGCGTTCCTGGATCTGTGTTTGTGATTGGTTGGGAGGATGTAATGGCTGTAATATTAACCTATAGGATAGGCTACAATGCAAAAAGAAGGAAAACTCTTCTTCTAACTCACTAACTTTTTATTGACAATTTTTTTTCTATCATCTCATCGATATACATCTATAGATCGATATATAACGTTATTGAATTATCGTCCAGCCCTACTTTAAAGTGGTGGCAACAAAGTCAAGCAGCAAAACAAACTTGGCCAAACACCTCAAGGACCGACACCCGGCCTTCATGATTCTCGTTCATCATTTAATAAATGAAATGTTTTACTGATGTCAGCGCGAGCGGTGGGCGGCATTAATGTTGTGTGATTAACTGTGGCTAGCATGCTACTAAGCATGTGCTATATTCGGGTTATTTTAGTTCGCATTTATTTGCACATTTATTCTACTAGCATCAGTGATTCTGTTCAAAATCAAATGAAATCAAAATTATTAGATTTCATTGACATAGTGGAACGACAGACAGTTCTAATGCTAAACAAGGCCAGAAATAAACAATTACCAGGAAACATTCAAAAACCATTCAGGAATAGGGAGGGAATATATAAGTTAAAACATGTAAATTGTGAACAACTGGGGGGGAAAAAGAAACTTCAGTGCCTCAGCATGTGGGGTTAAACTGTAGAACAATGTGAACATTGCAAAGAAGCAATGTTCAAACAAAACAGTTCAAATCATCAGCTAAACATATGATAATTACTGGATATATTCTGTAAGATTATTATTACTATGCAGGGTTTCCCCCAGAAAAAGGACTAGTCCTGGCGCTAGGTGTCGCTGTGGGTCCTTGGTAGTGTGCGTCACAACCGCCGTGTCGCCGTAATGTGCGTCGAGCTAATAACAGCTAGTGTGTTAGCCAGGTAGACCGGGAGCTTTTCTGACCATTTTATATCGTTCTCAAACATTGTCACATAAAAAAACAAAAAAAAAAACAAAAACAAAAAAAACGCTTAGCCTGGCTAATGATACGCTGGGGGATATATCGCAATAGGCACCTGATCAATATCAAAAGAAAACACGTCCGATAAGACGATCTATAATTTCACTGAACTCCGATCCAGAACTGTGTGGCATTCTGGGGGATGTAGGCAGAAGAAAGGATTTAGCCACTCAACCTCTCACCGCCAAGCTACGCAAATTTGGTGGTAGGGCCGACCTGTTACAACTTAAATTCAGACTTTTTTTCTAAAAAAAAAAAAAAAAAAAAAAAAAAAAAATCAATTATTATCGATATCGACTAATGTGAAAGGCTGATATTGTGATACATTTTCAGCCATCTTGCACAACCCTAAGGCATATATATATATATATATATATATATATATATATATATATATATATATATATATATATATATATATATGCCTTAGGATATATATATATATATATATATTCAAAAAATGTGTTTGTGAAGCAGAATTGTGTTTTTTTAACAGATCATAGAATTAATTAAAACTTCACAATATATCAGGTAAAAAATATCTGTATATGCAGTGTTAAAAATTCCCAAAGGACTGTTTGGATGCAACACTTGGTAGACATTAGCGCTTCTGGCGGCATGCAAATTTTGCTAATATGCCAATGTTATATCTGGCACCTGGACAGACTTCCACTGCACTTTATCCATGACAAAAATTTTAGTGACCAAGATGAGACAGCATGGGGAGCATGGTGGTAATACTGCAACGATGGCAAATTAGAGAGGGGAAAAAAGCCAAAGGATAATGTTGTTAAATGTCCAACACTGTGCCACTCTAGTGTACATGCATTTTAAATTTATGTGTGAATACAGCAATAACATGGCCTTATTAATTAATGTTGTTGTTCAGTGAGGATCTCATACCAGGTTGACAAAGGAGGATTGTTTTATTCTATGTATATCAAGTGCATATTGTCTACGTGTTTTTGCCACCGTCACACCTGAATTTCCCACATTGTGGGACAATAAAGGTATTTCTACTCTTTTAGCACCGACTGTAAAACTGCGTAGAGCACTGCTGTTGATGATCAAGTCTGCCAGAAGTAATTAAAGACGTAACTAATCTGTCAAAACTGCTAAAAACATCTTATTTTGTTTTCTAGCAGATGAGAAATCACAGACGAGTTGGTGGGCTGTTTTAACACACTCAAAGGAGAACTCATCAAACCAGTGGGAACCGGAATATTCTCACATTGCTAAAGTAAACAGATTATTTCTGCATGCATGTCCAAATGATGCGTTTTTATTGTTTTGGGATTTTTTTTTTTTTTTGGGGGGGGGGGGGGGGTGACAACATCTAGAAAGCAGACATGTGCCTCTCTCTGCAGTTTACAGTATAAACTGACTGATCTGAGCCCGCAGAGGAATTCTGAGAGCCGTGAGTCAAACTCCAAAACACGCTTGTTTTCACAAATAACAAAGCCCGTAGCCCGGGGGGGACACGGCGCAGTTTCCAAACATTTGCGTTTCCCACCTCATCAGTGGTTTGCATGTTTATATGTCGGAGCGTGGCAGTGCGCCGCATACCGGGAATATCAAAGAGAAGCCCCCCTTTAAAAAAAAAAAAAAAAAAAAAAACTGCCACGGTTGGACAAAAATGGTCACACTCAAACAAGCTTAAGACACCATTTTGGAAGAAGAAAAAAAAATCCACCTATTTCTGGATAACAACCCGAGATGCCATCTTGCCAATTATCGCCAGACTGGCTAACCGCTGGAATGGCGATCCAACCCACTCCCGAAGCAGTCCACGCAGGAAACTGTGCGAGTTGTATAATGCTAGCGTTAGCTTAGCATCGAAGCTAGACAGAAAAGACGAGCGCTAGCCCCGCCGCTGCATCCCAGCATCCATCGCCGCACACACCGCTAATTAGCCACCTAGCCGGAGGGAGGAGGGGGGGGCAGTAGAAAATGGCTAAAAACAGATAACAGTAGCTCATACCGGACTGCACCGGGTCGAAGGTCCCAACCAAAAAGCTTGGCCAGGAACGACTCAAAGGGAACCCCCCCAAAAGACTCGCCAAATGTTTGATGTCGCTATCTCGGCTAGCCGTTTAGCCTAGCATAGCCCGCTAGTTCCTTTGAAGGGATACGGGGAGGTGGAGGGGGGGAGAGAAGAAAAACAGGGGGAAAAAACTTTAAAAGTCGACACACGAGACATTTATCCCGTCTACAATGAGCGGTGCACTTAAACTTACCAAAACCACTCGGTGGAACAGTGAAAGATTCTCCGCGCGTATTTCTTTCGCTCTCCCGTGGGTCTGCTCGGCTTCGGATCGGTGCGGACTGGCTCTGCTACGGCAACGTTTTTTTTGTCGGGCCAGTAGCACTGGAGGGAAGACAGCTTTCACACGGAGAGACGGCCACCGTGTGTGGGGGATGGGGATGCACCGCCGGGAGGGAGAGAGGCGGGCGGGGGAGGGAGGGATGGATGCAGGGATGCAAGGAGAGAGGAGGGGGCACGACCCACAGATAATGTAAAAAGAAGATGATGTCTAATAATAGGCTGACAATATCAATGTAGTTTATAGTTAATGGGGGGAAAATACTGTACGACATATACATCCAATCTTCATGTTAAAAAATGACAACATTTTATATTCCAACAGTAATAAAGCTGACACATTTAGGATACACTACTATAACACAAATTTTATTATTATTATTATTATTATAGTTGTTGTTGTTATTATTTACTTCCTGTTATTATTGCTGTACACCAAATGTGTGTTTTTCGGTCATTGGATAGTAATGAATGAGATGATGAGGTGATGAAATGAAACCGCAGCGTTATCGGAAGTTAAGGTTGGAGCAGTTCAGAGTCGGTTCTCCATTCACTTTTGCCCCATTGATAGCCAGCAGTAGGACAGCGCCATCAGGTGGCGAAAGATGAGACAACAAGCACAGCTCGGATTATTGAACGCGTTGAACCCGAGAGCAAGGCGGAAATCCGAATTTTGATCTTCCAATCTTTCATGCTGTTGATTAATTAAGTAAATTAATAAACAAAAAAGCCACAGCTTTTGAATAAATAAATAAATAAATAGATAAATACAGAGTTACCCTATGTCGTTCGTTACTCCCCATAAAACGTAGAATTCGGGATTTCTTTGTATTTTTAACAAAATATTTTTGCTTCTTTTCTATTTTTCTCTTGAGAAATTACAGAGAATCATGGCTTTGCGGTTTCAGTTTTATTTTCCACCTCATTACACATAAGCAGATTGATTGTAATTATCTTGTAATGCATTCCTGCAATATTTCAGAACCTTCCGATACATATACAAAATAGATAACACAAAGTAATAACTATTGCCGCTAAAAGAAAATACAGTTTAAAATTGGTTCTTGAATGCACCTAATGTTTTGACTATCTTTTCAGACAGTATTATCCTCGTTAAATCAACACTCGTCTGAGGAGGATTCGTCTTCATTTGCCTTACATTTTATTTTATGGAAAATCTATTTAAATGAGTGGTTTTGACAGTCTTTAGGATTTTTGTAAATTTATTTATCCTAGTGTATAAGATTTTCCGCATTTGCTCAGTTTCATACACGACTAGTGGCGAACTGCACGCGGGGCTTCTGTCAGCAAAGCTGCTAATTATAAAGAACTACACTACCCAGTCACCTTTGCGGTCTCCGAAGGCAATACGTCAATCTTAACGTGTGTAGCTAGCTGTCACCGACTGACACAAGCATGTCGTTGAGATGTTCAAAAATAACCCTCATTCATGCAACGATTTTGCAGCGACACGTCTGTCCATAATAAACACGAAAGGCCCTTTGAATCATCGCGTGATTTGGCGTTTCCGGAAGTTGTCGCGGCATGACACGAGAACTGTCCGAGGTGCTGACACCGTGAAGAGATACTTTTCCTGCTTGGGATTATTGAGCCTGCCGTACTTTTCACAGGTATTCTGTTCTGAAATAATTTTCAAATATATCATCTGTGTCTGTATGCTAAATAATGTTTTTTTATTTAGAACGACTGAGGCCCAAAGTGACTTAAATTTCTAATGTGTTATAGATATAAAGGGTCAAAAAGCATGTTTTAAATCAGCTAATAGATTGTGAAATTTGAATTCCTCATTCTTGTACACAAACACACGCATTTAAAAACCACTAAGTATAGCTTCAACATTTCTAGTTAGCTTTAAAATCCTAATTTTGCTTCTGTTTCATTGCAGATTTTGGCAGTATGGATCAAGGGTTGTGTGCAAGTTTGATCTCTTCCCCCAACAGCAGCAGCCCTGCAGATAGTAAACCTGGGAATAACCCTCAATGTAATGGGGCCCCAGAACGGCAGACACAGCTACGAGTGGCTGAGTCCCAGGGACTGCAGCTCCTTGGTGTGCTCAGATCGTTCAGGGAGCGAGGTCTGCTATTTGATTTCACAATCATAGTCCAGGAGCACAAATTCTCCTGTCACAGATGTGTCCTAGCAGCATGTAGTGATTTCTTCAGGTATCTATCTGTGTGTGTGTGTGTGTGTGTATGTGTGTGTGTGTGTGTGTGTGTGTGTGTGTGTGTGTGTCTGTCTGTCTGTCTGGTGTATTTTACTGGTGTTTTAGGTTATATAGATCATCACAAAGTAGTGCATGATTGTGAACGTGATATAAAATCTAGAGAATGAATTGCACATATGTATTCAATCTCCTGTATCATTACTTTATGGAACAACTTTTTGCTTTAATCACAGTTGCAAATTAGTTTGTGATGAATTTAGATATGTTATGTTGTTTTCCCATTCATTTTTATACTGTTTTGCAAGATAGATAAAGCTCGGTCATTCTAGGTGCTGTAAGCATAAAACTTCAGGTCTTGCCACAACCTAAATCCTATTGGGAAAATTAAGTCGGGACTGGACTTTTGTTAGACTAAAGCCTTTCTTAATTCTCATTCAGAATTGGCTTCATTAAGTACACATCTGGATGAGATTATGTTGCAATGGATCATGAAAAGCGTGGCTACACAACAGCGGCGCCATTTTGTATTCGCAATAAGCAGAATTGATTGGGATATGCTAAGTCATGAATATGCTTAAATGTCATTCCCTTCTGCTCAAAGGTGAATCTGTGCTCCATACTCAAGTGATTTGCAGCCTTGACCAGGTTACATCCAGGACTATCCTGTGTATGGCACCACTTACCTTCCAATCAGTTATGTTCAGCCTTCCCATCCATGAAAATCATCATGGACTGGGAAGCTACTGACGATCCACGGTGCATGATGCTTCATGATGTGTTCAGGGTATGGCTGCACAATATCAGGAAAATATTACTGTTACAAAGGCTCGAGTGCTTATTACTTTAGTTTGGGAAGGGGAGGTGCGCCACCCGGTGGCGAGTTCGAATAGTACATGCAGCAGCTGCAGAAGCACTGTAGCTCTGAGGGAGGAGACGTGCAGCTGCTGCTGACGGCTCCGGTTGGGGTCTATGTGCGTTCCTGACTGAATGTAAGTGCTTGTTGTTGAATGTATTAAGGCAGTTTACTTTGTAGTTCGGTCTGTATTACATGCTGATGTTGTAGTGTACGAGTTGCCGGTTTATTGCAACTTTTAATTACTCCATGTGAGTAAGCATGCTAGCTCTCGGTTGTAGCATTTGTTCAATGTATGAGGTGACTTAATGTGGGCTTATTTCTGTTATGTTTAGACCACACACACACATACCCAATCGTACCATTACCCTACCTACCTCTTCATCTCCAAGCCTACCTCATACTGCATGTTTGTGTTGCTGCTGAACTGCAATTAAAGAGAGACTCAAACCAGAAAATCCCCTCCTCAGTTTGTCCTGATCGACACACAGTGGCGAGTGTAAATTCTTCACCAGCCTCAAGTTTAAAACGTGGAACCTCCATTACAATTTGGTCCTTCGAGCCGGATTGGGACACTTACCCCTGTTTCAGCATGCAGTTCAGCCGTGATGCAGCAGTTAGACCGAAGCGGCAAACCCGCCCACCTTCATACTTAAAGGATTATGAAACCAGCGAGATGGGACACTGGTTTCAGCCTTTATTTGATTATCGAGGGGTAAGAGCTGAGACGAGATGTGATGATAGCCTGTATTTGCCACCAGAGGAGGGAGCTGCCAAGATGACACCCCTCACCCCCCCATCTATTAAAGCCGGATGGCCCAGTAGTCAGTGGGAAATTACGGTAGATGAGTGGATTGGTTCCCCAGAAGAGACGATTACCGAACCACAACGGTGGAAGAGCGTGGTAGAAGAGGACAGAAAAGATTATTCTACGCTATCATCGCATCACAGGCAGTTGACGCCGACCTTCTCACCATACCGCACAGAGCTGGAGATGTTAAGGAGGCAGGGAGCCGAATATGAACGGTCTAAAGAAGCAGTACGTTCGGAGTTGGCCGAACTCAGAGAATTAAAGGAAGAAATGAGGAGGAGGCTGGGATATTCTTCACAGAGCACAGCTACGTTCCAGCAACAGTTCGAAATCCCACCACCAATATATGCACCGCCACCCCCTTCGACATGGCGGGGAAACGGAGAGGAAGAGGAGGAGGAATGGCCTGATCCTCCCCCGTGGCCCGAGACAGAAGAGGAGGCTGAATGTTCTCCATCAGCTCAGCCCGTCTCGATCATGTTGGAAAAGCTGATGAGTGATTTACAGCTCATAAAGGATCAGAGCACGGCAGCACAAGCCAGAAAGCCACGGTTCTGTAGACCCGCCACGCCACGAGAGAAGATGCCGACAGATCTTCGGGCATCGTCGAGGGCAAGAGGCTGGGATCGAACGAGTTTGCACCCCCCTTCAACGTTGCCAGTTCTCACGGAACAAACCTATCGAGGACCTAGACCGAGTATTCCCTGCTTCGCTAGACGAGACCCCAGTGACTTTGCTCGGTTGAAGATAGCTCTGACTAATCTATTACCACCTGATGGAACAGAGCTGTTCAAGTATCAGATCCTGGTGGACCACCTCAAACTCGAGGAAGCCAAACTCATAGCAGATTCTTATCTGAACTCCGCCACCCCATACTCAGACACGATGGAGGCTCTAAGTGAAAAGTTTGGCCAGCCGCACCAGATGGCATTGAATAGGATTGCTGGGGTAATGGATGCGCCAGACGTCCGCCGTGGTGACTCAGCAGCATTTGAGAGGTTTGCCCTCGAAGTTCAGTCGCTGGTTGGGTTACTCAGAACCTTGGGTTCAGAGGGTGACGCCGAGCTGAGATGTGGATCTCATGTGGCCCGCTTGCTGAGTAAATTACCTGCAGAGCGGCGTGCAGACTTCCGTCGAGCCATGTTCCGCCATCCCAATGCAGTCTACACTTTAGTGGATTTTGCTGAATGGCTTCAGTATGAAACCTGGTGTCATAATTCAGACAATTATGATTCTGGAACAGGAAATAAAGACAAATTAGGAACTCAGAAGAAGAGAGTCACGACGGTGCTGCATGGAACCAAAGACGGTTCCATTCCCAGGACTTCGGGGAACAAAGGCATTAAATCAAACCGTTATTGCCCATACTGTGGAAGTACTCATCATTATCTCAGCCAATGTGCGGACATTCAGAAGTTGTCCAAGGACCAACTGTCGCAGTGGATAAAGGACCACGATAGGTGCTGGCGCTGTGCAAGATCTCATCATGCAGCCCAATGTGATCTTCGGAAACCCTGTAACCTGTGTCAGGGGAGACACCTTCAGGTGCTTCATGATGTGAACACCAGAGATAAGAAGGAGACAACTAAAGAGGAGAGTTGCCTCATCAGTACCGCCACTGATGTGCTGTACCTGGATCGACCACTAGAGGGCGGCAGAGTCTTATTGAAGGTGGTCCAAGTCACTTTGCATCATGGAAATCAGAGTCTCAAAACATATGCCATTCTCGATGATGGTTCTGAGCGCACCATGCTCCTGGCCCCTGCTGCTCACAAGCTTGGTCTACAGGGAACCCCAGAGACTCTGCATTTAAGAACCATAAGGCAGGATATTCAAATTTTGAAAGGCGCTTCAGTCTCTTTTCACATATCTCCTTCCTTCAGCAGTCGCAGCCGCTTCACGGTGAATGGAGCCTTTACCGCCGATCGTCTGGTCCTAGCAGAACAGTCCTACCCAATTGACAGACTCCAGAAGCAGTTCAGGTATTTGTCCGATCTGCCTCTACATGCTTTTAAGAATGCACAGCCTCTGATCCTCATTGGTACAGACAACCCTCACCTCATTACCCCCATTGAGCCAGTTAGGTTGGGTCCACCGGGTGCGCCAGCAGCAGTCAGAACCAGGCTCGGATGGGCTCTCCAAGGACCGATGAGATCAGAGGGCAGTGGTCTCCAACACACCCAGTGTTTGTTTACATCTGCTTACCACGCTAATACGGAACTACTAAAGAATGTGGAGAAACTCTGGCAGACTGATGTTCTTCCCTACCAGAACGAAAAGACAGTGGCTCGTTCCAAGCTGGATCAAGAAGCTGTGGACCTGTTGGAGAAGAGAACGGAACGGGTGTGCGTGGATGGGATTCTTCGTTACGCTACACCACTGCTACGGAAGAAAAATATGCCTGTTCTTAAAGCCTCTCCCGAATCAGTGATGTTCAACTTGAGGAGCAATGAGAAAAGATTGAGTAAGAACCCAACGATGGCTAACACATATCAGGAGGAGATTCGGAAGCTGGTCCAGGCTGGTAGTGTGGCGAAGTTGGACCCCCAAAACACTACATCTGATGGGGAGTCGTGGCTCATTCCTCATCATATGGTGAGCCATAACCACAAGAACAGGCTGGTGTTCAATTGCTCTCACCAGTACCAAGGCCTCAACCTCAACGACTTCCTACTACCTGGACCTACCCTCAGTGCATCACTTCTGGGGGTGTTGATTCGGTTCCGGGAACATGCCGTCGCCATCAGCAGCGATATAAAAGGGATGTTTCACCAAGTTCGCCTCCTCCCAGAAGATAGACCCCTTTTGAGGTTCTTGTGGCGGGATCAGGCTAAAGACCGACCACCAGACATTTATGAATGGCAGGTGCTTCCCTTTGGCACCACCTGTAGCCCCTGTTGTGCGACATATGCCCTCCAGCGTCACGTCACTGACCACAGTCAGGAGGGAGAGGATGTGCGGTTTTCGGTGGAGCGGTGTTTCTACGTCGACAACTGGCTACAAAGCTTAGCATCTGTGGAGACAGCCAGAGCCTTGGTGGATAAGCTCCGGGCGTTGCTCCTCTCCGCAGGATTTGACCTTCGTCAATGGTCAAGTAACGCAACGGAGGTGATCAGTCACTTACCAAGTGAGGCCCGTTCCCCTGCGACAGAGCTCTGGCTGGCACAAGACAAGCAGGATCCATCGGAAAGCACACTTGGACTTAGTTGGAACCCTCATAAAGACCTCATCGGTTACAAACACCGTCCCCTCAGTTATGGGACATTGACCATGAGGAACATCTACAAGGTTCTCGCCTCCCAGTACGATCCCCTGGGTTACATCTTGCCATACACGACCCGTGCCAAGGTGATGGTTCGTCAGCTGTGGGAGAAGCGGCGGGATTGGGATGACCCTCTGCTCCCTCTGGATGTCCAGCAGCTGTGGGCGCAGTGGGAAAGTGAACTTCAACTACTTCCCCAAGTTACCTTACCCAGACATTACACACAGGCAGCTGATGATGCTTCAATCATCAACAGACAAGTACACATATTCTGTGATGCTTCGGAACAGGTTTATGGGTCGGTGGCGTACCTCAGGTCTGAGGATAGTCAGGGTCAAGTACACCTATCCTTTATCCTCGCTCGCTCACGGGTGGCACCCAGGCGACAATTGTCCATACCCCGGTTGGAGCTTTCTGCAGCCCTAACAGGAGCCCAACAGGAGCCCAACTAGCTAAGCTGTTGAACGCAGAGCTTACCCTGAAGATCGACACTACAACCTTGTGGACAGATTCCACCACAGTGTTAAGATGGATCCTTGCAGACTCCTGTCGCTATAAAGTGTTTGTGGGCACCCGAGTGGCCGAAATTCAAGAGTTAACCGACTTGAAGTCCTGGCGTTATGTCGATTCAGCCAGAAATCCGGCTGACGACATCACTCGGGGTAAGACCCTAAAGGATCTGTCTGAGCCGAACCGGTGGAACCAAGGACCCCCCTTTCTACTCCAGACTTCAGATTGCTGGCCTACCGATCCAGCAACCCCACTGGAAGAGGAACACACGGAGCTGCGGAAATCAGTCTTTTGTGGTGTAACTTCAACGATTACCTCCTCGAACGCCGACCCTGAAACCTATAAGGACTGGCAGGAATTGCTTGAGTCCACGGCCCAGACTCTGCATGCGGCGGATGGCAAAGATGGACACCTGAGTGCGGAGGACTATCGTAAAGCAGAAAGACACCTTATCAAGAGGATACAACACGATAGCTTTCCCGAAGAGATCAGGCGTCTGAGTTCAGGCAAGCCGGTTGCTATCAACAGTAGGTTGCGTGCCTTAGCGCCGCAGTTGGATGAAGACGGAGAAATCAGAGTAGGGGGTCGGCTGAGATACGCGAAGGACCTGGAGCTGGGAGCGGTGCATCCCATCGTTCTAGATCCGAACCACCCATTCACCAGACTGTTAATAGAGGATTACGATCGACGTTTGTGTCATCCAGGCCCTGAGCGATTGTTTGCGGACATCCGTCGGAACTTCTGGATACTGCGAGGAAGAGAAGCGGTTCGACGGTATCAGTCCCGATGCTCTGACTGCAGACGTTGGAAGGCCAATCCTACCGTTCCTCAGATGGCTGATTTGCCCGCTGCGCGTCTCCGCCTCTTCAAACCTGCTTTTTACTCCACAGGGACAGATTGTTTCGGACCATTTCAGGTCAGAATTGGGAGGCGCAACGAGAAACGATGGGGTATCATCTTTAAGTGTTTAACTACCAGGGCAGTCCATCTTGATATCCTCACCCACCTTGATGTTGACTCCTTCCTCATGGCCTTAAGAAGATTTATAGCCCGTCGGGGTACGCCCTCGGAAATCCTCTCAGATCGAGGAACTAACTTCTGTGGAGCGGAACGAGAGTTACTTCAGGCATGGCAAAGATGTCTACGGACCTACAGCAGGCCCTCGCCAAGCAAAAGATTGCTTTCAAGTTTAATCCCCCTGGCGCCCCTCATTTCGGCGGAGTGTGGGAAAGAGAAATACGCTCGGTGAAAACGGCCCTGTATGCCACCGTCGGGGCTCAACCGTTGCCCGAGGAGGTGCTGAGGACAGTTCTTGTGGAGGTGGAGGGAATTCTGAACTCGAAGCCATTAGGTTACGTTTCCTCCAGCATCGCTGATCCAGACCCAGTGACACCAAACCACCTGTTGATGGGGCGGCCAGATGGGTCGCTACCTCAGGTTGTGTACCCTGCAACTGAACTTCCCAGCAGACGCCGCTGGCGGCACTCCCAGGCGTTGGCCGATCAGTTCTGGTCCAGATTCGTCAGGGAATACCTTCCCAATTTACATGTCAGACAGAAGTGGCAGACCACCCAACCTGACCTGAGCGAAAATGCCGTGGTCATGCTCATGGATCCTCAACTTCCCAGAGCCCTTTGGCCAGTCGGACGAGTGGCTAAGCTTCACCCCAGCGCTGACGGCCGCATCAGGTCAGCAGATGTTCGGGTTAAAGATCGAGTTTATACTCGACCGGTAGCGAGGATGATTGTTCTTCCGGCAACACCCGAAGAGGCCGGCGGCCATGATTCATCAGCAAAGACTTAGTTCATCGCCTTTGTTTGAAACAAATGTACTTCATACATTTGGGGGCGGCTGTTACAAAGGCTCGAGTGCTTATTACTTTAGTTTGGGAAGGGGAGGTGCGCCACCCGGTGGCGAGTTCGAATAGTACATGCAGCAGCTGCAGAAGCACTGTAGCTCTGAGGGAGGAGACGTGCAGCTGCTGCTGACGGCTCCGGTTGGGGTCTATGTGCGTTCCTGACTGAATGTAAGTGCTTGTTGTTGAATGTATTAAGGCAGTTTACTTTGTAGTTCGGTCTGTATTACATGCTGATGTTGTAGTGTACGAGTTGCCGGTTTATTGCAACTTTTAATTACTCCATGTGAGTAAGCATGCTAGCTCTCGGTTGTAGCATTTGTTCAATGTATGAGGTGACTTAATGTGGGCTTATTTCTGTTATGTTTAGACCACACACACACATACCCAATCGTACCATTACCCTACCTACCTCTTCATCTCCAAGCCTACCTCATACTGCATGTTTGTGTTGCTGCTGAACTGCAATTAAAGAGAGACTCAAACCAGAAAATCCCCTCCTCAGTTTGTCCTGATCGACACACAGTGGCGAGTGTAAATTCTTCACCAGCCTCAAGTTTAAAACGTGGAACCTCCACTACAATTACATTGCAAGATCATTGTTGAATATTGTGAGAACAATATTGATTATCATTAACTGACATATTTCACCCTACTCTCTGTGTTTCCTATCATCACAGTGTCGCATCGGTTGTTTGAAAGTTGGTCTACTAAAAATCTTTCCAAGTGCTACCGGAACACAGACCTTAATGCATAGCATCTGAATATGCTATTGGACCAAATATTGCAATTCAGCGTATTGTGTAGCTCTTGTTCAGGGTCTCATGCAAAGTAAGCACTCTGCCACAGAGCATCAGTTTGCACGTTTACTGTATCCGCTCAAGATGTCGTATATTAGGATTTACGCAGGAATTCTCATGGCTGTCTTTGAACAATAGCTTTCTTCTTGACACTCTTTCATGTCAACTATATTTGTGGCGTCTACTTCTAACAGTTGCTCTACTGACAGACTGAACTGTGGATCTGCAGAGGAGCCTTATTTAGTCATCTTGGCTGCTTACCTGATTAATACTTTTGTCTCCTAGCAGTTAGTTTGGGTGGATGGCCATACCTTAGTAGGTTTGCAGTTGTCAAATATTCGTTCCTTGTTTTGGGCGGATGAAGTAAACACTACTCCGTGACTTGTCCAGAGCTTGGAATATTGTTTTTGTTTTCTAAAACCTACTTTTGACTTATTTATGGCATTGTCCCTGGCCTGTCCGGTGTGCTCCTCGACCTTCATGATGCTCCTTCTAACGATTTATGCTGAGATTAATTTACATGCATGGTAGATTCTGTTTTCTGATCGGTAGACTTCTAAGGGCATTTTCTTGCACTGGATATTTTTATTTAGGCTATCAAAGTAAAGAGGGTTAAAACTACTGCTTAACTCACTTTGCTAACTTTTACTTGTAAACTTTCAAAAACCATGTGTATTTTTTTCCTTCCACTACTCTGTGTTGATCTATCCAATGGAATACCAACAAAGTACGCTGGAATGTGTGCTCGTAACACAACAAAATGTGAAATTAATTGCGTGACACTTTAAATGTGTCCATCTTTTGATCAGTCTAAAGTGACAGCATGCACTCCTGTTGTGTTTAGGGCCATGTTTGAGGTTGACATGCGAGAGTGTGGAGATGGCTCAGTTACCCTGGCTAACCAGTGCCCCAAGGCTGTGGGTTCTTTCCTGGACTTTGCCTACTCTGGAGAGATTCTCATCACTGATGGCAACGTTGACATACTGTTCCAGCTCGCCTCTTTTCTGCAGGTATTACTGCAACCATTGGATGTTCTGTCTTACCTGCTGCTTTACATCATGTTTAGATTCATAGTAATTTAATCTTTGTGACCATGTACAGGCCATGTTGGATTTATAGTTTCCTCACTTTTGTAGCGTGCGCTTGGTCGCGCTAACCTTTGAGTTGTCATTCTTTAGGATGAATGAATCTGAATCTCAATTGTCTCTTCAGGTCCCTGTGCTGTCCAGGGCGTGCAGTGACTTCCTTGTAGGAGTGATGGACCTTTGTAACTGTCTTACCCTCTTGTCCCTGGCAGAGGCTTATGGTTCAGCCTCTCTCCTTCGTAGTGCCAACGAGTTTGTGGTTGGGAACTATTTTGACCTGTCCGAAACTCAGGAGTTCCTCGACATGCAGGTGATCCTGTGTCTGGGTGCTGCAGGCACGCAAAAGAGCTGGAGCAGTTTCCTCTGCAAATTGTATTAAAATGTTATTCTTTTTAGTCAATTTATCAGCACTAATCCTTTGTGTAGTCAACATCTCATTTACTCCACCTATGCAATGAACTGCTGTAGGGATTTACATTGTTCAATTTAAAACCCAACTTTCAATGACTGCATAATAATTTTATAACTGAAAAGTCTCCAATCTCTTATTGCATCTTAAAATCATTCGACAAAGATTCTTATTTGTATTTTGCTTGCCATGATGTGGTTTTTACAGTTTCTGTTGCTGTGTTTAGGAAAATGTCTTAAAGGCCTGCCTAAGGTCAGATGCGCTGAACGTTCCCAGCGAGGAGGCAGTTGTGATGTCTCTCCTTAGATGGATTCATCACGATCTACCAGAGAGACAGAAGCTGCTTTCAGAACTGATGTCTATGACCCGACTACACCACCTGCCTGCAGCCTCCCTGACGGTACGAGCAATCTCTCTTTCGCCACAGTTAAAAACACAGTGGCTTTATGTCATGTTGTTTTTGAGATCTGTGTTTCTTGGCAGTGATTTAATCAGTCATACCATGTTGTAATCTGCAACAGTAACACTCCAGATTTTCAATCAAAAGTCTGTTAGGTAGCTTAGAAATGTATTTAGTAATGTTAACAATGCTTATTTTCAGAGTTCAAGGATATTACAAACTATATTAAAAAAATCCATCCAGAATTATACATAAAGCTCGATGATGGCAACAAAAAGTGTGAGGTAGAGGTGCAACTCTCTAAGGGACCTTTAACCAAAGATCAGTGGGGGTTTAGGTATATATGTGTAAGGCCGTATGTACAATTCTGACCTTGTGTGGAGTTTTTAAAATGTAAAAAAAATCTTACATCACTAATATGAAGACTGGTAATTTAAACAAATCTGAAGGTGAAATATAACATCTAACTTTATCAAAGGCAGTTAACTGATGCTGCTCACATTCATAGCCTCCTGCATAAAACAATCTGATTATTCAGGCTATAATGTTGTCATTTTAATAGATTTATCCTCATAAAATGCTTGTGCTGAGGGATTGGAAGGATTAAGGCTAAATGAGACAAATATGTAAGAATTTAATCTCCTTTCAATGTCATTTTAGAGGATATGAACAAATACTTTCATCGTTCTTTGTCATTTAACTCAGTATTTAACAGTCCTGCTGCAGATCTTTCCATCTTGTCACCGTTTTACGTCGTCTGTGTTATCTGGCAGACTTTACGTGATTCAGACGTGCTCCTCTGCAGTGACGACTCCTGCCTTACACTACTATCAGAGGCCCAGAGCAGACAGACGCAGTACAATGGCCTGCTGACTGATGCTAGGCCTGCTACTACCCAGAGCTACATCTACATTCACAAGACAGAGGAGAACGGGGAGAACCGCCATACCTTCTGCTACTGTCTGGAAACGGACCAGTGGAGAGAGCTGCAAACAGAGCTGGGGGAGGCTTCCATGCCAGATCCACCCGGGTCTTACCTGACCAGCTATGCTGAGAAGGTACACTCTGGATTAGAGATTATTCTGGTTGTCGATGTTATGAAGGGAAACATTCTTCATTCAAAATATTATTAAAAAAATATTTTTAATATAATTTTTTTATAAAGCACTGTTTCTGCTGTCGCTGTCTCTAAGATGTTTGTCACAGGTGGTTGCCGGGGGAACTGCAGCCGGGCAATCCGCCTCCATGTGGCCGAACCCTACCACGATGCCATCGATGAGGTTTGGTGTTTTTGCCCCGTGACCTTAACCTGCACGCCTGCACCGGCCATGCTGAAGCCCAGAACCATGCACGCAGCTGTGACCTGCCTCGACCGGGTGTATGTCATCGGAGGACGGACCAAGGGAGCCAGAGGGGCTGCCCAGAGTCTTCTGGAGGTATAAGAGTTTCTACGATCAACATAAACTATCATTGTTAGGTTTCTAGATTGTAAAGGAGGAACACTGTCTGTACCTTTGTCATCTTGCATTGAAGGTGGAGTATTATAATCCTCTGACCCAGAGCTGGTGCTCCGTCAGTCATCTGCCAACTGCCATCTTCTACCCAGAGGCCAGTGCTTGTGGCAGTGTTATTTACACGCTCGGGTCTGAGGTGGAGATCACAGACTCCTTTAATCCCTCGCTCGACTGCTTCTTCTGCTACGACGCCCAGCGGGACCAGTGGAGCCGCTTGATGGCGGAGTTTGGGCAGTTCTTCCACGCCACGCTGGTTAAGGCGGTGTCAGTAAACAATACGCTTCACCTCTGCGATCTGTCAACGTACAAGGTGAAGCAGTGTGTGCCCAGCGTTTCTTTACATATTTACCAGTTGGTTTAAATATCGAACTTCAAGTACACTGTGTTTTCATTCAGGTTTACAGTTTCTGCCCAGAAACCTCTGTTTGGAAGGGCGAGGGCTCGTTTGAATGCGCAGGGTTCAACGCAGGAGCCGTAAGCATGAGGGACAGAATCTACATTCTGGGCGGAGACTATTCCCCGGATGAGATTACAGACGAAGTTCAGGTAAACTTCAACCCTTAAACCGTAAGAACTATTACACTTGAGCTTTTCTAAAATAAAAAAAATACAGAAAAAAGTAATCTCTACAATATAAACTGACTTCAAAACTGAACAGAATCATCCTTATTAAAAATGAAAACAGTTTTGACCAAAAGAGAAAATATGGCTGAGAACATACTAACCTTTGCCTGAGATTAGGGTGCATAAAGGCTGCAGCACCACTTTTATTTATGGATCGTAACCCCAAATTCTATGAGTGTAGGCGCAGCCCTTTAAGCTCTCCACTTCACTGCGCCTCACTTTTCTACACAGCCTAGATGGCTATAGAAAAAACAATAGGCAATTTGGGAACTAATTGGCCGGTCCCAGCATAATAATAATGTTCAATGATACCTGGTGGAGGCGGTGAGGGGAGCGGAAACATTTCTTCTTTTCAGTACTGCGCTGTGCGCGAGGGATAAACATAGTTGGGAAAATGCATAAATATAGACTGTAAAGCGCTCTTTTTAAAGAGGGAGGAAGAGGAGTGACGGGTCTGGGCTGAAGCTCCCAATGTTACAAGATCCGAACAACATCCCTTAAAAGTACCCACCGACATTACCGTGTGACTAAATTGAGTATGCAGCAGCCCAACAGCTCCCCTACCCGGAGCTAAAGAGTCCTTACCCAAAAGAGGCCTTCAGATGGAGCCAAGGTAAGCACTCTTTAGCCAAAGCTGAAGTGCGACAGCGTTCCCCATAACAAGTGCTGCCCGAATAGTGCAGTCGGTAAGGAAGGAGGTGGGAAAAGGAGCCTGTATGCTTCTTATCATAGTTCCTATAGCAGAGGAAGCTTGCAATGTCCTTTACTGGCACCATGGAGCTGTAAGGAATCCCACAATCCTTTGCGTGACATGACGTATAAGCACAGCCCACCTGGCAGAAATAAACAAAAACGTCTGGAGAGAAGAGAGCGCACACTTTGTAGTTCTTTTTTGGAAAGGCTGTGGGCCCAAATCTGACTAGCATCATCCATGTGAGTTTCCGTCGCGTAATGACGTATGAGGCTGTCTAAAATCGGCACAGCGGTCCACAGCTCCTTTCTTACCCCCGATAGAGTTCTTGCTGTTGACCTCACGAAAGGTCAAGGAGCAGGAGCTATAATTAGAACATTTTAGACGCAGCCCCTGATTGCATACTGAGGAGCTAATTCAGCCATTTGACTCAGGTGTATTGGACCAGGGACGCATTTACAAGTTGTAGGCCCCCGGCCCTCGAGGACTGGAGTTTGACACCCTTGATTTAGAGCTTTGTCAACAATTAAAAGGACTTTAGATCCAATACAAAATTTTAAACCGTAAATGTGTCAAAACTCTTGGAGGACCTTTTCTAAAGGAAAACATTTTTGTCTGTTTTGGTGCAGGTGTACCACAGTGGGAGGAGTCAATGGGAGGAAGTGACGCCGATGCCCAGAGCACTCACCGAGTTTCACTGTCAGATCCTCAGCTTCAACCGATACAGAGACCCATGGGCAGAATGATGCCCAACAGACAACGCTTCCTTCACACGCACACACACGCGCACCCATGGAGCTAAATGATGCTGGATGTGCATGTCTGCATTGATCTCTCATGGCTTTTCAACGTGTGCGCACTGTGGATGGCCAACATCTCAAAACAGTACGACAGTCAGTGTTCATCACCACTCCTGAGTCACATGGCTACTTTTGTTTAACTCGTGTAAACGTTATCATAAGCGTTGTATTCCTGAGGCACCTAAGGCTTATTGCATCCTCCCATGGAGGCCCCCGTTAAGCAATTTTAAAAGTTTTATTTTAGTAACAGATTATTTTTCATGAACAAGAAACAAATCAGAGCACCCGGTCATAGACATAGCATGATAATCAGCTCTCCTGCAGAAGAAGACTTTATTTTTGTCTAATAACAGATTTGCTTTTTTCTTTTCTATTTTTATCCGGTCATATTTCAGCCTTAAAGGCTTCATATTCTGGCAGAAATTCACAATCATGGCCAAAAAAGGCCTAAACACAAGATAAGTGCCAATGAGGAAAGTAAATAACTGTTTGAACAACGCAACAATGTCTGAAAATACATATCTATGTGTTTTAGTAAGATTTAGTAAGATTTCCTGATAATTTTTACCATTCAACATTTTCTGGACTGTTGGAGCGCTTGTGTTAAACAGTTTGTTTAAACCAGTGGTGTCCAAACTTCCTGCCCGATAGGCCAAAATCTGGGACCATAAATTGTATCAATTAAAAATGCAAAATAATTTAATATTGAAATATTCTATCAGAAAAGAACTCCTTATTGTAGGTCTGAAATGGGTCTCAGATGTTTGGCTTAGTAGAAGAAAGGGGTTCAGTTTACCAAATTTCTGTCATTCTTAACTGCAGTTGGGGCCACCTGTGATTTAAACTGATGAGGGAAAAATAAAGCCATATCCACACTCACAATAAACAGCATGCTTTTATTTGGCTGCTACACTGCCATGTGACTATGCACGCCCTGGTTTCTGTGCTTTTGGGAAATAAAAACAAGCAACAGCATCTGTTCCTGTTAAACAAGACATATTATTCTATTGTTTTGTCTTCCGATAATGTCCCAAGCAGAAAAAAAGACATATTTAGTGAATGCATAACTAGCTTGTGCATTGCAACAAAAACCAACAAGTGGAAGAGTTTTTAAGGACAAGAAGTGAGCGTACATAAAGTCAATTGAACAACAGACTAAATGACAGTTTAATGTGCCTAAACAATGTGCTGCTTGTTCACTGATTTAAATTTTATTCACACCCCCATCTCTTTCATGCTTCCCCACTTTTTTTTAATAGCCTTTAAAAACTACGTGCATCTCAGACAACAAACGCATAACTAGAGAATTTGACCGTAAAGGAAGACTGCCGCTCTTAATCAGCCTGCATGTGCGTTCATAGACTAAAACGCAGAAAAAATGTAAACACTGTATTCAGGCAAAAATCTAACCGGCACCAACAGTCTTAAACGCTGGGCTCTCTCCATCTGTCCCTTTATTCTCTCTGCCTCCGGCTTTTCTGCCCCCTCGCGGCTCCATGCTTCAGTCCTGGTAAGCTTTCACCAGTATCCACATCAGCAGTACGGTGATTAAGACGATCATGAAGTTGAGGAACAACTCCTGCGCCGAGCGGTCCATGGTCAGCAGACGGGAACGGCGAGAGGCTTCTTTTTGGACGCTTACGAAGATCTAGAAGAAAGGAGGGGTGGAGAGGTTCTGAGCTGACATTTAAGCTTAAGCATGCGGTCGGTCTGCCGTATTGGAAAAAAAGGTCAGAGGGCTCTGCAGCTCTCAGATAATCAGTCAGCATCCTTCACAAGAGCCACAGTATTATCCCACGTTTGTGACACAGCATTGAAACACTAATCGGGATGTGAAACCATTTTTTTTATCTATACTTAATCAGGAAAGAGTTTTACAAGGGTGCCCTTGAGCCAGAGTCAGCTATAAGACATGCATAAATGTTTTGCACATTGTAAAATAATAGCTCGTCATTAAAACACTCAAAAAAAGACATGAGACAGTCCAGTGAAACAATATCATGTAACGAAACATTGTCAAGCTACCTCATCCTACGAATATGAGATATGAACATTGGCAATGTTAAAGAATTCTTTAAACTCGTTCAGTGAGATGATTTTCTCTAAATATCGTTGAGTTCGGAGCTGATTCCACAAGTGAAGTGCAGAATACTTCACAGCTTATTCCCCCAGCTCATTAATACGCTCCTCCCACCATCAACAGGAACAGGTTATGTGAACAAACAGTGAGCTTTTTTGGTGGATGTGAGATTTTAGATATGAAGGGGAAAGGGCAAATGTAACTTTTATAGCTGACGATACACCACTGAGCGTTGCAGAAATAAAGCAGGGCATTCAGTGCAAGAGTCTTTTCGGTGATCAGTCAGAGGTTTAAAGTTTGTAATGAATCTCACAGCTCCGTGGTGGACTGTATTAAGATTGTTAAAGAATTGGGAAGAGGTAGCATAGAAATTGTACCTGGCAGTTATGTAAAACTAGCAGATAGCCTCTTTTGAGGCTAGAATTTTACAAATTTTACAAAGAACACTGTCAAAATGTTGTTGAAACATCACAAGGTGCAGATGCAAAACAATGTATTAAAGTATCGTCAGCAACAAAATTGAAATTAGCGTCTGAAATGTATCCATATCTTACAGATCCGAGAACTGATCCTTGGTGGACACCTTTTGCTACATGAACAAAGATTGAGGAGATCCCCCCAGTTTTCACATAATCAGATCTGTTGAAGTTATTTGCCAAATAAAACTGTTTAAAGTAAATTTGCATGAAATGGTTGAGCTTTCTATCATAGCTTTGATGAGATAAGGTTAAATCTCCCCTGCACATGCTCCTGCAGATGCATCAATTATTACCAAAAGATTTTCCTGCACTGCAAAGAAAATGGATGGAATTATTAAAGTGATCAAACTGACTATTACCTGGTCTATTTGCAGAAATTGTTAAGATGTTCTGCTTGTTTTTGTGTCCTTTCTGGCTGCAGAAACAGCTCCTCGTCCTCTGCCTGCTGACAGCTTCTCCTCTGTAGCTCCTGCTGATCACTGTTGTCCAGTTCTCTGCTTCGGGCGGAGCGAGGTTCTACTCCTAAAGTAGCCCACCCTCAGTGGACCGCCCATGGCTCACATACACACAGACTGATGTCACGCACCAACAAAAAGACCAGTAGAGGCTGTTATTTTCCACAGGATCGTCCATTAGAGTATTTTCCGTCCATAACCTTACAGCGTCTCCCTCTCCTTCCACACACAACCGGAGGAGGGTTATTTTTGCAGCCTTGTTGTAGATACTCGGTGGGTCGCAGTTGTTCCAACACACAATCCTTGTATCATCTGATGAATATTGGAAACGGGCGACGGTATCCAGGTCAGACCCCTGCTCTGAGCAGAGGAGAATGACAAAACAACTACTCCAACATAAAACTGAAGGATGTAGGCCCACTCACACCCAATCACAATTGTAAGATGTGTCTTTTTTTTGTGTGATGCACCATCAAAACGTTGTGCATAAATAAATGTGAGGTAGAAAGAAAATGATGTGTAATGTTTAAAATCTTTTGCAACAAAAGAATCTGAAAAGTGTGGTGTGCAATTTGATGAATGCTTTCCAGAGTCGTATTTTGCTGCAACCCCATCTGCAAGTGTTTTATTAGGATTCTTTGTGACAGAACAACACAACCTAGCTCATTATTCCCAAGGGAAAGGAAAATGATACGTCTATCCCTCTATCCACTGCCCATACCTTCTTATCTTTGCAGGGGCATGAGTGGGCTGCAGCCTATCTCCAGTGGTGACTGGGCGGGAGGAGGGGTACAGGCTTGGCAGGATGCTAATCCACCACAACACAGTTATGATGGGTCTTCAAGAGTCTTTGCAAATAACAGCATGAAAAGTAGGGAGTACACTACTTTTAACCCCTCTTTTTCTGATAACCCTAAACTCCAGCCCAACCAAATGCCATCTGAAGTCACACATCTTAGAATAAATAAAGCTACTTAATACTGCGTTTTATTTTAGGGGTACCTCTGGTGCGTGTCTCCAGTGGTGGTTGGGCCAGATGCAGGTCACACCCTGGACCGGTTGTCAGTCCGTCGCAGGAAAGATGTCAAACCTTGAACGACTGAATTTTTCCCAAATTTTTCATTTAGCTTCTTCACAACATTCAAGTTTTAAGAGCACAGAAAACATAGAAGGTGTTGGTAAAATGCATAAGGTGAGCAGCAACTTTTATTTCATTTCACTCAAGGAAGTGAAACAAAATCCTGAACCAGCATCCTCTGCAGAAAAACATAGAACGATCAGCTAGACCAACAATCTCCTTGAAGATCAGTTGCTCATAAAACAACCAACACCATTTGTTGCTCCACATACGCTTTTCCATGCTCAAAGTACGCCTTTTATTTTTTATTTTGAAATAAATGATTTCACTCAGTTGACTTTTAACATGAATTCACTAGGAGGACTTGCTTCCTCTTTACGTTGCCTCCTGTTTGTGTTACTCGAGCTAAGAAAAGGGTTTTGACAGTTTACAACAGCAAACCTCTGAGCTAATCTCACACTTAACAGCTGCTAACAACCAAGTTATGTCTGAACGAGCGTTAACACTCACCATTCCTGCTGGGCGAAGGGGCACGCCGGGACAAGGCGCAGGCACAGCTGCCTTGAACTTTTCCATCAAAGAATACCAAGGTCGTTCCCAGAGGCTTTATCGGAGGGAAATAAATGTAATTTTATCCTGCTGCTGTTCTGCCAGGCCCACACCGATAACTACAGTATGTGACCCCGGGATTCCCATTGTCATGGGTATCCGGTGCTGAGGTGATTGAATAATGCGGAGTGGGCGCCCACTGTGACAGCTGTGAGCGTGTTTAAGACAGACGTGACTTGGCAGGGTTACTGTCTAAATCAGCGGAGAGTCAGGAAGTGTCAACAAAGCCTCAGAGACACCATAGCATGCATTGTAGGTCACTAAAAGTTTTATATACGTACATGTTCCCTACATTTGACTGTGCATTACGCAGCAAAATCCGGTACAGCACAAAAAAATGTATTGGTGCTATTGTCCTTAAAAGCTGTGTTCACTTTTTTCACTTCAGCTCTTATTCCTGATATATCAAAGATCTGTATATCTGTTTGTTAAACCACTTAACTGTGACCCATGAATCGATCAAACATAAACTTTAGGGGTAAATCAATGTTTGTCTCCCCAAAAGAGACAATGAAAAGAATCAGTTCTGGGTTGTCTTTTTAAGGATCTTTGTCAATAGACCAGTTCATTGTTATTGTTTTGATCCGGGTTTTTCGCACATGCGCGCCGGACTGGTAGGCAAAAGGCGAACACAATGGCGGACGCAAACAAAGGAAACAACGAGTTCTCAACGTATTTTTCTTTTTTAGATAACGTATCACAAGATAGTTTTAAGAGTAAGTTGATGGTGGATGGTATCAGATTGCCAGATCCACACAGCAAAAGCCTGAAGGGACGGAGCGAGTCTGTGAAATGCTGCCAAGTGTTCCGTACGGCAACATATACAGCTGCCTTATAAACAAATCACTGGACGGCTACAATTATTTTATATCGGCACATAGGCACCAGCAACCCCCGCAACCCCATGAGCGATTAAGCGGGTCAGAAAATGGATGGATGGATGTTCAGACATGTTTGTGTAACATCCGAAAGCGGAGTCGGGCACAGACAGCGCGGAAGACCCGCCACCGGTAGGTTAAAAAAAAACATTGTTCAATTCAATTCAATTCAATTCAATTTTATTTATATAGCGCCAAATCATGAAACATGTCATCTCAAGGCACTTTACAAAATCAAGTTCAATCATATTATACAGATTGGGTCAGATTATACAGAAAGGATTATTTTGGTGTTTTTGTCTTATTAATCCTTTTCACAGACTCATGCCAGAGGCTTTGCATACATTGTACATGTACGTATATTATTATGAAACGAACGTTTACATCTTGACTTAAGTATATATCCTAATTTTTTATTTATATAATTATTTAAGTAGAACAATGACCAGTGCAAAATTAAGTTGTATTTACCGGAGATGAAGTGTAGACTGCAAATTCTGTCGTGGTATGATGGCTCCCACAGTCCATTGGGATTGTCTGCCTGCATCCTTTTCATTGAAAATATCCATTTCTTTCGTCTTTCTTCGTCCTTCGGTAAACGAAAGAAACGTACATCCGACGATTTGGAATGCCTCTGTGTGCAACCGGGAGCACAACAAGTCGTAGACATTGTTTATATTCCAAAAATAAACTAACTAAAAGTACGCTCTAATTCACCCGTTTTGTCATGGTAGTAGACGAGAACAGTCCTGTTTTTGCCTACCCGCGGGACCCGGATGTAGCGCGGATGTAGCTTGTGACGTCACGCGTGAACTGGTCTATAGCAGCTTATATATGACAAACGTTTCTCCATAGTTCATCCTGCCAGTGCCCACATGCCTTCGCAATTTATCCTACTTTCAAAAAAACTAGATGCATAAAGGAAAATATTACAAAAACATTGTTCTTGGACAAAAATGCATTTGTCTTTAAACCAAGAAATCCACTCATCCATCCATCCATGTATCTATCTATCTCTGCTGCGACCCTCTTCCAAATTGACCTCCCATCCCTCAAGGTTCTCCCAGTTTTTGGTGGAAGTTCAATTTGCATTTTTTTAGTTACCACCAATAGGATTTGACAGTAAACGGAAGTCTGAATGTAAAAAATGAGCTTCTACTTTCCAAAATGTCTACATCATTACAGCCAAACTTAAATCACTGCAGATCCTGAACCAATTCGCCTGTAGGCAACTGTTCAGTCCAATACAAGAATAACTCCTCATCGCTTCCTCACCCCCTCCCATATTGAAGGTCCCAAATCTGCAACTCTAACTGTAGAACATCCTTTGCAAAAAATAAAAGAAATTAAAAGAAAATAAAGCTGGAACTCCAGGCATCTTACGGGGAAACATTCAGACTCCAGAATGTTACTTGTGATGGTTACGAATCTGATCAATGGCAAAAAGCACAAATGACTTCCACATAGTGTTGCATAGGTACACTAATTGAGACAGTCCAACATCATCCAAAGTTTTGAGGGATCTCATCCACTTGGCCTGATCTTTCCAAATACATTGGTGACATTGGTTCTCATGATAAGGTCTCTATCAAAGTCCCTGACCACAATCTCCCATCTATATATATCCACCACTGGAATACTTCCTGAGCGACGAGTAGCAGAACTCTCATGGACAACATAAAGACGCTGCTACCTCGTTTCAACACCAACCAGCATAACCAGCTGCACTTTGTGCCCTAGAAATGCCCTTCCAGAGGTGAAAATGGAAAATCTCCAGGACAGCTCTCTGAATGATATTCCCAACAAACCCTCATTGGGTAGATAGCTTCATTTTGTTTATTCTGCACCATCCCAACATGCAACGTGATCCAAGTCGTTTCCCGGCCCTGATCAATCTGGGAATCAGAGGCAAAAAGGCACAAATCCGACGACTCAATTGCAAATCATGGAGCTCAACTACTAGTTCCGTGCAGAAAATCAACCCGTTGGGAGCTTGGATCCATTAGTTGGTTCTCTATGATTGCCACTTTTTGGTTCAGCGAGCATCCTGCTAGATTTCTGGCTGTGTCTTTTTGTCTCACCGTTACAGACATCCAACAAGACGAACCAGCAGAAGGTAGGCAAGATCGGGTTCAACCGCTGATTTAGCAAATGAAGGAAATGACAGACGCAGACAGGACTCTGAACACCGAGGGCATGAACTAAGATCCAGGTCTGGAAAGGAACTGGCTGAACAACTGCTGTAAGAGTTAAGTAGTGATTACTGACCAAGAAGTATGAGGCTGATTAAAACTAGGAGACGGCAGGGTGGATGAGGCATGAGCTAGAGTAAAACTGAGGGGATTTTGCTGGATAATGTTACTAAATGCATAGTCAAGGAAACTAAATAAACAATGGTCAGAGGATCTTCTATATATAAACCTGAAAAAAAAAGCAAAACATCAAACACAGTAGAAACAATGGAATAACAATAGCTGAAGACTAATAAATACTAAAAATGGAGAATGAACCGAAGCACAAAACTGAAACCCAAAGTTACCAACTAAACCAAAAGTCCCACAAGTCCCGACATCCTCAGAATCACATCCCTACTTGTTCATGCTTCCTTTCTCCACCAACTTGTTGCTACACTTCATTTGTTTTCTTATGACTCGGATCTTTATGTTGACGTCTTCCAACAGTCAGTCGTTGAATAGAGCCAGATCATCCACGCTATTTTAAAAGGCAGCATCTGGTTTCTTTGTCCCTCAGGCTGCGCCAATTAGAATACAAAGATGCCAGTTTGGCTGCTGACCTCGGATTCCCGAAGGGGGTGACATGCATCAGCGCACGCAGGGGATTTCGCTCTACTTCTCCCCGTTACACAGCTTCTTCAGAGCTTGGACAGGACTTGGAATCAGTTTGCTTTGATGAGACCTCAGGGGAGAAAAACTGCATCAGAACGAACAAAACGGCCAGTGCATTTGCCATGCATAATTCAGCACATTTTGCAAAATCTGAAGTTTGTTTGTTTTTTTTTCGATTATTTAAACTTTGTTTTTCATCTTTGAACAGGAAATTAAAAAGAAATAGTGAAAGCTTTATATGTGAGCGAGCTGGAAAGAGGTTACTGATTGTGCACTCCTGTAGTGATGAGCAATGTCAACAAATGGAGTCAAATGGAGGGTTTTATTAGCCTGATTAGAAGAAACATGCAGTGTATTGTTTTCGTGTTAGAGAGGGTTTTAGGATGGTCTCCCCTCAGACCAGCTGTTGCTTTGCAGACTAAACAAAGCGGGCTGTTTCAACAACGAAGGGTTCTCACCGCTGAGCCCGGCACATGAGATGGATTTGGACAGGTGAAGGCTCGGTTACACAACTAACCCCCAGTCTATAAATGTGTTTGGACACAAAGATGGTCCACAAATGGGACACTCATGCAGGAATTCGTTTTCATGCACAAATGAAACCCAGAGTCGCCACCTTTGCTGTGAAGCTCAGGATCTGAGCCGATTTGTTACGCTTGTGAATGCTTATATCTCATCAGGACTTCAAAGTTTTGCATTTTATCCAGCATGATGCGCAATCATTTAGCTTTTGTGTGAGGATATCGGTAAGTTTAGAAAGGGTGATGAAGAAAAACAGTGAGAAACCTGCATGGAAATTTCAAGAAATCTAATAGAAACTTCTAGCCTTTCTACTTGTGAAGAGAAAACTAAAGGATTTAAGTTTTTTTTTTTTTTTATGTTCCTAAACCATCAAACCGATAAACTAAGTTTGTGGGTCTAAAAGAAAAGTGCTGTCTTCTCTAAACTAAATATACTTCCCTTGATTCATAGTGTTTCACTGCACACCATGATGCTGCCACCACCTTACTTTACTGCAGGATTAATCCTGCTTAGATGACAAACAGTAATAGTTTGGTTCTGCTTGGGTTTATTCAGAATGTTTCTCATTTGACAGTCTGCAGTATCTCCAAACAGCCATCATGTATTTCTGTTAAAATGTGCTCCTTAATGTCCAAGAATATTCCTTTTATCTATGTATATAACTCCTGCATTTTCAAGTTAATTATTTTAATTTCTTGTCTTTTATAATATTTTTCTTTTGATGTACTTAAGGGATTTTAATTCACGGGGATTGAATAGAATTAATATGCAACACGTAAATGTAATTCTTTTGCTTCTTGTCTTTTAAAATATCTTTTCTTCTGATGTACTTTTAATTTTGCCTAGGAAAAAGGAAAAAAAAGTGGAGGTTCTAGACCAAATTTACCAGGGCCAGGGTTTTTGAATGGGGGTAGAGAACAAAAGAATAAAACAAACAAACAAACAAAAAGAAAACAAAAAATACAGGAAAATGTTTCTTCATTTAAAACATTATGTGAGCCCCGATCTAGCAGATGAAAAATGGGATCCTGTCTCAATATGGCTGGAGCTAAAAGTGAAACACCTCAATTTTTAAACCATTGTTAAAGTAAAACTGTAAAGGTATAAAATGAAGTTGGTCCAATTTGATATTATGTCTTCAGTACCCTCCAGTGAGCTGCACTTAAAATTCTATTATATTTAGTTGCTCTTCCTTTTTAATCATACTTGTATTTACATAAATTTAAAAAATGACAAAATTGTTAAAAACGTATTTATATTACGTAAAGTTAAGTTGAGCTTGGACTCTTGTAGTTCAAAGGTCAGTACAGGTGACCCTATGATACAGTACCAATGAGGTAGTAGCTTTCAGTTTCAAAAAGGTTGGTGATCAGGATGGAAGGACGATTTAACCCAGTATAACAAAAAGTGTTACCAACTATAGCTTTAAACTGAACAGATAGTCTAACTCTGCAAAAAACTAAATAAAAAACATATTAACAGTATAATAACAAAAAATATTTTTTTACAATAATTTTTACTTGTTCTCCATCAGTTATTGGTGTTCCTGTGTATTCCACGCGCATATTTAATAATTCGCATAATTTATGACAATCTATGCGAACTATTAATTACATTATTTCTTTCGATCTGCAAACGTTTTGAACAGAACCGTTTGTTTCGGTAACCGTCCATCTTAGCTCCGCGTCGCTGAGGGAGACGGGAGGGGGAGGAACCACGGTACCGCGGCGCTTTGTTGCACCCGGACAGCACAGAGGGACGGATCATGGACCGTGATGGGGTAAACAACGTGAGAGCCGCCGCCAGAAGGAGCAAAGAAGACAAGAAAGTGCTGAGAAAACAGCTGAAGGCCAGCCACACTTTACTGAAGCATGAAGGCGTCAACACAAGCCCGCATCCCTCCAGGGTAAACGCAACAGAACCCCCCCCCCCCCCCCCACTTTAACACCAGGGACAATTCAGCTTAAAGAAAACACGAATCCGACCTGACAATGTAAACAAGACCTACACGTGTTCATTTAACCTACGTGTGTTCGGTGTTTACTGTCTTCTCAACGCGAGGAACACGTGTTGAAAATAAGCAGCGAACCAAATGTGTGTGGGTTAGCAGAGGTGGGCTTGTTTTGGTCTTTTTTTCCCCCCTTTCTGGTCGTTTAAGATCTAATGCTCCACTGTGCTGAGTGATACAGGAGGTAAGATCAGTAACTTAAACACTGATACGAACCACATGATCGTGTGCTAAACGTGGTTAGGATCCCAGTCCGATACTATTAAGCCAGTTAAACTCTCGTCTCCAAAGAAAGCCCAACCAGCTTGGAGCAAACACGTACAGCTGTTGGTTCAGTGGCAAAATCCTCAGCTGGCCTGACAACTCGCTGATCCTCTCGTCCTGTCCTGTCCTGCAGAGTTTGGTGGTGGCCAACGGAGGCCTGGGGAATGCCGTCAGTCGTGAGGATCTCTCTGCCGCTCTAAAACAGTTTGGAGACTTGGAAAGTCTGCTCATGCCTCCTCAGAAGCCCTACGCCTTCGCCACGTACAGGTACCAACGCAGCAAGAGCTGTTCCAGTTTGGACTGGAGAAGTTGTTTCGGATTGAAAACAAAAACATATTTTTTTTATATGGAACACACAAAATCCTGAAAGTGTCAGGGCGAGGGATGGAATAAGTAGACGATAGGAAAAAAAACAAACTAATGGCTGCATATAACTTATAGAGAATGGGACAGGAAATTAGGTATGGAAATGCAAATATTTTTCCTTACTTGTCCGTGACTGGTAAATACTAGTAACACCTTCCAGACTACATTGGAATAATAGTAATAGATGTTATTTGAAGTCACCTTTCAAGTCACTCCATGTCACAGAGCAAGAAAAACAAAAAAGAACAATAAAGGAGATAAACTATAAAACCATAGAAGAACGAAATCAGAATCCCCAAACAGCTACTGGTTTGATAAATAATGAGATTAGTCAGAATAAGCTAGTTGTAAAGAAGTGAACGCGAACAGTAAAAAAAAAAAAAACACAAAACTGGAGGGATGCCAGGAACAAAATCCTCTAAACACAGAGACCGTCTAACACAGGGATGTCCAAACGTTTTGTCACATGGGCTCAATCATTAAGTCTGAATTACTCCAGGGCCAGAAATTAAACAAATAAAAAAAAAAAAAAAAACTATATTGTAATTTTTTATTTTTTTTTACCTGCCTCACAAAATGTGAACATGCAATATTTTAATTAAACAGATTAGTCAAAATTTCTGTCGGAAAGGGATGTGTCAATGATTCTAGAGACAACACTTTATGTGTTTTGGCACATTTGCCTCATTGAAAGGTCATTCAGTTTGCTAATTATTTTGGACTCCATTGAAAAGATTGTTGCCTGTCCTCTGCGGTAAGAACAGGATTCTGGTCAGTCTTTCTTTAAAAACATTTGCTGTATTTAACCTTGTTTACATAAATAAATTAAAAGGAGATTTTGGGGCACCAAAGTCTGCATTAAGAGTAAAAGTCATTGGATAGATGATAGATAGATAGATTGGACTATGAAATTAAAGAGAATCTAAACCAGTGTGATTAATAAATTCTTGTTTTTTTTGTTATACCTAACATTCTAAATAAGAAGATTTTAACTTGTCTGTAATAATCTTGCCCTAATTTAAAAGAAAAAAGTCTGCAACAGCATCAACCCGTGCTGGTGGGTCAAATCATTCCTGAACTGCAGTTGGGGGCCGCAGAAACCAAGAGCAGGGGCTGGAAATGGCCCTCGGGCCACGCTTTGGACAGCCCTGGTCTAACACATGCTAACAAAAAAGGCATCTCCTGGAATTTTGCCAATTTGTTTGACAAGTTTTTTTTTTTTTTTTCTCTGGAACCGGGATTTGTTGGATTTGTTTGAAGTCGATCAGGACTGCCCGACGCTGCCTGATTTAAATAACGGGACTCTTTGGCCCGAACGCCTTGTTGGTTTCGCTGATCTTATGGTCGTTGGCTCTTCCAGGTCTGAAGATGGCGCCCGGAAAGCTCACGCCCAGCTTAACGGGCAGAAGCTGGAGTCTGGGGGGAACGCCGTCACTCTCTACCTCAGCTACGTTGACTCAGGTACACGCCTCAGGATAGCAGCACGCATGTAGCCGCACACAGCTCAGACATACAGCACCGGGCGAAAGTGTTGCGTCATCGCTTCCTTCTGCTTTGCCTCTGAGGACCCAAGCCTACTTTCAGTGTTTTCAGGTGCTCCTGATTCCTAAAAGCCCTATTGGCTGAAATCCTTGGCGCACAATAGATGATCATCTGAAGGATGGCGGATTTCTCAGGTCCTGATTCCTCAACAAAAAACACGATCTTCAGCTGCTGTTCATCTGCTGCAGAGATTATTATTTTTTTCTTTTCATCCTTGCGTCCTCGTTTTTAAATGCACGCTGGGTATAAAAATATCCTTAACCAAAAGAAAAAGAAACCGCTTTAGGTTTTAAGGACGTTGGAGCCTTAAGAAGTAAAGTGTAAAGAAATGAGCGACGACTCAAGACTTTTGCACGGTACCGCCGCTACGGCGCCTCCTTTAGGTTCCCGCATTTTGCCGCCGGTATGTCCAGCTTCACTGCATGCGTCGCGGATGTTTGTTTACAGTAAAGAACGAAGGGGAAGCGTCGGTCCGTTTTCCCGAAGGGTTAACCCTGCTGGAGGATTTTGTGTCTCCGGAGGAAGAGGCGCTGCTCCTCGCTGCTGTGGATTGGTCAATTTCTACTGAAGGTATCACAGATTACAGCTTCAACACGTTGTTCTTTCACAGACCTGTACTTAAAAAAAATAAAAGTAGACCAAGATCAGTGTTAAAAAAAAATGACAGTGCACTAGTTTTAGTGAGCATTTAGTGTTAATTTGCTATGACTAACTCCTGTAAAGTTTGTTCAAATTCTGGCAAAGGTTCAAACGTTTATCGATTTTTACTCCTGCATTTTCTTTTCTTTTTTAGCTCAGAAGGCTTTGAAGCACAGGAAAGTGAAACATTACGGCTTTGAGTTTCGCTACGACAACAACAACGTGGACAAGGACAAGCCACTGCCTGCAGGTAATCATCGCAAACCATAAAACGTGTTTCGTTAAGTTTTAGGGGTCAGAATTTAAACGGATCTGAACATGAGTATTAAACGAGTCGATTCGATCGTCCCGTTTCGTTTGGTTTCCGGTTACTTCCAGCTTGTTTGCATGCGGCCCTGCTTCTTTCAAGGAGAAGTGGATTAAAGAAGTTCTTTGTTGTTTCACGACGCTTTATAATTGCAGATATGAGCAGAGATCAGAGAAGAAGTGACTGTGAACTGTACTGTGTGTTGGTCCAGGTCTTCCTCAGGAGTGTCTGGCCGTGTTGCAGCGATGTCTGCAGGACGGCCTCATCAGCCTCCTGCCTGACCAGCTGACCGTTAACCAGTACGAGGCCGGACAGGGTGAGCGGCCTCGGCCTCCGGTCTGCTTTTTGGTGTCAGCGCTTTTGTTTTTTTTGACACGGTTAACATTATTTCTCAATTTATCAACGGCAACAACTTGGGTTGCATTGACAGCAAATACGACTTAATTAGGTATTTGTTCAAGCATTACATATCATGTCTCATAAATACTTCTTTTTTTTTTTTTTTTTTAAAGGATGTTTTGATTCCCAGGAGTATCTCTGATTCTCCAAAACAAACAACAACCCAAGAGATAAAAAAAACACACCAAAATACAGTGGCAATATTTCTAATTAAGCAAATCCTTACAGCTAAGAGTAAAAAAATATATATTTTTAATCATGGCAGTTTATATTTTTTGTGATAAAGGCTTAACTTTTTGGCCCAAAGGATGACATCTTACTGCGTGCTTTACTGGCACACCAGCCGACATCAGTGTTATTTTGCAATGTTTGATGCTGTCTTTTCTTTCATATTTTGGATGCTTTATAGGGCATTCACATGCCGTACATGTGGGGCACATTTGGTGTAATTCTTTGTTTTTATTTAAAGCCCAGATTCACTCTCGTGACTCTTCCTCTGCTTAATAGAAAGAAAAGAGGGCAGTTGTGCGAATGCACCCCTGCTCTTTGTAGAGCGATCCAGGACTTTCCCTTTCCTGATCCACAGCCTGTCCTTGGTGGAGTTACTGCTATGTTTACAGCTGGTGTAGGTTTTCAGTCATCCAGGACACCACAGTCCTAAGTGCTTAGGTAGGAATCCTTTTTGGATGAGAGGTGAAACGTCTTCAAGGAATAAAAGAGGTCCACTTGCCTTCTACTATAGCCATTAGGACGGATGTGGTTTTTGGGGTCAGGGTCCAGCTCTGCTTCAGCTTTAACTTGATGCTGATGCTGGCCAGGTTGCTGCTGCAAAACATGAAAACGTTGAAACTCCTCGCTTCGCCGCTGCTTTGAGGTTGTTTTCCTGAAACGCTGTTTGGTTCATGCCGACCGCGTCCTCTGGTGTCTAAATAACTCAGTTTTTGACTCATTTGTCCAAAGAGCGCTGCTCCAGAGGTTTGCAGGCGGACAGTCATGTTTTTCTCAGAGACTAAATATGTCCTCCTGTCACACCTCCCATGAAACTTAAACGTGTCTTGTTTCGATCTTGCATATCAGCAGCAGCAGTAACTCGCTGTAGGTGCTTTGGGGTTTTTGGAGGCTTTCTTTTTACAGTCTTGTGGTCTTCTGTCACGGTGAACGTGTGAGGACCGTCAGACCGTTCCTGTACTTGTTTTTCATAGCACTCATGCACTCCTACAGTCCTCTGTCTGAGCCGCTTTGTGTGGGAATAAATGTCCGGGTGTCCTAATTTATTTGTTTCCGAAGTTTGCATAACTTACATTGTACAAAAAACCCTAAATGGTCCTAATTTTTTTATGTTTAGTAACATTTTCAATGTTACTAAACATTTTTAATGTTACTAAAATGAACATTAAATGTCCCTCTGTGCACATTAGTTAGAAAAAAACAAGCTGTTGTTATGCGTCATTATTATTGTTGTTATTATTTTGCACATAACTGTATTTATGCCATAAAATAGGACAGAAGGAATTTATTTATATGTACCACTAGGTGGCAGCATAACCTCTAACGCACCAATAAGGTTTGTCATCTCTGCATCCTCAGCTCCATAACTCAAAGGTTTAAACGTGGTCTGAAAACATCAGATCTGGTAATAAAAGTGCGAAGGACTCAGCTTTGTGTGTTTTTCAGGCATCCCCCCTCATGTTGACACTCACTCTGCCTTTGAGGACCCCATCCTGTCACTCAGCCTTGGGGCAAAGGTAAGCTTTTGTGTTCTGAACGTCCGCTTTGTGACTTCTGGTCCAACTGTTCCGTCCTTTATTCAGCTTGTGCAAGAATCTACAGGTACGTGTCAAAAAAATCGGGATATCATAAAAAAAGTCCGTATTTTCTGTCACTCTTTTCAAAAATTGAAACGAGTATATTAAATAGTTATTATACATAGAGTGAAATGTTTGTTTGTTTCTTGTAATTTTGATGATAATGGCTGCCAGATAATGAAAACCCAAAATTCGGTGTCAAAAAAGTACTTTGGATCACGGAGGAGTCCACTCCTTGTGAATCTCCACCACATTCTTGAATACATTTTGCTTCGGTATCCTCTTAAGGCTGAACTTATCCATGCTGCTGGTTCGTCGTTTCCTACCACACTTTTTTTTCCTTCCACTCAACTTTCTGTGGAGTAGCTTGGATACAGCATGCTGTGAACAAGCATCTTTAACAATGACCTTCTGAGGCTTACCCTTCCAGTGGAGGGTTTTAATGACTGTTGGACTATTGGTAAGTCTCTGGCTCCGTAACTTGGAATTTAGGGATAAAAAATATTTTTTTTTAATTAAACTTATGTTACATCCTAATTATCTGAGATAGCATATGTCAGATTTTCATTATCTGTAAGCCGCAATCATCAAAAGGACTAGAAATAAAGGCTTGGACTATTTCATTCTATGTTTAATGAAGCTATATAATACATGAGTTTCACTTTTGGAAATGATTGATTAACCATGTGGTACATGGTTAATCAAGATTTCTCCCTTTTAGCTTTCAACTTGTTATGGTTCATTTTATTTGAAGATGTTAGTGAAAATGGGATTTTATTAGTTTCCAGGTCTAATGACATGAATGAATCGGCTCCTTCTCGACCCGTGCTCCAGTTTTCCTCAGACTTCTATCATAAATGTTGATATTTGGATCTTATCAATATGGTTCATGACTTGTTTTCTAGTAACTTTAAGGGTTATAAGAAACATGCATATTTTAGAATACAGTTTTGTTTTTCTGTTTTGGGGGCCCAGGTGACAAAGTATTCAAAAACAACAAGCCTTTCCACTTTCTGTCATGTTACAGCCACCAATGTTGATCAGGTCTTATATGGATTTTTTATGTTGTAGACCACCATAACATAGTAAATAATTGTGAAGTGAGAAACAAATTATAAAAGTCTAAAATAAAACCTTGCCAGAGGCTTTCCTTTGGATTTATTTCTGAACTTTGACTAGGCCATTCTAAAACATGACAGTGTTTTGATCAAAACCATTCTATTATTGCTCTGTTACATCGACTCCATATATTTAGGTTCCTTCCTTCTTTCCTTCCTTCCTTCCTTCCTTAACAATCCCCACTCCCTTTATGATTCTTACCTTCATGATACCCCCTCTTTATGCTTCCTCCCTTCTTTCATGATCCCTTCCTTCCTTCTTTCCTTCCTTCCTTCCTTCCTTCCTTCCTGATCCCACATTTAAGGTCAGCCCACTGTAGAGAGTTCTGCCATAAGTACATAGTGAATGTGGAAAAAAAATAAAGAAGTGGAAAAGCTTTTACTTTTTATGTAAAATGTGTATGATCTCTGTACTCAGCGTGTTTCCTTTAAGGACTGCCCTGTATTTAGCTCCATCCATTTTACCTTTGGCTCTGTTCCCTCTCCCTGAGGAGAAAAGCTTCTCCTCAGCATAATGCTGCCACCGCCGTGTTTCACTGTGAGGGTGATGCATTCAGGGTCTTCGTTTTCAGTTACAACTAGAGTCTCGTATGTAAACTAAATATAAAGTGTTATATTTAACAAATATTAAGTGGTTGTTTTATCCTATATTTAACAAATATTAAGTGTTTGTTAGGTTTCATGTGCCTGCAACACCCTCTGCCATGTGTTTGCTGTCCCCAGAACTTGTTGCAACAAAGCCCTTTGCAGAGTTTCTTTTAGAAGGAAGCCCGTCGTGTGCAGTTCCCTGGTTTTAAAGCTTGCATTTGCTGGAACTTTAACGTTAAACTGCATTATGTTTGCCTAAATAAGAGATGTCACTTTCTGATAACACCTCAGAGGGGTTGTTTGGACGATTTAAGGCAAAAAGTACATTTTTACTTGTGTTCTCGGTAGAGGGCTGAGAAATGCATTCCTCCATCCCACAAAAAACAGTCACAGAGGAGCTTGTGTGTTGGTGTACAGAGAGTGCGAGGGAGAAGGATGAGCAGTTTTCTAGAAAAGCGTGGTCTCCCAGCACCACCATCGATTCAGTCACATTCCAGCGGTTTCACTGATTGGTTAATTTACCGTCAGAGGGGGACGGCGCAGCCCCCTCCTGGCTCTCTGGGGGACAGAGGCAAAGATCTGATCATCAGTTGGAGCCTCTCATCCTCTTTTACAGGAAAACACAAATTTGTGTCCTTCTTTCTCTCTTCCCCATCCCCCCCCCCCCCCCCCCCCCACACACACACACACACACACCCACACACACAGGCATACCTCCCCTTCACAGAATCCAATTTTCCTGCTGTCAGAAGTTGGAGAGATGCAGTTTGAAGTTGTGCGAGTGTAATTTCCCCGCAGAGCGCCGGCTGTGACGTGCTGTAGGGAAACATTAGGATCAAACACAGGCGCCAGGATGGAGGTGACTCTGCTGGTTAAAACAGAGAGCAGACGCTAACCCAATTTGTTGATGGCGGCCTGACAAATTTGAAGAGCTTTATACAGGACTTCTGGGTAAAGACGATCTGAAGTCGAACTTTTAATTTTAACGTCTGCAACATTCCCGGGTTATATTTGTTATTAAAAGGAAAGGCTGAATGAAAAACGTGTTGGTTTTAATTGTAAAATTTGTAAATAAGTCACAATTTTCCTCTGAAGCTTCGGGTTCAGAGCACTTACCAGCATTACGGCTTCTGAGAAAATACGCAATGTGCAAAAGAAGTTGCAGGTAAATCATAAAGTGGAGGACTGGGGCAACATTTTTAGATGAGCAACTTTAGGAGCTTGTAAAGTTGGCAACTTCCTGCGGGAGATGGACAGAATGATGGGCCCTCATCTGGAGGAGCGATAGAGCAAGCAGGGGAGGTGGGCTTCTCTCTCTCTGAAGAGACCCAGAACATTGTGCAAGGAATATTTCTTCCTCCCGGTGCAAGAGGTTTCTGCAGCAGGACACGGACCAACTTCTTTAAGTCAAGCGGCGTTAAAGCGCTGCAGATCTAAAATTGTGTCAGACTGATACGATGAATCTGTGCCAAGAAGACAAAGTTGTGTCCCTGGATAGTGCTGTTTTATCTCAGAGGAATAGTTTTCTGTAGCCGCTGAATGTCTTCTCCGCGCCTTCATGCTCGGGCGCATCTTCTTGCAGGCGGTGATGGAGTTTCGCCACCCGGACGGCCGAGCTGTTCCCGTGGTGTTGCCTGAACGGAGCCTGTTGGTGATGAAGGGGGAGAGCAGATACCTCTGGACTCACGGGTGGGCTGGACTGTGCATCATCATATTCTGTTTTCAAATTTCTAATGGGTTTGCCCAGGTTTTTGGAAAGCATGGAGGCCTTTTCTTCCCAATACATGAATCTCTTGAACTTGATCAAAGCAGCGTCTCCTGTTTTTTTTTTTTCTCTCTCTTTCTATTAGTTTTACGGATAATGGCCGACTAATAAATCTGTCTTTTACCCGCTGTTAGGATCACCCCTCGGAAGTTTGACCTGGTGCCAGCGTGTGAGCCTCGTTCCGCTGCTCCTGAGCCTGACGTCTGCTCCCACAGCGGGCTCACTTTGAGCAAGAGGGGCACCCGCACCTCCTTTACTTTCCGCAAAATCAGACACCAACCCTGCTGCTGTGGTGAGAACGTTGAATACGCCGGCGTAGTGCAGACAGCGCAGGGTCGAGACACACGACCTGTGGTAAAATGCAGAGAAAAATGCACCTCAGAGCAAACACAGAATTTAATCTAAGGACGGTCAAAAGGTTCAATAAGTATAGGTAACTAAAAATTGTATTTAAAAAGGTTTATATTTCATATGCCATTTTTTTAAGGGTTGCTTTCTTGCTTATGAGTGAGAATAGATGTGAAAATCTGTTGAACTCTAAATGTATCCTCAGTTGGGTCACCGCTTAAAGCCATATTAAGTCCGTAAATGTTCAATTCAAAAGGTTAAACTCTTATTTATCATGTGGCTTCATTACAAACTGAATGACTGAGGTGTTTACTTATTTACAAAAACTTTGACGTGTATTCATGTCACAATCACAAACCTCCATGTTGTCTTTGTTATTGAGATGTTATTTAATAGATCACCGTAAAGCAATGTGTATATGTGATGGCTCAAGAAAAAGGCTTTCTAACATTTTTTTCCAAAATACAATCTGAAAAGTGTGGCGTGCCTTTGGATTCAGCTCACTACAGACTCAGTCAAACATCCTTTCATTGTAATAAGAGCTGTGAGTCTATCTGGCGTATGTGTCTATCAGCTTTGCACATCTATAGACTGCAGTTTTTCCTCATTAACTCTGACACCCCTAAACAACATCCAGTGCCACCAGTAGTCCTCGGCAGTAATCTAGTTGCTAAATGGAGAACTCTAGGGTAGGATTTTGTACCCAATGCCAGTCGGTCACTCGCTGATACAGGTTCGAAGTTCAATTCTTCAAAGATCAGTCAGAATCAATAGAGAGCAGCTGCTCTTCCATATACTCTCCGTTGGCTTTACATCGGGGCTTTGACTGGGCCATTCTAGCACATGGATATGCTTTGCTCTAAACCACGTGTCAAACTCAAGGCCCGGGGGCCGAATATAGCCTGTCAAGGCAATTTATCCGGCTGTCAAAAGCCAAAAAAGGCATATCATGTCATAAAGTAGAGGCATATATCCTTTTAAAGTGTGTAAAGTGGCTAAAACTGTGCTTCCTGTAGCAAATGTTAATTTTTTAAACTGTGTAGTAACAGCATGCTGCCACTAGATGTTACTCACAACACATTAAAACAAACCAGAGATGTCCAAAAAGGGAAGAAGAGATGCAGAATGATGAGTTTACAGTGTAACTCACCCCAATATCAGCTTTTGTTTTGCAGATAAACTGTTTAAATTGGGCCTAAAGGTGCTACTTTTATGTTACTGTGCAATTTCTATATTTATATGTGAACCATAATGAAATTCTGAAATCAAATGTATCGTCCATACATGTGCAACCGGCCCTCTTTTAATGACTTCATGTTGCTAAAGTGGCCAAATATAGAAGTTTGAGTTTGACACCCCTGCTCTAAACCGTGCCGCTGTAGCTCAGCTGTATGTTTAGGATGGTTGACCTGCTGGAAGGTGAACCTCTGCCTCAGTGTAAGGTTAGCTTTAAGGCTTTCACCCCATTAAGTTTAAGCCACCTCCCATCATCCCTGACTATCATCTCTGTTCCTACTGAGGACAAATTATCTCCATCATGATCCTGGCACCACCACATTTCTGCCAAGTAAAGCGTTTTGGAGTCAAAATAGTTGACTTCCTGTCTTATCCGACCAGAGCTCCTTCTTCAACCCGATGATGCTACTGAATGTGACAAATGAAACTGAAGTAAAATAGGGATCTTCTAACGTGGATTTAAATGCTTCTCTCTCCCGTTCCAGCTTTCCCCTCAGCCTGCGACAGTCAGGGAGGAAATGCCTCCTGCCGGCCATCCCCGCCCTCGCTTCCCTGTTGCCGCGGCGACGCGGCCCGCTTGGAGGAGGAGTACGTGCACCGGGTGTACGACGCCATCGCCGCTCACTTCAGCAGCACCCGTCACACTCCGTGGCCCCGCGTTTGCCACTTCCTGTCCTCGCTCCCGCCTGGAAGCGTCCTGGCCGACGTGGGGTGCGGGAACGGGAAGTACCTGGGAGTCAACCCGCAGCTGGTCACGGTGGGCGTCATTTACTCATGCATATAGGTCAGGAAACCGTCCGTGGCCCCGGAAGGGAAATCTTTTGTATTGACTTCAGTGTGTCACTTTGAAATGTGAAACCTGTCGTTAATGCAGCAGTTTAAAGGCAGCAAGCAGCCATTTTCCGTTACCATGACCAAAAGTAGCAGTGAAGGCAAACACCAACCCAAGCTGCTACAGCGTGTTAAGGGGGCTTGTTTCCCTCGACCGCTCTGAAACATGTTGCCGTTGATGTTTGTTATTTTACCCGTGTAATCGTTTTGGGGTTTCCTTTCATTGAGAGAGTGACAAACAGTTAAAATTATTAAAAGCTTCAGATTGGCAACCGAACAAATGCATGCAATTAAAATCGTTTTTTTAGAGAAGCGTTACATTTTTTAGCGTTTTGTGAGTCTAAACACGCTACACGCGTTGTGTGCCTTGCAGAAGTATTTGAAACCTTGACGTTTTTCACATTTTGTTACATTACTGAGAACATTTCTGGGGCTTTTACTGAGAAGTACCATACCCTACCACCTTTATTTATAAAGCACTTCATAAAAACAAAGGACAACAAAGTGCTGTACATATACAACTGAAAATAACAGAAAGTAAAACACAGACAAGCTAAAACAGAAAATAAGATGGTTAAAAACTGTTAAAATAGTTCAAGGTTATTAAAAATAGAGTCAAGCTCTCAGGATGTGCAGAATGCTTCCGCAAACAGGTGTTTTAAGAAGAGCCTTAAGCTCTGAAAGAGAGGATTTATATTTTGCTCTCTTTAGTCTTAGACACGTAAATAAAAACTAATTGCCTGGAGACCTAACCTGATAAGTAAGTAGCCTCGCCCCCCCGGTGCAAACCCAACCATTTACCACAGCAGCCTAAAACGAACGACATTGACGCTGAATAGTGGATGTGAACTTCTGATCAGGGAGCTTTGGACTTTGATGCGGTCCTGCAGGGCCGTCTCCTCCGTCTACATCTGGGTTGGGGGTGGGCCTCTGCCTCGAGCAGAGGAGCTTACGTGTCGTGGCGTTTTGTTCACAAGGGATGGCAGGATGGAACGAGAGACGGACCGGCGGGTTGGGGCTTTGTCTGCGGCAATGCGGCCGCTGCCCCGGTCTGTCGTGTGAAGAGAGAGCCGAGCCCAAAAGAGGGTCTGAACATCCGTCTACGTTCAGACCCTCATCTGTGGTCAGGCTCGTGACTGCATGAACGAGATCCTGGGTACAAGCAGCCGACTTGCAAAAGGGAAGTAACCTCCTTCCTTCAGTACGTATTTGGATGGTTTAAGGAGCCTTTGTATAGGTTTTTTATTGCCATTATTACTATTCTCTCTTTTAATTCATAAGTGTTTATAAATAGTCCAAAAATAGATCTCTTTTTAAAACCTTGTGCCTGTGATTATGCACACCTATCCGAAGCTCACAGGTCCACAGAGATTGTTTTGCTCCACAGCAGAAAAGGCCTGAAAGCGTTTCAAAGAACCCCTCAGAGGTCTCAGTGTTGCTGCTCCAGCTTTTTGTGTCGATGTAAAAACTAGAAAGCCGTCTCAAGCTCTGAGCAGTCAGGTAGGGATGCTGCACAAGCCGAATGTCTTTGCCACAGTCCGGTAAGGGTTGCACCGCTGCGCACCTCCACGTCCTCGTGTTGCTCACGTTAGCTGCGGAGAAAGCCCCCCCCACTGGTGTTACACAACGCCGCGCTTTGCTCCTTAAGAAATAAAATGCGTGGATCTGAGGGGAGCAGAGGAAAGGATGAGATCAATGTTCTCACTCCGCTCTCTGCAGGATGCCATCCTGCTTCGCATTAGCTGGGTTTCCATGGCAATATCCAAATGCTCTGTTTACGCGTGCACACGAGGATATTGATGTTTGGGGATTTAGGAGAAGCGTGTAAGCAGCTTATCTCCACTCACACCGTGGCTGTAATAAATCATCAGTGAGAAGACTGTGATTATGCAGGTCGCGCACCAATTTTCTGAGTTTTCTTCAGCTTCTTCCGATTTCCTCCTCACCCAGTGCTCTATTCTTCCGCTCTTTAATCTTTTCCTCTCTGGCTCTCTGTCCTACTCCCCTCCTCTGTCTTTTCCTCTGCAGTTTGACACCATTAACATTTTCGGATTGAACCGAAAGGAAAATGGCTGCTCTCCTGCTTGTGCGTAATAAATCTTTTCTTACCTTTTCTCTTCTGGGTCGAGACCAAAAGAAGTCTGACTGAATTTGACTCTGAACATGTTTTAAAATTATTGTCGTGACCATCTAGCAACCTCTGTTCCCTTCTTTTTAGTTTCATTCCAGCTGTCTTTGCTTTCTCTCTTCTTCATCTCCACCTTCTCGGTTCTTCCTCCTCCCCACTCTTTGATGTCTTGTTTTATTTACGAGCCGTGCTTAAATCTTACGTCCGGTGTTCACTGTGTCTGATACCAGGTGGGATGTGATCGCAGCGGCGCTCTGGTCCAGATCTGCGCAGACAGGGGATTCCACGTGTTTGTATCCGACGCTCTTAGCGTCCCCCTTCGAACGGCCTCATGTGACGCCTGCATCTCCATAGCTGTCATACACCATTTTTCCACACAGGTATGAGCAGGGGACTCAATCAGGTTTGCTCCTGAACTAATAAACACCAATAAATAAAATGCATTGAACACAATTTTACAAACTATGAAGTTATCCCAATGTAATGCAAAATATATTCCGTATGAGTTGGTGTGGGAATATTTAAAGTTGTTGGGGTAACCTCAATTATGCGGGCAGTTATGTTATAATGTTAATAATCAGGGCTGCACAATATGTCAGTGTTTGGAGTGCAATAATTGCTGGCTCGTGTATTTTAAGGGTTACGGACTTGCATTGTAGATGCTAATCCCGTGTGTAGCCAGTTGGACTGGGTCGGCAGACGCTATCACTGGACACAAACGGCATTCTCCAAGATGCTAAAGGTGCCGTTAGGAGAGAAAGTAAATAAACAGACACGTATCGCCACTGGAAGGTTCATAATATCGTGCAGCTCTATCAATAATACTTGTATGAAGTGGGAAAACAGTGGTTCTACTGGCTGCATTCTCAACAGTTTGCTTTGCTTTCTGTGTACGTGTCGTGTGTGTAAGTTAGATGATGATATTCTTACTAGTATTCGGTTTAGACAAAAAAAATGCTTTTACAAGATGTTTTACACTCTATCGACTGTGTTATGATGAATTGTACTTGGATTGATTTCCAATAATTTGTATTTATTGATATCTACTTATTTGTTCATCCTCATGAAATGAATCTTTTTACGAAATGGTGCCAAATGAAGAAGCAAATTAATTTAACAGCTCATACCCTCATAAAAAATAAGAACTTATTGGAAAAAAGTGAGTATGTATGGTATTGTTCATAATGGGGAAAAGTATCAGTTTGCCCTTTTTTAAATTTACTAAAACCTAAACATGAAACATCCGCTAGGTCAGCATATCTTTAATTAAAAGATCATAAACTCCCATCAGTTAGTCTGCTAAATTAAATTCCTCTTTCCCTTCTCCTTACAGCTAAATTAAGGACCATACAAAGCTTTTCTTTGACAGCTTTACACATACATGTAACATTTGAAATATAGCCAGAAAAAAACTGATCTTCCTGTGCTGTCCCAGCAAATGTGCCTGCATGTGCGATTTGGAGGTGGGTGCACCAGCCCGGTGTGGGAGTGATGAGGTTGGAGCCTTTGCGTGAGGCCAGAGTTTTCAGTTCTTCAAATTCTCTAATGACCACATCCCACAGGTGCACTGGATACGTTGCCACAGCTGCCATCAGGCTCCTTTACAACAACAAACTATGGGCATTTTGTGTTTTTTTTTTTCAGTTGGGGGAAGTCACACTCCTCTGTGTTTTGTAGAAAGCAAATTGCCTTTTCGATACATCTCACGAGACCCTCCAGAGACAATCCGTCCTCGGGTTGACTTTTGACTCCATAGTCATGTGTGAATGGGGCCCTACCCACACACAGTCACTATTGAATCTAAAAGATATAAATCCTTTTCAAACCTTTACTTGTGACGTTGCTACCCCTTAAAATTTAAAACACAGGTAAACCCGTTAACCAAAGGTCTCCACGTGCAGCCGCACTTATTTTCACTGAGGAAAAATGAAGCGATAACATTTCCTGTTGGGTTCCTGGTTCTTTAATTAAATTCAGCTGCAACCTGAAATAACGCATAGATATGAAATCATTAGAGTGGATATATTTAAACAAGTGATGTCACTGTGGTCTAATCATATGAGGAAAAAAATGTTTTTTGATAGTTTGGTTTCCTGTGTGGATTCATGTGTGGATTTGTCTTTTTTTTATGGGCTTTTCCAGAGTTTAAACTGTGATGACACAAGTAAAAATGTTATGTTTATAGAGTGACTTTATTTTTCTAAAGCATATAAGCTACAGGTTCACATTATAAATCCACCTTAAAAGTGTAACACAGTGTTCATTTCACTCTCTTATAGGATAGTCCTAACTTTCATGTTTCTGATCCTATTGAGATCAGACACACACAAATGACCAATATTTGTTCACCTTTGCGCCCCTTCATCAGACGCTCACGGTTTGAGCCTTTCCGTGTGTTGCAGGAGCGTCGGCTGGCAGCGGTGAGGGAGCTGGTGAGACTTCTGAAGCCCGGAGGCCTGGCGCTCGTCTATGTTTGGGCTTATGAGCAAGAGTACAACAAGCAGAAGTCTAAGTACCTTAAAGACCACGACAAACAACATAATGGAGAGAAAAGTACAGGCGTACCAGAGGAGAGCCGGGAACCGCATGCAGAGCCGAATGTCCTCACCAGCAGCCGTTTAGAAAGCAAACAGAGCGGAGACTTAAAAGACGCCGGCAAAACGGCTGGAGGCAAGCTCAGTGTTCACACCAACCGCACAGCCTTTAATTCCCAGGACCTTTTGGTTCCCTGGCACCTGAAAGGGAGGAAGACACACGGGGAAGAAGAATCATCCTGCAGGTTCAGTTCCAGAGGGGAGCCCAGTCCAGGTTTGGACTCCAGCATGTCTTCTGACAGCAGAACCAGCCCAGACTCTAAACCCAGTCCTACTGACGACGCTTCTCAGGTTCCCGGTGGCACTGCGGTGCCCGTCTTTCATCGGTATTACCACGTCTTCCAGCAGGGGGAGCTGGAGGAGCTCTGCTGTGGGGTGAACGGAGTCAGGGTGCAGACCAGCTACCATGACCAAGGGAACTGGTGTGTTGTATTACAGAAGGAGTAACAGTTTAAAGTAATGTTTATGCTGATGCACAGTTTTAACAGTGAAATAAATGTTAAGATCGTACTGAATCCTTGCTTATGTGACAATTTATCCTCATCTGTCCTGCCGATAAAAGATGTTTTTTTTAAAGTATGCTTTTCAGACAGAAATAAACTGTAAATAACAGTTTCCATGAGTTTATTATCTTTACATGTCATAATTGCTCCTCTTCTCCATCCTTTTTTTGTCCTCTCTGGGGTTTATTCTGCTTTATTCGTCTCTTTCCTGGTTAAATCCAAGTAGTAGTCAAAGGTGAGCTCAAATATCTCGCAAAGCCTTGATCTTTAAAACGAGTACCAGTATAGTCTCAATAGAAACTTTAGATGAAGACCCAGAACCGTGTTCCCCTTTATCATCTTATTCAGTTCCTTTATTTAATCAGCTTTGTCCAGTTTAGATCTTCGATCTGTTGTGGGAAGATTTGGCAAATTGAGCAGCCTCACAGTTCCAGTACAAAGATAACAGAGTAATAAACGACATAAAACACATGTAGAAACGCTTTCATACAGTCAGCCTAGACTCAGAGTTTTTTAATCAAGGTTTTAAGTTCACGCAGTTTTACAGACGATTGCAGAAGTTCAGATTTCAGATTGTTCCAGTCATCAGGTGCCAAAATCCTAAAAGCATTCTTTCTGGGTTTTATTGCCTTCTTCAGGGAACTGAAGTTTTAAAAATGCCTGACGTATTGAGATTCTGATTTTCTTCTTTCTTCTTCTCTGAGCTGAAACGCACTAATACAGATATTGTGGAATGGATTTGATTACATTTAACCTACATAAAAAAGATTAGGTGGTTGCTGATTATGCACCAGGCAGTTATTGCTCTCAAGGCCACAAAGGTTTTAAAAAGCCAAGGTTTAAAAAACCCCCAGAGTATTTCAGCTACGCTCCTCCCCCACCTGTTGCTGCACACTGCCCGGCACCTGGCTGAAAAAAGGCCGCTCCATTCTCCCTTAACAAAGAGAAATGTAGCTGCTTGGGAATATTTCAGCTCGCGAAAAACACAGACAGTCAGGGCGCAGAAACTAAAAACTTTGGTATCAAGGTAACACTGTTTGAAAGCTACAACTGAGGAGCAAGTGTTGCTTTGTGAGAAGCAGAAAGCCAAAAAGGGACAATATTCTGTGCAATTAGCACTTCAAAACTATCACTGAATTTTGTGGGCGTTTGATTTAAACATGTAATTCTAAATTACATAGCTGTAATAATAAAACATATTATTAAGCTGTTATGAAAGAAATAATTAAAAATTTTATGTAAATTATATTTTCTCTCCAGTCCAAACCTACTGCTTATTTAGATGGAAACGTTTTCTTTCTCTTCGCCTCAGTATTTAGCAGTAGCTTTCTTTTTTTAGCTAAATTTTAAGTCTGAAGTTTTTCGTCTAAAGGTTTTTCCACTCGTCATTTTTATATATTTTTTTTAATATACGTTTATATAGATTTGAGATGTGCGGAGCAATAAATACATGTTTAGGTGCTTTAAATCGTGTAATCTAATGGGGATATAATGTAAACCTTCATGCAGGAGTATGGACTGCATTATTGAAGAACACCATGGTGACAGAAGCAAATGGTGCAGGGTTTATATCAAAGAATTGACTGTCAAAATGTAAGAAATGTATTTGTTTTCCTGTTTTTTATCTTGCTGTCAATATCATTTTTTATAAAGAAAAATACAATCTGATAGACTTTTTAAAAACATCTCTTTTGATGTAATCTGCATTCCTTCTGCTGTGATTAAGAGCCTGGATGTGGTCGACCCATCCAGGGACTGAATGCGGGCGTTTGTAGGGTGTGCACTGGTTTGAATTAAGTCTACATGCGGTTAGAGTGACAGGAAAGATAACGGAGCTATAAAGGTTTAGGGATATACGGCCATGGGGGTTCTCTTACAGTAAATCCTGACACGATAAATGTAACTATCTAAAGCAGACTTCTTTTGCGATGGCAGATCTCATGCATGAGCTAGTTTAATCAAACCTCCTGAACGTTCTTCATCGTGCACAGCCTTTCCAATAATTCACTCAACTTTATTATTATTACTCTCTGTACCCCACTCCCTTTTAATACGTCCTTGAGGTCAGCGTCTGCTCTGAAATCACTGAGCTGCAACTAAGCCGTATCAGCTCCCTGCCAGACCTTTTCCTGTGAAAGGGCTGCAGTACGGCGGTGCTTCAGGCCCCGTGTGAGCCGCTCACCTTTAAGGAGTCAAATGTGCTTCTTCTTTTTAGAAAATGAGTAGCGCCTTATGGTTCACGGGTTTGAGCATTGTAACATGCACATACAGCTTTTTTGAAATCGCACTTATAAAACCTAAGCTGCGTTATGTTTTGTTGTTTTGGTGCTGCAATTTGAGGGATGCCGTAGAAAATAAATAAATAATAAAAATCAATGTTCTGCACAAAACATTGTTCTTGTCACAAGTTTAAAATGCTTTGTTTAAAAAAAAATAATTACTTAAATCAAACATTGAGTACAAATAGCAAGTTCACCAGCAGCATAATTAACAAAGCTTGAACAACTGTCCAGATCACAGACATAAAAAAAAAACATGTCCCAGCACAAAAGAGAGACATTATGACCTAAAGCTGCTTCTGAGCAGCCTGTTTAGGTCCAGCGTTTTCTAATTTTACTGAACAAACCCGGATAATACAAAAAGAAGTCTGAGTGAAGCCATAATGACTGACTATATACCACATTCAGTCTAAAAAAGAGGTCCCAAATCCTTCCAAAAAAGTTAAAAAACAAAACAACTGGAATTTTTCCCGAAGTTTGAAGACGTTTCGCTTCCCATCCAAGAAGCTTTCTCAATTCAAATTTAATTCAATTCAGACATTTGAATTGAGAAAGCTTCTTGGATGGGAAGCGAAACGTCTTCAAACTTCGGGGAAAAGTCCAGCTGTTTTGTTTTTTAACTGTTTTTGGAATGATCATAACCTGGAAGACTGAGAAGCTTCACCAGTCCTAAATCCTTCAGCAGGACCCGGATCTGCTCCTTTGTGCAGATGAGCACATGCCAGAGCCCTACCAAGGGACTTCCAGTGTGAATGTCTCTGAGCAAACCATTAGAAACAGTCGACTGGAGTTAGCCAGAGAGCAGGTTCGGCACCGGCGCCCTGTTCTTTTCACAGATAAGAGGTTGAGCTCATGTGATAGACGTCAAAGGGTCTGGAGAAGCTGAGGAGAACCATTCTGCTGTTCAGAATGATTGGTTTGGTCAGTGTTGGTCTGGAGGGGGCCAAATCCATGGATGGACGTACAGACCGCCAGTAAACAATGGGGCCCTGACTGCCATTATGTATCGAGATGAAATCTTTAGACTCACTGTTAGACCCTTCACTGGTGCAGTGGGTCCTGGGTTCCCCCTGGATCATGATAATACTCAGCCACATGTGGCAAGAGTATGCAGGCGGTTCCTGGAGGATGAAGGAATTGATGCTATTGACTGACCTCCCCCGGTTCCCTGACCATTTTGAGTCGCTGCAATGACATTTCAGCAAATTGGACCAGCCTGCCGCCTCCGTTTTTCTGTTTCACTTTCTGTGTGAGTTCAGATTAAGGCTTCTGTGGGTTGATCACTTTCATTATCACCCTTTTGTTATCTTTTTTTCTTAAGACATTATCCATTCCATATCAGTATGGAATGGATATCAATTGAGATCTGATGTGTTATTAATGCGTGCCTTTATTTTATTTAGCAATACACACACTCACACACACAGCCAGAAGAAACACTATCGTATAGGACTTCATTTACCTTATAAGCCAAGTACAATACGTATAATTGTGAGGACAAAAGAAATGCATTTAATTAATGGGGGTATATGTGATGTGATGCATGTTTATTAGTTTTGCCCTTGTGCTGCCCAAGGGTATTTTGTCCTCAGCTTCAGATTTAAATCATCCGTGAAGATCTTAGTTCCTCTGGGACCAACAGATACAAACCCATGTTGGATCTGAATTATACATGGTCAAGTTGCTTTCATTGATTTGAAAGAAGGAGAACATGTGAGAAAATACTGTTGGTGTGTTTTTTAAATACACACATACACGTGTGTGTGTGTGTGTGTGTGTGTATATATATATATATATATATATATATATATATATATATATATATATATATATATATATATATATATATACAGATCTTTTTAAATTAGTAGTAGTAGTTTTTTTTAAAACGGCCCTATTGAGTAGCACTTTTTTGAGTACAGTATTTTATCTTATGTTTTAAATGTTCCCTTGCGGTACAGTTTCTTATTCTCATTTTCTTTGCTTTTCTATTACATTTTATGTGTATCTGCCCCATTTTGCTTTCACTATGCTGGTGGTCCACCTGGATTTCCCCACTGTGGGACAACAAAGGAAATGTCTATTCTTCTTCTTCTTCTTTTGTTGTCAAAATAACCCCTGATATCTAACTAAAAATCTAACTGTTGAGCTCTTTTTTTTTTGATGCAGAGGAATTCTTATTTCTGTAAAGTACCATTTTACACAAAACCCTACCTTCCACCTTTTTTAAGAGTTAAGAAATGATTCAACAATACATTTTCAATTCCTTTAATCATTTGGAAGTTAAACACTAGCTGTGATCCAATGCTTATAACCATTTAACACTCATGTTTTTAAATGGTGCAAGCACAGAGTGAAGCTTTATTGTTACTTGTTTCTTACCACATGAAGATGCTGATGAATTGCGCAGTCCTCTCTTAAATCCAATCAAACCTATTCTCTAAAAGCCAATGCTATTTCAATTAAAAAGTGCCTCTGCTTGATGTAGACATATTTTCAAGGGTGTAACTGTTGGTACCCATAACAATCTCATTAAAATAAATGGAACTAATTCATAATTTCATTGTTTGAGATGGTTAGGATTGTTAGGGACTTTTAATTGTTAAATAAGTATTTAACATTTTTTTTTTATTTAAGCTCTATTCATACAGGTTGTCTCATTGAGACAACTATTATATGCATTAAAATGAACACACCTTTCAGTAACCTGAATCTTTTTTTAAATATTATGTTTTATTGATCTTATGTAAGGCTTACATTTTCTGAGACAATGCATTTTGGGTTTTCATTATCTGTAAGGCACAATAATCAAAATTACAAGAAATAAAGGCTTTTGCACATTTTGCTCTGTGTGAAGAATTCATATAATATATGATTTTCGATTCCTGAAAGGAGTGACAAAACAAGCTGAACTGTATTTTGACATTATACTTTTTTAGATATACCCGTATATGCAAACAGGTTGATTGGAATTGACTCGGCATGCCCGGGAAAAAAAGTATTTTCTGTCCATCCTGCCCAAACTTAGATACGGTGAGGTGGCTAAACTCTGCCAAGACTTCAGCTGCTGGATCTCTTTAAAGTACTAGGGCATTTTTAATAATAATCCCCTAATAATAATAAATATTAATATTAATAATAATAATAATAATAATAATAGTAATAATAATAACTTTTCAGGTGAAATTAGCATCCAGCTTTTTCCGCTGGATGCTGACCCCAAATATTGAGCCAAAATCAGTGCAGAAACAGTAATTCCACCATTGTTGGTGGGCCTCTTGGCAGCAAGACCTAAATCCGATAAAACAATTTAGCAGCAATTATGCTAATGGCCTTTAAAATGTTTTTGCCCGTTGAATAAATTCACTCAAATCAAAGTTTGACCTTTCCCAAATACTTATTTGTGATTTGGACTGGAACATTACACGTTTTTACCAGGGGTGTCAACAGATTTGTCCGCGTTGGTGAGGCTCTCGGGCTGTCTTCTTAAACTACAAGAACCACAAGTCAGTGCTTAACGTAAACCGCGACGCCTCGCGACCTCTCACAACAACATTTTACGACGGTGTCATGGCGACGCACGGGCTCAGCTTTGAGAGTTCGGGCAGCATCGAGGAAAGGAAAGAAAAGAAGCGACAGGCGCGCCAAGAGGCGATAGAAAAGGTACCAGCAGCGAGCTTCTGGTGAAAAGCAACGATACGCGGCGAAGCGGCGCCGTTTCACTGCAGACATTTACTACTTTATTAGCCGTGCTGTCCGAATAAACGCTAAGCAGCTAAGACGAGGCTAACAGCTACCCCAGGGTGTTGGAAGTATATTCTGAGCTTTCCTCTTTGTTTCGGGCTGGTGTAACATTCGGCTTGATGGTTTCTGCGTCTGGGTCCGCAGATACCTCCAGGCTGAAAAGGAAGGAGCCTGGCGGCTAAACGCTGGCGGAGGCAGATAGCAGACCTGCCCCTGTTTGCTTTGTGCCTCCGCCACGTCCATCCATCGCGCCCGGCGTGAGGCGGACTGCGGCCGCGGCGCTGTAATCACATGTGTGCACAGTTCTTCAGCTGGCAGCTATCTGCGTGCAGCTTTGTTTGCTCTCTTTCTGCCTCCTGCAGATCAGCATCGCTTGGCTGTAAACGCTTCAATCTGTTCAGCTCAGCTGTGCCCGAAGCGACACGTGGATCCAGTCATGTCAGCGAGGTTTAAAGCGCGATTGGCCCACACTGTGATTTTAAGACCTTATTTATGTTTGTCTGACTTATAAACAAAAAGCCTGTGTCATCTCTAACATGATAAAATCAGGGTTTCCGTTCATATATATAGTGTCACTCTTCAGCCTTCTCCTGGTGGGGACCGGTTATTTTTTTGTTTTCTCCAAGGTTTCGCCTGCCTATTCTGATGTTGACACACTTCCACGTTTCCCCACGAGCACAAGGAGAAGAATCCGTCTTAGAAGAAGTAGTTTTAAGTCTGACACAAAATGAATGAGTTGCATTATCTTCCCATTGTGTGCACAAAAGCAGCAACTTTTATCTGATTTTCATTAAAGTAAAAAAAAAAAAAGCATCAAATGATGTGATGTTAGTGGATGTGTTAACAATGATTAGGGTTTATTTGTTGTGAAATTGGTTGGAGTTCTGGGGTTTGACGCAAAAAAAGGGGTTTGATCTTCCGATTTAGAGAAAATGGTCTGGTTTCCATCGCTGGTCATTTTATCGGTGCATCTCTATTTACTCTTTCACAAAGAATGTATCTTGTCCGGTAGGGCTGGGCGATATAGAAAAAAAGCATATCGATAAAATAGAAATCATTGATATCAATAATTATCAACAAATTTAAAACCTATTTTAAGTGCTGCCCTGGCCATTTTATGCTGTTGCTTAGCAACCAAATTGTAAATACAGAACACACAAACACTGAATTCAAACTCAACCCTTTATTCAGCCAACTTTTTACCAAAACTGCAAGTTTTTAAAATAGAAAAAAGAAAGCATGCTCTCTGAGCTCTTTGAAGGGGGCGGGGCTAGGTTCCTGGGTCTGCGTTGTGATTGGTTGGGAGGATGTAATGACTGTAATATTAACCTACATGATAGGCTAGAATGCAAATAGAAGGAAAACTGTTCTATTGAATTTTTATTGACCCTTTTTTCTATCTATCTATCTTTCTATCTATCTATCTATCTATCTATCTATCTATCTATCTATCTATCTATCTATCTATCTATCTATCTATCTATCTATCTATCTATCTATCTATCTATATAATCGTTATTGAATTATCGTCCAGCCCTACTTTTCGGTGGCTACTTTGTAAGAATGCACGTTAGATACTGCCGCATTAAAAAAAACGTCTCGCGTACCTTTCCCGGTCAGAAATAGTTGGTAAAGGCATAGAGTACACAAGGAGGCAGAGGTTGAACAAATGAAAAGACCAATGATGGACCCTTAGGCCTAAATCGTACCTCCTAGTTTTTTTGCACTGTATGCTAGGCGGGATTAAAATCTGGTCCTCTGTCCTAACGGACATCAACACCTTGGCCTAGATTTTCTGTGACTGCGTTGGCTGTCCTAGCGGGCGGGTTCAGCAACGACCTCGGCCGGTGGGCGTCGCCGAGCAAACGGCAGAGAAAGAAAACCAGGCGTCTGACGTGAAGATAAGAGGAAAAATAGCATTATGGTGTAACGAAACACAGCGATTAGAGATCTGCTGTTGTTTCAGGGGTTCTCACTGACAGCGAGGTTCCAAAAACTGCTGATAATGTGGTGAGAAATTTACCTTTTCTCCTTCCCCTTTCCTGACTGGACAGGTGAGGCTCTCCGTATCTCTGAGAGGAGCTGCGATGTTCAGCTGCGCTAGGAATGGTAGAAATAGGAGGCCGTTCCTCTGCATAATGTTCGAACACCTCTGAGGGGTACGGCAAGACCTTTAGTGCAAAACGCTGATAATCTGTCAGCAAAGGCGATACAAATTGGCCAGGCATCCTTTGATTGTCTCCGACTGGTAACTTGCAAGTCAAATACAAAAACAACCTGATATTTAATGCCCAAACGAGCTGTTCCTGTTCTACGTTCAATAAAAATGATATGACGGTTATGGATGTATAGTTTGATGCATAATGCGGTTAGTCTGGCAATTTATTTGGTGGATTCCAACTATTAGCTCTTTGAAGGAATCTGCTAATTTTAAAACTTATTTTACAGTCAATGTTTGGTACATTTGACGATTTAATTTAATGTAAACGTGTGTTTAACGTGTACTTAGGAAATATAAACATATCATTGAGGCTGATCTCCTTTTTTTTTTCCTCCAATGCTTTAATTTAGGCAAAGCAGCAGCATGAGAGGGAAGAGAGGAGAAAGGAGCTGAAGAGGCAGCGAGGGGAGGACACTTGGATTCTTCCCGAAGTCAGCCAGAGGCTGGAGCAGATAGAGGACGTACGTATCGTTTTTAATGGCAGTAAGATGAGGAGCCACTGGCAACAAGAAAAGGGGAGTGGGGGCACACCCATGGTAGTTTACTAACCGTTAACGTCCACCAGGAGGGAACAGTCAGCAGCAAAAAGAAGAAAGAGAAAAAAAGCAAGAAGAAAAAAGAGAAGAAGAAAAAAGTCAAGAAGGAGAAGAAAGCAGCAGAAGAAGGAAACGGCTCCAGTGGCAGTTCACAGGTGACTTCTTACAGCTGGAGGGAACCTTTGAGCAAGCTTTAACGGTATATAGCCACGTTATATGCTTAAAAAAAGAGCAAAAACTGTTTGATCATGATAAAATAAAGTTAGATACACCAAGCCTCCATCCTGATAATGTTACGACGGTCCTTTTGGTGGAGAAAAATAGCCCCAGCACCAGCCGCGATTAGCAGACATAAACAGATGTGGCGCCATCGAGCAACAGTATCGCAGAACTATCATAATGTTTAATTAATAAAACGGTATGAAATAATGCCGGTACGTACTTCTGTTAAAATCGTAAATGAACACGAAAGGCTTTATTCAATAACAAACCGAGCAAAAATAAAGCATAAAACACCAAATTAACAACTAATACGTCAGCAGGATGTGATAATCTTTCATAGAAACCAGAGTGAGCTACTGACATTTAAATAAATAAAAAGTCAAATAGCGTGGCTATGCACCATTAAACCACTTTCTCTGCTGCAGGAGGCACGGCCATCCTGCTTTCCTGGACAAAAGTTTTACGCTTGTTTAGATTTAGCGGTGATTCATCTCCTGAACCAGCTTTTTGTTTGTCAGCATCTTTTGGTTTAGATTTCAAACCTATCTTTAAGCTTTTTATAAAACAGTTTATTGGCCGTGCTTCGGCGGCGCAGCGGTTAGCGCACGCGACCCGTGTGTGGAGGCCTCAGTGCTGGACACGGCCGACCCGTGGTCCTTTGCCGCATGTTTCTTCCCCTCTCTTCTACCCCCTTTCCTGTCAGCCCATTGTACAATAAAAAGGAGCCACTAGTGCCGTAAAAACCTAACAAAACAAACAAACAAAAAAAGGTTTATTATGAGGTGTCTTTAACTTTGATGGGAATTTGAAAGCTGGCATAAAAAAGACAAATGTGGGGCCCTTATTTTCTTTCTGTTCTTCACCCCCCTCATTGATAAGATAAGATAAGATAAGATAGTCTTTATTGATCTCACAATGGAGAAATTCACTCGTCACATCGGCTCATACAAGAAGGTGCAGAGTAGGGAAGGTGCATTCAGTTATATACAGTGAATCTTCATATCTACAATGGATCAAAAGAATACCAAAAACAAAAAATACAAAAAAGGAAATAGGAATGTTGCTGCCATCTTTCAGCTTTATTTTGGCCGTCTTGGTTTCAGGACTCGGAGGAGGAGTGGGTTGAGGCTCAGCCACAGCCTGCGAAAGCATGGAAGGTACCAGAGCCGTCCAAGGCTCCAGAGGGCGGCCTCAGCCCTGGACACAGTGTCCAGGTATGTTCAGTGCGGCGTCCACAGTTCTCACAGCAGCTCGGCCCAGACGTGCTCCCACTCCGTCATGGAGTCATGATCCGGTCTCTGATGGGTTCTGTATTTCATCACATTTTAAAGCACCAACGGTTGTTGGTTTGTCCGCTGATCTCAGTCCGACCAATCTCTTCTTCTCTGATTGTGTCTCCGTGTCAAAGAGAGACGAATGGATGACTTTTGATTTCCTGGCTATGAAAACCACGTCCACTGCAGAGAGACGGGCGGAGAAAGACCGACAGAAAGAGGAAGAGAGAGCCAAGGCTCTGGCCATTGAACAGGTGCAAATTAATATTATTATTATTATTGCTGTGCTTATGGCTTGGTTTCACTTTCTGGTTGTAAAAAATCAACACTAACCAAAAGTGTTGAAGACTGAGGACTATGGATTTTTGTTTGCACATGCAGAGATTCAACTTGTTCAGGAAAACAGCACGTTGTCGTTTGTCTTTGTTAAATCTTGTCTTTAGGTTCTTTTTGGATATATTTTATACAGTTTTATCCGTTGCAGTTGTTGTTAAACTTGTATTGATTCCTCCAGGCTGGTTTGCACAAGCGGGAGCTGAACCCGTACTGGAAAGATGGGGGAACTGGTCTACCTCCTGGGGACCTAGCTGGTACTGCCGAGAAGAAAGGTAGCAGAAGTTTACCATGTTGATTTTGTTGTAGGACCTCACCACGCATATTTATAGATTTTGGTTTGTTCCATTTTCATTCATGCTCAAAAAGTGTTTGTAGCAGCGAGGGAGGAGTTTATGTTGTGCTGCTGTTCGTTGGTGTGGGTCTGGTACACGGGGAAAATGCACAGAAAGCCATGAGACGTTTATTTGATCTCTTTATTCTCCTCATGTTTTCCTTCGCATCGCTTTTTCTTCTCAGGATTTCAGTAATCCTGCAGTTTTAGGATGATAATTCTGTGTTTTGAATTTGTTTTGATCTTTTTACAAAAAACACTTTTCTCTTATGTTCTTTCATTATATTTCCAAATTCAATTTAATTCAATAAACTTTATTACCATTCAGTATTCCACCTGGATCATAAAAAAGTTGGCTCAAATTGGCTGTGACCTTAAAATTGTGATGTGGTGCATTTTTTATGCTATGTATAAGTTAAATAAATTATACCGCAAATAAACATTAGAATATATTTACATTTGTTTAAAATCTTTTGTGAATGCAGATATATTGCACATCCTTACAGAAAATGGAGGAAAAAATTAATTTGTATTAAAACTGGATTATTTTCGCGTTGCTAGTTTGTTCCAGGCATCCCTGTAATCTGCCTGATCAATAATGCCAGCACATGTGAATCAGAGATTTTCTTACTTCACACTTCGCCATAAGGCACTAGACACTTGTGTTCTCCCGCTATATTTTTGCCTCTCCAGGCAACATTTTGTGAATAAACAAATATGGGTACATGACCTAAATTTTAGAAACAGCAGAATATGAAGTCATTTAATTTTCTGGATTACTTTGGATTGCTCTACACATAATCTCTTTTAATCCATTTTAAGGTGCTACATTGGTGAAACATCCAACAAATCCCCTCCTGATGTGGCATCCAATTAACATCTCTTGATTTATTTTTTCCCCTTTTTTCCACATAAAGAAATTTAGTGGCCTAAATTTAGCACGGTGGGACACGGTGACACAGCGACCCCTTTTTTTCCTATTGAACCACACGTCTATCGAACGCTATATATTGTTATTGAATTATCGTCCAGCCCTAGTGAAAGGTATAGAAAAGTTTTTATCAGTGTTCTCTGTAAATATTCATGCTTCCGTTGTCTTTATTCCAGCAGGTCCGGTAGTGAATGACGGTGGCCTGAGCTGGCTGAGGAAGAGCTACCAGAGGATGAAGGAGCAAGCGGAGAGGGAGCAGCGCAGCCTCAGTGAGATTGTAGCTCAGAGATATGGGGTGAGGCGTTTATAGTGACCTTGACTCGTCTCTGATCAGCTCAGGGAGGAGGAGCATTTCCCAAAATGCAAAGTTTAAAGACGGGCGTGCCTTATGTACATTATGTGAAGACCTTTCTGATGCCCCTAAAATAAATCTTTAATCCACTTTATTGTGTTTCTCCTTCGTCAGTCAATGGAGGAATTTCAGAAGAGGCTCGCTGACGCCGAGAAAGCCGTGCACGGTCATGGCAGAGGCGGCAGGGAGCGTTCAGCAAGGGACGGATGGCGGAAAGGAGAGGAGGATGACGGTGGGAGGTGGGGGAGAAGAGAGGGGGATAGGCAGGATCCAGATCGGTGGAGAAAGAGTGAAAAAGACTCGTCGCCCCGAGACCGAGAGAGTTACAGGAGGGGAGATGAGAGGGAGCGGTATCGAGGGAGAGAGGACGACAGGGGCCGGGACGGAGACAGGCACAGAGATAGAGAGAGGGAAAGAGACAGAGGTAGAGACGACGACAAAGGCAAACACAGGGACAGAGAGAAAGAAAGAGATGGGGACAAGAATAAAGAGAAAGACTTCAGCGCACAATCCTCATCATCATCATCATCATCATCATCTGGACAGAGTTGGAATCACCGCTCTGCGTCTCTTGGCTCACTGAAAGGCCGTTTCCTCAAACCATCAGATGAGGACGACACCGATGAAGGTGGGCTCACGGTTTCAGGAGTCTGAAAGCTATTAAAAAGTGCTTTGTTACGTTTGTTTGAATAATTTTCATGGCCTCTTAGATATTTGACACTAAACAACAGTGATGCCAGAAATACGTTTGTTGCAAAGTGGAAAAATAACCTTTTTTATCACATTTTAAGTGTGCCAGGTTGCCTTTGTATACGAGCTAAACCTTCTCTCTACTTCTCTGCAGCACCTCGCCGTCCTGCTCCAACTCCGCCATCCGCCAGCTTTCTGAAACCCAGCTCCGACGATGAGGACTCTCCCCCGAAGAAGAGTAGCGGTCCAGCCTGGAAAACCCGCGGCACATCTTCCCATAAACCTGACGGGGCTGAAAACCCCCAGGAGGGCAAGACGCAGCCAGGGAGGGCCGCAAACTCTCCTCACGCCGCGCCATCATCAAGGTTTCAGGCTTTTTGATTGTTGAAAAGTGTGACGGGCGTTCGCTGAAATCCTTGCCAAGTGGCTTTTGCAACCCGGCTAAAGCTCAACCAGATTGGACGGGCAGCAGCCGGGAACATCGATTTTTAAATCTCGCCACAGAAAATTAAGGGGTTTTTAACACATGAATAGGCAAAGCAATGCAACGATAATTTATACACAGAATAATCCGATGTGCTTTACAGGAAACCAGAGGAAAGACGAAAAAAAACTGCATAAAAAGGATACAAATGTCAAAATACAAATAAAATCTTTCATCTTACACTTCAGTCAATGATCACAACATTTTAAAGGTGACAATAAGGAACAAGAAGAAGGTTTCAAAGGAAAAACCGCTAACCTAAAAAGCAAAACAAAAGTCACGAATCAGGTTTTCTTACATGCGGGCCAGATGTCAGAGTGTCACTGCTTCGTAAAACCTTCTCTGTTTCGCCTCATTAGACTAAGTTGTTTTGGTAAACGGGCAGTCAGAACCCCTGCAGCATGAAATGAGCCCATATTGTGGGAGCAGGGAGAAACGATGCTGCGAGAAGTGTAATAGCGTAGAACGCCGCTTCCCCGGCAAGGCTCTTATTATCGCTGGAGGCGCCCGGCGACTCAAATGGATGATATCAGATAAACGGGGGTGCGAGAGCTCAGAAGCAAACAACTAAACAGTTAAATTAATAACTCCAGAAATCCCATTTTGAGAATGGAAGGCTGTTTCAATGAGGGGGAGAAATCTGTTTCTAAATCAGCCAGACAGATGTGTAATTCGATGTTGTATTTAATCCCTTTTTACCGTTTAAATCTGTTTACGTAGGACTGAGGCTGAAAGTGAGGAGGAGGAGGAGGAGGCAGAAGAAGAGATTCCACTGCTGTCAGAGGAAGAGATGAACAGGCTGGGGTCAAAGCTGATAAAGGCAGAGATCATGGGCAATACGGTGAGTTGGGTTTTTTATTGGTGCTCTGCTGGTAACCACAAGACTAGTAGGGTCTGGATGGAAAACTGAGCTGAGTCCCGAATGTTTGGATTGTTCAGAATATTCCTGTTTTACCTGCATTCTCTGCTGGTTTTCTCTTACAGCTGTAAATTTGTCACAGTGCAGCAAAGTATCAGAGAAACTTCATGTCCTTATGAGGAGAAACACCTGGATGCTCTGTGAGAAATAGCTTTTATCCTGTTGAGAAATCTTGGACCATCTACAGGGCCTTGCAAAAGTGATCACCCCACTTTGATTTTTTTTTTTTTAAACGTATTTCATTAAATTCCAACATGTAATTTTAACGTTTTCAAATCTTATTTTGCACAAAATAGTCGGAAGTGAGAAAATTATTTAGAAACAAAATAAATAAAAAACAGAAAATTGGCATGTGCAGATGTGTCTATGTAGGTATTTTCTATGATGCCTGGTGCAACCAGCTACCTTTTAAAAGTCGCACAACTGGTGAAATGAAGTCAACGTGTGAAATTTAAGTGTCACTTTATCCGTCAGTGTAAACACACCTTTTCTGGCTTAGTGCTGCAGCAGCCCTAAGCCAGAGGCATCACACCATGAAGACCAAGGAGCTCTCCAGACAGGTCAATTTAGGACCCCCACAGCTGTTTACACAGTCTTCACGTTGAGGGAGGACAGCCGTAACTTATCCAGGACCTCCACAGCTGTTTGAAGACGTCTGGATCAAAGAAAATCCGCGTGCTAGGTTTAACGCACCAAATCCCCACACGGTTTCTAATGATCACTGAGCTGCTCACATTTAGGCTTTCGGCACAGAGTTGAGCTGCAGCTGTCATCAAATGATATTAGGAACCCTATCGGTGTTCCCTCATCTTCATCCTCATCACTCAGTTTTGGAGCTTAGCTGTGACATCGTGACAAATCCATTTACTGGAGCCTTAAAACCCTCAGCACTTCCCTTGGTCTCCCTGCAACTAGCCCGTGTGTGTAATTTGGAGGCGTGAGCAGTTCTTGCTGCACGTACCATGTGCTACAGGCTAAATTCTTGCGTCGTTTTTTTTTTTTTTTTTTTTTTTCTTCCAGTGAATTATTCGAGTTTTTGGATTGTTTGTGCCCGTTGCTTGGTGAGGTCCCGTTTGCAGCTGGCGCAGTGTCGGGACGGCAGGCGCATCGCTGTCTCACTGCCAAAAAGCTTCTAGGAAAACCGGGATTGCTTTAAGCGGCCCTAGTTGAGTGTGAAGAGGGCCTATTAGAACATGGACCTCCAGAGCTTTACGCCGGTCCGTGCTGCAATGAGCTTGGAGTGGCAAAAGGAGGGCCTGCTCACTGGTCGGCCTGTGGTCATATTGTTATGCTTGATCTGTGTGTGTTTTCAGGCAATGGTTGAGAAGCTGAAGTCACAGCTGGAAGCTGCTCACAAAGCAAAGGAGATTCATGCTGCCAGAAGGAAGGAGCATGAAGCAGCCAAGTTGAAGCAGGTCGGTAAACCTTCCCCGTTAACGTCTCTGCAGGTTTTATGGTTTAGCTGTTAATTAGCATACACGATGAGCAAAACTTCCCATCAACATAGAAACAAGCAAAAAAAAACGAACAAACAACTAAATGTCTGAAAAGGATAAAGTGAAAGACAGGACCTTTTTCTTTTAAATGTTCTATCTTTTCTTATGGCTGCTGTTCCTGAGAGCTTTTGCTTCTTGTGCTGATAACGCTAGCTTCCACCAGAGAGCCGTTATCAGCTAACAGGTGCGCACATAAACTGAAAACAGGCTCCCATTTAAACACACAGGCAACACAGAAGCTTTCTCACCGCTCCCATTTTTTTTTACCCAGATTTATCTCCTGCTACCACTAAAAGTCTAAACGCTAATCCAAAAGCCTTAGAGCTATGTTTGTTCGAAGCCTCACAGAGGCACGCAGCTATAAACTGCTGCATCAGTCACTCTCAGCATGCTGTTAAAAAACAACCCCGACACACAAGCTTTGCTTCAGATGTAACTAAACTCTGCTCTGATGTCTGCCTGCTTCTGAAAGCAAGTCCGCTTGAAGTGTGTTTGCCGCTCGGCTCTAGCTGTCTGGGTTGAAACTGTTCCTGTCGAGCACTTCAGTAAACCCCTAATGAGAGACAAATGACCTTTTATTTGTCACCAAAGCTGAGCGTTTCTTCCAAGAAAAGCCCAAAAGTTGTGGTTTGACATCTTTTTAGACAGGTGTGTCACGGACCTTTTAATACTTGAATCTGTAACTCCTTGTTTTCCTGGAGTGTTAATATGAAGCGCCGCATTTCTCTCAGGTACTCTTCAAAATGGGAAAGACAGAAGAAGACCAGAAATGGCTACTCTCCTTAACTTCTGTAAAAACAGACTCAACTCTTCCTGTTTCCGCTTGGTTAGGATTACCAACATATTCTAGGATAATGTAGATAATTTTTACCTAGAAGGTTTGACGCAAGTCATGCTCGTTAAAAGGCAATACAGTTACTAAGGAAATGTGTGTAACTAAATCAGAATAAAGCAACATTCATCACTTCTGGAATTTAGCAACTAGAAAAGCATTTTGTTAATCCTAACTGGCCTTAAAGGTGCATAGCCTTGTTATTTGACTTTTTAAAAAAATCATACGTCAGTAGCTCACTCTGGTTGCGTACAATGTATTTTTTTTTTTTTTTTACAAAAGATTATCGCGTCCTGCTGGTGTATTGTTATTTTTAACAACTAATAATTTTATACTTTGTTTTTGCTCAGTTTGTAAGTGAATAAAGCCTACTATTTTAACGGAAGTACGTACTGCGCATGTGCAGCAGGGGTAAAAACAAGGAAGCGGCTAACGGCTATTAGCCTCTCCAGGCGAAACAATGAAGAATGTTCGAAGATCTAGTGAAAAAAATGCAAAAAAAAAGTGGGAAAAGACTGGAATGTCGCTGGGAATACAGTATGACCGTTGGTGTTCACTGAAGCAGACGCTAAACCTCAGATGTGACCGCAGAGTTGATTGATGTGAGTAAATGTTCTGATATGAGGCTCTTAAAGTTACCGTAGATGAGTTTATTTAATTAACGGTTGATCATGCCGAGCTGCCCCTTTACGTCGAGGCACTGCAGAGGGTCAGGCTCAGTCCGGCATTATTTAATTTTATTAATTAAGCAAACTGGCATTATGGTAGTTCTGTGATACTGTCGCTAGATGGCGCCACATCTGTTTATATCTGCTAATCACGCCCGTCTCGGGGCTATATTTATTAACAAAAAGGGCCATCAAAACATTATCAGGATGGAGGCTTGGTGTATATAACATTATTTTATGAAACTGTTTTTGGTCTTTTTATAAGCATATAATGTGGCTATATACCTTTAAAGCGAAAAGGTTAAGTTTAAGTGTAAGGTTAAACTTAAGATTTAAGGTTAAGTTTTAAGAGTAAGGTTAATGTTAAGCATCAAACAGTGGGGGGGGGGGGGGGGGGGAAGGGTTGTGAGGCTTTTTACACAGTTTCTTCAAATATCTGGTGTCTCTTGTAAACATTCCCTGATCTACTGTCACAGTAATGGCCAAGAATAAATAAGTAATAAGATACAAATAAGAAAAGTTTCAAGCAACTAGAACTGCAAGGCTAGATGTTTATCTTGTCAGCACTCGCAGTGACTGCGGCATAGAGCGGCCCCCTTGGGGTCACTGGTTTCCATAACAACCATTAGACAGTATATCCCAAAGAGTTTTTGGGAGATGCCAGAACACACCCTTTTATGTCTTGCAATCTGGATATTTTCCTTAACCCTGCTCAGTAACTGGAACTCTACGCTTTGCTCAGATTAGACCGAGGTTGAGGCTTTTTTATTTTAATGCTCCAGGCGGGTTTGGGGGTAAAAAAGATTGTGTCCGTTTTAAAGAGCGGTGGAGGATCTGTGATGCTTTGGGTTTGTTTCTCTTGCAAAATCTCTGGGAACCTTTCTAGAACACTTGTATAGCGCTTTACGAGCTCCCTAGCTCCTACGTCACTGTCGAACCATAAAGGGCCTTCCAGACAGGACGCGGTGCTCCAAAACAAATTATTTTCAACGACAGGCGGCTCGCCGAGCAAAGCGCTTGAGATAAATAAATTAACTCATATCAAAGGACAAATTTCCAGTATGGGATCTTCGTTTCTTTATAAAAGATGCTTTTTATCTTTATTCTCACTCGGGTGCCAATGAGTGTGGTGGTGCTTTACATAAGCGGAGAAAACTAAGCATGTTTCCAGCAATAACGGCGATGTTTCTTAACACAAAAACAGCTGTGTGGTTATCCATCCATCCATTTTCCGAACCGCTTAATCCCTCATGGGGTCACGGGGGTTGCTGGTGTCTATCTCCAGCGTTCACTGGGCGAGAGGCGGGGTACACCCTGGACAGGTCGCCAGTCTGTCGCAGGGCAACACAGAGACAGACAGGACAAACTATTATTATTATTATTAGACTTAAAGTAAGAACTAAGTCTCTATCGGGCTTTGGCGTAACTGTCAGCTGAGAGGTATTGGTTCACTCCAACCTGGACAGCTGTTGATTTGTGATCATTTTTGGTTTTGGAGACCATTTGGCTCATTTTCAGTGCTTAGGGTCCTAACTCTTATTTCTGTTCTCTAATATTGTTTTTTTTCCCCAGAATTTTTATCCTTGAAAGGCCTGACTGGAGCACAGGAAATGTTCTTATGTGTCTTTTTTTTTATGATACTATATCTTGATTTTTATGAGACAACCTCCCATACTTTGCTACTCTCGCCTCCCTTTTGCGCATCTGCCTTTTTGCTTCACGCACCCTTTACCCGACCGAGTGCGAGTGTTACGTAAGGCTGCTTTTCCTCTGATTTGCAGCTTCCATCAAAGGGGAAAAATGGTTTGGAGACCCAGAAAGGCTGTAAATGCGTTTCTTTTACAAATCGAGCATAAATCATTTGATGCTTTTCAGACAAATTTCTTTAAAACATAAAAAAAAAAATTGGCACTTTTGTTTTATATAGCATTCACACTCCAGCTTACCTTGGATCAGAATGGGATGATGTTTTAATGGAGAGAAAGATAGACTTGCGTTCCTTTACTAGTTATATTTGCAGTTTTGTTTTGTTTCAGTTAGAAACCATTTATAAGAAGATGATTTCCAGTGAGTTTGTAACCATTTTAGACTGCTTGGACCCAGGTTTTGGTGTGTTTACAGAAGTTATTGGGTTATGCATGTGTGGGACAATTTTAGGTTTTTCCAAATTTCTTCTCTCTAACCTTTTAAAGAATAAAAACCTTATAACACTAAATAAATTCAGGAGTTTTACATCAATTTACATTCATACGCCACCCTTAATCTTTGATCTGCTTCGTCACAGCTGAACTTCTGCATTTTGCTCATCAGTATTTCCGTTGTTGACTAAGTGACTGAAGCGGGAGGAGAGTCAGTTTGAAGGTGTGATGCTGCTGGTTTGATAAACTCAGATTTGACCTCTGATTAAGACAGCAGGAAAGATGCTCTAAAACTGTTGAGCTGTTTGAACAGATCATCCTCAGACAGGCAGACTGGATTATAACTCTGAGCAGGTCTCACTAAACTCAGGTACAGAGATTGTCTCTGTAAGCATCGCCGGTACAAGCTTTCATTCTCTCCGTTATCAGTTCTAGTTATTATTGAACCCAGAGCACAAGATGAAGACGTCCAGAATGATGCAAAGCTACCTTGATCACTTAGTCCTCATTAACTACTTTGGTCCTTCAATAACGCACTTAGAGGTTGGAGGAGGATCTGTTTTAATGGTGGCTTTGGTTCCTTCAGCTTTGTAATCAGCAGATGTAATGCCACGTTTAAGTGTTTTTTTTTTTTTTTTTTTTTTTTACTTACAATTTTTCAATGAAACCTTGTAATAATGTGCTTTTAAAAAATAAAATCGTTCATGTATTTATTACCTTTGTGATCTTATGGATAGGGTGACCACCTGCTAATAAGCCCAAGGGGGGACAAGGGGTATGTTTCTAAGGGACAAAGTGGGACACTGCTTGGCGCGGCGGTGCCCCCACCTCACGGGCAGACTCACTGATAGTGGTTTACACATTTCTAGCACATACCACCTTACATGGTATATTAATAATGCCCTATTCCCATAAGCATGTGTAATTGCTGATGTATGCTCAGGAATAGGCCAACCAATGTGTATTTCTTTCTAAATAAAGATTCATAATACTTTGAACATTCAATGAACAGATGCACTTCCAATTCCGATTTACTTTAGCTATTTAATTTTATTTATTTTTCATTACAATTTATTCACTTTAAATAAATTATAATTTAAAATTAAAGGATTAACAGGAATTGTAGTTGCTCTACACCACAGGAACTGTACAAAAGTCTTAACTCACGACTCCAGAGGTTCACAGAACGAGAAGGGGGAGGAAGGATGGTGAACTTGGATGTTGGTAAAGGCAGGCGCAGGAAAAAAAAAACTGTTCAACATCCTGGGGACACTTTTAGGACTTTGGGGTCACCTTTAGGACTCAAACCTTTTCAAGCCAAAACATGAAGTGGGCAGAATGTTTAGATGTCCACTTATAACATCAGTTTAATCCAAAACATTACAAAATTAACTGACCAGCAATCTAATCACAACGAGCCAACAGCCAGGATGTTTCTGAATCAGACCATTCATCAGCCTACCTTCCATAAGGTCGCCGCTGCATCACTGAAGGCTTCCCCTGGAGCCGCAGCACCAGAGCGCTTCGGCCGTCTCGGTAGAGCCGGTTGATGCAGTCAGGATCCAGCAGCGTGAACGTCGGACTAGTTTTGGCTTGAACGGCCAACAGCCTCCATGAATACCAGGTTATCCTTGTTGATATTTATTAACACCGATTCAACTTTTTCACTGCGGAGGTTCGCCTCGGTAAAGTCGCACTGCCCGCACCAAGTGACGACACGAAACAGGTTAAAATGTCCTCGTACGTTATATGAGGCACTTCTTCATGTCATCCTCTCAGTCATGAATAGTTTGAAGCTGTGGCCATAGTTACTTCGTCGTTCGAAAATAAGGTGGATAGAGCGACCAACTTTTTTTTGAGAAAGCATTGATTATGCGTGACACGGTCTCAATTTGCGGGACGCATGAATTGGGCTTCAAACGCTGTGCGCGCACGCGCTACGCGGGACAGGTGGTCACCCTACTTATGGAACAGTGTGATGTGGCTGGGCAGAGTAACTCCTCTGTCCACAGCACATTTCAGACTTTGCCACTAAAAAATGTCTTTAAATTGAGATCAAACTGGACCTGTGGTCTGGTTAAAATGCCAAATAAAACACCAAAACCACTATTATTCTCTTTGTTTTTACAAATGAAGGAGAGTTACTGATTTTTAAAACGGAGCCGCTTTAAATTAATTCAAATGGCAAAAATAGCTGTGAAATGGCGTTGTACCAGACCCCGAAAACTGAGAAAAGCCAGTTTCGGCATTTTGTTGCTTTGTTTTTGTTTTTTATTTCTAACTATTGAAATGTTGGGAGAAATTAGAGATCCGTTTAGATGTTTGATACGATGCCAGATAAGCACTTCAATTTAAGTAGCATTAGGTCAGGTTTTCTATTGAAGTCTTTGCTATTAGATAAAAGTTGTTTGTGTTCTGATAAAGAGACGGGATCTGTCCCGACACAGGCAGCAGATAAAAATTATAGTTCTGATCAATATTTTGCACAAAAAGGTAAAGCCATTTCTATTTGATTATTTGTTTTTATAACAGTTGTTCATAGCAAAAAACAGTATTTTGTCAGAAAGCTTGTTTCTCTCTTTAAATTGGGCCGGATTTACAAGGCAGATGAATGTGTGGGATGAGCCGTGTCAAGGATGTGGGGCGTTGCCATGAAAAACTTGCCAAATCCTCCTCAAGCTTTGCTGAGGCTTTACATTTTCAAACTAAAGATCTTTTTTGTTCTTTGAAATGCTTCCAGATCAGATCAACACACTGCTATGCTTTATTCAAAATATCTGTAACCGGACGTGTTTTGAATTTAGGTCACCACTCACTCGAGGGAAGACCAGGAAGTTTTGCTGTTCAGGACGGATGAGTCGGGTCGGGCTTGGCCTGTGAAGGGTCCCGCCGGACCCCAGGAGCCCCACGGAGGACGCCGGAAGAAGAAACCGGTAAAGATGATGAGCGTAGAAGGGTGGGCGAGATGTAACGACGGGTGTTGGGGGAGGGTCAGAATGGGAGTATTGCTCGGATAAAATTTGTGTTCTGATTTTTGTTCATGGTTTATTTCTAACGCTGGTTAAACGGTGTAGAGACACAAGTCTGACTCGCATGTCACAATATTTTCCCAGTCTGGGTTTCCTCCAGAGCTAGTTTGCTAAATGTCTACATTCTGCACCCTGCTCTTGTTTTCTTTATCCCTGCTTTATGAGCATCTTTTGACCATACAACACTCCATTTGGGTGAGAGGAATTGATCTTTCGCTTTATTTCCAGTGTATTAGCACCCCTCAGCGCCATTTTCCTCTCTTTGCCTCTGTCCCAACCTCTGGCTTCAGATTGAGACCCACATCGATGGGGAGCGTGTTCGCTACTTCCAGGATGACGACAGCGTTGGACTGCAGGAGATGGTGAGGAGGGAGAAGATGAGCTCTGCACAAGACCAGCATGCGCTTTATTCACGTATGGCTGCAAAGGTAAGAAAGCCTTCGAAGGAGTAATCTTTTTATAGATAATGCTTGAGTTCCATTAGGTGGAATTTGGTTTTGAACTTGATGATATCAGCAAATTTTCACAGATCTCCTTTTATGCGGTCGGGGACAATAACCAGGGTGGGATTAATCAGAAACCAGGGTGTAGTCTTTTATGTCTTTACTAATGTTCATGCCAATGTGAATCCTATCAGGCCGTCTGAACCTGTCATTAAAGTTTATTGTAACGTAACGCAATAAGAACCAGTAGAGTGTAGATCAGTGAAAAATGGGTATCATAGTGAGTGTTTATCAGCCCTGAGCTATCAGTGTGTTTCCGTGTCATTGTCTTGCCTCCAGCCATGTTGGTTTGTGTCGATGCTTTGTTCCTGTAGTTTCTTTGACATGTCTGAAGGGTTGATGTGTTCTGCATGTAGGATTTACAGACAAAACAACTGACTTCCTGATCCCACAGAATGTAAAAGGAAAATACTAAGCCAGGGCACTGTTTGTCAAATGCTCTTCGTTACTCAGCATCAGCAAGTGTGGCGAGGCGTTTTGACCGTTTGCTGCTCTGGATCAGACAGACGTGTGTTAAGACAATGGGAGCGACTTCAGAGGAGCAGTAATTGCTGTTTTCTTGGAAGGCCTTTTCTTACTGCTGCTACAGGCCTCGGTTAGGATGGTAAATAATGAGGGGAATGTCAGTAAAATGTAAAAGAGACTGGCCAGGCATTGCTTGTTTGGAAGGTTTCTTAGAGGAAAGCCTCTTGTCTGTCTAAAACGTATCTTGTGGCTTGACTTAAGCTCCAAAACTGCATTTGAGTGAACCACAAAGGAAGAAATGTCCTGTTTGTCCACAATGCACAAAGTCATGTCCGGTGAAAACCAAGCACAGCCTACCAGCCCAAACACCTCAGAACAACAGAGGGGGGTGATTTGAGCTCGTTCCTGTAGCCTCAGGACCTGTATGCCATGCCCTCATTCATTGGACTGCAAACTCCTCTGTTTACCAAAGTTTTTCATAGAGATGGGTACCGCAACCCGGTATCAAAACGGCCCCTCGCGGACCGACTATCATCAGCCTTATCGGTCCTCTTAATGGTATTAGGCGCTGTGGACTCTGCGTATCGATAAAGTACCAGATTGATAAATAGTATCGTTAAGAGTGGTAGTATCAATAAATCCTTAACAATGCCCATCCCTAGTATTTCATATATCCATATGAGCGTCTGCTCTGTCTTCTCTAACCCCCAGTCGGTCAAGGCAGATGACCGTTCACACTGAGCTTGGTTCTGATGGAGGTTTTTCCTTCCCGTTAATGGGGAGTTTTCCTCTCCACTGTCGCTTCATGCTTGCTCAGTATGAGGGATTGCTGCAAAGCCACCAACAATGCAGATGACTGTCCACTGTGGCTCTACGCTTCTCCAGGAGTGAATGCTGCTTGTCAAGACTTGATGCAATCTACTGGGTTTCCTTAGAGAGGAAACTTTTTAACCAATCTGTCAGATTTGACTGAATTTGACTTTGTAAAGTGCCTTGAGATGACATGTATCTTGAATTGGCGCTATATAAATAAAATGTAACTGAAGTGAATTGAAAATAGAGCCAGGATACACATTAAGCTTTTGTTCTGTTACATATGGTTTCATGGTTTGATTTTTTTTTTTTGTCTCCACTGCTGCTTGCGACGCTGTTTGATTCTCTCTCCCGTCCACCGGGTGCTTAAAACAGGCATCCAGCAGCAGATGCGTACTGGCAGGTTTTAATGCGTCTGTGAGTCCCTCAGCAGTCTGGCAGACTACACCTCTTTATAAGCCAGCTCACATCTTTCCTGTTCCTTCGTCTGTCGTAAACATGCTTACCCCCTCCCGTTCCATTCGAAAACGGCTACGAATAGCGTCGAGAAAGTGGAATTTTTAGTAAAGAGTCGGCCGGGTAAGTTGCCACAGTATTAGAAACCGAGCTTGATAGCTGTCCCAGTTTTTGCTCCGTCTGACTTCTTCTCCACGCGCATCAACACACGCTCCTTTTTCTGTTCAGCCACACAGGCGGGCGCTTTCAGGGAGCAGGCATTCTGCACCTACAAAGACCGACGCTAAAAATACATTTACAGTTACCATGGCAGGGGCTGCTATAAATACTGTTAGTAATCACTACTATGGATTGATGAGTTCAGAGAGAGAAAACTGAATCTTTAGCCTCGCCGGACGCTCTGTCATTTTCTCCAGGCTTCTGCTCCCTTATCAACCATCTACTCCCTGATCCTTTTGTTCAAAGGGTTTTTAGTGTTGGTTCTAACACACTTACCTGTCCTTTAAGGAGGGCATTATAAAAATGTTTTTCCTGTGTTGTTATTTTTTATTTTATTTTTCCTTTTGTAAATTAAGAGCCTCGTGTGATTTAGCAACACCAAGGCCGGCGTTGGTGTTGCTAACACTTCTGAGGGAGAAAGAACGCAGGTTTCAATCTAAATTTACTCGACTGGTTTAAAAAGTAGGTGGACCGTTGAGTTAGTTGTGAATTTGTAGCGATAACTTAGTATTTTTATTGACAGAGAAACATTATGTTGCATTTTTCATTCATCTTCTCCATTATATTTATTATTATTGGTACGACAGCCCTGACTAGAGGTATAATGTTCTTTGATAGTTTTCCTTGTTCTCCTATCTGTTTTTGCCTCATAACGCAAGATTCGGGTAACAACAACTCAAAGGTGTTTCTTCAAGTTTCTGTAAACTTAAAACGGATTTTAACCGGTTCTCGGGAACTTTCAGGAAAACTTTTAGATGGATTCTCGCTTCTCTGTGCTTCCTCTGACTTCATTTTTAAACACCTCCCTGAAAACGGGTAACCTTGAATCTCTTCCCTCAGAAACTACTTCCACACTAGAGAGCGTTGTTGTTAGCGCAGCCGGATATGGCGCGTTCACTGACCAGACAAAGGTCGGATTTTTCGCGTTTCCGTCCAGCTGGTCACCAGTCGGGGCTTGTAAAACTGTCACCAGACAGTGTTTCTGTGCATCTCTAATTTTGTATCAGCTTGCAAACATCATCGCCCATGTCAACGTGTTTAACATCGCACTTGCAAAGCTATACTTGGATGCAATATTAGGGAGGCTGCTGTATTCCAGGCCCCATGCCTGGAGAGGGAGAGGTGGGGACTTTGTGACGATGGGAAAGCAACACCTTACTGAGGAAAATGTGGCCGATTCAGAATCGGTACTGTCATTGCAATATTTAACAACATCGTTATGTCTGGTTTTCCAAATGTTTGGCATCCCCTGCTGTGAACTATTATTAGACTTGGTGAATGCAAGTGAGGGAGTGGGATATTTGTCAAACTAACTAGCAGAAAATTGCACCAGTAACACGATCATCAGCGTTATCGATGGTAATGTCACCTGTTGTCACGCTGCAGCTGTGGGGCTGGTTTGGTGTAAATTCATGCCTGCGCTCTACCGTTTGGCATTGCATTGAGATTGTTTTTTCGGGCATTATGTCACTGCGGCCCGTGTCACTCGTTACTTCTCCGCTCCCTTTCAAATTGCCTCCATCCCTTAAGATTCTTCTCCCCTGCCAGCACATCTTTCGGCACAGTCGTAGCCAGATTGGCCGTCATGGTACAAACCCCATGATGTGAGGGAAGGCTGTAGTTACGCGGCGAGGTAAGCAAGAACAAACAAAATAGGCACTAAAGCAAAAAAAATAAAAATAACACAACAACAAAGGAGTTGTTAAGGTCTCAGGTTAGAGGGAAGAAAAGACGTTTCTTTCCCCCAGTTTATTGGTTGTGACGTTGGTATTTTTCAGTGATGAATCCCTTTTTGTTCATCTAATCTTCCATTCATTTGAGGCGGAAAGCTCTTTTTTTCCCATCTCTCTGTCACAATATGGTTATTATCATGGATGCTTTTGTTTTCCTTTTCAAAGGGCTGATGTATCACACTGTGACTATACCTGCTGTAATGCATTCATGGAATAGCTGTTCCAAGTATCTGCAGTCTGCAAAATTGGTTTAAATAGTTTAATTACTGGAAAATTGTGGAAAAAAACACAGAAATATGGAAAATATCCATCCACCCACCAGTCCGTCCGTCTATCTAGGTACCTTCAGAGTCTGACCGCCGTAGAAGCAGCTGCCGTTACGTCATAGTAGACCTTTTTTCTATTCTGTGTTTTAATTTTATGTATGCTTTGGGACTAGCTTGTTCATACCAGGTAAAGAATTGTCTTTGTCTTTAGACCTCGCTGTTAAATGAAACACGATGAGGGGAAAGTGAAGGCTGACAGGCTTGGCGCGGTAGAAATGAATCCACAACTCAAATTACCGATGAAAGGCTGTCAAAGGTCGGAGGGAAAACAGGAATCCGGTCTGGTTTGAACCAATTTCTGTACGCGCTCGTGCATCGTGGCGTTCAGTGTGTCACCGGTCCCCACGCCCACTCGCACACCCTCCTGTATTGTCTCTAATCCAGTTTTTAACTCTCTCTCTCACACAAACTCACTCCTACGCTCCTCACTCACACACACACTTCACCACAGCTACGTTCACACGCGCGCGCACGCGGATTCCAACCTGCTGCCTGGTTGCCATGATGACGGGACTCGAGTGATGCCCTGCATCCCGCTGCATTTTTTACCCATTTTAAAACGACGCTCCTCCACTTTTATTGTTACTGCAACCTTGCTTGGTTATCCGAGGACTTTCACTTCAGTCCCCATGTGTTTGAGTCTGTAAATAAAAACCCTGAGCTAAATTTAGAGCAAATATTTTAGTTTATAAGGAAGAAATTAATGTTAATTTACCTCATTTTTAACAAAAATGAAATTCTCTTTTTCTCTCGCTCTCTGTTCCTCTCCGTCCAGATGATGGGAAAGACGGACGGCGACAACTACACACTGGACGACATGTTCGTGTCGAGTGCAGCGCAGCGGGAGGGCGAGGGCAGGGAGGAGGAGAGGATGAGGAACAGAGCCATAGGGGAGAGCCGGAGGCTGGCCGCTTCCATGGACAAATGCCCTCGTTGTTTCAGCAGCCAAGAGCTCCCCAAGCATCTCATAGTGGCCATAGGGAGCAAGGTAAGAGATGCCTGATGTTGTCTGCAGTTATGCAGGTCTGAGCAAGTTCTATTTTTAACTACTTGGTGGCTCCATTAGGCTTCTGGTTCATGCATTTTATTTATTTATTTATTTTTTTGTTGTTGCTTTACTCAGAGGGTTTGCTGGGACGGGGTTACGTTGCACATGTAAAGGGACAGCGTGAGAAACGACTCGTTCTGCTTGTGTTGGCCAAGCTGTTCATCGTAGAGACTTGCGAAAGTTTGCATAGACCTCGATCCTTTCAGACGTCACGTCACAGCCACAAACCACTGGGGGTTTTATTGGAATCTTCTGTGACTGGCCGACACAAAGTAGGGCCTATTTAGGAAATTATGGAAGAACAAAGGGGGATTTATGTGTTTGTTGTACAAATTAAAATTTTTAGTGTGGCGCTCATTAGTGTTCACCCCCTTTACTCTATTACTCCTAGAGGAAATTGAGTCCAATGAGTGGCAGAAGTTGGCAAAGGCAGTCCATCTATGGATGAAATGCAGCTTTTAATCCTACTGTTCTGTGAAGGCCTTAGAGTTTGGACGTGGCTGACCGTCTCGGCTGACAAGCCTGGCAAGTGGAGCATTTTATGATCAGGACAGCCAGGGGGCCTGTGGTTAGTTCGGAGGAGCTGCATAGGGCCTCAGCTCAGGTTGGAGGATCGGATGATAAGACGGCTGTCAGCCTGTCCATTGAGGGAGTTGCAAGAAGAAAGTTCTGGTTGTAGCTGTCCAGTTGCAGTTTGCGTAACCCGGAAACACGGAGGAGGCAGCAAGGATTTGAAAAGGGTGCGCCTGTGTCTGATGTCACCAACTTTTAAGTTTTAGGTTTACATGCAGAACATTGTTTCTGGAGGCTGAGGTCTTTTGGAGTACAAGTGGTGCTGTTGAAGACCTTCTTTAACTCTGTGGTGGCATCAGCCCTCTTCTGTGGCGGTGGTCTGTTGGCGCAGCAGCTTAGGAGCTGAGAGGAAGCGTCTGGATAAACTCTTTAGGAGGACCAGCTCTGACCCGGGATGCCGCCTGAAGCTAGTGCAGGTGGTGGGAGACAAAAAGACTGTAAGGGAAAAAAACATCAGTGATGGACAATGTCTCCCACCCCATGCATGGAGCTGGAGAGCTGTTTCAGTGACAGACTGCTTTAAGGAGCGCTTCCGCAGGTCGTTTCTCCTGCTGCTGTTAGTTCGTTAGTTCATCTCTGCTGCTCACAGGAGACTCAATAAATGTGTTCATCATGCTAATGGTTACACTGGTTCTGATTCCATCATTAATCGCTTACACTGTTTCCCAGATGCAAAGGTAAGTTGTTGGAATCCCGCTGTACTATCATGCATATTATATTATATTGTGTCTGTAAATAGGGTGGAGTCTTTTCTACTGCTTTGTGCTATATCTACTCTGGTATTTATTTTCCTTTAGAGCTAGTTTTCAGATCAGAATTGTTCTTCTTTTCGTTGCTAATGTGTGTAATTGTCTGTGTCTTTGCCACTGTCACACCTGAATTTCCCCAATGTGGGAAAATAAAGGGATGCTTATCTTATTTGTGGCGGAAAACATAACCCTGCCCGTCACTGTGGCCTCCCCGCTTCCAAGATGAAACATGGGAGTGGCAGCATCAGGCTGTGGGGACGCTTTCGTTCAGGACTGGGAAGCTGCTCGGAGCTGATGGGAAGATGGATGGAGCTAAATTCACGGCAATAGTTGAAGAAGACCTTTGAAAGGCAGCAAGTGGGAGATTCCCGTCAAAGCCCACACCCATGTTAGTTGTAATGAGCGAGAATAGTTTTGCAAGCACTGTATGAACTAGGGCTGCAAGATATCAAATAAAATAGGCGATTGTAACACTTTTGCTAAAAATTGCAATATTGATTATGATTCTATTCTTCAGACTCTTTCTATTCTAGGTTTATAGTCTCAGTTAGAAAAGTATCTGATCATGTGTGGTTATTAATTGGCAGTTAGACCAACCGAGCAGTCCAATATCACAGCTCTAGTATGAACACATTATAAGCTTATCAACTTTGGAGGAAATGTATTTGCTGTTTATTATGCGACATAAAGAGAAATGCATACGGTCTAAAATCCAAATTGGTAGTTCAGAGCTTTAAAAAACAGAAAATGGAACTGGCCCATGAGAAACCTCACTCTACTTTTATAAAGTAAAGCCTTGGTTTTGCAATCCTTTTTTTTTTTTTTTTTTTTTTTTAGATCAGATATATCAAGATCCAACTATATGCACCCTTTAAGAATAATACAACTTAATTTTAACAGAATCTTTAAACAGATACGTCTTAAAGCTGCCAGCTGATGATCAATTCGTTTCAGTCAGTTTTTAATTTGCCAGCCGGCCAGCGGACCGACTAACCACGCACCTGTGGTCCATTCTGCAGGTATACCTGAGCCTGCCTGCAGGAGTGTCAATGACCGAAGGCCACTGTCTCATCTGTCCTCTCCAGCATCACTCCTCCGCCACCGGATTGGATGAGGACGTCTGGTCAGAAATGCAGGTTAGGCACTCATAGCTGCCAGTCTCTCCCATTGAAGTCGAAGGAGTAGCCTTTAATGGCCCGTTTCAGTCACTGCAGCGCTGGATCATTGTGTCCACAGCTGTTCCGACGAACCTTGGTGCGAATGTTTGAGTCGCAGGAGCTTGACTGTGTGTTTATGGAAACACACATGAACCTTCGCAGAAAACAGCACATGGTCCTGGAGTGCATCCCGCTGCCGAGGGAGCTGGGCGACATGGCGCCCATATACTTTAAGGTCTGTGTGGGACGCGTCTCCTCATTCTGGTCGACTTGGGCCAAATCGTGGCTCCTGGTTGAGCCTCTATGTTGGGTTTTTGACTGTTTGCGTTTTTCAGAAAGCCATCATGGAGTGTGATGAAGAGTGGGCCATGAACAAGAAGCTTGTTGACCTCTCTTCAAAAGACATCCGGAGAGCCGTATGTCTTCCTTTTCCCCTTTTGATGTCCTGTCCTCTTTGATCCTTCTCTCCTCCGTTTCCGTTCAGAGCTGACCACGCCTTTCTGTTTCCGCTTCATTTGTCATTTGTCTTCTAGGTCCCTCGGGGTCTGCCGTACTTTGCGGTAGATTTCGGATTGCAGGGAGGATTTGCCCATGTCATTGAAAATGAACAGAAGTTTCCTCATTACTTTGGCAAGGTTGGTTGGTGAATTATTACTGACCTACTAAACATCACTGAACTTATGTTGTGAGTTATCCTAGGTACCGTCAAGACCTTAAACCTATATAAAAAGGTTTGTCACTTTAGTACAGATAAGATTTTCTGATGAGTACAATTATTTTGCAAGAAAAAAAACCATGAAGATATTAATTTAGGACCTTTTATAAGTATTGGTTGACTTCCTGTCTCCCTGAAAGATGCATATTGCATGACTTATGAGCCAATTTCTCGTTGCCGCTGTTGTAATGGGATGAACAAAAGAACACGAACAAAAGAAATGGCTAGAAGAAGAAAATTAAAAAAGGTTACACAGCTAAATAATCTAAAACAGGTCTGGAAAGAGAAGAAAACCCGGGAAAGCTCACTGGTTGAGAGCTGCAGCTGAGTTTTCAGTGTTGGATGATGCAACTGCAAAAAACCTGAATTTATTTTAAAGCTTTTCCACCGATGTTTACCAGGAGGGCAGGGATTGTAGTGGGTACTGTAATAGTTTATATTATCCAAAGTTTTTCTTACTCAGCAGGACATGTTGCAGCAAACTCAATAAATAACTCGACACAATCGATTGACCTTCCTCAAATCAAGCATCTGACATTATAAACAGAATTAAGCTGCATCGTTTTATGACCAGGATCGAATCGTAATGCATGGCATTAAATATGAATCTTTCCGTAGGATTAAATTTGCTCTGATTATGTATTTATGGGAAGCATTTTGAATGACTTGATGTGACCGTTTGTTGTACATTTCCACCACATAAATAAGTTACATTCAGTTCAATTAAATTAAAAGTTTTGCGTAAGATATAAAAGGATCGACGTCTGTTTCCATCACAGGAAGTGGTCGGAGGCATGATGGACCTGGAGCCGCGGCGCTGGAGAAAGCTCATCAGAGAAAACTTTGATGACCAGAGGAAAAAGGTCCTGCAGTTTGCACAGTGGTGGAAACCGTACGACTGCACCAAGGCCGAGGGCTAACCGGAGCCCTCACACGCAGCTTCACCTGGATGTTAGGGATCTATCGCACCAGGAGTTTATAATGTGTACATTTATACTAAAATAAAAATAAATCTAATCATTTTAAATGTTTTTTTGTGTGAGTTTGAGATGTGAACTCAAGCCGGTTTCTTTATATCATAAACCTTTTTTTTTTTACACTCTGCTGCGCCCAACTCTCCATCCAAGAAGTTTAATTTCTTACTTTGGGAGCCTTCTGACCCTCTACATCTGTCACTTAATTTCTTGAGGTTAAAGTGTTATCACTGGAACTTGTGCTAGAGGAGTGTAGACAAGCATTTGTCTCCGTCCTCACACCTTTTCTCCCAGGCAATCTGAAATGGCGACCTTACATCCAACCTCGTCTCCCAATTTCAGCAAAGCTATTGGCTCTTTGATTAGTTCACTGGGTCAGAGGCTCATCTTATTTTCAGGTTTAATCCCGCACTCCGCTTGATGCATGGACGCAGCTGTCTTTTGGTGAACAGATGTGAGTAAAACAAGATGAGGACTATGATGAGCTTTTTCTTTTTCTTTTTTCGGCAGCATTTTTACACGTCGCTGTTCATTCTGTCTATGCTCCATTTTAAAACTTCTTTAAACACCCTTCCTGACCCTGAAACATGTCTCCTGTGACTTTTTCTCCACCTAATCAAGAGTAAAAACGTCCATTTCTAGTACGTTTAGCATGTTTTCCAACAGGTGCATATTTTAATGTATGTTTTGAGTTACAATATTACTAAATTCAAAAAGTGACACTCATTTTGTTTCATTATGCACAGAGTTATGTATTTCAAGCATTAATTTCTGGTCCTTTTTATGGTTATGGCTTGCAGCAAATAACTGAAAAAACAACCAAACATTACACTTCTCAGAAAATGTAAATTTGGCTTAAACCTTTTAAAGGTTAAATGTGCGTCCATGTTCTGGGCACTAGCCTATATGCGCGTGATACTTGGTCAGGGCTCCTTTTGCATGAACTAGGTCTGAATTGGGTCTTTCTGTAAGGAGTTTGCATTTTTTACCTGTGCATGCAAGGGTTCTCTCTGGGTACGCCACCTTCCTCCCACAGTCCAAAAACATGACTGTTGGGTTAATTAGTCTCTTTAAATTGCGTAGATGGTTGTCTGATGTGCTTCTGTGTTCCCCTGGTGACCTGTCTGGGGTGTATCCTGCCTCTTGCCCAATGACTGCTGGGATGGGCACCAGCTCCCCCGTGACCCTGCATGTATAAGCAGGTATAGATGATGGATGGATGGGTGCAGCATGGCACAGAGGTCATCTGCCCTGTTGGGTCTGGTGTCTCAAATCTTCCTCTTGACATAGTCTTCCTCCATAGAGTCTCTATGGGGCTCAGGTCAGAGGAGTTTCCTGGCTATTTAAGTGATACCAGGGCTATTTAAGCAGGTGTTTGTAAATCTGGCAGTGAAGGCCGGTCTGAAACCTTGCTGACAAATTAGGTCCACATCTCCCTAAAGATCTTCAGCACACGGAAGCACGAAGTGCTCTAAAATCCCCTCGTAGATGGTTGCGTTGACTGCGGACTTCCCACAGTGGACCAACATCGAGACTGGACCTTCAACACTTTGGATTCTGTACTTCTCCACTCTTCCTCCAGTCTCTGGGACACCCATTTCATGCTGAAGTACAACTCCTGCCTTTACCCAAGCAGGACCTTAGAGCACCGAACAACAGTCCAGTCCTTCCGCCCCTTAAACCCAGGTAAGTAAGACTCCTCTGACGTCTCCATTCAGGAGTCAATAGACACAAGTATGACAACAGCGGTGGCTGTTGGAGCACACGGTCCAGCTGCCGTCCATTTCTTGGGACGCTCCTTCAAACTCTTAAATGAATGATGAGGTTTCTGTAGAAAATGAAGGTAGGGTTCACACATACATTTCTTCTGCACTAATCCCAATGTTGTTTACGACCCTGTCAGCTTTGTAAGAGCTATTTGTTTTATTTTCCTCGTGTCAACCTGTGTCTTCATAGGTCACCTTCCAGCAAATGTCTCTGCAGAAAGCTTGCCATTTGCAGGAAAAACCCGGCATCTTGCGGTTTGTCCCTCTGTCTCCCCGTTTGTGCTTCAGACACTATCCCGAGGAGCAGCGATGTCTGTTATTTATATGACACAAGTACTGGAGAGGAAGCAGGTTCATGGTTAATGGCAACACAATGGCGTGAAGTGATGTGTGGTGATGGCCAATTAGATTGGCTGGGGGGTGGATTTATGACCGAGTCAGCCATTCCCCCCTCTCTCTCTTTCTCTCTCTATAACACATGCCCTTTTTGCTGTTGACCCTGTAAGGCCAACATGTACTTTGTGCTTTCACCCTGAATATCTCCAGTTTTCCCCTAGTTTGAAATACTTTGTGCCACGTTTACGTGCGTCTGCAGGAAGAGCCGTGCCAATTTCTGTTTGGTTGCACACATGATGCGGTCGTGTACTGTGATGTGTCTAAAGATGCTTTAAAATAAATGCACCTTTTGTTGCAGTAGTATAATCTCACAGTAATAAATAAAAATAGTGGTGCAAACTTTTTTCCTGTACACGTGCATGCCTTTATGTGGTTCGTATTTTTCAAATTGTTTTCTATATTCATGTGAAACACATACCCTACCTGTCCACACCTTTAGACTCTGTGTAAACAGTACTGTTGTATCTGAAAATATGCCATAAATCTTGCACACTCTTAATTTCCTGCCCTTGATTTATTTTTTTTTTATCAGCCTTATTACACCTTACCTGATAGGTAAACATTTCAACATTATTGATATATCTTGTTTAAAAGTAAAATGTGGCTGCTATCATCTGTTGGGACAACCCCATTAATTATGGATTTCTTTATTAGCAAATGTTCACATTCTCATGTTGGCCTCATTTTTCAAATTTATTCATAAAAAGTAAATGTATTTATTTACATTTAATAAAAAATAAGCAGAATTTCTCAACTAAGTTGTGTTTTCTAGCTGAAGAAAAGGTTATGACACCCTGCCTGCCAAATAACTAGACTTAGATTTTGGCTTCGGGTGCTTCTTGCAGCCATCTACCAGTGCCTGACATCGGTCTGAGGAGTGCTGCCCCGCTCTTCATGTCCGGCCATGAGATGTTTGAGGGATTTCTGGTCTGCACAGCCTCTTCCGAGTCATAGCATCTCAATCAGATCAAGATCTCTGCTTTGGGTCTCCGCAGGACTTTCCGTTTCTTAATTCTCAGCCAGCTGATTTACCAGGATGTTTTAGGCGTTGCCGGGTCCGGTTCTGTTTGAGATGCTCTCACATATTGAGAGTTGAATTTGTGGAGTTATTTCCCTGCGCTTTCCCATCAACAGCAATAATCTGCTGTAGGTCCCGAGAGGACATTTTTTAGGGGTTTTGGTGACCTCTTTTAGTATTTTACGGTTTTTACAATCATTGTTCTGTAAATCGTCTGCTGTTTTTCTTTTGTTTTTAATTTGAAGATTTCACAAGATTTCACAGTTTCCTTGTTATTATTGTAGCATAATACTTTTTTTTCTTTCTCAAAACTTCTTTTTTCTCCTCTGCTGTACAGCTTAACTTTTAAAATGTTCTTTCATATAATTTAATCTTGTGTGTAAGTTTTGTGTCTTTTATCTGTTTTGCCACTGTCACAGTCGAATTTCCTCACTTTGGGATTATTTCTATTCCATGCTATTTTATTCTGCCTTTAAGGGGGGATTTGCTTCAACGACCTGTTATGAATGTAGTCCAGTTTTAGACTATTTTCTGTACAGTTGAAGGGCTGGTTTAAAAGTCTCGAGCACACTTAAATCCCCTATAGCTCTCTTCCCAATAGTGTTCACATCAGTCGGGAGAACACCAAACTAAATATCTGAGGTTTAAACAGGGCAAAAGGCTGAGTAATTATGATCTGAGCATGTGTTCCTGATCTATCTGTATGTAATTTAATCTATTTTAAGAGGGAATAAATATAAGGCTCTCTTCATTTATTCATGACCAAAAAAAATTTAACTTTATGAAATTTTAAGAAGCACTTTCTTCCATTTTGTTGTTTATTTACCTTATACGATGTTTTTTCAGTCTTATGGTAAATGGCTTGTACTTGTATAGCGCTTTTAACTAGTCTTGACAACCTCCAAAGCGCTTTACACTACAGTTCAGTCATTCACCCATTCACACCCTGACGGTGGTGAGCTATGTTAGTAGCTACAGCTGCCCTGGCTGACAGCTGCCCTGGGGCAGACTGACAGAGGCGAGGCTGCCATGCACCGGCGCCACCAGGCTCTCTGACCACCGCCAGCAGGCAATGCGGGTGAAGTGTCTTGCCCAAGGACACAACGACAGAGTCAGTCAGTGCGGGGGATCGAACTGGCAACCCACCAATTGCAAGACGAACTCCCTAACCTCTGTGCCACGTCTTGTTGAAATTGATATTACATACCTAAATGACCAGGTATGTGTAGGAAACCACGTCTGTATTTAACTTTCCTTAATGGTTTGACACACTCTGGCTGGTTCGTTTCTGTAATATAATTTTGTTATTTTAACGTTCTAACGTGCCGTAAATCTTTTTTTTCCTTCATTTTGGTATTTAAATTCATAGCTGGATCTTCTATTTTTATTTCCTAGTCTCAGTGACAGTTCTTTTTAATTTATGCCTGAGGGACTCAGGGTTGAATCGTTTCATTCTGTATTTCCTAGATAAAGTTATTAAAATTTGATGTCATCCATGATATATGTATCCACTGAATGAAACTGCCACAATACACCAAGAACTGCCCTTTATATTCGGTTGCCCTGTCAGCACTCAGCTGTACATGGCTGGCAGCCAGCTCCAGACAGCCCCTTGTGCCCGTGGGCTTATCTTCTCTGGAACATTATTTATTCCATTGTAGTGTTGGCTTTATTAAATGGCCACATTATTACCGGTGGACCGCAGACTGATTGCTGAGAGCAAGCAACTAGATAAGGGGAGAGAGGCAGGGCTAGTGCAGAGTGTGTGAGGAAGAAAGAGTGTGTGTGGGCGTTCGGTAGATAAAGCGAACGTCTGCGCATTGGATTGGGGTCATGTTGCTCCAGAGAGTCAGATTTATTAGTGGGAACCTTCAGGAAATTACATTGGGATGTGTGTGTGTGAGAGTGAGTGACTACATAAGTGCACATGCATGATGCATCATGTCTGTTTCTGTGTCTCTCTGTTAGGCCCTCAGGGCCACCTAATTAACAGACATGCTGTCCCAATCGAGGTCAAGGTCGTGGCCGTTATTAGTGCCAGACAAGAGCACCGGTCTGTCCTCTGACGGGGGCCAACCAGCCTGTAGGACTTCCACCCTCTCTGTTAGCTTCCCTTGGAGGCGCACTTTTCTCTGTTTTTAACCCTAAACTGAGCCCGTTGCCCCCTCTGCCGCTGACCACGACTGTAGTTTCATTCCAGTCAGGCTTAACTTGATGCTTTTTATGTAACTAAATGGGTAACTGTAGTCTCTTTGATTCTGCTTTTAATATTAGTAATATCAAAGGTGAACAAGAAAATCCAAATCCTACCAAGTCTTTTCTGAAGCATTCTTTTTTTTATTTATTTATTTATTTTCAATTTCTTTGAGCAAAAATACAAGTAAGATTTACATTGAAATGTTAAGACATTTTAGTAGTGCTCAAAAAGAGTAGGTAGAAGTTCAAGAACTTATAAGAACCTACCCCCAATTACAATATTCATGTCATGTAACATATGCAGTCTTTTGATAAAAGGAGGCATTACAAATCAAAGCACAGTTACATGAATACGGTGTCTTATTTTGAAAGCAATTGTACAGAAGAAGATATCTAGTAGTACTTATTGAAAATGTTACAAATTATCACATTTAAATGTTTGGGTTACATGCATATTTTTTAAAGATGACATATTTATACCTGCTTTTAAATTGTCTTAGCGTGGTACTGCTTTTTATTTCTATATCTAACCCATTCCACAACACAACTCCTGCTTGGCTGAGCCCCAGACTTTTAAGTGTGGTGTGAACGCCACATCTTCTCAACACAAATTCTCCTCTTAAATTATAATTATCTTCTCTACTGTTGAACATTTTTTGTATATTGCCAGGAAGTAGATCACGGCTTGCTTTGTACACTACACCAAGAGTTTTAAATTTGATTAAGTCTTCGATTTTCATTATGTGAGATTTTAAGAAAAGTGCATTAGTATGATTCTCTCTATCTAATATCTCTATTTCTGTATAATATATTTGTTTGAAACATGATTCTTAGGAATTTAAAGGGGAAAAAGTATATATGTTTTTTTTTATCTTGGTTCTGAAGTAGAAAAGATTTATTCCCGCAGAAATGACTTAATCAGTGGGCTTTACATAAAGATTTTTAGTGGGCCTTTAATTCATCCCCATTTTTGGTTTCCAGTTAATTTCTTAGCCTGCGCACAGTTTCTATACACGAGAAAATAGCTTTTGCCTGGTTATTACAATGATGTAATTCAGTATTTTTGCTATTTTTGGCACTCAAATGTTTGACGTGGCCAAACAAAATTAAATGCCAGCTTGCGTAGATGCAGGAAAAAAAAAGAAGCTTTCTAGTGATAATTTAATCTATTAAGGGGAAAAGCTTTTTAAACCAATCTGGCCCTATGTGAAAATGTAATGTCCCCCTAAACGCCCTCTGTAGCAACAGCTCCCATGAAGTGTTTGTGATGACTGCCAATGAGTTTCATACATCGCTGCAGAGAAATCTTTGGCCACTCAACCCCCCGCACCCCCCCCCCCCCCCCCCCCCCCCTGAACCCTGCACATATAGCCACACTGGAGGGTTTTCAGGCAATAACATCCTGTTTTGTCTTGGTTGGTTTTAATCTAGACTGCCACTTGGTGACTTTCCAAACACTGCTTTTCTTAGTCAGCTAGCAGTGGACATGCCAAGTGCATGTGCTCTCCAGGTCACAAATTAATGACTGGACACCGAGCCGAATTTATGGCTCCATCCCTTGTAGCGAGCCGCCCAGTTCCTGACGTGGCAAATCAGACCATCACACTACCACCACCGTGTTTGCATGCTGGTATAATTTATTTTCTGAAATGCTGTGCTAGTTTCACACCAGATGTAACAGGACGATGTCTCATCAGCCCATGGAATATTTTTTGTAGAAGTCTTGAGAATCATCAAGTTTATGTTGTTATTTATTTATTTATGGGGGGGGGGTGATGTGAAACATGCCTCTGTGTTATTTTTGGTCAGCAGCAGATTTAGGCAAGGCAACTTTATTGATATAGCACATTGATAAAGATGATTCAATGTGCTGTGCATGAACAGAAATACATTACAGACATAGGAAAACAAAGGAATAAGCTCAGTATATTCCTTGAGTAGACTTCTTTCATACATTAGCTTTACAATTTTTTGCCCAGTGTGTTTCTCATTGTTGAATGGCGAACTCCGACCGAACTGAAGCAAATAATGGTGCTGTAGATGTTGCTTCTGGGTCCTGCATGATTCGCCAATGCGCTTGTGGAATAATTTTAGACGACTGGCAATTCCTCCCACGTTTTCTCCATTTATTAATACTTTGGAGAAAAGGTTGCCTACTTCCTGTTGCCAGAAAGGTTCTGTTTAAATAATGTCTCTATTCTACAGGCGTGGCGTGTGAGTTTGAACAAAACAAATTTGGTTAATCACAGGAAAATCATGATTTTATAATTATTTTATAGCACAAGGTTGGTTTGGCTTTCCAACCCTTAAATGAAGTCGTCGTTAAAACAACATTTTGCAGCATGTTCAGGTTAATCTAAGTCCAAAATGACTATTTGGTGAGTGGAAAAAATGTTAAACGTCACAAAAAGGTAAACACAGAAGAAATCTTCATAGAGGGCAAATACTATTTCATGAAATAGCCTAATTTCTCAAACCGTCGCCAAGTACTTCACAGCGCGAGCTCGGTGCACGCGGCAGCTGACAGCCCGCTCTCTCTCTCTCTCTCTCTCTCTCTCTCTCTCTCTCTCTCTCTCTCTCTCTCTCTCTCTCTCTCTCTCTCTCTCTCTCTCTCTCTCTCTCTCTCTCTCTCTCTCTCTCTGTTGCCTTTCCTCGCGCAGCTCCAACTCCGCTCCAGCTGTTTCTTTGCTTACCTTCGGCCCGAGTCCGAGGCGAGCGATGTCCCCACCCCGTCGAGACAGACACCGGACGATGAGCAGGGAGGGACGCTGAAGGACGGGGACAGGAGGACGGACAAGGGATGAGAAGAGCAGCCACAGAGGAGAGCCGCTGTCAGCCTGTCGCAGAGGAACAAGAGGAGGAGGAGGAGGAGGAGAGAGGGAAGCAGACACATCTGCGGTGACTTGCGGGGATTCAGCTGGGTGAGAGGGGGGAATAGCTACACAACATTTTTCACCCGGCTATGAGGGATAAATAGGGCGCGTCGGCTCCTGCTCCTGCAGCACTGCTTAAGTTCTATTCGCAGTTCTATTATTTTTAATTTTTTTGGACAGTGTCTCCTTTACAAGTAGCCTGATTTTTTTTAAACTGTTTCTAGGAAGATAGAGTTTCCAGCACCCCCGGGCGCAAATGTAGACCCACTGAAGGGGGGAAAGGAGGGCTGATCTTATCAGAAGATACCGGCGCCACCTTCTTCTCCTTCTCCTCCTTACATAAATGCCCGCGTGCCGTTAGTGCTCTCCTGCTCCTCTCCAGAACAGACACACGCATTTCACGCACACGCGGCCAGACGCGGACATCATCGGTCACACATGCGGTGGTAGGAACCGTCTCCTCGCCCCCCCTCCACTGTCTGATGAGTCCCCCGCGCACAGGTGGACGTGGTACGGAGCCTACTGTAGCATCATCGTCCTCAACACCACCACCACCACCCTCCTCCTCCACCTCCTCCTCCTCACCACCACCACCATGTCCTCGTCGTCGCGCAAGATTTCATCCGAGTCGTTCAGCAGCTCGGTGGGCTCGGACTGTGGGCTCGAAAGCCCCGGAGGAGACGGAGGGGACGGCGCTTTGGAGCCGGCCGACGAGAGCCGGGGCTGCCCGTTCTCCTCCTTCCCGTCGTCCCACAGAGCGGTGCTCTGGAACGGCCGCAGCCCCGCCGAGAGGTCGGCGTGCCCGGCGGGCGAGGAGCAGCGGGGACCCTGCGTACCCCACAAGAGGGCGACCAGGCGGCGGAGGGTCAACCTGGACTCGCTGGGGGAGAGCCTGAAGCGACTCACTTCACCCACGGTAAGCGCCCTGCTCCTGCGTGTGGCAGCGCAGCTTAAGGCATATGTGGAGTTTTTTTATTTTTTTATTTTTTTAATTTCTCAAGCATTATGAAAAATGCAGCTTGTCTGGTGAAGATTTGCGTCTCTCTTGAGACACTTCATCCAAATTATCCGTGTCGGTTCATCTTTCAGAGAGCTTTTCCCAAGTGAACCCGGTTTTCTAAAATCCAAGGTAACAGCCATCCATCCATCCATCCATCCATCCATCCATCCATCCATCCATCCATCCATCCATCCATCCATCCATCCATCCAGATGTGTTGTGCAGGTCCAGGAAAAGGACAGAGCTTTGACCCATTTGGAGCCCTGTTTTCATCAATGATACAGCGTGTGCCGTGCTGTCGATGGAAAAACACACACACACACAAAAACAACCCTTTTTTTTTTCTCCTTCCTTCTGCTCTGCTAGCCTGAATCATCTGGCAGATTATATAATACTAAATATCTTGTTGTGAGGCAGAGTCAGAGATGCCCCGGCCCCTGTCTGCATATATTTCACCATGTGCGGACTGGGACAGATCCACTCTGTGGGTGCCTCTTCTACCTGTGCCCTGCTTGGGTATCATAGGCCGTAATGCAATAAAGCTTCTAGTACAGCTGGAGTCCCGTTGTGTTAGACGGACGTGTGATTGGGAAGTTTGCTGTCGTTTCGTTGGTGGTGATCCAAGGTGTGGGAAATGGCATTTTCTTAGCTTTAGCTGGAACCTTAAATATTGACCCATAAGCTCATACAGAGGGTTTTATAACACGCTACATGTAAGCTGTTGTCACCCTTTAGGGCTGGATTTGACAACAGGTTCACAGATCTTATAACCGTTGCTACGGCGTTGGCATTACGGTGAAATCCTCTTTTATTGCCCTCTGTGAGGGCCGTTCTGTAAACCGTTTGGGGACACGGAGGACGGGCGAATGAGAACCCCGTTGGGTTTTCATGCAGATTGGAAGTTTACCCAGATATCAATAAGGGGGGTTGGCTCGTGAATACTTTACAAAGTTTTAGATGTTCTGTGATTTGCAGTGTTAGAGATATTCTATTAAATGCTTAGTTTTGAGTGTCCAGACATGATGAAGTAATCAGAATGTGACTAATGCAGACCTTCTTCACAAACCACTTTGCAAAGGCACTTTGTGAGCCGTCGGCTGCGACCCGACTGGGTCCAGTTTTGAGGCCCTCGACTATTTGCCGCCCCCTGTGTGTTTTGATATTAGACGGAAAATAACAGGAGTAAAAAAACGAAAAAACTTGTTTTCAGAGAAGGGAAAGAAAGCTATCCAGACCAACCTGGCCCATGCTAAATTGCTTTAGCTTAGTCAGGTTTTTTTTTTTTTTTTTTTTTTTTTAAGCATGAAAGGTCAGTTTAAGGATATGCAATGCTATTGCAATTGAATTTTGGCCCTGGCTTTGATTAGGCCAATCCAAAGCCTCCATTTAATAAAAAATAAATCTAGCCACTCAGGGGGTTGCTGGTGCAGCGAGTTCTAGTGCGTCAAAAACATCAAGCAGACCAGGTCCAGGCGCCGCCGCGCTGGCCCCAGACCATCACACTACCACCACCATGTTTTTAACTAGATGTCAGTAATCAGGCCCGCGTGCGCTTCAGGAAGCTGAACTCCCATTTCCAGAAAATAAATTTGTTTTTTCACAGGGAACCGGGTTGTTTCATGATAGCTTCTTTTCACTTAATAAGTGAAATCATCATTTAAAGACTTCATCAAGTGCTTTTTTTCTCATATTGCTTTGAAGAACTAAAACCTTTAGGTGAGAAATCTACAAGCATAAGGAGGCCAATAGTGTTTCATGGCACTGCGTGACACCCTTAAATGGATAATTAAAAACAAGAGCTGTAGCTCATGCTTACAAACGTGAATCATTGATGTGTTATTGACGGAGACAGAGCTGGATAGATATTAAGTCAACTCATTAATAAATAAAACATTCTGACCTTCATTGGTGTCTGTGCAGTTTTATTCTTAGAAACGGTTTCAGGTCTATTAGGATACAGCCGTGAACAACAGTAATGAGTTTTTGGTATATTGTGTGATATGGGCATTTTTTCCCACCCTCCTCCAGTTTGCCAAGTCAGCTCTAGTGATCCATTCTGTTACATTCTGGGGGAAATAATGAACGCACGGGCTCCGGACGGTGGCTTTAGTTGGTCCGCGTTAGCCAGGATGAATGGGAACGGATTTCTTTCCCCGAAGCGAGTGTGGCGGACTGAGAAAAGGCTGTTGCTGCTAGTTTGCATTGCTAGTTATGGTGGTCTCTGAGCACGCTCAGGGGAAATCCCGCTGCTTTTCCAGCTTGCTGCAGCCATAAAGTACTCAACGGTTCGCGGCGTCACCCTCAGAACAGAGTAGCGACTTTGGAGACAACTCAAGCGAAGAATTCCAGCTAGATTATAGTGTTTATTCATATGTGTTGGGGGGACACGGTGGAAGTGGGTTTCCGTGCGTGTGAATCTGCCTGTTTCTCCGTACAGACGCGGGAAGACGGCCTGGAGGTTTTCTCTCCAAGTTTGTCCGTTCCCGACTGGCATGTAACCTCTCGTGTGACTCTTGGCAGAGATGTCGCTAGGACCGGCTTAGGTCCCAGGACTGAAGGAAGTCATGTGCGTCTAGGTGGTGCATTAAAACATTTTCAGGCAAAAAAAAAAAAAACTCATACGTTTATTTACTATTAGAGCATATATAAGCTCCTGATGTCTGACGTCTTCTTTAAAGGACCCCCTGACTTTGAATCTCCCAATGTCACATATGTTATATTGATCTGTATGGTTAATTTGAATGAAAACTACTAAATGCTATTATTAGTTTTGGCTTAGTGCTTCTTCTTTATGTAAAGTGAACATCGGCATTGATTTAATGTATAAAAATAACAAGTATTAATAGAGAGATAGGGCAGGGGAGGGCTAAGGCAGTGAAGCCGTGTCTCACCGATTTGCATCACTTCGTCAGCATCCCATCAAGTGCTGCTGAAGCCCGTTAATCATTTAAGTTGGGTGTGTGTCAGCAGGGAAACACCTGAAACAGGCAGGACGATGAGGCCTGAGCTTGAACAGCACTGGGCTAAGGGACGTTTAGAGCTGGGATTCCCAAAGTGAGGGTCGGGGCCCTATGTGGGGGTAGTGACACGGTGATCCAAATTCCTGACTTTACAATGTCAGAGATATAGTTGTTTTAATATAGCAAATGCATGCCTTTAATTTATGGAAAAATACTTTTTTTTTTTGCAAAAATGTAAAACTATTCAACATCAGAAAACAAGCAAGTCATTTCTCACAAATAGGTGAAATTAGCTTCTGAGTCTTTAGTTAGGGGGGGGGGGTTAGAATAAAGTCATTTTATTAGGCTTCCAAGTATAAAGAACATTATGAGAATAAACACGAGGGAAAGGCTGCACTTTTTTGTAAGAGTTCTCATAAAGTTACTACTATATTCTCGCAATTTTATGACTTTGTTCTCATAATTTCCGAATAGAAAAAAACAAATACCCACCCCCGCCCCGCCAGCAGTCTCTGGCGCTGTTATTCTGAGGATCACGAGCATGAGAAGTCTGGGAACCCCTGATTCAGAGAACCTGAGGTCCCCCTAAAATAACAGCTTCCATGACTCGTGGCTCTTAGTTACGTGAACACGGTCGCTCCCTCACCAAACAGCACATGCTCTTTCCTTGACCTCTCATACCCATGTACGGAGGCCACTCATGCAGACAAGATGCGTATATGCGTGCATGCAGGGGGCAATGTTTACCGCAGCGCAACTGTCACTGACGGGCAGGAGCTGGGCCTGTGTTTGCGTGCACCCCGGCTACGCTGACCCAGCACGAGCAACGCACCTTAATCGGCATCCACCCAAGCAGTTGCTTCATCCTCCTTTCCCATAGGTTTCAGGTTTGAATGCGGACATACATGTTTATGCTCAGTTGTCTGGTGCTTTTTATTTTAGAGCAAATCTCTGTAGCTTTTAGCAAAGAACACGTTTTGACCGTAGTGTTGTGCCGGGTCACGAGCAGATTGTTTTTTTAATGGAAATTGCACTGTAGTTCAAAAGACTTCACTGTATACAGTTAGAAACGTAATCTTTTTCCCCTGCATGCTGTCTGACGCTAAACCAGACTAAATGTTTCTTGTCCTAGCCTGTTTGGATTAGCAAATAAACATACATACATACATACATACATATATATATATATATATATATATATATATATATATATATATATATATATATATATATATATATATATATATATATATATACTGTATATATATATATATATATATATATACTGTATATATATATATATATATATACTATATATATATATATATATATATATATATACTATATATATATATATATATATATATATATATATATATATATATATATATATATATATATATATATAGCTAAATGGCAGAAGAGTCAGAGAGTAAAAAAGAGATTTCTTTTGAGATTTTCAATAGCTTTTCTTGAAATTACTAACGGGTAAAAGTTTAGACCAATTTGATGTCTGACAGTGAGAAGAAATTTGATTTTTTTTTAAGGCGATGTGTGTAAATATATGGTTTCGACTGTATGTTTTGACTCGTTTTTTATGATCGTCTTTTGCGGGTTTAGTGTAGAGCAGATTTGTCTTGCTTTTAGTGAAGCACGTGTTTAGATCACAGTATTTTGGCAGTATTCATGCGGATAGTTTTCATGGAAATTATATATATTTTTTGTAAATGTTCCTACTGAAAATAAACTACAAAGCAAAAAAACGAAACAAAACAAACAAACAAACAAAAAAAACCAGGGAATCTGAGGTCAGGTCTTATGTGTTTTCAGTGTTATTCTCTGAAATGTATCTTACATTTCAGAGAATAACATTAAAATTTTGCTAACCACTTGTTGGCGTGGGCTGCTTTGAGCTCCTCGCTTTATGGATGGGTTAATGCTACACCCAGACTCACAGAAAAAGTAAAAAAATGTATAACCCAATATTACTGCTTGTATTTACAACTAAAAATAAACAATTATTCATGGTACTGCTGCAAAAACTAATAGAACATATTGATAAGTACAAGTATAATAATATTTAAATGTCTGTATTTTTATTTGGTACACCGACTCCAGTTATATGGCTTTATTATGGATGGTATTTAAAGGAGCATTGAGCAAGTTTAAAGTTTAAAATTGTTTTTTTCTTTCCCATACATGCCTATACAATTGGCCGACTCGAAAAATGAGTTATCCTCTATTTACCAGTTGCCTCTGTAGGCTGGAGTAGTCAGTTCATGACAGAGCGGTTCGGGTCATATTCTCTAGGCGTTCACGTGGGTGTGACGCGCCCTTGTTCACCTGGCTACTTTGTCGAGTCTCCGCCGCCTTTGACGCATTAGCCTAGCGAACACGGGCTAACTTCAATATTTATAGCTTTCTTACCTCAGAAAACATTACGCCCCTAAACAAAAGACCTGTGCAGTCGCAGCGGCAGATGCTTTTCCTCTCCTCCCATGCGCGCGCACAGCACTGGTGACATTTCAAACCTCTGCAAAAACTCTGGAACATGCGCTAAATATATATTTGCAAAGGAGTCCTTTCTCTGCTTTTGTTTTGCTTTTCTGATTTAAAATAAATCGCATTATTTGGGTGAACACAATTTAGCAATTCTGTGCTAGAAACGAGTTGTGTTCAGATAGCTTATGCCTTCTTAGAAAAGGAACAGCGTTGTCCTGTTTTTATTGGGTTTGTTTGTTTTTAAAGAATAATGTGTGAAGTAAGATACATTTGAAAGGAAGGGGGTAGAGTCATATGAGTGTTTACTTCTGCCTACCTCCTTTTCCACCAAATGATGTAAAAATATCTCTTGGTGTATGATTGTGAATGTTAGTATGTTTGAAACTAACAAGATTATTTGCTGGAGGAGCCAACCTGCAGGTGGGTTTGCCAGCTGAAGCTGCAAAACAGTATAAGCTTAATAAGAGGGATGGGTGAGGCTCCTTTCGTTTCTACTCTCCATGGTTTTTGCAACTGGAAACACTTCCAGCTACCTATGATAGCGTTTCTTATAAGTGAAAGAAAGGTGTAGTTGTCTCTTTTTTAGCCAGCTGACTGACAGTTCATAGCAGCTGGTGGATTGAAAACGTTAGACACTATTTTATAAACCACAAACCTTGCTGTCCTCAGTAAACATCTGTACAGCTGTCATAACTCTCGGGCGGTGGCCCGTCTGGAAGACTTTTTCCAGAGAGGCTACGTGCGAAAGCGGACATATCAGGCAGAATCTACATAGCCCGTCTGCTCAGAAAACTGAGTCGTCTCTTTCCCCCCTATTTATGTTTCTATATGTAGCTCTTTATAATTTTCTAAAAATATATTTAAGCTGTTGCGGATACAGACACTTGCGGCACAGATAAATACAGGAAGAGTCTGCTCTGACGTTCCCCTGCGCACGAGGCGCTTGACATCTGTGCAAAAAGGACGTATCTGATTATCTGAACCTTTTTTTTTTTTTTTTTTTTTTTTTTTTTTTAGACCTGCACATGTGAAAGACGCTCAATTGGATGCAGGCTAGTAGTGGAGGTATTACTGGTCTAATAGAGTGCTTATATTGTTTATTGAAACTGTGAGATTCTGGAAAGCTCCTAAGCCAGTTTAGTTTAGTGACCTTCTAAGCTTCTTACCAGTTTAAATCATTAATATCTAATCTGTTTATTTGCTACAACATGGATTTGACAGCGCTGTGTATACAGCTAAAAATAGTTTATAACTGAATGGTTTCTAACTTTGCTGATGCATAAGACCACTTAAAGCAGACATGTCATGCAAAATATCATGTTTTTTTTTTGCCCTTAAATACATTTTTGTGTGTACTTGGAGTCACGAGGAGTGCAGAATCTTTAGATGTTCCTTCGGGTTGTTTTGGGACCTCCTGGGCCCAGGTTGGTTCAGATTGATTGATTGATGATCTGAAACGTTTAAGTGTGAGGAAAAAAGCAAAAACTTAAGAAATTTGTAACCGGGTAAGTAGTTTTCTAGCAGCACAATAGTTACCCAATCAGAATCAGAAAATGCTTCTGATGAAATACAACAAGATTACTGTAAGAAAAGTAGGGAGGAATAACATATTGCATTCCAATTTCATTTTAGTTGTATAGCGGCAATTCACAACACGTCATCTCAAAGCACTTTATAAAGTCATAAAAAGGTGTCCATCCTTCAAAATTATCAAATGCTTTTTTTTCACTTATGGTGAAAAAGGGATGCATGAAAAGCAATTCAACAGTTGAGCAATTATCACGCTTCCCTGCAGACAAACTACGTCTAAAATCCCCCAAATCTTCCTCATTTTCCTGCCGTCTGTTACTCTCTTGTCACTGACACGCGAAATGAACGCACACGGACACAGAAAATCTCCCTTGTATCTGTCCAGAGTGATTGGAGACCCCAGCATGACCTCTCCAGCTGGCACACTGTGTTCCAGTATTGTCACAACAGCCGTGCATTTTAGCCATATCACGGATAATCGCGTTGGACCCGCCCTCTAGAGCTTAGGCTGCTGGCAGCGCCAGCTGCATGCACAGACAGTCAAGCTGTGTTCGTCTTATGGTCATTTGGAAATTTTCTGTAACAATTTAAAGCAAAGATATAATAAACGCTGCATTAAAAAAATTCTCTTTTCATGGAGGCTCCCTTTAAACTGATATTCTGGGGCAAACATTAAAAATGGATCCATCTTCCTATTGTTCTTCACAGCTTCACAAAGCTTCACAGATAATAACAAAGGCTTGCACATTAAAAAGGCCCTTGAACAGAACTGCTAAATGGACTTTGGTCATGATTAATTTTGTTCGCACCTTTACTTCAGTGTGACTTATTAAAGAGTCCCCTGAGAAGTATACCCATTAAAAACGAGAGTGTTAGGTGATGAAGGCTGTTTTTGGGTGGCTTATGTGCATCATTTCTATTCATTGCAGAATACCAACGAGAAGCACCATGGTTGTAAATTATGTTTCGTTTTTTCGTCTCCTTTTTTTATCATCCTCTATAAAATGTCTAAAATGAATGTCATCCAGAAGAAAAAAAAGGTGCTTCCTGTTAACAGCATCAACAGTGCTCTTTTTGTTTAATTACCTAACAGCAAACAAAATGTACAGTATCTTTTACATGTATTTTAATAAAAATGCCTCTATCAGTTTTTTTTCCTGGCCAATGCCGATCTCCTGTTTGTTTCAGGTCTGACCTGCAATTTCTGATTTTTAGCCATTTTTTCCTACAAAAGAAAAACAAGGTCCTGTATGCACCTTGATAGAGGTAATTGTTCTGAATCCAACAGAAGACGAAGGAGTAACAAGATGATCTATATTTATGTATAGAATTGAACCTCTCTAATCTTTGTTGGATTTTTATTCAACACAAATAGGTGCGTCAATGTGCTGGGATGATGGTTGATGTGTTTATAGGCCAAAAACGGTGGAAAATATTAAAATGGATGCATTTAGGAAGGAGGAAGAAAAGGTAAAAATTGCGACCTGATCCAAGCTAATTAAGAGAAAACAGCTCGATTGTCATCTCTGGCCTATTCATTGATGCATCTCTATATTTCAAAAACCTTTTTAGAGACTTAGACTTAGACTTTCTTTATTGTCATTTTGTATACACAGAGTGCATACAGAACGAAATTTCGTTTTCACACAGCTCAGAAATATTGCAGTAACTCTACAGGATACCTTGCGGTGAATTACAGTACAGGATAAAGTGCAGTGATAAATCGCAGTCACTTACAGGATAAATTTCAATTGACTTCCGGATAAAGTGCAGCAGTGAACAGTAGGCAGTTGAAATGTAAACAGTAAACCAAATGTAAACAAATATGCTGTAAGGTGCATCAGTGATTTAAAAGTAGACAGTTGCATTGTACACAGTTTTGCAGTACGTTTCCGGTTAAGGTGCAGCAGCAATTTTGCAGGATACAATACAATGTGCAAATGTGCAAATGTGCAAAGCAGCGAATCTAGTGTGGTACACAGTCCGTTTTTATACTTCAGCAGTTCAGCAGTTCAGCAGTCTGATGGCAGCAGGGAAAAAGCTTTTGCAGAACCTAGTGGACCTGCAGCGGATGCTGCGGAACATCTTTCCAGAGGGCAGCAGGGAGAATAATCTATGGTGGGGGTGTGAGGGGTCCCTGATGATGTTACGGGCTCGAGACACACAGCGCTGCGATGAAATGTCTTTAATGGAGGGAAGAGGAGCCCCGATGATCCCTTCTGCTGTCCTCACCACTCTCCTCACGTTCTTCCAGTCGGAGGCACTGCAGCCTCCACACCACACAGAGAGACATCTGGTCAGAATACTCTCTATGGTGCTTCTATAGAAGGTCGTGAGGATGGGCGGGGGCAGGCGGGCTCTCCTCATCCTCCGCGGAAAGTACAGTCGCTTCTGTGCCCTCTTCACCAGTGACGTGGTGTTCACAGTCCAGGTGAGGTTGTCCGTGATGTGCACCCCCAGGAACTTGGTGCTGCTGACCACCTCCACCGCTGAGTTGTTGATGAGCAGTGGAGCATGGTGAGGCCGGTTTTTCCTGAAGTCGACGATGATCTCCTTCGTCTTCTCCACGTTCAGGATCAGGCTGTTGTCTCTGCACCAGCCCACCAGCTGCTCCACCTCCTCTCTGTAGTCCTGGTCGTTGTCGTCTCTGATCAGGCCCACCACCGTTGTGTCGTCTGCAAACTTCACGATGTGATTGGTGGTGAACCTGGGGACGCAGTCGTGTGTCATCAGGGTGAACAGCAGGGGGCTCAGGACGCAGCCCTGAGGGGAGCCCGTGCTGAGGGTGACGACATCAGAGGTGTTCTGTCCGACCCGGACTGACTGAGGTCTGTTGGTGAGGAAGTCTAGCAGCCAGTTTCGTAGGGGTGTGTTGAAGCCCAGATGCTCCAGTTTTCCCACCAGATGCTGTGGGATGATGGTGTTGAACGCTGAACTGAAGTCCAGGAACAGCATCCGCACGTGCGTGTTCTTCTCCTCCAGGTGTGCCAGGCTCAGGTGAAGAGCAGAGGAGATGGCGTCCTCAGTGGAGCGGTTCCGTCGGTAGGCAAACTGGAACGGGTCGAGTGTAGATGGGAGACTGGAGACGATGTGTTCCTTTACCAGCCTTTCAAAGCACTTCATCATGATGGGAGTCAGTGCAACAGGCCGGTAGTCGTTGAAACAGGTGACTTGAGGTTTCTTTGGCACCGGAATGATGGAGGCAGACTTGAAGCATGCCGGCACTGTGGCTTGGTCCAGCGAGGTGTTAAAAATGTCTGTGAGGACACCAGCCAGCTGACCTGCACACTCCTTGAGCACCCGCCCAGGTATGTTGTCGGGACCTGGGGCCTTCCGCGGGTTGACTCTCCTTAGAGTCTTCCACACGTCGGCGGTGTCAAGGCAGAGGACCTCCTCTTCCTGATGGGGAACAGCTTTCACTGCTGGAGTGCTGTTTAGTGCCTCAAACCTCCCAAAGAAGTTATTTAGTCCATTGAGGAAGTCAGCATCAACTTCACCCACCGGGGGGGAGGGCGTGTTGTATTCAGTGATCGCCCGGATACCTTTCCACATGCTCCTGGTTTTGCTGGCGTCATGGAAACGCTCCTGGATTTTCTGACTGTGGTTCCGCTTTGCTAGCCTGATGGCACGGTTCAGGTTGGCTCTCGCTGTCCTCAGTGCCTCCTTGTCTCCAGACTTGAAGGCTGAGTTCCATGCTTTTAGCGCTTGACGGACCTCCGCAGTAATCCATGGTCGTTGGTTTGCTCGGGTGATGATGGTCTTGGTGGTGCTGACGTCCTCAATGCATTTGTTGATGTAGGCTGACACAGTCATGGCGTACTCATCAATGTTGATCTTGTCCTCATAAGTTGCAGCAGCTTTGAACATGTTCCAGTCAGAGCACTCAAAACAGTCCTGGAGCGCCTCCATTGCTCCCTCAGTCCACACCCTCACCTGCCTCGCTGTTGGTTTTTAGTCATCATTGTTGAAATGTTGAATATTAGCAAAAGATAAAACAAAACAAAAACAACATTATAGCTCTGTTGCGAGGGCATTAAACCTTCCAGAGATTAATTTACCCAGAGGACCTTTGGACCACTTCTAAATATTGCAAGAAAGCAAAATTATTAATTTACATAAAAAATGAAGACTTGAGCTTAATTTCTTGCAACACTACTGTAGCTATTGTCATAACTATATTATTCATTTTCAGGGTTTGTTTTTGTTTTGCATTAGGTACAAAGAAACAAAAATGTACATTTATTCATATTTATATTAAAGGAATACAGAAACAAATGACAGACTGATACAATTTTAAATAAAACCAGTCTTTCAGAGACTTAAGGTTGGGACAAAGGTTCTCCATTGAATAATCCTGATAACAATCAAATAAGACTTTAATTGTCGTTAAAATTAACGATCTTTATATAGATGATATTTTTCTTACATTTGATCACTTGTTTCAGCCATAGCATCTTAAAAAAACAATTAAAGAAATTGCAGCTGAAACATTTGTATAGCATTTATATTCAGACAGTAATATTGGAACTGCTATTATCACATTTTGAAAGTATTATGCCTTTAAAACCTAAAGGAGAAGAGTCTGAATTTTTGGTTTTAAAAGGCTTTGATGAGGTATAACAATGAATCCTGCTCTCACCGATCAGAGACTGGACTTCCAGGGTAACAGCTTGCCTTAAAGCCCAAAACCATTCCTCAACGGTTAGAAGAACGGCACCCATTGTTTCTTTCTGCACAGTACAATTGTATGGCATTTGCCCTGAAAACCAAACATTTCTGTGCATTGGGAATGTATTCTGAGGGCCGTGGGGTCAACTAAAAACAGGCCATTGTAACTGACTTTGGACAGTCGGCATGCTAGTAGGATAATAACTTTGGCCCAGAGGAGAATGGATTTATCTTCAATGACTACGAGAGAGAGCATTGTTGTGTTGGATAGACTGAGCTGGGTTTTACCAAATCTGAAAGATTATTGTGGATTTTCTTGGGTTTATCGATGAGCATTGTGGGCAATGTGATGTTGTTGCTATTTAATTACTTTTTTTATTTATGTCCTTTTTTTTTCATCTGTTTCTGTTGATTTTTGTTTTATTAGTATTCAAAAACATGATCAAGTTGCTGGTATTCCTTTTAGATTTCTCTTCACCAGTCAAGTCCATCCGGTCTTGTGGACCTGCAGAACCACGGTGGCTACATTTGCTAAACGTAAATACAATACAGTAAACTATGACTTTATTTATGAGGCTCTTTAAAAAAAATATAAAAATGCAGAAATACCCTTGGCAGCTCCAGCAAGCAGAATCACAATAAAACTACGACCAATTAATAAAACGTCAGAAAAATAAAACTAATAAAAATAGATAATAAAAAAATTTCATGAAAACCAACTTCTCAAACTGAGTTGAAGACATAAGTTGGCTCTCCAATGGTTCTACAAGGGTTTAAGTTAAGTTTATGGGGATATTATGCTCTATTTTAGTCTAATTTATGGGCTATTCTGTAATTAGAAACAGTTTGTGCTTTTAATGTGCGTGCAGTGTTTGTGTCCCACATGTGAAAAATCCTTGATAATCTTTAGAAGAAGAGAGTTGCCAGTCTTTCAGTGATTTCAAACGATTTATGGAAAAGACAGAGAAACCTATAAATGCAGCTTTACTCATCAAACCTGAGTAATTGATTAAAACACAGTGCCGATGATCAGCCAAACAAATTGAGTTTTGTTAATTCGAGGCGCCGTTAATCCAGACCGATCATTTCAATCATTTCCCCTTCCTTTGCAGACACAGACTGTTCAGGAGGCTCTTCAGCGAACTCTGCACTTCTACAGACAGCAAGAGATCAGGTATGAACGTCCAACACTCAATCCCCCCCCCCCCCCATCCTCATCCGTTTGCTGTCGTGTCTCGGGTATCCCTGTCATTCGCTTCCCATTCGACCCCTTGTATTTTTCTCACTTGTCTGTCACTCGTCATACACCTCTTCACTCATTTCTACGCCGTCTCCGCCACTTCTTGTTTGCTTCGCATCCGTCTCTGTTGCCTCTCTTGTTTTGGTCTCAATCACACGCAGAAAGAAACAGACAAACATCCAGGGTCTCACTCCTTCACCTCTTGTCTGCGCCCTGTCAAAACAGTAAAACTTCAGCAGAGGGTTTTCAGCCAGGCGCGACACCTATGAACAAGCTTCACGCAGCAAGCGCTGCATACAGATGCAGAAGGACTGCATCCGGTCTTCCGTGTCTCTCACTTCGGACTCAGTCGGTGAAACTTACTTAGGTCACGCGCTTCGGAGCATCCGAATTTGGAAGAACAAATACAGCAGCGTGAAAAAAAGTATTCACCCTCTTATAGATCTATTTCATCAGACAAAGATTACGTGAGTAGATACAAAAAGCAGTATTTAAACGGTGGTTTAGTTTATTAAGGGGGAAAGAAAATCTGCCCGGACAAACCAGGCCTTATGTGTCTTTTACTATTCTGTGGAGAAAGTTTTGTCCCACTTTTCTTTCCAGAATTGTATTAATTCAGCTACACTGGAGGGTTTTCAAGCATCAATGGCCCATTTAAATCTGTGCCACAGTATGGCAACCAGATTTAAGTCCAACCTTTGACAAATCCATTCGACGACTTAAATTCAATTCAAAGGCCACAGATTGCTGGACATTTTTTTTATTTACTCTAACATTTGTTTTATAATATGTATGAAACTTGTAAATGTGACAGAAAAGCAAATCCAGAATAATTTTGTAAGGGGGCAAATACTTTTATACAACACAGTTTCTGGAGCATCATACCTCTTCAAATATACAATGCATTTAAATGCATTTAAATATACCATAATGGAACTTTCGATTAGACAGACACTATATACTACTCTACATACTTTATCTACTGTTAATATCAGAATCAGTTCAATTTAGTTTATTTATGTAGCACTATTTCACAGCACATATCATCTCAAGACACTTTAAAAAGATTTTACAGCAATGCTTTGAATGCGTTCAAAGCAGTCAGAACAAGCCTTGGAGTGTGATGTCCCCGCTGTTGGAGCTTGACAAGGGTGCCTGCCCTATTCCCACATCTGCGCTACCAACCAGATTGTCAGAAAAATTCACTGGATGGCTGAAACCTGGAGAAAAACTGCCCAGAGAGGACTGCCTGATGCTAAGGAATTGCTCTCTGGTAAAAGTGATTGCAGTCTAGCAGCAAAGTACAGGGTAGAAATATAAAAAAAAATACAGAAAGTACAAGTGTGCATAGTGCTGAGGCGGCCAGCTGCTGTGCCATCGTGAATGTTTTCTATCTTGAGCTCACAACCAGCGCTGGAAGTATTAAGCCAGCTAATTTCCAACACATTTACACCGCATGTGAGTTTTGCATGATGTTCTTTCCCCTCTGCGCTCTACCCAGATTTGACTCCGAATGTGTTCATCTGAGATGAGATAAATTTAGACTTTAATCACTTTGAGCACCATATGAGTTGCTTTTACTGATTTCCAGGCTTGATTATTCATTTGTTTGTTTGCTTTCTGTGACTTACAGGTGTCAGGATGTTGGAGGTGGTGAAAGGCAGCACGAAAAGAAAGAGGAGAAATGCCCGTTTCTTGAAAACTCGGGTTCAGAGGAAGACGTCCTACAGATTCTGCAGTACATGGCCACAATATTGGGTAAGTGTGCAACAACCCTAATTTGTGTTTTTACTTTTACATTTAAAGGATATGAAAATGTAGGTTTTATGTAGATGATCTTATCTAGTCTTATTTGTATTTTAAAGCTAGGGTCGTTGATTTTTCTGGAAGTTTCCCCAAGTCCCTTTTTGAATAACTGCGCATGCGCTACACCGTCTTATCTCGCTCTTCCGCTCTTCAGGGGATCGTGTGAAAAAATCTCCCAAATCTAATCTGGTCTTATTTCTTTCTACTGCGGTCTTCCTCTTCTTCTCATAAACTTGTACACAGTTTGTTTCTTGCGACTGTCAGCCATGTTCAAATTATACGGTGAGAGCAGCGGAGCTACACTGAACGGCTAACACCGAAGCTGACCGCTAAGCTAACCGCTAAGCTAACCGCTAAGCCAACCGCTAAGCTAACCAGATACATAAACACAAGAAGTGCGCATGTGCAGCCATCAAGTGGAAACTAACAAGTAACGTGCACGCACACTGGCGTTATATGAGCACGTCAGAATAATTTGCATGTGGAACAATCAATAGATAAGGTGATACACCCCAGAACTCGAGGGACAGAGGGGAATGAGAGCAGAACCAAAACTATGACAAATCCCTGCCTGTGGTGCAAAGAGCAGTGATTGGTCAGAGTTTTTACAGGCATGCAGCTCCCACAGAGATACATTTTTTTAACCTCCTTTTTCTGAATACATAATGTATTGACTACTTTCATTCGATTTCATTTCGATTTTACCTGGTATAACAAAAAGTGTTTCTGAACAGGATTACCAACTATAGCTTTAATGCAGTCGGTATTTTGTAGATACATATATTTGCCGTGTTGGTTTCACGCCTTTGTTTCTGCCTCTTTGATGCTTTCAATTGAATATCTGTCTGTTAAACTGATGGTGGAGCAAAATATCTAATGCATAAAGTGTCCTTTCAGTTTATCGTTCTTGTGCCTGTTTAAACACCAAATCCCCTGTCAGAGACTTCATTAAATCCCACATTGTAGACATCTTTCATGAAAATAGCATATATTAGGTACTTTGACTCGAATGGAGTAATTTTATGCACAGATACCCTTTGGAAGCTTGTCCTGTCTTTAAGGCCAAATATGTTTTAATTTGTTAAAACATTCCAAAATATTTAAATCCAGTGACTGAAATGGGAGCAATTCCTCAGCCACATGCTTTGTTCATGTCATTTATCTGGGATTAATAACTGGCTCTTATTTCCCATTATTTTATAGATTATAGAGGGCATCACATTTTTGGGCCCAGCTTCACCACTCCTGTTGTATTTTTTTTATGTTTTTATAATTTTTTTGCTAAAGCCGTTTTGGCTCAAAGATTTTCCCAGAAACAGTTTTAACAGTTTCCTTCTTATTATTCATTTTTGCAGCTTTCTATTTAAGTTAAATTGAGATAATTGATGTTGTGAGGTTTGACTCAGAAAGTGATTGTAGGTCTGCACAAGTTAGTTCTCATCCTTTCTAAAAGTCCCATAATGTCCAACCTGACACTTCCAGTTTAGTTTCTATTAAAACCTTAAACTATAATTACTTTACTTACTTTACTTTAAATTATTGTTACTTTTTTTTATTATCTTTAACATATTTCAGAACCTTTTTGCAGCATTTGGCAATCAAACTAAACACCTTCAAAAAATATTTGTTTCCTCAGTAAAATTTAAAGCTGTTTCCAAAAAGTAAACAATTAGAATTAATTTCACATGTAAATTGCTTACAGCGTCAGTACAAAGATATATCTGATCTCAGTACGCGGTGACTTTAAATGAGAGGTGCTTGTTAGACGATGTGCTCTGAAAGTCAGTGAGCCAGTTTCATCCAGCTCTTCCTGAAGGATTGCAGAATCTTTCCCCTTTTAAGATGAGCCCTGCTGCGTGTTAGGGGTATGCTTGGGAATCGGCTCATATTCAAACGTGACTGGAAAGCATCCAAAGGAAGGAGTAAAGGAAGCCCTTTATTCTCTCTAAGACCTCATTATTGTTCAAACTTCTATATTTGATGTCTGTGTACTGTGATGCTGCATGATTATGTTCTTTTAGATTAAATTTCAAGTGTATTTTTTTTTTGGGTAATCCTTTAATCCTGTTTATTTCCCCGATATTATTTAGTCAGTAGGCAGATGATCTTTTTTTTTTTTTATCCTATCAATATTCATTATTTTAGCAAAGCTTTGATGTTTGATTTCTCTGGTGAGTTTCTATGGTCAATTTGCTTAAAATAATTTTTACTTCGTTAATTTTGGGTGTTATCAAATCAAAATAGCAGTCTTCATGTCAGACGTAAAAGAAAAATACGCAAACTTGTAATCTGCATATTTTCTTATTAAAAAAAATATACAAGGCATATATCCCATCTTTGATTTTTTTGTCGTTGTTTCACTTGATCCTCTGCGTGTTGGCGGGATCGCTTGTCTGTGAAGTTATTTTCTGTGTATGCAGAGTTCATTCTGCAGAGCGGCCTTGCTGACGCTGGTGTTTTGCATCCCCTTTCTCACAGGGGTACCGTTCTGCGAGCTGCGAGAGCATTTTGGCGAGGAGTTTTTTGGCCTCTGCTTCGAGGAGAATGAGCGAGTACTGCGGGCCGTGGGCGGCAACCTTCAGGATTTCTTCAATGGCTTTGACGCCATTTTAGAGCACATTCGCACCTCCACGGGGCGCCGAGCCTCCTCTGAGAGCCCTTCCTTTCAGTGCAAGGACCCCCGCGAAGAGGAGAAAGGTAGAGGGAAATTGGAGAGACTTGGAAATCGTGGCGGCAGAGGGAAGGTGTTGTTTCTTCATTGTTTCAACCCTGCACCTGTTGTGGGATTAGTTATGCCAGGTTTGATTAGAGCTGTTGCCAGGCGGATCTTTCATTCAGAGGTTGAGGTGGAAGAGGTGCCGCCTCTAACTCCCCTGTTGCCAAACGAAGACGCAGAACATACAGATTGTGATTCTTCAACCCCCACTCCCACTGTGTCCCCCACTGCCTCGCCCTCCTCATCCCCCTCCCCTCCATCTCTTTTTCCAACCTCAGTCCCTACAGTTTGTCTATCCTTCTTAATCCAAGAGACTTGCCTCTCTCCCCTATCCCCCATCCCAAATTCAGCCTCTGTGAGCACTAACCGCCCCCCACTGCCCCTGTCCACTAACCCCAGTGATCTTTGCATCTCCCTGGCTACGTTTTGCCGTGCCTTCCCCTTTCACCTGGTCCTGGGGCATCGCATGGAGCTGCTGCAGCTCGGAGAAGGACTGAGGAAACAGGCTCGCATTGAGCCTGACCGGATACTCTCATTTAGGGACTGTTTTGAGATCGTCTCACCCAAGATGGAACCCTCTTTCCAGGGCATACTGCTGAGACTCGCATCCCCATTCACTATCCGTACCAGGCCCGACCCCATGCAGGCTGGCACCAAGGAGAAGGTAAAATCCCCATTATCAGGCCCGCTGCTTTCAATAATTTGGAGTCATCCATGTGCTGCAGAGTTGTGGCTGTTGCTATGATGACTGTTGCTTTAATGTTTAAAATGTTTAAATATTAAGAGTTTCTTTTACTGGACCTAAATTCTGAAAAAAAGCCTGCACATCCTCAGTCAAATGTCATTGTACCAACTGCTGCCAAATCCAGACTGCACCACTGGGTTGCTACACAGAGAGGCATGTTTTTTTTACTACAGTGGAACATATCTTGAACTTCTCTAGTGTGCAGCAGAGGCGTGCGTAGATGCAGCTTCACGGCCATGGGCACCCATCCCATTAATCTCTCTACTCACTGTTGAGCTAATCTGAAAACCACACAAAGTTTAAACGTCTGTAGATATTGGCAGTGGAAGGCCGGTGACCTCTGCACACTATGCGTCTCATCGTCTGCTGACCCTGCTCTCTGAGTTTACATGGCCTACCACTTGGTGGCTTCATTAGTGTCGTTCCCAATCACTCACAAGCACGACAGATCCTTTCACAAATGTTTGCAGGAGCAATCTGCATGCTTAGGTGTAGGATTTTACACCCCTCTGGCCATGGAGGTGATTAGAAACCACAATTCCATGACATGGACGGGTAACAAAAGTATAATGTATTAAATGTATATATATATATATATATATATATATATATATATATATATATATATATATATATATAAAGTTGATGTTTAGTAAAAGGAATTACCAAAGAAGTGATGATATTTGAACGAACTTTGACTTTCCTGGTGTCCAGTGGCCAAAGATCGTTGTACAGCAGGTTTACAGATGGCTGATGGTTGAGGACTGCTAGGATAAGGTGGAGGAAGGCCGGGAGACGACCTGTGAGGCCGATGGACGTGTAGTGTGAGGTTTAATGTTGTTTTCTAAACAGCGACCGGATGCAGATTTTTCCTGGGAATTTGGACTTGAAGAAGAGCCGTGACAGTAGATGACAAACTTTAGACGTGCGTGCAAGAACATGAATGATGAAAAGCAGTAAGAATAACCGTCTCCCAGTAAAATCAGCCCAGAGATAGAGGGAGGGAGAGAACATAATCATTACTGAACTAAATTAAAAGCTTCATACTCTAACTATTATAAGAACTTCAGGCATTATTGTGTCATGTGGTATAATAATGGCGAACTTTAGTAATGCGACCAAACCTAGTTTTTAACATGGCAGACAAACCTACAAATGTGAAGCAGTTTGACAAAATTAAGGTAAATCTTCTTAAACGTAGGGCTTCAAATACTGAACATTTTCAAAAGTTGAATTATTATGTCTTAAAGAAATGCTTTTTTCCAAAGAGTCTGAAACTAGCCACAGATGATTCATCTCCATTTCTTATTCTGACTGGCTGACTGTCTCAAGCTCTAAGTGTGTCCAAGTTACTTCTGCTCTGCACCTTGTCAACCTTTTCTATTGGAGAAACCCTTGAAGGTCGTGATTGGACATTTCAAGTTGTCTAAACGCAGTCACATTCCTAACTGCAGCGGCAACGTGCCAGAGGTCGTAAACAGAGTTAGCTGCTATTCATATGAATGTTGGTCTTTTCAACATGTGTGGAGACGGCTAAAGTTCAGATTTATAAAGGTTTCTGCAGCATCAGCCTGGCTTGTTCTGTCTGTGTAAAATGCAACACTGCTGATCCTCTGGCTATGGTAACCAATGGATTTTTAATGTCTTAAGTGACCGCCTAAGAGAACAGCAGACATATTTCAGTAGAAAATGCAGACTCATTTAATAATAAAATGGCTGACTCTGAGTCGTATTTACTCAGAAGACCCTCCATAATGTGGATATTCTCTTGCTGGTGCAGGCTGGACTCTAAGCTACGGTGTGTGCACTGACCGAAAATGTTTTTTTTGTTGTTGTTGTTGTTGTTGTTTTTTTTTTTAGTGTCCAACCATCTGGTGACCGTTCAAATCAGTCGAGTAAAAAATCGGGTCCACTCACCAGCCAACTGATTGGTGCATCCCCATCAAGGACCTTTACCTGACATTCTTACTGTGCTTCAAGGGAAACACAGCTCTGCCCACACACCACACTTTCAGGACCACGTGTGCAGAGGTTTCTCTTCACACCTTCTCTCATATTTCATGCTCTAAGAGCAGATTTTCACCTGAGACACCTTCTTTGTAAAGAAAATGCGAGAACAGCAGCTGCGGCAAAAGTCCAGACGGTCTCTAGTGTTCAAATCAGCTTTACTGTTCGGAAGAGTAAGATATATGATTTCTGCTAAACATGTCCAGTCCAATTCTTATCACTAAACACAGATTTATGGAAGGCATTGTCACAAACTTCCTGCACCATAAAAAGGCCAACTCTGTCACGTGACACATTATTCTCTCAAACATTGTTACACATTTGCCCTTTGAGTACACTTTGTCCTCTGTCTAGCCAGATTTCAGTGTTTGAAGGATGGATAGGAGTATAAGTCTAAATTAAACAAAACGTAAGTACCAGGTTTACAGACATCAAGAAAAATCTAACATCGCTTTGTTAGAGGCAGGGTCTGAATGAAATTTCATCACAGCGCACTCAAAAGCCTGTATATCTTTTTTCGCTGGAGGAGTGAAGATTGAATTGCTTCCAATTTGCCTGAAAAACAAATCAATTGGAGCTGTGTGCTATATCCTGCTCTCTATCGATTGGTTGGTCTCCGCAGGATGTCTGTGACACCACCAAACACCCTGATGCAGAACGGTACTGACAGAGAGGAGATGGATCGGTCTAGCTCTGCTGGTGTGCTGTTTATGTTTGAATTTTCCCTGGGTTAGAGGTTCAACTTCCCCATATCTTTAACATCAACTCGCGGAGGTTTAATTGTTAGGTGTGAACGCTGCTCTGTACTGATATTCTTGTGGTTTGTAAGATATTTTTTAGATTTTTAGAGATCTTAGAAATCTGCTTTGACGCCCAGTCGATGCCTATAAACGTCGAATGCATTTAATATCAAGAATCCTGTGTCTGTTTGTTCAAGCCCTTACAAAACTATTCAATGGGGCATTCTTCAAATGATGTCACATTTGCCCGGAGACACCCTGGGTTTCCCGCACGGTCGGACAAGAGGAGTGCAAATTAGAATGGCAACAACTGCAATGCCAATCATTTTGGAAGATGACGACATCCCTGGAGCTTCATTTCAACCTGCTTCACTCGAGCAACCCAGAGCAGAACAGCTTAAACGTTGGTTTAAATGTAGAGGCCTCAAAATGAGCGGAAAGAAAGCAGTGTTAGTAGAAAGATAGGAGAGGCCCAAAAACAGCCCAAAGTCGCTTATAAAAAACGGACTATGCAACACTGAGGCTCACATGAACACCCCTCATGGATTGTATGAAGATGTTTTCATTCCGCTGAGAAAAAGCCACATAAACATAACCTACCTGCACAGACACTGCAGTCGCTGGTTTCAGGTCTGGATGTTCATGTTGGCTCCTGACGACAAAGGAAATGTAGAGAGCACATAAGTGTCTTTAGTCAGATTCCACAGCAGAGTCCTCTCGGTTAAAAGCTGGTCTGCAACACTGACATTTCTCAGCAGTCCTTTGGGGTTTTGCAAAATTAATAAAAAAAACTCCACATGGTCACGATCATCATATCGAGAGTCACTCCGACAGACACCAACGCAGCTGTGTTTTGCTGTTGCCATAATATGTCTGTTGAGGTGACATTCAGGACAGATCTCTTCACTATCTGACTCATACAAGTAAACTATTCAGGCGTTACCGCTCTGTTTGTCATTTGAGGAATGTCCTATTCAACTACCAGCCTCTCTGTCCAAGCTGGAGACAAACATGCCTACAGCAGGATGCTGCCATCACCATGTTTGACTGTGGGCTGGTGGTTTCACAGTGACTGTGGGGCAGTGTTTTCCATCCAGGTAAAATGTCTCAAACAACTGGAGCACCTTCTTCCACATGTTTGATGTGTTCCCTTCATGGTTTGTTGCAAACTGTGAATGGGAAATCCTATTTATTTATACACAGGCTTCCTTCTTGCTGCTCCTAAATAAAGTCTGAGTTTTGGAGTCTCCGTCAAACAGGTGCAGTGTAAGATTCTCCCACCTGAGTTGTGGATCACTGCAGCTCTGCAAGAGTCACTGTGGGCCTCCTGTCTGTCTGTTTAGTGTTCTCCTTGCCCTGCCTCTCTGTTATGCCATATTATTTCCACTTTTGAATTTTTTAGTGCTCTATGTTTACTAATTAGGTGTATTAGTAGAGTAGGCACCCCACATACAAAGGTTATCAGTTCTACATACAGCTGTCTGGGGTTGACTCACACACTGTGCTGCATATCTGCATGTAAAGTGATCCACACATCCTCAAACCATGACACTCCCAACACCATGCTTGACTGTGGCCAAGACACACTTGACTTCATACTCTTCACCTGGTTGCCACCCCACACACTTTACACCATCTGAACCAATTACGTTAAAATTGGTTTCAGAACTTGGTTCCAGTGATCCGTGTCCTTAGCCCGCTTGTGTTCAGCAAGCTGTTTGCGGCCTGTCTTGTTCATCATCTTTAGAAGAGGCTTCCTTCTGGGACAACAGCCAACAGCAGACCAATATGATTCAGCATGTGGTCTGAGCCCCAGTCCCTTTAACCTGTGCAGCAACGCTGGCAGCACTCACACATATATTTTCAAAGGACAACGTCTGGACATGACGCTGATCACATCCACTCAACCACTTAGGTCGACCATGACGAGTCCTGCTCTGAGTGGGACCTGGATTGTCTTCTTGGCCATCGTGCTGCAGCTCAGTTTCAGGGTGTTGTCTCCTTACAGCCTCAGCCATCTTTAAGTTGAGCAACAGGTCTTGTTTGCTTCAGATCATAAGAGAGGTCTTTGCTAGGAGGAAACACGTTGAACTTCCAGTGACCAGAATGAGAGTGATAACATTAATCTGACACACCTGCTCTCCATGTGGACAATGTGGACATTTTCACTTATGGGTGTACTCACTTTTTAGACATTTACACGGTTTAGACATTAAAGGCTGTGGGTTGAGTTATCTTAAGGGGACAGCAAATTTACACTGTTATACAAGCCGCACACTGACTCCTTTATGTTGTATCAAAGTGTCAAATTTTTAGTGTTGTCTCAAGAAAATATCTAATTAAATATTCACAAGAATGGGCGAGGTGTGCTCACCTGTGTGAGTACGTGCTACTTTGTTTTGGTCACATAAAACCTTACTTTACGATCAGATGTGTACTTTTCATCTCACAGACAGATGAGCTAAACAGCTAAAGTTACAAATTAACAGCGGTTCAACCTGGGATGAAGGCACAATGCTGTTAGTGAAGAAACACCACTGAGACCAATTAAAGACGAGGAAGTTAAAATAAAAAAGAAACATTGAAGTTAAAGACTGCTGTTCTATCTTACAGAGAAGTTATCACACATCAGAGAGCCTGCAGATGGTTGGGAAGCTGTGATGGATCAATAGGAGATCCCCATAGATTTACACTTTACACTAACAAACCTGATTAAATTGTTTAATGATCTGGCCCCACAGTAAAAAAAAGAAAGGTTAAACCCCATTTATAGTTATCTCTGTGATGCTATTTTCATGTTGCTGACATGCTGTTAAATAATACATCAACGGCTGGTATATCATCCATTATGTCACTAATCATGTCACAAAAAATGTAAAATAAAGCAACATAGTATTTCACAGAGGGAGAGATGATTGATAGGGTTAGCAAAGGAAGTAAAAAGAAAGACAAACTTTTACATTTGTAAAAAGTTAAAATAATAGTAATAGCCCATAGTCGAGTGTTTTGTAAAATTATTTTCTTATCTTTCTATCGCTGCCCAGAGGTCACTGATGGTCTAGTGAGTTGCTACTGAAGGAAGCATCAACCTTTACACATGCAAAACTGCTATCTGCTGTTAATGCTCTGTTACTTTTTCTTTTTACACAAAGTAAGCCATAAAACACAATTATGTTTTCGTCATGACATGATCGTGAGCTTCAGGCTCTCCACTGGTAGAAAACTGACCAATGCAGAGTGCTATATTAATTCTGGATATTTGAAGTCTTTCTTTTTCAGGGCAAAATAGCTATGCCGCTTATTTCAATGGCAACCGTAATAAAATTTAGAGACAACAACTGGTGCTCAAGTTTTAATTTATTTTAATCATACTCCATACAGTAGTTTCATGTTAGCCTCCTTTATTCTTTGGAAAAACCTTTTTTCTTATGTGTTCACAGAGGGATCATTGCCCTATTAAGGCCCTGTTTACATGTCAACAATCTAAATTGGATTGTTCTTCCATTTCTGTTAATGTATCTACATAACAATGTTTTGTTTACGATCTTCGTTCACACGACACTAGTAGAAGCGTTAGAAACGGTGTAGTTTCTCTGACACGCCACTGTTAGCTGGTATGTTCTTTGAAACTCAACAATATGTACATGCATACATAAACATCCTGCTCAAAAGCTGAGTCTGTGGAATGAAACCAACCAATTCACAAAAGTGAAACCATTTCTGATGAGAAGGGTGGTAGGATAACCAACCAGAACCATGCTAAAAGCTTGTTCATAGCTACACGTTTCCTTGCAATTCGTTAAGACTTATATCAATGGTGGTACATACATATATTTGAGACTGTTTATATAATTATTAATTGTGGGGGAAAAAATTATGCCACTCCAAAAAAAAAGAACTATACAAACGCATAGCAAAAAAACCTAATTAATATGATGTTTATGCTTAAGATGAGTGTATATAATCTTTTGACCGGCATTGTCTTAAGTCAGGCATGTCCAAAGTGTGGCTCTGGGCCTTTTGAGGCCCCTGTACTAATTCTGTGTGGCCCCGCAACTACATTTCAAAAAACATTTGGCCCACCAGCACTGGTGGCGGATGCAGATGGAAACTTTATATTTTTAATTAGGGCAAAATTATTACAGACAATTATTAAATTATTACAGTTAAAATGTTAGGTACAACAAAAAGTGTTCATCTTTTAAAAATTACACATTTTACATTCTCTTTAATTTCATAGTAAATAGAACCACATCTGTCCAGTGACTTTTTCTCAACTGCAGACTTTGTTGCATTGAAATCTGATTTCAATTAATTTATTAAAATTGGCTAAATATAGCAAGTGTTTTCAAATAAATGCTTATCCATATCCTGTGCCTGGTGGACCTTGAAACAATTGCTAGACCAAAATAATCCTTTTTTTTTCCATCAAGCCCAAACTAATTTGCTAACTGGAGGACCATCTCTTTATAAGGCAAACGAGCAGAACCCTTTTTTTAACTTTTGGATCTACAATGATTTACACACCCCTTTCCAACTGAAACGTTGACATTTTTTTTAAATTAAAATTATCATATTTTGTAGATTAAAAAATTAAACAAAACTCACAACACAATTTTTTTCGCTGTTCATTTTCTGCCTCTCGAGTACTTTTGACTTCACAATTTTGCCCCACGTGCCGAAAAGTTTGGACACCCCTGTCGTAAGTGAATATTACAACATATAAGTTTCTTCTTTGTTATTAGGTTTTGGATGTTCTGACCTCTTTTGGAGATGGGGCTATGCTTACACTGTCTTAGACTTAAACAGACTTTATTGTCATTAAACTCCACATTGACAATGTACATTTGAGCAAAATATTCATTGCAAGTCTCCGAGTAAAACCAGAAGACAAAAGAGAAACATAATAAATATATAAGTATTTGCCATTTATCAGGAATGTAGCAGCAAACCAAAAAAGAAATATATCACCTGGTGATATGGTGATATATTTCTTTAACAACCTTGATGATACTGGTCAGTTTCAAATAAAATATCTGAAAATATAAAAACAGAAAATAACTAGAAAAAGCTGTTCCTACGCAACAGCGAGTGAGAATGCTAATCTGCAGAATGATTTGAGGAGAAGATGCAGAAGATCCATGCAGAAGAGAAAAAATAGCTGAAAAACATTGAAGAATTTGAAAAATTTGAAGAATTTGAACAATTTGAAGTAACTTGTAGTAGTAGTAGTAGTACTAGTACTAGTATCAGTAGTAGTAGTAGTAGTAGTAGTAGTAGTAGTAGTAGTATCAGTAGTAGTAGTAGTATCAGTAGTAGTAGTATTAGTTTGTAAAGAATTTGAAGGAATTTGAAGAATTTGAAGGAATTTGTAGTAGTAGTAGTAGTAGTATCAGTAGTACTACTAGTAGTAGTAGTTGTATTATTAGTAGTAATAGTAGTAGTATCAGTAGTATTAGTAGTAATATCAGTAGTAGTAGCAGTATCAGTTTTTAAAGAATTTGAAGGAATTTGAAGGAATTTGTAGTAGTAGTAGTATCAGTAGTAGTAGTAGTAGTAGTAGTAGTTGTTGTATTATTAGTAGTAATAGTAGTAGTATCAGTAGTAGTAGTAGTAATATCACTAGTAGTAGTAGTAGTATCAGTTTTTAAAGAATTTGAAGGAATTTGAAGGAACTTGTAGTAGTAGTAGTAGTAGTAGTATCAGTAGTACTAGTAGTAGTAGTAGTTGTAATAGTAGTAGTAATAGTAGTAGTATCAGTAGTAGTAGTAGTAGTATCAGTAGTAGTAGTAGTATCAGTTTTTAAAGAATTTGAAGGAATTTGTAGTAGTAGTAGTAGTAGTATCAGTAGTACTAGTAGTAGTAGTTGTATTAGTAGTAGTAATAGTAGTAGTAGCAGTAGTAGTTGTTGTAGTAGCAGTAGCAGCAGTAGTATCATTAGTAGTATCATTAGTAGTAGTAGTAGTATCAGTAGTAGTAGTAGTAGTATCAGTAGTAGTAGTATTATCAGTAGTATCAGTAGTAGTAGTAGAAGTATCAGTAGTAGTAGGAGTAGTATCAGTAGTAGTAGTAGTATCAGTTTTTAAAGAATTTGAAGGAATTTGAAGAATTTGAAGGAATTTGTAGTAGTAGTAGTAGTAGTAGTAGTAGTATCAGTAGTACTAGTAGTAGTAGTAGTAGTAGTAGTAGTAATAGTAGTAGTATCAGTAGTAGTTGTTGTAGTATCATCAGTAGCATCAGTAGTAGAAGCAGTAGTGGCATTAGTAGTAGTAGTAGTGGTAGTAGTATCAGTAGTAGTAGTAGTAGTAGTATCAGTAGTAGTAGTAGTAGTAGTAGTAGTAGTAAGAGTAGTATCTGTTGTAGTAGTAGTATTAATATCAGTTGTATCAGAAGAATTAGAAGGAATTAGAAAATTTGAAGAATTTGAAAAATTTGAAGAATTTGAAGTATTTGAAATATTTGAAAAATTTGAAAAAAATTGAAAAATTTGAAAAAATTTGAAAAATCTGAAAGATTTGAACCATTTGAACCATTTGAACAATTTGAATAATAAGAATGATTACAAGAATTTGAAGGAATTTGAAGGAATATGAAAAATTTGAAGAATTTGAAGGATTTTGCATTGATTTCAATGGGAGCAACCAAAAACGCACAAAAAGTGAAATATTTTAAAAAGTATAAAAGTTAGCATAACTATGAGATATAGCAGGCATGCCGGGAACGAGCCGAACGTTTTGACACCAAAATTGTTGAAATTGGTTGAAGTATGCGGGAGTAGTTAGACGCCGACGGAATAATAATAATAACTAGAAAAAGCTGTTCCTACGCAACAGCGAGTGAGAATGCTAATCTGCAGAATGATTTGAGAAGATGCAGAAGATCCATGCAGAAGAGAAAAAATAGCTGAAAAATATTAAAGAATTTGAAAAATTTGAAGAATTTGAACAATTTGAAGTAATTTGTAGTAGTAGTAGTAGTAGTATCAGTAGTAGTAGTAGTAGTAGTATCAGTAGTAGCAGTAGTAGCAGTAGTAGTAGTAGTATCAGTAGTAGTAGTAGTAGTATCAGTAGTATCAGTAGTAGCAGTAGTAGTAGTAGTATCAGTAGTAGTAGTAGTAGTTTTTAAAGAATTTGAAGGAATTTGAAGGTATTTGAAGAATTTGAAGGAATTTGTAGTAGTAGTAGTAGTAGTATCAGTAGTACTAGTAGTAGTAGTAGTTGTATTATTAGTAGTAATAGTAGTAGTATCAGTAGTATTAGTAGTAATATCAGTAGTAGTAGCAGTATCAGTTTTTAAAGAATTTGAAGGAATTTGAAGGAATTCGTAGTAGTAGTAGTAGTAGTAGTATCAGTAGTACTAGTAGTAGTAGTAGTTGTATTAGTAGTAGTAATAGTAGTAGTAGTAGTATCAGTAGTAGTAGTAGCAGCAGTAGTATCATTAGTAGTAGTAGTATCAGTAGTAGTAGTAGTATCAGTAGTAGTAGTAGTAGTAGTAGTATCAGTAGTAGTAGTAGAAGTATCAGTAGTAGTAGGAGTAGTATCAGTAGTAGTAGTAGTATCAGTTTTTAAAGAATTTGAAGGAATTTGCAGAATTTAAAGGAATTTGTAGTAGTAGTAATAGTAGTAGTATCAGTAGTAGTTGTAGTACCAGCAGTAGCATCAGTAGTAGTAGCAGTAGCAGCAGTAGTATCATTAGTAGTAGTAGTAGTGGTAGTAGTATCAGTAGTAGTAGTAGTAGTATCAGTAGTAGTAGTATCAGTTGTAGTAGTATCAGTTGTAGTAGTAGTAGTAGTAGGAGTAGTATCTGTTGTAGTTGTAGTATTAATATCAGTTGTATCAGGAGAATTAGAAGGAATTTGAAAAATTTGAAGAATTTGACAAATTTGAAGAATTTGAAGTATTTGAAAAATTTGAAAAAATTTGAAAAATCTGAAACATTTGAACCATTTGAACCATTTGAACAATTTGAACAATAAGAATGATTAAAAGAATTTGAAGGAATTTGAAGGAATATCAAAAATTTGAAGAATTTGAAGGAATTTGCATTCATTTCAATGGGAAAAAAGTACGCACAAAAAGTACAAATATTTTAAAAAGTATTAAAGTTAGAATAATGATGAGATATAGCAGGAATGTCGGGAAGGAGCTGAACGTTTTGACACCAAAATTGTTGAAATCGGTTGAAGTATGTGGGAGTAGTTACACGCCGACGGAATAATAATAATAACTAGAAAAAGCTGTTCCTACGCAACAGCGAGTGAGAATGCTAATCTGCAGAATGATTTGAGAAGATGCAGAAGATCCATGCAGAAGAGAAAAAATAGCTGAAAAATATTAAAGAATTTGAAAAATTTGAAGAATTTGAACAATTTGAAGTAATTTGTAGTATCAGTAGTAGTAGTAGTAGTATCAGTAGTATCAGTAGTAGCAGTAGTATCAGTAGTAGCAGTAGTAGTATCAGTAGTAGTAGTAGTAGTATCAGTAGTATCAGTAGTAGCAGTAGTAGTAGTAGTATCAGTAGTAGTAGTAGTAGTTTTTAAAGAATTTGAAGGAATTTGAAGGTATTTGAAGAATTTGAAGGAATTTGTAGTAGTAGTAGTAGTATCAGTAGTACTAGTAGTAGTAGTAGTTGTATTATTAGTAGTAATAGTAGTAGTATCAGTATTATTAGTAGTAATATCAGTAGTAGTAGCAGTATCAGTTTTTAAAGAATTTGAAGGAATTTGAAGGAATTTGTAGTAGTAGTAGTAGTAGTAGTATCAGTAGTACTAGTAGTAGTAGTAGTTGTATTAGTAGTAGTAATAGTAGTAGTAGTAGTATCAGTAGTAGTAGTAGCAGCAGTAGTATCATTAGTAGTAGTAGTATCAGTAGTAGTAGTAGTATCAGTAGTAGTAGTAGTAGTAGTAGTATCAGTAGTAGTAGAAGTATCAGTAGTAGTAGGAGTAGTATCAGTAGTAGTAGTAGTATCAGTTTTTAAAGAATTTGAAGGAATTTGCAGAATTTAAAGGAATTTGTAGTAGTAGTAGTAGTAGTAGTAGTATCAGTAGTACTAGTAGTAGTAGTAGTAGTAGTAATAGTAGTAGTATCAGTAGTAGTTGTAGTACCAGCAGTAGCATCAGTAGTAGTAGCAGTAGCAGCAGTAGTATCATTAGTAGTAGTAGTAGTGGTAGTAGTAGTATCAGTAGTAGTAGTAGTAGTATCAGTAGTAGTAGTATCAGTTGTAGTAGTATCAGTTGTAGTAGTAGTAGTAGTAGGAGTAGTATCTGTTGTAGTTGTAGTATTAATATCAGTTGTATCAGGAGAATTAGAAGGAATTTGAAAAATTTGAAGAATTTGACAAATTTGAAGAATTTGAAGTATTTGAAGTATTTGAAAAATTTGAAAAAATTTGAAAAATATGAAAAAATTTGAAAAATCTGAAAGATTTGAACCATTTGAACCATTTGAACAATTTGAACAATAAGAATGATTAAAAGAATTTGAAGGAATTTGAAGGAATATCAAAAATTTGAAGAATTTGAAGGAATTTGCATTCATTTCAATGGGAAAAAAGTACGCACAAAAAGTACAAATATTTTAAAAAGTATTAAAGTTAGAATAATGATGAGATATAGCAGGAATGTCGGGAAGGAGCTGAACGTTTTGACACCAAAATTGTTGAAATCGGTTGAAGTATGTGGGAGTAGTTACACGCCGACGGAATAATAATAATAATAATAATAACTAGAAAAAGCTGTTCCTACGCAACAGCGAGTGAGAATGCTAATCTGCAGAATGATTTGAGAAGATGCAGAAGATCCATGCAGAAGAGAAAAAATAGCTGAAAAATATTAAAGAATTTGAAAAATTTGAAGAATTTGAACAATTTGAAGTAATTTGTAGTAGTAGTAGTATCAGTAGTAGTAGTAGTAGTATCAGTAGTAGCAGTAGTAGTAGTAGTATCAGTAGTAGTAGTAGTAGTATCAGTAGTATCAGTAGTAGCAGTAGTAGTAGTAGTATCAGTAGTAGCAGTAGTAGTTTTTAAAGAATTTGAAGGAATTTGTAGTAGTAGTAGTAGTAGTAGTATCAGTAGTACTAGTAGTAGTAGTAGTTGTATTATTCGTAGTAATAGTAGTAGTATCAGTAGTATTAGTAGTAATATCAGTAGTAGTAGCAGTATCAGTTTTTAAAGAATTTGAAGGAATTTGAAGGAATTTGTAGTAGTAGTAGTAGTAGTAGTATCAGTAGTACTAGTAGTAGTAGTAGTTGTATTAGTAGTAGTAATAGTAGTAGTAGTAGTATCAGTAGTAGTAGTAGCAGCAGTAGTATCATTAGTAGTAGTAGTAGCAGCAGTAGTATCATTAGTAGTAGTAGTAGTAGTATCAGTAGTAGTAGTAGTAGTATCAGTAGTAGTAGTAGAAGTATCAGTAGTAGTAGAAGTATCAGTAGTAGTAGGAGTAGTATCAGTAGTAGTAGTAGTATCAGTTTTTAAAGAATTTGAAGGAATTTGCAGAATTTAAAGGAATTTGTAGTAGTAGTAGTAGTAGTAGTATCAGTAGTACTAGTAGTAGTAGTAGTAGTAGTTGTAGTACCAGCAGTAGCATCAGTAGTAGTAGTATCAGTAATAGTTGTAGTACCAGCAGTAGCATCAGTAGTAGTAGTATCAGTAGTAGCAGTAGTAGTTTTTAAAGAATTTGAAGGAATTTGAAGGTATTTGAAGAATTTGAAGGAATTTGTAGTAGTAGTAGTAGTAGTATCAGTAGTACTAGTAGTAGTAGTAGTTGTATTAGTAGTAGTAATAGTAATATCAGTAGTAGTAGCAGTATCAGTTTTTAAAGAATTTGAAGGAATTTGAAGGAATTTGTAGTAGTAGTAGTAGTAGTAGTATCAGTAGTACTAGTAGTAGTAGTAGTTGTATTAGTAGTAGTAATAGTAGTAGTAGTAGTATCAGTAGTAGTAGTAGCAGCAGTAGTATCATTAGTAGTAGTAGTATCAGTAGTAGTAGTAGTATCAGTAGTAGTAGTAGTAGTAGTAGTAGTATCAGTAGTAGTAGTAGAAGTATCAGTAGTAGTAGGAGTAGTATCAGTAGTAGTAGTAGTATCAGTTTTTAAAGAATTTGAAGGAATTTGCAGAATTTAAAGGAATTTGTAGTAGTAGTAGTAGTAGTAGTAGTAGTAGTATCAGTAGTACTAGTAGTAGTAGTAGTAGTAGTAGTAATAGTAGTAGTATCAGTAGTAGTTGTAGTACCAGCAGTAGCATCAGTAGTAGTAGCAGTAGCAGCAGTAGTATCATTAGTAGTAGTAGTAGTGGTAGTAGTATCAGTAGTAGTAGTAGTAGTATCAGTAGTAGTAGTATCAGTTGTAGTAGTAGTAGTAGTAGGAGTAGTATCTGTTGTAGTTGTAGTATTAATATCAGTTGTATCAGGAGAATTAGAAGGAATTTGAAAAATTTGAAGAATTTGACAAATTTGAAGAATTTGAAGTATTTGAAAAATTTGAAAAAATTTGAAAAATATGAAAAAATTTGAAAAATCTGAAAGATTTGAACCATTTGAACCATTTGAACAATTTGAACAATAAGAATGATTAAAATAATTTGAAGGAATTTGAAGGAATATCAAAAATTTGAAGAATTTGAAGGAATTTGCATTCATTTCAATGGGAAAAAAGTACGCACAAAAAGTACAAATATTTTAAAAAGTATTAAAGTTAGAATAATGATGAGATATAGCAGGAATGTCGGGAAGGAGCTGAACGTTTTGACACCAAAATTGTTGAAATCGGTTGAAGTATGTGGGAGTAGTTACACGCCGACGGAATAATAATAATAATAATAATAATAATAATAATAATAATAATAAAGAAAAACAGGAAAACAATAAGTGAGAATGCTGTATAGCATTCTCACTGATAACTAGAAAAAGCTGTTCCTACGCAACAGCGAGTGAGAATGCTAATCTGCAGAATGATTTGAGGAAAAGATGCAGAAGATCCATGCAGAAGAGAAAAAATAGCTGAAAAATATTAAAGAATTTGAAAAATTTGAAGAATTTGAACAATTTGAAGTAATTTGTAGTAGTAGTAGTAGTAGTAGTATCAGTAGTAGTAGTAGTAGTATCAGTAGTATCAATAGTAGCAGTAGTAGTAGTATCAGTAGTAGTAGTAGTAGTTTTTAAAGAATTTGAAGGAATTTGAAGGTATTTGAAGAATTTGAAGGAATTTGTAGTAGTAGTAGTAGTAGTATCAGTAGTACTAGTAGTAGTAGTAGTTGTATTATTAGTAGTAATAGTAGTAGTATCAGTAGTATTAGTAGTAATATCAGTAGTAGTAGCAGTATCAGTTTTTAAAGAATTTGAAGGAATTTGAAGGAATTTGTAGTAGTAGTAGTAGTAGTAGTATCAGTAGTACTAGTAGTAGTAGTAGTTGTATTAGTAGTAGTAATAGTAGTAGTATCAGTAGTAGTAATAGTAGTATCAGTAGTAGTAGCAGTAGCAGCAGTAGTATCATTAGTAGTAGTAGTATCAGTAGTAGTAGTAGTATCAGTAGTAGTAGTAGTAGTAGTAGTAGTAGTATCAGTAGTAGTAGTAGAAGTATCAGTAGTAGTAGGAGTAGTATCAGTAGTAGTAGTAGTATCAGTTTTTAAAGAATTTGAAGGAATTTGCAGAATTTAAAGGAATTTGTAGTAGTAGTAGTAGTAGTAGTAGTAGTGGTAGTAGTAGTAGTATCAGTAGTACTAGTAGTAGTAGTAGTAATAGTAGTAGTATCAGTAGTAGTTGTAGCATCAGCAGTAGCATCAGTAGTAGTAGCAGTAGCAGCAGTAGTATCATTAGTAGTAGTAGTAGTGGTAGTAGTATCAGTAGTAGTAGTAGTAGTATCAGTAGTAGTAGTATCAGTTGTAGTAGTAGTAGTAGTAGTAAGAGTAGTATCTGTTGTAGTTGTAGTATTAATATCAGTTGTATCAGAAGAATTAGAAGGAATTTGAAAAATTTGAAGAATTTGAAAAATTTGAAGAATTTGAAGTATTTGAAGTATTTGAAAAATTTGAAAAAATTTGAAAAATATGAAAAAATTTGAAAAATCTGAAAGATTTGAACCATTTGAACAATTTGAACAATAAGAATGATTAAAAGAATTTGAAGGAATTTGAAGGAATATGAAAAATTTGAAGAATTTGAAGGGATTTGCATTCATTTCAATGGGAAAAAAGTACGCACAAAAAGTACAAATATTTTAAAAAGTATTAAAGTTAGAATAATGATGAGATATAGCAGGAATGTCGGGAAGGAGCTGAACGTTTTGACACCAAAATTGTTGAAATCGGTTGAAGTATGTGGGAGTAGTTACACGCCGACGGAATAATAATAATAATAATAATAACTAGAAAAAGCTGTTCCTACGCAACAGCGAGTGAGAATGCTAATCTGCAGAATGATTTGAAGAGAAGGTGCAGAAGATCCATGCAGAAGAGAAAAAATAGCTGAAAAACATTGAAGAATTTGAAAAATTTGAAGAATTTGAACAATTTGAAGTCATTTGTAGTAGTAGTAGTAGTAGTAGTAGTAGTAGTAGTATCAGTAGTAGTAGTATCAGTAGTATCAGTAGTAGCAGTAGTAGTAGTAGTAGTATCAGTAGTAGTAGTATTAGTTTTTAAAGAATTTGAAGGAATTTGAAGGATTTGAAGGAATTTGTAGTAGTAGTAGTAGTATCAGTAGTACTAGTAGTAGTAGTAGTTGTATTAGTAGTAGTAATAGTAGTAGTATCAGTAGTAGTAGTAGTAGTAGTATCAGTAGTAGTAGTAGTATCAGTTTTTAAAGAATTTGAAGGAATTTGTAGTAGTAGTAGTATTAGTAGTAGTATCAGTAGTACTAGTAGTAGTAGTAGTAGTAGTTGTATTAGTAGTAATAATAGTAGTAGTAGCAGTAGTAGTTGTAGTAGCAGTAGTGGTAGCAGTAGCAGCAATAGTATCATTAGTAGTAGTAGTAGTAGTAGTAGTAGTAGTAGTAGTAGTAGTAGTAGTATCAGTAGTAGTAGTAGTAGTAGTAGTTGTAGTAGTAGTAGTAGTAGTAGTAGTATCAGTAGGAGTAGTAGAAGTGTCAGTAGGAGTAGTAGAAGTATCAGTAGTAGTAGTAGTATCAGTTTTTAAAGAATTTGAAGGAATTTGAAGGAATTTGTAGTAGTAGTAGTAGTAGTAGTAGTATCAGTAGTACTAGTAGTAGTAGTAGTAGTAATAGTAGTAGTATCAGTAGTAGTTGTTGTAGTATCAGCAGTAGCATCAGTAGTAGTAGCAGTAGCAGCAGTAGTATCATTAGTAGTAGTAGTAGTGGTAGTAGTATCAGTAGTAGTAGTATCAGAAGTAGTAGTATCAGTTGTAGTAGTAGTAGTAGGAGTAGTAGTAGTAGGAGTAGTATCTGTTGTAGTTGTATTAATATCAGTTGTATCAGAAGAATTAGAAGGAATTTGAAAAATGTTAAGAATTTGAAAAATTTTAAGAATTTGAAGTACTTGAAGTATTTGAAAAATTTGAAAAAAATTGGAAAAGTCGAAAAAATGTGAAAAATTTGAAAGATTTGAACCATTTGAACCTCTTGAACAATTTGAACAATAAGAATGATTAAAAGAATTTGAAGGAATTTGAAGGAATATGAAAAATTTGAAGAATTTGAAGGAATTTGCATTCATTTCAATGGGAAAAAAGTACGCACAAAAAGTACAAATATTTTAAAAAGTATTAAAGTTAGAATAATGATGAGATATAGCAGGAATGTCGGGAAGGAGCTGAACGTTTTGACACCAAAATTGTTGAAATCGGTTGAAGTATGTGGGAGTAGTTACACGCCGACGGAATAATAATAATAATAATAATAATAATAATAATAATAATAATAATAAAGAAAAACAGGAAAACAATAAGTGAGAATGCTGTATAGCATTCTCACTGATAATAATAATAACTAGAAAAAGCTGTTCCTACGCAACAGCGAGTGAGAATGCTAATCTGCAGAATGATTTGAGGAGAAGATGCAGAAGATCCATGCAGAAGAGAAAAAATAGCTGAAAAATATTAAAGAATTTGAAAAATTTGAAGAATTTGAACAATTTGAAGTAATTTGTAGTAGTAGTAGTAGTAGTAGTATCAGTAGTAGTAGTAGTAGTAGTAGTAGTTGTATTAGTAGTAGTAATAGTAGTAGTATCAGTAGTAGTAGTAGTAGTAGTAGTAGTAGTAGTAGTATCAGTAGTAGTAGTAGTATCAGTTTTTAAATAATTTGAAGGAAATTGTAGTAGTAGTAGTATTAGTAGTAGTATCAGTAGTACTACTAGTAGTAGTAGTCGTATTAGTAGTAGTAATAGTAGTAGTAGCAGTAGTAGTTGTAGTAGCAGTAGTGGTAGCAGTAGCAGCAATAGTATCATTAGTAGTAGTAGTAGTAGTAGTAGTAGTATCTGTAGTAGTAGTAGTAGTAGTAGTAGTATCATCAGTAGTAGTAGTAGAAGTATCAGTAGCAGTAGGAGTAGTATCAGTAGTAGTAGTAGTATCAGTTTTTAAAGAATTTGGAGGAATTTGAAGAATTTGAAGGAATTTGTAGTAGTAGTAGTAGTAGTAGTATCAGTAGTACTACTAGTAGTAGTAGTAGTAGTAATAGTAGTAGTATCAGTAGTAGTTGTTGTAGTATCAGCAGTAGCATCAGTAGTAGTAGCAGTAGCAGCAGTAGTATCATTAGTAGTAGTAGTAGTATTATTATCAGTAGTAGTAGTAGTATCAGTAGTAGTAGTAGTAGTAGTATCAGTAGTAGTAGTAGAAGTATCAGTAGTAGTAGGAGTAGTATCAGTAGTAGTAGTAGTATCAGTTTTTAAAGAATTTGAAGTAATTTGAAGAATTTGAAGGAATTTGTAGTAGTAGTAGTAGTAGTAGTAGTAGTAGTATCAGTAGTACTAGTAGTAGTAGTAGTAGTAATAGTAGTAGTATCAGTAGTATCAGTAGTAGTTGTTGTAGTATCAGCAGTAGCATCAGTAGTAGTAGCAGTAGTAGCAGTAGTATCATTAGTAGTAGTAGTAGTGGTAGTAGTATCAGTAGTAGTAGTAGTAGTAGTATCAGTAGTAGTATAATCAGTTGTAGTAGTAGTAGTAGTAGGAGTAGTATCTGTTGTAGTAGTAGTATTAATATCAGTTGTATCAGAAGAATTAGAAAGAATTTGAAAAATTTGAAGAATTTGAAAAATTTTAAGAATTTGAAGTATTTGAAGTATTTGAAAAATTTGAAACAATTTGAAAAATTTGAAAAAATTTGAAAAATCTGAAAG